>JAREYC010000004.1:106435000-107852500 GCA_030015325.1 Cryptoblepharus egeriae | reverse complement strand
CCACCAGCTGCACCGAGATGCAGCCAGACTCCTGGATAATCCCCCCCCCCCCCCGCACACATACAGTGCAGGAACTGGAGGTAGCGCACCAAATGAAGAGTGCTTCTGACCCCAATCCCTGCTCACCTGGGGGTCAGTAAATGAGGCCAACCATCCATCCCTCAAACTCTCTCCCCCAGTCAATATGAATCCTGCACTCTAGTGGGATGTGCTGACGGCTGACTTTCACGGCCCCCCACATAGGATTTCCAGCTGCCACTGCTCACCCTTCTTGTGCATCACTGTGACTAAAGGCCACCTTGCCCCGTTCCGCCATGGCTGGGGCTCTGGGTATGAAGGGACTGGGTATGTAAGGTTGATCAGTGGAGATCAACTAGGCGCATCAGTCCGGCGCATCAAAGGGTGATCAACCACCCCTGCTAAGCACGTTGCTTGTAATGAGTGCAAAACTTTGCTCTCCTCCTCCCAGCCCAGCACTTGCTGCTTCCAGTGCACAGGCAGGGATCTCCTTCACGGACATGCGCACCCAGGGTGACCAGATGTCCAGACCTCAAAAGGAGGACAAGGTCTTGGATTCCTCTCAGCCTGGCCTTTCCTGCGGACAATGGCGCATTTGCCTACTCACCAGTAGAGCCGCGATATTGGGCACTTTACTTTCCCATAGAGCTCAATGTATATTTTTGATTTTTCATTTTTTTTGGCCATAACTTTTGATTGCTCTTCAATCCGAATCCAATGACGTCTGACATGACGGGGTCCTGCACACCACTGCAAGGTTGCAAAATGAAGCCAGAATGGAGGACATTTGGAGAATTCTATGATTCTATGACAATGAAGCCCTTTTGGAGGACATACAGACAGAAGGCCAGAAAAGAGGACAAATCCGGGAAAAATCTGAACATATGGTCACTCTGTGTGCACCCCTGCCCAGTGATGGGTCTGGTCATGCACACCCCCTGGCTGTGTCACTTGCAAGGCCTTAGTAAAAGAATTGGTGCTTTTTTGTGGAATGGGAACTAGAAGGAACGTCCCTTTTGGGGTGTCTCCCTGAGAGAGGTGGGGTGTGGGTGCATCTCCAAATAATAATAATTAATAATAATGAATGGTGCAAACATTTTGGAGTTCCTTTGGAATACTTAGAGTGATCTCAGTAATAGGCACAAGACTCCTGTCTGGCAGAACCACTAAGGGGATAATATTAGTACTGTAAATGGGACCAATAGGAAGGGTTACGCTCCATCCATTTACCATCAGAAGATTCTTATTCTTATTATTCTTATTCTTCTGAGAGTTATGCTGGGGCTCCTTCCTTACCTTACCTTACCTTACCTTACCTTACCTTACCTTACCTACCTTCCTTCCTTCCTTCCTTCCTTCCTTCCTTCCTTCCTTCCTTCCTTCCTTCCTTCCTTCCTTCCTTCCTTCCTTCCTTCCTTCTGCATGCACCGTTCTATTGCCATGATATCCTTCTGGTGGCACTTTCTGGCCACCCTGCCCTTACATCCATCTATTCATAAATCTTTCCCAGCTCACCCATTCCATTCTTCCGTCTGTCGCTCTGCAAACTTTCTACCACCCAGCCATGGCCTGCCTGCCAGTTATCCACTTGTCCATCCATCCATCCAACCATCCATCCATCCGTCCATCCATCCATCCATTGTTTGGAGGAAGCCAGATTCTGGCACGTTCTTCCCAACCCTCTCTGGGCCTTTGGATTCTCCCAGACGCAATTTGGTACTAATTACACGTTCCTGCCTCTAATTGCCACATTGTGAATGATAAACAAAAAACTCCAATTTTATTTAATTAAGGACCTGGTAGAATCCACTGGGGAGGATCAGCCGGTAAAGACTTGGGGAGATGGAGTGATTGTGTGCCGCGTTTTCCCGGTGGAGCAGATTGGGGAGCGGTGCGGGATGTACTCATTACTTCATTGGAGGTTTGTTGGGAAACGTGCCCCCCAGTTGTGGACTCAGTAGCAGAGCTGGACGCAAAAATCCATTCCCCCCCCCCCCCCCAATGGATATGTTGAAGGCATCATGTTCTGTTGGGGACACAAACGTTGCAAGGCTTCCATGCTCTCCACGGGGGTGACAAACCGTCATAGGTGCAGTCTCATGGTGGTACATGGAGGATCACTGCGCTTCCATCTCTCCAGTATTGGGGGGGGGGGGGCTATTTGGAATTCATGCTCTTGCTGCCTTTGGCAAGAACGGGGAGCCAGCTGGAGTTGTTGCCCAGGCAAAGTCCCCACCTAGTCTGGAAGCTGGTATAGCCCTTCCAGATCAGGAATTGCCAACAGTTGACCTGGCAGGCATTGGGTCACTGCAGAGCCATTCAATGCTTTTGAAACATGGGCTCCCCGCAGAGGGCAGCACCACTGAACTCCACAGGCTCCAGCAGGACCATCATCACTTCCATTCATGGGAACTGGGTCATTTGAAGTCCTGCCAAAGCAGGTCACTGTGGGTCTCGGTTGGGGAGCGTCCCGAGATGTTCTGCTGGGTGGGGGTGAGTGTGCATTGGCAGAAGAGCCCCTTGTGAGTATCCGCAGGCGCATCAGAGGCAAAGGCGCGTTTCTGCTACTATGGGGTGAAGCTGCCTCCCTTGAATCAGACCTTCTAGTGGGTACCACTGAGGGCAGTGATATTCAGGCATTTCAGACCAGGACCCCCTTTCAAAGGTAGAAATCTGTCTGGGACCCCCTATCAGACTTACTGGTATGTTCTTCCCTGTCTTCTCGGACGTAAGTCACATTGTGTTCAATGAGAGTCCCAGGAAAGCCCAGTGCCAGATTCCAATATGGTAGATCCCACCCTCTTGCTGACCTGAGGTTGCGACCCCCAAGGGGGTTCTGCCCCCCTTTTTGAAGACCACTGGTATCAGTAAATACCGTTTAGGGTATCAGTGACATCTTACTTTCATTTGGCACCATCCTAACCCTCTTAGGCTGTGCAACTCACCTGCTCTCCATTCCTGTGCACAGATTCTGGCGCATGTCTGTGCACTGGCTTCACCTCCCAAGGAGTGGTGCATACTTGTGCTGGGCTAACCAGGGGCTAGGATTGCAGCCTTGGAAATAGAACATGCCTTTGAACATGGAGCCATCATGACTGACAGTGATTGACAGGTCTCCCTTCCCCCACGTAAGAAGGTCAATTGTGGGGGACAGCATTAGGAGTTATTCTACTTTTAGGGAAACAAAATTCAGTGGGGAAAAGGAGGGGAATTCTTTCTTTCTTTCTTTCTTTCTTTCTTTCTTTCTTTCTTTCTTTCTTTCTTTCTTTCTTTCTTTCTTTCTTTCTTTCTTTCTTTCTTTCTTTCTTTCTTTCTTTCTTTCTTTCTTTCTTTCTTTCTGTGTATCCCTGTCGCCTGAGACTCACCCACTCCTCCCATTCTCTCTCTCTCCCCCCACCTCCCCTCCCCTGAACCTGTAGGTGCGCCTCTCGAGTCCAGCTGGATGCGGCTTGCGCTCCTGGCGCGCAATGGAGCGCAACAGACACCTTTCCTCTGCCAGACTGGCCTCCTGTGCTTCTCGCTGAGACTCCCCACTCTCTCCGCCTCGGGCCGCAGCCTCTCCTGGTCCTTTCCTTCTCTTTCTTCTCTTTTGCTTCAGTTGCCTCCGTTTCTTCCTCTGACCCTCCTGTAAGGAAGACCCTCCCCCCCAGCACCCTCCGTCCTGTGGCCGCCATGTTTCACCTGCCCACCGGTGTCGTCTTCCGGGTGCTGAGCATCCGGACAGGGTCAGCCCTCTTCTTCTGGCTGCTGGGGCTGGCCCTGTGCTCGTTGCCCCTCTCAGGGCAGAAACCAGAGGACAAGTATCCTGTGGTGCCTACCAACTATGGGAAGCTACGAGGGATCAAGAAGGACCTGAACAATGAGATCCTTGGCCCGGTGGTCCAATACTTGGGCATCCCCTACGCCACGCCGCCTGTCGGGGAGAGACGTTTCCAGCCACCCGAAGCGCCAGCCTCCTGGTCCGAGGTGCGCAATGCCACGGCCTTCGCCCCTGTTTGCCCACAGAACATTCACGGCATGCTGCCCGGCATCATGCTCCCCGTCTGGTTCACCGACAACCTGGAGGTTGTGGCCGGCTATGTTCAGAACCAGAGCGAAGATTGCCTCTACCTCAACATCTATGTGCCCATGGAGGACGGTAAGAGCGCAGTGGGGAGGGAGTGCAGGTGGGGCCATGCCCGCTGTCGTACACCCCCTCCTTCCACCCCTCCAGCATGATACCTGATGACACCATCCACTATCAGAAACTAATCCATGGCGCCCAGTTGTAACCACCATGACTCCTTCCACTAACTACCACTCACATCTTCTCCCTAAACCCCTCAAACCGGTGCTCTATGCTCCATCCTGCAACCCATTGGTCTTTGTCATCCCAAACTGCGCTCCACTTTCAGGATGTGGCTTTTGCGTGGAAGTGGCCCAGAAATGGTATTTTGCATTTTGCCCCTAAAACAGCTCTTTGCAAGTGACACTTGGTTGCAGGGAGGACAATATTTATCCCCACCATCCTCACATGCCACATTCCATGTGCTTAACTTTTGAAGGGCCACTTCTGAGCCTCTGTTAAGCCTGGCTTCCCAACATGGGCTTAATGCAGAACTGGCCCATCCCTGGACAACAGGCTTGAGATGCCCCCCCCCCCCCAATTCACTGAGCCCCTGCAGTGTGCTGCGCAAGGAGCCACAACTTCCGCTTCTTGTTTGCTAAAAGCATATGGAAAGAATAGAAAAGCTGCAAACATGGAATAAGGAAAGGCTGCAATCCAAAACAGACCTACCTGGGAGTAAGCCTCATTGACTATAATGGGACATGCTTTAGAATAAACCTACATAGGATTGGTCTCCTAATATGCCTGTAGCTACACCACTGTGCCAAAGCACTCCTTTGGCAATCTCCCTATGTTGAGGAGTTCAGCCCCATAGGTGGAGATGGCAGACCTTGTATCCCTCCATCATCACCCTACAAGGGCGATCCTACAAGGGCAAACTCAGGGAGAGACTTTTTTCCTCTGTAGTGTCACATCAAAAGCATGTTCTACCATCACTGCTTCCCTCCCATCCTTCCTGTCGGCCACAGATGTACTGGTGCCACCAGCTCCTGGGTCAACCCAAGACCTCCTGATCCCCAAAGCAACATGTCAGATGCTGGCCCCCTTACCCGATATGCCCCAGTCACCACTTCTCCCATTTTCCGGTGTTCCTGCGCAGCGTTCCCATCCTAGCCCAGTTCCTATTAATTCTCCAGTCTAGGGAGTGGGAGGAAAATCTTTGGGGCAAGTAGATGGACAGACCTGGGCAACCCCACCAGTCTGCTGCCTTGTGGCTGGACCAGCTCTGGGTACCCACTTATTGTATTTACTCAACTCTAATGCGCCTTTGAATCTAATGAGCACCCTATACTTATACTCAAAATACCACATTTACTCAAATCCAATTAACCATCAAATCTAATGCGCACCCTGATTTTGGAGATTGAAATTGGCTGTAAAAAGTGAGCGTTAGATTCAAGTAAATACAGTATATTTGTGACCACCACACATGGTCATCTACAACCCCAAGATCTACACCCACCCCGGGAGGGTGGCCAAGGCTCCCTTGGGAGATTGCAGCATGTTCTCCTCCTTTCTGTGGTTCTCCGTTGAGCATTAACATCGCCATAGGGCAGCAGCGTGGTAAGCACTGCAGGTATCGCCACATGCCATGTAAGCAGCGTCTCTTGCTCGCCACCAGAACCATTTTGGACAGAATGCCAATGCCCAGCATGGCATAACATTGAATAGGTGGCATTGCTTATATGGTAGTAGTTAGTATACTAACTACTTATGGTGTTTTGTGGTGCCTGCAGTACTTACTGCGCCACCACCCCCTCAAGCTACACTAATGCTGCTATGCGCTGATGTACAGTCCTAGTTCTAGAATTGGGCCAGGAGTCTTGTATGAGACGAACCAGATGTGATGATGGTGATGTTCTTCTGAAGAACATCAGCACATGTGCGCGGAAAGAGGGGGAGATGAGTCAGAGTGGCGGCTGTTGGAGGCGGTGGTGCCCCCAATGCCAGTTGTGTGGGAGGTCCCATTAGAGCACTCAGAAAAGACCCTCCCCCACATTTTTTAGCCTGGGGAAGGACAAAGTGCTCTTTTGGGGGGTCATCCTCACCATTTCATCCTCAGATCCCAAGCATTAAACTCAGTATGGGGTGAATTATGTCACATCATGTTGAAAGCTGGATGTGCCGCTGATCAGCACATCAGTGGCCGGAAATAGGATGTGCAGGTGGTGCTTGTTGCAGGGGCATGTGGAGTGGCAGGAAACCCCTAACCCCCACCCCATTTCTGCCTTGATTCTTAGAACCTGCCCTGTTGAAGGCTGTTAGGATCTCGACGGTCTTTCTTTCCCCCGCCTTGGGGATGGTGCCATGGAATTAAATCATCGTCATCCTCACCATCTCCACTTGTTTCGGAATGTCCTTGAGCACCCCCTCCAAACCCCACACCTATGTCGGGATGAAGTCTGGGAAGGAAGGCTGGGAAAGAGCCAGGGGAGAAGAGGCCTGCCCAGAGGAGCAGGTGGTGGTGCAGGGCATGGCGGGAAGGAGGAGGAGTGCGCTGGTTCGCTCATCCCCCCCACCCCGCGCATCCTTTTTGCGGCATTGCTAAGTCCGTTACCTTGGCAACGCAGAAAAAAAGAATTGCATTTTAAATTTAAAAAAAAATAGCAAAAGCAAATCCCGAACCAGCAGGCAGGAAAGGATGGCTTCTTCCCCTCCTGCTCCTACGGACTGCAGCGGGCAACGCTTCCCCTCCCTCCTTCTCCCCCATCTATGTCAGTCCCCGTCCCACTCCTTGACGCCGCACTGCCTCGTGCCACGAGGTCTTCTTCGGTGCAGGCAAGGGCATCGCGGAGAGATGCCAGCTCCATTTGGGACCCTCTCCGGGTCCCAGCCCAAGCTGATGGGGCATCGGAACTCCTTCCTTACTTGGATCCCTTGGATCCGGGCTCGTTGGAGGAGGACCTGCAGGTTTCTGTATTGATAGGAGCAGGCTGGGTTCAGGGAGCCAAGTCCGGCCAGGTGAGGAGTTGTTTCCCCAACAAGGAGGGAGATCCGATCTCAAAACTGATTTTTGCAATATGAATCCAACAACATAGGACACGATGGGGTATTGAACCCCACTACAAAGTTCCAAAATGAAGCCCTTTTGGAGGACTCCCAGACAGGAGACTAAACAAAGAGGACAAATCCGGAATTTTCCAGTCATACGGTCACCCTGAGTGACGCATTAATTTCAAGTTAAGCCGTAGATTCGGCAATCAAAGGGGGTGAGACGTTTGGCCACGTCTCCAACCCCAAGAGGTTTGGGGTCGCCTGCTTAGGACAGACCCTGCCTGCCAAAGGAGGCCATGCAAGGGTCCAGCCCTGCCTCAGTGCCTCCTTTGCCAAAGAAATGGGGGGTTCTCATCCATGTCAAATGCTTTCCATACGTTTTCATCCCAGATGTTTGCATATTGTAGGTGGAACATCCATTCCAGATGTTTGCATCTACTAGAGGGAGCTCTACTATAGTAAGTATTGCCAAGGCAGATAGATGCATGATTGTAAGAAAGAACTACTAGTTGTATCAACTGATTAAAAATAAGTTAATCAGATAAAAGGGTATCACAAATGAAAGGATTTCTGGATACTGCGAATGCCAGGCATAGTCACGGGAGAGGCGTTCTGTCCTGTTGGGAATGCCTCTCCGGAAGATGCCTTCTGAGATGCCATCCGTGTATTTTCTAAAGCCAGTTCTGTGTGTTGATGAGTAACTGACATTCCAAGTTTAGTCCCGTGTAACAGTTTGGGACGGTGTTGAAAAGATCAGG
Source organism: Cryptoblepharus egeriae (assembly GCA_030015325.1). NCBI lineage: Eukaryota > Metazoa > Chordata > Lepidosauria > Squamata > Scincidae > Cryptoblepharus > Cryptoblepharus egeriae. Next base: position 107,844,622 of record JAREYC010000004.1, on the reverse strand, counting down.
AGGCTGTGCCCAGGAGCCATGAAACCCCAAAAGCACCACTTGTAGCTGTGGCACCTTCAGGAATAATTGAAAATAGACCAGATGTGAAAGATCCAACATTCCCCAGCGCTGGGCTGTCGGTGGTTGACACCAGACTGTAGGATGCCCAACTGGCATAGCTATGCAGTGCTGGAAAGTTGTTTAGGATGGCATCCCGGGATAGATCATGAAAAAGTGATATAGGTGGGGCTGAAAGGCTGCCAGAGGGATGATTGCTTTAACCCAGTGTTTCTCAAAGTTGGGGTCGGGACCCCTTTCGGGGTTGCCTAGAGGTTTCCTGGGGGTCGCCTAAAGACCCCTGGTGCAGGGGGTGCCAGACCTGGTGCCAGACCTCTGGCTGTAGCTGCACAAGCACTGGGGCTGACTGACAGCCTCAGGGCCCAATCCTATGCATGCCTACTCTGAAATAAATCCCATTATAGTAAGAGGGCCTTTACTCCCATGTAAATGTGGATAGGATTGCAGCCTCAGGGCCCAATCCTATGCCCAATCCTCTGAAATAAATCCCATTGTGTTCAGTATGTGCGTAGAACACACATTTCACTTGTAACAATGAAAATACATCCTGCATATCGGATATTTACATTACGATTCATAACAGGAGCAAAATTACAGTGATAAAGTAGCAACGAAAATAATTTTATGGTTGGGGGTCCCCACAACATGAGGAACTTATAAAGGGGTCACGGCGTTAGGAAGATTGAGAACCACTGCTTTAACCCTATTGGATTATTTTTGTCTGCCCTCACATGCTCCCTTGTTCGCTCAGGGTGCAATCCTAATTAATTTAGGGAGGCACAACTCATAGAAAGGACCTTTCTATGGTCATCTAGTCCATAGATCATCTAGTCCAAACCCCTGCCTGTAGCAGTGATTCCCATCTCTGTTCCCATGTGGGATGCTGAAACTGGTGCATGTCCGTGCACTGGACAGCACTTGTCCATATCCATGCTTGATGGCACTTTTGCAATACCTCCAGGCCAGCACAGGACTCGTGCTGGGACTCTTGCTGGGACTTGGGCTGGCCTAACTGGGGCTTAGGATTGCACTGCCAATGCAGTGGGTTAGGATTGCATTCTCCAGGATGGCGCAGAATGGGAAGGTTGAATGGCTTCGGTTGTGCGGGAGAGTCAGAAAGGGAGCAGTGGCACCCTAGGGTGTTCACACGGGTCATGGGTGCAGCGAGGTGGGACCGAGGTCAAGAGGGCTGAGGAGCATCCGTCTCTCTCTCTCGCTCTCGCTCTCTCTCTCTCTCATTGGACTCTTTATTTAGCTGTGGCTGCCCCAGGCAGGTTGCCGGCCCATGAAAAATCCTTCTGTCTTAATCTGTAAATGCCAGTTTCCCTAGAACAGAAGGGAGCGAGAGAGCAGGAAAGAAGGAGAGAGATGTGGAGAAGAGGTAGAAAAACTTCCCAGTCAATTGACCCAGAGTTGATAAATGGAGCTCAGCTGAAGAGACGTGATCCCATTGTGGTCTTCATGGAAACCTTTCATCTCTCAAGTCCGTCCATCCATCCGTCCATCCATCCATCCATCCATCCATCCTCCTTTCTGGACCTTCCTTTGCGCACATGTGGTGTGTCTGCTTCTTCCTCCATCCATGACCTCTCAGTTCTTCCCAAAGCTTAGAGGATTTGTGTGCACTGGGGATGCACATGCACCAAGGAACACTTTCTGGGGTCCTGAGCATCCTCTTTTCCTTGCAATGTTGGGTTCGGGCGGGAGGCTTGGCTGGATCCAGTCAGGTGATCATGGAGGGTACTGGACCACTGTGGGTGTGAACTGGAAACGTTGGCCATTTTTGTCCCCCCTCTTGGCCTTTCCCTTCTTCTCCAACCAAGCACTGTTATCTCCCCCAAATGTCGATGCTTCAGTCACTCCATGCTCCTCGTGGTGCCCCATTCAGGTTCTCTTCAACCTCCCCACTGAATTCTTGACCATACCCTAAGAAGTTGAACTGCCACTGTAGGATCCGTGTTGAGAATCCCATTGCCTTCCTCTGGCTCTTCCCTTCTCCATCATCTACCCTTTCCTTTCCTATCCCTTGTCCTCCCTTTTTCAAAGACAGACACTGTGCAGCAGGAAGCTGTACGACAGGCGGAAATTCACTAGGTGCAGCCTTCCCATCTGCTGCACTTCCATGCCAGGAATAACTGGAGAACTTGGAGAGCCCCTTGTTCTTCCCCTGTTTGTGGCATGGCCTTCCTTCCTTCCTTCCTTCCCCACTCTCTACTTCTGAAAAAGCGCCCTTTCCCCCTTGCCTTCCAATTTTATTGCTCACAGCATCGGTGGCACACATGATGTGTTCTGCGTAGGTGCATGCGCGCATGCACAGGCTTTACAAAGTGCACTTCTGGGCACTGTTAAGGGGCGGCAGGCTTGGAAATATGGGGTGTCCACGGAGATCCCTTTATCTTTCTGTGCTGGGGTGGAATGAAGGTGGGAGCCTGCCTTCCAGAATGTTCCTCCTGCCCTGGGATCCCCCAGGGTGACTTTTCAGTGGGCCTCCTCCATCCATTCCAGAGCCTAACGCCACCTTTCCCCCCTGCCTCCTTCCCACCTGGTTTTCTCTCTAACCAACCTTTAATTTCACAGCTTCCGATTTCTCTGTATTTCTATGTCATATTTTTTCTCGGTGGGGGAAAGAAAACACACACAGACAGACAGACAAACACAACCAGAAAAATCTAAAGATTGTTTGTATTTTGCTAAAAAAATTGCTTTTTTCCCTTTTTGATGAACCAAAAAACGATCTCTTTTTTTCTTGATCTTTCTCTCTCTTTTTTTCCCCTGTCCCATTTTTCTTTTTTCTTCTTTTTTCTTGCTCTTAGGTCCGCTCACGAAAAAGCGTGACGAGGCGTCTACTAACAATCCCACTCCAGACGAAGGTATTTTTGCTGCATGTTTCACAATCTTGCTTTTTAAAAGAAATATTTTCCTTTTTTTTGGTTTTTACTTCTTTTTTAATAAAAACCAGAACAAATAATATATATAAAAAAACTTTTGAAGCCCCCCTTTTTTCCTTTTTTGGTCTTCTCTTTGAACAACAATATATATATAGAAATATATATATACACACCCCCTTCTTGTTTTACAAAATCATCACAAATTTTCGCCAGCGCCTTCTTTTCCTTCTTTCTTTACCTTTTCCTGTTATTTTTAAATTCTTTTTCTTTTTTTGGAAGGGAAAAATGGCCCTTAATCCAATTAGGACAGCAGGAGGAGGGGGTTAGGAAGCGGTTTTGGGGTTTGGCTTGGTTGCTGGGTGTATTGTTGGGGACGAAAGGGGTTCGGCTCACAGGATCAGCTTGGTTGTGGTCTGCCTCTAAAGACCTGGAAGTGGGGGTGCTTAGAGCCCCCCATCTTAATGTCTGCTTTGATCATTGATTGCTGTTTAATTGCTGTCAAAATAAAAAAATAAATTTAAGGCTATTACATATAATTTATTACATATATTTTATTAACTATAAGAAGGAAAAGGAGGACAATGAAGATTTTTTCCCCCCAAGATATGAGACTAAGGCTGCAATCCTAAAGACACTTTCCTGGGAATAAGACATATTGAATACAATGGGGCTTACTTTTGAGTAGACATGGTTAGGATTGTGCTCTTAGGGTGCAATCCTAAAGACACTTTCCTGGGAGTAAGACCCACTGAACACAATGGGGCTTACTTTTGAGTAGACATGGTTAGGATTGTGCTCTAAAAAGGTGAACATGTCCTGGAAAAAAAAAAGGACATATGGCCACTCTGATTCTTGCTAGTTTGTTCAGAAGCACCAGTGAAAGAACTACATTTCCCATGAAGCAGTGTGTCTGCTTGGCCCAAGTGTGTTATGGGTGATGTAGTCCTATGAGCCAAGGTATGTCCATGTGCAGAAAGTGGCTAAAGTTTAACTTTCACCTGGTTGCATAATAGGAGTTGTCATCTTGTTCTCATATGTGTTGGGATCTGATTGGGTTGAAGGCAACGAGCAGGTGACTATTTTATTCCGTTTCATTAATATTAGTATTAATATTAATTAATAATAAATAACATTAATATTAATAAAATAGGTGGTTATTTTATTTTATCCCACCACCTGGAATGGATCTGACACTAGCGCCTCTTGCATAGCATGATCAGACACCTGCAAACCTTAGTGCTTTGTGATGGCATAGCTGGAGGGGAGCATGGCAATCAGTCTTGGAGGGGGCTCACCCCTTCCAGTCTTGGAGGGGGCAAAATGGAGCCCTATGCCTGAAATGACTGATGTCTCCAAGAATGACTGCTATGCCCCCCTCTAGATATGCCACTGTTTCTTGCACCCCACCTAACTATACCACTGAATTCACTAACCCCAAAAAGGGAAAGACCTTTCAGAAAACACCTCCTGATGGAGAGCTCAGCACCTCTCAAGGACTTGGAGCACTTGATGTTAGTGTTCCTTATGGGAAATTTGGGGGTGCTGATTCCTAAATAATCATAATTAATGATAAATCATAAATAATCATAATCATAAATAGCTTTGGAATTAAGCTGCTGGGGATATGGGCTGCTATGTTGGGAACTTTGTGTTCTTGGGGTCGCCATGAGCGTGCATAGCGGGCCCCGACATGCTTGGAAGGAATAGGAAAGCTCCGGCACGGCCTGTTTGCAGACAGCGCTTTGAGTACCTGGAAAGTGTACCTGTACATGGTGCGGGGAAACGTAAGGAGAAAAATGCAAACGGTAGCGAAGCGTGAAGAAAAGGAACAACTAATGATCAAAATATCGTAAAACCTCAAGAAAACGCAGGTGGCTTTTCTTTTAAAAGCATCACATTAGCTGCAATTATTAACGCGCCCAAAATGGCCTCTGATCCAATTTCTCAAATCAGGATATTGCTATTACAGCAATCCCGGCAGTGACGGGGAAAGACTTGATAGGAATTTGTGCCCCATCATCAGTTTGCCATGTGAGGCTGCAGAGCCGTCTTTGGAACGAAGTCACAGAGCTGATCCCCACCAGACTCAGGCAGGCTTAACAGGGATTTCCAAGGAATTTCTGGGCAGGGATCCGGAAGGGAGACCCTCCGCTCCTCACCAAACTACAATTCGACGAGTCCTCGGGGAAAACTGTAGCAGTTCGTGCCCGGGGTTAGTGGCCAGGGTGACCATATGTCGCAACCACAAAATATAGGACAACCAAGAAAAATGAAGGACACGACAAAATAAAAGCCAAAACCATTCATATGATTGCTTTCATCTTAATTGAAATGCTGTAATATTATTAAATTTAAAACTATTACACACTTAAAACTATTTTTACATCTTATTTATGAATTAGAAGAATTCAGCATGCTGCCCACTCACAAGGAAAAGGTGAACAATGAAGGCTGCAATCCTATGCGTGTCTACTCTGCAGTAAGCCCCACTGAGTTCAGTGGGACTTACTCCCAGGAAAGCATGCTTAGGATTGCAGCTGGGTTTTTTCCAGGACACAAGGCTAAAAAAGAGGACATGTCCTCTATCGTCACCCTGTTAGTTTGACAGTCCTGTATGGTCATCCTATGGTTTGACAGTATATAGGTGTCGCTCCCATGAAATATACTTCTGAGTAAACTCACTAAGGGGGTCCTGTCTCTCGTTTTCAATTCTATTTAGTGAGGTTGCAATCCTAAAGACACTTTCCTGGGGGTAAGATCCACTGAATATAATGGGGCTTACTTTTGTGTAGACATGGTTAGGATTGTGCTCTTCGTTATTTACCATCATGGATTACCATACAATGCGTGAATATTTTTTTATGACTAGCAAGATATATTTATTGCATTTTTGTCTTTCCAAAAGTATGGCCAGATAAGGGGTTTTAGTAAAAGGCGGACAAATTCCACCAAAGTAGACTGAGGTTTTTATGTATTATAAGAATCCTTGACGGAGAAGGAAAAAACAGGTGTGTTTGGTTTTTTAAAAAGAAAGGTGCGGAAAAAGGGGGAAGGTTGTTGGAAAAAAAGAAGGAAGGGAATGTAAATTAAAAATGGTTAATGCAGATATTTTTAGTGTATTGAAAGGAATGATGCAAACAGATCTGAAGCTCATTCCCCTGGGAAGTGTGCCTGGTATTGATGTGAGTATGTGCTGTGCAAGAACCTGATAACTGACAGTGGCATAGCTATGGGGGGTGGCATAGTAAGTGCTGCAGGCCCTGCAGTGGACTGTGCAAGCAGCCCTTCTTGCTTACTGGGTGCAAGAGTGCCTTCCCATTGCCATCACCGTCCCAAACTGCTATGGTCCGCAAACACTCTGTTGCGCTGTAGCGATGGACGTTGTCACAGGTTGTTTGGTGCCCTCCTCTCTGGTGCTCTTCATAACTCCCACCAGGAGAATTTCCCACTAGCTGATCGCCCATGGCAGAGCTTTGTCATGCACATAGCCCGAACCAACGGCCTGCCCGCTTGGCGTTCCAGTCACATGCGACAAACTGCCGTTTCGGGGTTCTAATGATTTCAAAGCATCACTTTTACCAATTATGGACCAGCCTCTCTTTGGGAGGATATCTAGGCCACCGATCACGTGACAGGTTCCTTCTGTCTTACAGACCCGTCACACACTTTGCTGCCTCGACGGGTCTCGCGTGGTTGAGGCACGCAGCCGAGCAAGGTGGGGAAGTGAAGCGCCGAGGTGCTGGTGCGCGCTTTGCAACTTTGCATGCCATGGTTGAGCGTGCTTGAGCTTCCCAGATAAGGACTCTGCACCTATTAACCGTTCCCGGATGTGCCTCCCGGCCACAGCCCCAGCAGGCATGCATTTGGCATTTATGCCACCTTGGGTCCGCTTGGCGGAGAAAGGCAGGGTAGGAATATTTTAAATAAATAATTGCAACAGGGTGCCCGATGTGCGGCATAGATGCTGAGGCATCCTCTTGCATTCCCCTCATTCAGAATGTACATTGGAGGGGGGATAAATGTCTGCACACTCCTAATGGGAACTTCCAAAAGCATAGACTCCTGGATTTCCTACCTGCTTAACACTTGCAGCTTTTCATAGACATCAAAGGGACCTACAAGGTCATCTAGTCTGCCTGGAGCAGCTTATTGAGCTGCTCTTGGGGATCTCCAGTGCGGGAGAATCCTCCCTCTGCCTGGGCAATCCATTCCCACCACCTTAACCACCAGGAATTTCTTTCTTGGTGTCCAGCCAGGATGTCCCCTCCTCCCATTTTGACCCATTGGAGGTAGTTGTACTCTCAGGAGAAGTCCCATATGAGTGTTTGGAGAGTGCCATCAGATGGCTGGCTGAACATACTGCCTTTCTGCTGTGCTGATGGACCAGTTTGACCCCACAGATCTCATGCCATTGCGCTCCCTCGGGGATGTGTCCTTGAAGTCTTGGTGCTAGGTTGGGTTGATGTTCTCATAACATGATGTGCAGGTAATTCCAGAGAAGCACAGACATTTCTGTGGTTTGAAGGTTGCACTGACAGGGCGCTCTGCAGCAGCTTTCATGTGGCATTTTCCCAGATCCCCCCTCCCAGTTGCACCAACCCTGGCAGGAAAAACCCAGGAGCCCGTAATTCCGTTGTTGGTTGGTGTGACATTAGCGCGCCTTGACGTAGACCAGAGAGTTTTTGCAATCTAGCTATTGGCACAAGGGAGGCCGTAGGAAAGGGTCAGAAGCACATGGGAAGGTATACATGGGAAGTATATGGGAAGGTGTAGTTAACAGAGGAAAGGCGGGATATATCGCATTTACTCGAACCTAATGCGCTATTAAACCTGATGCGCACCCTATACTTATAATCAGAACACCACATTTACTCAAATCCAGTTAACCATTGAATCTAATGCACACCCTGATTTTGGAGACTATATTTGGCTGGAAAAGGTTAGCGTTAGATTCGAGTAAATGCAGTAACTCTTTCGAATGAATGAATGAATGAATGAACGAATGAACGAATGAACGAACGAACGAACGAACGAACGAACGAATGAATAAGGTGTCTGTTATGCATACATCAAATTAGGTAAAACCGAAAACCAGGATTAAGGCGACCTGCCAAAGCTTCCCAGAAAAATTGTGCTTAAAGGAAGCAAATGAGGAAGCATCCCTGGGATGTTTGGGGAGCATTTCCAGGCAGAAAGGGTTAAACTGCCACAGGGTACAAAGGACCTTCAAATGGTTGAGGATGATGAAGCTGAAAGACCAAAAATGTCAGGCTGGAGGGTAGCATGTGCAAGAGGCAAAGCAAGTGTGTGGGGCATGCAAGTATGCGCGGTAGGGTCTGCTCCAAGGCACATGACAAGTACATCATAGAAAGTGTGCATGCAGGCATGTTGGGATCTGGCTATGTTTACTGATGTGCCAGATCCCAGTGAAGCTTCAAGCTCCAGGAATGAGCACATAGGGTAGAGCTGCACACCAAGCTCACTTTCCTCCATCGTTGCACTTGTGGGGGGTTTTCCCGTTGTTTGGCGTTTTGCACAGTTCTTGGGACCTTTAAAACTCACAAGTGCAGACAAACTCACACCACTGAGACCCACAAAAAGCAGGCCTCCTTCAGTCTTGAAAGACTATGGTATCGTGCTTGGCGCTGCATACGCTGCATGCGAAGCACGAAAGCCTGGGTTGGATTGTTATGGAGGAGAGGCTGTTACCCAAGCAGCAGATCCCCCCTCTCCACACCACTGAATTAGTCCAATGGAAAGGCAGAGCCAAGACGATTGGATCCAGCTGGCATCGCAGAGCTGGGCTGAGGACAGGAGCTCACCCCGTCTTGTGGGGCCGACCCGGGTCTTGAACCCTGGCCTGCAGGTTAACAGGCACAGCGCCTGAACCGCTTGCGCCACCCACAGTTGTGCAGCAATTTCATTGCCAAGGCCTGCAGCGATGCTCAGTGCGCCAGAGGACATTGCCGGCTAGACACTGTGTAGCTCCAACCGGCTGCCCCGCTGCGGTGCACCTTTTGGATCTTGTCCTTTTTTGCTGTCACATTTAAGACTCTCCTCCCTGCTTCCCGAATGGTAGCATACACAGTGTGGCAGGCCTGGCAGAGGACCTCTGGAACATGCTGGAGCGGGTGCAGGCGTGGATGGGTCCTGGGGAGCTCACCAGAAATGTTGCCCGCTGGATTTAGAGAGAGTGGGGTGAGTGTGTATGAAGAGTGAGAGAGGGCAGGGGGCTCGTGGAGGGCGCCTGAGCAAGGCCGGGTAGCGTGTGCCCACACGCGTGCAGGTGTTTTGTGCAGTGGCTTCCTTTGGCCCCCCCATCTCTTCCCCTCTGGAAAGGCAGGAGGAGGGGCTGAGTGGAAACTGCTAATTAAGACCTTGGTACGTCTAATTAACGCTCTCCCCTTGCAGCGAATTAATTAGGCTCCAGGTTGCCATGGAAATGGGATGTGACCTAGAAACCGAGGCAGGAATTTGAGGAGAGGGCACCCCTTGGTGTGATGGCGGGACGGGCGTTCAGGCTCGGGGGCCACAACCCCCCCCCCAGACCATTTGACTTCAACCCAATCCGGCCATCGTCTCACGAGAAGCACAACTGAGAGCCAACGAGGGCTTTTGGGGGATGCTTCCAAGTTCCCTGTCCGATCCTCGGACCCTTCACCGACTGACCGACCCAGGCGGTTCTGAATTTGGCTCAGTCTGCCCCCTGCCTACAATTAATCTTGATCCTCTGACCCTTTTCATTTACTGACCCATTTTCTCCCCCCCATCGTAGCCCCGCTGATCATCGAGGACGTGGCTTCCAACACTGTGGGCTTCTGGACCCTTTGAATTCGGTGATCCCGGCTTCCCTATGGCTGACCCAGCCTTGTGTTGTTTCCCACCATGGGATCTCAGGTTCTCCCTAAGATCCCACACTTTCAGCCAGCCCTCCAACTTCTTCATGCTTGGGTCCCAATTCTTGAACCACCATCACTACCAACAGACCATCACCTGTTCCGGGAGGGGCGGGGGGGGGGTTGGGGAATGTCAAGGGGGTTGGCTTGAAAATTGGTGATGCACCTACATGTGACGTAAGCAAGCACTGGCCACGTGGCAGTCACCACTTCTTCCTCCACCTGGAAGAAGCAAGAACAGTCTTTTGATCAGGGAAGGGGAGATCTGTCTTTTTTCCCAGAGCGGAGGCCTGGTTTCCATAATCCCACCTCATGCACCTGTCTGTTGCCTTCTCATCCTGCAGATATCCGGGACAGCGGGAAGAAGCCAGTCATGCTCTTCATCCATGGAGGATCCTATATGGAGGGAACGGGGAACATGTTTGACGGCAGCGTCCTGGCTGCGTACGGCAACGTGATTGTCGTCACCATGAACTACCGGCTCGGCGTGCTGGGTATGGGGGAGGGAGACCTTCCAGACAATCCTACTGACTCTGGGGGAAGGTTAACTCAGAAATCCGGACTCCTCTTTCTCTTCAATGTAATTCACTCTGCTGTCCCTCCACGGTAGGGTGGCCATATATCCTAAAAAAGGGACAATCCTGATTTGGGGGATTGTGTTCACATCCTGGCAAATGTGGGTCCTGTCCTGATTTTGTGGAAGAGAATTATGGCAACCCTACCCCAGGGCAAAATCTAGGGCGACCTCCAAGGGCCTGGCCCCTTTAAGAACACATCAGATCCCCAAGTGAATATGAATGAATATTAAATAGCAAAAGTATCAGAGCTGCATTTAGAGTTGGCCGCTTCCCGATGGCTTCCCCACGCACTCTTAAGCTGCTTCGCCCTCCTATTTCTGGTTACGAGGCTGTTTCTCGCCATAAAAAATGAGGGAGCCATACCTTTGAAGATGGTTGCTTCAGATGTTCTGATCCCCTCGTATGAACCTGCGTGTTTACAGAAATGCAGGCTGACAGGCGGGTCACAGAGTGCGCGCAGGTGATGCGCGGCTTTGAGAACCTTTCCAGTTGCATTGGGTTTCACTCTGCTCTTCTTACGGTTTGGTCTTTTCAAACGGGTATCCTAAGAGCAGCAAACCTCACATTGCTGTCAGGCACGCAGAGTTTTGGGACTGGAGGCCGGTTCCATGTCGGACGTGACGTGCAGCAATTCTGGTCCTCCTTTGTACAAGCTTTTAAAAAATAATCTTGCCAGATGAGTTTCTCTTGCACCAAGAAAACCCACACTCAAAAGCTTGGTGCTAGGACGGCATGCGTGTACATATGTGTTGCATGTGCATAGGCGCAGGAGGTTGCATCGCACAGGGTGGGAAGTGTGGAAGGGTTTGGGCAGATGATGGAAGATCTCTGCGGAATCTGCATCCGGCTGAGGTTCAAGCCCCCCACCCTCTCCCTTTGTTCCCCCTTTGGGTGTGAAATTTATCCAGGCACAGCCAAAATTAATATTTCATTAAAACCCTTTTAATAATTAACAGCAAGACCTCATTATCTCCAGCAAAAGGGCCCCAGGATGGAGCCATGATTAATTTTAAAAGAGATTGGTCCTGTGTAGATGGAGTTGAGCGGAGGCAAAATAGATGCCCTCCAATCGGCCAGTTCCCCAAGTTTTTTGGGTTGGAAATCGCTGCAAAGAGGATCATTTGGCTCAAAATTGCCACTTTGTGTTGCCAGCTTCACTGAGAAGATAAGCGAGGAGGCTCTTGGGTTCTCTGGTAAGAGGACGGTGCAGACTCCTGCATTCAGCACTAGTTTTAATCTAGAAATCCTAAAACACCTTCAAACCATCTGACCTTATCCTTATGTTCAGCCATGGTTAGATCTGCCAAGGATCTGCCTCCTAGGCGATGCTGCCTTTGGTCCATCTCTGTGCAACGCTAAACTCATTTCTCCTGGAGTTTGGGGCTGAAGTGCCGCGGAGCTGATCCTATTTGCTGTTGGGGGCGTTTTAATCTGCCCTAATGTTCCATACCTGCAAGCGTGTTGGAAGGAATAAAAAGGTTTTCTTGACAACTGTCACTCCCCAATGTGCTTCTTGGAAAAATAATATTTATTTTTCAATTGCAAAATGGAATCCATAGAAATCGGAATCCATAAAAATGTTGGAGAAGCACCTGGTTGGAGGACGTTTCGACCCGATGAAAACCGAACCAGGTTTTTGTTTGTCGTCCTGAAAATGGAGCTAGTTGTGTCACCGCAGAGTTGGGAGAAAACTCTTCCTCCATTTTAATTAAAAGCCAGATTTCCGCTATTTGGCCTTGTTCCTCCACATCCTCCTCCTCCTCCTCCTCTTGATGCTTTTCTCTCTCTGCCTTTCCCCGACAGGCTTCATGAGCACTGGAGACCAGTCTGCCAAGGGCAACTATGGCCTCCTCGACCAGATCCAGGCTTTGCGATGGCTGAACGAGAACATTGGCCATTTTGGGGGCGACCCTGAGCGGATCACCATCTTTGGCTCGGGGGCAGGGGCCTCATGCGTCAACCTCCTCATCCTCTCCCACCACTCAGAAGGTACATAAGAACATCAGATGTGTCCTACTGGATCAGGCCAGAGGTCCATCTTGGCAACCTCCCATATTTTGCAGTGGCAGCATGCCAGACAAGATACCTGCATCCTCTTGCCCTGGCATTCAGAGACAGCCCCCTTCTAGAACCCAGTGCTTGGACATCATGGCATGTGACTTGTAATGGACTTTTCTTCTACAAATCTGTCCAATCCACTCTTAATTAGGCCAGACATTGCCAGCACCTCCTGTGGCAAGGAGTTCCACAGTTTCCACAGTTCTGATGTTGTGCAAGAGGGAAGAGGACATCTTTCGGTCCATCTCCTGCATTATTTTGTATGTCTCAATCATGGTGTCCAAACCCTGGCCTGGGGCAAAATACGGCCCACGGTAAGCCTCTATGCAGCTCACGACAAGCCCCATCCATCTGGCCCCTAGTCAAACCCTTTAATCATCCAGGGGTGAGGGAGGCTCACGTCCCAAACCTTTGGTGGGTATTCTGTACCCACTTTCCCTTTCTTTGTATGAAAGTGCTTATGAACTGCTTTGAAAATCATCCCCCTCCATATGTTAGAAAGTGATTTGAATTTTTTCTTTCTTTCATTTGTTCTTTCTTTCATTAGTTCATATATTCATTTATGTAAATTAATTCAAATTTGAAATGTAAATCAATTCTTTTTTTTTTTTTTGGCTTCTGGTCCCCAACCCATGATGGTGCCCTCTTGATCAAGGAAGGAGGGCTAACCCATGGCGCGATGGAGAATGTTGGGATCCCTCCTTCTCTTGCATCCTATAATTTCTCTGCCCCGATGCTTCCTCCCCCGTTAGTGTCACTGACTGCCGTTTTCTTTCTCCACCCAAAGGCCTGTTCCAGAAAGCCATTGCACAAAGTGGTACAGCCATCTCCAGCTGGTCCGTCAATTACCAGCCCCTGAAGTACACCCGAATGTTGGCCTCTAAGGTTGGCTGTGATCACATGGACACGGGGGATACAGTGGAGTGCCTGCGGCGCAAGCCCTACCGGGAGCTGGTGGATCAGGACATCCAGCCGGCCCGCTACCACATTGCATTTGGTCCTGTGGTAGACGGGGACGTCGTGCCAGATGACCCGGAGATCCTGATGCAGCAGGGGGAGTTCCTCAACTACGACATCCTCATTGGGGTCAACCAGGGAGAGGGCTTGAAGTTTGTGGAGGACTCCATGGAGAATGAGGACGGCATCTCGGCCAGCTACTTCGATTTCACCATCTCTAACTTTGTGGACAACCTCTATGGGTACCCGGAAGGCAAGGACATCTTGCGAGAGACCATCAAGTTCATGTACACAGACTGGGCCGATCGGGACAACGGGGAAATGCGGCGCAAGACCCTTCTGGCCCTTTTCACGGACCACCAGTGGGTGGCTCCTGCCGTGGCCACAGCCAAACTCCATGCCGAGTACCAATCCCCTGTGTACTTCTACACCTTCTACCATCACTGCCAGACAGACACTCGGCCGGAATGGGCGGACGCAGCCCATGGGGATGAGATCCCCTATGTCTTTGGGGTGCCCATGATAGGTGCCACGGACCTCTTTCCTTGCAACTTCTCCAAGAATGATGTCATGCTGAGCGCCGTCGTCATGACATACTGGACCAATTTTGCCAAGACAGGGTGAGGCATTGAGGGTGGAATAAAAACTGCAGGGGGTGGTAGGAAAAGTTAGGGGAGATCACCAGTTAGAGTAGGGAAAAACATATGGGGTGAAGCATGACATTCCCAAAAGGCAAAGATGTGCAAAAGTGGGGGGAGGGTTTGGTGGGATCAAGAGGGGTGCAACACCTGATGTACCAGAAATAACAACAGATGTCCTAGATCAGTGGTATTCAAAGTGGGGGTTGCAACCATCTTTGGGGGGGGGGTCATGACTTTTGGTCAGGGTGATCATGGAAGTGTGGGGTCTGCCATCTTGGAATCCGGCACTAGTCTTTCCAACACAATGGGACTTACTTCTGAGTAGACATGAAGGAACTCAGGCATCATAGTGACACCACATCCTGGTGAGTTTGACAGAGGGTCCTGGACAGATTGTTAATTTTGAAAGGGGGTGCTGGGCTGAAATGCCCGAATACCACCATCCTAGAGGTGGAAAGAGTGACACGGAGAAGGAAGGCTCAGGCAATGCCTAAAGGTAGAGGGAGGGAGGCACCTGCAGCCAGGTAGGATCCAACTGCGTTACTGAAGGAAACAGGTTGTTGGACATCCGATGGGTTGTTGGACATCCGATGATCAATGGTCAAACAACTGATGGTGTGTTGACAATTATAGTGCCAGGTCAGTGTAATTCAGTGGCATGGAGAGGGGGGGATGTGCTGCTTGGGTAACAGCCTACCCTCCATAACAATCTAACCCAGGCTTTCGTGCTTCGCATGCAGCATATGCAGCGCCAAGCACGATACCAGAGTCTTTCAAGACTGACGGAGGCCTGCAGTGTGCTGTGAGTTGAAAAAGGTTGAAAATTCCTGGGCTAGATGGATCTTTGTCCTGATCCATTCAAGGAGAGGGTGCAGGAGTTGAGGCCTTCACACACCCAATGGCCACACCATACCATGCCACTATGGTATGGTATACCATACCATATCAAGCTGCACTTGAAAAATGTGGCTCCTTGGCTGTGGATCTGGATTCTTTTCCCCATACCATCCATCCATCCATCCATCCATCCATCCATCCATCCATCCATCCATCCATCCATCCATCCATTCATTCATTCATTCATTTGATGTGTGCACTCCCTCTCCCCACTGCAGTGCACATGACATTTGATTGATTTCAGTATTTGTATCCTGCCTTATTCCTGGAGATTCATGGCGGCTCACAACACAACGACACAAAATCAATTAAAAACACCAATAAAATACACGTCATAAAATTCGACAATTAAAAACCATAAAACAACATATTACAACAAAAATTAGGTGTTGCAATAAAATTCAGAATAAAAACCAATATACAGTCGTGGCATCACAAGCCCTGAGCCCATATAAACCAGAACATCCCAGTTCAGTTTGCAGGAAATGGTACTATCACATCACACAAGAAAACCACTCGCACGTACCAAAAAATGGAGTAACAAAAGGTTACACAGTAACCGTGTATACACAGTACAATGGCTATACAGGAGTGGTGCACTCAGAGCACAATCCTAACCATGTCTACTCAAAAGTTAGCCCCATTGTGTTCAATGGATCTGACTCCCAGGAAGGTGACTTTAGGATTGCAGACTTATAGCACAGTCCTAACCATGTCTACTTAAAAAGAAGTCCCATTGTGTTCAATGGGACTTACTCCCAGGAAAAGTGTGTTTAGGATTGCTGCAAACACACTTTCCTGGGAGTAAGTCCCATTGAACATAATGAGGTTTACTTTTGAGTAGACATACTTAGGATTGTGCCCTACGTCTAGTATGCGCCTGCGTCATTTAAGCAGCCCCTACCACTCACCATTGGAGCCATTCTGGGTGGTAAATGGAGTGCATAGGAGTGGCTGCTTACACAGTGAGTTGGGCAGTGGTGGGATTCAAATAAATTAACAACAGGTTCTACGTCCCATTAGTAACCGGTTCTCAGAACCAGGCGCTCATTAGCAAAGGGTTCTGTAGAACCTGTGAGAACACCCTGAAGCCCACTACTGGTGTTGGGGTGTCTGCAAGACTTAGGGTAAAATCCAGAGTAACTACGGGAGCCCTTGCTCCAGTGTAAGAACAACTTACTCTGGATTCCACTATGAATTTCCCATCAGTTTTCACTAGGCAGTGCAATAACTATGGGTGCATGTAAAGTCTCTTACATGCTCCCATTGTTACTCTGGATTTGGGGGTTACTGCACAGCCCCCCCCCCCAGTAGCTATACTACTGGAGATACATTTCCTGTTTTAGAATAACCCTACAATCCAGAATAACTATGGGAGCATGTGAGACCAGGCATGGGCCCAAGCCGGTTCAGGCCGGATCGCCCAAACCGGTTGTTCCCAGGACCCCGTCGCTACCGAACCGGTAGCTGCGGGGTTGCCTGAAAACCCAGCGTACCGGTTCGGACGCTGGGGGAGGAGACACACTGAGGGTGCGCCGACCTCAACGCATGCGCTGTGCATCTCTTCCCATGAGAGGAGATGCTCTGCCTCTCAGCGGGAGGAGACGCTCTGCCTCTCCTCTCGTGAGAGGAGAAGCACAGTGTCTCTTCCCAATGGAGGAGATGCTCTGCCTCTCCTCTCTCGAGAGGAGAGCTGTGCGTCTCCTCCAGCAAGAGGAGACGCTCTGTGCACACGCCGGCCTCGGCGCGTGCATAGAACATCTCCACCTGGAGGAGCCACACTGCGCATGCGCCGAGGATGGCGCGTGTTCAGAGCGTCTCCTCCAGCCGGAGAAGCACTGCGCATGCGCAAACCTCGGCACTTGTCTGGGGTTGGCGCAAGCGCAGTGCGCCAGGGTTGGCTCGCCCTCGCCCCGGCCCTGACCCTGGCCTCACCCCTTGACCCCACCCCAACTTCCGGTGAACCGGTTGTTGGCGTGGGTTGGGCGCATCTCTGTGTGAGACGCATGCACCCGTAGTTACTGTACCACCTAGTGAAAACCTATGGGAAAATCATATTGGAATCCAGAGTAAATTGTTCTTACACCGGAGCAAGGACTCCCCATAGTTACTCTGGATTGTGCCCTAAGTCAAAGGAGATAGATCTCAAATGCCTGTTGAGCAAATAAAACAGTGTTCATCTGACCCCCCCAAAAAAGATCCGGCTTGGCACAAAGGGAGTTCCGAGGCCACCACCCAGAAGGCCCTGTCACTGGTCCCCACCTTTCTCACATCTGATGGTTACAGATACCCAGAGGGGGACCTCTAAGGATAATATACCCATATTTACTCCAATCTGATGCACCATCAGATCTGATGCACACCTCAATTTTAAAAGACTTGAAATTTTAAAAAGTTTTATGGGAATTGTAATGCAGAGCTGCAAAGCAGGTGCAAAATTTAATTTTACCGTATACAACAATGAGTTATATGACAGTCATGACATGGCAATGAGTTTATGTTACAATATTTTAACCTAATTGCACTATTTTAGACAACAGTGGGTTTATGCTGCATTTTTCATATAGTGTAGTAAACAAAATACTTACAGTCGCAATACCATATTTATTCGAAATTAATGCACCATTGAATCTAATGTGCACCCCAATTTTAGAGACTGAATTCAATAGAAAAGATGCTCATTAGTGTCGAGTAAGGATGGTTAATAATATTTGTGGGATTTGTGGGTTTCTTAAGAAACCTGGGTCACAAGATGGGTCACAAGACGTGCAAGGCTTCCGGCATCAAAACCAGCACGCTGATTTGTGCTGAGACCCTAACTAGACCCTAACCAGAGAACATGCAGATACAAAGAGGTGAAGGGTGTAGTGAAGGGTACTCCAGTGCATGGGGGTAGCAGACCCAATGGTGAGTCTTCCAGGTGGAATTCCAGAAGAGCTGGCCATGGTGTGCATGGAGCGCATGGAGAACTGGAACTGTATTCTGCATTCCTAGCAACTTCCTAAACACAACCTTTGGTTCCAAAGACCTCATTTCTGTCTCTTTCCTGCAGGGATCCAAACCAGCCAGTGCCGCAGGACACCAAGTTCATCCACACCAAGCCCAACCGCTTTGAGGAGGTGGTCTGGACCAAGTTCAACACGAAAGACAAGCAGTACCTCCACATTGGCCTCAAGCCCCGGGTGCGGGACAACTACCGAGCCAACAAGGTGGCCTTCTGGCTGGAGCTGGTGCCCCACCTCCATAACCTCCATGAGCCCCCCTACACGTCCACAACCACCCGCATCCCTCCGTATGTCACTCGTTGGCCAGGGACCCGCGTGGGACCCAGCACTACGCGCCGGCCCATCCCCACCCTCCCGCCCGATGAAGACGACGTTGTCCGGCCCCAGCGCTACGTCCCCTTCCCAG
This sequence comes from Cryptoblepharus egeriae, assembly GCA_030015325.1. NCBI lineage: Eukaryota > Metazoa > Chordata > Lepidosauria > Squamata > Scincidae > Cryptoblepharus > Cryptoblepharus egeriae. The sequence goes on along the minus strand of JAREYC010000004.1, from coordinate 107,826,239 downwards.
GAGACTCCCGGGACTACTCCACCGAGCTGAGCGTCACGGTGGCTGTGGGGGCCTCTCTGCTGTTCCTCAACATCTTGGCCTTTGCCGCCCTGTACTACAAAAGGGACAAGCGCCATGAGCTACGGAGTGGTCGGCGCCTCAGCCCCCAGCGTAACGCGGCCAATGACTTGGTGCACGGCGGGCAAGAGGAAGAGATCATGTCTCTCCAGATCAAGCACTCAGAGCACGACGCCCATGACCTGGAGCCGCTCCGGCCCCACGAAATCTTGCGCCCCGCCTGCCCTCCCGACTACACCTTGGCCCTGCGCCGTGCACCTGACGACGTCCCTTTGATGACCCCCAATACTATCACCATGATTCCCAGCACTATCACGGGTATGCAAGCATTGCACCCTTTCAACACTTTCCCCACCGGACACAACAACACTCTCCCTCACCCTCACTCCACCACCCGCGTATAGTTGCCCTCCCCCCCGTGCCCTCAGCCACCAGGCCACGGTGGTCCCAATCCACTCTACTCAGAGAGGGAGGCATCTTTCCCGCCACGTGGACGGGTCTTTTTTATATCATTGTGGGGGGAGGGAAGGCAACAGAGGGGACAGATGGAGACCCCCACATGTGGCACGGATGGGTTGGTGGCTTGTCCAATTTTGCTTGGCATTGGAGTCTTCATTGTCATCCGTGGCACGGCGAGGAAGACCCATTCTCCTTACAAGAAGGTAACCTGATGGAGATAGGTTTGGAACCAGCTAACGCATTGGGGGAAAACCAGTAGCCTCAACTCAGTTGTGATGGGAAAGCCATTCCACATGCGGCTCTTGGCACTGGAGAGAGAGGTCCGCCGCCTCTTGTCTGAATGGTGAAGCTCTCCCCGTCTTCGCAAACGTGATCTTGCGTCAAAAACAAGTGGTGGCAAGAGGGCAGGTCTGGATCCGGAAAGGCTGCTCCTTTCCCCAGTGGTCCTGCCGTTCAACATCAGAGAAGGTCCCCGGTCTCTGCGATGTGGGTGGGTGTTGCGGAAGCCCATGCTTTGCAGGCAAGGAGGACTGGGCCAGCATCTACTCAGCATCTTCTGATGACCAAGATCCCTGTGTTGGCCCAGCTCCACTTTGTCGTGCTGGATTGCTTCAAACTTGGTGATTCAGCTGAATCCGAGCCCAGAGGGAGCCGGAGAGAGAAAGGAAGGCCAATCCCTTTTAATTCTGTTCCTCCTTTCCGTTTTTTTCCCTTCAACCCATGCGCCCGTGCGCACAGTGCTGATATTTTGACATCCCAAAGCTCCCCCTCTAGGAGCAAAGATCAGAAGCAGGACATCCCCTTTTAGGGTGACACCAGCCCTTGATGGCACCCAGCGGAACTGCTGACCACGAGGCGTTCCAGGCGAGGATGTCCAACCGGACAGAAAGTTCCCCTTCCTTCCTCCCTCCATTCTCCAGCTTGGGTGGCGAAGATCCCAGTGCCTTCCTAGCACAATTTAAAGAGCAAGAGTGACCATCTCTTTCTCCAGGAATGCCGTTCCCTGGGCTGGGTCGTCGTTCGGTGGCCTCCCGGAACATAGCGACACATTGCAAGAAAGACTTAACAGGATGGAGTCTTTAACCCCAATTGCTGCCAGGGCAAATTCATGGCCCCAGTTATTGCTACAGTAGAAAATGGGGTGGGCAAAACGGGGTCACAGCTGAAAGTCAAAGCTTTCACGGAGGGTTCGGGGCTGGGTCCTGCGCACAGTTTCCAAATTGCAAATGGGAACGTAACCACTGAAAATGGGTTTTCAAAGGAGGAAAGAAGGGGAGAATCCCTGTTTTTGCTTTAATTCACCCACAGATGTGGCAAAAGAAAGATGTGGGGGACAGGGAAGTGGTTCCAAAGACAGCACTGTGTTTGCAGAGGCGCACTGCACGTTCCGATGAGAAAAAGAATTGAGATTGGAAATGAGAGGGTTGCTTCGGTGAGGAATGCAGTGCCTCCGGGATCCCCTTGCCTTTTGGTTCAGAGAACGCCTTCCCTTCCACCTCCTTCCTCCTTCCTGATCTGTTTTCTTTCCATCCCTTCTTTGTCGGGCCATGTGCACCCCTCCTCCTGGAGCACTGAGCATCCCTCCTTTGCTCCCTCCCCATTCTGTGTTCTTTGGGCAATTCAAAGCAGACAGGATTGCGAGATGAAAAAAGGCAGTGATGCTCATCAGGAAACACCGTTCTCATCTCCTTCTCCTAAAGGTCCCCTTGCCTAGTGGTTAAGAGCAACCTGTTTGCCTGGTGGAAGGGCGCATCATGCTCAATTTCTTGGGTCTCCAGTTAACCGAGCGGGTCCCAGTTAGCAGTCCTGGGGGAGTTCACCAAGAAGGTGATCATGGAGTCAATGGTTCCGAAAGCCTAAGGGGTTCCAGCTCTGTGGTGGAGCCCCTGATTTTCAAGTAGAACCTCCCAAGGGTCTGGTGAAAGGGTCTCTCTCTGCTCAAGAGTCCAGAGCAGAGAATGGGCTGGCACCAGGGCCTGACTTGTTATCAGGCATTCAGTGTTTGCTCATGATGCGCACGATGCACATTTTCAAATATTCCCAAAGATCAGGTTATGAAACGAGCCACATGGCTAGCCAGAGGGGGGATTTGTGTGCACCCAGCCTCACCTTGACCTGCCACAACTTCCCATCCACCTCCTATGTGGGATGCCATGAAGCTTCCCCAAGCGCCATGCACTCTCTGGAGATACTTTCCCTGCCCAGGTGAGTGAAAGAGTCCAGGCCTGAGACTGTTTCATAGGAAAAGGGGTGCCTTGCTTGGAAATAGAATATCTTGGAGAGAGACGTGTCTGATGGAGATTGGATGTCTGGAAATGCCCTCAACGTCCACCAGAGCTGGGCTTTTGGTCCAGACTCCGTCTGCGCAGCACCCATCCTTCCGCCATACATCAGGCCAATCCATCCAGTCAACCAGCTTGCTTCTTAATCAACACCCACCTCCCCGACTCCATCAAACTGATTCCTCTTTCCTGCCTGCCTGATCCTATAATATGTGACTTGGCTTCCTTGCATGAGCCAGCTGTTTGCTCTGGAGGCGCCTTTTTTCTGCGATGTGGCGTGCCTTCTTTTCTGCTTGTAGCACACTTTGTTGTCTGGATTGCGTAGGTCGATTGGGGGAGGGGGATGGGCGGACACGTGGCTCTTCTTTGGGGGAGGCTGGACTCGGTGACATTTTTGGTGTATCTCAAACTCTGGGTCATTCCTTCATCCTTCCTTTCCATCCCATAAGACGACAAATGCTGCACACTTGTGAACGTGGCCCCATCCGTGTGACCCACACATATCTTTTCTGAGAAACATTCTCAATCCCCACAAAGGCGGGATCATTTCATTTGGGGCACCTCTGGATCCAAGAAGGTCACACTTGATGAATCCAGTAAGAAAAAAATATTTTTTCTATCCAAAAAAGCACATCATTCTTGGATGTTTCTCTCTTTATCTCTCTCTCTTTCTCTCGCTCTCTTCCGCCTTCCTCTATTTTTGTGCCTCTGCCGCTTGTTGTGGAAGATTTATTTTCTTTCATTATGTTGTTAGCTTTTATTTTTTAATATTCTGGTGGAGGGAAGGACAAAGGAGCAAACAAAAGTCGGGTTTGGGGGAGGAACGTTTCGTTCTAAGCCATTCTGAGATGCCATCTAACTTCGCAGAGTTGGTTTCCTTTTTTTAAAAAAAGAAGAATTTATTATAAATATAAATATATATATCCATTTTTTTAAAAAAGGAAAACAATTATTTTGTAAAAAAAATAATAATAAAAAAGCAAAATCTGTGCCAAACTCAGCAAACTTGGATGGGAGGCGGGACGTGGGTGGGACACGTATTTCTTGGGGGGGATTTTCTTTGGTTTTGCAACCCGAGTTTGCTGAAGTTCACGTGAAAACGTCTGTGCCAAGGAGCAGATGCCATTTTCCGACATCGGTCACACCGCCAGCAGAGAGATGTCAACGCCTTACACTGTTGCCAAACGTCGCCCACCCCCCACCCACCCGTCTCCCCTCACTCCGATGAATCCCCCCCAAGACAGCCTCGACCGCACTAACTCAGACCCATCATCTGGCTGAGCAAAGCACAGACCGGCGTCCCACAGGAGAGGCAACCAACGTGGCTGGCTGTGGCATACCAAGGCTGGGCCATGTGGCCTTGCACAGCTCCATCCTGTCCTTTGGACGCCACCGCTTTTTGGTCGGGCTCTCAGCCCTATCCTGCTTCTCCAACTTCTCAGCCTCGCTTTGTGTGGTTCCGCTCTCCAAGATGGCTTCTGGGGTGCTCCTCTGGTCCCCCCTGCGAGGAAGGCCCCCCATCAGGCCTATCTCCACGTGTGGCCGTCTTGGGGGGCGCTGGATCGGACTGGCTTTCATCCTGCTGACATGTCAACACGGTTGCTGCTGGATCCTGTTCTGGAAGGCCCGACCAGGTAGTCCGTCCATGTCATCACCATGCGCTCAAGATGCAGCCGGAGGCCTTTTGTCTCGGTGACTCTGAGCGTGGCCACCAAGAACACCAGGTGGCCCAAACGGGATGGCTGGGTCTGCTCCCCTCATTCCCCTTCACCAGACTGGAGAGTATCTATTTTTATGAGACTTGGATTTGGGGCCCCGGATGGGATTGATTTTGGAAACCTTCCGGCACCCTTTGGCCACAATGGACCCCTCCTCTTGTGCCACTGATCAGAGCCGCCCCCCCAATAAAGAACCTGCGGACTCTCTTCTAGCGCCTCTTCTCCCCAAAAGAAGGACTGTTTCTCCATTTCTGGAAGAAAATGCGATCAACACAAAATACAAAGGTGGTGCTCTTTTTTGTTCATTTGTTATGATCTGGACCGTCGGTGGATGAACACCTCGGGTGTGTGTGCGGAGGGTGACGATGCCCTCCTGAAGGAGAGGAACTTGGGGTGCAAAGGGGGGAGGCTGGGGTTGGGGCTGAGATGCTGTACACATTTTTAAACCTTGCAAGAAATGGAAAATGATATTGTAAATATAAAAAAGATTTAACTGTTGCGTGGTGCACATTTCTATAGTGGTGCAACTTGTGGGATGGATTGAACTTGATTGATTGATTGACTGAATGAATGAATGAATGAATGAATGCTGTTTGCTGCAAAGGAAATAAGGAGGGAGGGAGCCCTGCTGAGGCTGCTGGAGAGGAGAGCAGAGGGAGGAGGGAGCCTTGCAAGTGGAGCTGCTGCTGCTCTGAAACTTTGCAGTGAGTTTGACTTGGAGGGAAAGGAGGGGGAAGACTTAATTTTTTAAAGCAAGGTTGCCAACTGACCAGAGAAACCCCAGCCTCCCCTGCTCCTCTGCCTCTGTAGATAGATCCACCAATATATACTTTGCACAAAAAAGCATGTAATTCACAACAAGGCCTTGAGTTGTTCAGGCTTTTCATCCTGCTGTTGCCAAAGCAGAGGAGCAGGGGTTGGGTGTAAAGTTGGCAACCTCAGGGTAGAGATGGTGGGGACAATTCCTGGCTTTTTTTAGTTTTAAGCCTTCAAGCCCAATTGTGTCCACTCAAAACATTATAGTCAGTGGAGCTTATATTATGTAAGGGGGCAAAGGAAAGGAGGCTGAAAGGCCAAGCCTCTGCATGCCTGCCTGGATCACTTAAACGTGGTTTGGGAAAGAGGTTTTCCCTCTAGGGAAAAACTAGTTGAGGATACTAGTGTTGAGGATACTATACAAAGAGGATACTAACAATAAGTAATATAGTGTTGAAATTAAGTACAGGAAAGCAATACAAGTGTTTTTAGCTTTTATTTTAACATTTCCTGCATTTGTCCAACATTTTTTGCAGTATCCTACATTTTTTAACATGTCAGGAATTTTGCTTGGATGTCAGGAATTTGGGGGGACCTTGTCCTCTTTTTGGGGTTCGGGCATCTGGTCACCCTATCTCTGGTAGATTGCTGGAGTTGGATCGCATGGTTGTGTTCGCTCAGGGTAGCCATGTGTGGGGACAGATCCCATCCTTTGGACAGCCCCTCACAGCCTTATGTGCTTCTCGACCGCACTGCAGGGAGCACTTGCAAGCATGTGGAAGACTGGGCATGCGCAGGGTGACTAGCCCCCACTGCCTTCCTACCTCCGGGCCCTATAGATGTCATGCCTGTAGGAAATGGGGTGCAAGCCTAACAGATCCAAAGGGGACACTGTTGGAATTGGGGTTGGGGCTCCATCTGACTCCATCTGTTTGGGGTTGGGGGGCTCCATATTGGGGCTCCATCTGACCAGGCGGCCTGGCTGGCTGGGGTCTTTGTGGTGGCACAAACTCCCCAATGCTCCATGGCATGTGCTGCTCCCCCAACACTATGCACGGCAGCACAGCATCAGCCAGAGGTGACCTATATATTTCTGCAGACAGTGCAGGATGTGGCATCGCCGGGGAATCCAGTGCGCCAGGCGTGTGGTGCGGGCAGATTTAAAGGCAAAGGAAGCTGCTGCCTGTCTGGCTAGAGGATCCTGCCTTTCCTGGATGAGGCCCAAGAGGTGGGAGCAAACCCTGGCCAGCTGGGGGCTTTTTCTGCCCACCTCCCTTCCTGATCCCCCCAACCTTCCTGCTCAGTGATGATCTGCGTCCTTTCCTGCTGCCCCCTCTCTTGCCCAGTTCTGCCTTGCAGGCTGACCAAGGATCATAACCAAAAAAGAGGACAAAATGTTGGACACCCAAGAAATGTAGGACATCAAAATAAAAGGTAAAAACACTCATACATATTGCCTTCTGATACTTAATTTAAACACATTATTATTAAATTTATTACCATTGCATTAATTTTATTACGTCAAATTTCTTAATTACAAGAAGGCTACATGCTTACAAGGAAATTGTTTTCCGGGACACATGGCTGAAAAAGAGGGCATGTCTTGGAAAAAGAGGACAAGGTGGTCTTTCACCCTGGGGCTGGCTTGGGGGGCACTGCCAGTCTGCAAAGTTGGTCCACTCCAACTTGGAAGCCTGAGCCATTGGGGGAGGGGGCCTTCCTTGAACGAGGGGGGGGGGGGGGAAGAGGAGGTGGTGGTAGAGTGATGGTGATCAGGACCACAAGGAAGAACTGCAGGAGTGGGGGGTCTGCAGAAGAGCTGAGCTGGTGCAGGGGGGCAGCATCTCTCTGCCTCCCCCGCACACGTCCTGCCTGGTGCTATAAATAGCTCTCTCGGGCCAGCCTGAACCACGTCCTTGCAGGAAGAAGGCAACATGGCCTGCCCAGGATGGGGGTGTTTGTCCTGGCAGTGCCTGGCCCAGAGGAGAGGGGTTGGGGGATCAAGGGGTTGGGGGAGATGGGGGCACCAGAAAGAGGGGAGTGGCAGCAGGGCAAGGGGGCCAGCGTGACAGGAGGGGGCTAGGGTGGAGAAGCAGACCTCGATACCACTCAGGCCTACACTGCAGGGGTGTGCGGTGTGGCAGGACAGGCCCTTAGCCAGCCAGGTGGTATGTCGACAATTTTTTCAGGTGTTGGATATCTATATAGGAAAGGATATATATATAGGGAAACAAAGATCTGTAACTCAACTTAAGAGGGGCCCCTCCTGGCTCCCCCAGCTCTGGCCCTGGGGGGATACGAGTCCTTCGAAAAGCACCACCACCACCATGCGAGTTCAACACACTTAACCCCCATGCAAAGTGCGCAATGTGCATGGGTGACATGGCTTGATCACCTCCCACGATGGTGGTGGCGCATTGTGAAGGTCTCCAGTGAGGAGGTTCAGCCTCCGCTGCCTCCCCACATTCCTGCCCCTGTCACCTTTCAGGCAGCCCGAAACATAGGGTTTGCACTATTTTTGACAGCCCGATCCTTGGCAGGGTGTCCCGGAAAGAAGTCCCATTGAGTTCTGTGGTACCTACTCCGAGGGGTGCAGAGGCCAGGTGGTGGCCTTCCGTTGTCACCCACAAAGTGCCACCAGGGTGTCGGTAACCAGTGCAGTTTCCATGCAGGTGAAAACTGGGTGTGGGGACTCTGTGCGGAGAAGGTGTTGGCCAAGCAGCATTCCTAGAGGATGCAGCCTGCCTGGCACCAGGAAGGGGTTCTGGCTGGGCCAGCAGGATTGATGGCAAGTGGCCATTCTGGCAGCCTGGTTTGCTGCTGTCGCCACCAAAGGTGCTTTTATGTGGCTTCCTTTCGAACAGCCCTTCCCTTCCCTTCCCCTCCCGCAGCATCCGTGGATAATTTATAAGCTGCCAGGGAGAGCCTGGAAGCAGCTTCATTTCCAGTGCTAAGGAGCGAGGAGGCCTGTGGAAGAGCCATGATGTGCTTCATGCTCCACATGCGCCTGGGTGAGGCATCCAGTGACTTGCACCCCAAGCTGTGGCACAGGGGGTCCCGGTTAGAACCACAAAGACAGGCTGGATCACATCGGGCCATGTGGGTCCATCTAATAGGCTGCAATCCTAAGAGCTCTTTCCTGGGAGTAAGTCCCATTGAACTCAGTGGAACCTCAGAATATATAGGATTGCACTGCTGGTTGAGTATCATGTCCAGCAGCAGACAGCTAAGGGCCTCCAGTTGCAGGGGGTGTGTGGTAAGTATTGCAGGTGCCGCAGTATGCTCTGTATGTAGGGTTGCCATACATCCCGTAAAACTGGGATTGTCTTGTAACGGAAAATATCCCATGCGACTGGGTACAAAAACGTGCGGCTGCATTTTGTTCCGAAGAAGTGAGGCTCCCTCCAAGACTGACTCCACACTTGCCCCTCGAACTAGTGGACAGGAGTGAGTGGGCCGCAGGATCTCCTAGCAGGCCAGAAAGCGTGTCTGACCAGTCCAACGTACCCCACCTTTTGGGCAAGATGGGCTCCTGGACAGCTTACAGCCATTAAAGTAATCAGAACATCTACAAAGATCGTACTCAGCAGCCATAATAATTAATTTAATCAAGAGCAATAAGCCCAGGCATGAGAAGCGCCCAGCAAAGAATTAAGAGATCAGCAAATACTCAAATAGGCTAAGCCACCGAGTCCCCCATAGACTTGCAGAGGATGGAAAAAGAGGTGATCAGGACTGTCCACAAGCCTAACTTGGGGTCCCTTCATGCCCCACTTGGACATCAATCTCCTGTGAAACTTCACCTCTCCCTAGAGAGCTGCCCCAGAGCTCTTCATATCCCCTAAGGGAGGCAGTCCAGTCCAGAACCCAGATCAGCCCCAGGGAGACAACCCTGTTTATTATCACCCCTTAATCGGGAACCCAGTTCAAAAAATGGGTTAAAGTTGCTTTTTCAAAGCTTTTCAATGCAATCCTAAGCATGTCTACTCAGAAGTAAGTCAGAAGTAAGTTGACTTACTCAGTGTTGAACTCAGAATTCAATGGGGCTTACTCCCTGGAAAGTACGTTTAGGATTGCAGCCTTTGATGTCCTGCAAAGGTCCTGAATTAACCAGCCAAGTCTTTTAAGTGAGTGAATATCTATCTATCTATCTATCTATCTATCTATCTATCTATCTATCTATCTATCTATCTATCTATCTGTCTGTCTGTCTGTCTGTCTGTCTGTCTGTCTGTGGAAATTAGACCCCATCTTTCCCATGCTATCACAAATGCCGGTGGTGGCTTGCATGACCTATTCTCCATTTTGTCCTCACAACAACCCTGTGAGGTAGGTGTGTGATTTATCTTCCACGTCAATACCTCTGAAATCTGCGGGCAGATTTGGACAGGCAGACGCAGTGCCCAGATTTCCTCTTTCCTTGCACGCAGGAGGAACAGACCCCTCTTCTCCGACGGCACCGACATCACCGGATTTCATCCTTCCTGCGCAATTCAAGGCAGCTTCAGCAGAGATTGTAAATTGCAAGAAACTCTCGTAAGGAGCGTAAAAGAGAACTGGCTATAAAAATAACAGATTGAAAAAGGGAAGGAGGGAGAGGAAAGCAGCACAGTTGGGGGAAAAAGCCAATGCTATACGGGGAAGGGTGGCTGGAAAAAAGATTCAGGCTTCTTGGGAACAGCAGGCAGGAGGAAGCAAAATGGACCTGCTGCAGTAGGAAGGGGATCATCGGAGAACATAAGAAGAGCCTCCAGTGGAGGCCCCACATGTTCCCACAAGACATGTTTGAGGCCACAAAAGGACATGCAGGATCTTACAGAAAGGGAAGGGAACCCCCTGATCCCGAGCAGTGGCGTCCCTAAAGGAGGGCTGGGGGGCTCTCTGCCCTGGGTACCACTTTCAGGGGGGTGACACAGTAGACTGACCAAAATCTCAGAATTGCTAAATCATTTGGAATAATCCCTGTCAAGTCATATACTGTTGGATGCATATTTTTCAGCAGAATCCAATAAGAAAAAAGGGTTTTGAAATATCTCTTTCCTATCAAAAATTATGGCCAAAAACTCAAAAACAAAAAAGCATGGAGCCCTATGGAAAGTAAAAGGGAGCTGCATAGTGCCTTTACTCATGAGTAGGCAAACATGTCTTAGACCTTTGGAAAGGGCAGACTGAGAGGAATCCAGTGTCCCCAGAATGGTCCTGATCCAATGAACACAGATCAACCCAGAAGGAACGTTCCTGATACAGTGGTACCTCACATAACAAGCGCATCACATAACAAGTGTTTCACATAACAAGTATAAATTTCCAGGAAATCTTGCTTCACATAACAAGTTCCGCTTCACTTAACAAGCAACTGCACTATGGACACACGTGCTATCCAGCCCTGATGCTCCGCGCGGAGGCTCTTTAGAAAGGCTGATGGCCAGCGCTGCTGCCTCTAACTGCCCACAATTTGGGGGCAGTTGCCTGGGGGTGCCAGAGGCAGCTGCCCCCAAGTGCCCCCACTGACCACCTTGAACCTCCAGCAGCAGCCCAGGTAAGCCTCCCAGGAAAGTGTCTTTGATTGCAGCCTCCTAACCATGTCTACTCAGAAGTAAGCACCATTGTGTTCAATGGGGCTTACTCCCAGGAAAGTGTATTAAGGATTGCAGCCTAAGTAGACTTCATAGGATCCTGCACATTGAATGTGTGTTTTGAATTCAATTCCAGTGTTTTGTCATCATTTTTACATCCAGTTAATATTTTTATATGAATATTTTTTGGGTTTTGGAACCAATTGTCTGAGTTTCCATTATTTCCTATGGAAAAATCTGCTTCACTTAAAGAGTGTTTCACTTAAAGAGCAGGCCTCCAGCTCTTTATGTGAGGAACCACTGTCCTTGCATTGAGCCCTATGGAAAGCAGAACTAAGCTACACATGCACGTTTTACTCACGAGTAAGCAAATGTGCCTTGGCTCGTGTTCAACCCAGAAGTCAACCAAAGTTGATTTGAAAGTTCCTGATAATTGCATTGAGCCCAATGGAAACTGGAACTAAGCTACGCAGCTATGTTTACTTGTGAGTAAGCAAATGTGCCGTTGCTTGTGTTCAGGTCAGGTACAGAGGAATGCAAGGCCACCAGAATGGTCCCAATCTAGTGAAAGTGAAGCTCAACAAGCGCTCCAGAAGGCAGCCTCATCCCCAAAAAGAATAAAACAGGCTTAATTGGTAAGGTGATTTTTAAAAATATGAAAATATTAATATATAATTAATTGTATTAATACTGATATTAACTAATTGAGTAATTTTGACGTATGGGGGTGTCAAAAAATTTGTGGGTTCCGACTAGTGCCATATGACCTCGTTACACCACTAGGGTCACAACCTGTATTAGGCAGAGCTTTGCAAGGGTCTTCATTAGGGCCGGCCATAGGAGCAGCAGGGGCTCCACTGGAAAGGGGTTTTGCATAACTGCAAAGACTTGCAGGATCTTAGACTAGAAATAAAATGTATTCCAGATGTTTGATCTCGATGGTCGAATGCAAAGCAATCCAGCCGGTGCTTAAAAAGTGCCCAGGAGTCAATGGACCAAATGGATCGAAGCAGTTTTTCATACAAAATTGCATATAGGATGAAAGTGGATTGCCCTGGCACAGAACCTCCTGGGGTCCAGAGCCCAACTGGGAGTAATGAGTCCAGTTGGCACAAAGCCAGCCCGGTCATCCAAGGATCTTCTGTTGCCATAGGCCAAGTGAGGGGTGCCAGGGCTTTTTTGTAAATAAAAAGTGGAGGAACAAAACACACCTCTGGGACACGTGTAGCCTGGGGACTGCGCATGCGCCAAGGTCGGCACATGCACAGTGTCGCTTCTGAAGCCAACTTTGGCGCATGCACAGTCTCCTCTGAAGCCTGTCAGTTTCAGAGGAGACATCTTTCTCTCCAAGGAGCAAGGGCCAACAGCTAAGGGCCTCCTCTTCCTCCTCTCCAGAGCAAGGGCCAATGGAGGAGAGCAACTTCTGACTCCTCCAGCGCCGTCACCCACGCACCGCTAAAAAAGTAGGGGGACAGTGTTCCGGTGCATCCCACCACAAAAAAAAAGCACTGAGGGGTGCCCAAGGCATGAATGACTGAAGCCTGGGCAGAAACGGGCAGCTGGTGCCCCAGTAAGAACTGTGCAGAAGCATCCTGAGTTACCTGGGCATCCAAAGGACTGCTATACTGCAAACCTGGCCTTTCCTGATCATGGCATGGCTGACCCAGCAGGTTTCCTGGGCCAACATCTCACCTGAATTTAAATCCAGTCCATTCATCACCACCCAGCCCTTTGCCAACTTCAGGCATTCGCAGGTTCTCTAGCAAATCTGGGTGCCCCCTGATGCCAAACATCTCCCAGTGACTTGATGTTGAAGTTAAGCAGAACCAGAACACAAAACTGGGAGCAAGAGGTGGCTGGGTCCCAAGGGTCCGCCAGTGATGCCTTCTCCCAGGACAGCTGGACCCTTTTGATGGTGGTGCCTGTGATGCCCATCCTGGCATGGCAGTCCATGCTGGATTGACTCCAAGGCACTGAGGCTTCCAACAGCAATGTATGCCATCAGCTCCCACCAAGGCTGTGCTTGGCATTACAGGTGTGGGGGCAGCAGGTGAGGCAGAGTCAGCCCACCAGAGTCATAGGTTGCGCACATCTGGCAACGCATTTCAAAGGAACCAGAACACCGTCCAAAAGTGAAAAGCGTTGAAAAGTGGAACCCAATCTTTTTTCTTAGTTTATAAATATTTTTATAAATATTTTTAACTATATAACATTTAAAAATATAAATATTTTTATAAATATTTTTAACTATATAACATTTAAAATATAAATATTTTTATAAATATTTTTAACTACATAACATTTAAAAATATAAATATTTTTTATAAATGTTTTTAACTCGCAAATTGCAATTGCCCCTTTTATCTTGCAAATACCTGCTGCCGCCCAAAGATTTCTGCGCATGGATTCTCATTAATAACTTTTTCAGGAATGGGATTCGACCAGGAGCTACAAAACTGGGGTTGGCAATTTTAGCCTTTAGAAGAGCCGAGAGAGAGGTTGAAAGAGCGGAACACGCATCGAATGAATGAGTCCTGGGTCTAATTGCAAGGTGTTGAATGAGTGGATCATCGGAAAACGAGCGGTCAGAAAGTGGGGATAACAGTGCTGTACTTATCTATTGGCAAATGAACCTTCACAGCTAAGGTTCATTAATGCACACCTTTGCTGTTTACTTTCTAAGCGTGCCGTGCTGTTGGGTTTCACCACTTCAAGGCTTAATTGCTTTACCCGCTTCTTGCCAAGAGTAGAAGTTACACGAAAGGTTGTGCTTTGTTCCAACATGGCACGATGCCCGTTTTGTTAACAGGAACAACCAAGAGCGGATCTATATCCACATTTTGAATCCCTTGATACCCACGTGGTTCATTAAGAGATCTTTCATCCGGAAAGGTGCTGCTTAATTTTTTCATGTGCTTGCACATGCCCAGTGGCATAGCTAGAGGGGGGGTAGAGCAGTCAATGTTGGAGGGAGAATCACAGCAGTGTGCAAGGAGGCCCTCACCTTCGGAGACATTTTGCACCCCTCCGTTTTGCACCTGGAATGTCTCCGATGGAGAGGGTCCCCTTGCACAGGGTGACGACATGTCCTCTTTTTTCCAGGACATGTCCTCTTTTTTAGCCTTGCGTCCTGGAGAAAATCATTACCCCCCCCCCTTGAGAGCAAGCCACATGTAGAATTCTTGCCATTAATAAATGAGACGTAATAAATTCAACATAGTGGTTTTAAATTTAATAATAATATAGTGTTAAATTAACTAGCTACCTATTGCTGGGGTGGGGAGGGCCAGTTCCCTGCCTATTAAAAGAGGAACACCCACTTGAAAGAAGGTCTCTTGCCCAGTTAGCAGGGGTAACTCCACGAGAGCATTTTTAGGAGTGGTTTTAGATTTTATTTTGTCATGTCCTACATTTTTCTTGGGTGTCCTACATTTTGATTGTCCTACATTGTTTTCTGTTGGCGGTTATGACATACAGTCATCCTGCCCTTGAATGCCGCTGTGATGCTCCCTATAAGACTGACTGCTCAGCACCCCTCTAGCTATGCCACTGTTTTCGCCTCACTTTATCCTATGCATGACTACTCAGATATAAGCGCCAGGAAGTTCAATGGGGCATGCTCCTAGGAAAGAATGCATAGGATTGTATGCAAATGCAGTATGTGCATAGGATTGCACTGAATGTGTGTGTGTAGGATTGCATTAGAAAGTGTGCCTAGGATTGCATCCCTTTGGGGTTGAGTTCTGTAGATGGGCTTGGAAAGGGAGGCTGCACTGCAACATCAGCATCCAAAATGGATGGATCTGGACACTTGCAGCCTTCCAGTGCCAGGCTTGGGCTGCCCTCTGGTGGCATGCTGGTGCAAGCAATGCTGCAATTGATGCATAGGGGGTGTGAGGGGGGGGGTTCTGTGCATGTGGTTTTGCAAATGCATCAGGCTTCCTCAGGAGGAAGGTGAGCATACAGGAGGCCACAACCCTGGAGACTTGCATGCACCTTTGCAATGGTGCAGCTGCCTCTATAGGGCTTGCAAAGCAGCCCTGGGCAGCAGTGCAGTTCCCTCTCCTTCCAACAGGGGGTGACGAAAGCTGCACACACCAGTTATCATAAGTACCCTTTTTAAAACCCAAAATATGTCCCATTTTTCCAAGTCATGTCCTCTTTTTTATCCTTGTGTCCTGGAAAAAAAATCTTCATAGCCCTCTTTTTCCTTGTGAGCAGGCAGCATTCAGCCACCTAAATTAGATGTGATAAATTACAGTGGTATCTTGGTTCACAAACGCTGGTGTTCAGATGGGAAGTTTGGTTTGCAAAGGGGAAGTTTGTGAAAATTTTGCCTCCGTCTGTGAACTCGACCTGGGGTGACGAACCACTCCGAGACATGGTCGTGGCATCCTCTAGGCCTGTGAACACTTGTGGTGAAGCTTTCGGGTGACCTGTGCACACTTACTGTCCAGCATGACGCCCAAGAAGGTTTTGAAGACAATTACCATTGAATTGAAGAAGCGATGTGATAAGATCCATGATTGAAAAATGGAAGGGGTGCCTGGATTTCTTTGAGCAGCAGCACCCCAACAGTACGGGAACCAACAGAGCGTTGAATCTGATGAACGATAATGTGGTCTCTCATTTCCGGAGCGTCCTGCAGCGCAGGAAAAAAACAAGTGACATCAGACCAATTTATTTTCAAAGTTGAACCTGTAGCTAAGAGATAAAGAAGACGGGAGACCCCAAGGAGATCCCCCCGATCCCGATGTCTTCGTGACTTGACCTTCTCCCCAAAACCTTCCTGTCCTCCACACTAGAAGTCACCTCAAGCAAGGTTAGCGACGTGGATTGGACATTACTTTGTTTCATATTTCTGTGATTTTAAAAATGGTTCAGAAAGGATTGAACCTTATGGGGAAAATTGATTCGGTTCAGACCAGAACCGTGGAACAAACTGAGTTCGTGAACCAAGTTACCACTGTATATGTAGCAGTTTTTAATTTAATAAATATTAAATAATTTTTATATTTTTAATGCAATATACTGTATTTACTCAAATCTAATCCTCACTGTTGTCAGCCGAATTGATTCTGAAAAATCGGGGTGCACATTAGATTTGATGGTTAATTATATTACAGTAAATGTGGTATTTTGATTATAAGTATAGGTGCACATTAGATTTGATGGCTCATTCCGCATTTGATGGCGTAAATACGGTGTGAAAGCAATATTTGAAAGCAATATATTTGTTTTTTAGTTGTGTCTGAGCCTTTGCAACCCCCATGGACTTCAGCACGCCAGCCCCCCTATCCTCCAACATCTTCTGAAGCTATATACAGTGGTACCTCACTGAACAAGTGCCTCACTTAACAAGCGTTTCACACAACAAGAAAAATTTCCAAGAAATCTTGCTTCACATAACAAGTACCGCTTCACTTAAAAAGCAAGCGCGCTATGGACAGGGCTGCGTGCTATGCAGCCCTGACACTCCGCATGGAGGTTCTTTAAAAGGGCTGCTGGCCAGCACTGCTGTCTCTAACTGCCCCCAAGTGCCCCCACCAACCACCTTGAACCTCCAGCAGCAGCCCAGGTAAGCCTCCCAGGAAAGGGTCTTTGATTGCAGTCTCCTAACTGTGTCTACTCAGAAGTAAGCCCCATTGTGTTTTTGGATTGCAGCCACCTAACCATGTCTACCCAGAAGTAAGCCCCATTGTGTTAAATGGGTCTTATTCCCAGGAAAGTGTCTTTGATTGCAGCCTCCTAACCAGTGGTTGGCTCAAGCTGGTTCGGGCCGGATCGCCTGAACCGGTTGTTCCCAGCACCCCACCGCTACCGAACCAGTAGCGGTGGGGTGCCCAGAAAACCCAGCGTACCAGTTCAGCACACTGCGCAAGCGCCAACCTCCAGCTGGAGGAGATGCACTGTGCATGTGCCAACCCCCGGCGCGCGCTTAATGATTCTCCTGGAGGAGACGTACTGTCCGTGTGCCGGGGATTGGCGCATGCACAGTGCGCTGTGGTTGGGGTCTGCCCCTAGCCCCGCCCCCTGCCTCTGCCCCCGCCCCTGACCCCTGACCCCGCCCCCAACTTCCAGCAAACCGGTTGTTGGGTGAGTATCTTTTTAAGGATAGAAAGTGTATAAAGTAAACAAACAAACAAATAATTTATTCAACATTATATTACCTGCTATTAAATTTAAAACTATTAAATAGTGCAAGCCCAAGCAGGTCTACTCAGAAGTAAGTCCCACTGAATTCTATAGGGCTTACTCCCAGGAAAGTGTGGTTAGGATTGCAGACAAAGGCACTAACCACACTAACTGCAGCCTAACCACACTTTCATGGGAGTAGGTGCTATTGAACTCAATGGGACTTACTTCTGAGTAGACCTATTTGGGCTTGCACCGATTGTGTATTAATTCCAAGAAAGCTGCCAGGAAAAGGAAGGCAATGAAGAGGACACCTGGTGCCCTTCGCTCTACCGCATTTATTCTAATAGCAGCGCAAGAAGAATCACTCCAAGCCCTGCAAGTATCCTCTTTCCTCTCTCTTTTATTGGCTGCCGCACTTTTATTGACAGCAGCGACGACCTATCAGAATATTGTGGAGGCGGGGAAAAGACGCCAGCTCCTGATTGGTCCGTCCCAACGTTCCAATCATACGTCACGGAATTTCGCTTAGAGTTTCCCGCATCGGGCACCAGTTGGGCGTGGCCTCGGTCGAGCGCTGATTGGCTGAGATTGGAGGGTGTGGCTGTCGGAGGGGGTCGCCGAGAGCACTGATTGGCTAAGACGTGCTGTGGGCTCTTTCCTTGTTCTGGCCATGGCTGGTGCAGCTGGGCGGCTGTTCCGCCGGGTGGGAGCGCTGAGCGGGGCTGCGGCGGTGGGAGCGGCCGCCTATGGGGCGCATGGTAAGGGGGCAGGGGAAGCAGTGCCTCCCTGGAAGATCCCCTCCAGGGGGAGTGAGTGAGGCAGTGCCTCCCAGTGGAGAAATTCGAGGGGTAGCAATTGAGGCTGTGCCTCCCCAGCAGAGGCTTTTGAATGGAGGCAATTGAGGCAGTGCCTCCCCAGTGGAGAAATTCGAGGGGTAGCAATTGAGGCTGTGCCTCCCCAGCAGAGGCTTTTGAATGGAGGCAATTGAGGCAGTGCCTCCCCAGTGGAGAAATTCGAGGGGAAGCAATTGAGGCTGTGCCTCCCCAGCGGAGAAATTAGAGCAATTGAGGCAGTGCCTCTCCAGCAGAGGCTTTTGAATGGAGGCAAGTGAGGCAGTGCCTCCCCAGTGGAGGCCTTTGAAAGGAGACAAGTGAGGCAATGCCTCCCCAGTGGAGAAATTCGAGGGGAAGCAATTGAGACTGTGCTTCCCCAGTGTAGGCCTTTGAAGGGAGGCAAGTAAAGCAGTGCCTCCTCAGTGGATAATTTGAGGGGAGACAATTGAGGCTGTGCCTCCCCAGTGGAGAAATTTGAGGGGAAGCAATTGAGGCTGTGCCTCTCCAGTGGAGGCGTTTGAGAGGAGGCAAGTGAGGCAGTGCCTCCCCAATGGAGAAATTCAAGGGGAGGCAACTGAGGCTGTGACTCCCCAACAGTGACCTTTGAGGAGAGGCAAGAGAAGAAATTCCTTTCCAGTGGAGATGTTTGAGGGGAGGCAGGTGAGGTGGTGCCTCTCCAGTGCAGAATTTTGAGGGGAGGCAAGTGAGGCAGTCCCTCTCCAGTGGAGAACTTTGAGGAGAGCCTAGTGAGACATGTCTCGTTGTGATGTCCTATGAAGCCCATAGTGATCTTTGAGGGGAGGCAAATGAGGCAGTGCCTCCCCAGTGGAGATATTCAAGGGGAGGCAAGTGAAGTAGTACTTCCTCAGTGAGACCTTTGAGGCAGAGTCTCCCTCCCTTTGAAAAGCAACTCCCCCATGTGAGGCACCCAAGCACACTCAGTCCCCTCTCTACCTCACCTTTCTCCCCTTTCTCAAATGACACCACTGGGGAAGCTGCCCCTGTGTCCACTACACCCCCCTCTACCCCGTCCTGCCTCTCTCCAGCCTTTGCCTCACCAGTGCTGTCCTTCTCTGCTTTTTCTCAGGTTTCCGTCACAGTGACCGGGATGAGTACCTGAAAGAGGTAAGCACCCAGGCCGGATCCCCTTCCCCGGCATTGATCAGACTAGGTGAGGGACTGGGTGACCCTCCTTTTGTGTCCTGTGGGGTGCTCGGTTTGGAAAGGACAAAGAGAGGACTTGGGGGGCAGCCAGGCACGGATGTCTGGGGGGGGGGGGGGAGAAGGTGGTGACCTTTTCCTCTGTGCAAGTGTTTCTTGCCTGTAATGCCGCAATGTAATCCTGGAGGAGGCTGTTACGTTGTTTCAATGGGAACCCAACGGTTGACAATAGCAGGGAGGTTGAATATCCTGGGTGGCCCATCAACAGATTTGATCCGAACTGGACCACAGAATGAACCATATTTACTCGAATCTAACGCTCAACTTTGTCAGCCAAACGTAGTCTCTAAAATCAAGGTGCGCATTAGATTAGATGGCGCATTTGGTTGGAGTAAATATGGTATTTGATTTTACTAGAAGTATAGATCAGTACAGTGGTGCCTCACAGAAAGTGTTTAATTTGTTCCGGAGGCCTGCTCTTTAAGTGAAACGCTCTTTAAGTGAAGCAGATTTTTCCATAGGCAATAATGGAAACTCAGCCAATTGGTTCCAGAATCCCCAAAAGAGTCATATAAAAATATTAACTGGATGTAAAAATGACAAAACACTAGAATTGAATTCAAAACATGCATTCAGTGTGCAGGATCCTATGAAGCCTGCAATCCTAAAGACACTTTCCTGGGAGTAAGCCCCATTTAACACAATGGAGCTTACTTGTGAGTAGACATAGTTAGGAGACTGCAATCAAAGGCACTTTCCTGGGAGGCTTACCTGGGCCGCTACTGGAGGTTCAAGGTGGTCGGTGGGGGCACTTGGGGGCAGTTAGGAGCAGCTGCCTCTGGCACCTCCAGGCAACTGCCCCCAAGTTGGGGGCATTGGAGGCAGCAGCGCTGACCAGCAGCCCTTTTAAAGAGCCTCCATGCGGAACGTCAGGGCTGCATAGCACACGTGTCCATAGCACGCTTGCTTGTTAAGTGAAGCGGAACTTGTTATGTGAAGCAAGATTTGGCAATTTTTGCTTGTTATGTGAAACGCTTGTTAAACGAGTCACTTGTTAAGCAAGGTGCCACTGTATTTAATTTAATAGTTTTTTAATTAAAACATGTAACAAACCTATTGTTGTATAAAGTAGAGCAATTAGATTAAAAATTATAAGATTAAACCCCCTGCCATATTATTGCCATATAACTCGTGTGCAGTAAAATTAAATTTTGCACCTGCTTTGCAACTGTGCATCACAACCGCCAGTCAACTTTTTTTTAAAAGGCACATTAGATTTGATGGCCCATTAGATTCAAGTGAATCTGGGTATGTCCTGCTGGCATTCATCGCTAGTCAGCACTGGCACCAGTGGCATGAGCCTCTTCTTATGCCAGCAGCCAAGCTTTTCTGGGTGGGTTGTGAACTTCTGTTTCTGATACGGATTTTATTTTTCTTCTCATGGCTCCTTCATCTTGTTCTGCAGCTCTACGAAACAGCCAATAAGTACCACTTCCTCCATAGCCTGGTGTTGTTGGCCGTGCCCCAATGCCGGCACCCCATGGTGGTGAGTATGGTGGGCCTGGAAAGAGTGTGGGTCCTGCCTGCCCAGGTTTGCCACCCACCCAGAAATGGGATCACCTGTGTGGTCTTGTTAGTAGGAAAGGTGGCTGCTTTGGGCAGCTGAAGGGGCCCTCATGTGGTCCAAGACCATCATCTTTTTGCAAGCAGGTCAATGCCTGCTTCCTTCTTGGGAGAATTGGGACCCATGGCAAGGACCCATACTGACTCCGTGAATCCTTGGAGCAATCATTGGTAAATCAAATTTACCATGCATGGAAGATCTGCCATGCACAGGAGTGTTGTCACATTTGGCACCCCAAAATCTGCTTGGCCAACACACTTGTCCGAAAATTAATTCTGATGCGCATGTTTTGTAAATCGACACCTTCACTTGTTGTGTCTTACAGGCTGGGAGCATCCTATGTGCCGGCATGGGCATGTTTTGTGGTTCCCTGTATTACCACGCACTGACAGGAGATCCTGTCTTCACCAGAGCAGCACCCTATGGCGGGACCCTCCTCATCCTCGGCTGGATGGCCATGGTGCCCTGACTTCTGTGGTGGTCTCTGATTTAGTTGGCTGATGTGCCCATGTACCTCCTGGGTCCCAGGGAGTGAGAGAAGAAGCAAAGGCACCCTTCTGCCACATATCAAGACGAGCTGAAGTTCTCTTGGTCTACTCTAATTCCTTTTACCTGCAATTTTTCATAGCATTCATATCCCTGTAAAGTTTACATATTTTTTAAAAAATTGAAATGTAAATGTCTACTTGCTGGAAAATTTAGTGGTGGAAGATGCAATTTTGAATCAGTATTTGTTCAACTAATTAATAAATGAATCTGATTATTGATTGGGGAATCCTTGTCTGGGAAGAAGGATTTTTTCATGCAACAGGAAAACCCAGACGGAGAAGTAGTTAAGGCAGGAACAACCTTACAAGCATTGCACATTTTTCCGCATGGTTTCTTGCATGTGGGGCAGGGAAGGGAAGCAGCTATTAAACAATGTTTCTGGGTTTATTAACTGAGAGCACAATCCTAACCATGTCTACTCAAAAGTAAGCCCCATTGTGTTCAATGGATCTTACTCCCAGGAAAGAGTCTTTAGGATTGCAGCCCTTGTCTGCAATCCTAAAGACACTTCCTGGGAGTAAGACCCATTGAACACAATGGGGCTTACTTTTGAGTAGACATGGTTAGGATTGTGCTCTAAGTTGCATGGTCTGGATTATTTCTGAAGGGTACCTTTGACAGCCACCAGCCAGCTGCAAAAAATCTGGCAAGGCACAGGGGCTGGTGGTGGTAGCAGTTTTTGCCTGAATTCTCCCTGCAAGAATTCATTTGTTGCCATATCTTGTGGCGGTGAGTTCCACAGATGAATTATGTCATAACCCTTCAAGGTAATGGAGCTTTAAAATGAGGTTTAAATAAGGGCTGAGCCCAAGAGGTGCAGTTTCTTGACCTGTGTGTGTGTTACAACTCTAATCCACCCAGGTATGGGCTGTGAACAGATTGGGGATCGTGTCCTCTTCATCCACATTCACTTTGTTTCAAGTCCTTTGCACAACACTGACAAAGTTTTTGTCCTGTCGCATTAGACTGGCAGCCTAAAAATAAGTGGTGGTATTTTTAGCCCTGGAAGACGGAGGAATGGAGCCGAAGATGGGGAGAGGGTGTGGGGGAGGTGGAAGGGAGGCAGTGGGTGGTGGAAGTTTTCATAAAACTATTGGGAGACCTCAAGATCATCAAGTCCAGCATAGACCAATGGCATAGCTGGCCCTCTGGCACCAGGGCTCAATGCCACCCCCAGAAGTAACAGCCATGATGTGATGGTCTTGCAGTTATTTACTTCCAAATCATAGGCAGCAGGGGCTCAGGGTGCAATCCTAACCTATTTAGGCTGGTGGGGAGGGGAGGCCAGTGCATGCTCTGCCCCACTCCTGTGGGGGTTAGGCCAGGCCAGTGCACAGACATGCGCCAGCCTCCCACACCACCACAGGGAGTTCTGATTGAGGTCTACAGCCTAAATCAGTTAGGATGGCACCCTGCAGGGATCTGTGAGGGCAGCTGGCTGAGGACCTGCTGGTGCATCACTAGTGTCTCTGGATATGTGTTCAGAGGAGACACTGCTGGCCATGCTTGGAAGACCCCAAACCTCAATGTCCTCGCAAGAGGACAGCATGTGGTCTTCCTGGAATTAATAAATTATATGTAATAGTTTCAAACTGAAGAATAAGTAATACAGGTTGCAATCCTAAGAGAACTTCTGAGTAGACACGAATAGGATTGCACTGATAGTGTTTAAATTAATCATGTGAAAGCAGTATCTATCTAAAGTGTTTTTAGATTTTATTTTGTCCTACATTTTTCTGGGGGATCCTACATTTTGGGGAGGGGGCCTTGTCCTCTTGTGATTATGACATCTGCTCACCCTGTCCAAGACTCTGCCTCCCCCAGCTACAAAACTGCCTGGGAGAAACCCCATTGATCGCCATGGGACTTACATCTGATGCATTGGATTGTGCCCCCCCCCCCCCCAATCTGCCCCAGGTCCTTCAAAGCCCAATCTTCTGTAGATCTACTCAGAAGTAAGTCCCATTCAAGTCGATGGGGCTTACTCCCAAGAAAGTTTGGATAGGACGGCGATATCAGAACCCAAGCCTACGCAAGTCTACTTGGAAGTACCATTAGAGTCAATGGGGATTACTCGCAGGAAAATGCGGATAGGTTGGCAGCCTAAAAGCCCAAGTTTATGCAGGTCTACTTGGAAGAAAGTTCCATTAGAGTCAATGGTGATTACTCCCAGGAAAATGAGTATAGGTTAGCAGCCTCAGAGCCCAAGCCTACACAGGTCTACTCAGAAGTAAGTCTCAGAGTCACTGGGGATTATTCCGAGGAAAGTGACGTTAGAATGTCCCAAGCCTATGCAGGTCTACTTGGAAGTAAGCCCCAAGAGAGACAATGGGGCTTACTCCCAGGAAAGCTAGGCTAGGATAGGCTTGGGCTGGAGGGATCTGGGCAAGGACTGCACAGCCGCGCCTCAGCATCCCGTCGCCGGGAGTTCCGCCGATCCTTTGTCTCTGCCTTGCGGGGGATGATGCAGGACTGTCGGCGGAGGAGGGCAGAGCAGAGCCTGGGCCCTCCTTCCTTCTCCGCCCCCCCGGCCTCCTCCTCGCCCTGCTCCGCGCCACCGATCGCCCGGCTCTCCCCTGCGAAGGTAGGGAGGGAGGGGAGGGGAGAGGAGGGGAGGGGGCGCTGCGGACCCCCAATTAAGGGCGCCCCACTTTCTTGGGGGTGGGGAAAGGGGTCCTATAGCCAGATTTCCTGCTGGGGAAGAATCGGGGGGCAGAAGGAGGCTGGATATGGGGTGGTGGCGTAGCTAGAGGGGGCTCAGCACTCGACCTTAGAGTACGCCCCCTCTGTGGTTGACTGCTGAGCCCCCTTCTGGCTACGCCACTGGGTCAGGGTCCAGTTGTACGCCCCCTCTATGCTTGGCTGCTGCGCCCCCTCTAGCTACGCCATCCAGGGGATCCCTGGGTGCCCTTCAAAGGGGCTCCCTTGGGCTCCTCCACCGAGAATGGCTCTGAAAGGGAGGAACCCCCTGCACTCCCCCTCTAAGTGACTCCTCCGCCCCCCTCTAGCTACACCACTGCTTCTTACCTTTATTACCGTCCTGGCCTCCTCTGCAGGGTTGTTGTGCGGGATCAAAAAATAGCAGTGCTAGACTGGAGATGTCTGGGCTGCTTCCTTCTCTGCTACTCCTGCCAGCCTCTTTCACCCACTCCCTTGGGCTTCCTGGCACCCACTGGGCACCCAATGGGGGGGTGCCCTTTGCCTGTGGAAGGTGGTGGATCAAACCACCCCCCTCCTCTGGCTGCTGTGGGGAGGCATGCCACACCTGGTATTACCTCTGGCATCACCTCTTGGTATCACCTCTGGCAATGGGGGTCACCACTGGAGATACTGGGGTCTTCCTCTATGGGGGAGGGCAGCACCCAGTACCCCTGGGGGCTGCACCCAGTACCCAAGGGTGCTACAGGAGTACAAGCAGGCCTGGTGAGGTGGGGAAGGTTGCAGTGGGGTGCGATCAGCCTGAAGCACCAAGCAATTGGGGGGCACAATCCGCCTGGGTCCCCCCAAGTGTCCTCCAGCCCCCCACCCAGATCCCAAGCAGACAGCGCATGCATGCACACAGGCAGCCACAACACTCAGGCTTGTGTTGTTGGGAAAGTTCCTTCTGCTGGCCCCCATAGGATGAAAGAGAGCTGAAGCACTGGCCCAGCCCAACCCCAGTTCCAGAACAAAGGCCTGGCTGGCACCCAGTGGGTGGCATCACTGCCAGTGGGCAAGGGGGGCAGTCCTGTGGGTTTGATCCGGGTAGGAAAGAATGGCCTTTGCAGCAGGAGGCTTCGCCAGCCTTGGTTGCCAGAGGTGAGGGCACATCTGGTCTGCAGCGCCCCCCATGAGGGGTTTGGGCAGGATGTTGTGCAGAGCACATCTGCTCTCCTCCCCCTCCGGCAGCAGCTTTGGATGGGACTGAGAGTGTGGTGTGGATTTGCAGGCAGATCCAGTTTCACATGAGTCATGCGCCCAGGGCACTCTGAGTGGGGGCCTGCTCTGGGATCTGGGCTGGCTGCTCAGCCAGCAAGGCCTGGGGGGCCCTGCAAGACACTCCGCACCACTTTGGCTTGCCTGGGCATGGGTTGTGCCACTTGGAGGCTGTGTGTTTTGCATGCGCCTCTCTTGGGCCTGCGAGACAACGCTATGCGTGCAGCCTGCGGGCCAGGCTCAGTGTTGGGACAAGAGGAGCACCCTGGGAGGAGCACCATCTACCTGTTTCAGTTGCTCTCACATTGTGTCCTGCACAAGGGTGTCCCCCATCTGGGTGGGTGCGCATGAATCTGGGTGCGCATGAATCTGGGTGTGCATGAATCTCACTGTATCCACTTTCGATTCTGGTGAGCTCTTCCCTTTTTTGGGATGTTCCACTTTTGAGATATTCTTCTCGGGTTGTGTGACTGTGAGTGTGCAAGTGGAGGCTGTGTGCGCGCCTGCTTTTTGCACCGGTTTGGGAAACGATATGTGATGCTCCACACGTGGCTCCTGATTTCCTTGTGGTCGGATGGGGTTTAAGCTCAGTGGATGGACAGGTGTGCACATGAGCATGAAGTGGGTGAGTGTGAACTTGTTTGACATCACTGATGTGGCATCATTGATGTGCGCCATTGTGCAATGATTGATCAATCAGGTGGATCGGGTCCTGTAAACAGGTCCGGAACATGGATCCCTCGTCCAGTGTGCAGTCAGCCTGCCTGCACACCAGACCCACCAGGAAAGGCAGGGGGAGCTGCAGGCTCTGTGGCAAGGCTGTGAGAAAGGGCAGGTTGCTGGAGTGAGTACTGGGTGCTGCAGGACGAGCTGTGCTCTTGCCTTGCTCTTCCCCCGTCAACTAACTCAGGCTCCTGCTGAGATTTGGGACCATCTTCCAAATCCAATCAGGAGATTTGCCCAGTCTTGGGACTCCTTTTGGCCGCCCGAAATGTTCCGCCAGATGCTTTCTCTGGATGTCACGAACGAGGAAAATGTCTCTCCGCTTGTACCCTGCGTCGCTCCTGGTCACGTTCTCCCTTTACTAAAAAGCCTGGAACTTGGCAGCCTTGTCTTGGAAGGAGGACGTTACACCCAGTCTTTGGATTCCCCCCTTTGGGACTTTTTCCAGTTCTGCAGCTTGAACTCATAGACTCAAACAGTTGGAAGGGGCCTAATAGGTCATCTAGTCCAACTCCGTGCCTGGAACAGGAATGTCTACAGTGTGTTGAGTGTGACCAACCCATAGTAGTGCATTAAATGGGATCATGGCAAGAGGGAGTTGAATGCTGGAGTTGGAGGCATCTTGAAGCTCTCCTCTGTCAGTTTGTGGCCATTATTGCAGTTACAATGTGGTTGTACTTATATACAACAACTACTACTACTAGAGGCCTTTGGCTTGGTCCCAAACCATGGCAAATTAATGGATAGACAATATGTAGACAAATCAATCATATACAATTCTGGCGAGGTCTGCTGGAGTATCCCTTGTTCTTGTAATCATGTCGAGCCATTGGGTTGCTGCTCTTCCTCTTCTCATTCCTTCTGTTCTTCCAACCATGATGTCCAAGCATTTGTTCCCTCCGAATGATGTGTCTGAAATAAGCAGGTCATTACTTGGGGATTCTTATAATCCTAGAGTTGGAAGGGACCCAATAGGTCATCTAGTCCAGCCCCCTGATTCTCAGATCAAGTGTCAAATTTAGTTTGTTTCAAAATAGATTTGTTTGTCCTTTAGTCTGTCCATGGTATTAATAAAAGTTTAATAAAAGTGTGGGTGGTGCAAGTGGTTAAGGCACTGTGCCTGTCAACCAACAGGCCAGGGTTCGAGACCCAGGTCGGCCCCATAAGACAGGGTGAGCTCCTGTCCTTAGCCCAGCTCTGCGACGCAGCTGGATCCAATCGTATTGGCTCTGCCTTTCCAGTGGACTAATTCAGTGGCGTGGAGAGGGGGGATTTGCTGCTTGGGTAACAGCCTATCCTCCATAACAATCTAACCCAGGCGTTCGTGCTTCGTATGCAGCGTATGCAGTGCCGAGCACCATACCATAGTTTCTCAAGACTGATAGAGGCCAGCTTTTAATCAAAGTTACTGTAATAAGAGTAACTTTTAATAACAGCTTTTAATAAAATACTGTATTTACTTGAATCTAACGTTGACCTTTTCCGGACAAATTTAGTCTTCAAAATCAGGGTGCACGTTATATTCAATGGTTAATTAGATTCAAGTAAATGTGATTGTATGTATAGGGCGTGCATTAGATTTGATGTTGCATTAAATTTGAGTAAATATGGTATATGAGTGTGCAAATGAGAGCCGAGAGCAGCAGAGTCCAGTTTTCCCCTATGAGATCCCTTTGAACAACCCCATTTTGCAGATGTCTCCAAACTGCTGACTGAAGTTTGTTTGTTTGTCTGTCTGTTTGTTTGTTTATATCCCAAATTTCTTCCTATGGAAGGCTACCCAAGGCAGCTAACAATATTTTAAAATGGAATAAAATATAGTTTTAAAGTGAGATAAAAGTTTGCCCCCTCTTGGGTTCCTGGAGAAGGATCCTCCCCCCCCATCCCACCACCCCAAATCTCACTCCCGACTTCCTCATCATTTCCATACATCTCCCCCTTGCTAAAGGCCAACAAATAACGTGACTCTTTCCCCCTTACAGACCCCAATGGATGGAGGGAAGTAGTGGCCACTGACCAGGAGACGGGCACGAGGGGGGTTCCTCGCTGAGCAAGGCAGCAGAATGGCTGCTCCAGGTAGGGCTCTTAATGTGCCTAGTGCTGTCGGTGTGCATGCAACCTCCTGAGGTCCAGGAGAACAGATCCTTGCCCTATATTTCCAGTCTATGGGGTGGGCGATGGAGATGGAGGAAGGATGGATCAGGTGGGGGGCTGCATTTCTGCATGTGCTCTGGCTTGGGTAAGGAAGGGATGGGACCTGGGAGTTGTGCCAAAATATTTAGGGAGGAGGTGGACCTTGAGTGGTGGTGTCGTGGGAGCCATAAGAACAAGACATTTGAAGGGTCAGAAGAAGATCTCCAGAGAAACAAAGCCCCCAGAAGGTGCGATGATAAGTGTCCTGGTGTGCAGCCCTCCCAAGGACTTGTGGCTTCCCCTGAGCCAGGCTTTTGGGGGTTGTTCATAGAATCCTAGAGTTGGAAGGGACCCTTGTAGGTCATCTAGTCCAACCCCCTGCCTGTAGCACAAAATCCTCCTCGAGCATCTGCGACCGGTGCTTTTGTTGTAATGCTAGGAAACTGTGATCCTGCCCCATTCTCTTCTTGTTAGGACTGGGAATGAGGTTCTGGAATAGATGATGCACCCTTGCAGGAGTGGCGCGGAGGCCAGTATGGAACTCAGAGGGAGATCTGTGCAATACATTGCTCGGCACCCAAACGGAGGAGGGAAAAGGAGAGGTGCTTTTCTCCTTCCCTGGTCAAAACTACTTTTATTTACAACATTTTTGGAACCATCAGTCACAGAATCAAAGCCCTGCAGATGCTGATCCAGGTCCTTAGTCCATTAGTTGAAACAAAGGAGCGAGTAACCTAGAAGTGGATCTCGAAATATGGATCTTTTAAAGATTTTTTAAGTTCTGGGAGTTTCCAGAACAGAACCCAAAGGAGTCCAAGAATGCAGGATGTGTGCCTGTTTGCTCCGTCCCTCCCTCCCTTCCTGGCTCCCTCCATCCTTACAATGTTATCTTCTCTGCCAGGCCCAGCCTGTCCGTCTTCCTTCTGACGTTCTGCTGAGCGACAGTTTTATTTGGTCCCAACTCTGGTCTCTCCAAAAGGGTATTGTGGAGAAGGAGGCGGAGGAGGCGAGGAAGCGGCTCTCCTCTTGCAAACTGCTTTGAAAAGCAAAGTCTATGGAATTCAGGAGGCGACGGGTTGAGAAAGTGGGGCATGGCAGAAATGGATGATGATGGTGAGGAGGAAGAATAGGACCCATTTTTCAACTTTAAGGCATTTTGTGTTGCAAAATACCTGTATTTACTCAAACCTAATATGCAACCATAAGGCTGGGATTTAAAAAAAATGTTTACTGCAGTTGTATTGCAGGTGCAAACTTTAATTTTACTGCATAAAACAATATGATAACAAAAATGGGTTTATGTTATGATTTTTTTTTTTG
Organism: Cryptoblepharus egeriae; assembly: GCA_030015325.1. Lineage (NCBI taxonomy): Eukaryota > Metazoa > Chordata > Lepidosauria > Squamata > Scincidae > Cryptoblepharus > Cryptoblepharus egeriae. The sequence continues at coordinate 107,796,995 of JAREYC010000004.1, read as the reverse complement.
CCCGACTTTATGCAACAATTTTTGATTACAGTACACTAAACTGTTAAACAAAATACTGACCCATATTTATCATCAAAATCCTATTTATTTGCACCATTGAATCTAACGTGCACCCCAATTTTGGAGACGAAATTCAGCTGAAAGAGGTGCTCCTCTCAACTCGAAAGGTGCTTACTTGGCTCGATAGTCAAGATGGTAAATGGTATGGTAATAAATATTAGTGAATATTAGTAAATATGGTAAGTGGGCTGGAAATAAATATGACTCTTCTGTCCCTCTACTGAGGCTCAGTCTATGAAAATGGTCTGCGGGCGATTTGAGAGGTTCTTTGCTTGACGCCGGATCCATCCCTTTGGGAAGCTGTTCTGCTCATTCTGCTGCGATCTTCCTGCTTCCGCCGTGGGGCAGAGGAGCACTGCCATGCTGCCTCCTCCGCACCCCCTTTCCTCTCCGGAGTGAGCGCTCAGCAGTTTTTTGAGCTGCCCCACCCGCCTCTGAATCCTCCTTTCCTGGAATGCAGGCGAGGGATGTGCTGGGGGGCAGGGAAGGGACATGGAAAGGGATCGGGGCCAGCCAGCCAGCACCTGGCTCTGCAAAACTGGCCCACCCGGCTATTGGTGCCATGGGGACTGGCAGGCAACAAGGTCATGAAGGCCCCGCCACTGCTTTTGGCAGCCCCCCACGGGTCTGATCAGGCGCTCCCCCCTGTCGGGTAGGGCAGGGTAGGGCAGGGCAAGAATGCAACCGGGCCTGTTGAGGCCCAGATCAAGGGGGAGGAAACTTGGTTAGTGCCCCCTTCCTACAGATGGGCCACAAATCTGCACCTCCTTGACTTCGGCAGCCACTCTTCTGCTCCAGTCCAGCCCCATAAAGATTCCTCCAGCAAAGGGATCTCTGTCCTTGGATTTCTCCACCTTTGGGGTCAGGCTGAGGTCCTGCACTGTCCCTTTCCCAACAGGGGTCAGCTCTGTCCGCATGCAGGATGTGATGGGGTCCCCATCCACATGTATGCACATTGGTATGCCCCCCATATGTACACATGTTGGTATGTTCAGGGGACTTTCCTCAGCTGCAGTCTAGCTGTGAGTAAGTCTCACTGATCTCAATGGGACCTACTCCTGAGTAGATACATAGGAAACTTGGGAGTTTTAACCTCTTTCTCCTCTCTTCCACTGCAGGGTACCATGTTCCCCAACCAGGATATCCACCTACGTCTCCTCCTTACCCAGTGCCTCAATCACATACTGCACCAACAGCGCCCAGTCCTCCAGGATTCAGTGTCTATCCAGTTGCCAGTCCTGGGGCTGGACAGGTCGTTCCTCCCCAGCCGCCTCCGCGGGGATATCGGGAGCATGGCACTGCCCCGTCTCACCATCACCATGGCCCGGACCCCCACGCTAGCATCACCCCCTACATGCCTGTGGCCAGCAACATCCCTGCGGGCTTGGAATATCTCACACAGGTAAGGACCCCCCACTGATCCTGGCAGAGCAGTTGCCTGTCGGAATTGGCAAGCTGGTAGCTTGACGGGGAAAACTCAGGGCCACCCTAAAAGTGCTTGCATAGATGCTTTGTCCACAGAGGATGATGGGGACACAACAAGATGGTCAGATCCTATTTCTGGGCAGGACCAACCAGGCAGTGGCATAGCTAGAGGGGGTGGAGGAGTCAGTTTTAGAGGGAGCTACTATTGAGTGAAGAATCTGTGTAACCCAGTGTCAACCAGTGTGCCATGAATGGTCTGCAGGTGTGCTGCGGGGATTTGGGGAAGACTTATTTATTGTTAGGGCCATTGGGGGATGTGAGCCCTCCACCAGCGCATAGTTGGGAGAGGCTTATTTATTGTGATGGCCATGGGGGGATGGTGTGCGCACACCAGCACATGGTGTGCCTTCTCAATCAGAAACCCGATGGTGCATGCCTTGACAACTCTAGCACCTTGCCAGTGTGCCCTGAGATGGAAAAGGTTGGAAATCACCAGTGTAACCAGTTTGTCTGCTGCCTCACCTTCTCCGCCTGACCCTGATCCCCCCAGGTGAATAATCCGCCCCAGGTGTGGCGCCTCTTTGTTGTTTTTGCTTCCTGCCTGAGAGATGCTGTTGGCACCCGGGGCCAGGGAGGCCAGAAGGACTGCACCTGTCGGGGGGGGGGGGGCAGATCTGACATGAGACCTGAATGTTGGGCAATGGCACTGGGCCAGATTTGTCCCTGATGTGGAGTGGTTTGGGGTTCAAGCTGATCTGGGGGTGCTCAGATTCTGGCTCATCCATACAGATGAGCCATTACAGGTGCCTCCCTCTGGGGCCCTGATTCAGCATGCACTGCCCCCAAACCTCTCGTTTTCATGTGCCCATGTGCGCTTCTGGCTTGCTTGCGCTTTCTCACATGATCTTTCTTTGTCTGCAGGTTGACCAGCTCCTGATACACCAGAAAGTGGAGCTTGTGGAAGGTGAGCAAGGAGGAGGCTACATCATGTGGGGGGATCAGCCCACATCACCTGGTGTATTTTCTGGAGGGGCCTCATGACATCACTTAGTAATTGCGCCATTCTCCTCCCCAGCGTTCCTCGGCTTCGAAGGCAACAACCAGTACGAGGTGCGCAACAGTCTTGGCCAGCACGTTTTCCATGCGGAAGAGAAGAACGACTGTTGCACCCGCAATTGCTGTGGCTCTCTGCGCCGCTTCTCTATGCACCTGGACGATCCCATGGGGCGTGAGGTCATGCGCATGGTGCGGCCCTTGAAGTGTGGCAGCTGCTGGTTCCCTTGTTGCCTGCAGGAGGTGAGGGACTGGTGTATGTGTTGCTGTTTTGCAACACAGCCTTACCCAGCCGATTTGCTGCTGGTCTGTGAAAGATGCGCTGCCATATACCCAGCCAGAGAGAGGGTGCCCTGGGTTCCCCCCATGGAAGTGCCCAGTGTTTCTCATGGGTGCTGCCGCTCTCATTTCAGCTGGAAGTTCAGTCCCCTCCTGGCACCACCATTGGATACGTAGTGCAGACGTGGCACCCCTTTACACCCAAGTTTTCCATCCAGAACGTGGAGAGGGAGACGGTCCTGCGTGTCTTGGGGCCCTGTTTTGCCTGCAGCTGTGGCGGGGACGTCAACTTTGAGGTATGCACAGAACATGTGCAGTGAAGAGGAAGAGGAGGAGGAGGAGGAGGAGGAGGAGGAGGAAAAGAGTAGATCTTTCCCCAGAATGTTCCTGATATTTCTGCCTCCCAAGGGATTCCTTTTAGGAGAGCCTTCTTCACATGCTCAGAAGACTTGGCACAGCAAAATGGGGGAGCCGTATATGGGGGAGACTTTGGCTTTTCAGAACAAAAGATGGTGGGTTTCCTCCTGGTGCTGGGTGCATCTCGAGCAGGAGTCTCAACTTTTGGACCACATCAAATATCTGGCATTGTGTGTCAGGCCCAAAGAATATTTTAAATATAAAATTTAAATAAACAAATTAAATTGGAACTTAATTTTAATGCCTAAATGGGTTCCTGATTTAGAGCGACCTTTGTCCTGTGCTTGGATTCCAATAAGCTTGTGTGCAGGATGCTCCCTACAACTAACTAACAGGGTTCTGGGGTGGCCGTTTTAAGTGTTTGGGCATGTCTGAGATGGCACCTTGCAGTATATGATGGACACTGCCAGGATTCCCCATCATCTCCCCCGATCTATCTACAGGTGAAGACACGTGACGAGTCCCGGGGCGTGGGGCGCATCAGCAAGCAATGGAGTGGGCTCCTTAAAGAAATCTTCACCGACACAGACAACTTTGGGATCCAGTTTCCCATGGACCTGGATGTGAAGATCAAGGCAGTGCTCCTGGGGGCCTGCTTCCTCATTGTGAGTAACGACACTTGAGTAACACAAACCCCAGTATAGGGGACACCACAAATCGATTAAATAGAGCGTGTGAGTGTGAGTGTGTGTGTGAGCATCAGCCTTGTGACAACCCCCTCCCTGCCTTAACGCCTCTTTTTCTTCTTCCGCTACAGGATTTCATGTTCTTTGAAAAAACAGGAGAAGCTGGTCAGAGGAACACGGTGATGACAAGCTAGGATGGCCCCAATTCTGGTCCCATCCGCCTTATTCTAGATGGGATCCACTCCAGTTCTGAAAAGGCGATCAGGCAGTGTGTATGTGTGTGCCTGGAAGAGTGTTGGTGGGATCCCCTGGCTGTGTATCTGGCCTCTGTCTCCTCTCTACCGCAACAGGAAAGTGGACCATGTACCCCTCTGTCGCTGCTGATCCTTTAATCACTGGCTTGGTTCTAGAACCAAGATGTTCTCCTGCGCACCTGCTTTCCAAATGCATGGGAGCTGCACATTGGCTGAGTTCCCATTCATTTCCAAGTTGGGTCTGCTGGACTTCTTCTTCTGCTGGGGGTCTCTTCTTCACGGTGCTGCACACAGTCTGCTTCCCACATGGCTGCGGCTGCCCCGCAATGTGCCACCCTGTCTGTGTGAATCCAGGGTGTTTGTATGTAGTTGCGCATTGATTTGTGGTGCAGTGAGTTGATAAACCAAGGCAGCGAGTGGAGTCTGGCCTGATTGGGGTCAGGGCTACTCCAGGGCTACTCCAGGGTTACTCCAGGGCTACTCAGCTCTGTGTCTAGCCATATCTTGAAAGTGGAGGGTGCCAAGTTTTAGATCTCACAGTTCTCTATCATCAGAAGAGTATGAAGCAGCCACATAAGGAGGGGGCATAGAAGTGGGGGGGATGTTCAAGCTGTTGCCAGGAAAAAGGAGCAAATTATGGGGGGTGGGAGGTGTGATGAGATCGTTTAGACATTTGTTGTTGGAAATAGAATAAAAAGTATCCCCTGACATCAACTCACCCTTGCGTCAAACAGCAGGAAGGACAGACAGACGAACATCCTCTGCCATAGTAGGGCACAGTGGCAGCCGGATATTAAAAGCCATATTTGATGGAAATAGAAAAGTGGGCTCAAATCTGGTCTGGGGGGAAGTGGGTGTGTGTATGTGTGAGAGATTGTGTGTTGTCGTGTTTCCTGCCTACGAGATTTGAAGGGTGCGTTCCATGATCAGAATTAAAGACTGGTGGCCGTCCACCTCCAAGGGGTCTGTATCCAAGTGTGGGGCCTTCCACAGTCACACCGCTGGTCATAAGTGCCAGGCTGCCTTAACCACTACGCTGGCAAAGAGTCCCCAACGCTCTTTACCGCTCCCGTGTCAGGTGTAGCTTGTGTGTTGGCGGTAGAGCAAACTGCCTCCACACTACCCGCACCCCTCAACGCCAAGAAAACCAAATGCTTGCAGCCTGTTTTTTTATGTATTCTGTATAATTTAACTGTTTACAGCTATTTTATATATTTAACTGTTTATGTTCTGTATATTTAATGGTTTATGGAAAATGTTGTGGCAGAGGCAGGAAGCAGTGTCTCCGTTGTGTAGAAAACTCAGAATCTGGACCCTTCGCCGAGGCTCAAGGTGAACACTAATCATGGCTAAAGACAAGCTGCAGATATGGTTGGCGCTCAGCAAGGGTGGCATTTGCTCAAGGTGCTGGTGGCGCATGCCTAAGTGTGGACACATATGGATCTCCGCTTAGGCCCACCTGCGTGCCTGCGCACAACCAGCGCACATCAGGGTTGTCTTACAACTGCACAACAGCTGCCTTCCAAATTTAAGGGGGAACCCCAAGACCTGCAATGTTGGATGTGCTGCCCCGATCCTGCTTGTGTATGGGTTTACTGGGTATGAGATCCCACAGCGGCTTTGGATGTGAGGGATGTGTATCTCTCATGTGCCCAGCATTCTGTTCCGCCATGACAAACCAAAGAATAAACAAATGTATGTACAATGTTGGTATTCTGCATCTGGTGGGGGGGGGGGGCTTCTCATCAGTGTGGTTCTGGGCCTGCTTCTGCCTCCGGGGCCTCTCATTCCATGTGCCACAAGTAGAAATTCAGTGTAACCGAGACCAGGAAACCCAGAAAAGGTGACCAGAGAACTGTAGCTGGGGACTGAGGGGCAGGTGGAGTTCTCTATAAGAACTCAGGTATGTAGATGGTTTTCACTGAATACTGCAGTGCTCTTGAAAGGGACCCACAAGGTCATCTAGTCCAACCCCCTGCCTGTTGCAGGAATCCAAGAGCATCTTTGACTCTAGGAGTTGGAGCCTCTGCTTGAAGACCCCAAAAGGCCTCTGTGGAACTGTGTGGCTCTAGAATCATGGAAGGGCTCCCAAGGTCATCTAGTCCGACCCTCTGCCTGTAACAGAAATCTTCAGATGGGTGCTTGTTGAAGATCCCCAGTGAAGATCTTTCCCACTGTTCACCTGCCCTCAATATCAGGACTTAACAGGGAAGCTCAGCTCAAGTAGTAGAAGGACCACTATGGACCACACCACAGGTCTTGAGGTGAAGACATGGAGACAGAGCTGTGCGGGGTATTCCCCTTGGAAAGAACAGACCTGCTGGCACAGATTAACTCTTTATTAGAGATTTCACATTTACAAATAATGCTGACATTTACACACGTGTGACACACACAACACATCATCTTCATAGCTGCTCGGCCTTGCACACAGAATGTCGAGGGGAAGAGCCCAACGGATGAGTTGTGCTAACTCCCTGTTTCCTTTTCGGCATGTTCTCGGGAACCCTAAACCTGTGTCTTTGATTTCCTTTGGACTTGCATGAGTGAATATGGAATTTCCTCCACTAGAAAACTGGCATAATGGGTTCCCCCCCATTGGCTGTGGGTAGATCTTTATTATGGAAAATCATAGGGTTTGGGAGCCTAGTCACTCCGAGAGGAGGGGAGGCATCCTACAGCTCTTATCACAGAGTTGGAAGGGACCCAGTAGGTCATCTAGTCCAACCGCCTTTATATACACCTTTTTAATTTTGCATTTACTTTTAATTAAATTGCAATTAATTTTGCAATCTCACTAGATTGTATCTGCCACATTTTCCTTAAAAGTGCAGCTGGATCGGACCCAAGGCCACTACGCCTCAGGTTCTCCTTGCCACATCCACAAATACAGAGTGGTTGGGGGGAGGTCTCCAAAAGGCTGGTGGGACCCACTGCTTAAGAGCAGGAGAGAGTAAACCGTGAGGTTCTTGGGGTTTAGGATTCAATCGGGTGGCTGGAAGATAGGAAGCCAGATCATGCTTGGGGCATCACACTTGGTTTTGAGGAGTGCCCCCTGCAGTGTCCAGAGCTGTTACTGAGCCCGATCATCCCCCCTGGTTGTACCACAGAGCCTGCTGTGGCCAAGTTGCCCTTGGGGAGAGCGGTGCCCTTTAGTCCTGCCTGGATGCCCTTCATGGGCAGAGGAGGAAGACGGCAAGGGAGCAGCATCTTCGGATCCATCTTGGCATCCTTCCCTCCTATCAAGTGCGGAGTCCCCGGCTGAGCACGTAGCGCGAGGCCATGGCGAGGTTCCAGCGGTGCCTCTCCAGGATCCGACGGCACTCCTCGCGGGAGTAGGAGCTGAGGTGGAAAAGCTGATCCACCTGGAGGGAGGCAAGCGGTTGAACAGTGAGAATGTAGCTGCATACCAAGCTGGCAAAGTGGGAACCCACAGGAGAAACCCACCCCAATGTAGGATCTGGGGCAGGGGCCACTCCAGAGATGGGGTCCTATACCTTCAGCATCTGGATAGCCTTCTTTGGGTTCCATCCGTTCATTCTCAAGGCTTCACGGCACTCCTCTGTTGTCGCACCAGGACTGGAAGCTTCCACCTGAATGAGGGATCAAAATGGGCATAGGTCAACATGTTGCCAGCCCCCCTGCCAGTCTTGGGGGCAACCAGGTGAGATCCAGGGTCCTGGCCTATTTTCTTCGGTTAGGCCATGCTTACTGCAGAGACAGGAACAGATCCAAAATGGACCAACCAATATGCGCCCCAACGTCACCCAAGGTCACCCAGGAAATTTCATGGCTCTTAGGGGTAGGATTTGAACCCAGATCTTCCAGGTCTCAGTTTGACTCCCTGACCACTACACCAGGCTGTTGTATCAACATGTTGCAAGTTAGGAAGGACACAATCCTAACCAATTTAGCCCAGAGCAACTCACTGTGTTGGCGTGGGGAGGTCAGTGTATGTCTGTGCACTGCAGCGGCGCAGTAGTGCTTATGGCACTTTTTTGTGATCTCTCCCCCCCCCCCCCCCTCCAGCATGGGACTTGTGCCGGTCAAACCACCAGGGGACATCTTGGGTCATCTAAGTCCAGCTGGCATCCTCTTACCTCCATGATCCTTTTCTCCATCTCACCGATGGTCAGCCTCGGCACACCAGCGGGGCCTGGGGGCAGCATCAGGGCTCCTTTTGGGGCCGGCCTGGGGGGCAGCCTGGGGTCCTTCTCCCTGGCACCTTGAGAACAGCTGGGTTTTGGAAGAGCCCAGGAAGGGAGTGCCGGATTGGGAGGGCGGGAAGCAGCCTTGGGGGCCGGTGGCTCGGCTTGCTGGGCCTGCGGGAAGGGGCCTGGGAGGTCACTGAAGCGTCGCTGGGGGGTTAAGTTGGGGGGGTCCAGCTTGAAGCCAGGGATCCGGGGTCTGCGGCGCAAAACGCTGAATTCTGAAATGGACTCCAGACTCTTGGAGAGGCCTAGGGGCAGAAGAGGGCAGTCAGAACAAGGTTGGCCAAGCCAGGGGGGGGGAGAAATGGGGGGCCAAAAACCAAGTGGGGAGAAGGATCTAGTCTTGGGGGAAGGTAAGCTTTAATACTCACGGGCCAACTGCAAGAGCTGCGGGGATCCAGTTCGATTCTGGGGGCTGCCATTCTTGACTCGCGGTTGAGGTTTTGGTTTCTTCCTAGGGTTGGAAACACAAACCCAAAATGAGTTACTCCATCGCTACTGATGGTTTCCCTCTTGATGCCCCCCTTTTGGGGGCCAAATCTATGACCTGCTTCAAATGAATACACACATATGAAATGAATACACCCTATGCATACACACATATGAAACACCAGGTGTCCCCCCCCCACGTACTCTTCTATACGGTCTGGAGCCCCCCAAGAACACTCTGGATCCGTGTCCCCATGGCCCAGGTGGACAAAAGAGCTGCGGAGGGGAAGGCTAATCCGAGGAACCCCATCAGGAGCTGCTGCTTCCTCTGCTGCTGCCACTGAAGACGGGAAGATGCCCACTCTCAGGGTGCGCTTGTTCTGTCCACGCCACGTGGCTGCGCTGGTACTGGAAGAGACAGGAAAGCAAACAAGTGAGAGACCCCCCAGTGCAGATGTCTGGACCCAAGACCTTCTCTGTTAAGCCTGTTCGGTCTGCAAAAAATCCCAACTTCCCAACTCACCTGCCCTCGATCACCGTGATCACATCCGCAGCTTCCAGGCGCAGCCATCCAGGCTCAGCCAGTTCCTGTGAGGCCTTCACTTCCTTAGGACGGAGCTGTGGGGAAGGCAGGCCATGAGTGTGGCTACTTCAGCCCTACAACCCAGGCCTTTGAGATTCAGGGATTTGGCACAAACCGGCCCAGGAACGGCTCTGAAAGGGAGATGCCCCTTGCGTGCCGTGGTGATGCCACTTCCAAGACTGACTGCTCCACCCCCTCTAGCTATGCCACCATGTTCAAGGATCCCCAGCACTGAAATCTATTTCTTTTTCTCTCCCTCACCTCTTGTAACAAGCTGACAAGGTCCCGGAAATGGGGTCTCTCCTCCGGATTATGAGCCCAGCACTTCAAGAGCAGGCTGTAGATCCCCCTGGGACAATCATCGGGGCACTCCAGTCGTCCACCTTCTCTGTCAATCTTCAGCATTATCTAGGGGGAGAGGAAGATGAAGGCTACACTATGACATGTACACTCAGCTGGATGTCAAGTCACAGCTCTCTCCTCTTTGGCACCCGGGACCCAGACGTGCACTGCCTCCCCACCTTACCTGTCGTCCCGAGAGGCCCATCCAAGGCTCTTCGCAGTACGAGAACATCTCCCAGACGGTGACTCCAAACATCCACACATCGGAGGCAGGGGTGAAGATTCCCATGCGCAAGCTCTCAGGAGCGCACCTGGGAAGAACCGGAGGGAGGATGAAGAGAAAGAACGAGGACTCTGTGGCAAAGCATCGTCCATTAAACTCTCACGTGTCTGACTTCCCAAAGTTAGTGCTATCGCCGCCACCGCCCCAACAATCTTGGTTTAGACGGCTAAAGTAAAGGCATTCAGACTAGGGCTGCAATCCTAAACACACTGTCCTGGGAGTAAGTCCAACTGAATATAATAGGGCTTACTTTGGAGTTGACATGGTTAGGATTGTGCTCTTTATAAGCTTCAGCCATAATAAAGCCATAGATTTCCTCTCTGGCCATAATACATATAATAGCCACCTTGGGTATTAAGAAAGAAAGAAAAAAAGAAAAAAAGAAAGAAAGGCATTCTAAAACTTTATGGCTTAGGAAGTCAAATTTGGGACTCAAGGGTCCCTCTGTGGGAGTCATCACAGGATCTGAGACATGCCAATCAAACTTTTCAAACCTTCAGACTATAGCCTAAAAAAGGAGAAAGGTAAATCTATCCTATACTTTACGGCCCTTTCTGTGCAACCCAGATCTAGGATGCCTGGTTTTAGGTGGAGGGGTTTAGCGGTGAGACTAAGCTGCCCTGTGTAGATCACATGCACTCTGCATCCTGGAGACTGCACCCTCTCATCTGTGGTTCAGCTGAACTCCTCACCAGGCAAAAGGGATGCGCCGATGTGCCGACACGATGTAGCGGTCGCTCTTGCTCGACAGGGGCCTCATGAGGCCAAAGTCCCCGATCTTGGCCTGCTCCTCCGAGGCCAGAAGGATGTTGCGCGCTGCCAAATCTCGGTGCACAAAGAGCTTGGATTCCAAGTAGGCCATTCCTTTGGCCACCTGGACAGCGTAGCTCCAGAGCTGGTGGAGTGGGTAGGGCGGACGTAGCCGGTCATACAGGGAGCCCAGTGGGGCCAGCTCTGTCACCTGTGGGAAAGAAAGGGATTTCAGGCTCCGAAATGTCTGGGGCCACTCCTTCAATGAACCCAGGAGTCCTGCTGTCCTCTCTCTAAACTCACTCTAAACCCTCTGACCCAACAAACTCAGATGAGGGTCAGAGGCTCTCAGGGACTATACTATACTAACAAAGAATTATAGACTATATAATATACATACTAACATAGTATAGTTCGTGTGCGTGTATACACACAGAGGGTGTGCCCTAATGATTCTGCGCCCTAATGATTCTGTGCCATGATTTAGCTGCCCTAATTTCTCACGGAAATCATGAAGAGAGGCAAGGAAGACAGCAATATGCAAGTACCATCAAAGAATACGACAGATCCTGAAAAGCCACCTCAATGGGAAAAATAAGATACATGCCACCAATACATATGCACTGCCAGTCATCAGATGCCCTGCTGGCATAGTAAGCTGGGCACAGAAAGAAATGGAGGCGGCCGATGTGAAGACCCGAAAGCTCCTCACAATGCATGGGGGTTTCCACCCCAAGTCTAACATCCAGAGACTATACACTAGTCGGAAAGAGGGCGGACAGGGTCTGATGAGCGTCAAAACTACTATCCTGGATGAAACCCAGAATATCCAGGAATACATCACTGAGATGCACCCAAAGATGAGCTGATGAGGGAATGTCTCCAGCAACAACAACAACAGCAAATACAGAAGGAAGATCAAACTGAGGAAGTGTCCTGGCAAGACAAGACCCTGCATGGGATGGACCATCGCCGGATAACCAAAGTCGCTGATATTGGGAAATCCTATCAGTGGCTGGAAAGAGCTGGCTTCAGAGATAGCACTGAAGCCCTCATCATGGCAGCACAAGAACAGGCACCAAGGACCAGATCCATAGAAGCAAGCGGGGTTTGACCCAAACCCCAAGAGAAGACCCAAAGTGCAGGCTGTGCAGAGAAACCTCAGAGACAGTCCAGCACATCGTGGCAGGGTGTAAGATGCAGGCAGGAACAGCATACGTTGAACGGCACAACCAAGTAGCCGGCGTTGTGTATAGGAACATCTGCTCAGCCTATGGACTAACCCCTTCCAAGACCAGATGGGAGACCCCTCTGAAGGTTGTGGAGAATGACAGGGCTAAGGTCCTGTGGGACTTCCATATCCAGACTGACAAGAAGGTACTGGCTAACCAGCCAGACATTGTGGTGGTAGATCAGGCCCAGAAGACAGCCCTGGTGATAGATGTAGCGATACCAAACAACAGCAACATCAGGAAAAAAGAGCATGAAAAGGTGGGGAAGTATCAGGGTTTGGAGGAGGAATTAGAAAGGAGGCGGAAAGTGAAGGTGAAGGTGATCCCAGTAGTGATTGGAGCACTAGGGGCTGTGACACCCAAGCTGGAAGAAGGGCTCCAACAGAGCCCAGGAGGGACAGCAGAACACGCGATCCAGAAAAGCGCATTGCTAGGAACAGCTAAGATACTGCGCAGAACCCTCAAACTCCCAGGCCTCTGGTAGAGGACCCCAGATTGAGGATAACATACATACACCACCCATGGAGGGGGAGAAAATAATTTTTTATATATACACACAGAGAGAATATATATACACGATAATGTGTGTGTGTGTGTGTGTGTGTGTACATACACACACATCTATATATACGATAATGTATATATAGATATAGATGGATAGATAATATACAGTATATATATATATAGACAGTATATTATAGATACTAACATAGTATAGTTAGTATAATAATATACTAACACAAAATACTAACAAGGACTATACTATACTAACATATACTATATGTTCTATACTAACTCACTATAGAAAACAGTTTTCCAAAACCTGGTCAGGACACTCTGGTGGGTTGCAACCTGATTTCAGGTGCGTCCCTGAATCAATCAATCAATCAATCAATCAATCAATCAAAGTTCCTCAAGCCCTGAGGCTATTCAAACATCAGATTGCTTCTAATTGCCCTGCAAAAGAGCTCAAAAGCTGCCTTGCAAACTGCAGGAGCTGATGTCGTTGCAGAGCTATCTGATCTTCAGATAGACTCCTCCAAGTTGTAAGGCTCTGTTTCAAGGACAGCAACCTGTAGTAACTCTGCAGAGCCAGACAGATGGAAGATGGACAGACTGTTACTAATGCAAGTGGCACAGAAATAGCACTGCAGAAGAGCTTTTCAGCAAAGCTCAACCAGTGTCCCAAACTGTGCAGCACACTTGATGGCATAGCATGGCACATCGAAAATCACTCCACTCCAGTATGCCCAGCATTCACGCTTACCATCTTGAGAGGCTGGGTGAGGACCACTCCGTACAGGCGGATGAGGTTCGGGTGATCCAGGCAGCACATGGCATTGACCTCGTTGAGGAAATCAATCAGGGCTCCTGGGTCAGAGGACACGTCAGAACGCAGAGACTTCACAGCCACAGCAATCTGGGAGGGGTAAAAGCATGGACCCTGTTGGGGCAAGCTTGGGGGACCAGGTTTCTGCTTCTCACAGAGGCCAGCCAGGAGCATTTGGAAGCATGAAGTACACATGGCACCTTCATGGTCCGACCACTGCATCTGACACTGGTACCCAACATGGTGCCAGTTAGCCCGGCGGCTATTTATTATTTACTTATTAGATTAGTACTCTGCCTTTTTCCCTGAAGGGGAGATCCTATTAGCCATTGATCCCCATCAGTCACGGATGGGGGTACAAGGTCAGAGCTTCTGTCCTGATATGGTCGAAACTGGGTACATCAGACCAAGAAAGGCACCAGCAGCCCAAGGGCCAGAGAAGAGGTGGGAAGGCATACAAAACAAAAACGCACCGTTCTGCCGCCAGGCTTGGTCCATTCGGCGCGATGTACCACCCCAAAGCAGCCATCTCCCAGGCGCTCCCGGATCCGTAAATCCCACTCACTGATCAAGCATTTGAGAGGGACGTCGGCATCCACCTGGGGGGCAAAGGGCCGAGGGGTGGGCGTTTCTTCATTTTCAGAACATTTGGTCCCAGTGAACATCTGGAGGGAGACACAACAAGAGGAGAAACATTTCTTAATTTCTGGCCACGCTTCCTATGCACTCCGGCATGCACAGGATGGTTGATCGAACTCCAACGCTTAATGTGGCAGCCCCACATGGGTCGGGCTCACCCCTGCCCCCCAATGAAGTCCCAGGCCCTGCATACTTGTTCCAAGGCACACACCTTGTACACCCAGGACATGGGCCGCTGACTGTGAGGCTTCCTGCGTTTCAAGGCATCTTCCAACCGTCGCTGTCCTAGGAGAGATTCAAAATGAGGGTTCCTGAGTTCAAGCAAGGACACTTCCAAATGATCTCACCAGAATTTATGACAAAAAAGGGGGAAACTTGGCATTTGTTGCTTTCTTGGACTACGGGGTTTCTGCTACGGGGTTTCCTTGATCCACGAGTACAAGCAAGTACAATCCACAAGTACAAGCATGATCCACGAGTACAAGTGCCAGGAGGAGGTGGAATTGCAGGACGGAAGGAGATCCGCCATTGCCCACCACCACCCCTGGGAGGAGGAAGGCTGTATTTTGTACATTAATGAGGGTCTCCAAAGGCTTCTGGATTTTCATGCCCAGAATTTTATTCCATTTTTTGTCTTATTTGGTTCATGAAAGCCGAGTGCTGGGGAGGAGGGGGAGACTTGACGGCTTATACTGAAGTCTTCTGTCGGGCCATAATCCTGGCTAAGATCTCCAGCTGGACCACCGCACCTCCAAGACCCTCTATCCCACCCCATCATTACATCCCTTTGCCCCTTACCTGGACGCCCCATGCCAATGCGGTCGAGGTCAGCAGGCTTCACATATTCAAAATGTCCGGGGCGTGTGACGTGGAGCTCATCCCGGATCTTGCCATAAAATTGCTCCAACTGGATTTCAGCCAGTAGCTGAAAGAGCCATTCTGTGCTATCGTCCGGTGCCATCAGGGAACTGGAGGGAAAAACAGAGGCCTGTGAGTAGCCCAAGCATCTGTCCCACCTACGTCGAGACAGACCAGGCACACTGCCTGATTGAGACTGCTGTGGATATGTGTATGGTCTGGCCAACGCAAGGCCTTCCAAATCTCAAGGCACGTTCAGATCATGTCTCCTGGGACGGTCCAGATCCACTCTGATGGTCAGTTGGAAAACATGCCTAAGGGCTGTGGTCCTGGGGAATGTGGATCCCTCTAGAAGGGGAACTGAGTGCCCTCGAAAAGAACAGTCAAGCCTCCTGCGTTCTCTGCAAGGGGTTGGCGTCCAGGAAACAGGACTCCCTTGTTTTCTGGGCGGGTTCGGATCTGCTGCGCTCACAGCAACACAGACCCACCCAGCCTTTGCTCATATGTGGGTCACAAGGTGCCATTCAGCGCACTGCCTCCGGGGCTGCTGAAAGAAGGCAGGAGTCAGCAGGAGGGTGACTCAGTTCTCTAGACTGTGCCTCCAAACAAGCCTGGGATGAGCCGGGCAATGAGTCAGGAAGATTTCGGGACCGGGGAAAGGGGTCGGGGTTGGCAGGACAGAAGAGGTGCTGGGGCAGGGGATCACCCACCCAGGCAACAAAAGGAAAGACAGTGCAAAAAACTCCCCCTTTTCAGATTGTCTCTGCTTTTCACAGTTGAAGAATAAAAAGAAGTGTGTCCCCCCCCCCAAAAAAAGAAAAAAGCTTGCGGGGGGGGGGAGCAATACCATCTGGACAACTTCCACCCAGCAATTCAAAACACAGGATTGTGACCAGAGAGCAAAAGTGGCAGATTTTGTGCAGGAGATAATTCTCTGGTGGGCTTATGGGGGGCAGGACTTTCCAGCCCCTTCTCTTCCTCCCCCCCCCCTTCAACTATCTGATCTGCCTGCCCACAAGCATTGCCCGCAGCGCTCTTCTGGCCCAACCCTGCCTGGGTCAAACTGATCATGGCAAAGTCCAACCCGTGAGCAAATATTGATACGTTCCATGCCAAGTGACCGCCTCTGGTCTGGGAAGGGCAGATCTTTTTGAAAAACCACAAAATAGAGAAGATGGGGGCTACTGAGGAAGATGATCTGACCCCATGCCGAGTTGGGCACCTTGCCAAGGTCCCCCCCAACCCATTTAACCACCCTGCCAAAACCAGTCCCAGAACTGGTTTTCCCTTGATTACTTCTGCAGCAAGTTTGTAGGCAAAAAGTGGGGGGGGGGTCCTTCTTTATGTTGGTGTTTGCAAGGATGGGGGTGCAGGCAGCTTTCTCAGAGGATCCGTGCAATTTCCCTGTTGAAACACCCCCAAATCATACAGTGCAGTTCCTCCCTATAGGGTTGCCAGAATTCTCTTCCACAAAATCGGGACAGGCCCATCCGTCCCATTTGCCAGTATGTGCACACAATCCCCAAATATCTGGAGTGTCCCTGTTTTTCCAGACATATGGCAACCTTATCTCTGTATTTATTCCTGCAATAACCTGCACTTTTGCCTGGGGCTCTTTTCACACACACACACACACACACACACACACACACACACACACACACCCCCAGTTATTTTCAACCACTGTGCTATGGCACACTGGTGTGCCAAGGGTAGTCCAGAGGTGTGCTGTGGGATTGGGGGGCAGTTAATTAGTTGGTCAATTGGGGAATGCGAGCCCCCTTCCTGTAACTTGATGCGCCTTGTCAAGAGTAAGAAACCCGATGATGCCCTATGACAATTTTAGTGCCTTACCCCCAAATCCAGAGTAACTACGGGTGCACGTAAGAGACTTTACGTGCACCCGTAGTTACTGCACTACCTAGTGAAAGCATATGAGAAATTCATATTGGAATCCAGAGTAAGTTGTTCTTACACCAGAGCAACGACTCCCTGTAGTTACTCTGGATTTTGCCCTTAGTGTGCCATGAGATGAAAAAGATTGAAAATCAAAGCCCTACACTGTTGTTCCAGCAATTCAACCCGAGCTGTAGTATATGCGGTGTAGCTGGCAGGGAATGAGAGGGTGGTACCTGGCTGTAAGAGGTCCGTCCGTCCATTCCCCCACTTAAGAGGTCACTTCCAGAGCTTTCCTTGGAAGGACGTGGAACCCTATGGGATGACCAAGGCAACAACCCACACTCGCCAAAGCAGTGATTTTCAAGCTTGTTCATTTCATGGCACACCATGAGTTGTTTCTACCATGCATGAGTTGTTAACACCATGTTGTTCAGATCCCCAAGTTATCCTATTAATAAATGTCCCTTCCAAAATTCCCATGACACACAATCCCCATGACTATCCGTGGCACACTGATTGAAAACCACTGCGCCAAAGGATGGCGCATTCGAAGGACAAACATCAGGGCCAGTGATTCACCAGTGAGCAGAGGTGGGAGAGCCGGATCCGTCCTCGGCTAAAAGTCCGAGCTGTGAACCAGGAAGCAAGATCAGAGGGCCTCACCTCTGCCGTGAACCCACAACTGCCTCCAGCAAGTCCTGCAAAACGGACTTCACTATATGGACTATTTACAAAATTCTTGCAAGGATCACAAAAGACCATGAATGCTCAGAAAGGCAATGCTTGGATTGCTAGCAAGTCAAATGGCACCGACTCTCCCCCAATGCTCTGCTTATATGTGCTCAAAAATCCCTTATCCCCAAAAATCTAGGAGTCTTGAATCCGCCACTGAGAGGGGTTTGCAGAGCCAGAGTGACTGTACATTCAGTTTTTCCCAGGACATGTCCTGAATTTTAAACTTTATGTCCTGGGAAAAAACTTCAACACCCTCCTTTTCCTTGTAAGCAGGCAGTATGTAGCCTTCTTGTAATTAATAAATTATATGTACAGTGGTACCTTGGTACAAGCATAATTTGTTCTGGAAGCTTGCTTGTAATCCAAAACGCGTGTATATCAAATTTCCCCAAAAGGAATAATGGAAACTCAGACAGTTCATTCCACAACCCAAAAATATTCATATAAAATTATTACAATACTGTAATTTAATAAAAAAATACAAAATATAAAACAAATTAACATCTACTGAGAGCACAATCCTAACCATGTCTACCCAAATGTAAGTTCCATAGTGTTCAATGGGTCTTACTCCCAGGAAAATGTTTTTAGGATTGCAGTTGTAGTGTCTCAGGTCTCTCAGGCTGCAATATGCCCCCTTTCATAGGAATGAGCCCCACTGATTATAATAGGGCTTACTTTAGACTACACATGCAAGGTTAGGTGTCTCAGGCTCCTTTCCATTGTCTCCCTTACATAGGAATGAGTCCCACTGACTGTATCAGGCTTACTTCAGAGTAGACATGCATATGCTGGTCTATTGAAAGAGGCTGAGCAGGTGCTGGTGGAATGCTGAAACTGGCCCTCTCCCAGCCAGGATTATTTTTTCACTTGTATATCAAGTTAAAATGTATTAGAAATGTTTGCTTGTCTTGCAAAACACTTTCAATCCAAGTTACTCTCAATCCAAGGTTTGAATGTATATGTATAGTTTAAAACTGAATAATAAGTAATACGGTGTTTAAATTAACCACATGAAAGCAATACGTTATGAGTGTTTTGGCTTTTATGTGACCATCATCATGTCCTACATTTTCTTGGATGTCCTACACTTTGGGGGGGTCTTGTCCACTCTTTTTGGTTATGACATATGACATGTTATCACTCTGCGTGGAGCAGACACACAATCCACAGGGGTCCCCGACATATTGCAACAAACGGGGGACAATCATGCACAGAGCACATGATGGGGCCTGCGGAGCTCGGATTGAAAGAAGAAGGTCTCGAAAATCACTGGAAAGCTTTGGGAGGATGGAAAACCACCAGGAACGGGCCTGTGGCCAACCTGGAGGACTGAGAGGTGTGTCCCAGCAAGACTTTTTCTATCTCTTTCCAAACCCTGCAAACACCTATTGAAGCAGGCTTGGCCGGTCCTTCCTTCCTTCCCTCCAGATCTCGCCTTTGATTTGTTAACTAGTGAAAATTGCCCTCATTCTTCTCCTTTTAGGTTTCCCAGATTGGCAATTCAAAGGGGAAAGACTGGAAATGTGTGGGGTGGGGAGGGGAGAGACCTGGCCACACATTAGTCACAAGTGACTTGAACTGAAAGAAAGAAAGAAAGAAAGAAAGAAAGAAAGAAAGAAAGAAAGAAAGAAAGAAAGAAAGAAAGAAAGAAAGAAAGAAAGAAAGAAAGAAAGAAAGAACACAGACAGACAGACCAGGATTAGGAAAAAGGAGGTTCGGGAATGGCCCAGATATTCCTTCCAGGCAGAGGGCTGAGCTCTGATTCATGCGCGCCTGGAAATGCCCCCACTTTTGAATTCTGTAAATTAATGACACTGGAACTGCTGAGAGGCCAGTTTGCATTTGGCCAAACTATCCATTCCACATGTCGCCTTTCATGCGCCACCCAACCCCACAGCACTGCCGGTGCCCCATGACACTCAGCGGTACTATC
Organism: Cryptoblepharus egeriae; assembly: GCA_030015325.1. Taxonomy (NCBI): domain Eukaryota; kingdom Metazoa; phylum Chordata; class Lepidosauria; order Squamata; family Scincidae; genus Cryptoblepharus; species Cryptoblepharus egeriae. The sequence goes on along the minus strand of JAREYC010000004.1, from coordinate 107,777,654 downwards.
AGCTCGGTCACACACTTTCATTCCCACCTTCTCTTGCTCACCTGGGTGATAGGTGAGTTTTCCTCCTCTTCCTCCATCCTTCTAACTTTATAATTTAAGATTTCATAGAATCCTAGAGTTGGAAGGGACCTAATAGGTCATCTAGTCTTTCCCCTGCCTGCAGCAGGAAATCCTCCTAGAGCATCTCCAACATGTGCTTATACTACACTTCCCCTGCAAATGCCAATCAAGGTATAACAGGAAATAATAATAAGAAACAATCCCCACACATGTCTTCCAGCATCCTCACTCCTGCAAGGAGTCCGCAGTTGGTCATCTGTGCTTGGGGGACCTACTGGGTCAGGTCAAAGGAGCTCCTGTTGCCCATCAGGTGGTTCTAGGAAGCCCACCAGCAAGCGATACAGGCTGACCCACACTATGGCTGACCCAGAACTGGAAAGTAGTTCATAACCGTCATCCTCAACAGATATCCATGAATCAGAGGACCTCAAGCCCTCTGGTTCCCTTTTCAAGCCATCCAAGCTAGTAGCCAGGACCACATCTTGTGGAAGTGAATTCCACAGACTAACAATGTGCTGGGTTTGGAGGTCCCACTTTTTGCCTTTCCTGAATTTCCCATCGATCAGGTTCTCTGGTTGACCCAGTGAGAGCTTATATCAGCCCAGCATCTGATTTTTTTTTTTTCTGGGTAGGCAACTCTGTCACTGAATGCCTGGCTGGACTGGACACTAACATCTGATGTACCATAAGTCTCAGATATCGTATGCCATACGCTAAATAAACAAAGATCCATATGCTTAAAAAAAGTTGCCAGAGAGGGAGATAACCAGGCCTTCTCTCCACACCAGGACAACATCTTCTAGACAACATCTGTGAAGTGGGGCTGGGAAGGCCGTAATCTTATAAAGACTCTCATGCAACTCAAGCTGGCAGGGAGTTGGACTGAGACCAGGGAGAGCCAGGTTCATATTCCTCGGCCATGGAGCTTCCTGGATGACCTCGGGCCAGGCACACTCACTCTCACCCACGCCTACCTCACAGGGTTGTTGTGGGGAGAGCAGAAGGGGAGGAACTGGGTTGGAGAAATGCCATGTCGGGCTGGAGGGAATCTTACGGGGTGTTATGTCAGGCTGGCCGGGAATCTTATGGGTGTTAACACCAGCCTTAATAATAAGCCTGCAGCAGGCAGATCAAAGGAACCAGGAATCCGCTTAGGGAAAGACTCCCAGTTTTCCTTATGGGATGACCAGGCTCAGTGGTGTAGCTAGAGGGGGGCAAGGCGCTCCGTTGGCTCCAAAGGGGAAGGGGCACTTGCACAGCAAGTCCTGATGCCTGCCCAGGGCGACCAAATGTCACAACCACAAAAGAGGACAAAATGTAGGAGACCCAAGAAAAATGGAGAACATGTCAAAATAATCACCAACAATATTTATATACCACTTTTCAACAAAAAAGCTCACAAAGTGATTTACAGAGAAAATGAGATAAATAAACACAGTATATATACATATAGAGAGAATATATATACAGAGAATGTGTGTGTGTAGGTATATATATATATATATAGGTATATAGGCACATATATTTATATAGGATACACATGTATACACATATACACAGTATGTATATATACATAAATACTGTATATGTGTATATATGTGTGTGTATCTATATATATGTGCATGTATACCTATATATATATACACACACACACACACACATATTCTCTGTATATATAAATATATACAGTATATGATAAACACACACATAATTTATATATACTATGTTTATATATATAAACATAAACCATAAATAAAGCTATAAATATAGTTTGCAGGTTGTTAATTTAAACCCAGATTATTTAATATTAAATTTTAAACCACTGTAATTTTAAAAATATAATTGATTAATGTCAAGAGGGCTCTGTGCTGCCTGCTCACAAGAAATAGCAGGATGATGAGGATTTTTTCCCAGGATGCAAGACTAAAAAAGAGGACGTGTCCTGGAAAAAAGGACATATGGGTCACCTGTGGCTGCCCACCTGAGTGCCTTGCCCCCCTCCAGCTAGGCCATGAGGCAAGGGATTGCCCGGAAGGGAAGGACCTGCCATTGCAGGGATGGAGCCCCCCAAAGCAGAGGGCTTGGAGGGGGTTGGGCATGCGCTCTGGATTTCATCTGGGGAGCTCACCTGGGGAGATCACCTGGGGGGCTTACTTGGGGGTCTCACTTGGGGGACTCATCTGGGGTGTCTCACCTGGGGGGCACACTTGGGGATCTCACCTGGGGGGCTCACCTGGTAGGCTCCCCTGGGGGGCACACTTGGGGATCTCACCTGGGGGGCACCTGTCCTGGGAGGCTTACCTGGGTGCTCACCTGGGGGGCTCATTTGGGGGATCTCACTTGGGCTCACCTTGGGGGTCTCACCGGTGGGGGGCTCCGTCCTGGCCTGGCCTGGCAGGTGCTGGGGGTTCCGTCCTTCCGTCCTCCTCCTGCCAGGGCTGGTGCGTGTCTGGGGTGGCTCCTCCCTACCTGCCCGCCTGCCCACCTGCCCTGCCCACCTGCCTGCCTGTCAGCTGCTCACCTGGGCGGTCCAGGTGAGTGGAGGGCGGGACTGGGCCAGGCTGAGCTTCGTCTGGGTCGGGGGCTGGAGGAGGGTCGCAGCAGTTCAAGTCACATCACCTGCACCTGAGGCAGGTGGAGAAGAACTCTGTGCATGCTCAGAGGCCAGGGCAGGGTGGGAAGTCAGCCACAGAATCTGCCCTTTTCAGAACCTGCCCTTTCAGTTCCCAACATCTTCTGCCTGTAACTCTGGTGTATGTCCTACTGGTTTCAATGGGACTTACTCCCAGGTAAGCACTTGCCACCTTAAGGACTCGGCTGGTCCTGTGCCAGGACGGTCCGGGATGCAGGTACCTGGAAACCTAAGCCTGGGTGTGAAACAAAAAGAAAACCACTTTTCTATTCTCAAAGGTTGGTAGGATTTATTCAGAGAAACTATGATGTCCCCAAAGCCACCAAAGAGCCTGAGTAGGATCATAGAGGGTCAGAAACGTCCATGCGGCGACCAGCGGTGGCATAGCTGGGGGGGGGTGCAAAGCACTAAGTTTTGCAGGGAGCCAAACGCCTCTGTTTTTCTCCAGCCCCCAAAATGTCTCCGAAGGGGAGAGGCTGCTTGCATGCCGCAGTCAGACTCCCTGCAAAACTTAGTGCTTTGCACCCCCCTAGCTATGCCACTGGCTATAAATCACACAGAATGGTTATAATAGCAGAATACTGTTCATTACTGTCAAAGAAGTGGAGCAAAACTGGTTTAATGTCCATACCATTTTCTGGGCCTAAAGGCTGACTGCTTTGCGTAAAGAAGTTTACCTGTTTTTTAAAAGGCCAATAATGCAATCACCAGACTGATTGATTGATTGATTGATTGATTGATTGATTGATTTCCTCCCTCCCTCCCTCCCTCTTTAAAAAAAATTAATAAACATTTAAAACACAATCTCCAGAAAATCCAGATTTTTCTGGAGCATCTGCTTGCAATTTAAAAAAACTGGACTTTGTTAAGTGGAGCAAAAATGTTGGAAAGCAATTTTCATGGGGGGACCCAAGTTGGAGCCTGGACAGCCCAGACCGGCATGCCATGGGGCCAGATTCACAACAGTGCCTCAGGGCAAGCAAGGAAGATCCCGACACAGGGTCCCTTGGGGTCACACCTGTGTGGCCTCTGCCTGCCAGAAGTGCTGGTGTGGCACATGAACATGCAGGCACTTCCTTTGGAGAGCATCACAAACATGCCCCAACGGATCAGCGACTGTCCTGCTGAGTCAGCCTGATTGGCCAATACAGGCCTTGATTACAGATCAGAAGCGCAATTAATTAAAAGCACTACCTGCATTCCCTCCCCCCCCCCCACTATGTTGCATCCGTGGGACACTCTCGTGTTCGGGGTGGATGAGAGGCTGCAAACGTTTCTTAGATGAGACCAACTGGGTCCATGAAAGAACAGGGCTGACTGTGGCTGCAGAGCAGAAAATGTTCTCTGCACATGCTCAGAGGCACACTCATTCTTATTGATTCACATGCCATGCAAAACATCAAGGGAGAGCAGTTCCACATATTTCCGACCAAAGGGATCATGGGAAAGACATCAACATTTATCTTCCTTTCTCCATTTTGGGCATCTTTAGGTTTTTAGGATGGCGTTCGGCTGCAGTCGTAGGCACACTTTCTCAGGAGTAAATCCCATGAGTTCCATGCAGAGACATGCTGTGGCTTGTGCAGTTTGACAGTTGGGCTGGTTCCTCGGCATCTGGGCAAGACGCCATCACCGTATCCCTGTGGCAAGGAGTTCCACAGACTGATTACCCGCCGGGTAAAAAAATTCTTTTGTCCCTCCTAACTCTCCCAGTGTTCAGTTTTAGTGGATGCCCCCTGTTCTGGTACTGTGGCACCAACATCAGAATGGCAGGGGACACCCACTTGTGTCAACCCACTGATCTTGTGGCAAGTAGGGTCACGGGTGCAACAATGTTGGAGCAGGAAAGCTCACCTTCAGTGCCATCGTTGCAGCCCTGAGCACGTCAGTGGAGGCCAGAAGCCGTCCCCCCTCATCCTACGCAGTCCCCCTTTATATGGGGAAGGGATGTGAGTGTCCTTCCCAAAACTCTGATGGCTCACTTGTTCCAACTCCGAGGAGAGCCATTCCAGTCTTGAACTTGAGAAAGTGCCATCCCCTTCAGGCAGGGCTCCCTGCCAAAGAACTGTGGGCCTTGGGGCAGCCCCACATCAATCAGCACCTGAGGCAGTGCCAGATGCCAGGTGATGTGCCAACCTTCCCATGGAGGCAGGAACAAAAGAGGCCCTTTGCCAATGTGCCGCCTGAGGCAACTGCTTCAGCCGGCCACATGGATGGGCCAGCCCTGGTGTCCTGGGCTGTGATGGACCAGAACACTCCTTTATGGGTATTTTGTTCTTTGCTACTATTCTCCAATGTAAATACTATTCTAATCTATTTTTCTGTTTTTTCAGCAATGAAAAGCAGAATGTGCATTTGTAAGTAAGTAAGTAGGGGTGCAATCTTAAGCATATCTGCTCAGAAGTGAGTCCCATTGTGTTCTGTGGGACTTACTCTCAGGAAAGTGGGTATATTGCAGCCTAGGCTGCAATCCTAATCACGCTTTCCTGAGAATAAGCCCCATTTAACCCAATAGGACTTACTTCTGAGTAGGACTGCACCCTAAGTAAGTAAGGCTGTAATCCTAAACACACTTTCCTGGGAGCAAGACCCATGGAATACAATAGGGCTTACTTTTGAGTAGACATGGTTCGGATTGTGCTTTAAGTAAGTAAGGCTGCAATCCCATGGAGTCCCATTACTTATGCAATCCCATAGAGTCCCATTACCATGCAATCCCATTACAGGCGGGTATATAATCCCATTATAGGCGGGTATAAGTCCTGGTACATGTCCCACGCTGGCCTGGGGGTGTTGCAAAAGTGTGTTAGGCTCTTCTGTGCCACCCCTGGGGGGTTAGGCCATGTACATGCGCTGACTTCCCCACCCCACCCTGAAACGTGAAGTGAGTGTCTTGTACTGGCCTAAATTTGTTAGGATTGCACCGTAAGTAAGTAAGTAAATCCCACCAGTGGACAGTACCTTTTTGTGGTGGTGGGATTGTGTGCTCCAATGATACAAAGGGCTATGCTGGCGGTAGCGGAGCTACTGGCAGGGACTCCCATGCAAGGAGCCAGACTAAACCTGTCCAAAATCCCACTGAACGTGGGTTGTCTGGAGAAGGAAAACTCCCACCTCAAACCTTCACCCATCCATGGGAAAGGCTTCAGGAGTCAACCTCAAGACAAAACCCGGAGTCGGAGTCCCGGAAGCAGTTGGTGACTGTGTACAATCACGTTCTGGTAACTCCTACGATGCAGCTGGAACCCGTCGTATTGGCTCTGCCGTTCCATTGGACTGTTTCAGTGGCGTGGAGAGGGGGATTTGCTGCTTGGGTAACAGCCTATCCTCCACATCAATCTACCCAGGCCATCGTGCTCTGGAGAGAACGCTCACAGCACGACACCATCGTCTTTTGAGACTGAAGGATGCCAATGCAATGAAATCAGTGGTCCTTTGGGCATCTCATTGGTGGTGACAACATCATGAGGTCACTGCAACTGAGTCAGGGTGCCACATGATGCTCCGTCTCTCAGTGATCTCCTTTTACATGCGCTCCCCTAGCCCAGGTATGAGTTCATAGCCATGCTTTCTGCTTTGGCCTCCCACACAACGGCTTTGGGTGACAGCAACCAGCTCCGCGTTTGGAAATGCCCGGATGATTGCAAAGAACAGACGGAGAAGTGGGGGTGGCGACAGGCCCTTGTGTGTTGTGTCATGTTGGAGGTGGTTCTGCACTCGGAGACCTGTGTGTTCACGAGTCTGACTTTACTTGCCTGCTCCCTTGCGCATGTTCACACTCAGACACCCCACTTGTGATTGCTTGTGTAATAACGGGGGGGGGGGGACAGCACACAGCTGCATCAAATGTCATCATGGGAACTTGGTGCACTTTTCAGGTTCACCAAGTTGCATCTCTTAAATATTCCATGCGGACAACACTTGTGCTAATTGCATGCACACTCTCATGGCCTCGTGCACATGGGTTGCACAACACACCTTGAACAAGGAATTCTTTATTTAGCCACATTCTTGCACATTTATGCCTCCCATGTTTGCACCCTCACATGTTTGGTACACTAATCCTATTCTCCGTTACTGTGTTGAAAGGAAGAAAGATCCTGGAAGGGTTCGCCTCCCTCTGTCATGATCCCCGGACGGAACCGAAATCTGGAAGGATAAAAGATTTGTGATCAGAGCTGACAGATACGTCGCCTTCTATAGGCATGAGAGGTTGACAGTTTTGGTGTCATGTCGGGTGAAATCCAGAGTAACTACAGGAGTAAGGATTTCTCCGGAGTTGCTCCGGAGTAAGAACAAGTTACTCTGGATTGCAATATGAATCTCCCATAGGTTTTCACTAGGTGGTGCAGTAACTACAGATGCACATAATGTCTCTTACGTGCTCCTGAGTTACTCTGGATTGTGTCCATAATCTCTGTCCAAAAGTCAAGCCTGTTAGATGAACATGTCAAAAAGAGGGTTAGCCTAGATGGAACCGCAAGACCGTGGCTGAGACAGGCTTTAGGATCACACCAAGATGGCCATCTAGTCCAGTAGTCTGTTTTTCCCACAGTGGTCAAACATGCGTCTCCCATAAAGATCTCAAGCAGGGCATGAAGACAGTTACTGTTCCTTGCTCTTCCTCCATCCTGTACCAAACCTTTCGGCCACATCAAATCCCTGGCACAGTGTCGAGGGCCCGAAAATTTTTAAATATGAAATGTAAATACACCGATTAGAGAAGGATCATTAGATTAGTGAATAATGGGTTCAAATTTCCAGAATACCTGCAAGCACCAATGCAGAAATAAAGCACACATTTAAATGGACCCCCATTTCTTCCATCCCAACATCAAAGCTCCGTTTATGTTTGGTCAACTGGCTCTTAGGGGCCCAGAGGCTGGCCACAGGCCAGTTAGATGCTTGCCATGGGCCACATCTGACCCCCATATCTGACCACATCTGCCTCCTCCCTGTTCCTATGGGAGAACTGCTCCTAACCCTGGAGGTTCCACTCAGGTATCCTGGTCAATGGCTGACAGCAGAACTGTCTCCATGGGTTGGACTAGATGACCTATTAGGTGCCTTCCAACTCTATGATTCTATTACGAATCACCTCCATAAGAGTGTCAGAACAGCCCCAGCTGGATCAGACCAAAGCCTGCTTCCCAGAGCCAGATATCCAAGGGGGACACCCATGAGCCGGCCAGGAAGTCCGCAGCCCATCATGACAGCAGATGCTCAGGGCTGGGTGGCCCCAGCAAGGAATTTCCCTTTGATTCTCATATTCTCGTGATTGACAGGCCTCCTCCCTGGATTTTTCCAGACAAATCCTGACATCAGCCACGATTCCTGCATCTGTGATGACACTTATTGGGATTGCTTCACCACATCAAAAACTGATGGGCCTCACCACGCAGTCCCATTATATTAACTGTCATATGATTCTCCCAAATCCTCCCAACTGCCCTCTTCTTATGCACATCCCCATCCTTCCCACAGTCTTCCCATCTCGCCCGAGCATCACTTACTCAAGCGCACAGGCGACGAAGCCCAGGAACAGGCAAGCACCAGCAACGCAGCTCAGCACCATCGTGGCTTTCTGCAGGTGGTTGTGCACTGAAGAGACGGAGAGGTTTAGCCACTATAAGGAGGACTACAGGCATCCCCCACTTATTGGGCAGGTTAGGGACTGGAGCACAGTCCAAAAGGGAAAACAGTTGAAAACGGGAACCCCATATTTTTTAGTGTATCAGTGTTGCTTCCGCTACTTTTTTAGCTAGCAAATTGCCAATGCCCCTTTTATCTTGCAAATTCCTGCTGCCACGCAGATTTCTGCAAATGCATTCTCATTAATTCCTTTGGGAATGGGTTTTGACCAGGAGCTCCAACCCGGGGGAGGGCAATTTTAGCCTTTAGAACAGCAGAGAGAGGTTGAAAGAGTGGAACATGTGTTGAATGAGTGAGTTCTGAGTGTAATTGAAAGGTGTTGAAAGAGTGGGTTGTCAGAAAAAGAACAATCAAAAAATGGGGGGATACCCAGGGTGACCAGATGCCAAACCCCAAATTCCTGAACCCCAAGGCCAAAATTCCTACCTGCTGAAAAAAATTGCCAAAAATGTATTTTTTTGTTTTGTTTTCCTGTTTTTTGACCATAACTTTTGATAGGAAGGAGATATCTCAAAACTGATTTTTGCATTGGATTCTGCTCTTCAATACGAATCCAACGACATATGGCATGATGGGGTACTTTACACTATCGCGAAGTTTCAAAATGAAGCCAAAATGTAGGACAATGAAGCCAAAATGTAGGACACCCGGACAGGAGGCTAAAAATCCGGATAAATCCGGGTTTCTCCAATCATCCGGTCACCTGTACTCAGTTAAGAGTAAGAGAGGGGCAAGAGAGGGAGAGGGGCTCACCTGGGTAGCAAATATCTGGATCCCAGCAGGGCATCTCCATCTTCAGGCAAGTGGAGCAGTTGATGGCGGTGGTTGAGCCCTCTGGAAAAGGTAAAGGGGGGCTTGGAGGTTAATGGCAGAGCATCACAAGGAGCCTCTCTCCAGCCACATCACCCCCTATTCAATGAGGTTCGGAGCACTCACCCAGTTAAAAGTAATCTTAGCTAACCCAATCTATAATTCATGGATTAAATCTGCAACCAGGACCATGTAAGGACAATTATTCTGAAGGGGGGGGGGGAAGCAGGCAGCCCTTGTTTTTAGAGGATGTGTCTCATCAGGCCACAGGACCTTGGAAGAGGCATGCCTCCATCTCGGACACGTGGGAAGGAACGAAGATGAAGTTTTTAGCAATACGATTCCAAAATTTTGCTGTCTGATCAAATGGGAATAACTTATTGCTCAGAACTTACGGCATGCTGGAGGGCACATGGCTGCAAGAAAATGAGAGAAGCATGAGTACGGAGGACAGGCATGCAGACGCCGGCACATGTGCATGCGCACCCCCTTTCACCATTACAAAGCTGGAGCAGACTCAAGATTCTGCCGCTAAGTCCAGCATGCGCTGCCTGTGCCGACACCAAGTCCTCACCACACCTTCCAAGCTCTCCTGCAGCATCTTGACCTCATGGACCCATCTCCAGTACTTTGGAAAGTCGTTCAGCGTCTGGTTTATCTCTGAACAAAAGGAAGAGCTCACAGTGTTTCCCCCACAATAAACTGTTGCATCAGCACAAGACCCCCATTTCCCTCCCATGGACCACCTTCCACCACCCGGAGACTGGAAATGGCAGAGAAATTAAAGGAGCTCTTTGCAGTGTCTTCATGGCAGAAGACCTCAGGCACAAACAGGGATCTCCCGCTTTCCGACGGTTCGTTTTCTGACAATCCACTCTTTCAACTGTACCCAAAACTTTTTTTAGTTAATTAGCCATAACCTTTGATAGAATATAGATATTCCACTGCTGTTTCCTTGGATTCTGTATTAAATTACCTTTCCGATGATATATAACATGATGGTATTCATGTAATTCTTACATACCCCGTTTTTCACAATTGTAACCCTTAGGTGACCAACTGGATTATTTGTCCGGCAATTATAATTTATGCAAATTAGGCTATTTTTAGATAGTCATCTGGCTTGTGGGTGGCGCAGTTGGATAAGACGCTGTGCCTGTTAACCAGCAGGCCAGGGTTTGATTCCCGGGTCGGCCCCACAAGACAGGGTGAGCTCCTGTCCTTAGCCCAGTTCTGCGACACAGCTGGATCCAGTTGTATTGGCTCTGCCTTTCCATTGGACTAATTCAGTGGTGTGGAGAGGGGGGATTTGCTGCTTGGGGAACAGCCTATCCTCCATAACAATCCAACCCAGGCTTTCGTGCTTCACATGCAGCGTGTGCAGCGCAGAGCACGATTCCATAGTCTTTCAAGACTGACGGAGGCCTGCTTTAGATAGTCATCTATTAACCTTAGATGTCACTAGTAACCCTTAGATGTAACCACTAGTGTCAAGCTCAGCTTGTAGCCCCCTAAAGCTTGTAGCCTGGTGCAACTGCACCCCCTGCCCCCCAAGCTATGGCACTATCTGTACTACTGCCAAATGGTCATTCCTGATTCAGTCTATCCTTGTCCACCTAGGAATGCCAAACGGTCATTCCAGAGCCCAGTCTATCCTTGTCAACTCAGAATTAAGTCCCATTATAGTCCATGGAGCTTACTCCCAGGAAGTGTGGATCGGATTGCAGCCTAAGGCCCATATCCTAAAGTCAAATGAAGCCCTTTGCTCCGGAGTACTTAAGGTGACTTTCCATAAAATAACACTACAGGGTGACATAACTGTGTGGACCCATAACTGCTATGGATTTTGTCCCCAGTCAGATAGAGGTTGAAAGAGAACATGGTGCAGATCTAAGTGATAACTTAAATATCGGTAAGTCACTAGCTCCAGATGACATCCACCCAAGAGCTATTAAGGAACTGAAAAATGAAGTTTGTGGTATATTGACCCAAATATTTGATTGATTGATCGATTGATTTGATTTGATTTGTACTCTGCCTTTCTCCTTGAAGACCATCCAACGTGAAGAGAGAGAGAGCAGATCTTAATTCAAAGGAGAGGGGCTTCCATAATACAGGCACCACCACCGAAAAGGCCCTGTTTCTGACAGCCATTCCCAGAACCTAAAATATGCAACTTGTCCTTAAAACGGGATCAGAAAATAGCAAATGTCATGGATTCATCCAGTCCATCGTGGCTTACAAACAGTGGTACTCAAAGCGGAGGGGTCAGGACCCCTTGGGGTTCACAACCTCAAGTCAGGCGGGTTGCGAGAGGGTGGGATCCGCCACCTTGGAATCTGACACTGGGCTTTCCTGGAAAGCACAATGGGACTTACTTCTGAGTAGACATGTAGGACCCATGGCATCACATCCTAGTAAATTTGACAGGGGGGCCCAGGCAGATTTTTAAGTTTGAAAGGGATTCCGTGCTGAAATGCTTTGAGTACCACTGGCTTACAGGCTTTCCTTACGGGGAAAGGCTGCAGCATTTGGGGCTCCTCGGTCTAGAAAAGAGACGCCTGCGAAGGACATGACTGAGACGTACAAAATGAATAGAGTGGATAGAGAGATATTCTTTTCCCTTTAAATGCTACACCAGAACCGGGGAACATCCTTAAAATTGAGCGCAGGGAGAGTTAGGACAGACAAAAAAAGATATTTCTTGACCTTGTGTGTTGTTAGTCTGTGGAACTCCTTGCCACAAGGTGTGGTGATGGCATCAATCAATCATCTGGCCTAGAGGCATATAAGAGGGAATTGGACAAATTTCTGATAGAAAAGTCCATCACAGGTTACAAGCCATGTATGCGCAACCTCCTGATTTTAGATGTGGGCAAACTCAGAACGCCAGATGGAGGGGATGGAACGAGCATGCAGGTCTCTTGTGTCCCAGGTGGTCCCTGAGGCACCTGGAGGGTCAATGTAAGTGGGACGAGATTGATGGGCCTGATCCCACAAAGTCTATGGCCTTGTCAAGGAAAAGTAGGACTCACCGATCACCCGGAACACCCGGTGAGTTTTCTCCAGCAGCAAATCCAGGGAAAGCTCCGCTGTAGAAAAAGAGATGGGGGGGGGGGGCAGGAAAAGATAGGGAGGTCCTGTTGAATTGCTATACATTGAGCCACTGGCACAAGGGGGAAGTCTGGGTTGAATGTGGCCCGAAGAGATCCGGGTTCAAGTGATGCACAGCAGGGAAGCTCTTGGGCCAGAGTCCCTCACTATGGGTCTATGGGACAATCAGTCCAAAAAAATTGCCCCTATTAAAGGTATGAGTAGAACCCTTGAGATCTGATTCTCACCTCTCTAAAATGCCCTCCTACTTCCAAGGAAGACCCTGATCAGGCACAGGAGAGATAGTATTCTGAACCCAGACTGCGAAGCTGTGCTTGAACTACAGGGGTACCCAGTGGTTCTGCTGCAGAGGGTGGTCTCCTATTTCTAGGGGGTCACAAGAGTCCCCATAACACGGAACACTTAAGTAAAGTTGGGGGAGGAAGTGATCAGGCCCCATAACATTGCTGGGCAGCTGTCAGATGTTTCCACCACTGATGCTGCAACCTCCAGTCTACTGACAATGACTGCTCACAGAGCTGGTTTCATCATCATCATCATCATCACTACCACCACCACCACTCAGGAGTCTCACATCAGCCTTTTCTGGTCCCTCCCTAGGGAAGCAAGACCCCTTCCCTGCTGTGGCACTCTACCTAGGGCAAAGCCCCTGGCCATATCTGCGTCCCACGGATATTTGGTACAGTTTGCATATTCGTAGTGATGTTTAAATTGGGCACACAGCTGGGCAAAGCGGCTCCTCAGGTTCTTGTACTCGGCTCCACAATGCATGCAGCCCTCTGTGCCCAGGTGCCCCCTGGCCAGGGTGAGGAGCAAGAGGGCAGCGGCGGCCATGGGCAACTAGGAAGGCTGCCAGTCAAAAATGGGAAGGTACGGGCAATGGCTCTCCACCAGTTCCTTAGCCCTGGGAAGGTGGTGGGTGGAACATTCTGGAACCCATTTTTATTTGAACAGGGTTCTAAGAGGTCACCTGGGCAACCAGTTCTAGACCCCTGTGGTTCTGATCTTAAAAGACCCACCTTGCATTTGGGTCCTTTAAGACAAATTCAGGTTCAGTGTCATAAAAAGGAGCACGTATGCCATCTCAGAACACCTTTCGCGTGGACAGCAGAGGGCAAAGCTGCAGCCATAGGTGGCATAAACTAAGGCTGCGCATCTCACTCACTGTCCAGGTCTGAGCTTTTGGGTGCTTACCCAGCCATCAAGCAGAGTGTGCCTCTGAGCATATGTTGATAGCATTTCCCACTCATCTTCATCTGAACGCACACAGCAGGCACACAGAAAGCTGTCGTCCCCCACACCACACAAGCAGACTGCAGTCGCACAGCACAATGCCGACAGGCGCCATGCATGAAAACCTGATCCACAGAGGGACTGATGTTTCTGTGGGCATATAGGATATGATGCAGTGTTTGGCATGCATTGGCATCCATCAGCCTTGGAAGACTATGGTATCGTGTTCGACGCTGCATGCGAAGCACGAAGGCCTTGGTAGATTAATATGGAGGATAGGCTGTTACCCAAGTAGCAAATCCCCCCTCTCCACGCCACTGAAATAGTCCAATGGAACGGCAGAGCCTATACGATTGGATCCACCTGGTGTCGCAGAGCTGGGCTAAGGACAGGAGCTCACCCTGTCTTGTGGGGCCGACCCGGGTCTCGAACCCTGGCCTGCTGGTTAACAGGCGCAGTGTCTTAACCACTTGCTGCTGTAGTATTTGGCACCTTGGTGGGTATGTGAATCCATGGTCTGGATCTGTTATGGTGAAAATGTTATGGTGGAAAACCTAAAACTATGGAGCCCTATTGAAAGTGAGCTGTATTGCACCTTTACTCGTGAGTAGACAAACCTGCCTTAGAGCACAAGCCTAACCATGCCTACTCAGAAGTAAGCCCCATTGTGTTCAATGGGTCTTACTCTCAGGAAAATGTGTTTAACCACACTTTCCTGGGAGTAAGACCCACTGAACACAATGGGACTTTCTTATGTATAGACATGGTTAAGATGTTGGAAAGGTCAGTCTGAGAGGAATCCAACATCCCCAGAATGGTCCTGATCCAGGGTGATCATATGACCAGAAATTTCTGAATTTTTCCTCTTTTTTAGCTTCCTGTCCGGGTGTCCTCCAAAAGGACTTCATTGTCCTCCGTTTTAGCTTCATTTTGGAACTTTGCAAAGGTATGCAGGACCCCATCATGTCATATGTTGTTGGATTCGTATTGAAGAGCAGAATCCAATGCAAAAATCGGTTTTGAAATATCTCCTTCCTATCAAAAGCTATGGCCAAAAAGCTAAAAATCAAAAATATGCATTGAGCTCTATGGGAAAGTGAAAGTGCCCAATATAGCAGCTTTACTCATGTGTAGGCAAATGTGCCATTGTCCTCCAGAAAGGCCAGGCTGAGAGGAATCCAAGACCTTGTCCTCCTTTTGAGGTCTGGTCATCTCGTCTTGATCCAATGAATGCAGCCCCCACAAATCTCCCCAGGAGTCCCAGATAAATGGATGGAGTCCAATGGAAAGTGGGACCAAGCTACACAGCGGCATTTACTTGTGAGTAAGCAAACGTGCCTTGGCTTGAATTCACGGCAGGCACAGATGAATGCAAGGCCACCAAAATGGTCCCAATCCAGTGAAAATCGAGCTTGATAAGTGCTGCAGGAGGCAACCTCACCTCCTCCCAAAAAAGTAATAAGAGGTTTAGGCTGGAATCCTAAGCACACTTTCCTGGGAGTAAGAATTGTTGAACACAATGGGACTTACTTTTGAGTAGACGTGCTTATTATTGCCCTGTTTCACAACAATTCTAAACAAACTGTACTTTCCTGGGAGCAAGCTCCATTGTACACAATGGGGCTTACTTCTGAGTAAACATGGTTAGGATTGTGCTTTCTATTGGTAAGTTATGAAATATTAATTAATATCTAATAGTATTAATACTGATAATAATGATGGGGTGTCAAAAAAATTGTGCCAAATGACCTAGGCATGCCACTGGCTCCAGCCCCATAAGGAAGCCTGACCCCATGTGCTGTGGCTCGAGGAGCCCTCTGCTGACTGGTTGGCAACACTGCACAGAACCCAGAACGTGGCAACTGGAACCACGTTCCATGCCATGCTGGAAATTGGCCAGGCCAGCCTCCTGTCTCCCGGGAAGGGGGGCACCAGCCACCTCCAGGAAACCCCCAAGACTGAGTCATGATGTTCACAAACTGCCGGGGAGCAAGATCTGAGCGCACCAGTACAAACCATCCACATAACTGGGCAAAGAGGTGCCTTTCAAAGTGGCAAAGAGGTGCCACCAGGGTGTCTTTTCCAGGCTGGTGTGTATTTTTTTTAAGAGGATAAGTTTGGGGACACCCCAGTATATGTATTTACTCAATTTGAGTATACCTATTTATATCTGAGTAGATGTATTGACTCAAATCTAATGCACTTTTGGCCACATTTATTTTCCAAAATTGGGTGCGCATTAGATTCGATGGCAGATCAGATTCAAGGAGATACCTTATTGTTATTAATAGAGGTCAGTATTTAGTTTAAGTTTACTCTATTGTGATAAAAATATAACATAAGCCCCCGTTGTATAAAGTAGTGCAATTAGGTAATCTATATATAGAAAAGAGAAAAGTCACTCACTCACTCACTCATCACCGCCCTGCCAAAACCGCTGGGTCTAGAAGTGTGAAATTTGGAGTGGGTGTTCCTTCCGTGACTGAGGGGTGCACTAAGAACCGGTTTTCGGAAATTCCAACGGGAAGGGGGTGAAAAGGGGCACAACGCGTTTTCCTCCCTATACTTTGCATTGAGAATTGCTGACTCATCAACATTCCACCCCAACTGCTGGGCCTGAAGCAGGGAATTCTGGGAGTTCCTTCTGTCACCTGAACTCCCACCAAGAACCATCTGGAGAACTTTAACCCTTCAGGGGCTGAAAAGGGGGCAACGTCTTTCTCTCCTATACTTAACATGGGAGACTGAACCACATCCAGCCAGTTTGGTGCTCAGACCCTGGTGCACTGGGGGATGTTGTTCGGAGAAAGAGGTTGCGCTGGCGAGGATGCTGCGCATGGGGGGAAGTTGCGCATGAGGGGATGATGCGCATGGGGGAAGTTGCGCATGGGTGGAAGTTGCGCATGGGGATGATGCGCACGGGGGAAAGTTGCGCATGGGGAAAAGTTGAGCATGGGGAATGATGCACATGGGAAAAAGTCGCACATGGGGGAAGTTGCACATTGGGGGATGATGCGCATGGGGGAAAGTTGCGCATTGGGGGAAAGTTGCGCATTGGGGGAAAGTTGCGCATCGGCAGATGATGCGCATGGGGAAAGTTGCGCATGAGGGGATGATGTGCATGGGGGAAGTTGCGCATGGGTGAAAGTTGCGCATGGGGGGAAGTTGCGCATTGGCAGATGATGCGCTTGGGGGAAGTTGCACATGGGGGAAGTTGCGCATAGGCGGATGATGCGCATGGAGGAAAGTTGCGCATGGGGGAAAGTTGCGCATGTGGAAAAGTTGCGCATGTGGAAAAGTTGTGCATGGGGGTTGATGCACATGGGGTTGATGCGCATGGGGGAAAGTTGCGCATGGGGATGATGCGCATGGGGGAAAGTTGCACATGGGGATGATGCGCATGGGGGAAAGTTGCGCATTGGGGGAAAGTTGCGCATCGGCAGATGATGCGCTTGGGGAAAGTTGCGCATGGGGAAAGTTGCGCATGAGGGGATGATGTGCATGGGGGAAGTTGCACATGGGTGGAAGTTGCGCATGGGTGGAAGTTGCGCATGGGTGGAAGTTGCGCATTGGCAGATGATGCGCTTCGGGAAAGTTGCGCATGAGGGGAAGTTGCGCATGGGGGGAAGTTGCGCATAGGCGGATGATGTGCATGAGGGGATGATGTGCATAGGGGAAGTTGCGCATGGTGAAAGTTGCGCATGAGTGGAAGTTGCACATGGGGGGTGATGCATATCGGGGGATGATGCACACGGGGGTAATGCGCACGGGGGGAAGTTGCACATGGGGGGAAGTTGCGCATTGGCAGATGATGCGCTTCGGGAAAGTTGCGCATGAGGGGAAGTTGTGCATGGGGGAAGTTGCGCATAGGCGGATGATGTGCATAGGGGAAGTTGCGCATGGTGAAAGTTGCGCATGGGTGGAAGTTGCACATGGGGGGATGATGCGTATGGGGGATGATGCGCACGGGGGATGATGCGCACGGGGAAGTTGCACATGGGGACATGATGCGCATGGGGTCATGATGCGCATGGGGAGAGTTGCGCAAGGGGGAAAGTTGTGCAAGGGGGAAAGTTGCACATGGGGATGATGCGCATGGAGAAAGTTGCGCATGGGGAAAGGTTGTGCGTGGGGGAAGTTGCGCATTGGGAAAGTTGCGCACGGGGGAAAGTTGTGCATGGGGACATTGCGCATGGGGGATGATGCGCATGGGGGATGATGCGCATGGGGGATGATGCGCATGGGGGATGATGCGCATGGGGGATGATGCGCATGGGGGATGATGCGCATGGGGTGTTTCTGCGCCATGGGGGATGGCATAGGGGGAAATGTTACACCCGCAACACGGGTACGCTTTTCGCTAGTAAAGTATAAATTAGGGTTTATTTATACCGTCATATTATTATTGTCATATAACTCATTGTTGTATGCAGTAAAATTAAATTTTGCACCGGCTTTGCAGCCGCGCATTATAATTCCCAGGAAACTTTTTTAAGCTCAGGCTTTTAAAAAATTAGGGTGCAAATTGATGGCGCATTTGATTCGAATTTCAAATAAATAAATACGTACTCAAAATTTGTTGAGTAAATGTGAGTAGTAATTTTACTACTGAACTATTCTTGTTGAAAAGGTGCCAAGAATATATAAATATTCTTTGCAACGACTCCTGAAGAGCCATCAGGCAAGGGTGCGATTTTTAAAAGTCTCTTCCAAAACGTATCACCCCTGTAATGATTAGGTACACCGGGATATTTAAAAGGCACGCATGTGTACGTATGATGACTGAAGCCGCGCCGAGCAGGCTCCCACCCAAACCTGCTTGACAGCACATAGGAATGAGTCAAGGGTGTGTGTGCATGCGTGCGCGCACGATTGCATCCATCCACGTGTGACACCGACTTTGATGTCAGTCCAATCCAATCTTGTCCTCGGCCTCCGGAATGAAAGCGCACCATTCTCGGCACCCGCCTCACCCTCCTGCCAACATGGATCAGCCCAGACAATGCCAAAGAGGGCAACTTTATTCCGTCACCACCACCATCAGCCGAGGCTTCCACACTTGCTCAGTGAGGATGAGGACCACAAGGGCAAAATCGCTTTGGGAAGGTGATCTCGAGATGTAGTGCCACCCGCCTCTACCCATCCCATTGCCACCACAGTGCAGCGCACTGGGGCACATGCCCAGCCTTGGGATCATAACAGCCAGCACAGCTAACTTGGTTATTAGCAAGCCTTGCAAGGTGCCAAATTATCCCTCCTGGATCCATTCAGGAAGGTTGAACAGGGCAAACAGAGATCGTGCTTACCAACCAGTGGCATAGCTAGAGGGGGGGGAAGCAACCATACAAAGGGGGTAGCAGCAGCAGGGTTAGAAACACACAGACTGAAAGACATGGTGGAAACTGGTTTGGCACATCCTGGCCTCACCTCTCAAGGCATCTTGAAAGGGGGGGTTGCCAGCATGCTGAAGATCTTCTCTACGGTGATCCTTTGCAACTTCTTGGCATTCCAGTAGTGGCCAGAAGCATATGATGATGCAACCACAGTACCACCTGTAAACCCTTTACCCTGAAAAAGTACACTAAAAGCCATAGAAGTGTCCCCCAGTTACAGCTTACACAATATAGGGCACAATCCTAACCAATTCTGAGCAGCACAACTCACCCAACTCCCCCTTCCGGTGGTGGTGTGGGGAAGCTGGTGCATGTCTGTGCACTGGCCTAAGTGGTGCAGAAGTTTCTTATGACACTTTTGTGACACCCCCAGGCCAGCACGGAACTTGTGCCAGAACTCATGGCGGCCTAACTGTGGGTTGGGATTGCAGCCATAAACTGGACAAGCTCACAGGTAACCGAGTGGCACATTATGCGCCCCCATCTCCGCTCATTGTTCATTATCAGATACCAGGCCTTTCCCACAATCCGTTCTCAGATGCCACAGTTCGAGATCTCGGCACAATGGAGATGACGGGAAGGATCCCATAACTCCGCTCCAGTCACGTCCCAAGGCCGAAGATGCAGGAGAGACGCAGGACCTGAAAGCGAGAGGAAGACTGTGAGCCCCTTTGAACCAGCTCCACAGAGCAGCACCAGGACAAAGGCTGGCATTCGAGGGGGAGGTTGGGAGGGAAAGGGCAGGACCTGGCAGACAATGGTGCGCTTGTCGTCCCCAAAGGACAGAGATAGCCTCTCTGGGGGCCATCTGGCCTCCTCTCCCTGCCACATCGGACCTCCCCCCCCCCCCCCCAGCAAGCATGGACACGATGCAAACAAGCCTTGCTTATGCACTCCTTTTTGCTCTCCCCGGCCTGGAATGGCTCCAAAGAGCTGAGGCTACCCCAAGACTGAATGCTCAGCCCCCCCTCTAGCTATGCCACTGGCCCCACCTGGAATGGTTCCAAAGGGGTGAGACTCCCCCAAGACTGAAAGATCAGCCCCTCTCTAGTTATGGCCCCCACCTGGAATGGTTCCAAAGGGGTGAGGCTCCCCCAAGACTTAATGCTCAACCCCCCTCTAGCCACACCACTAGCTCCGCACCGGGAATGGCTCTGAAGGGGTGAGGCTCCCTCCAAGACCGACTGCTCCACCCCCTCTAGCTACGCCACAGGCTGGACCTGTCTCTGTTGGAACCCAGATTATGGCCCACTTGCTCCCCATAACTAAACCCCCACCCCAGCCATATATCCTTGCAAGTCCAGTTTTCAGGGGATGCCCGTCTCCAGACAGTTTTGGCCAAGCAGCACCCAAATCCTGGCGACACCATCTCCTTTCAAGCCCAGCCTTTCACCGGGTGAAAAGAGTTCTATGAACAATTAC
Organism: Cryptoblepharus egeriae; assembly: GCA_030015325.1. NCBI lineage: Eukaryota > Metazoa > Chordata > Lepidosauria > Squamata > Scincidae > Cryptoblepharus > Cryptoblepharus egeriae. The sequence goes on along the minus strand of JAREYC010000004.1, from coordinate 107,757,338 downwards.
ACCTACCTCACAGGGTTGTTGTGGATAAAATAGAAAAGGATAAAAAGCTATGTAAGCTGCCACTTGTGTTAGCATGGGAAAGGTGAGGCCTAAATCCCTTAAATATATAATAAACAAATCTGGGCCAGGCCGAACCTGGATTCCATGTGCTCAAAGGCACAACAAGGGAGGAGGAGGACGAGGAGGAGGAGGGCAAGGGAGGAGAAGACCCAGCGATACTGGGTGTGGGCCAGGATCTATTCCTTCATCAGCGAGTAGCCAAATACGGGATGATTATCTGGAGCCTGGAAACTTGTCCTGGGACAGACTGGCCTCCCCCCACCTTGGCATTCCACCGTCATCATTCCCCCCCCCCCCATTTATGGCCTGGGGTGAGTCTTCCCTATGATTTCCATCTTGGCTCCTTCAAGAACTGGAGAACTGAATTCTGTCTCTCAGTCTGCTGGCTTCCTCCTTCCCTGCCTCAGTTTCCCCTGTGCAAAAGTGGTCAAGGCTACTTGAATTGGCAGACAGTGAGCTGGCCTGTTCTCCCAGTTCAAGGAGGGAAGTCAGGATGGATTTTTCCACTACAGACTGGTGATTCTAGTAGCCTTCCCTTTAACCCTTTCATCACCATCTCTCTCCAGGACCAGAGCCAAGATCTAACCCATGAATGAAACCCATCAGACCTTCTGGCTGCGCTCTATGGCTCCCTCCTTACCCATCTTAAAGTGTCCTCGTGAAGGTGGTGTTGATCGTAACCCAATATCACACCGTCCTGGAATCCGGCCTGACATTCAGTGCCGAACAAATCGCAACGACTGGGCGTTCAGAATATCTGCCGGGTCGGGGAAGACCGAATCCACCCGGAAGCCGTGTGCCAGTGCGATCTTGAGCACCTCTTCCAGAAATTCACTGGCTGTCCGGATCTCTCTCCTGCCCACCATCAGTGGGTACAACTTCTGCTTGGCATATTCTGTGGCCGGGAGCTCTGCCGGGCAGGGGGTCCATTCCAGGCAGAGGTGGTGGCACGCTTTGGTGCCCACCGAACAGTCCTCCTCCATCTCCTCATCGGTCTCTCCTTCATCTGTGGAGTCGCCAGGGCAAATCTGCCGGTTGGCACTGGTCCCCAGTCCATCCAGTGGTCTTGTCCAGCCTCTGGACTCTCCATCGGTGGTGATGGAGTCCCAGCTGGAACCATTCCTGGACTGCCTACTCCTGGCATCTGAATGACCAGACTGGTTGAAGCGGTCCTGATGGTCCACCTTCCCCGTAGAATGGCCCCCATTGCCATAATCCTGCCGGTCCAGGCGCCTCCGCAGTATGGCCAAGAAATGCCGGTCTGTGCAGAAGACGTTGGCGGTGAAGATCTGGAGGAGGCAGGTGTTGAGCTCATAGTTCTGCGGGCCCTTGCGCACGTTGAAGTGCAACAGGCGCTTGCGCACGTCGACGTCAGCGTGAAGGATGGCGTTGGACCTCTGGCGCCAGCGCTCGGCCTCCAACCAGCGTAGTTCTTCGAGAAGAGGGCGGATCTGGTAGAAGTCGGCCTCGGTGCGCAGGAGAGAGAGCTCAGTGTAGCCCTCGGGCAAGTCCAGTTGGCCAAAGCGGAGGAAGTTGAGGATGTAGCGAAAGGTTTTGCCATCACGGTCGATGAAGTAGTTGCCGCAGCGGTCGGTGAGAGCTGGTTGAGGACCACGGAACATGGCGCCCAGCATGGAGTCTGGGAAGCGTGTCAGGGTCTCCAGGGTGGTGCTGTAGAACTTGCCACCCACGTTCAAGGTGATGGGGCCGCCGGGCCGGGCTGGAGCCTCGCAGGTATCTGGCATCGCTGGAGGTTGGTCCGTCTGTCCGTCTGCCAGTCGGTCTGTCGATGCCTGTTTCAGTCAATCAAAGAGAGATGCCTTTAATTGGCCGAACGTTCCAGAGCCCTGGAGAAGAAGTGCACCTTCTGGCTGGACAAAGATGACAAGGTGGGACTCTTGGGAAGAGGCAGCCCCTCCTGGGGGGCAGGGAGGGGGAAGTTCTCTTCTGAGGGGGCCACTTCTGCAGGGCCACTCACCTGATGATGGCTGGTCAGGCCCACTCCAAACATAATTCACCCTTTCAGTGCCAGATCCACCTGGACGATCCAGCTCTTTGGACAACACATCCAGGCAGCCAGGGTGGATGGCATAGATAGAGGGGGCATAGGAGTCAGTGTTGGGGGAGCCTGACATAGAGGTGGAGCTAGAGGGGGCGTAGGAGTCAGTCTTGGAGGAGCCTCACCAGTGGCGTAGTTAGAAGTGGTGAAAGAGTCAGTCCTGTGGGAGCCTGACCGAGTGGCATAGCTAGTAGGGGGTGGAGGAGTCAGTCTGGGGCAGGGTGACCAGATGCCCAAACCGCAAAAGGAGGACAAGGGCTTGGACTCCACTCAGTCAGGGCTTTCAGGCGGACAATGGCACGTTTGCCTACTCACAAGTAAAGCCGTGATATTGGGCACTTTCACTTTCCCATAGAGCTCAATGTATATTTTTTACTTTTAGGGTTTTTTGCCATAACTTTTGATAGGAAGGAGATATTTCAAAACTGATTTTTGCTTTGGGTTCTGCTCTTCAATACAAATCCAACGATATATGACATGATGGGTCCTGCACACCACTGCGGAGTTCCCAAATGAAGCCAAAACAGAGGACAACAAAGCCCTTCTGGAGGACGCCGGACAAGAACTTAAAAAAGAGGACAAATCTAGAAATTTCTGGTCATATGATCAGCCTGGTCTGGGGTGATCCTCAGCCAGTGGCATAGCTAGAGTGGGGTTGAGAGGTCAGTCTTGGGGGAGATGACCCAGTGGTGTAGCTAGAGGGGGCTGAGCAGTCAGTTTGGGGGGGGGGGAGCCTGACCCAAGTGGTGTAGCTAGAGGGAGGCTGAGCAGTCTGGGGGGAGCCTGACTCAGTGGCATAGCTAGAGGGGGGCTGAGCAGTCAGTCTTGGGGGGGGGGGGAGCCTGACCCAGTGGCGTAGCTAGAGGGGGGCTGAGCAGTCAGTCTTGGGGGGAGCCTGACCCAGTGGCGTAGCTAGAGGGGGGCTGAGCAGTCAGTCTTGGGGGGAGCCTGACCCAGTGGCGTAGCTAGAGGGGGCTGAGCAGTCAGTCTTGGGGGGGGAGCCTGACCCAGTGGCGTAGCTAGAGGGGGGCTGAGCAGTCAGTCTTGGGGGGGGGGGAGCCTGACCCAGTGGCGTAGCTAGAGGGGGGCTGAGCAGTCAGTCTTGGGGGGGGGAGCCTGACCCAGTGGCGTAGCTAGAGGGGGGCTGAGCAGTCAGTCTTGGGGGGAGCCTGACCCAGTGGCGTAGCTAGAGGGGGGCTGAGCAGTCAGTCTTGGGGGGAGCCTGACCCAGTGGCGTAGCTAGAGGGGGGCTGAGCAGTCAGTCTTGGGGGGAGCCTGACCCAGTGGCGTAGCTAGAGGGGGCTGAGCAGTCAGTCTTGGGGGGGGAGCCTGACCCAGTGGCGTAGCTAGAGGGGGGCTGAGCAGTCAGTCTTGGGGGGGGGAGCCTGACCCAGTGGCGTAGCTAGAGGGGGGCTGAGCAGTCAGTCTTGGGGGGGGGGACCCTGACCCAGTGGCGTAGCTAGAGGGGGGCTGAGCAGTCAGTCTTGGGGGGAGCCTGACCCAGTGGCGTAGCTAGAGGGGGGCTGAGCAGTCAGTCTTGGGGGGAGCCTGACCCAGTGGCGTAGCTAGAGGGGGGCTTAGCAGTCAGTCTTGGGGGGGGGAGCCTGACCCAGTGGCGTAGCTAGAGGGGGGCTGAGCAGTCAATCTTGGGGGGGGGAGCCTGAGCCTGTGGCGTAGCTACAGGGGGGCTGAGCAGTCAGTCTTGGGGGGGGGGACCCTGACCCAGTGGCGTAGCTAGAGGGGGCGCAGCGGAACGACCCGCCACTTGAGCCGCGCTTAGAGGGTCTGATGGTGGACGGGGAGGGGTGGGGGAGAGGGGAAGAAGCCCCCCAAAAGATCCAGAGCTGCGGAACCCCGACCTACCTGGGATGGGTCGCAGGAAGTGAGAGGAGTCGGCAGCAGCCCAGCCCTGCCCGGCACCGGCGGACGCCTTTATAGGGGAGGACCCGACGGGGCGGGCATGGCGGCTCTCCGCCTCTGCGGGGAGGGACCAGCAGTCCGGGGCAGGTCCCTGCCAGCTGCTGCTCAGGCTCGCCCCAGACTGTCTCCTCCGCCCCCTCTAGCTACGCCACCCCAGGAGGCAAGAACCTTCTCCGTCCCCTGGACTTGCCACCCGCAGCCCCGTCATGAGAACCCAGCACTGGCTGGAGAAAGACAAGGCGGGAGCACCTCTGAACATGTCCAGAGTGCCATCCCTTTGCCACCGATGAGCCCTCTCAAGGACCCCCGTCGAGGGGAAGGAGGCAACTTCCTGGGGACATGAAGGGGGCCCAAGGCTTGAAGCCCCCCAAACCCTGCAGGGGATCCCAGAGCCCCTTTCCGGCCAGATGTGCCAAGCAGGGTCAGTGCAAGGCTGGCTGGCACCTTCTGGCATGTCCTGCCCAGCATGCTTTTCCAGGACTTGTCCTCTTTTTTAGCTTTGTGTCCTGGGAAAAACTGTCCAATCAATCAGTCAGTCAGTCTGTCAGTCTTTTTAATTTCTAATTTTTCTCAATTTTTAATTTTTAATTTTCTAATTATTAATTATTAAAAATTTTAATGCATGATGTTCTGGAGTATCTATCTATCTATCTATCTATCTATCTATCTATCTATCTATCTATCTATCTATCTATCTATCTGTGCCACAGTTTAATTTCATCTATCTATCTATCTATCTATCTATCTATCTATCTATCTATCTATCTATCTATCTATCTATCTATCTATCTGTGCCACAGTTTAATTTCATCTATCTATCTATCTATCTATCTATCTATCTATCTATCTATCTATCTATCTATCTATCTATCTATCTATCTATCTGTGCCACAGTTTAATTTCATCTATCTATCTATCTATCTATCTATCTATCTATCTATCTATCTATCTATCTATCTATCTATCTATCTATCTATCTATCTATCTGTGCCACAGTTTAATTTCATCTATCTATCTATCTATCTATCTATCTATCTATCTATCTATCTATCTATCTATCTATCTATCTATCTATCTATCTATCTATCTATCTATCTACAGTATTGATATACTGTATCACTTTTCAACTAAAGCTGAAGTCCTCCTTTTCCTAGAGATCAGGCCGCATATCGAATTCTTGAAATTAACAAGTTAGATGTAATATAATAAATTATGTTTTAAATTTGATAATATATCCTAAGCGTGACTACCCAGAAGCAAGTCCCATTACAATCAGTGGGGCTTACTCCCAGGAAAGTCAGGATTGCATCCTATTGTGCTTTAATTAAGCACATGAAAGCAATAGGGAAGAGTGTTTTCAGATTTATTTTGTCTCTTTCTTGGCCGTCCTACATTTTGTCCTCTTTTGTGCCATCTGCTCCCCCTGCAGTGGCCTTGAAGCCAGGGTTTGCCAACACACAACAACAAGGCAGGGTCCCACAGTCACCACTTCCAACATGCCCGGAGTCTGCCATCTTTTGGGGCTCTCTCTGGTACCCCCCCCCCCCCAAGGGCTGAACACTGAACTCAAACCTCCCTGGCCCAGCTCTCTGGATCAACCAAAGCACACCCGCTTCCTCCTCCACAGAGCGGCCTCTCAAGTATGCTCAGGCAACCTCTCCGATCGGTCTCTCCTCCAAAATATGTGCATCCCACACCTCTTGCTTGGCTTCATAGGACCTGATCTCCAGCACCCTCCTAACCCCTCTGGACCTGCTCTAATATCCCACTTAAATTGCTGTGCCATAGCAGGGCACCGGATTCATTCATTCATTCATTCATTCGATTTGTGTCCCGACTTTCTCCCCAAGGGGCACCCAAGGATCCTAGGTGGGTCTGACTAAAACAGAAGACAGCAGAACCCTGACTTTGCTGGACCTCAGTTGACACAGCCTAGAATCATATTCACTTTCTCTGCTGCCGCCTCACGCTGTGGGCTCTTGCTGAGCTTGTCTGATTAGTCACAACATCACGGCTGGCACATCCTGACATGATTTATGTTGGTGACAGATGGAAGAGGAAAAAGAGGGTGGCAGGAACACCTCCATTTTCACCCTGATCCGGCCACAGCCCTTGCTGGCCTTCCACAGTAATCCGCTTCCCTGCTCTGTTGTGCAGTTTTTGCAACCTCAGAAGTGTGGGAAGGAATGTGGTGGAGTGGAGCTTCTTAGCTCCATCTCTACAAAAGATTCATTCATTCATTCATTCATTCATTCATTCATTCATTCATTCATTCATACTTTGCCTTTCTTCCCAAAGGACACCCAAAGTGCCAATCACTTTCAAACATAAAAGGATACAATTTTTAAAAGATGGCACAAAAAGTGGCTCTTCAGAGACCCACCGAAGATAATATTTGCATTGTAAGCAGGAGCTGGCATTTTTGTTTTCTGGGCATCAAATCCAGTGTTGAGCATCCAAATCAATGGCCTGTACTGGTGGTAGATCTCCCCGAACTGGGAGAGGCTTCTCCCAGTTGGAGATGCTGCTGCCAGTCAGGGCCGGAGTTTCTGCCTGCCAGCCAGGCGCTTGGCCACCCACCCGGCCCACCCCATGAGGCTTGTCTGATGCAATTTGGCAACCCAAACCTACGTGATCCTGGTTGCAAACGCCATCGAAACTGTGGGTTGGCAACACTGCCAGAGGTGCCCCATTGAGCTGCGCCTCCGCCCTCCCCAGCCAGCATTCCACTCTCAGGGTTGTAATTAGGTTCAGAAGGCAATTAGTTTCCGCATCTCCCCAGCCTGGTTTCCAAGAGTAGAAAACAAAACAAAAGCAGGACGGGTTGAGAAGAAGTCCAAGCAAGCCCCAAACACAAGATCGGGATTTGGGAAAATCCTAGGCTTGTTGTCGACGGCACGTACACGGACTCGAACTCACACCCTGCCTGACTCATGCTGAATTATCTTTCACTTGTCATAAAGACGGGTTTGGGTTTTGTCACACCGGTTGTTATTGTCTGAGGTTACAACTTAGTTCCGGCTCAGGCTTGGATTTCTGGTTTTGTGGAGGATTACCTGGCCGCTCCTCCGCCATAACTGGTGCTGCTGAAAAGAATCGCCTGGCAGGTTCTCATAGCAGGTCCATCAACTGCTACAGCAAAAAGTTCCAACTTCCCCCTTTTTAATTCCCCCCCCCCCCCGTATATTTTGGACCTTCCTAGCACCCAAAAGCTTATTTGGGAAGCCCACTTTAATATTAAAAGGGGCCTCCAAAGAGTCACCCCAATGATGAGTGACCCCAAAACACCACGTCCACAGAAGGATGCCCATAGGCTACAGAAAGTGCACACACATGTACACACGCATACACATTCATGCACATGTATACACTCCTTTATTCAGGTCTGAGGAATCTTGTGTTTCTTGGAGAGGAAATGTTAGGACCAGGACTATTCTGGAGTAGCCAGAGGATCCCAGAGAAGGAGCATAAGACTGAGCAGGGATTTGAACCTGGACACCAGAACCACCATCCTGGCTCTGGGTGTTGTTTTAGTGATGACCATAAATTATGTTTTGTGTTGGAAGCTGCTTTGAGCCATGGAAAAAAGTGCATCAAAATCTTTCAATACCATCAATAAAATTTTATTTTCACTTTATGTTGCTCACTGTCTACACTGTATGGTCAGTGGGGTTTTTGTGACGGTTTCCTTGATGGTTTCCCAGCTTGCTGGGGAGTCACGGCTCACAGTTTGGGAACCAGTACATTAACCATCTAATTCCCATGTTATGTAACCCATGGCACAGAGAATCTCTCTCTCTCTCTCTCTCTCTCTCTCTCTCTCTCTCTCTCTCTCTCTGGTTCACATCAGATCCAGTTCCAAGTGTAGGCCTGGTATGGAAATGTCTAATAAGTCTCATAAATAATTACAGAAAAATCTAATAAATAAATAAAATCTAATAAATAGATAAATGGAAATATGGCAATAGCTCTGGTTGGTGCTGGACAGATGTTGCCTGAGTGCAGCCCTCCGTCCTCCTGGACTTCTTGGTGTCCTTGAATTGTGGGCTCCTTCTAGATAGGCTCTCTGGGGTGCAGATCAGTGGCACCTGCAGCACAATCCAGAGTAACTACTAGACCTCTTATGTTGATGTGACAGACATTTACATCGGCGTAGTAACAGCACCACCTATGGGATACCTATGGGAAATGCATAGAGCAATCCAATCGACTTAAGAGGTCCCGTAGTTACTCTGGATTGTGCTGCTGATCTTTCTCTACAGTGGTGCTGGGTAACCCCTGCCCTGTCCCAGGTCTCAGTGGCCTTTATGCTTTGTGGTGCCCAGAGATCCGTCTTGCCTCCTGTACTTTGAGACACGGAGACGGAGCTTCAGGGTGAGTCATCTGGAAATTTGGAGCTAAGAGTCACCAGTATACCCACCTCTGCTTTTCCGCTGCACCTGAGTCAGGTGAGGCAGAGAAGGTGCTGGATCACAGTCTGGAATCAGTAATGGGCTGGATGAGCTCAATCCAGACAAGCCAGCCAAGGTGTGGTATGTAGTGGTCTGCCTGGCCTGGGAAGGTGTGGTGCACTGCTCTGTCCTTAAAGAGCTGGGGTGCAGTCTGGGTGCTCATGGATTCAGCCTTGTGGATCCAGCAGCCCTGAGAATGTGGTGCTTCCTGGGCAGGGGCAGGTTGGTCACTCTTGTCCATCCTCCAGAACTGTCCAGAGCAGCCTAGGAGACCATCATGGATAGCTTGGGCTGCTCAGGTGTGGATCTGCCTTTACGTGCCATCCAGAAACTTCTGCAAGCCACCTGGCTCCCACCTGCTGGGTGGTGGGGAGCTGCCTGCGGGACTCAGAGTTGTGTGCCATCAGTGCAGTATATGCTGGCAGTTACCTTCATGCCCGCCTCCTGGTCTGAGCCCACCTCTACCTTGCCAGTGGGGAACCATTTGGAGACCCCCTTTTTCTGCCTGTCCACACCATCAAAGATGAGGTAAGGAGCAACCAAGCTGCCCCAGATCCTCTCCATGGGGAATATTTTGCATGCAGATTAAATTCCCCGACGTGGCAGCCATGAAAATCAGTGCTCTGTGCATGCACCAGCCTGGGTTCCTGTTCTTCCTACCCCTCTGGGATCCTGACAGCTCATCAGGCCACCAATGGAGCAGGCTGCTGATGGTGGTGGTTTCAAGAGGCTTCTCCTGCCAACCTGCTCCGCTGGCTGCCCACATTCCAGAATCACCCAAAGGAAGCCAGGGAGGCAAAGGGCGGCTACCGGTGCATGAGATTGAGACTAATTTTGCTGTGGTGGATCTAATTAGGGACGCCCACCCTGGGCTTGGCTCTTCAAAAGAAGTCTGCCTGAGCAGAGCCGGTGGGTGCTGAGCGCTGGCTCATCCCGCTTCCATTCCTGAGTAATTGCTGAGAAATTATGCCCGGCATACATTCATCCTCGCTGCTCATGTTTGCAGTCAGCTGGCACATGATGCACAGACCAACCAAGGCTTCTCCCATGCCAGTCACCCTCCCTCCCTTTCTTCTGGCCTCTGCCAAGCTCTCTGAAAACAGGCACCCCAGAGGCCATATAAAGGCGGCATAATTTATTCCGATTCTGAGTTTCGTGGCTTGCAGAAATTCATTGTAACAGGTGCAGCGCAGGTGAATCCTTGCAGATGAGCAGGGAAAAAACATGTCTCATTTCAGGGTCCTTAAAATATGGGATTGAATACCCAGGTCTCTGATCAGCTACCACAGGCCATTCGGGGCAGTGGCATTGCTAGAGGGTCTGGGGGACTCATGGCCCCGAGTACCACCCACAGGGGGGCGATCACGAAAATCACAATCATTTGGAATAATCCCATCGAGTCAAATACTGTTGGATGTGAATTTTCCAGCAGAATCTAAAGCCAAAAAAAAACTGCTTTGAAATATCTTTGTATTAAAAGTTATGGCCAAAAACAAAGCAACAAAAAATGCACAAAGCCCTATGGAAAGGGAAATGGAGCCATATTGTGCCTTTACTTGTGAGGAGGCAAATGTGTCTTACCCCCAAATCCAGAGTAACTAAAGGAGCACGTAAGAGAATTTACGTGCACCCATAGTTACTGCACCACCTATGAAAACCTATGGGAAATTCATATTGGAATCCAGAGTAAGTTGTTCTTACACCGGAGCAAGAACTCCCTGTAGTTATTCTGGATTTTGCCCTTAGTCCATTGGAAAGGCCAGACCGAGAGGAATCCAATGTCCCCAATTGGTCCTGATCCAATGAACGCAGCCCCCACAAATCAACCCAGAAGGAAGTTATTTGAGCATATGATAATTGCATTGAGCCCTATGGAAAGCCAAACAGAACTACACAGCCATGTTTACTCACAAGTAAGCAAACGTGTCTTGGCTCATGATCAGGTCAGGCACAGAGGAATGCAAGGCCATTGGAATGGTCCTAATCCAGTGAAAGTGGAGCTCAACTTGTGCTCCAAAAGGCAGCCTCACCCCCTCCCAAAAAAGAACAAAATAGGCTTAATTGGTAAGGTGATTTTTTTTAAATATGAAAATATTAATGCCTAATTAATACTGATAATAATTAGTTAAATAAGTCTGACATGTGGGGGTGTCAAAAAGGGCCCGGGGTGCCCAATGGCCTTGCTATGCCACTGCTAGGGGTTGTGCTGGGATCAGCCAAATTCTGGGGCTTGGGGTCATTAGCAATAGTGTGAAATAGTTGAGGGAAGAAGAGCGGATACTGGGATGCTGGGATCCTCTCTGGTGTTCCTCCTCTCCTCAGCATCCCTGACCCTCTTGCCCAGGACAGTTGAACTGGGATGCGGACCCAGCCCCATTGCCTCACTCCTTCCCCTCCATCTCGCAGATCCAGCCGTAGTGGCGAGAGCAGTGATCATCGTTCCAGCGACCGTCGTTGTGAAGGTGGGCACAGTCCTCGCCGCCCCCAAGGCCGTGGTCGTACCAGTCATCCGGTTGCTCTGGCATCCAGTCCCTGGAACACAAGCAAGGAAGGAGAACTGCAGCCACCTCTGGCAGCCCGCGGGGAAGAAGAGCAGCATCATGCGTGGCCAGCAGCAGAGTCGGATAAAGGCCGGTGGGGATGGCACACCATGACCCATCTTACTGGCATGCCCATCACCACCAAGTTACCTTACCACCTTGATGGACCCATCCGGCACCCATCCTGCCTTTGCGTTCCTGTGAGTGTACCAGTCTAGCCTTTGTGTGGTCCACAACATTGCAGCCCCAAAGGCAAAGGGTGGCCCATTCAGGTCTTCAGACTTGCTTTAGGTATTATATTTGGGGGGGGGGGATCCATGGAACTCACTCTGAGCGAACCGTGTATGGTGTCCCGTCCACCCACTTCCAGCTTCCACTGGCATCCGTCAGGCCAATCCACATGAAGTTTGGCCTCACGCGCACTGCCACAAAGAGCTATGTGAGGAAGGGGCACAAGTTACTGGGATCAAACAGGCCCCCGCATGCCCTCTGCAGCCCCACCAGCACTTCCTCCCCATGCAGGAGACCTGGCATGTGGGCACCACCTACTTGCTCTTCATAGGAGTTGATGATCAGCAGATGCGCACCTCGGTCTTCACAGTCCAGTTTGGCGTCTTCCCAAGACTTCCCTTCTCTGGAGTCCCAGTAACAGTTTTTCCGAAACAGAGCCCAGCCTTGGGGGCAGCAGGTTTCAGGGTTCTCTGGGAAGAGGCAGACAAAATAAAATCACAGCCACACGTCCATGCATGCAGATGCACCCATGTTCAATCAGTGGGACATCTACATGGACTACTGTGGAGAACAGCTGGAATCTGCCAACAGTATCCATCTCCTGGTGCCCCTGATGCCCCATGCTGGGGGGATACCAAACCATACCAAACCAGCCACCCTTCCAATGTGCCAGGTGTTTGAAGCAGGTCCCGGGGCCTGGTTCCTGCCCCTACCCAGCCCTATGCCAGTGCAGGTCTTCTGCTTTCCATGTCCACTTCTTACCTGTCCGATTCTGTTGAAAATTCTCCAGATCACATTTCAGAACCCGAAGGTTCTTCCGCATAGTGGCCAGTTGGGTCTGAAGTCGGGCATTGCCTGGAACAAGCCAAAGAGAGAGAGGTCAGGCATAGAAGGTCAGCCACATAGTGGCTGCGGAAGTGAAAAGTCCCACAGTTTGGGAACATTTGAAAAACTCAGATTTAAATGTTGGGGTCACGCCCAGAAACATCCAGGAATTCTTCCCTGTGCATTATATATTTTATGCATTATATATTCTGACTAGTGGAATGAATCTGCCACTGCGGGAGTAACATTTCCAGAATATTTGTGGGTTCTAGGCATGGATGAGCACCGGCAATGGACAGTGGGCACCAGCAGACACCACCAGGCAGTGGGCACCAGTGGGCACTGGACATCTCTGACGGACACCACTGGGCATGATTGGGCACCAGCATGCAGCATGTACCACCAGGCACCAGTGGGCACTAGGCATCCTTACTGAGCATCCTTACTGGGCACTACTGGGAATTGGGGATCACAAGGCATCACCACAAGGCACCACTGGGCACTACTATGCAGTGGACAGCAGGCACCATTCGGCAGGGGGTATCAGCAGGCACCACTGGGCAATAGTAGGCACTGGGCATCTCTACTGATCACCAGACATCCTTACTGGTCACCACCAGACACCATCCAGCAGCAGGAACAGCAGGGCAACAGTGGGCAGCAGGCACCAGCGGGCAGCAGGCAGTGGGCACCACTGCACACCAGTGGGCACAGGGCATCCCCACTGAGCACCAGGCATCCTTACTGGGCACTACTGGGCATTGGGCACCACTGGGCACCAAGTATCCCTACCGGGCAACAGCAGACATCAGGGAGTAGGCACCAACAGGCACCAGAGGGCTTGAAGGGAAGGGGCTCCTTTTATGCCTCTTCCAGACTAAGTGCTCCACCCCGCCTAGTTTTGCCACTGTGCCCACCACAGGAGTGCCAGAATCAAAGGGCACCAGAAATAGGGCCATGCAGGAAAGGGGCAGCGTGAATGTCCCTAAGCAGTGGTTGTGCATCTGGTGGCCCATTTTCTGCCACATTCATTCTGTCGCCATTCCTTGGCACCAGGCGGCCCTCACACACCCACCTGCTTGCATCTCATCATTCAGCTCCTTAACCGTCACGTTCATTTTTGCCAGTTTCGCATCCGTAACCTGTCCTGCAAAGTACAGAGAGGGGTGAGGGGCTTATTAGGGGCAGGGGGTTGCTGTTTCCAAGCTGCACATCTGGCCTGTGACCCCAGGGGGCACCCCTGGTCCTGTCCCCAACCCTCTCCACCCCACTTCTCCAGCACATGCCCTCATTTGACCTCTTTTCCCAGGAAGGAAGAAGAAACAGCAGTTGGCTGGCATGCAAAGGCCTCCAACCAGGGTGACCAGATGCCAAACCCAAAATTCCTGAACCCCAAGGCCAAAATTCCTACCCACTTAAAAAAATTGCCAAAAATGTGGTTTTTTGGTTTTTTTGACCATAACTTTTGATAGGAAGGAGATATCTCAAAACTGATTTCTGCATTGGATTCTGCTCTTCGATACGAATCCAACGACATAGGGCATGATGGGGTACTGTGCGCTATTGCGAAGTTTCAAAATGAAGCCAAAATGTAGGACAATGAAGCCAAAATGTAGGACACCCAGACAAGAGGCTAAAAATCCGGACAAATCCAGGTTTTTCCGGTCATATGGCAGGAAGGATCAATTAAAAGTTGATTAAAAATAAATTTTACAATTGCTATATTGAAAAATACACATGGCAGAACCGAGGATGCCTGGAGGGTTGGATTCTGAAGATCCAGATGCTCAGAGTATCTCAGTGATGTGCAAGTAGGGCACTCTTCACATGCTCAAGGAATCTGGAGCATGGGAGGCCGTAGCAGGGCATGCTGGGGTTTGATCTCTTCTGAGTGCCACAATGTGTGGGACCCCCCTCACTTAGGAGGCCCTCCATCCAGCTTTCACCGGCTGGTGACTTACAGTGCAATCCTATGCATGTCTACTCAGAGGGAAGATCCATTGACTTCAATGGGCCTTACTCCAAGGTAAGTGTGTAGGACTGTAGCCCTAGTGCCTAGTGGGGATAAACCATTGTCTTCTGTGGGGGAAAAGAAGGGATTTGGGGAGAGAAACGGCTTAAAGGGGCTAAAGGGGATGCACCTGTACAAAGGGGTTTGGGCTGGGCATTGAATTTGGTGCAGGGGAGATGTGAACATGATGTGCAGGCAGATGTGAACTCTTAGAGGCACCCGGTGTCCAGTGAGGAGAGCAGAAGCAGGAATCATGGTGCCCTCTGGTGTGCCGCAGTGAAAAGGCACCAGTGATTTAAAGGAGTCATTACGTTTCAAGGGGAAAGTGGAACCCTTTTCTGGGAGCAAGAAGGACGGAGGAGCCCTGGAGAGGCCTGTCATCCGCCATGCTGCTGCCTTATGGCACAAAACAGGCAGAAGAAGCAAGGAAGTTCCTCATCAACATCTTTGTACTGAACAAGGCTTGGAAGGATCCGGGCCAAAGGAACAGGCGCTGACGGACCTCAGTGTGGCAGACCTCTGGCTTGAAGGCCAATTCCAGGTGACTGTAGAAAAAAAACCATGTTCCTGCAAGGCAAAAAGTCACCAACATCAAAGCAGTGCGCGGTCAAGCTCCAGATCCTTCTTCCACATGCGTACCCTTGCTTTGAAGTGTGGCCATCTCCGCCACAGCAGTGTCATTCAGCCTTTTAAGAGTCTTCGTCATTGCCCACAGATGAGGACCAAAGTCGCCAGCTGTGTGGAGGGAGAAGCAGAAAGAGGGGAGCATCACATCCACATCACCCCAAGATCTCAAATGTTGCAAATCTCTGGCTGCAAGTTTGTGCATGTACAGGAACTGCCCACTTATTGGACAGATTAAAGACCAGAGCATGGTCCAAAAGTGAAAACTGTTGAAAAATGGAACCCCAATCTTTTTTAGTATATGAATGTCGCTTCCAATGCATTTTAGCTGGCAAATGGCAAAGGTGCCTTTTATATTTTATCTTTTATCTTCTGCCTTGGCCATTAGAACGGCAGAGGGAGGTTGAAAGAGCAGAATATGCATTGAATGAATGAGTTCTGGGTCTAAATGAAAGGTGTTGAAAGAGCAGATCGTCACAAAACAAACCATCAGAAAGTGGAGGATAGCTGTACTCGTGACTCTTGACTTTCATCTATGCCTGTTACACTCAGTTCTTTCTTGCACGCCCTTCCTTCCCTGGCTTCCCCATCATCTGCACCCCTTTTCTTGACCTATTGAATCGCTCACCGTTGACACCAAATACAGCGACCACGATCAGAAGGATGCCACAGAGTGCCAGCAGGACTAGAACCACGGGTCGACTACTGCAGAGATGTTGCCTCCACAGGTGGCTTGTTGGGGGGAGACTCCGAATGACTGTGGAGAGTGCACAAGAGTCAGGAACACATGAACACACCAACATCAGAACGATGGGGGTCAAGACTGAGCTCCTCCAACATGTGGATCATGTGCTACCATGTGGAAGTGGGCAAGGATTTGCTCTTTCCTGCCCCAGATTTCAATTGAAAGCCATGGATAGAGTGCTGTGTGCCACGTGGTGTGCCATGTTGAGCTTGGGATAAGGTAGGACAGAACCAGGCATGGGCTGATACCGGTTCGGACCGGATCGGCCAATCCGGTTGTTAATATCAGCCCGCCGGTCGCGTACCGGTTGTTGTGGGGGCTGGCCATAACGGCTGAACCGGTTCGGGGGTCATTCATGCGTTTACGGCCACCGCGGCTGCCATTTCCATTCTGGCCGGGAAGGCTCCTCACCAATTGCGCACTGCTATGCGCGCCAGAGCCCGCCTTCCCTGCTGGCCAGGAAGGCTCCACACCAATCGCGCGCTGCTGTGCGCGCCAGAGCCGGCTTACTCCCAGGAAAGGCTTACTCCCAGGAAAATGTGGCTGGGACTGAGAGCCCCATCCTAAGCAAGTCTACTCAAAAGTAAGTCCCATGAAAGTCAATGGGACTTACTTCTAGGCCAGTGTGGAGAGGACTTCAGCCTCAGAGACCCAGCCTATGCAGGTCTACTCAGGTAAGCCACATGCTTAAATTTTTTTAATTAAAAAAATATCCCTGGCCCTGCCCCCTGACCTTGGCCCCACCCCCTGACCTTGCCTGGCTCCGCCCACTTCCGGAGAACCGGTTGTTGGAGCCAGGCCTGCCCATCACTGGACAGAACCCTTTGAAATGAAACCCACATGAAATCCAGTTGCTGACCACAGTGAGCTCTTCTTCCTCTTGGAAGATCTGGTACTTCTGAGATACGGGTGGCTTCTGATGAACCAAACCGTACTTGTGCCTATGTGTGCATGCACAAAACCATATTTCCCAGTGGGTTTCCAAAACATCTGCAATCATTTTATACTTGAAAAGTATTTTGGGTTTGCTATTTTCTAGAAATGGGGAATACGAGAGCCTCATCTTCTTCCTCCCCAAAACTTGAGTGGGACTGTACGGTCTCTCGCATCCATGGCCGGTCCACCTATGAGGCCAACTGATGCAGGTTGCATCAGGGGAAGGCTGTGAAGGACACATTTAGGGGCTTTTTGCCTCCTGGTGCAACCACTGCTGCTTTCCTTCAACCTTACACCGGTGTAATGGTCTACTTCACTGAAGCAAAAGCAGATCCTTACATGCTATGTTCCATGTGTGCCTTCCCAAATCACCCTCTGGACAAAGCTTCAGTTGTGTTTGGAGGGGGCAGGAAACTAGAGGAAAAGGCTCACATTGCCCCCCCAGAAGAGTGCCCCCAAGATCCTGTGAACCCTGTTATTGCCCCCCCCCTAGGCTACACTACTGCTTTTGTTCATCTAAATGGTGTGGGTGGTGATCAGTGCAGTCTTTGTCCTCTTTGCGCAATCTTGGTCTTAGGAAGGGAAGGGCTCAAGCACCTTAGGGGTCTTCACTGACCCCTATACAGGCATTCCCCACTTAGGGATCAGAGCACCTTCCAAAAGTGAAAACCAATGAAAAGTGGAACCCCATCTTTTTTCGCTTATCAGTGTTGCTTCCAATGCTTTTTTGCCGCTAGCAAATTTCAAATGCCCTTTTATCTTGCAAATTCCTGCTGCCACCCAAAGATTTCTGCAAATGGATTCCCATTAAACTCCTTCAGGAATGGGATGAGACCAGCAGCTTCAACCTGCGGGATGACAATTTTGACCTTTAGAACAGCAGAGAGAGGTTGAAAGAGTGGAACATGTATTGAACGAATGAGTTCTGGGTCTAATTGAATGGTGTTGAAAGAGGAGATCGTCAGAAAAACCATCAGAAAGCGGGGGGGGGGACACCTGTCCAAGTTCCCCAGAAACACTTGGATCCTGACAACCCCCTTGTGCCCCAACCCACCTCTTGGCACCTCTTCATTTTCAGCTTCTTCATTTTCAGCCTCTACATTTATGGAGGTCAGATCTTGGTAATGCTGAACCATCATGACTCCAGTGGGAAGGAGGTTGGCACCTGGAGCCTGAGAATAACAGGAAGGTGGAACAAATGTGCTCATGGAGGCAGCCCCTCACTTTTTATCTCGGGGGTGGATTCCCAAGGCTGGTGTCTGGCCCCCTCTTGCACACCTCCTCTTGCTTTGGATACATAAATCCTTCAACTGGTGTCAGTGCCGGATTTACGTATAAGGTAAACCAGCTATAGCTTGGGGTCCACTCTCTTGGGCTCCCCCAAAAATTTAAAGGGAAAAAACTGGATGTAGATTCCAAAATATAGGATAAAAAATGAATAAATAAAAACCTTCATATAGCAACAGTGTTTTGATACCTATTAGGTCCATAAATTACCGTATAGCACATATTTAACACAAAAAGTGACAATTTGTTGTCGACAAAGGACAATATATAGGACAATATATAGCTGGACATATAAAGGACCCCATTACCTTCAATAGCTTAGGGCCTCGTCAAACCTAAATCCGGCCCTGACCGGAGTGTCCAAGCAGCCCTGCAACTCATGAGCAAACCCAAGAGGAAGCGTTTCTGGGAAAGGTCAGGAACCTCTGCCAGGCATGACCTGCTCATTAGTTCCCCACCAGCTCACCCAATGTAACCCAACATATAACTCTGGACACTTTTTGTGGATAGGGGCACCATTCAGTAAGCAGTGTGGCGCCCTAATGAAGCAAACATCAGGCGAATGGGATCCACCCAGGAAGGGCTTCCCAAGTGGGGCAGGGGTCTGCTGCAAGCCCCCATAAGCATCCACCCATGGTAGGCCAGCACCCATGGCAGCAAAGGGCAGCTGTTACTCCACATCACTGTCCAGTGAGCCAGCGAGGATCCAGACCTCGTGAGGAGCAGTGATGGTAGCTGTTTCTCCCCTTTGGCACACATATATAGACTCTGGATGTTAACACGCACACATGTGCACACATGCCCACACATGTACAGATCCAGCTAATATGGATCTGTAGGGTTGCCATAATTCTCTTCCAGAAAATTGGGACAGGACCCTCTGTCCCATTTGCCAGTATGGGAACACAATCCCCCAAAATTGGGATTCTTGTTTTTTGGGACGTACGGCAACCCTATAGATCTATCGCAGTGGGATCTACTCTACCCCACTGACGTGATGGCGACCAAGGATTGGATTTCTGCCATTCTAGAAAAAAACAGAGCTTGATTGCCACATGATTCCCCCCGTTTGAAACCTGGACACAACTGGATTTGGGGGTCATTCCTGAAAAAAGGTCTTTTTTTGTGAAAATGCCCCTTGATTGCCATAAATCAAGCTTTTAAAAAAAATATTTACAAATCTTTCCAGGTGTGAGCCAGGACCTTACCAGAAGGAGAAGAGAGCGAGATCTGCTAGGGTTTTATTCTTTTACCTCCTCCTTTTGGTCCCTGGGGCTCAGCGGGGACCCACCGCAGGCTCTGCGTGCTGCTCCTGCGTCCACTTTTCCTCTGACACACTCACCACTCTTGTGATCTTTGTACTGTCAATATGTTTCTTTTTCTAGGGAATGGTCAAATGTAGTACTTTCCAAAGAAGGGGCAACTCCCTCCCCCCCCCCCGCTTTCCATGGGTCCGGGGGGGCCCTCTGCACAGCAACCCCACCCCGGGGTTTCCTTTCAAATGTGCCAACTCTTGCCCACAAGTAAAAGAGAAAGGAGGACACACAACAAGCGTTGCCAAAAATGCAAACTAAAGGACAAAATGAGGAACATGCTGTGAAGAACATTAATAAAAATATCCTTGAAGTTCGTCGAAAACAGGAAATCAGTCAGGGAGACCAGTGGCATAGCTAGAAGGGGGCGGGGGGGGAACAGTAAGCTTTTGGGGGGCAAGAAGCTGAGCTTGAAAGTAGTGGCCAAAATAACATGGTATGCATGACTTATAACACTATCAAGTTATACATCATTGGAAAGGTACAGTGGTGCCTCACATAAAGAGCTTAATTCATTCCGGGGCCTGCTCTTTAAGTGAAACGCTCTTTAAGTGAAGCAGATTTTCCCATAGGAAATAATGGAAACTCAGACGAGTGGTTCCACAACCCCCAAAATATTCATATAAAACTATTAACTGGATGTAAAAACAAAGACAAAACACTGGAATCGAATTCAAAACATGCATTCAATATGCAGGATCCGATGAAGTCCACTTAGGCTGCAATCCTAAAGACACTTTCCTGGGAGAAGCCCCATTTAACACAGTGGGGTTTACTTCTGGGTAGACATGATTAGGAGGCTTCAATCCAAGACACTTTCCTGGGCGGCTTACCTGGGCTGCTGCTGGAGTTTCAAGGTGACCGGTAGGGGCACTTGGGGGCAGTTGCCTCTGGCACCCCCAGGCAACAGCCTCCAAGTTGGGGGCAGTTAGAGGCAGCAGCGCTGGCCAGCAGCCCTTTTAAAGAGCCTCTGAGTGGAGCATCAGGGCTGCATAGCACGCATGCCCATAGCGCGCTTGCTTGTTAAGCGAAGCAGAACTTGTTATGTGAAGCAAGATTTCTTGGAAACCTTAGCTTGTTATGTGAGGCACTTGTTATGAGAGGTACCACTGTAATTTAATGCAGACTGCAATGAAACAAACCACAGGGAATATCTGTAAGCTATCAAGTGATGGCAAAATAACCTGAAAATGAAAACATCAAATGCCTAAGGAAGAAAAGCTGGATTTTCTTAACTGAAAACTGAGATTATGGCTTTGAGAGCCAAGAAATGCAATGATGATACAGCATGAAACAAATAAAGTATTGATATGTGTCGGCTCCCATGTCCATACTAGTTGCCCCTGCTAACCTGGTAAAGAGGCCACTCTGGAGGCTGCTCCTCTTATATTTGGCAGGGAGAGAATCACTCTTAGAGCACAATCCTAACTATGTCTACTCAAAAGTAAGCCCGTTGTGTTCAATGGGTCTTACTAACTGAGGGGCGGCAAACCAGTTAACAACCGGTTCGCAGCCCACCACTGATACTGCGCATGCGCCAACTTTGGCGCATGCTCAGTGCGTCTTCTGGCACCAGTTGGCATCAGAAGACGCACTGCACACATGCCAAAGGTTGGTGCATGTGCAGTGCGACTTCTGGTGCCAGTTGGCATCAGAAGATGCACTGCGCAAGCGCCAACCTTGGCGCCTCCGCAGTGTGCCTTCTAGCGCCAGCCGGCACCAGAAGACGCACTGCGCAGGCACCAAGGTTGGCACCTGTGCAGTCTCAGACTTCCTCCTCTCCAAGGAGAAGGTCTGCGTCTCTGCAGGGCCATATGGCCTCACTAGAGAGGTGGAGCGGCACTTGCTGTCCCGCAAAGGGACGCACTGCACATGTCCGAGACTTTGGACACGTGCAGTGCGTCTGCGCAGCCATCGGGCCTTGCTCCGGAGGTGGAGCAGCTGGCCCCGCCTCCGGAGCAAGGCCCAATGGGTGCACAAAGACACAAGACTTTGGACATGCGCAGTGCGTCTTTGCGCACAGTGCCATTCCTGCTAGCTCCAGAGCTATCCGTAACGGGTGGGTGCCGGGAGTTGGACCCGACGCTAACAACCGGTTTGCTAGAGTCGGGCCCAATTTAACAACCAGTTCTACAGAACCGGTGCGAACCAGCCTGGGCCCACCTGTGGTCTTACTCCCAGGAAAGTGTCTTTAGGATTGCAGAATTAGTCTTTTATCAATAAGTGGTAAATATTTTTTTATTTATTGACTTAAATAAATTTGATTGTTATAGAAGGGGGACTACTAAATCTTTGACCCCAGATAAGATGCCTTAGCTATGCTGGGGGGGGGGGAGCAGCAAGTCAAGTGGGTAGCAAATGCTGTGGGGGGAAGACAGTTCCCCCCCCCCCCGTTTTCTCACTTGCTGTGACATTTTGAGCCTTGCACGGATTACATGATCATTAGCTACGCCACTGTGGGACACAATTCAAGAGCACTGGGGTGAACGGGTTGCTGAAGGAGGCTGAAGCATGGCCTCAGGGGCAAGGGCCATAGCTGGCATTTCAGAAGGGCTATCCTTACTCTGTGGAACTCCTTGCCGCAGGATGCGGTGGTCTGAACAACATCCTCCAGACGGTTCCTTGAGATGAAGTCCTCTGTGACACACGTTGCTAATTTCTTTGACCGTCAGTAAGCACAAGAGAAGGACAGTTCGGTCACAGGCACTCTCCAGTATACTGTCGGACAGGATTGGGCCCTTCGATGTATAATCTCTGGGTGATTATATGTCCCTTTTCCCAGGACATGTCCTCTTTTTTGCCTTGTGTCCCGGAAAAGGTCTTAATTGTCCTCCATTTCCTTGTGAGCAGGCAGAATGTAGCCTTCTTGTAATTAGTAAACGATATGCAATAAATTATATGTAACAGTTTTAAATTTAACATCATATGTAACAATTATATGGAACAGTTTTAATTTATATGGAACCGTTTAAAATGTAATAATACTGTATACAGTTGTGTTTAAATTAACCACATGAAAGCAACACAGGAGTGCTTTCAACTTTTATTTTGTCATGTCCTACATTTATCTTGGGTGTCTGTTGTCCTCTTTTATCAGTTGTGACATATGGTCACCCCGTATAATCTGTGCAACATGCCACATTTGCCCCCTGGGTCTGATCCCCTCCTATAGGAGAGGAGCAGGCCCATGGGGATCAGGCAAAGCCCACTGGTTTGCTTGCTTGGTCATAGGAGGGGATCAGGCCCATGGGGCAAATGTGGCTCCTGGAAGCAACTGGCCGGGTTCCCGTGATAACTGGGCTCTCATTAGTTGAAAATAGGACCAAGATTTTATTTTCTCTTCCAACAGTTGCAGCTAATGAATTTCTTGGAGAGAAAAAGGTGCTTAATTCTGGCCATCAACTGCTTAATGGCATCACTTCCTGCTTAATGATGCCACGTCTTGCCCACGGCAGGAACCACAAAAGCTAACTTGGACTCTCGATGAAACCGGTTTGACGTCTCCGGATCAGACCGTTTTGTGGAAGACTCGAGACTGCACCCGCCAGTCCGGATGGCACCCGGTTTTCCACTCAGAGGTTTAGCCATCAAAGCATTTACAAGGGTGGAGTTGGTCACGCCAAGCTGCCCCCAACCACCCACCCACCCTGCCCGGCACAGACTCACACAGGCACTAGAGGGTTTTTCACTGGTTTTAATTATTCTTTGCCGAAGGCGATAATATTTCTATGCAAAATACTCTCTTATATCTCCCCGCCCTGCCCTGTGCCCACCCCACCCGTCCCCCACCAACCTCACCTGGCCCCCAGCAAGAAACAGCCAACCTCCAGAGACCTCCTGGCCTGTCGGGTTTTTTATTTTAATTAAGACTGCCCAGGGAGGGGGCCTGACCCAACCGACCCCTCCTTAGGGAGCAACAGGGAGTGCGTCTCTGGTGAGAAAGCCCTTGACGGTCAGCAGAACAAAGAAGGCCAGGAGAAAAGAGCCACCAGGTCTGAGCCCTCGTTCAAAGCCTGGAGAACTCAGGAGTCCAAGCCCCCTGCTCTGAAGGTGGTGTCGTCGTCCCCCACCATGAGGGTCTCCAGCGGTCACTCTGGTCACCATTCCCCCTTTATCCCAGCACATGAATTGCCACCCAGGCACTGGTGGAGAGAGAGAAGCATAGCCAAGGGTGGCTGAGCCCTGCAAGGCTGAGGATTTCTGCCCTCTTCCATCTCCATCTTCCCATTTCCGTTCACTGAAAAAGTCCCCTTGAGTCAGCACTTCTGGGAAAGACAGAGTGAAGCTACAAAATTTCACCCTTGGGTGCTTTCCTCTGAAAACAGTGAGGTCAAGAAACTTGGGCTTGTTTTGTAGAGATCAGAAAACCAGGCCTGCAGAAACCTTCTGCCCCAAAACGCCTGCCTTCCTCGGACATGTCATGCCTAAACCATACAAGGGCCAGAAGCCTGGGTTCCTTTGGGTGAGGAAGGGGAGAGAGTCCCGGTGAAAGCTCAGAGCCTGATGCTCCAGGACAGACCAGAGTCCACATTGCTTAAACTGACAGCAGCTACAGAAATAGTTTCTCCGGCAAGAATTTTTTGCTTCCTGTATTAATGTTTAACCAATGACTTTCCCTAGGCACACAACCCTTGGCTGGCTAATCTGGGAGGAATTTTGTGTCTTGCAGGGAGCCAGCAACGGCGGTGGCAGTGGGGGCAATGAGGGGTAATTGCTCTAACACCCCCACCCCCACCCCCGCTCTGTTCTTTGTTCTGCCTTTATATACAAAAAATAATAATTGATCCATTAGATTTGAAAATTAAAATCTTCAGATGTGAAATTAAAACAGCCCTCTGAAATATATATCCCACCCCCTTAAACTGTTCTCCTTTTTAATTTTTTTTTTAAATTTCATACATCACGCACAGCCGCACCAAAATACTTGATATGACCCCAAAAAAATAGTTACAGGACATCAAAAAAACCCTTCCCTTTCTTTCTTTCTTTTCTGTTTTTTTCCTCTCCTCTCCTGCCCATCCCTTGGAAATAAAAATAGAGATTGCTGGATCAGCCAAACGGTTCCATTTCTTTTTTGTTTTTCTTTTGTTATCTTCTCTGAAAAAGTTGTGAAACCCATTTCCATGCACTGAAGAGGGAAAAAAAGAGAAAAACCAAGGAAGAGGAAAAAAAAAATTCAATTGAAAAAAATAATATATAATATAATATATATAATATATATCCCAAAGTCGACATGTTGTACTTGCAAGCGGGAAATGCCTTAGCTTCTTCAGTCCTGGACCTGTGCTTGTTTCAATCATAAAATATTCTTCAGCCAAAAATAGAGAGGGGATGAATGAAGAGGGGAGCCTTCCTTCCCAGAGGAAAATAAGGTGTCCGAAAAGCAAAACTGAGCACGGAGAATTTGTTTCACATTTTTGTCTCTTCCGCGTGCACTGCCACTTCTCCTTCAAGCTGAGCTCCTCACCTCACCATGACTGAGGATCTAACCATAAAAAGGGACCTGAAACTACCTGTCAAACTCTTGTCCTGATTTCCGTTTGCTAAAAAAAAGGGGTTCCTGCACAGCCCCCTCCAGAGAAGATAAACCAAAGTGGCTTCTCCTCTTTGCAGAAAAGTTTTTTTTAAAAAATATATATCTATATCTTCCTAGTCTTTTATTTCAGGGTTGCTTTCTGCATGTGCCTCCATCACCCCTAAATCCACTTTGCTGCTCATAGAATAGAACGAAAGAGATCAGAAACCAGGAAACAAATCCCACCCCAGACACGCACACAACGCTCCCCCAGTGCCACCACCTGACGCCCCATGACAGCATGCATGCGCTAGCGCTGTGGAGGACGGGGCTGAACCATTCGCGGCAGAAAGGAAAAGGAACGGGAGCATTTTGGATCAGGAGTGGGGCGGGGCAGCCGGATCACGCAAGGGGAGGAAAGAAAAATTAATTGTTGAGATTATTAAAGAATAAAAGGAAGAAATGAAAGAAGCCTGTCCCAGACGTCCCCGCCCACCCCCAAAATATTAACCCAACAGCTAAGTTCAGTGGCAGGAGACAGAGTCAGTCCCCCTCGCCTGAGGCGGCTCTTTTTGTAATCACGGTCACGATCCCTTCCAGAAAAATCAGTTTATGGCTCCTAAAGTCTCTCGCGAGCCGGGATCCAGATGTAGGGGCCAGAAAGCTCCTCAATGATTCTCTTGATCTTGTGGTAGATCTCTTCAAAGCTGTCTCCTTCTACGATGGCTGTGGGGAGAGAGAGAGAGGAAGGGGTGTCACTGTCAGCACATGTGGGGCTGTTTTGACTGCAAGAGAGCTGGGGGGGCAGTCCCAAAAGATGGCCTCTCTGTCCTTTCAAAGGCGTCGAGGCCAGAGAACGGTGCGCCATGAATGGTCTGCAGGTGTGCCATGGAAGTTGTCAGAACAATTACTTATTAGCAGTTCCTGACTGACCAATGATTTATTATTAACAATTATTTATTAGCAATCCCTAACTGACCTGGGGGTGTTGCAGAAGTGCTGTAAGGCACTTCTGCATCACTCCTGATTTTTTTTTTTTTTGGGGGGGGGGGGTTAGGCACAGCACCTTTAACCACTGAGCCACTGCTGTCCATTTATATTTACTTAAATAACAACATAAAAAATATACCATATTTACTCAAATCTAATGCACTATCAAATCTATTGTGCACCCTTTACCTATAATCAAAATACCACATTTACTTGAATCTCATTAACCACTGAATCCTGATTTTGGAGACTAAATTCAGCTGAAAAAGGTGAATGTTAGATTCAAGAAAATACAGTATATACTGGAAATTATTATAAAAAATTAAAAGATGAAGATTATATTTTTAAGTCAGAGCAACAGTGAAGCCACAAATTCAGTCACTTAAATTTTCTAACATATCCAACTATTCACTGACAGCCACTTTAATTTCTGTTATACTCTTCTTAAATTATCTATATCTACATAAAATATCTCTAAATACATCTTCCATTTTTCTTTCTTTACTCACAAACCCTTTTTAATGCCATTCTAAGCATGGTGTTGGCTTCTTCTCCGACGCCTCCCACTGAGTCAACCACTTTCATCCAGCTGTCCACCAGCACCCCAAGAACTCAGAACCCATGGGCATATAAGTGAAGTTTTGGTCTCTTTCCCCATGTGCTGGACCCACCTGAGAAGCACTCTGTAAACTCCTGCTCCAGCTTAGTTGCTCTGTCAAAGGCTTTTCGTGCTTGTTCTTCCGTTATCCGCTTGTTAATTTCTCTGGGGACCCCAAAAAGCAAGAATTAGCCTTTACCAGCTGCAGTAACATGCCCCCTCCTTACACCCACCTTCTCCCAAGGGGCCCCTATCTATGGAAGAGTGTGCACATCCTCCCACATGCCTCACATGTGCATGCACACTGGCAAACTCCCTGGGCAGACATGGACATTGTGCCGCCTCTTTGCCCTGCAACTCCCATTTACGCCCCAAGAACCATGCAGACAGAGCAGAGTGGCGTGGACCCCTCTAGTCCATCTTCCTACTCCTTCCAAAGCAGACAGTCAGAGACCACCATGGGAAATCCACAAGCGGAGTGCAAAGACAGCAGCCCTCTTCCACTGCATCACCTCAGCACCTGGCATTCTAAGATAGACTGCCTTTGTCCATGGAGGTTCCATTCCTAACTTTTCTGGCCAGAGTAAAAACCTAAGAGCAGCCCTGTTGGAGCAGACTAAAACCATTTTTTTCCCAAACTTCTGCCTTTCCTCAGAAAATAAAAGTCTTTCCTATGCCCATTCAATGCCCCCAACCCCACCATTGATCAGTCATACCCCTTACACCGGAGACGGCCAAGCATGGCTCATGTGCTACATGCAGCTCTTTGAGACATAATGTGTGACTGTTGGAACTCTGTTGGCTGAGCTTCTTTTTACATCAAATATAAAAGGTAATGTGGTAATCAAATATAAAAGGTAATAATTACCTGAATATAAAAAAGTCATTACAATAGTGAAAAGGTAATTACCTTAATATGAAAAATTAAGTATAAAAAAGAAATTTCCAAGCTTAATAATTATTTACCAGGTACAAACAGAGAGTCAACTAGATTAAAATGTAAGTTTAATTAACACGGTGAGTAAATATATTTAATAATTTAAATGCTTCTCAACTATTGGAGCTCTTAAACATCTCACTTTGGGTTTTCAGAAGTTCATCATATACAGCTCTTAACCTTAAGCAAGCATGGTCATCCCTACCCTATAAACAACCATAGCCTTGCTTGGGTCCTCCCCACACCTCCCCCAGTATTACTTTGGGTTTGAATGCCAGAGACTCACAGCACATTCTCCAGGGAGCGGGGCCGGATGAAGATAGCGATAGGGTGCAGTTGGGCTGCCTGAAGCCTCCGCACAGCGTTGGCCGACACGTCCAAAATGCAATGCTTGCCCTGGGTGGGGAGAAGGTAACGTGGTCAGAGTCAAAGCAGAGATGTTCTTCATCTCCGAGCATTCAACTTTGCCTGTTTGGGTGTCCAGAGGACCCCCCAACTTATCCCCTTTCTCCCAACTTCAGAGATGCTCATCTCCCTGCTCCAAGCGCACCTGCTCAGCCACCTCCCGGACGGACTGGACGCTCGTCCCGTAAAGGTGGCTGTTGTACTGGCCAGCCTCGATGAACTTGTGGCTCTGAATGTCCTTCTCCATCTTCTCGCGTGAGGCCACAAAATGGTAGTCCCGGCCATCCACCTCATACTCCCTCTTTGGTCGTGTGGTGTCTGCAAGGTGAGAGCGAGGGCACCTCCATCACCTAACTGGGCAACCCTGGTCCTTTGCCAAGGCCTCAGAGGCTTCCCCACCCTACCCAGTTTGCTTTGTGCCTTGGATGACTTACGTGGGACGCAGGAGCCAAATTTGTCAGGGAATTCAGAGAGCAGGTCGTCGTTGACCCGGTCCTTGGTTGGACCCAGAATGATGATGGGACGAGCATAGTGAACTGGGGAGAAGGAAACAGAAGACAAAATCCAGAAGTTTGTCCATTAGGGGGAAAGTCCCATGAAGGATACTAAAACCAGCACTTAATTAGGATCAATCCCAAACAACTGAGCAAGCTTTTGAGTTCTACTAAATTCTGCCTTGATGTTAAGGTAGATCTTAAGGAGATCAGATGTTAAGGTAAATTCTACCTTGATGGGAGGAAATAGAAAGGAGGGAGGCATCTAAGGACTCTCCTGGCAGAAAGAATGGTGGACTCAGCCTCTACTAAGTTTCTTGTGGTCCTTTGCACATTAGTGAGCACACCAGAATTGCGCAGCAGCAATGCTGAGATGGAAGCAAACAAGGCCATGCCCAGAGCTGATAGTGTTTGCAGATGTAATACCATCACATTGAGTATTACAGGTTGCCACAATGCACTGTCAGAACCATCCTGGGCAATGCCTACTTTGCCGTCACTGCTCACAGTGGCTCTGATACAAGGGGAAGGGGCTGCTTCCACAATGCCTGCCATACTTTTGACCAGCCCTGTTGTCACTACTCAGGGGAGATCAGCAGGAAAAGGTTGGGAAACACAAATTTATGCTGGGTTAAAGCAGGAAATGGGGGCAAGGGAACATGCCAGAGGGTTCTAGAAGGACTTTTACACAGGCCAAAAGTCTGCGGTACCTGGTACCATATAGGACAAAACTGCACTGAGGCCAGCAATGGATAGAGGAGCTACAGCCACTCAGTCTTTTAAAATGTCAACAGGCACCAGGCATCAAATCTGCGGTCAGGCTCAGGTGTACGCAGAGGTTCAGGAAAAGGCACGTACCTTCCATTTGTACAACAGTTTCGTAGCTCAAGACTGCATCTTCTCGACCTGGGGAGGGGGTAACAGAGAACAAAAGGGTCACTTTAGCTTGTCAAGGTTGACCCCAAAAGGCCCTCTTGCATCCATCTCTATACCTTAACAGGACACGCAGTGGGCAAGGGCACTATTCCTGTTGTTTTGTTAGCAAAAACCAGCACATGTTTGTGGGGAACTATTGGGAAAAGGATTTTCTGCCCCGATTCTGTGCAATTTACATCCATAGGCTCTTTCCCCAACAGCTTCCAGGCCTGGCACCCCAGTGCAGAACCCCAGTTGCTTGGAGCCCAGTACTTTTCTCCCTTCCCCGCCTCTCTAAAAAGCTACGTTAGCTTGCTTCTTTTCTTCTTGAGCCTGAGAAGACCAAGCGCCTGATCCAGCCCCAGATGCTAAGGCTGGATGGATCTCCATTCCCTTGAGCAGCAGAAATTCTGCACAATGGACCATATGGAGGAACAGGGAGCAAGAGGTGTGCTTGCTTAGGATTGGCAGCTCCTGAAAGGGATTCAGCTATGGGTCAATAAGGGGCAAGGACAAGGCAAAACACATTCAGATTCATGAGGACAGAGACTGGTGCAGTAAGGGTGGCATAGGTGTGTGGTGCACACCACTGCTGTGAAGTGCATGAGCAAGTGCTTCCTAACTGATCCACAACCAAGGGATTATTTTGATCCTGCTAGAAAAGATGGAAGCCATGGACAGGAGTGGACAGCCATGGACAGCACGAGTGTGAGAATGGATGTGGGAAAGGAAGTGCAGTGCCATGCGCAGGGCACCAGATTGTCTAGGAGGCAATGGCCACAGAGGATACCTGGCTCAGACCTCCTTTCTTGCCCTTACACCACTCTGGCTGCCTCCCTCCACAGGTGGGCACTAGGGACACACCTACTCTCAAGAATAGGTTCTTGTCTTTTGGCAGCCAGTGGGGAGCAGGTAGGACCAAGGAGGAGCAGAACACTAGGGACCGGTACGCAGCACAGCTGCTGCTTCCCTTCCTCCTCCCTTCCTCCCCCTTCCTCCCAGCTGGCCAGGGGTGCCACCCGGTCTCCCTTCCTCTGCTGCTGGTGGGGAGGCTCAGAAGGGGGGGCAGCGCCACCATCGCGCTCTCCCTGCCTCTCCCTATGCAGGTCTCTCCTCTCTATACAGGTCTACTCTGAAGTAAGTCCCAGTATAGTCAATGGGACTTACTCCCAGGCAGGTGTGGAGAGGACTGCAGTCTCAGAGCCCCAGCCTAAGCAGTCTACTCTGAAGTAAGTCCCAGTGTAGTCAATGGGACTTACTCCCAGGCAGGTGTGGAGAGGACTGCAGTCTCAGAGCCACAGCCTAAACAGTCTACTCTGAAGTAAGTCCCAGTGTAGTCAATGGGACTTACTCCCAGGCAGGTGTGGAGAGGACTGCAGTCTCAGAGCCCCAGCCTAAGCAGGTCTACTCTGAAGTAAGTTCCAGTGTAGTCAATGGGACTTACTCCCAGGCAGGTGTGGAGAGGACTGCAGTCTCAGAGCCCCAGCCTAAGCAGTCTACCCTGAAGTCCCAGTGTAGTCAATGGGACTTACTCCCAGGAAAGTCTGGAGAAGACTGCAGCTTCAGAGATCCATCCTATGCAGGTCTACCCCGAAGTAAGTAATTTTTTAAAAAATTTTAATTTTTAAGTTAAAAACCTCCCTGGCCCCGCCCCCTGGTCCTGGCCCTGCCCCTTGCCCCGCCCACTTCTGGAGAACCGGATCTTGGGCCAGGTCGGGCCCACCACTGCCTCCCTCCCCATCCTGCAAGCATGTAAGACCTCCATCCATGAGTTCTGACCAGCTGCATGGAGCTCTTCAGGCCACGACATGTCACATGCCCAAGAAAAAGGAATAAAAACTTGTGCACGTGCTTTAATTTGTAAAGTTTGGTCCTTAGAAAACTTCTTACTGTCTCTGCTTCTATTTTACTGTTAGACGTAAAGTAATGTGGGAAACAACTGGAAAAAGGCATAACTTGGTTTACACCCCTCTTTGCCAAGAGGAGGAAGGAGAAAAAATTCTACATTTTGTGATTTCAAAGTACAGAAAGAAGTAAAAAGGGACAGGTTTGGAGAAAGAGCCAAGCTGAAGTTAGGGACAGTAGAGACCCACCTTGAGAGCCTGATCCTGGCGCCCGATCCTGGAGAGGGAAGAAAGAGAGAATGAAGAGAAGAGGAAAGGAAGAGGAAAGGGAGAGAAAGAGGAATACACAGAGGAGTTGCCCAGCCATCCCATGCAGGAGATGGAAACTGGGTTGGAAGAACCCCCCATGTGCACCGCAGGATAATGCAAAAGAGGGCAGGGCTCCCCTCCAGTCTCTCTGGAGCAAAAATCAGGCCATCAGCTAGAAGGGAAGAGTTGGGGGGTTGGGGGGTCAGGGAGAAAAGTGGGTGCCACATAATTGCATAGCTCATTTTCTCTCCAAGCTGGACATATGCAGAAACAGCAGACAATGTGCAGATTTGCATGCAGGCTCATGCATCCAAACACAAGATAGTGGCAGATCTCCAAGAAGATTTTGGTGTACCCCAGTCCTAGCATCATTGGTTGAAGTGTGTGTGTGGGGGGGGGGGGGAGAGAGAATATTTTCTGACCTTCCTGAAACCTTAACTGTGTAGCACAAAGGGCTCAGTTCAGGGACTGCTTTATATTATTGTTATATATATATATATGTATGTGGGGGGGGGGGAGTGGTTCAGGAGAGAAGGAAGAAGTCCCCCTGCCACAGAAACCTGCCTGGGTTGCATGCAGACCTCTTCACTCCTACAATCTGCTTTTTCTTGAACACCACCCCTCCCTCTAGGACACTAAAAAGAAGACTGATACTTTCTAGTGACGCACCAGAATGGTCCATCAGTGATCTTTCCAGTGGTCCACCAGTTTAGGAAGCACGTGGGTGCTTCCAAGACCACCAAGCTCACAGGTGCTTCCTGAACTGCTTCCAGTGTGTGCACGTGCAAAAAAGTGCCTGGTCCTTTTCATTTACAAACCAGTATAACGATGAACATCTGGAGAGTCCACCTCACCCTGAGCATGTAGAGAGGCTCACTTTTCTGGGAAGGGATCCCAGCTTCACTTCTAAAAGAATGGTAGGCCCTGTGCCAAGTTTAACATCACAAGGAAAGGTGAGGACACTTCTGAGCCCAGTGTAGGGTCCAGAAGCCAAGAAGAGGACATATCTGCCCACGGCTGTGATGCACCGGAGGGGGTGATGCGCTGAAGAGGTGTCTACCTGCCAGTACATCACCCACGGAGCTTCCCAGCATCGCTCATGCACATTGGAGTTCCCCAGCCCAGTGCCAGGCAGATCAGCTCAATGCTGAGGAACTCCAGTACACACATGCAATGCTCATGCTTAAGCATCAGGCTTCCCTAGCCCAGAGCCAGGTTGGCGCTGGGCTGGGGAAGCCTAATGAGCATGTGTGATGGTCATACATGTGCAGTGTGTTTCTGGAGCATCCGGCCTTGTGTGACGCCAACCTTGGGGGTGATGCTGTCCCAGGGGTGATGCGCTCTCCTCCACACCATCATGGTGCTCCTGTTTCTGCCGATACAAGAATCTCCAAATTCCCTGGGTATCCACCATTTGTCGGAGCAATGCTCTAATTCAGTGATTTTCAACCAGTATGCCGTAGCACACTTGTGTGCCATGGATAGTCCTCAGGTGTGTTGCGGGAATTTGGAGATGGATATTAATTAATAGGATATTTAATAATATTAATTTGGGGATTTGAATAGCCTGGTGTGCCTTGTCAACGGTAAAAACAACTGATAGTGTGCCTGACAATTTCAGTGCCTTGTTAGTGTGCCGTTAGATGAAATAAGTTGAGAATCACTGCTCCAATTTCTAGACAGCTATGCACTCACTCCTCCGGAAGCAGCAGGGATCTGGAGTGTCCCCTAGAGTGCCCATGGGTCAGGACAATCCCCCATCTCTTTCCAACACAGGCCCAGCTAGGACAGGAGTGCAGCTTCTTGCAAGTGGTAGGGCTTACCTTGGCCTTTAGCCGCGTCCACTCTCGCCGCTCAACCCTACAAGCACAAGGCAGAGAGAAAACCCGATCAGGGCTGGAGCTCAAAACCTTGCAGCACCCGCTCGCCCATCCCCGTCAGCGAGCCCACTTTGGTTACCGTCTCTTGCTAGGGATGAAGCCGATCTCATCGCTGTCGCCATCTGGATGGACACGCCGTGCCTGCCACCACTCCTCGTCGGAAGCGTCAATCACATGGAGGATGTCACCAAAATGGAAGCTTAGAGCCTGGCTCAGGAACCCGCAGTCCTTGGTCTTGTCATAGTCAAAAAGCGCACTGTATTGCAAGAGGACAGAAGGAGAGCAAGGGGTGAACCCAGGTGTCCTGGTCCAACCTCAAGGAAGCTATTCCTTTCTGGAGTTGGAGTCTGGGTTTTCCAAAGAGCGGGCAAAAGGGCTTGGGGTACATGATCCTTCTAGTAGGGACTTCTAAACTGAGGGCATGATCCTAACCAATAATTCACTCGCTTCCTGGTTCTGTGGTGCCGTGGGGAGGCCGGTGCATATCTGTTCATTGCCTTAACTCTCCCAAGAGTAGCAGAGAGTGCCTTATGGCACTTTTGGGTTATCCCTAAGTCTACATGGGATTTATGCCTGGCATATGCCAGGTTAGGATTGCAGCCTCAATCATTTGATTTAATACTAGTGTGCTATTTTCTCCTGGCCACCAAAGCTTTTACTGACTTTAAACAGGCTCATGGTACTAATAGATCTGAGAATTTTACCTGAATTGAATAATTTTTATTTGATTTGTTATGCACTTCAATATTTATATTTTTGTATACCAAATAAATGTTTTGAAATACCGCTAAGTGTGGATGAGCATTTATATCCTGACTGCCTCTATACTGAATTAAAATAAAATCCAGAAGCAGAGTGGAAGCTGCTTCTCTGAAAACTCCACCTGAGCTAGAAGATGTCGGCAACGGCACAAGCAGGTGCTGGGAGCAGAGAGGAGCATGGCCAGAAAGAGGGTCCCAGAGATCGAACGCATGTAGCACATGAAATGGCTAGCAATTAAGGGACTGGGCAAGCTATCACAGGAGAAAACATTTGGGATCTCACCGGATGTAGAACCCCCTCTTAGGGTTGCTCCGCAGCGATGCTGTCCCTGAGCCCAAACTATTGTTCATCATCTGTTCCCGGAGATCATGTATCTTGGCTTCAAAGCGGCTGTATTCTGTGGCAGGGAGGGCAAAGGGAGGTGTTAGTACCACTCCAAAGAGGCACCCAGGTCCGACTGTCCAAACTGGCATCTTTCACAGCTTAAACCACCAACGCCTGCACCAACCTCAAACACCCCACCATGCAGCCTGGTGCATCACCCGCATCAGGTGATGTGCCTTTTCAACTGCTCATCTGGCACTGACACACATCTCTTATCCATCTAATCAGGTCACCCTCTGCAATCCTTTCAGTCATGTGGCGTGCAGGGCCTTGCCAGTCATCTAATCACATTATTTCAACAATCCAGGACTCCATCCATATATCAGAAGGATGTATAGATCTACACATCTACAACATCCACTCATCATCATATACCACCACAATGTTCCAAGTGGAGCCCCTCCATGTATCCTCTCATGCACCGCAGAGTACATGTGGAAGATACCAAACCAGTGCCCCAAGATCCAGCCTCTTTCTTACTACCACCCACTCACCCCAAACAACTTCCTCATCCATCAACCAAATGTAAGATCTATGAAGTAGCCCAAAATACCATGTTTCCCCGAATCTAACGCTCACCTTTTAAAGCTGAATTTAGACTGCAATCCTAAACATGTCTACTCAAAAGGAAGTCCTATTGTATTCAATGGGGCCCAGTCTCTCAAAAGTGTGGTAAGGATTGCAGCCTTAGGGCGCAATCCAGATTAACTACGGGGAGTCCTTGCTCCAGTGTAAGAACAACTTACTCTGGATTACAATATGAATTTCCCACAGGATTTCACTAGGTGGTGCCGTAACGTAATGTCTCTTACATGCTCCCATAGTTACTCTGGACTGTAGGGTTAGTCTCCAAAATTGGATGCGCATTAGATTTGATGGTACATTAGATCTGAGAAAATACAGTGGTGCCTCACATAACGGAAGCCTGCTTGTTACATGAGACACTCTTTACGTGAAGCGGATTTTTCATAGGAAATAATGGAAACTCAGACAATTGGTTCCAAAACCCAAAAA
This sequence comes from Cryptoblepharus egeriae, assembly GCA_030015325.1. Classification (NCBI taxonomy): domain Eukaryota; kingdom Metazoa; phylum Chordata; class Lepidosauria; order Squamata; family Scincidae; genus Cryptoblepharus; species Cryptoblepharus egeriae. Next base: position 107,722,289 of record JAREYC010000004.1, on the reverse strand, counting down.
ATATTCATATAAAAATATTAACTGTAAGTAAAAATGATGACAAAACACAGTAATTGAATTCAAAACATGCATTCAGTGTGCATGATCCTATGAAGTCTATTTAGGCTACAATCCCAAAGACATTTTCCTGGGAGTAGGACCCATTTAACACAATGGAGCTTACTTCTGAGTAGACATGCTCAGAAGGCTGAAATCAAAGACACTTTCCTGGGAAAGAACATTTTCCTGATGAGACACTTTCTCATCAGACATGCTTAGGAGGCTTGCTAAAGACACTTTCCTGGGAGTAAGCCCCATTGAACACAATGGGGTTTACTTTGGAGTAGACACGGTTAGGAGGCTGCACAGAGGATGGGGGCTTACCTGGGCTACTGCTGGAGGCCGGTGGGGGCACATGGAGGCAGTTGCCTGGCGCCCCAGGCAACTGCCCCACGGTGGGGGTAATCAGAGGCAGCAGCATGCTGACTGGCAGTCCTTTAAAACAGGCTCTGCATGGAGCGTCAGCACAGAGCAACTTGGGGGCAGTTGCCTGGGGCTTGTTAAGTGAAGCGGGCTTGTTAAGTGGAGCACACTCCCAATGGAAATTTGTGCTTCTTATGTGAATCACTCTTCATGTGGGGCACTTGCTATGCGAGGTACCACTGTACAAGTATTTTGATTATAAGTATAGGTCAGTATTTAGTTTACTATATTGTAATAAAAATGTAACAAACTCACTGTTGTTTAAGTAGTGCAGTTAGGTAAAAATCAAAACATAAGCTCGTTGTCGTATTATTATTGTCATATAACATCCTTGTATGCAGTAAAATTAAATTTTGCACCTGTGCATTACAAACACTAGGAAACATTTTAAAAAATCTCAAGCCTTTAAAAACTGGGGTATGCATTTGATTTGATGGTGCATTAGATTTGAGTAAATATGGGTATGTGCTTTGGGATACTGAACGTAACAGGTAGGCAGAAATGCTGGTGAAATCTCCTCTAATGTGTGCCTCTGTTGATCAGCAGCACATGCACCAGGCACGGTCCCAGGCAACAACCCATAAGTATTGCCACTCCCAACACACCCACAGGGTTTCAGGACAAGAACAAACCGTCTGGCTTGTACTGTGCAATTATGGTGACCGTCTGCCCAGCGTTTTTCAGCGCGATGGCTGCCTGCTCATGCGTTGCATTCCTGAGATCCACACCATTGACCTGGGAAGGGAAGCAAATCCATTAGTGTCCCTCGGACTCGGCTGTGGGGCAAGCCCACTTACCGCCCGACCCCTTCTCCAATCAACTGCAGGCTGAAGTTGACACTTACCGAGAGGATCTGGTCCCCTTTCCGGAGTTCTCCACTGAGATCTGCTGGCCCCCCAGCCAGGATGAAGGAGATGAAGATCCCTTCTCCATCTTCACCCCCCACTATGTTGAAGCCCAGCCCGGTTGAGCCACGATGGATGACGATCCGACGTGGTTCCCTACACAGAGAAGAGATGGAGAGGGAAGAACACTGCTCTAGCTGGCTCTAGCTATCCAAAATTGGGGGGAGGGAGACTTCCTGGTCTGGACTAGACTTGACTAGAAGGTGGAATCAGGGAAATCTGGAAGCTGGACCAATGGAAATGCAAGCAGCAAACACCAGCTCTTAGCCCTCTGGAGAACAAGCACCACATATAGCTGGGGATGGGGAATGAACTGCCAAACCTATAGGGTGAAACAGCAAGGCACCTGTTGGAAGAGAGTTTACCTGGGTATGTCCTCCTCACCCATGAGCTCCTTCGGGATAGGGGAGTACCTCCGAGGGGAGGTGGGGGTCATGGCTTGTGGGTAGTCTGTGCCCAGGTAACTCTGGCCAATTTCATTGTCCAGGTGTTGGGAATAGGCTGCAAAAATATCAGAAGCAGAAGTTCCAATAAAATACACATTTTAAAAAATGTATCAATAAAATAGCATTACATACATAAAACTGGCCTGGTTTGCAAGCATGTATGGGGTGCCCCACAATCTATTTCTATTCTAGGCTGCAAAGAACCCCATTTGAGGTGAATGTCAGGCACAGACCCTGACTGGAGGAAGAAGGACACAGTCACTTACAGGAGGTGATATCTGGTGGCGCATAAGTGTCATTCAGGTACACATTTGTAGGCTTTGCCACCTTCAGGTAGACAACATCATAGGTGTTCTTCAGGGCAGCCACAGCATCCTCGTGCATTACATCTTCCAAGCTGACGTTATTCACCTGGGGAGGCAATGGAGCCCACCAGGCAAATCAAGAGGGTTCATCAGTAAATGACTCAAGCCAGTGGGCCAAAGAGCAGAGAACCCAGGCAGGATAACCAGTTCCACTGACCCACCCACTGCCTGAATCCCCCCTTACCGCTAAGATCTTGTCTCCAATCTGCAGGCGCCCATCCTTGTGTGCTGCACCCCCCTCAATGATCTTGGTGACGTAGATGCTGTTGTCGCCAGGGATGTGCTGGTTTCCAACTCCACCTGCAATACTGAAGCCAAGACCTGGGAGGAAAGAAGAGGGCAGGAGAACCAGGCAATGAGCAGGTAAGGCACTGTAGGGGGGATTCAAGCTTCTCTGTAAAGCTGTGCCCTCCAGACCCAGCAAGGAAAAGCTGGGTGCTTTCAGGTGCATCCCCTGGAAACCTTCCCCCCCCGCCCCCCTGCCCTCCCGCTGCCCAGAGATGGGATAGAGTAAAAGTTCCCTCACCTTTGGGTCCTTTGATCAGCTTGATCTCCATCACCTTCTCGGCAAGGGGCTTTCGGCGCATGACGTATAGGCGGACGATGGAGCCGGCTTCCTTCAGGGCCTCGACCGCAGTGCTGTGTGTCACCTCTCGCACATCGACATCGTTCACAAAGAGGATGCTGTCGTTCACCCTGAGATATGGGTGGATCAGAAGGGGACAAGGCATTTTTAGCAAGGGTGGAAGCTGACACTAGGAGTTGGTGTAATGAGGGAGGTTGGAGCCTGACCTGCAAATCTACCTGTATTTGTGGTTGTTCCCTCACTTTAACATCCCCAGCTAAGCTCTGCTGGATCAGAGCCAAACCCATCCTCTTGGGTTTTGGTGATACATGATCATCACTACAAGTTGTGTAACAAACTCCCTACTATAAACAAACATTGTCTTAATAGTTGATAACTAGCAACACGCCCCCTTAAACCTCTCCCTAAAAGTCAATACCTTAGTCTTCCATCCTGCGCAGCTGCTCCTCCAGGGATGATCTTGGTAATAAAGATGCTGGGGTCATCCCCAACGTGAGGGTTGTCAGTACCTCCAGCAATGCTGAACCCCAAGCCGGAGTTGCCCTGGAAGAGAGAGCCATTCCCCATCCACCCACCCCGCAATATCCAATGTTAGTTGGCACAAGACTGAAACTCTGGCCTCCAAGTCCGACTTTGTCCCACCCACACAGGAACCACCGTTCTCGGTTCCTGCAAGAGGAATTACCCGTTCCAGTGTTATCTCTTCATACTCCATTTCACCTTCTGTTCCATTTACCTAGAGAAAAGAAGGGACACGATGGGAAGTCAGTGTACAGAGAGGCTCAAGTTTGCAGGTGCTGATGCTGGGACTGTTGGGGAAGAGGTGGAAATCTTGGTATCTACATATCCTTTTGATGATGGGTCCTAAGAATCTCAAATAGCCATTCAGGACCACCTGCATAGGTGGTTCTTCAAATATGAGGCCAGATCTTCTGGTTTGGATTAGGAGTCGTAACAAGCAGACATGGGAGTATCTGGATGGAGTCTTGAACAGAACCAGATTCAATTCCAGTTTGCAAAGAATGACATGAAGGCCAAGCCAGGAATTGGATCTGCCATTAACACATAGACTGGCTTTACGCAACCTGAAGCCCAACCTTCACACCCGTCCCCAGTTTGGGATCTTAACACTGACCTCTCCAACAGGTTATTGAGAGGATAACAAATGAATGTGATTTTCTCTGTAAACTGGTTCTTGCTTTTCAACTTAAACTTCACTTTGGAAACTTTTAGTTGAAAAGTGGCTATAAATCATTATCCCCGAGATTTCCACTCTGGAACCTCTCATGGATTAAAAAAAACTGTGGACCCACTTATTGCTACTCTATTACTCATAAAGGAATAGGATTGTGCCTCAATATCTGAAGGGGTTTGATTATGGAACTCCCAGCTGATTTAAAAAAATGTGTCAAACAAAAGAAATTTTAGAAAATAAAAAGTGTGTCCCCTTACAATGGTTTTAAAACAGCTTTTCTTACTGTTGTAGAGAGGCAGTCAGCAATTAGAAATGCAAAGGACCACCTGCATTTGCCTGGCTCGGCTGAAGAATGGAACGACTGCTTCTCTAACAACAGTAGAAAAGCAGTTTTTAAAAATGGTTATTTGCAGTGGCCATTTGTGTATACACTTTGTGTGTTAAAAAACCACGTATAACAAGATTGTATAACATCCATGTATAACAACAACATGTATCCATGTTTAATTAACAACAACAACACTATGAATACACACTAAATATATGAAACATTTGAGAAGACACTGAGTAATGAGAAGAGAAAGTAAGCCTGGGGTTTGGGGGGTGAGAAGACAAGATGGGAGCAGGACTCCGAGGAGGAGGAAGAGGAGGAGAGAGAAAATGTGACAGTGGAGGAGGAAGGGAATATTCCTTCAACAACTCACATAAGCTGGTGCTTCTAAGGTATCTGTGTTGACAATCACTGGTGGGGAATTGGCCTGGGGAGAGAAGAAGGAGAAAAGTCAGGCGGCTAAGCAGTCTGGAGGCAACACTGTCTGTTGGTGAGCATAGCGGGGTAAAAAAGGGGTCTTGCTTGCAAGTGGCCAAGGCACCCCCCCCCCACAAATATTTGGCCATTACCCCACCTTAATAACTGGCACATCTCTGAAGGTTCAGGCTGAATGCAAGCCCGGACCACTGCTTCGCCCAACCCTAACCATTGCACTCCAAGCGGCTTCCTTGCAAACATTTCAAGCACGCCTGCTCTGCCCTTGCAAATCGTTTCGGTGTGCAGGAACACATTAAACCATCAGCACCAGTAAGAACCCATAAAACTAGCATCCGACAGCCACGGGCCCCAAATGCAGCCTTTTTTTATAAAAGCACCTTTGTCAGCATGTGCAGCTCTGTGCCCACATTCCCCGAGAGCAACAGGCACCCCAAATACCTGGATGAGCAACTAACCCCGTAGGCTAAAAAATGAATCTGTCATACTCGTATGTTCAGGTATTTCAAAAAAGGGGGTACAAGAAGTGGTGGGATTCCAATCAATTAACAAGAGGTTCTACGTCCTAATAACCTAAATGAACAACAGGTTCTATGTCCCATTCGTAACGGGTTCTCAGGACCAGGCGCTCATTAGCAAAGGGTTCTCTAGAAGCTGTCAGAACCCCCTGAAGCCCACCACTGGGTACAAGGCTTTCAGGTAGGGAAGGAAGGACAACGCATGACGGGGCAATAGAGAGCTTACAATTTGTGGGATCAAATAGTGGGATCAGAGGATGCTGTGCTTGCGGAAGGGGACAGATAATCTTCGGAGGGGGTTTCTCCCCCCAACCCCATTGAGAGGTGTCTCCCCCATAGCCTCTCATCCCATCTTTTCCTGGCTTTCCCTTTTCCTGTCCATCCTCATCCTCCGCTGTCCACTGCCAACAGTAACCACAGCAACACCATGGCAACCCATCACTGGCGCAGGCGGAGAAGGTTACCGTGGCAACCTGGGTATCATGTTCAGGATGTTCTGGGTGGACCAGCCCCCCCTTCCCCCCCCCGCCAGCCACTCCCTGCCCCTCATTAAGGGGGCAGCCTTTGAAAGGGGAAGGGGGTTTGGGGCATTCCCTTCCGGCCTTCCCAAGTCTCCAGCTGCTGCCAAAAAACACACATGGGTTGGGTAGGGGTGGGGGTGGCAGGGTCAAGAAAGGGGGCACTGAACGGCTGCCCCGAGTCTAGCCAGGGCAGAAAATGATTGCAAATCAGGCATTTTAAATGCTATTTTACTGAATCCAAACCATGATCCCCACATAGGTTCTGGGTGGGCAACAGTCAAAAACAAAAATGTCAGCTCAGTTTGCCCAAACGTTTTTAGGGAACCCCTTTCCCTCCCCTTCGGAGCCACACGTACCCTTCATTTTACTGCCCTGCCTGGCATGGCTCTGCTTGCACACCCTGGGGTGGCTCCCTGCAAAACCTAGTGCTGTGCACCCCCTCTAACTACGCCACTGAATGTGCTTCCCTGGGGCACCTTATTTGTAAAAAGGACTGTGATTTGGATGCCTGTCCAGGCTAAATCTAAATTGACTCTTCACAGGAGTGGGACCGTCTCATGTACAACCACCGTTAGAAGTGGGGGAGGAAGAGGGCATCACAAAGCTGGCATCCTTCAGTCTTGAAAGACTATGGGATCATGCTATGGAAAGAGCCCTCTCCACAGACATTTATTTTTATTTTGCTCCTGGGGGTCTGATCTGCTGGGGGAGGCTCCCTCCCGCGGCCCACAAGACCCTCCCTTCCCCACTGAATCACTCCTGCTGGTTGAGGACTTTGGCTGCCTGCCAGGCCACGTGGCCAACAACTGGGCTTCCCCGGCACCTTTTCACAGCTTAGCCTCTGCACATGTTCATAGTCACAAATTTCCTGGAGCTATCAATCCAATTTGCAACCGTAAAGCTGGCTGGCGCAGCAAACCCAGGGGTACGGGATGCCTCTGCTCTGCACGGGCAGGGCAGACAGGAAACTTGATTGCTTGAGTGCCCACTCACCCACTTCCCCCACAGCATACTATGGCATTACAGGAGTTGGAGGAGGGGGGAGATCTTTTTGTACTCTGGGCTCTGCCAGGTTGGCAGCTGCGTGTGGGTGGGTGGGAGGCAGAGGAAAGTGTGTGGGAGCAGGTTTGTGGAAGCACACACGAGTGCATGCAATTTGAGTGTGGCACTTGACAATCTCCACATAATGTGCACTTCACAGCCTTCATGTTCACTGGGCACGTGCAAGGGAGGACAACATTGCGTACTGAGCAGCACCAGTGCGCATCTGTAGGGAGAGAATGTCTTTGTCGGAGAGAGAGCACCAGGCAACCTATGTGCTCAGCTTGCACACGAGGAAGCACACATGCATGTGGTTATGCAGGCAGTGGCCCGTACAGTCTCCACAGTGATTCGAGTGCATTCACATTGCAAGCCTGTGTCGGGTGAGCCGCTGTGCACCATCGCACTGCACTGATGTGGAACGTGGCACTGGGGGAAGAACTCACTTGCTTGGTACTCTCAGCTTCCATTTTAGGTTCTAGTCCCTCAGGCTACAAAAAAAGCTGGAGGACGTTGGGCTGATCTGAGACCCAGCAGGATTTCCAGGACGCTTTCAGCAGAAATAATGTACAAACAGCACAAACATGCAGATGCACTTGATGTGCATAATTGATACAGACCACAGAACACAGTTTCCTTGCTACAGACACAGCTCTGGGTATCAGCACGCTGCTGATGCTGCCTTGAATGTGGGATCATATGCATGTGAGAGTGAAGCTGTGCAGGTTTGGGGCAAGCACAGAGCCATACATGCACAGAATCCACATGCTCTGCCTGCAAAAAACAAACACACAACCACAAACAGGATGACCAGGGATATTTGGCTCACAACATCCATGCAAACTGTGCACGATCACATAATTCAGCCAGGCACTAATGTGGAGCACACCATCGACAACCACAACCAGGCCACATACGCACACCCACACTGCACCAACAGGCAGCCCACAACTCACTGCAACGCAAACAATGCTCACTGTACCAGCACAACACGCTCCCCAGCAGAATACAACGCATACAGCACTCGCCGTAACACAAGAGGCACCGTGTCCCTTGCCAACCAAAGCACACGCACTTCTACACCACACTGGCCATTCTGCACAAATGTGAAACTTGCGTCACAACTCACAGAATACATCCAAATGACTATGCACACAACTGCCACGCACCAGGAGGAGGACACTGAACAAAGATAACCTTGTTCCTTACCTCTCTATAGAAGTTCTTAACACCTTTGGGACTCACTAGTCCACTCATTTGCATATATGGAGGGCAGCATCACAAACCACTTTGGCTTGGATAATCCTATGCCAGGACCGTACCACTTCAGGTGGCAGCTGGGTGGAGGGATCTCATGATTGAACACTACTGTTTACAAGAAAGACCAGCACACCTGGAACCCTTCTCTTGGCATGCTAAATATCGATATGCAAATTTTTTTTGGGAGAACAGTCCAGTATTGTTAGCATCCCTCCCAATGCAGGTGAAAGTGATACAGTCCAGACCCAAACTGGCCAAGTCAGTGAGGACTAGAAGTTTAGGTGCAATGCTCGGAAGAGAAGGCAGCAACTTGCTGGAAGGAACACACCGTTGTGGGTACATGGTTGACAATTCCACTCCACTAACAGTTCAAAAATGCCAGATTTGGGCAGGGGAGGAACTCACTAGTACAAATCCAAACCCCCCCCCCCCAGACCCCAACAGTTCATGACTTTGGATGAGGTGGAGAGAAAAAAGAAAAATCACAGATGAAGACCTAATGCTGCCCCTGCCACCCCTCTCCAAGATGACCTCCAATGTGCCAAACATCATCTGGTCGCTCTGCAAACTTGAACCATCATGTTCAACTTAGGAAACAAAAGGGGAGCCTCTCCCCATTTACTTCAGGCGCCTTCAGAGAACTGATAGGGGCAAGTTCAGAGGTGCCCCACTGACACATCACAGGATCCAGAATCTGCATCCAAAGACCAGGGGACGGCACACCACCCTATGATCAGCGCATGGGAGGAAGGGAGCATCGTTCCTCCCACAGAGCCTCAATAAAGAAATTCCATCACCATGCCATTGCCAAGGCTCAGAAAGGGACCCAAGATTGGCCAGCCAGTGGTGTAGCAAGAGGGGGTGCAAAGCACTTAGTTTTGCAGGGAGCCTCGACACACCCCTCCTCTTCAAAATTAGGTGTATGCCTGTTTTGGAATGGCTCTGAAGGGGAGGGAGTCCTTGCACAACCATGGTGCCTTATAAAACCTATTGCTTTGCTTGGGGGGGGGGGAGTGGCTATGCTCAGCTGACTCTCTTTTACATTGAAGCACCTTCCTGCCTACCTACTCCTGGGTCACATTTTTCAAACCCACATTTTCTTCAACAGGATGAAGAGTGGAAGGAACAATTATTTCCTGCTGTTGAGGTTCAAATTATACTTTCTCAGGGTGCTCCCTTTTCCAGCAGCACCTGTACTGAGATTCCATACAAAGGGTGTCTTCTACCCTAGACGTGGCTGCTTAAAAAAATTAACAGCTCCTAGCTGTTGCCATCGTCCCCCCCTTTACAAAATGTTGCATTTCAGTCCCAGGTACGGAAATCCCATAGAAAAGTTACTCAGCATGAGCTGTATTGGCGCAAGTGGCTAAGACACTGTGCCTGTTAACAAGGAGGCCAGGGTTCAAGACCCAGGTCAGCCCCACAAGACAGGGTGAGCTCCTGTCCTCAGCCCAGCTCTGTGATGACAGCTGGATCCAATCGTATTGGCTCTGCCTTTCCATTGGACTAATTCAGTGGCGTGGAGAGGGGGATTTGCTGCTTGGGTAACAGCCTATCCTCCATAACAATCCAACCCAGGCTTTTGTGCTTCGCATGCAGTGTATGCAGCGCCGAGCACGATACCATAGTCTTTCAAGACTGAAGGAGGCCTGCTTAGTTCTCATTAAGGTGGCCAAATTGTACCAAGTGGGGGCTCGCAGGCTTTCCTCCATGCACACGACATGCACACAGAAAACTAGCATGTTAAGGAGAAGGCAAGGCTGGAAACCTTTCAAAATCATGGTCCAGGGTGCAGCAGTATTCTGCCCTGAAGGGGACCAAGCTGAATGTAGGTTGCAGGAGAAGCAGGCCCAGGAGTCAGCAGAGATGACACAGGAAAAAAAACTCTGCTGGCTTGTCTTCCCATGCATGCATTAATGCCTGTGCATTAATGGTTCTGGTTGTGGTTCTGATCCTGCACTCCTGGAACATAAGAAGAGGCAGAGTTGCAAGCTCTGAGTCAAACCGCTGGTCCCCAAACCGCTGGTCCCTGGGATGGGCAGCTGTTCCCTCCCCAGGGGAGAAGAGAGGAAGTTCCCTCTCATGACCTGGGGTCCCTTTAATTGGAGATGCTGCTCTATCAGGGGTCTGCCACGTGCAACTTACTGCTCTGCCACCAAGTGCCCACCATCGCCCATTCCTCCTCCACTTTCCTGTCCCCAGTTCTGACATGATCCTGCTGACACAGGCTTTGTGAGAGGAGCAACTGACTCAGTGAGGGGAGCAACTAGCAACATAGGCAAGAAGCTTTATGACCAGCACCAGCTTTCAGATTCAAGAGAATTCTAAACTCCAAGAATCTGGTGTCTCCAGGTGGCAGCATCTGTTTAGGGTGGGAATGCAAACATCTCCCCAAAGGTGGAGGACTGCTCTCCAGCTGCCCCAACCCCACCCCACAACAGATCAACAGACCAGCAAAGGGCACTTTTCAAGGAGGATGCTTCCCCCCCCCCCCCCCATGAACACACAGGCTCCTGGGCAGCTGCAGCTTCCTCCATTCAGACTCCTCTGCCAGGCAATGCAGCATCTCAAGGCGGCTTTTTGCCAGTGTGAATCAGGCCCTTTTAATCTTCTAAATGGCACCCCGGTTAGAGATCCAGAGCGAGGTTTGCCAGCCCCCATCCCGCCGGTGGGCATGGAGGGATCTAGAAGGGATCACAACACCATTTCTACTAGAAAGGGGGGGGCGGTGACACTGCAGTCTTTTGAGCAGTCTAAGCAGGGAGTGCCTTGACCAGGCACACTAATAAACTCCATTCTCTGGCCTTGGGGGGGGCTGCACAATTTAATAGGGTTGCCATAATTCTCTTCCAGAAAACCAGGATAGGACTCCTTGTCAAACTTGCCTGTGTATGCATGAACACAATTCCCCCAAACTGGGACTGTCCCCGTTTTCCAGGACATATGGCAACCCCAGTGCCAGAGGGTCTCTTTTTGGGGAGTTTCCAGCAGTGATCTATTTTTCTGACTCATGACAAATGTGGGAACAGCAAAAATGGAAGGTTCCCCCCATTTTCTTGATATTAATAAAAAATCCTCCAACTGGTTAACAGAACCGCCAAGGTTCTTCACTTTCCCATTCATAACTCTGGAAATGTACAGTGTACACATTGACGCCATCTGTCTACAAAGCTGACGCACTAAAGCCCCCTCCATAACTACAGGCTGCTTCATTCACATGCTGGGAAGAAATCTGGACCAGCTGACGCCCCTCAAACACTGACCCACTAACACCCTAGCCAAATAATCACCTCCACCCCAAAGCACAGGGTGGGGAAGAAAACGGAAGGGAGGTCCTGCCCTAGAGATTTCCTTGCCTTTCCAGAATTCTCCAGAATTATCTTAATATATTGTCTCTGGATCCCACACACCAGCACCCCAATATCGACAACACTCTGCTTGGCCTGAACGTGCATCGCGCCCCCCCAAAAAAGATCCCATGGAAATCCTACAGAAATCCTTTCTGCAGTCCACTTATGGACACCCCCACTTTGGACCATACTTGTTCTGATTATCTGGCTGCCATATTCTAGCCTATGCCCCCCAAATTCTGACCCACATGAGTCCTCTGCTCCTTGAGGTCCCCTCCATTATCCACTCAGCATCTCTGCCCCTGCTGACCCATGAGCATCAAACACACTGGAGTCCCTCCTTTTCCCCACAGCCAAGAATCACCCCAGACCCTCCATCATGGTGGGAAGGCAGGATACTGTGTGTGCTTCCCTCCCCCCCCCCACAAAAAACTCCCCAGCATTTGCCTTTTGCTTGAATCATCAGAGAGCAGGGCCACCTCTGTGCAGTGGCATAGCTAGAGGGGGTGGAGCAGTCAACCTTGGAGGGGGCGTACAAGGGACCCTCCTGACATAGCTAGAAGGGGATGCAACAGTCCACCTTAGAGGGGACCCCATGACTCAGTGGCATAGCTAGAGGGGGTGGAGCACTCAACCTTGGAGGGAGGTGTAAAAGGGGACTCCATGACCCAGTGGCGTAGCTAGAGGGGGATCGGATTGCTCCGACCCCCCTCTAGCTATACCACTGCCTCGAAGGGTCCAACCCAGGGGAATCCCAGGGTCAAGTGGGGTCCAACCCAAGGGAATCCCAAACTGCCCCCCTCCTCACCAGGGACCTCACCTCACTCCCCCCCCCCAAGGCACGCAGTTCCTCCCACCCCAGCCCCACATCTCCCTGAAAACCCCAAGCCATGCAGTGCCCCCTCCCAGGCTGACACCCCAGATGCAGCTGTCCCCCAGCCTCCTTCCCAGTGCCCCTCCTGCCCCAGTGCGCCCTCCCAGCGACCCCGGGGTCCGAGGACTGGGGGGTCTGGTCCCGTCGAGCCCCCCGACGCCCCTACCCCGAGCAGGTGCCGCTGCTTCTTGGCCCTGCGAACGTTGCTGATGAATCGACGCCCCATCTTCTTGGCGTACCAGACGGACACGAACATGATGGAGAGAGGAGGGAGGGATGGGGAGGGAAGGGGCCCCGCAGGAACAGCCCCTCCCGGTCCTGGTGCCGAGCAGGAGCCCGTCCAGCCCAGCTCTAGTCAAGGCAAGGGCGCCCCCCCTCCGGCCGCTGGCCAAGCCCCTCCTTTGGGCCTGGGGGGGGGGGGGAAGAGAGGCTGCGTGGGCGCTCGGGGGGGGGGAGGCTGCGTGCCAGGCTGCCAGCCCTCCCCCGCTCCCATCAGGTGGGTGGGTGGGAGGGAGATGGGGGGCTGAAACATCAGCCCCCCTTCTAGGGGGGATGGAAATTTCCACCCCTGGTGCTGGGTTGGGGGTGGGACGGGGGTGGGATAGGGGTCCCCCTCCCTCCCCCAGCCCTCACTTGGAATCAGCATGACTCCCCCTGCCCAGGTAAAGAAGGACCCCCTCACCTGGGATCCCCCCAGGACTCATTTGGGGGGAGCGGGCAGGTCCTGGCCATGCCCCCCCCCGCCCAGGTAAAGGGCCCCCTCACCTGGAATCCCTCCCCGGGACTCACTTGCAAGGGGGGGGCAGGAAGGTCCTTGCCTGCCCCACCTGCCCAGGTATAGCAGGACCTCCCTCCCGGGAAGGATGCTGGGATGTGGGGCAGCGCTCACCAGCTCTCACTTGGGGGGAGCAGGCAGGTCCCTGCCAGCCCCCACTTGTCCAAGCAGGACCCCCGCCAGCGTGGATGCCTTCCCCCCTACAGTCTCCAGGCTGAGGCCCCCCCATTCTTCCCCCCTTCCCCAGGGGGACTTGGGGGGGGGCGCTGAACGGGGGTCGGGGAAGGGAAAGTAGACGGCTCAGCCCCCACCTGCAGTGGGTGGGCACAGGGGGGCGCCCTCGCCCTGCGTTCCTTGCACGTCGGGGATGCTAAAAGCGGGGAGAGGAGAGGGGAGGGGATGGGAAGGGGGGTGGGGCTGGCTGGTTACCTGGAGTGGGTCCCGGCAAGGACTGCCTGCAAGCGCAGTGGACTGTGCCGGTGGCGTAGCTAGACGGGGGCGGAGAAGGCAGCCTTGGAGGGGAGGCGTGCAAGGGGCACCTCCCCTTCGGAGCCATTCCAGGCGGGGGGGGGGGGGACACTAGGGCTGGCGAGCCCTAGGCTGTGCTTTTCCAAAGGGAATCCTTTGGCTCCCCCCGCCTGGAATAGCTCAGAATTAGTGGGGTCCCCTCCAACATCATTCCTCCATCCCCCTCTAGCTATGCCACTGGGCCTGGGGGATCCCTGGGCTGCACTTCTGCAAGGGGGCTCTTTAGCTCCCCCCCCCAGAACGGCTCCAAAGGGGAGTGTCCCTTGTACGCCCCCTCCAAGATAACTCCTCCACCTCCTCTAGCTACGCCACTGGGCAGTGCCAATTCCTGGCAAGGTCTTACTACCTCTTGCTGCCCCCCCCCCCCCAGCCAAGGATGCAGCAGCAGCAGGACCCCCTGTCCGGCACAGTCCACAACTCCCTCCCTCCCGCCCCCTGAGCACCCTTGGGCCTGTGCCCAGGTTAATGGGATTGCCAGGGCTGGAACAGGCCCGCGAGGTCACTGCCCTGATGGGATCAGGAGTGCCAGGGAGATAGAGCGGATCAGCGCCTCCTGCCCACCTTGCTAAGCCCCAGAGGAGTCATAATCCCGGCCACATACTTCTCACTGGAGCTGAGAAGTCCGGCAGGGGCTCCAGCACTCCTGCCCCCTGTCCGGGGTGACCACAAGGTTGCTATATGTCTGGAAAACAAGACAGGCCCAGTTTTCAGGGACTGCATTCACATACTGGCAAGTTTGGCAGGGTTCCTGCTCCGGATTTGTGGAAGAGAATTACGACAACCCTACATATGCCCTCTTTTTCCATGTCCGGGTCTCTCCACCAGTCTGGGCACCCACCACTCTGATGCCCCTTCCCCCAGTCTGGGCACACAGCACCCACCACTCTGATGCCCCTTCCCCCAGTCTGGGCACACAGCACCCACCACTCTGATGCCCCTTCCCCCAGTCTGGGCACACAGCACCTACCACTCTGATGCCCCTTCCCCCAGTCTGAGCATCCAACACCCACCACTCTGATGCCCCTTCCCCCAGTCTGGACACCCAGCACCACACTATCCTGCAGCTCTCAGAAGCTGAATGCGACCAGCAGTAGGCACAGGCAGAAGGGCTTGGGTGAGTTATTATAATGTTTATTATTTTTATGACATGAGCATCTTTGGGATCTGTGGGAAGTTCTGAAATTCCACTTCTTCACTTCCTCTTTTACCAGGGAACTGGAAGTTCACTGAACTATCAATCAAAAAGCAGGCTCCGTCAGTCTTGGAAGACTATGGTATCGTGCTCGGCGCTGCATACGCTGCACGCAAAGCACGGAAGCCTGGGTTGGATTGTAATGGAGGATAGGCTGTTCCCCAAGCAGCGAATCCCCCCTCTCCACGCCCCTGTCTTGTGGGGCTGACCCTGGAATCGAACCCTGGCCTGCTGGTTAACAAGCACAGCATCTTTATCGCTTGCGCCACCCACAGCCCATATCAGTCAGTCAAACCAATAATTGATTGTTGTTTGTTTCTTGTTTGTTGAATCCAACTATGACATTTACAGTGGTACCTTGGTTTGTATGCAGAATTCGTTCCAGAAACGTGCTTGAAATCCAAAATGCTTGTATATCAAAGCACATTTTCCCATAAGAAATAATGGAAACTCAGATTTGTTCCACAACCCAAAATATTTGTATATATAATACAAAATAAATAAAATACAAAATATGGAGAGAAAAAACAACTGAATCTGTACTTTGAGCTGTGCTGATTATAATAGGGCTTACTTTAGTATAGACATGCCAGGCTGGGTCTCTCAGGCTCCTTTCCATTGCCACCCCCCCCCCCCCAATACACTGGAGTGCTCTAGGAGGATTTCCTGATATAGGCAGGAGGGTGGACTAGACAACCTACTGGGCCCCTTCCCTTGCCCCATTGCCAACACTGAACATCCAGATGCCTTGGGAATGCCAGGTGCCCAAGGCTGCCATCCTAAAGACACTTTCCTGGGAGTAAGATCCATTGAACACAATGGGGCTTACTTTTGAGTAGACATGGTTAGGCTTGTGCTCTATGAGAGGTGAGGAGTGTGGCAGCCAGAAGCAGGGCCTTTTCAGTGGTTGCACCCCAGTGATGAACTTTCGGTGGGGTCTTAAAACGTTTTCACGTAAAAGAGCCTTCAGTTAATTGCCAGGCTGACTATCTTTAGGAGTTTAATAGTGTTTTTAGGGTGTAAAACTGTTTTTAAAAAGTTTCTTTAGAACGTTTAAAAATGTGATATTTTATTTTTTAAAATAAAAATTTTATTTAAAATGTGTTTTAAAGTGTGTTTTTATTTTACTGTATTGACGTTGTTAGCTGCTTGGGTCCCCTGATGTGGGAGAAAAGCAGGATAAAAATCAAATAAATAAAATAAATTGGGAAGGCCACATGGAAGGCATGGAAGGGGTTGTCTTCCTCTTGTTTTCTACACTGTCTGGTGTCTGCAGGTGGACTGCCTCTGAAAAGGGAGGTTCCATCTAGCAACTTTAATGGCTCGGCTTCCAAAAAGATATAAAAGGGGACTCCCACATACACACAAATGACTGACATTTTGCCTGGTCTGGCAGCAGAGGAGTTGTGTAACACTCACACCACCCCTTTGTGAAAATGCATCCTTCCAATCATTCACAAGATCTATTGGAAGGGAACAATTTTCTCCTCCACCCCCTCATTCCTACAAGGAAATGGGGAACTGTCCTCTGGACAGAAAGTCAACCTGGTGGAAGCTTCCTACACAAACACACACACACACAGAGAGAGAGAGAGAGAGAGAGAGAGAGAGAGAGTCCTGATGTGCTGGGAACCTGCTCCCACATATGCCTCCAAAAATGTGTGGGTGCCAAACCACTACTGCCTTCCTTAGGTAGGGTTGCCATAATTCTCTTCCACAAAATCGGGACAGGACCCTCTATCCCATTTGCCAGTACACAATCCCCCCAAATCAGTCTTTTCCCTGTTTTTTGGGATATATGGCAACCCTATTTTAAGCATTTACTTCCTCCAACCCAGGGTGACCATATGTCAAAGATTGCAAGAAAGCATATAGGACACCCAAGAAAAATGCAGGACATGATAACATATATATAAAATCCTTTCCTGTGGTTAATTTAAACACTATTACATATTATTAAATTTAAAACTAAATTTAAAAACAATACATTGCATATAATTTATTGATTTTAAGAAGCTTACATGCTGCCTACTTACAAGGAAATGAAGGACAGTGAAGGTTTTTATCCAGGACACAAGGCTTAAAAAGAGGACATGTCCTGGAAAAAGAGGACATATGGTTACCCTGCTCCAACCCTTCCTTCTTCCAAACCTGTTTTAAGTCCTCAGTTCCCCTGCTTCCTTGCCACTAATAATTCTGGGTAGCACAACGAGATACAAAGTGCCCCCACGTTGGTATCCAAATCCAGTACAGAGATGGGTTTCCTCCTTTTTATTCATATTATCTTTATGCTTAAATATCTCAGTTGTCTCTCACTGCCTTCTCTGGAGATACTTTGACATATATATATATGTATGTGTATATATATGTATATATACTGTATGTATATATATACATACAGTATATATACTGTATGTATACATACAGTATATATACTGTATATATGTATGTACACACACACACACACACACACACACACACACACACACACACACACACACACATATATATATATATATATATATATATATATATATATATATATATATATATATATATATATATATGAAAAGTCACTGATTCACTCACTGATTCACTCATCAACAGCCAGCCAAAACTGGTGGACCTAGAAGCGTGAAATTTGGGGAGGGTCTTCCTTCTGTGACATGAACACCCACCAAGAACCGATGCTGAGAAATTAAACCCCGAAGGGGCTAAAGTGCAACGCGTTTTTGTCCTATGCTTAACATTGAAGATTGATTAACAACCAGCAATTTGGTGCCTAGTTGGGAAGGAGGGTGCACTGGGGGGAGATGGTGCGCATGAGAGGATATGTACATGGAGGTTCATGCACATGGGAAATGTTGGGCATGAGAGGATGTTGCGCATGGAGGTTCATGCGCATGGGATGCTGGACTTGGGGAGTTGATGAGCATGAAGGATGTTGCACATTGGGGGTTAAAGTGCATGGGGGAATGTTGCACATGGAGGGTTGATGCGCATGAGAGGATGTTGCACATGGGGGGATGTTGCACATGGGGGTTGATGCGGATGGGGGATGTTGCACATTGGGGTTTGATGCACATGGGGACGTGTTGCACAATGGGAGTGTGGCGTATGGAGGGTATTGTACTCCCGCAACACGGGTACATTTCGCTAGTACATAAAAGTGTGGTGTGAAACTTCACATTGTGTCCCTTTTCCCCCATATGCTCTACAAGGGCTGACTTGTCTGTTTCAACAATGTCAATAAGTGTTTCCACAATTTCTCTGATGCTCTTTACCTTGTTTGCCACTGACGTAGTTCCCACATAAATATTTCCACATTCATACGGGATACTATCTATATCAGGGCTCAGCCACGGATGTATTGGATATTTAGGTCTCCTTTTAAAAAAAACCACAAAACTTAGTAGCTGAACAAATACAATTTCTTCCTGAGATGTGGAAACCAGAACTGGACACAGTAGTTGAATTGTGGGGGGACCACATATTTATACTGGGGCGGCAGAACATGAATAGTATAGGGTGCAATCCTATACACACTTTCTTGAGAGTAAGTCCCATAGGACACAAAGGGACTAACTTCTGAGTGGACATGCTTAGGCTTGCACCCTCAGTCTGTATTCCTTTCCTACTGACCCCCAATAGGGACTTTGCCTTCACCACCACTGGCATACAGGCTCCATATCTTCTCTGATATACCCACGCCAATCCCAAACTCTTTTTTGGCATCCATCAGTCTCAAAACACTATGGTATTGCACTCGACACTGCATAAGGACGGGGTAGATTGTTATGGAGGATAGGCTGTTCCCCAAGCAGCAAAACCCCCCTCTCCACGCCATTGAAATAGTCCAATGGAAAGGCAGAGCCAATACAATTGGTTCCAGCTGCATCGCAGAGCTGGGCTAAGGATAGGCGCTCACCCTGTCTTGTGAGGACTGACCCGGGTCTCGAACCCTGGCCTGCTGGTTAACAGGCACAGTGTCTTAACCGCTTGCGCCACCCACAGCCCTGATACAGATAGATACTGTGAGAGACAGGAAGCTGGACTAGGTGGGCCTTTGGCTTGATCCAGCAGGGCTCTTCTGATGTTCTTATGCACAAAGCACTAAGTTTTGTAGGGATTCTCACCACAGTGACCCTTTCCCCTCCAAGCCATTCTCGGCAATGATTTGCTGCAAAAGGGTGGGCTTCTTGAACACTGTGGTTCCCTGCAAACTTAGTGCCTCCCTGGCTCATTATTCACAGCTGATGTCGCATCATGTGTATATGTGAAGAGTGCAGGTTTTGTGCCAGTGTCAACACTGACCACCACGTTTGCCATTTGGTTGCCTTTTCTTCCCATTTGGAGGGTCCTTTTTGGAGCATCTCAGAATGTGCTGTTGCTTTTATCACTTTGAGTTGTTTGGTATCATCTGCAAACTCGGCCTCTGCCCCTCTTGTTCCCCACTCCATCCAGTCCCAGGACATATCATTAGGGGATCCCAGTTATGACTGTGAAAAGTACCCACTTATTCCACTGCTGAAATCTCCTAATCAGTAAAGGAACCTATCCTCATCTTCCATGAGTCCTTAGTTTACTCAAGAGACTTTGATAGAGTATCGCAAAGTGTTTCAAACGGTACATAGTGCCTGTTCATGTTCCTCCATGCATCTCATTCAGTTTCTTTGCAAACTCCCTTTCTAATACTGGTCTAATACTCCGAATGCTTTCCTGGCAGGTTTCCAACTTTTGATGTATTTAAATATATTTGTATTTATTTTCTTTTGTCATGTACTCCCTATATGTTTTTCTCACATCTCTTGTTGTCGGCTTCCATTTCTTTTGCAAGAGTTTTATGTTCCTTTATATATAACTTCCTTGACTCTGACTGATAAACCATGCTGGCATCTTCCTAGATTTGGAGGTGCCTTTTCATACAATCTGGCCATCACCAACCAAATTTAAATATATTTTATTTATTATATAAATTTTATTTATTATATAAATAAAAAAGCAGGCCTCCATCAGTCTTGAAAGACTATGGTATCGTGCTCGGCGCTGCATACGCTGCATGCGAAGCACGAAAGCCTGGGTTATATTGTTATGGAGGATAGACTGTTACCCAAGCAGCAAATCCCCCCTCTCCACGCCACTGAATTAGTCCAATGGAAAGGCAGAGCCAATACGATTGGATCCAGCTGGCGTCGCAGAGCTGGGCTAAGGACAGGAGCTCACCCTGTCTTGTGGGGCCGACCCGGGTCTCAAACCCTGGCCTGCTGGTTAACAGGCACAGCGTCTTAATCAGTTGCGCCACCCACAGCCACATATTATATAAATATATATTAAATAAATATAAACATCCATGTAACTACCCCTAAGGCATGCACCATTATCGTGATATTCATGATATGAGCCAGTACATGAACGTGGGGATATTACTTGCAATTTTTGTACTACCCGCATTTACTCGAATCTAATGTGCTATAGAATCTAATGCTTATAATCAAAATACTGCATTTAATCAAATCTAATTAATCATCAAATCCAATGCGCACCCTATACTTATAATCAAAATTCTGCATTTACTCAAATCATCGAATCTAATGCGCACCCAGATTTTGGAGACTGGATTTGGCTGAAAAAGGTGAGCGTTATATTTGAGTAATTATAGTATTTTTGAATACAAGAAAAACTATCTTGACATTTCCAGCTATGCAAAGGGTGCACATCACTGCATGATGCTGTACAGTAGCAGATCCTTCTGGATCCCCAAATCTGATAGATAGTGCTTGTTGCCAGACTCACTGAATCCGGGCATGTGTGGATATTTTCTGAAAGCGACTCAATTTGTTTTAATCAATTGATTGCAGCACTAATAAAAAATAGACATACATAGCTGCTGACATATTCCACTCTAACAAATTCGCTGCAGTCCCTCACTGGAGACCAGGTCTTGGGCTGGAGAGCAGAATTATCTGATCCCAGAGTCTCCCTCAATCCATATCCACCATCACTAACCTGAGCCAGAATTTCAGGTTTGCACAACAGGCTTTGAAATGGGGTTGCAGGCACATGAAGTTAAAGCTTTTCCCCAATTCTTCCCCCAGCCCACCCCCACCCCCCAATATTGTGACTGCAATCACCCTTCCCCTCCGATACAAAAACGATCACTCCCCAGTACCAGAGCAACACAATATCACCCACCCCCAATTTGTCACCCCAATACCATAAATACCTCTCAGCAGGACAAAGTGGAGGCTACGTTCGTAGTGGGATTCTGGTGTGTTTGCATGAGGGTTGGTGCCCAAGATGTGGGATACAGGAAGGCACACACATACATGCATCATGTCAACACACACACACACAGCCACACACACACATAACGTGTACGCATGAACACACACTGCGTAGAAAGCAGAGACGGAACCATAACGTGTGTGTGCCAAGTTCAGCTGCTGCCATAAGCTACAGAATTTGCGGGAGTACTTATTTAAGACTGTATCCAGCACATCTGTCAGATCTGTGAAAAATCAATCCTTCTATTTTAAACGCAAGCATATTTCTAGTCCTCAGTGAGGACCTGTCACTTGTTTTGCTGTAAGAGCTTGAAAAAATGTAAATGCCCCAAATTTGGAAAACTGGGACTTTTTTCCTGATAGACACGGAGCGGGTCAAAGAAGAAGATTCAAGTATGCAGCTGGGGCAATGACATTAAAGGCAACACCTCCTGCAAACAGCCTGCCTTGAGATGCAAGTAACAGCAAAGATGGAGCACGTGTCTCAGAAGCTCTCCCAGCAAGAAGCTTTTTGGGGATCCAGCAAGGACGAGGGTGACTCAAGACACAAGTATTAAGCCACACTAATGAGCTATAACTGCCAATCTTGTTGCGACATGCAAGAAAGAGGAGGAAGGTGACATCACCCAAGGTGGGCATGCACCGTAGTGCAGAAATCTTCTGAAGAATCAGAGCAACAACTTATAAACCTGTCTTGGGGTGCTACCATAGTCCACATCACCTTGTGTGGACGGGCAGTGCCATCACCCCCTGTTGCGTGCATGTGCAAACTTGTGCACGTGCACGCTACACCTCTGAAGCAAGCTACTCTGAGTGACTCAGGGTGCAATTCTAACCTAGGGTGGCACAACTCATTGATTTTCCTGATCACATGGTAATAAAGCAGTGGCACAAAAGTGTATTATGGCACTTCTGTGACACCCCCAAGTCAACACAGGACTTATGCCAGGGCTTAGGCTTAGGATTGCAGCCTTAAGCACTTAACATGTGCACTCAGAATGTGCGCCGCCAAGCTCTGCCTATGGCCGGGTTCGGAGGTAGAAGCCTCCAAACTTGACCCGAGTGGCTATGGCCACTGGAGGAGGTTAGTTTCAAACTCCTCTGTCACATCACCCTTTAAGGCGCATCACCTGGTGCAGACCACAGCAGCTGCACCCCCTAGCAATGCCAATCTGTGCCCATGGTGTTCTTGGTGACATGCACTAAGAGGTGAGCTTTCTCTCTGTGAGTAATTATTTCAATCAGAATTATGTGCATTGAGGATTTGCAATAGCTGTGACACGTGCCATGGCAGCCCACTGGAGTCAACTCAGACAAGAGTCAAACCAGAGTCAACTCAAAGACTACTCTCTTGTAAGAGTGGGAACCTTTTTCTCATATTTGAGAACACTGAACCTGAATCTAACATGGCTTAATGGGAAATATCTATATTTTAAGAGCTATTTTCTGCATTCTTTTAAAATTATATCAACTTGCACACAGGGAGAAAAAACCAATCCTATCCCACTTTCCAGCACTGATTCAGTGGCAAAGGAATATATGTTCCCTAACTTTGGGGAGCCTCCGTGGCTGCTCTATCATCTCGGGGTGCATTGCGGACTCAGATGCCTTAACACTGGAAAGTTCGACAGGATTGGGCCCAACAACAAATGCACAAAGCATGTGTGTTTTCCAGACTGAAATATGCACATATAATACTAATAATACATGAAAAAGTTAGCTACAACACGTCCTGCACAACAAGCACTGGGCCCCCACCAACAGAAGCAAAATATCACAAACACTCCACCTCATTCACGTTCATGGGTACACACACACACACAAACACGCGTGCACACACACACACAGCGCTTCTGGCACAAGGACAGACATCTTCTGTCATAACATCTGTCTGGCACAGACAGCACATCAAGCAACTGACAACGTTTGTGTGCCCCAACACACTCCTTGCCCACCACAGCTAATTGAAATCATCAAGGCAGACCTGCAACATGTTTTTGCATTTTAAAGATACAACGGACAATGATGGTGCCAAGCATGCGCATTGTGCCAGCTGGTTCACTAAGGAGCTCCCCTGTGAGGGTATAACTGGTGGCAAAAGCTGGTCTGACACTATGTAACATGTGAAGCCACACACACACACACACACACACACACACACACACACAGGTGTATCCAGACAGTTCAAAACACAGACATGTATGCAACCACGGCAATCCTGTGCTGAGTCACCAACTGCACCGTCTGCACACAAACAGCCATAATAGTGAAGCACACTCGCAGGTGCGCAAGTAGCATCGCATGCACACACACAATCCCACATACATTAAAAGGAACGCCACATACCACCTCCAAAGTGCCACTTGTGCAAAAACATTTAGGCCCTCATCTCACACCCAAATATAGCAACATACACATGTCACAGACCCATACAAACACAGGCACACAAAATGCACCCTGCATGCACATGTGAACACGCACAATGTATACAGAGACATGTGTTACTGCCAATTGGGACAGTGATGCCCACAGGCTTAAAGGTGTGTGTGGGGTGTGCGGTAGGGCGGGTGGGGCCAGGTGTGCCCATGGCGACGGCGACAGCGGTGGCGGTGGCAGTATGGTGGTCCCTCTCCTGGCCGGGGCACCCGTACCCACCCTTCCTACCTTCAGGGGGGAGATGTGCGAGTGGGACACGTAGCCGTGGATGCTCTCGATCTGGGACAGGTTCTTCTCCGCCACGTGGACCAGCTCGGGGGCCTTTACCTGGTTGGGAAGGTGAGTGGGGCTGTGCTCCAGCGGGGGGCTGTCTTCATCTTGGTAACGATATTTCTGAAAGGGAAGAGGCAGAGCGTCAGCACCACGGCACGCCCCCCACTTCCATGACTGATGCCACAGAAGCAGGAACACTTGGGGGGGGGGGTGGGTTGACTGTACCGGTGGAACTTTTACTTTTGCCTAGTGTCTCCCAGGATGGGGACATAGGAGAGGAGTTATTGGACTGAAGACATAGGACCGGGTGAGGCGAGGAAGGAAGGCATCCTTGTTCCCAAAGCCCATCTTGCCAGACATCTTTCTTTAGGGCCATGCAGGGCACCGTGGACTGGAGAGAGCCCTGTGAGAGTCTGGCAGCAGCTGTTCCTGTTTTGCTGCTTGGCTAGGGTTGCCATAATTCTCTTCCACAAAACTGGGACAGGACTCAGTCTCTAACGTGCCAGTATGTGAGTGCAATCCCTGAAAACCAGGACAGTTCCAGTTTTCCGGGATATATGGCAACCCTATGCTCACACCAAATTCTTCTTGGCCTTCTCTACTTCCTTGCACTGCATTGATCTTATGCCCCAGGATCCTGGAGGATCTTCCAGGACCAGATTCATCCTTCTCTTTGCCCTGCACAGCAGTTCACCCCCAAACCCCAAAGCCTCTTCCCAGAATGCTCCCTGCCACCCTGGCATGCTGCTTGCACCCTGGGTTCTTGTGTGCCAAGGGAAACTATGGCCAAAGATAGGGGGAGGCTGGATCAGACACTCCCGGGAGCAAGAAGAGAGAGGCAAGATCAGCAAGAGACAATCAGGAAGCCCTCCATGCATGGTTCTCTCCTTGTTTAAACATGTTGCACAACCACAGGCTCTAGTTCTGTTGAGGGGAGGGGAATAGGAATGTCATAGAACAAAACCTGGACCCCTCAACACAAAAGCACTGGGATTCTTCAGGACTGGGAGGGAAACCATGACTAGCATGCAACCTGTACCAGTTTGTAGTGTAGACAAATGCACACAGGTCATAGCGTAGTCTCTCTCATAACTTGACCCATGCACACAATTTAATGCTAGGCTTGTAGCGGCTTCCCCCAAATCACAAGCCTCAGTCCCATCAAAGTTGACACTGGCGCAAAGCCTCACACACAGGACTAAGCACATGCCAGCTTCAAATCCTTCTGGACAGAACCAGCCTGTTCCATGCTACAAAAGGCATCCCCCCAATTCTTGCTGTGCTCCTTTGGGAGCCAGGAAGCCCTGCAATTCCAATTTCTGTTTCACAGTTTTTCTTTTGTACTTTGTCGCCTGATAAGCGCTTGGATTCCTTTCATGCATGCAGGACGTGTATGTAAACGGGGGTCTCCAAACCGGCCCTCCGCAAGCACTGTAAATCTCTGGACATAAGGGAAGCTCTGCTCCCCAAAATCTCTAGAGAAGGGGTCATCAATCCCTGGTCCATGGCCTGAGCCCTGCTGAGTTCCCTCCTGGCCAGGAACCTATAGGACATGCACAGCCTAGTCACTAAGCTGCGCATGCCCAGATCACTCCTGCTTGGAACAAATTGAGGAGATGCAGCCAAACTGCAGAGCTGTGCATGCTCAGGTTGCTCCTCCTTGGAGTGATCAGGACATGCGCAGCCCAGCGGCCAAGCTGTGCATGCTCAGATCACTCCAAGCAGAAGCGAACTAAGACACAGCCTGTGTGCAGAGCTGTGCATGTGCAGTTCGCTGTCTGGAGCGAATAGCGAACTGCACATGTGCAGCCCTGCCGATCTATGGAAAAACTTCTTCCATGGATCAGGCCAGGGTCCTCCAAAGGTTGAGGATCCCTGCAGCAGAGCTCTGATTTTCAACTTTTTTCATCTCAAGGCATACTGACAAGGTACTAAAATTGTCAAGGCACTCATCATTCTTTTGACAACTGATAAGCTACACTGCACTGCCAGCAGGAGGCTCAGCTCCTCCAATGGTCCCACTGATAAATGACCTTTCTCCAAAATCCTGTGGTACACCTGAAGGCCACTGGTGGTACACCCATGTGGTTGAAAATGGCTGCATTTTGAGGGCTGGGAAGGCTGCACACACTTCCCCTCTCTATGAAAGTACCACATTCTCCATTTCCCCCGACTTTCAGCAATATTAAAGGAGAAGAAATCCATTAAGGTTGGTGGATCACAGCTCACTCCTCAGCAGCAACCAAAGAAGCCACCCGAGCCTTAAAGAACACGATCCGTCTGGGAGTTTTAAAAATGCTGTTCTGTCTAGAAGACCAGATGGGTGGAAAATTGGAGTGTGGGGAAGGCAGGAAGATCACAGCATGCCTGGCTCACTTCTTTACCTGGGTACCCCGAAGGTGAGGCCCCTCATACTTGGATGCTGCTTGGATGGAAAACATGGTGGCCTACCATGACAGACATCTGGAATCAAAGCTAAGCAGGTGGTGGCATCACCGACAGACACTGTGGATAAAGCGGAGAAGCATCGGACCAGGAAGGGGATTTCCAGACGTGCCAATCTGGGCAGACATTCTGGGATCCCAGCTTTGTGGCTGGAGGGCCAAGTGGATCTTGGTGCATGCAAAGCGGTCTGTTCCACAGGCACCATATGGGCCTCCAGTGACAAGGCTGGCCACAGATATAAATGCCCAGGTAACCCGCAGGCCAGACAAGGCTGGCAGGGAAACATTGGTTCATCTACACAGTACCAGGGCTCTCCCCAGCACTCAAGCACAACCCTGGCCAGCATCCTTTTCCAGCCAGTGCTGATCTATACGCCTTCTTAGGCTTGTGACTCAAGTTTCTCAAGGTCACCGACTCCCACATGAGCCTGTCTGCTCAGCCCAATCCTCTTCAGACCTTTCTCCAGTGTAGAGAGGACAGTGAGCATGGAAAGAGTTGAAATGCTTCAGATACAGAGGGTACTTCCATGGTGCCAAATTGGATGCTGCAACCCTATCCATTCGTACCTCGGAGTAAGCCACACTGACTACAATACAGAAACTTAAATGAATAATAGCAAGCAGGCCTCCATCAGTCTTGAAAGACTATGGAATCGTGCTCGGCGCTGCATATGCTGCATGCGAACCATGAAACCCAGTGGGCTGTGGGTGGCGCAAGTGGCTAAAACACTGTGCCTGTTAACCAGCAGGCCAGGGTTCGATTCCCGGGTCGGCCCCACAAGACAGGGTGAGCTCCTGTCCTTAGCCCAGCTCTGTGACGCCAGCTGGATCCAATCGTATTGGCTCTGCCTTTCCATTGGACTAATTCAGTGGCGTAGAGAGGGGGGATTTGCTGCTTGGGGAACAGCCTATCCTCCATATCAATCTAACCCAGGCTTTTGTGCTTCGCATGCAGCGTATGCAGAGCTGAGCACGATACCA
Source organism: Cryptoblepharus egeriae (assembly GCA_030015325.1). Taxonomy (NCBI): domain Eukaryota; kingdom Metazoa; phylum Chordata; class Lepidosauria; order Squamata; family Scincidae; genus Cryptoblepharus; species Cryptoblepharus egeriae. Next base: position 107,695,087 of record JAREYC010000004.1, on the reverse strand, counting down.
TAGTCTTTCAAGACTAATGGAGGCCTGCTTTTTAAATGAATAATACTGCAATCCTAAAGACACTTTCCTGGGAGTAAGACTAATGGGGCTTACTTTTGAGTAGACATGGGATTGTGTTCTAAAAGTAGATATTTTCTGCTGCCCACCTCTGTGATAAAGTATTCTGTTCAGCCGTGTTAAGACACATTATGAAGCCATGATTTGTTTAGCCAAACCATGGTTTCAGATTAATCCAAACTGAATTTATTTTGTAAACCACAGTTTGCATTAACAATGGTTTCAGTGCTATGTCTGAATTCGCTAACCCCTCGTAAATGAGTCTTTGAGCTATTGCTCTACCTACAGAGTCTACTGTACTGCAACTGAAGTAAACCTGTGACCTTGTAAAGGTGAGTCATAAGGACATATGGATCATATGTTGGATCATGCCAAAGGACCATCTAGTCCAGCTTCCTGTATCTCACAGTGGTTCACTGCAGCCTACTGGCAGCCTATTTCTAAACCCAGCAGTTGGCACATACTGTATACCAACTTGGCATTCAGAGACACCCCCTTCTAGAACCAGAGGTTGTGCAGACTCACATGGCTTGTAACTTATAACGGATTTTTCTTGTAATTGATTTTTTCTAGAAATCCGTCCACTTCTCTTTAATACTTATTTAGGCTAGACACTGTCACCACATCCGGTGGCAAGGAGTTCCACAGTTTATTTTTATAAATTTGTATCCCACCTTTCTCGGGTCATAGACCGACTCAAGGCGGCTCACATTAAAATATAATGAAAAACATAAATAGTTTAATTATATGCTGGGTAAAGAAATATTTTCTTTTGCCTGTTCTAACTCTCCAGACACTCAATGTTGGTGGATATCCCCTGATCCCCTAATTTTGCTCTAGCAGCCCAGAATGGTTCCAAAGGAGAGGGGAAGGGGCCACTTGTTAAGTGTGGGTACCATGCAAAACGTAGGACACAATCCTAACCCATTTAGGATGGCATAATTTACCTGCTACCCATTACCACGGTGGTGCGGGGAGGCTGGCATATGTTTGTGCACTGGCCTAAACCCCCCCTCTTAGGAGAGACATAGGCTGAATCCTAAAGACACTTTCCTGGGAGCAAGTCCCATTGAACACAATGGGACTTACTGTTGAGTAGACATGGTTAGGATTGTGGCCTATTATAGACTAGAATCCAGAGTAACTATGGGAGCACATAAGAGACATTATGTGCACCTATAGTTATGGCACCATCTAGTGAAAACCTATGGGGAATTCATATTGCAACCCAGAGTAAATTGTTCTTACACCAGAGCAAGGACTCCCCGTAATTACTCTGGATTGCACCCATAGAAGTGCTTTACAGCCTAATTGGGAATTAGGATCGCAGTTTTTATGCTTTGCAACCCTCTGGCTACACTATTGACAGGAAAGAACACATGATTCTATAGGTCAGTGGTATTCAAGTATTTCAGCCCGGGACCCCCTCAGAGAATGACAACCTGTCCAGGACCCCCCCCCCCAAGTGATGTCATGGTTAGAAGTACCATTAAAGATGCCCAGTGCCAGATTCCAAGATGGCTGCATCCAGCTCTTTGCAATCCCCCTGAAATGAAGCAACCCCTCAAGAGGGTCCTGACCCCCACTTTGAAGACCACTGCTTTAGCTGAAACTGCTGTGATTTACCACAACCTGCAGGAAGTGGCTGTACACATTTTCTTGTCCAAGAAGAAACCATTTTCCAAAAAACCAAAATAACGGAAATGGAACATCTTTACCGAAGTGAGGTCGTTATGTGTTGATTAACCAAAACAACTGAGCCAATGGGAATAATTAGCTCTGTTCTTGACATGCGGAGGGCACGGTAAGTGCAGGAACATGGCCCCCCATGAGATGAACTCCAACTGTGGGGAGAGAAAGAGTTCATTCAAGCAGCTTTTCAACCTTAGGCAGCTTAAAGGAAAACATGGTATCTAACAGTGCCGGAGAGCAAGGCAGCTCCGAAGAGGCTCTGGAACGGAAGACCTTTCTTCACTACAGCTGCTACACATAATTCATGTGCTTTCCAAGAAACACTTCAGAGCCCTGCTGGATCAGGCCCACCTAGTCCAGCTTCCTGTATCTCACAGCGGTCCAGCAAGAACACCCAAGACAACACAGTTCCTGCGTCCTGTAGCTACTCCCTTGCGTCTGGCATTTAGAGACAACCTACAGGAGGTTCCGCGTACCCATCATGGCTTGCAATCTGTAATTGACTTTTCTTCTAGAAATCTGTCCAATACCCTATTAAAGGCACCTAGGACAGATGCCATCACCACATCCTGTGGCAAGGAGTTCCACACATTAATTTCACATAAACTGGTGACCTTTCCGAGACTTTAGAATCATATAATTGGAAGGGACCCAGTAGGACCTAGAGTTGGAAGTGACCTAGTAGGTCATCTAGTCCAACCCCCTGCCTGAAACAGGAAATCTTTCTAGAGCAGTGGTAAGGGAACAGGGGTAAATTACCCCAAATGGGGTAAAGATGAAATTCCGGGGGGTAATGGACAGGCCCGCTGCCAAGACACAGCTGCAGCCTGAACCTCCCCAGCAGCCTCCCCTGCCAAGGTAAGCACTCATTGCCAACTGTCTACTCAGGAGTAAGCCCATTAATTCAATGGCGCTTACGGCTGATTTTTTTGAAAATGTAGGACATCCTACATTTTTTTAAAAGTCCAGATTTTTTTTAATAGATTCAATAAAATTTTGAATTTAAATAATTAATAATATATGATTTCCTTCCTTTCAAATCAAGGGGGTAATGTCGGCATATCTAAATATATTTGGGGGTAAAAGGTAAAAAAGTTCCCTGACCCCTGTCCTAGAGCATCCCCGACAGGTGCTCATCAAGCTTTAAGGTCCACTGCTGGACCCTCGAGCCTCCTCTGTCATCTAGCAAGTTCTTCTTGGACTAGACTGCTTACATGTCTTGGGTTCCCAGTGTCATGGAACTTCTTCTGGATCAAGTGCCTTCCACATGGCTCCACCATTTAAGGTGAACACAACTGATTAGGTGCCAGGCTGCCAGACCAGACCCAGCAAGTCCAGCAGATGCCCCCAAAGGAATCCCATAGCCTTCCCTTATTTACTCTTCTTAGTGGCAGACGGACTTTCAACATCCTTACTGTTCACCACTGATTTCAGGCACGAGAGTTCTCCCTCCTTGTTATGAAGTTAGGTCAGAAATTTGGGATGAAATGAGAGCCAAGCTCTTTTCTTAATGAGAAGAACCCCCTCCTCACCACCATATAAAACTGCAATTCAGTGTTGCCTGAAGTGGTTCAAAAATCAAAAACAGTGTGTTGTTTGAAATGTGTTGAGATTTTCCAAATACTCCGATTCTCTTTCTCCTCCACTCCATTTAATGCAAAATTCAACAGTGTGTTTTTGGTGTAAATTTTGGTGATCAAAACTTTTTACACACACACAATTCCAGTTCTGATGTGATATCTATGGACAGAACGCCATGAATCATACAAATAATTCAGAAAATGATAAATGGGGATATTAGCCCGGATTTTTTTTAAAGGAAAGAGTGAACAGCAGTACTCCCCCACCCCACATTTCATGCAGTCAAGGTTCCCCACACTGTCTCAAAAGAGAAATGCTGGAGATAAAAATGGAGTAGACCGAAGAAGAGGTCTTGTACACCTTGCACATTTATATGTCAGCATCCTGGACCCATAAATCAGGCATGAAGGCAGCAGCTCTCTTCTGCTTTTGCTCCCCAACCACTGGCGTTACTGAAAGAAAAACTGCACTGAGCATGGTTACTTAAAGATGTACTTCTGGAACATCTTGCAACAGTAAATTCTGTAAGATCATTCCAGCGGCTGGATCAAAGTCAACGGGGGTCTGTCTTGCCCAGCCTCCTGTATCCCCAGTAAACCACCAGCTGCCCAATAGAGAAGCCCATTGGCAGCTCTCCGGTCACAGCTACCCTTTGCTGGCATACTCCTCTGTTTTGCTCCTCCGGTCAGGAAGGACTCCGAAGGGGTTACTTGTACAGAATGGTGCAACGCTGTGCAAAATGTAAGGCTTTGCATCCCACAGGCTGGTCACTATCGTGACAACATCATCATGATAGCTGGTGACTATCATAACCATATAATGCCCCCTCTTTTCAAAAGTTGTTACAGAAGGTGGCAATTTGGATCTGCTGGTGGCAATCAGATTGAATTTCTTAATTGAATTAAAAAATCCAAATTGGCAGCTTTAATTGTGCAAAGTTTGCACTCATTTCATATTATAAGGGAAAATTTTCGTGAAAACTGGAGGTGCCTTTATCTTACAGACCTGGGAGTCTGCCGTACACCTCAGACCTCCTCCTGGACACCCCAGGGGAGTGTTGTGGACATCTGGACACTGGGAGATGTTGAAAAAAAAATGTGTCCCTGGAAATTAGATCCCTTAACTGCATTACTGGTATTGAGTTTCCTCAGACAAAGACTCTACGAGTAGCACCAGTCCCGTTATTTAATGCTCTTACCCCAATGCACCAGCAAGTGCTCCAGTCCCTTGTAACCTGGTGCCATTGCAATGAATTTAGTGATCCAGATTTCCGAGGTCTGATTCTCTGTCTGATGGTTCCATAAAGCCCCAGCAGTTTGGAGAAGACACACTGCGCCAGTGTCCGAAGCTTCATGTTTTCTGGTGCAACTTTTTATGGAAACACAGCCAGAAGCAAAGAGCAGGTCCAGCACATGAGCCCTTTCAGGACTGCACACAAAACACACTCACAGGGAAATAAAATAACCTCAAAGAGAAGATGCGGTTATGGATGCGACCCCCTCATCCCAGCCACCAGCCACTTTGCGACCGCTTTGTGAAAGTATTCAATTTTAAACAATATCTAAAATCTTTAAAAGGTTTGCATTATTGCAGGCACGAACTGCAACTAGAGCAGCGGGTTTAAGACGAGATACCCTGGATTCTTGAGTTCAGATACAAAAATCCTTTAAGGCACACTTAGTCCCCAGCAGGCAACTTCACTTTCCACAGCAGCAGATGAAAAGGGAGGCTGTTTTTTCAAAGATGGCAGCTGAATGACAAGAGTATAAAAACTGGAAACCTTCTGAAGAAAATCTGAGGGCTTTTTTTAAAGGAAGAAAAGTAAGGGGGCCACAATATTCCTTCATCGTGTTTTCTAGAGAGGTGATTAAACAGTTGTTGTCAATGTGAGGGATATTCAATTTTAATAGCAGTATTTAATATTTAATAAACAATTTTATCAGTTGTTAATATGTGGGATATTCAATTCTGAGGGGCTTCACTTTCCCTCCAATTCTGAGGGGCTTCACTTTTCCTCCAATTCTGAGGGGCTTCAACTCCCCCTCCAATTCTGAGGGGCTTCACTCTCCCTCCATTTCTGAGGGGCTTCAACTCTCCCTCCAATTCTGAGGGGCTTCAACTCTCCCTCCAATTTTGAGGGGCTTCAACTCCCCCTCCAATTCTGAGGGGCTTCAACTCTCTCTCCAATTTTGAGGGGCTTCAACTCCCCCTACAATTTTGAGGGGCTTCAACTCTCCCTCCAATTTTGAGGAGCTTCAACTCTCCCTCCAATTCTGAGGGGCTTCAACTCTCCCTCCAATTCTGAGGGGCTTCAACTCTCCCTCCAATTCTGAGGGGCTTCACTCTCCCTCCAATTCTGAGGGGCTTCAACTCTCTCTCCAATTCTGAGGGGCTTCAACTCTCCCTCCAGTTCTGAGGGGCTTCACTCTCCCTCCAATTTTGAGGGGCTTCAACTCTCCCTCCAATTCTGAGGGGCTTCAACTCTCCCTCCAATTCTGAGGGGCTTCAACTCTCCTTCCAATTCTGAGGGGCTTCACTTTCTCTCCAATTCTGAGGGGCTTCACTTTCCCTCCAATTCTGAGGGGTTTCAACCCTCCAATTCTGAGGGGCTTCAACTCTCCCTCCAATTCTGAGGGGCTTCAACTCTCCCTCCAATTCTGAGGGGCTTTCTTTGGATCCTATCCCTGCTGCGCCAACAACCCCTTACGTTTTGATTTGTCGGCCAAAAGGAGCTGGCCATGGCATTCCTTACACCAAGTACAGTTGTGTCTGTCAGGGTAGATGGGCTGGTAACCTTCCCAAACCTTCCTTCAAGGCTCAGAGTCTCTACTAATTCCTATAATTAAATTAATCTTAATTACTGCAAAAAAACAATACCACTAAAAAATTGTTTGGCAGAGATCTTCACACTCAAATCCCTATTTCTCAATATTTTTTCAGCTGTAACAACTACCAGTTCTGAAATGTGGGGAACAAAAAGTCTAGCAGCAAAGCAATAATAACAAATAGGGTAAAAATAGTAATAATGGAAAATACAGGAAAAATAAAAATACAGGAAAAATAGTAAGAGAATCCCATATTTTAAAAATGATTCAATTCAAATGGGTAGTTTTCACTAGTTTCCTCTAAAAAAATAACAACCCAGGTCATAGCCGGCTCGAAAGGACAGAGAAATGGAATTATTATCCCATGAAAATGATGCGGTGCTCGCTCGCTCACAGGTATAGAGTGGTTCCTTGAGGAAACACATGTAATTAGAGGGGGGAAAACACACCGTGAGAGTCACCAAGAGGAACTGATCAGCAGATTCAACAGAGAACATGAAACCCTGTATGGGAAAACTGCTGAGCACAGAATTTTTGATTATTTTTTTCCCAAACATGCACCAATGTTTCAGAACACCAGCGCACTGGGAGTGCTTTGCCACAGGCCAATGCACAAAAAGCCATCTTTCTCACACACACACACAGGGTGCAATCCTAACCAATATAGGCCAATGCAACTCACCCATCTTTCCGTTCCGATAGTGGCGTGATGGGGCCAGCGCATATCTGCACACTGGTCTCACCCTAGGGTTGCCATATGTCCTGGTAAATCAGGACAGCCTCAGTTTTCAAGGACTGTGTTCACATACTGGCATGTTTGACAGGGGGTCTGTCCCAGTTTTGTGGAAGAGAATTATGGCAACCCTAAGCAAGCCCTAAATGTTGTAGGCTTGCAAAAAAACAACTGCTCTAGTCCGCGGATCATTTTAATTCCCTTCTTTTGCACCCGTTTCAACTCTACAATACACAATTCCAGAGCTGGAAGGAACCTTTAGGGTTCTCTCCCCCCCCCCCTCCCCGCCAATGCCCACAGCTACATCCCTCCTAGCTGTCCATCCTCTACTTCAGGGGTCGCTACAATTTTTAACTAAAGGGCCACATCAAAACCTGGCACAGTGTGAAGGACCATTAAAAAATCAAATATAAAATTTAAATGAACAGATTAGAGACAGAACTTGAGATTAATAAGAGGGGCTCAGACTTCCAGGATTTCTGCAAGCACCAACACCCAGCACAGAAATAAAGCACATACTTAAATGGACCCCCATTTCCCCACCCACCATCACCCACCCAGGCCAGACGTCCACGCAAAACAGTTCATATTATCAGGAAGTTTTTACTTTTAACAAGCAATCAACATCTCTTTTTTTATTGAATGTTATAGAACGTACCCATTTGTCTCACCCTCCAATCTTGATAACCAGCACGCTCTCTTTCAACATCCCCCTCACCAAATTCAACATGTCCAGATCTTTCAACCTGTCCTCACAGGCACCGTCCCCAGCACCCCCATCATCATAGCTACTCTTAAGACATGTTCCAGTTTGTCAATACTGTAAAGCCCAGGACACATCCTTCTTGAAGTGTGGTGGTCAAAACTGGACATGGCCAGTGGTGGGCCCGGCCTGGCCCAAGTACCGGTTCTCCAGAAGTGGGCAGGGCCAGAGTCAGGGGGCAGGGTCAAGGTCAGGGGGCGGGACTGGGGAGGTTTTTAATTTAAAAATAATTTTTTTTAAAAAAAATAAAAATTACTTACATGAGTAGACCTGCATAGGATGGGGCTCTGAGGCTGCAGTCCTCTCCACACTTTCCCGGGAGTAAGTCCCATTGATAAACTGGGACGTACTTCTAAGTAGACCTGTATAGGAGGCGTCGCGCTCCTCCTTTTTAGGCTCCCCGGCCAGCCGGGGAAGCAGGGAGAGCGGCTGTTAAGCCAGAAGAGCCGAAAGAGAGAGAGCCAGAAGAGGAGAGCACGGTGGTGGCTGAACTGGTCCCTATGGTTCTGGGGGCCCCCTGCCGCTGCTGGCTCGCCAGCGGCAGGGGTATTGAAAGAACCCCCCCTCCCGAACCGGAGCGAGTAGGCCTGTGCCCACCCCTGGACTTGGCATTCCAAATGTGGGGCAAACTAATGAGGGATATGTAAGCATTAGAAGATGAGCAAACTGGTTCTCAAACCCTTTCCTAATGATTCAGTTGCTCCCTTGATGTTTTCACTGAGCCATCAAGACTGCCCAAGATCTTTTTCCTGATGATGTGCAGTGTGCCAATTTCTACAGAGCGCCTTTTTTCCTTCCAAGGAGCATGAATTGTGGCCACCTAACCTTAGACTCCAGGATGGCGCTGCTTTCAACCAAGTCAGCCCATTGACTCATCTAGGCCTGATCATTGTCAACACAGATTGGCATCAGTGGTGGGCTCCAGCTGGTTCGCACCTACTCTACAGAACCAGTTGTTAACGAGAGATAGTACATATAAAGTTTAAAAATAGCCATTTAAAAGTGGCTGCCAGATGGGCATAGAACCAGTTGTTAATTTCTTTGAATCCCATCACTGGTTGGCATCAAACTCTCCACGGCATCAAGACAGCAACTCTTCCCTCCCTGGAGATGCTACCACAGATTGAACCTGATGGGACCTTCTGCATGAAGGGCATGCAGGTGCCACCGCCTCCACTCTGACAGTGAGCACAGAATGGGGCCTTCTATGAAACTGGCACTGTAATGGCTGGGCCATCTTGGATCTCTGGCATTTATGCTTCAGCGCACATTCTTGACCTTTTCCCACCTTCTGAAGGACTTCAAAGGAGTGCAGGAAAGAGGAAGGAAAAGCTCAGTTAATGCAACATTCTCCAATGGTGGACCAGGGAGCCAAAGTCCATCTTCGGCCAAACTAGCCCATAACCTGTCCGCACAAGACGAACAAAGAAATCCAGCCTTCCTCCAGGTGTGCTGAGATTGACCTTGAAAGCCCTCATTTTTAGCACAAGTCAAACAAACCCAAAGCCAGGAAACAGTCCCGGGTTTTGTTTTTCAGGAACCATAACTTGATGAACATCTGCTCAGAGGTGACACATTTGCTCAACATTTTGTAAAAAAGTTTATGGAAACTGAACTAGGAAAAGTTCTGGGGAGGAGACTGGAATCCACTTAATGTTTCAGGGTAGAAATTAGGGTGGCCAAAGGTTGACGAAGCAGGATGTAGTAGCTAGAGGGGGACAGAGAAGACAGTCTTGGATAGAGGCATGCAAAGGGGTCCTCACCTTCAAAGCCATTCCAAGTGGGGGAGCCAAATGGAGCCCTATGGAAGGGACGTCTGGACCCCTTGCAACTTCCTTGCAAGGCAGACTCCTCCACCCTCTCTCTAGCTATGCCACTGCTTGACACAAGGGTGACAAAGGTCCTTCCAAAGCCCCCTCCTTCTCCTGTCCTGTACAGACCCACTTCAGCTGCAGGGACCAGGTATGCGTGGAAAGGACATGCTGCACACCTGGAGGTCTCAGTGGGTCACCCCACTTAGCCATGTCAGAGAAGACACTGCCGATGTCCAGATAAGGATGGCATGGCAGGCCCCAGCCAAGGGGATCTGGAGCAAAGGAGGGAGAGGGGCTCTGGATCAGCTGGCCAGCAACCCCTCTAATGCCAGCTTGTCAGAGTGACCATATGTCATAACTGGAAAAAGAGGTCAGGCCTCTCCAAAATGTAGGACATACAAGAAAAATGTAGGACACAACCAAATAAAAATTAAAACACTCATATAGACTGCTTTCATGCGGTTAATTTAAATACTATATTAACTATTATTAAATTTAAAACTATTACATGTAATTTATTACATAATTTATTACTTATAACTGATGAACTACAAGAATTCTATATGCTGCCCGCTCAAAACGAAATGGAGGACAAAGATGGTTTTTTCCCAGGACACAGGGCTAAAAAAGGAGGGCATGTCCTGGAAAAAGAGGACAGATGGACAGAAGCCAGAACCAGCCTATGGATAGGCAACTCCTGGAGGAGGCAGCTGGAGCTGGGGGGCTGGAGATAATTAAATGGCGGGGGTCTGGCCTAACCTGACCCTGGAAGCAGCACTCTCTGGTTCTGCAGCCCCCTCCCTCCCAGCCTAGCTGGAAGACCTGCCTCTGGCCGGTGGCATAGCTAGAGGGGGGCACAGCAGACAGTTTTGGGGGGAACCATTCTGGGAGTGGGGAGCAGAACGGAGCTGGATGGTCTGGAATGGGTCCAAAGTGGGGGAGGGGGCTGGAATGGATCCTTTCATGCCCTGGGGATGACAGTGCTTTGCCCCCTCTAGCTACGCCACTGTCTCTGGCTACCCCTCTCTTGGATCTCCCTCCGCAGCTGGGTTGGGGGGGCTCCGAATGGTGGAGGACGAAGGATGGGGGGAGAAAGATGGAAATGAGGATGATGATGATGATAATGGGGGATGGCTTTGGGCTGACCCCCATATACACCCTCGCAGGGGGGGGGGACTTGGGGCGCCCCTCCAGGATGCCATGGAGGAGAGGGGAGGCTCGTCTCTCCCTCCCTCCCTGCCCCCCGGATTCCCCCCACCGCGGCTAGGAGATTAGCGAGCGTAATCTAGGCAGGTCCTCCAGCGGGGAGGGCAAGAGGCTCCACAGCAGAGATTAAATCGCCGCCCCCCCCCTACCGGAGGAAGAGGAGGAGGGGAAGTGGGGGGGGTCGTTGCACCCCCAGACCCAGCTGGAGACAGCCAGAGGACCCCCTGGAGCGGATCCTGGGGGTATACAGGGGTGGTGAGCAGGGGGGTGATGGGGAGGGTGCCAGCCTGGACCCCCATGACCCCCCCATCCTGCCTACCTTGCAGCCGAAGACGAGCGAGAGGGTGCGGTTGCTGCAGGTGATCTTGCACTGGCAGAGGACGGGCGAGAAGCAGCCCAGCTTGCGGAAAGGGGGGGACACTCCGTTCAAGCCCATGCCCCCCAAGCAGCCCCCCGACGCCCCCAGCCCCAAGCCGCCTCCATCGGATGACCCACACCAGACCGCCCGTCCGACGGCACCTGCGCTCCGCCCGGCCGGACAGCCAGGGATGCTTCGGCTCCTCCTCTCCCCTCCTCCCCCTGGGCACGTGGGCAGCAGCCAGGCCAGGCCAACCTCCCCCTCCATAGTGGCGTAGCTGGGGGGGGGTCTAAGCACTCAAGTTTTTGTAGGGAGTCTCACCGCTACAGAGCCCCCCTCTGGCTACGCCACCGCAGGTCTCACCTCTGGGCATAAGGGGAACGTGTGTGCGCGGGTGGACGAGAGTTTATTGGGGGGGGGTCAGACCAAGCCACCCCATCATCATCATCATCATCATGGCTCCCTCCAAGATCGACTGCTCCCACCCCCCTCTAGCTATGCCACCGCAGCTTCCCACTCAGAACGTTCAGCCCCCAAACGTTCCATCCATAGAACGTTCAACTCCTCAACGTTCCATCCATAGAACGTTCAGAACCCGAACATTCCATCCCTGTGGCTCCGAAGGGTGACTCCCTCCAAAACTTGACTGATCCACCCCCCCCCCCCGATACGCCACCGCTAGACATTCCCTCTAGGCTTAAGGGGAACGTGTGCGCGTGCACGAGGATCTATATGGGGGGGGGGGTCAGCCCAAAGTCACCCTCCATCATCATCATCATCATGGCTCCAAAGGGGTGAAGCTCCCTCCAAGACTGCTCTGTCACCACTAGCTATAACCTCTGGGCTTAAGGGGAATGTGTGCACATACAGGAAGGTGTACCATATTACTCGAATCTAATGCACACCTTTTCCCCAGCCAAATTTAGGCTGCAATTCTAAAGACATTTTCCTGAGAGTAAGACCCATTGAAAACAATGGGGCTTACTTCTGATTAGACATGGTAAAGATTGTCTCCAAAATCAGGGTGCACATTAGATTCAATGGTGCATTAGATTCCAGTAAATAGTGTATTTTGATCTCTTTCTTACTACCACCCGCTCACCCGAAACATCTTCCTCATCTGTCAACTAAATGCAGCATCCATGAAGTAGCCCAAAATACCATATTTACTCAAATCTAATGCACACCTTTTAAAGCTGAATTGTGTTCAAAGTCTCCAAAATCAGGTGTGTATTAGATTTGATGATACATTAGATTCGAGTAATTATGGTGTTTTGATTATAAGTATAGCTAAGTATTTAGTTTAATAGTTTACTATTAGTGTAATAAAATGTAATATAAAGTAGTGCAATTAGGTAAAAATCATAATATAAACCCATTGCCACATTTTTATTATCATCCAATTACTAATTGTTATATGAAGTAAAATTAAATTTTGCACCTGCTTAGCAGGTGCGCATTATAATTGCAGTAGCATTTTTAAAATCTCAAGTCTTTTAAAATAGGGGTGCACGTTAGATTCGATGACGCATTATATTTGGGTAAATGCAGTATATTGGAGAGTGTCATCATCATCATCATGGCTTCAAAGTGACCTGGCTTTTAGTGACTGCACTGGGCTATCTAACTGAAGCACCCCGTGTAGGGCTCCGCATCCCCCTTTGCAATGAAGCCCTAAGCTTAAGAACATGTGGGGTTGGACTAGATGACCTTAGACTCATCTAATTCATTTTGTGGTTGGTAGTTTCAGCAAAGACCAAACCCACCCATCTCTTGGGGGGGGGCTCTTTCTTCCTCCAGGTCCGTGAAGGACAGCCTGCTGTGAGCAGAGGGGGGGTTGAAACACCAAAGTCCAGAAAACCAGACCATGTTCACCTGCATAATGAAATCATGGCTCCTGTTTGAATCAGGTGCCAGCCAGCAAGCAGGGCAGCTCAGGTCTTGGGGGGGGGGCGAAGAGAAATGGGAGAAGTAAAAGGCCCAAAGGATTTGTGCACTGTGACTTTTGCTCCTTCCCGACAAGCGTTCTCTCCCCCCCCCCCCCCCAACTTTAAAGCAGCCAGCTGGCTTTACCCCCAGAGTTAAAACCTTGTAGACAACGCGCTCTGGCCAGTTTAATCAGAAATGTTCATGTCTACAATAGGATTAGAACAGCAGATGCCAGAGGATCGAGGAAGGGGGGGGCACGAAGACAGTGGCAGGCAAGTCCACAGAGTTCATGCTGTCTGGATCTGTGCCAGCTTCAAATGTCCCCCCCCCCACCCTTCCTTTGTCCACTTCTACGTTATACATTGAAATACTTCTTCAACCTTTTAACAAAATTGATTTTATTAAAACAACAACAACCATATTTGCCCGAATCTAATGCGCCATCAAATCTAATGCACACCCAATACTTATAATCAAATACATTTACTCAAATCTAATTAACCATTGACTGTAATGCACACCCTGATTTTGGAGACTGAATTCGGCTGAAAAGGGTGAGCGTTAGATTTGAGTAAATATTTGGGATTGTAAAGGGAGAAGTAATACCCCCAGTTAAATAAAAACATATCTTCTCATGCACTTATTGGGAGAAAATTAATTAACTCTTATGAAAATTAATTAACAGCGCAATCCCAGCTTATTATCAAATGGGGAGACCGGCTTGTGCATTTGAGGCTGAAAGCAGCTGAAGACCAAGGCAAGGGGAATCAGTTACTCTAGGTAGGGCCACAGTAGACCCAATGGGTCTACCTAAAGTGGTGGCACAAATTGTAACAACCCAGAACTGTGCCACACTGCCTGGTAATCTGGCACAAGTGCCAGATCCTGGACCCACTTCCAGGCTGCTAGGAAATGTGCCACGTCTTTAGCTGGCACAGATCTGAGTAGACCCAGTGGGGTAAGGGGAAGTAATTCCCCTTTTCTGGACTGGGCCATTTTCAGCCCCACATGCGCACTGGGCTTGCACCAGGCCAGCATGTCCTTTGGACTGTGCTCTTAATAAGAACATGCGAAGAGCCCCACTGGATCAGGCCAAAGACCCATCTAGTCCAGACTCCTGGATCTCACAGTTGCCCACCAAATGCTAAAGGGCTGTGGGTGGTGCAAGTGGTTAAGACACTGTGCCCGTTAACCAGCAGGCCAGGATTGGAGACCCAGGTCCCCACAAGACGGGGTGAGCTCCTGTCCATAGCCCAGCTCCTGCCAACCTAGCAGTTCGAAAACATGTAAATGCAAGTAGATAAATAGGTACCACCTTGGTGGGAAGGTAGCAGCGTTCCACGTGCCTCAGCATCTAGTCGTGCTGGCTTGGAAATGGGATGAGCACCGTACCCAAGAGTCAGACACGACCGGCAGTTAACCTGTGGGGGACCTTTACCTTTACGGCCAAATGCTTCAGGGAGCATCAAAAGACCTACATCCTGCTGCCCTCCCCTCCATCTGGCATTCTGAGGTTGCCTATATATCTAAAAAAAGGAGGTTGCACATAAAAGGAACCATGATGGACTTTTCCTCCATAAATATGTCCAACGTCCTTTCATAGGTATCTAGGCCAGATGGCATCACCATATCCTGTGACAAGGAGTTCCACAGGTCAATTACATGCCCAATAAAGTTTTCTTTTATCAGTTCCAACTGTTCAACACTTTATTTTAATGGATATCCCCTGGTTCCCCTGGTGTAATGTGAGAGGGAAAAGAATTTCTCTCTATTAACCTTTTAATTTTGTATGTCTCTATCCTCATTCCACCTTCATTTATGGCACATCCACCTTCTTGTATTTACTTGAATCTAATGTGCATCTTTTCCAGCCAAATATAGGGTGCACATTAGATTCGATGGCCCATTAGATTCAAATAAATACAATATCGATTATAAGCAGTATTTTCAAAATACAGTATTTTGATCATAAGTAGGTCTGATCAATAAGTATCAGGACTGGCGCCATAATAAAATACGCAGATTGAAACCACTTGGCACAGACTGACCTTGCCCCCAACGGTGCATGCACACTAGGTTTTAACATCCTAGCTCACATCGAGCACAATCCAGAGTAACTACAGGGAGTCCTTGCTCTGGTGTAAGAACAATTTACTCTGGATTGCAATATGAATTTCCCATAGGTTTTCTCTAGGTGGTGCAGTAACTATGAGTGCACATAATGTCTCTTACGAGCTCCTGCAGTTACTCTGGATTGTAGGGTTCCTCTATTTACAGCAGTGCTCGGAAGGAACGTGTGTAGCGTGTGGTTGTTGCATTGACTATGACAAAGTTGAGCAGAGAATCTACATCAAATTTTGGCAATACCTGTGCAGAGGCCTATGCAAAGTTGCAGAAAGCGTACGGAGGGGAGTGTATAAGCCGCGCACGAGTGTACGAGTGGTTCAGACGTTTCCAAGATGGCCAACAAAACGCCGACAGTGGCGAACGTTCTGGGAGACCCGCAACCAGCAGAACTGAGAAAAACATCACAGATGTGCGTGCAGCTGTGAGGGGAACTTGTCAGATCACCACCCGTGAGTTATCAGAGGATGTGCAGATTATTTACAGTTCATTTCAGTCCATTCTCACTGAAGATCTGGGTCTGAGACGCGTGTCTGCCAAGTTTGTGCCAAAACTGACCAAAAAGAAACTCGGGTTTCAATTCCACAAGATCTCCTTGATTGTGTCGAGAATGATGACAACTTTTTGAACATGGTCATAACGGATGATGTTGTGGGTTAGGGTTAGTGGTTGTGGGTTAGGGCTATGACCCCGAAACCAAGGCTCGGTCTTCACAGTGGAAGACCCTAACCTCTCCAAGACCGAAGAAAGCACGAAAGAGTAGAAGCAATGTGAAGACACTGTTGACCGTTTTCTTCGACTACAAGGGGATTGTTCATCATGACTATGCTCCACGTGGTCAGACAGTAAACAAGGCGTGACGTGTTGCGGCATTTGCAGGATGCTATTCATCAGAAAGGCCAGAATTGCATGTGTCCGGTGAGTGCAATCGCACTACGACAACGCACCTGCCCATTCAGCGCAGTTTGTGCAGCAGTTTTTTTGACAAGCACAACATCCTCCAGGTCCGACAGCCACCGTATTCCCCAGATCTCGCCCCTAGAGACTTTTTCCTCTTTCCAAAAATCAAATCCCACTTGAAAGGATGAAGATTTCAGGATGTCAAGGAAATCCACACGAATGCGATGAGGCAGCTGCTGATTATCCCAGAAAACGAGTTCCAGGAATGTTTCCATCAATGGAAACAGCGCTGGATTAAGTGTGTGGCTTCCGAAGGGGTCTACTTTGAAGGAGATTGACCCCCAAATCCAGAGCAGCTACTCCACTAGATGCGTCAGTGCAACATGCCTTAAATCAGGGGTCTTCAAACTTTTAACTTTAGGGCTCCTAGACCTTTAACAGGTTTGTAGAAGAGGGAATTTCAACTTGTGATCTGTGAGGTGAGAAGCTGCACCTGCTGAAATTCCCTCCTATAAAGGTCCAGGAGTCCTGAAGTTAAAAGTTTGGAGATCCCTGATTTAAGTCGATGCAGTTACAGCGCCATCTAGTGGAAACCTATGGGAAATTCATATGGCAATCCACAGTAAATTTTACGTGCGTCGGAGCAAGAACTGCTGTAGTTAGGCTGCAATCCAGAGCAAATTCAGCCTGCTCTGACCTAACTGCACTCTCCTAACTATTCTGTATCCAGAGCAGAAAGTTATGCTGAATCCAGAGAGTCAGGAAGCCTGGGCTGCCCTAACTGCTCCAGAGCATGCTAAGTAATTGACACAAGGGGAAGACTTGCTCCTGAGGAGACACCCCTCAGATCACACTGAACAAGGAACAGCTGTGGTGCCTACAGTGGTGACATGACTCTGCACATCACCTGGTGCGGAAGTCTGTGCGTCATCCCTGGGATGCGCGCCCCCCCCCCCCCCACCTGGACTGCACAGTCACCAAAGTTGGCGCCTGCGCAGTTGTTTCTGAAGCCAACTGGCTTCAGAAAGAGTACTGCGCAGGCACCATCTCTGACAGCTGCGCAGTACTTTTCTGAAGCCTTTTGGCTTCGGGGGAGACTGTGCAGGCGTCAGAGTTGGTGCCTGTGCAGTACTCTTTCTGAAGCCATTCGGCTGCCGCTCCGCCTCCTGAGTGAGGCCGAATGGCTGTGCGGAGGCGCGGACTTTCTCTGCTCTAAGGAAGTCTCCTCTGAAGCTGTTCGGCATGCTCAGTGTGTTTCTGCGCAGTGCACCTCAGATGACCGTTCAGGCCAGCTCCTCAGACAAGTGTCAGCTTCTGGCTGATTCTCCGCCTTGGAGCAGGCCTGAATGGGGGTGCTGACGCCCGGGGCCTGCCAAAGGACAGTCAAACTCCTCCGGCACATCACCCCATACGGAGCGCATCCCCAATGCAGCCCACACCAGCCGCACCAGTCTGGTGACGCCACTGGGTGCCTGCCTTATAAGGAGTCCCTGATGAGATGCCAGTACGTTCTACAGTGAATAGAAGGGGCTTCTTGGAGTGGCCTGCTGTATCCTGAGGTTTGTGGGCAGCCATAGTTTGTTCCATATCCTGAGGTTGAGAGGAAGGGATTGCAGCTAGGATGGCCAAGAACTCAGATTTTTGGTCAGCACTGCCATTCTTACTCGGGCCTTCTCATGGACCCCTATGGGTCTACTCATTACTATACCTGCTCCTGAGGTGGTATAACTCTGAGGGCTGGAAGAGGGCATTTCTGCCTTGGAAACAGGCTCTGGATCCAGAGTAACTGCTCTGCCCTAGGCAATGCTCAACATGCCCTCAACTTGCCTCTCCTGAGCTGCTTAGGCTGCCCCAGTTAGGGCAGAGCAGGTCCACCTCTCTTAGGGCACCCTATCTTGCCTTGCTCTGCCCTAAGCCTCCTTCAGAGTAACTGGGCTGGAGCATCTTGCAGTTGCTCCAACCTAGTGTTAGATAGGGCAACCTAAGGGCTCTTATGTGGACAGATTAGTTGCTCTGGATTGGGCTGTTAGTCTGGACTGAGCCCTAAATGCCAAATTGTTATTTGTTGTAGTTTCCTTTTTATAGCACCAGGCCTGATACTTTTTGATCACACCTCATATAAGTGAGTATTTTGTTTAACGGTTTACTGTATTGTAATAAAACCCATTGTATAAAGTTGTGCAATTAGGTAAACTATCATAACACAGACCTCTTGTCATAATCTTATTGTCATATAACTCCTTGTTTTATGGGATAATATTACATTTTGCACCTGCTTTGGAGCTGTGCATTACAATAGCCAGGAAACTTTTTTAAAATCTCAATTCTTCTAAAATCGGGGTGTGCATTCGATTCGATAGTGTATTTAGTTAATATAAATATTTATAATATAATATAGATATTATATTTATATTTATAATACAATATAGATATAATATAGATAGTTAATACATATATTTTTCTTATTGGTTTCTTATTTTCCTTATTTGAGGGATGTGCCTATCTCTGTTTTGGGAATCGACTCAGCTTTGATCTTGCCGGACAGTCCTTTCCCTCCCATAAAAGGAGAAGATGATGGCCTACCCTGCAAGACTGTCATAAGGAAGTGAATGATCTTGAGGATCACAGAAACATATCCATTATTATGTCCTTCCAGGAAAGCCACCCAGGGGACACATGGCTCTGCAACCCCTTGGGTTACCCAAGCCTGGCCCAAGACTTCCTGATTCCTGGCTGTACTCTGGAGAACCTCCAGACTTGAGCCAGTCGTATAGACGTGCTGAAACCAGCTCAGTTCTTATTTAATAAACATTAATCATTATTAAATTTAATTATTATTTAATAATTGCTTTTTATTTAATAGTGTAGCGTTGAGATCTCCCTATCAACTGCAAGACAGTGGCTCAAGGCACAGAAATTGTGCCTTGGTGGACAGATCCCATGGCTTGGGTGGATTCTATATAGACACAAACAAATCCATATGGGATGTAGTATGGACCAATTTTGGACCCTTGGAAGTTGGAAACATTTGCTGATCTACTGCATGCCAGGTAGAGATCCATCACTACTTCCTGATCTGCCCTCACCCAATATATACACCATGGTTATCTGCTTTTATACATTTTTAACACTTTCCCAAATCTTGCAGTTCATGCCATAAATGCCAAAGCCATCCCCCAACACTGGACAAATGTTCATAGATTTCCCCCCACCCCGAAAAATCTTCATTTTTATACCCTCCCCCCAAGACTTTGGTCCTTCAAGACAAAGATCTTTGCAAGCCAGAGGATGTAAGGTCACAATGAGGCTGCTTTGAAAGTGGGAGGGAGCAGGGTGACCATATAACTGAAAAAGAGGACAAAATGTAGGACACCCAAGAAAGATGTAGGACATAAAATAAAAAAACTAAAACCACTCATTATTTATTTAATGGATTTGTATTTGTAACGGACTTGTAGATATTTTTCATGTTGTTAATTTGAACACTATGCTACTTATTATTAAATTTAAAACATTTACCTATAATTTATAACATATAATTTATTAATTACAAGAAGGCTCCATGCTACCTGCTCACAAGGAAAAGGAGAACAATAAATCCCCCCCAGGACTAGAGTTTCCATAATTCTCTTTATGGACAGGACCCCCGTCAATCTTTCCGGTATGCATTACTGTACATATGGCAACCCTATCCAGGACACAAAACTTTTTTAAAAGGACATGTCCTGGAAAAAGAGGACATTGGGGGTAACACAATGATCCATGAGCTAGCATTGCCCTCTAGTGGACACAGGTGGGTTTCACACAAGGGACACCCATTTTTTGTGGACAGGTCTTACAATCTGGTACAAATAAAATGTGACTTTTATTAACATTTTCCTGCATGTTTCAGTTAGAACCACTGCTGATGGAAATCCAATCAAGCAATCAATCAAAGCTGCAAGACAAGCGGAGATGAGAGTGTCTCTGAGCATGTGCCAAGAGTTTTTTGCTTATCCATGGACAAAAAAACACTTATGAAATAGAAGGGAAGGGGTATTCCAATCACTCCTTCCCGTCCATAAAAGAAGCAGTTGGCAAGGACAATGAGGACCCCCCCCCTCCAAACATCCCTCCACCCCACAGCTGTGTCTGTTTCTTGTGGTCTGCGTGGGCTATTCTGAGTTCATTAATCCTTGGTGTTAATCAGAGATTCTCTTGTCTCAGTGTGTGTGGGGGGGGGACAGCGACACCTCCCTCCTCCAGCAGAACAGGTCACAGCAATGCAGCTGCAGCTCCCACACGCTTGCAAAGTGCAGCACATTGTCCGCGCAAAGGGCGCCAGCAAGAGGGACTCATATACAGGTGCATGACGGGTCTCAGAATGAGAGAATCTCTTGGGCACATTAATTCAAACACACACACATGCCTGCAAACCTAGCTCAGGTTTCCACACTGCAAGCTAGATCCAGAGTCCGTGCATTGCTAAGGGGTGCACAACAGCCACACGTGATGACCCACACATGCAAACTGGACAACCCGAAAGGAGTTCGGTGCATGACAAGAGGTTAGGAAGAAGGATAAGGACGGGAAATCTGGGCCTTCTTTCCGTTTCACACACCTGGGCTTAGTTGCACAAGCAAGCAGAGCATTAAGTGCGCCCTTGGCCAAAGGTGCCGGAAGGACAATCTGGAGGAGGGGGCTTACCGTTCTGCCCCTGAGTGGGTGCCTTAGCATTGCCACCCATGCAAGAGAGTCCGGCTAAGCTTCGTCGTCCTTGCTGGGGGAGGATTTGAGATTAAACCAAAAGCAGAAAACAGCATTTAAGCTGCCTAGAAGCACAACCACCTGGAATCGGAAAGCAAAGATGATGCCGTTGGGCCATCTGGAACGTGCCGTCAAATTCCAGGCTTGCACACCAAGACCTGTCCACCTGTGGGGGACTACAGAAGACTTGCCTTTTGGTCTCCCCACCCACCACTCCACTGATCTGACCAAAGCAACTGACAAAAGCACAGATTGACACCCAAAGCAACTCAGATCTGTTTGCTTTGGGGCAGGGAGACAGTCATCGAGGGTCATTGATGTGGACAAGTCACAACCATGTGACAAAGTGCTGAAAAGGGAGGGCTTGAGGATTGGGGAAGACCCAAGTTCAAATCCACACTCAGCCAGGAAGTTCACCGGGTGACCTTGGACCAGACGCTTGGCGCAATCCTAACCAATTTAGGCCAGCATATCTCACCCGCTTCCCATTCCTGTGGTGTTGTGGGGAGGCTGGCACATGCCTGTGCACCGACCTAACCCACCCCTCCAGGAGTGATGCAAAAGTGCTATATGGCAATTTTGCACACCCCCAGCCTGGCACAGGACTAATGCCAGCCGAACTGGGGTTAGGATTGCTTGCAGCCCTACGCTCTCAGCTTAACCTACCTCACAGGGCTGTTGTGAGGATAAAATGGTCCTTCCTATGCCTGCCACCCAGACAGAAAGTGGCCTGGAAACTGAGTTAGAAGTTGGGATTTCCCCAGTTTGAATATCATCCCTCTGCTGGGGGCCACCACCCTAAAAACCAGCACAGAAGCACAGAGGACCTGAAATGGGGCATGTGTCCTTGACAAGAACAAGTCCAACTCTATGATTCTAAGGGCACAAACCAGAGTAGCTTTGGGGAGTCCTTGCTCCAACGTAAAAACAGTTTACTCTGGATTGCAATATGAATTTCCCATAGGTTTCCACTAGGTGGTGCCATAACTACGTTGTATAAATCTCTTACGTGCTCCCATAGTTACTCTGGATTGTAGGGAATGTCACACTTCGCACACATGAAGGTGAGTACATGCACCATAATTTCCCAGGTAAATGTTGGTCACTCGGGCACCTTTGGGTGGCACACCTGCATTTCTCTGCCACGCTCCCCACCACCACCCAAAAATACACCTTGCTGAAGGCATCCCCATCTCCCCCGCTGAACACTGGACCTGTGCATAAGTATCCATGTACTTGTCCTACACAAACTGATCAGTCACTGTTGACCCTTTTCCTTGCATCTTGAAAACCTGAAAGCTGTTTAATCTGACCACGTTCTAGAAAAAGAGAGTTGTGATAACAGAAACACACATTTCAACACGAAGACCACTGCCCTAGACCAAGGGCAGCCACGCTGAGCATGGGACAGACGGGCACGTGGCATGTGGGCACATTTGTCCTATAAAGGGGCTGATTTTTCCCCTGCGGAGGAGGTGGTGGCAGGTTTTTCCCCAATTTTCTTTTTAAAAATATTTGGGGATGGCATCACTTCCAGGGCAACATTTTGGGCTTTGCACCCAGCTATGTTATCATTAGCTACACCCCTCTTGTCTCTCCCAGTCTGGAGTTTTCAAAATCCCATTAAGGAGGAAACTTTATATATTATAGTTATATGATAAACTTTCTATATAAAAGTCATGTTATAACTTTTAGCATTGGTTTCTTCATTTTTCAATGCGCATCCTTAAATCACAGTTAAAACATAACAACGGTCAAACATCATCACCAATAAAAATAAAGCAGGAAAAAAAATAAACCGAATTGGGAAAAATAGTAAGAGGGCCTGGAAAACTCCAGGCTTACAATGAACAATATGGAAAGAAGGTGCCAAGGAAGTGCTGGGAGGCCACCACCGAGAAGGCCCTGCAGGTTGCCCCTGATGGGAGCCTCACCAACACCTGCAAAGGGTGGCACTGGCGACACAGTTCCCAACCCAACCTATTGAGAAGGCCTTCCAGAGAAAATATATTTCTAAGCACTTGCAAACAGTAACCATACTTGCAAACAGTATACTTGCATACTTGCAACAGTAACAGTAACCACACTTGCAAACAGTAACAGTAACCCAAATCAACCATCTGATCTTTTGGAACATGTTTAATGAAAATATTACACTATTGATGACACCAAACTTTTTAGCAGCAGAAGCCATTTTTGGAAAAGAATGAGAACCTGTCGAGGCTTGCAAGACGTGATGTAATTAAATGGGAAGTGATGTCATGGTTGGAAGTGACATCATCAGTTTAGCCTTGAAACCTACGACACCATCAGCCAAAGGTCCCATTACACACAGTGCGCTCATGCGGTTCATGCTGTTACTCAAACACGACAGCTTGGAAATCAAAGCCAGACTTGAATCCTTCTCCAGCCACACAGCCATCCCTCCTTTCCATATACTATGTGCATGTATGTACATATGTACGTATACACACACACACATACACACACACACAAATGTATTTGGCCATTGAGGGTGCAATCCTAACCAATTTAGGCCAGCATACAGGGGTGTCACTAGGGTTCGCATTGCCCATGCGGGAGGCCAGCACCTCATCCCCATACATTTGGTGGGGCAACAATACAAATAGTGGGCATGGTTAAGTGCCATTGCCCCCCCTCCACTGGTTTTTTTAGCCACACATTTTAATAGAATAAAGATATTTCAAAGTGGTTTGTTTCACTGCATTCTGCTGTAAATTATGCATCCAGAACATGATGGGGATTATTTCTAACCATGATTTTAACCATTTAAGTCACAAGGGGTGACTTCAAGGGTGCCCCCTTTCTAGTGCCCCAGTAATGTCCCAGCTGGGGACCATTCTGGGAGTCTTGTCTTCTCCTGGACTGACCTTCCACACCAGCTAAGGCCTGCTTGCTTACTCACCAGTAAACACAGCTGTGCAGTTCACATCCATTTTTAATGAATTTCAATGAAATAATCTGGGACCTCTTTCTGGGGTGATTTGTGGGGGCTGCATTCATTGGATCGGGACAATTCTGGTGTCCTTAGATTCCTCTCAGCCTGCCCTTTCCAATGAACTATGGCACCTTTGCCTACTCATGAGTAAAGCAGTGATATGGGTCACTTTCACTTTCCATAGAGTTCAATGCATATTTTAGTTTTTTGGCCGTAACTTTTGATAGGAAGGAGATATTTCAAAACAGATTTTTGCATTGGATTCTGCTCTTCAATACGAATCCAACGACATATGGCATGATGAGGTTTGACACACCATCACAAAGTTGCAATTTTTACATCCCCAAGTGTGCATCACCCCCCGTAGGTGCAGCACCCGGTGCAGACCGCACCATCTGCACCATCTTAGTGACGCCCCTGCCTGCACCATCTGCACCACCTTAGTGATACCCCTGCCGGCATAACTCACTGGTAACTTCCTGTGGAGGTGTGGGGACACCAGTGCATGCTCTGCCCCACGCCAGGGGAGGGGGTTCGGCCAGTGCACAGACATGCGCACAGGCCTCCACATGCCACCATAAGAAGTTTGGTGCCAGCCCACAGTAAATTGGTTAGGATTGCACCCTCACACGTTTTTTTGTTCGTCCGAGATAAAGTTCACACCATGTTTTAACAAGAAAAAGCTTTGGGAGGACTTGATTTATCTTGAAATAAATCAGAAAATGGATTTTCTGTGCTTCATGATCATCCCCCACAAAGATGCTCTGACTGCTGACTGCTGAGGACCAGAAACTTGAATGGGGTTGGACTAGATGACCTACTAGGTCCCTTCCAACTCTATGATTCTATGAATGGCATGATAGTTGATTCTGAAAGGGGGGTAGTGAAAAAGATGAGTCATGAAAAGAAGAATCTCCCCCCGTTAAGGTGGGGGTTTGGACTAGATGATCTATTAGGTTCCTTTCAGCTCTATGATTCTAATGCCACAATTGATGTGACGCATTGCCAAGATTCCTGACCCAAACAGCCCACAAATGACTATGGATAGATGAATGGATGTGAACATTATTGGGATGCAGAAGAAATCCCAATATTGCATTTAGAGTAGGTTTGGGGACCAGACATTGTCCATGGCCATACAGCTATAGACAACCATACATTGTGTCTGTTGTGGGGTCTGTCCTGGCTAAACTCCGAGGGGGCTCCTGATCGGAGAAGGGGAGACTGCTTGGGGGGAATGTGACTGGGGGCACTTTAGGTACTTGGGGGAGGGCTGGGTTTGGAGGGGACCCTAGGGAATCCTTATGTTACACTTGGGGGGGGGGTCATGGAGTCAGCTTAACTTTAGGGGACAAAAAGGAACAAATTTGAGGATGACCTTCCAGTATATACTATATTGGGGTGATGAATGTGCCAGTGCTGAAAGAGAAGGGCCCTCTATTTGGGGTGGGGGCTTCCATTATGAACGGGAATCAAGGGGTTTAGGCCCCACCATTGGGGGTACTCAAAGCGGCATATAAGGCCCTGGAGGGGGCATGTTTCAGCAATGGGCTCCAAGACAGAATGAGACCTTGGATTTGGGGGTGTCATTGTGGCCAGGATATTGGGGGGGGCCTACAGGATAAAGGTGGGAGAGATTCCTATGGGGTGGTCAAACTGGGGGGATACTTATGGCATGAGGCTGAGTGGAGCAATCAGCCCAGAGAGGCCCAATTGTTGGGGTCCCAAGAGAAGCTATTGGGGGGGGGCAAGGAAGCCTCCAGTACTGGGCCTCTGGTCTATCTGTCCAAGCCATGATGCAATGCATTGGGATTTTCAACACACACACACAGCCTGAAAGGCTGCCAGGTACCAGATCAATGATGATGGGTGGGGGGCTTCAGTGATGATGATGATGATGGGTGGGGGGCTTCAATGATGATGGTGATGATGATGATGATGATGATGATGGCATTTAGTTGACTCCCTCTAGCTACGCCACTGCTTGCTGGGACCGGTGGCATAGGCAGAGGGCTTGCTGGGACTGGTGGCGTAGCTAGAGGGGGGCTGAGCAGTCAGTCTTGGGGGGCTCTCACCCCTTCAGAGCAATTCCAGGTTGGGGGAGCAGAATGGCTCCAAAGGGGTGAGGGTCCCCTCAAGACTGATTGCTGTGCCCCCCTCTAGCTACGCCACCAGTCCCAGCAACCAGTGGCGTAGCTAGAGGGGGGCAAGGCACTAAGTTTTGCAGGGTCTCATTCTGGGAGGCATCCTTGCAAACCTTAGTGCTTTGCCCCCCTCTAGCGACGCCACTGCCCCCCAGATCCAGCTGCAGCAGGCAAGGGGTACCCCACTAGATATATGGGGAAATATTTTGACACCCCCTGCCTCCTCCCAGCCCTGGACCTGTTGATGGGGGGGCGGGAGAAGGGGTCCAGAGGGTGGTTTTTTTTGGGGGGGGGGTCCATAGAGAGAGAAGAGGCGACACCTACCACACAGAGACACATGGAGGAGAGCCTGTTCTTCGTCTTCATGGGGGGGCTGGGGGTAGAGATGGGGAGGGGGCGTGGGGGAGCTGGGGGTCAGCGGGGGGGACGAGAAAGGGTGCTGGGGGAGGGAAAGGGGGGTCCCGGTGGGCTGGAGGCGAGAGAGGGACGCGATCCTGGGCTGCTGCGGCTCACGGGCAGCGGGGGGGGGGGGCAGCTGCGGTGCTGGGCTGGCGCAGGGGGGGCGTGTGGGAGGCTGCGGCTGGAGATCGGAGGATGCAAGGACTGGAGGGGGGAGGATGCTCGGATGGGGGGCAGGGAGCTGGGAAGGCAAGCAAGGAGGGGGCAGCCCTTGCCTGCAACAGCCGCTCCCCACCTGGAATGGCTCAGAAGGGGTGACTCCCCCAAACACTGACTGCTCAGCCCCCCTCTAGCTACGCCACTGGACCCCCACCTGGAGTGGCCAAGAAGGGGTGACTCCCCCAACACTGACTGCTCAGCCCCCCTCTAGCTACGCCACTGGACCCTCACCTGGAGTGGCCAAGAAGGGGTGACTCCCCCAACACTGACTGCTCAGCCCCCCTCTAGCTACGCCACTGGACCCTCACCTGGAGTGGCCAAGAAGGGGTGACTCCCCCAACACTGACTGCTCAGCCCCCCTCTAGCTACGCCACTGGATCCCCACCTGGAGTGGCCAAGAAGGGGTGACTCCCCCCAACACTGACTGCTCAACCCCCCTCTAGCTACGCCACTGGACCCCCACCTGGAGTGGCCAAGAAGGGGTGACTCCCCCAACACTGACTGCTCAGCCCCCCTCTAGCTACGCCACTAGACCCCCACCTGGAGTGGCCAAGAAGGGGTGACTCCCCCAACACTGACTGCTCAGCCCCCCTCTAGCTACGCCACTGGACCCCCACCTGGAGTGGCCAAGAAAGGGGTGACTCCCCCAACACTGACTGCTCAGCCCCCCTCTAGCTACGCCACTGGCTGGAACACTGCCAGGTATGTGTAACTGTGGGTGGCAGCTTGGCCCTCACATCTCTGGGTGCTTTGCGTCTGGATGCATGATGTGCGCGCATGGTTGGCAGCCGGTTCTGGTGGCGACAACAAGATGGACGGGTGCCATCTGTGGGGTCTGTGCTGAGACAGCCACTTCACACCTGCCAGTCATCAATGGACATGGCGGCCACAGAACGTGCATACCCGTGCACCTCCATAGAGAGAGAGAACGCATGCACAAGAGAGGAGGCAACACGTGAACAAGGCAACACGCACCCCTCGTGCACCGGAAAGAACAGCAAGAACACTGGGACATTTGCTCAGAAGCGGGTGCCGCGGCCCTAACTGCGGCTGCAACGCTGCAGTGTGACAACTGTGGGCGTGCGCACTTGCGCCTGTGTCTCAGTGCTGCCGTTTCCTCCATCTGATCAGGGTGCAGAACAGGTCCTCGTTCCCACAGGCGCGTAATGTTGGCCAGGCCTGCACATCTGGTGCCATCACCACCACCACCGAATGCAGCACATGCGCCCTGGCATGCGGCCTGCCACTTGTCCAGAGTGGTCTGCATTGCTCCCAGCAGGCAGGTTGGTGCATTAAGCTTGATGTGGCACCCCTGATCGTGGCCACAACAGCATCCCTTGCGCATGCAGCTAAAGTAGGGTCACAAGGGAGTCTTTGGAAATTACCGGAAGCCACCCCTTTGGCAACAGAGCTGCCCTAAGGAATTGATGCTCAGCAGGTAAGTGGGCAGTGTGGCACATCAGTCACATGCACGAGGTCGATGCACATCAGGGGAGGCACATCAGCGAGGAGTGTGGGCCTCCCATGAGACTCAGGTTCACATTTGACCAAAGGAGTGACCTTGGGCTGGACAGTCCAACAGTGCAATCCTAACCCCTAGTTGGGTCAGCAGAAATCCTAGCACAAGCTCCATACAGGCCTGGGGTGTCCAAAAAGTGCCATGGGGGGGGGTGAGGCCAGTGCACAGACGTGCAAACGTGCACCACTACGGGGAAATTGGTTAGGATTGCACCCTCAGTGAACCACTTCTCAGCGTTTTGGGGGGGAAATCTGGATTCTTTCAAAGGGGAGAGAGATCGACCTGTAAGAAAATGATTGAGGGTCAACCAACAGGAAGAGAATGAGCATGTGGGGTGAGGCTCTCTCTCTTGTGGGGTCTGGGGCTCCCCATCCAGTAGATCAAAGGGGTTGGTGATACGGGAGACACTTCCCACTCAGATCCCTCTTGTGGCCGGTCACAATCACCAGGCCCCCCACCTGCACCCACAAGTGGGGTTCCCTTGCTCCCCACATCCCTTGCCAGGACTTGGAGAAGCATCTCCTGCAGTGCCAACGCGCCTGCCCTCGGGCATCCTCTGGATGGGGGGTCCCCCCTGAAGGCCTCTCCGTGCCACACACACAAGGGGAGGGTCCCCCCTTTTTCCTCCTTCCCCCCCCCATTGATGCATTTCCTCCATCCATCTCGGCCTCCCTGTTTCTTAGCAACCAAGCCACTGGGGCTCTGGGGTTGTCATGGTGACAGGCTCCTCTCCCGCATGGCGCGGAGTTGGGGGTGCAGGCGGTGGGGGGGCTGAGATATATACATATATATATATATATATATATATATATATATATATATATATATATATATATATATATATATATATATATATATATATATATATATATATACATACATACATACATACATACATACATACATACACACACATACATATATATATATATATATACACACATATACATATACACATATACATATACATATAAAATGAATGGCTTGGCTATAAAAAGTCCCCATGTGTGGGGGGGGGCAAAGGTCAGAGGGAGAAAGGGGGAAAGGGCCTTTGAAGGAGACAAAAGGACAGCGAGAGAATGATGTGGCCCAAGAACCAGAAATCCCTTCGTGCATGGCTCCTTCCTCTTCCTCCTCCTCTTCAGCCCCCAGAACTGTCAAGCAAGTACCCCTACTCTCAGAGATTGGGGTGCCATAGGAGAGAGTACCTGCAAGGGATGGGGGGCAGGGAGCTGGGAAGGCAAGCAAGGAGGGGGCAGCCCTTGCCTGGAATGGCTCACCTGGAATGGCTCAGAAGGGGTGACTCCCCCAACACTGACTGCTCAGCCCCCCCTCTAGCTACGCCACTGGACCCCCACCTGGTGTGGCCAAGAAGGGGTGACTCCCCTTTCTAGAAAACATCTGCCTCACCCCCCCCCCGGTGCATGTTTTACCGACCCCAATGGGGACTCGGGTACCAGCGCACTTTTCACGCCAACAAACAGGCCCTCAACTCCACCCGCCACAGAGACGCACTCAGTTCTGATGAGAAAGTCGGTCCATTTCAAAAGCACTTTTCAGATTCATTTATTTACCAAATCCAGATAATCTGGTATAAAAAAAATTATAATATTTTAAAGATATTTTTTATTAGATATTAGATATTTATTAGTTTCTAATCCTTGCTTCCCAATCCATTTACAGTCCTGTTCGGCTTTATAGTGTTGATACAGCCCTGGCATATAGGAACAAACTGTAGGTTTCTGTTACTGCCTGCCCCACTTCAGGATGCAGGAATACCCCATTGGAACAGCTGGAGCTGAGCCATAGGATCCAAGTTGGACAGGATTGGGCCCTTGCTTTCCAAATTGCATGTAAAGGCTCCGATGCTAAAAACACTTGCCTGGGAGTGAGCCCCATTGAGTTACTGACTTTTGAGGAGACCCAAATAGGATTGCACTGAAAGTCACTCACCAGGTGAGTGGGCAACCAAAAGGCAAATACAATTAGGTATCAATTGGTGTTAAGTGATACTCCTGGGGGGGAAACACCCCCAACTTCACAGAGACATGGGGAAGGGGGGAAGGCCCATAGCTAGGATTCTAGAGAAGGGGCAACCATTTTTTTCAAGGGGGACAATTACATCAGGTATCTGTACAGGTACCCACAACGAAAGGACACATATGGGGAAACAAAAACCTATAACTCAACTCAAGGGAGGAACCGCTGGGGGGGTGGAACTCTTCCTGGCTTGCCCCTCAGCTACAGCCCTGAAGGTGGGCCTGATCCAGTAGTGACAAACAAGGAGAGAGTACTTGTGGTTGCAGAGAAGGGCTCAAAAATGTGGTCTAGTGTCCATAGGGTTGCCATATATCTTGGAAAACTGGGACTTCAGGGATTGCATTCATGTACTGGTTTGGCAGGGGGTTCTGCCTGGGTTTTGTGGAAGAGAATTATGGCAACCCTTAGTGTGCAGCACAGGCAAAGAAGGCCAATTCTGTGCTGGGGAACCTAGACAAGGAATCAGGCCACCAAAATAAATTTCGAATACGGTACCCAAATCTGGTCACCACACCTCCAAAAAGGCCCTGTCGAGCTGGAACAGGTGCAAGGAGGACAGGTCAAGCGATCCGAGGACTGGAACCATCTGTGCGGTGCGTGGGCAGGAGAACTCGTTCTCCCTCTCTCGCAAAACTAGAACCCAGTTGGGTCAGCCACCGAAAGTGACTAGGGGGAGGATAGATTTCAGAAGACTCCTTCGCACAGTACATCATGGGCCTCTGGAAATCGTTGGCAGAGGATGAGGGGGTGGCCACCAGTTAGGGTGGCTTCAAAGGGGGATGTGACCAAGCCATGGAGACCAGAGGTCCGTCAGTGGTGCTCTTCCCAATATTTATTTATTTATTTATTCATTCATTCATTCATTCATTCATTCATTCATTCATTCATTCCCACCTTTCCTCTGTTAACAACAGATGCCCGAGGTGGCTTGCAATAGTTAAGTCAAAAACATAGGGTGCAATCCTAAGCCTGTCTTCAGGGGTGCAAAGCTACCACGTGCTACCTCCAGGTAAGAGTCAATCTGTCCTGATTCCCAGTGATAGGAGAGAGCTCTGCACCTCTGCCCTGCTTGCACTGCGGAGACAAGGCAGACCCCATGGGCCTGATCCAGCAAGGATCAATGTTCTGTGACAAATAGGGAGGGCCTACAAACCCAAGAGTAACATAGTATACTGAAACGTGGTACGTAAAGATACGTATGGTATTAAACCTTCACAGAAGAATATATGGGAACAAGGGATGGGTTTCAAAAGAAACTTGGAAATGTTCATGCTTGGATGACCAGCTGCCTCACCTAGAAACTTTGTCCCATATTGGATTGGAATGTGCAAATTGTGGTCCCCACCACTATGTAGGAAAAGAACTTTGTACATGCACAGAGGCGCTTTTCATTATTTGTAAATGTAGTAAGGTTGAGCCTCATCACAGCATGTTTGGGGACTGGATATACTACCCCTGGGTATGACAAAACCTCCAACCTTGCCAAGCAAAGAACAAGTTCAGCATCATGCGCATCCCAAAAGGACCCCTTTCCTTATTGGAAGCTGTGAGCTGCGCACACCACAAAGACGCCAATGTGCCAGCCATGAGATCAGGGTCAGAAAGGTGCCAGTTTCCAGCACTCACCATCACCACTTCTCACCTAATGGCGGAGACAACACAAGCTGTTCTCACACACGGATATGATCTGATCTCACCATTTGAAACACAGAGTCATGAATTTTCATGCCCTGCCGAAGATCCTTTCCCACCTTCTCTACTCATTCGAAGACCCATTTTGTGCTGAAGTAGAAATGAGAGGGATGCAGCCCTCGCTCCCCCCCACCACATCTTCCCCAAGTCCATCATTTGTGCAATGAGAGACTCTGGGGTGCATGTGCATGTGAACCCTTGTGACTGGATGTGCACGCGTAGAAAAATCGGAGCGGATTTTGCCAAAGCAGTTCAGAAAACCCCAAATGTACTTCCCGTCTGACCCCATGATCTGAAGAGGACGTTGGCATCTGACAACTTTATGTTCTGCTCAGATCAGTGGGGTTTGTGCCAAGGTGGAGCAACCTCTGGTGTGGAACATGTTCAGGTATTTCCTTTGCTCACCAGGTGGAGGAGATGGAAAGCATCCCTTCAGTTCCTGGTTACATCTGGACTACAATGACAAGGGTTTGGAGACACCTTGGCTGCGATCATAACCATACTTTCCTGGAGTAAGCTCCACTGAACACAATAGGACTTACTTCTGAGTAGATGTGCGTAGGACTGTGCCCTTAAGGAGCATCAGTGGTTCAAAGGGGGAAGTTTTCTATGAGGAAAGGAAGAGGAGGCAGAGAGGAAGGAGGTCAGGGCAGATTCAT
This sequence comes from Cryptoblepharus egeriae, assembly GCA_030015325.1. NCBI lineage: Eukaryota > Metazoa > Chordata > Lepidosauria > Squamata > Scincidae > Cryptoblepharus > Cryptoblepharus egeriae. The sequence continues at coordinate 107,662,728 of JAREYC010000004.1, read as the reverse complement.
TTATGATCTAACCATGATTGAGATATTTGTCTGGCCACATCCTGAGTGTATTACCCACACCCGCAATCCCCACAAATATCAAAACCATCAAACAACAAACAGCCCACATATTTAGTAGTTGTTGACATTTCTATCCTGCTTTCCCATTACGACGACCAAACCACAAAACCTCCACGATTTCGTATTGAGGATGTTGATGTCTGATCCTCAATGATAATTCAGAGCCGGAAAGTTCTCCCACCCAAGGGAGCGATCGACACAGTGATGCCCATAGTCAAGGTCTGATCTAAAACGCAGGCCATTGGTGTGGGGCTCGGAGCCAGGCCTGGTGGGGTTCACACTCATATACAATTCTAAGCTACCTCCAGAAGGGAGCCCGAGCATCTCACAAGCTCCACACTGCGCTCCACCACAATGTTGTGCCCACCGCTTTAATTGGACACAGTACTCCAGTACTGGCACAACTGGACACAGTACTCCAGGTAAGGTTTCACCAATGCAGAGTAAAGAGGAACCACAACTTCTCCCATCTTGGAAACTACAGTTCTCCTAATGCAGGTTCAAATTGCACTGGCCTTCTTTGCAGCCACATCACACTGCTGGCTCATGTTCAGTTTGTGATCCACAAAGACTCCGAGATCCCACTATATGTTGTGCTGGTATCTCCCATTATATTCCTGTGTTACTGAATTATTATTGAATTTGCTCATTATCGCAAATTATTATTGAATTTTGGTTGGGTTTTTGGACGGCAAGCATGAATTTTGTTGTTGAGTTTCAAAACTATTTTGGTTTCAGGATTAAAAAACCTGTTTTGATGCCTCCCCAAAGTGAATAGCACAAGATATAGAGATATTCCAGGATAGCTGCAGAAATGGAAGCTCACCCAAACAGCAGCATTTTGGTGCCTAAGAATTAAAATATGATCATGGATATTGTTTGGAGTCTGAATTATGGCAAAAATGAAGACGATCACAAGAAATGCAAAGGCTGCTTCTCCCCAAGAAAGCGCTCAAATGTGGCTCCGTTTCAAATAAAAAGTGCAGCATGATTGACAACTGACAATACTGAGGACACCCAGAACCATCGTGACTCTTCTTCTCACTGGGATCTCCCCAAAGCTTCCAAGGATGCCGTTTGCAACCCACTACCGGTGCAGCAAGCACATTCGGCTCAAATCAGTATCTCAGTAATTTGTGGAACTCACTGCCACAAGGTGTGGTGATGGCCACTAGGGATGATTCTCACAGGGCGCCACAAATATGCTTTATGGCACTGTGATGCCCAGAGCCAGTGGTTCAAGTGTACCACCAGGACAGATGCCTCTACACCCGGCACTGGGTGTCACGTGCCCATAAATTACTGTATTTACTCGAATCTAATGTGCACCCTAGACTTATAATCAAAAAACTACATTTACTTGAATCTTATTAACCATCAAATCTAATGTGCACCCTGATTTTGGAGACTACAATCCAGAGTAACTACGGCAGCACGTAAGAGACATTACGTGTACTCATAGTCACTGCACCACCTCGTGAAAACCTATGGGAAATTCACATTGCAATCCAAAGCAAATTGTTCTTACACTGGAGCAAGGACTCCCTGTGGTTACTCTGGATTGCACCCGAAATTTGGCTGGAAAAGGTGAGCATTATAGTCGAGTAAATACAGTATATTTGTGGCGCCCTGTACTGTGTAACACAGTCGGAGGCCTGCACTGCCCCACCAGTGCCACCAGTGCCGGCTACCACTATCAACCAGTCAGTGCTGGGTGGTGTGGGAAGGAGGGCAAGAAAGCATATAATATGTCGGACATATTATATCATGTCCCGAACCAAGCAGGTGGCTTTCTTAATTTGACTGGTGGCTATTTTGTCAGATGGTTTAAATGTAGTCTGAGAAGTTTGGGAACTGCACCCACTCTGCCCATCACCACTGGGATAACCACTATTACTACTACTTCTGTCACTACTTCTCGTACAGTACACCTCTTTTCAACAAGCGTTCATATTAATCAGCAAATTAATCAGCAAATTAATCATCATTTTTAATCATTATCATTTAATCATTAAAAATTAATCAGCAAATTAAACAGTTATAATTACATTCCCTTAAAAGAGCAGTTCATCACAACTGCCATCCCAAACACAAAGGTTATAAGGCCTTGCCAAGCATCCTCCAAAGAGCAGGGTGACCAGATGCCCAGACCTCAAAAGGAGGACAAGGTCTTGGAGTCCTCTCAGCCTGGCCTTTCTGGCAAACAATGGCAAGCAGGATTTCCTGCTTGGGGTTGGACTAGATGACCTTCTAGGTCCCTTTCAACTCTAGGATTCTAGGATTCTGAGCTTGCCTACTCATGAGTAAAGTTGCAATATTGGGCACTTTCACTTTCCCATAGAGCTTAATGCATATTTTTGGTTTTTAGTTTTTTGGCCATGATATTTGATAGGAATGAGATATTTCAAGACTGTTGTTTGCATTGGATTCTGCTCTTCAATACAAATCCCATGACACATGACATGATGGGGTCCTGCACACCATTGCAAAGTTCCAAAACGAAGCCAAATGGAGCCCTTTTGGAGGACACCAAGACAGAAAGCTAAAAAAGAGGACGAATCCGGAAAAATCCAGTCATATGGTCACCCTACAAGAGGGAGTCCCACGTCTGGGGTGATTGACTAAAATATGCAGCTTGTCCCTTAAAACGGCTGTGGTGTCAGAGGACTGGAGGACAGCAAATCTCACACCAACCAAGGAATTCTTTGAAAAGTTCAACAGACAAGTGGATGTGGGAGAACCTATGGATTTTATACATTTGGCCTTACAGAAGGTATATATGATCCCTCACCAAATTCTTCTTAGAAAGTGCAGGGAATTAGAGGAGAGGTCCTCTCATGCTTAGGAACTGGTCAAGCACCAGGAAATAGAGTGGGGTCAATGGTCAGTGCTCCTATCACCATCCCTGCTTGTGAGATCTGTGGGACACCTGGGTTCTGGGATAACTGGGTTCTAGGATCTAGGCTAGGATCTGGGATACCTGGGTTCCAAGTCCGACTCAGCGATGCCATTCTTTGAGCAAAGCTGGGCAAGTCCCTCTCTGAGCCACACTCAGCCCAGCCACTTTCAGAGGGATGGATAATGAGTCTTCTCTGCCACCCCAACCATTGGAGAAAGCAGGATTTTCAAAACTGGAGCTGTGATGGCCACATGAGAATGTGGGGCTGAAGTTGGTATGGGGCTGAAATTCTATGATTCTAAGTTCTGCCCGCTGCTGGCCATGCTCTTTGCCTGGGCAGCAGGGCCAGATTTAGGTTTGAAGAGGCCCTAAGCTATATGTCCAGCTGTCCAACAACAAATTGTCGCTATTTGTGTTGAATATATGCTATATGGCAATTTATGACCCTAATAGCTATCTAATGCCATTTGCACATAACAAAATATGTATTTTATCAAAGTAATTGTTGAACTGAATTTTTGGGGGGGCCCCAAGAGAGTGGGGCCTAAGCTATAGCTCATGTAGCTCATACATAAATCTGGCACTGCGGGGCACTGCAGTGGAGCAAAATAATTGTTTGTTATTAATAAAAAAGTTATTTAAAATAATTAAAAATATGAAAAAATTAAATAAATCCGAGGAACATTTTCTATTCTTCATTTGCTCCCGGAATAATATCTGCACAGCTCAAGATTGCAGCCCCCTGGAGCAACACACGATCTTTGACAACCCGACTCCTTCTTCTTGCCCTCGGGATCCCTGACTTGGCAGTTCTGCCAGCATTGGGACCCTTGGGGTGAAAAACAGAAGGGAGAGTGATATTGGGGGGGAAACAGCAGGGGGAACATATGGCGTGGGACAACTTGGAAAAGGAAGGTGGCCACGGGGAAGGGAGCAAAGTCATCCAGCTGTCCAAAACAGGCCGTGGCAAGCATCCTACTTCCTTGCCCGTGGCCCGTGAGCGCACACCGTAGCCAACGCAGCTGTCTGACCACAAAATGTGCCACGTGCTTCAATCCAAAATCGCTGTGCAAATCCAGCCGACACTTGATTGCTCAATTCATTCTCCACCAATTCAAGGGCCTAATTCAAGGGCACCAGGATGCGGAAATCTGGCGCTCTTGTGGTGCATCTGGTGGGCCACAACGAGGCACAGAGCTGGACCTCTGCCCGACCCAGACAGGCTCTTCTGATGAAGAATATTTTTCTTCCTTCATCAGAAGAGGAAGGTTTCTTCGCTCTTGATTTTGTTCCTTTCCCTAACAAAATGAGAATGGATGTCTGAATTCATCGGGTTCTTCTCCATCCACATGTCCCACGTTAAGAAAGAGTCAACCATCTGTGGCTTCGCCTAGAGCAAGGGTCTCCAGATGCTTTGGCCAAAGGGCAACATCAAATACCCGGCACAGTTTCAGGGGGCCGGAAAAATATTTTAAAGATAAAATGGAAATAAACAGATTAGAGATGGAAATTCGATACATGAAGAAATGGGCTCAGATTTTAAGGATTTCTGCAAGCACCGAACACAGCACAGAAATAAAGCACACACTTAAATGGACCCCCCAACCCCCAACAGCTCCAGTCGTGTTTGATCAACTGGGTCAGAGGCTTTGGGGGGCTGGTTGGGGACAAATTGTGGGTTGTGGGTGGCACAAGTGGTTAAGACGCTGTGCCTGTTAACCAGCAGGTCGGGGTTTGAGACCTGGGTCGGCCCTACAAGACAGGGTGAGCTCCTGTCCTTAGCCCAGCTCTGCGACACCAGCTGGATCCAATTGTATTGGCTCTGCCTTTCCATTAGACTAATTCAGTGGCATGGAGAGGGGGGATCTGCTGCTTGGGTAACAGCCTAGCTGCCATATCAATCTAACCCAGGCTTTCATGCTTCGCATGCAGCGTATGCAGCGCCGAGCACAATTCCATAGTCTTTCAAGACTGATGGAGGTCTGCTTTTGGGGGGGGGGGACAAATTAGAGGCTGACCATATGGGGTTTGGAAACCCCTAGCCTAGAAATCAGCTTCCCTCTCCATATCTGTTAGGGCAGAAAAGTTCCCCATTTTAAATGGATGCTGAATTCAAAGGTAAGGAGATGCATGTGATCCACACCCTTTGACCTAACCAGGCAAGGACAATCCAGAAATCCTCTCCTGATGTGGTCTTATTCAAAGTTGCTTCATCCCAGAGTTGAGTCCTTAGGTTGTGGGAGTGGAGCTCCAGATGCAGTTGTGGCCAACCAGGCACCCCAATGGGAAACCCACCAGTGGGACAGAAAGGTAGCCGTCCACCTTCAGCAACTGAAGCTGCCAACTAGGATGTGCTCACCTTAGCTAACCTCTCATCGTCACCACCCCACATCACTTCCTTCTCCTTCATACTGTGTTCCTCCAGTTCCTTTTAAGGCCCACTCCATGGATGGGCCCCACATTGGGCCCCAAATGTCCCAGAATGGTGAAGGAATAACCTCCTCTGGCCCTATTTTTGTACATCCCAAATCTCCTTCCAGTCAGTTTCAATTCATCCACTTCAAGTTCCGCTTGGGATGGAAAAAGTGGATACGGGGAACTTCGTATCCATCGCACACAATTCCAGACAAGGGAACATCCAATCAACTGTCAGACGCTTCTCAGGATAACAGGTATCCTTCCCTTAGAAAGAAAGGTGACATATAAATTGAAATCAAATTAATTGGGATATAAATCATTCTGAATGAATGAATGAATGAATGAATGAATGAATGAATGAATGAATGAATGACAAAAGGAAATCTTTCTTTATCCTGGAGGTGATTAATCTACAGAACCCTTGCAGGGATGGGACCTGTCCTCGGTGCCTTTAAACGGGATCAAGGAGATTGATGGAGGAAAACTTATGACCATGTTGTAAAGGATGTAAAGGTGTCCAGATACAAAGGAAGCAGCAGGAGAAAAGTCACTTGTTGTCCGGTCTGCTATCTAAGGCATCCAGGGGCCCCCCATGAGATACAGGAAGCCGAACCAGATGGGTCTTTGGCCTGATCCAGCTGGGCTCTCTGTGGACGCAATCCAGAGTAACTACAGGGAGTCCTTGCTCCGGTGTAAGAACAATTTACTCTGGATTGCAATATGAATTTTCACTTTCACTAGGTGGTGCAGTAACTATTGGTGCACATAATGTCTCTTATGTACTCCTGTAGTTACTCTGGATTGTAGGGTAAGCCTCTTTGGGAACACATTGCAGAGCATCACTGGCCAAAAGAGCAAATTGCAAATCCATTTCCCTGGCTGAGCCTTTCCTCCGTGCCAGGAACACTTAGAGCACAATCCTAACCATCTCTACCCAAAAGTAAGCCCCATTGTGTTCAATGTGTCTTACTCCCAGGAAAGTGTCTTTAGGATTCCAGCGTTAGGCAACCTTAGGGAAGCCCCTTCCTTTCCTGGGAAAGCCCCTCAGCCTTCTCTCTGGGAAGAATGGGACATCCTTTCTTGCCATGCAGAGTTGCTGCACATGGCACTTCCGAATGGTCCACTGGATACTTCTGCTGCCATCAGGAGGTATCAGGAGTCCTCATCTGAAGGTGCCCCACAGACCCCCAAAGACTACACCTGCAAACCAGTACTCAAATTTCTCAGGGGCAGGTTCCAAGCATGTAAAAGCGTCCTCCTCTGAGCTGGAAATTCTTCTCTCCAAGGAATTCCAGGTGAATGGAAATTGCCAATGATCAGAACTGCTCAGTTCCCAATGCACGGAGACGGTGTGGTGAAGGGAAGGCACTCCGTACGTGCTCAGGAACTCCATGATTCATGTTACGCAACGGGGCCTGGATCCGCCACACTTTTGGCAACAGATGCCAAGCTGGCAACGAAGCCCTGGCGCCTAGTCTTGGGCAGGGGTTGCGTCGGTGGGTTCTGGAAGGAAGGAGCAGTGCAGCTGGGCCCAGGAACTGAGCACAAAAGGACCAGAGACAGGATGGGGGGCTGCTCCGCGGAGCCTGAAATAATCCCCCCCACGCATTTGCAAGCTGGTTATTGCGAGTTGCCATGGAAGCAAAGAGACTGCCAAGGCTGATGGGAAAGTGGGGGAGGCAAGCGTGGGGTTCCTTTGGGAGGGGGGCAGAGAAGGGTGGGAGGTGCAGGCTACAGACCAAGCAGGAGAAATGCAGGGGGAGTCTGGCAGCAGATCAGATGGGGGGACGGATGGACTGGCAGGCCTCTCCCTGGCCATCTTCAGTGTGCCACTTGCTCTCCGAGCACCGCAGGCGACACCTTCTCAAGACCCCTTGAGACATCACCAAGTACAGTAGTTGCCAAGGTGGCCACTTTCCAGGACTCACCACAGTGCCTTGATCTTCACAGTATTGCCCGTTGTGTTGTGGGGTTTCAACTGATCCTAAAAAAGGTGCCCCCCCATATGGGGCCATTTTCTTAATGGACCAAGGTTGCCTATAGTCCTGATGCTCTCCTGCTTGAGGGGATGCTCACAGACACCCCCCCCCACCTTCCAGAAACACACACATGGTTGTCCTGGGCACATAAGAACCAAAGATGTCACTCTTTGATTGTGGGTCCCACAAAGTGGCAACCAAAGAGGTTTCCAAGGGAAATACACACACAGCTCCTGGGAGAAGAGGGCCTGCATTAGGGCACGATCCTAATCAATTTAGGCCAGAACAGCTCACCCATCTTGCCATTCCCACAGTGGCAAGTCTATGCCCTGGCCTAGTACCCCCCCTTAAGTGGCACAGAAGTGCCGTACAGCACTTTTTTGACATCCCAATCCCAGCACAGGACTTATACCAGCCCAACCAGGGGTTAGGATTGCGTTGTCAAAATCCCACCTGCAACCTCCAGCTGCCACCCAGACCTGACACACTGCAGAGACTTTAGCACGTCCAAGGCAAAGGTGGGCCTGCAATGATCCAGATTTTAGGATCCACAAGGCATGGCAAAGCAGGAGAACGACTGGATGCAATCCTCAGGGTGCAACACAAATGGAACAACAACCCTGCGAGAAGAACTGATACAAGCTGAGACCGTGAGTGCCATGGCTGACCAGAGATCGGATCTCCCTAGCAAATGCGAGTCCAACACACTAGACAGTTTATCACTCTGGATCTCCACAATTTTTTGCCTCTGGGGAGGAAACAAGAAGCAGTTCTTGTGATCCCAAACTCTGCAGAAAGTAGAGGCAAAACACACCTTCCTGAATACCCTCCAACACCTTTGCCTTGTTCATGCAAAGAAGAACACAAGTTTCTAGTCCTCATTACGGCTTTGCTGGTTTAAGGCACAAAAGCCTGGCCCCCCACAACAGCTTCTTTCAGTGACCCCCATGCCCCCCTCCCAGCAGAGTCCTCCTGATCTACCAACACTCCAGGCAAATGAGGAAGTTCCTTTAAAAAATCCAGAGGCTGCCATAGAAATGAATCCTCTCCTGTCCTCTCTGCTGACTTTGCATATTTTTCATTCCACGGCAAGAATTTTCTATTTAAAATGTGCATTTTTTCCATTTGAGAAACAGGAGCCCACAGATTTCTATTTGAATAATCACACTTGCAACTGGTCAGACATCCTTGGTCACACCGTAAGCAGAAAACCCTAAAGAGACCCAATGCGGTCAGCCAAATGAACCCTTTCTCTTCCTTCCTCCCAATACTCACTCAGGGTCATCTGACAAAACCAACTGATGGGCCATTTAGGACACCAAAGACAGAAAACGTCCTCCAACCAGGAGGTTCTCATTTCTGGAACTGAAACACTGCTGTTTTTTGTGCTGGACAATATGGGACCAGAGGAGAGGGAGGTGGACTCCTCATGAGGCAGCTTCAGAGGAAAGGCTCGGAGTCAGGACCGCGATGGCAGAAGAGGAGGGGAACCAGCAGGTAGAGATGACAGGGAAGTTCTCTGAAGCTAGTCATGTGGAGGCTGCCCTGGAGATGGAAGGTGGAGGTGCCTCGTTCAGCAGGAAAATCTCCATCAATGGGGACTTTCAAGCAGAGGCCAGATGGATACCTGTCAAGGATACCCATTACTTATAGGTTTATTCTCTGGCATATTTCAAGGGCCGATCCACAGTCCAAGCCATCTCGGTGACTCTAGGCAGGGCCAGGTGTCCAAAAGGGAGTTCAGTTCTCCAGCTTCACCAAAGCAGTCCCAACCCTTCCACCCACCACAGCCCTTTCAGCTGTTCCGGGTCTATTTGGCAGCTAACCCGCTCGCCGTTCTGCATGCGTGTGGGGGCAGCCACAGGTCAGTCCGGCTCGCACCCCAATCCTGCAAAGCATTTTCCCAGCTCACAGCGTTCTATATTTAGTTTCTCACAACACGTATTCTCCCAAACCCGGGGATGACTCATTCCCAATCCACGTTATCAATGGCAGTGGCCTCGCAGGCGTGCAACAGCACGTCCTTGCACAAGGAAGCATCACCCACCAACCGGATGGCTCCCCGTTGCAATAGTGCCACTCAGAACACTTTCTTCTTTCAAGGCATCGGTGCCTACGGAGAAAAGGGAGGCAGGAGGAATACCCGCTCTGGCCTGTTTTGATGAAGCCTGTACTGCTAGCCCAATAGGTAAGTATCACCCAGAAACTTTCAGCGGTTATCACACAGCTTTGTAGAAGCAGATTTACTCTGAGTAATGCCCCAGCCACCCCATACTTGGATCTGAGCGCTAGTGTAACACCAGGCTGGCTGAGAAGGAGGTTAGGATCACAATAAGTTGTCCAGGCTGGTCCCACCTCCTTCCCAGACCGAGTTCACCCTTCCCGTACCAAAACCATTCCACCCCATCCTCCGCCAGTGTTTACTTACCCCAGGCCTGGATGTGGAAAAGGGACGTCAGTGTGCCTTGCACTCACCTCCCTGATTCTGGAGGAATCATACATGTGCTTTATGGCACACTTGCAACACTCCCAGCCAGTGCAAGGGACGTGCACTGGCCGAGCACATGGTTTGGACTGAGCTCTGACTCAGCTGCAGTGACTCATATTTTAGAAAATTACTTATTTCCTCCTCAAGATACTCAAAATAGCCAATGCCTGATTCTTCACATCCCTGTAGCAAAAGGGCCTCCCTGTTCCTTACCAAATGTAGTTTTGAGTGGCCATCAATAAGGAATCATGTTGGCTCCGGATCACCCCTGCAACTATTCTTAGCCATCTGCGGGTTGCGCTCCTATAGACCTGCAGGTGTCAAGCCAAACCCCCCATTTGCATTCAATTTTCAAGCCAATCCATACATTTATCCACCCATCAGTGTCTTCTGGGAGCCTCAGGAACCCATAGGGAGGAGGAAACACTCATCTGATTCAGTACAAGGAGTTTTGCATGGTTCCCACCATATCATAGACACTTATGTCCAAAATACTGGACCTAAAGACACTGTCCATAAAGACAGCTTCCCTTCCCCACCAGATCTCTGGGAAATCTTTCCGGCTTTTAGGCATATAAAGTCATTCTGTCCCCAGCAGTGGCGTAGCTAAGGGGGGGCAGCACAGCCCGTCTTGGAGGGAGTCTTGCCCCTTCAAAGCCATTCCAGGCAGGAGGAGCAGAACGGAGCCAAATGGCGATGCCACCAGTCCCCAGTCTTGGATATTCACCGTCACAAGCCTGATAGTGACTCAAATCCATGCCAGGTGCTAATGGGAAAGAAAACCGTCCAAACACCTCCAGAATTCAAATACCGATGGTTGGATTACTTAGGCTTAACATGTGGGGGCTCTACATATACTCCCCACTCTTAACATATGTTAACTCAAAGCAAGAAGGCACTCAGGTTGTTAATAGGAAATGAATAACCTTGAGATTCCATTAAGAATCCACCTGCATCACCTATTCTGGGTAGAACCAAACTATGAATAAGCCCTCGCCCTTATGGGAGCCCACTCTACACCCTCTATGTCCCATATATTGTCCCATATATTAGCCCTCCCTACATCCTGTTAATCCCATATATTAATCCCATATAATCCCATATAATGGCTGTGGGTGGCGCAAGCAGGTAAGGCGCTGTGCCTGTTAACCAGCAGGCCAGGGTTCGAGACCCGGGTTGGCCCCACAAGACAGGGTGAGCTTGTCCTTAGCCCAGCTCTGCGACACCAGCTGGATCCAATCTTATCGGCTCTGCCTTTCCATTGGACTAATTCAGTGGCGTGGAGAGGGGGGATTTGCTGCTTGGGTAACAGCCTATCCTCCATAACAATCCAACCCAGGCTTTCGTGCTTAGCATGCAGCGTATGCAGCGCCAAGCACAGTACCATAGTCTTTCAAGACTGACAGAGGCCTGCTTTTATCCCATATATTAGCCCTCTCTACATCCTGCTAGTCGCATATATTGAACTCCAAAAGACGATCCTTCAGGTTATTCAGGACCTTATAGACACCCTATGATCAATACCAGGTTATCTGGGAAGGAAAGAAGCTCACTATCCACAGCTTGCTTGCCACCAAGGCCACCTCCCTCCTCACCCAGCAAGGAATCCCAGTCCCTAATGGGAACAGAAATGGATCCGTCTCAGGAAGAGGCCCTGATCCATCACTTGCTGCTCACATCCATTATTCATGGGCCATTGCAGAGAAAGACAACCCTCTAACCTATTGAAATGGCTCCTTCCCATCCCATGCCAAACCAGCTGCTGGGCCACAAGTCACACCTCAATGTCCCCTCAACCATTTGTGCAGACAAAGCAAGAGGCGACTCATCCCGTCTCCTTTGACGCCACCCCGAAAAGAGTTTTTTAGAAACTGTATTTCCTTCTAGCCCCATTAGTAGTGCAGGCAGCTGCCTGGGCAAAACCAAGGCCCCCTCCCTCAAATTGGCACACGCTGTTCCTATCATCTCTTCCTAAACCCTGTATTTTTTGAAACAGCTGGATAATTCAAGGCTTTACTGCTTTGGGAACTCAAAACACACATCCCATTAAAATACCCCGATCAATGGCATCCAAATGGCAGTCTCTGAACACATACACAAGACACACACACCTCAACATGTCCTACTATCCTCGAATATTCAAAGGTAAAGCCGCACTTAGCAATATTTTCAGGGCTTGGGGAAAAATCTCCACCTAGATCTCACAAAGGCCACCCCAAATCCTTCCACCAGTTTGCAGCCAACACCCCACTGCAGTTCCCCCACCAGACACATGAGCCACAAGCACTCTTCCCCCACCCCAAAATCAGCATTCATGTACAGCTTCAATGTACTCTTTGGCACGCACTGCGTGTGTGTGACGGGAGAACGAAATGGCTCCTTTTGGCGCTATTTCTGGCTTCCCTTCCCCGCTGCCTCACACACACCTCTGGGATGTTCTTACAGCGTCTTCCATGAACCCCAAGAAACCGCCATCGTTCAAGCCAAGCTCCACCTGAAGCCACACCTGTTCCTTAGTCCCTCTGGAAACTTGTTCTGGCCCCCACCTTCTGAGAATTAAGCCTTCGCTCCACCCCGATTAATCAGGATTGAATCACTCCACTCCCCAAGGCCCAACCGAGGCTGAAGTGGGTTTCCATGGAGTGGAGAAGAGACAGCAAGCCTGCAAAAAATGAGGAAGAAAATTCTCGCCCCATTCCGCTCAAACATTGCGTCCACACTTGGGGACTAGGTGGGGCCTCCTACTCCCTCCATCTGCCACCCTTGGAAATAATGGGAATTTGCCCATAGATGAAACCTATGGAGGAGCATCAATTCCATGTGGCTCCCAGCAGTTGTGCTTCCTGTCCCTGCATGAAAACTATGGTTCGTTTTCTCCTGCTGCCCATCTTGGCACCCACTAGGCCTTCCTTGAACATTCTCCATCCCCCCCCCCAACTCTTTCAATTCACCCTCTTGCACACACACACACACACACACACACACACACACACACACCTGTGGGAACCCCATTTGACAAAAGGGACAACTCCCAACCCTTGACCGGTGAGAATGCGGTCCCACTATCTGCATAGGACTAGGCCCCGCATGAGGCCTGGGTGTTCTCTCCAACAACTCCCACTCCCAGAAAAAGGGGGAGGGGAGGCAAGCACGGCTGACAAAGCCAGGAAAGAACTTGCTAGGCATCCATGGAGACTGAGAGCATCCTTTTCTCTCTACTCCACAGAGACCTGCAACGGAAACAGGAAAGCCCCTCGCTCACCATATCTGAGAACCGGTGATATGATATGATAGGTCTGATATGGGGGTCTAACCTCTCTATCCTAGATCTGACCAAGCCAGCAATCAGATGCACATCAGGACAACCAGAACCAGATGAGGCTGGTGTTCCTCATTTTTTCCTCTCTTCCACACACATAATTTGGACAAGGAAAACTCCATGTAAGCAGAGGCTTCCTCCACACCACCAAGTACATCCTTGGATAGATCACACCACGTTTTAGATTCATTTGCCTGCTTCTCTATATGCGCACACACATACCCCAAGACCATCCAGTCCCCCTCACCACATTCCCCCTTACATGGTATGTATAGGGTGTACATTACTTTCTCCCTGAAGCAATCACTAGGAAGATGGCACCATTGGAGCTGTTCCCCCAATTATTGAGGTATCCGTTTGACACCAGCCCCGGTCTTAGAGACTAGCCTCAGTGGAATGGGGAGGATCCGTTCCCTACACCTTGGATCTGGGTAGCTCAGGATGCAATCCTGTGCCTACTTTCTCGGGAGGAAGTCCTACTGAACATAACAGGGTTTACTACTGAGTAGGCCTGTTTAGGATTGGGCTGTCACTATCACACCCTGTTGTACAGCTTCTGGGGTGTCCAAGGTTCCGATCTGGGCATGGCCAGAATAATCATGGTTGAGAGCTCCCTCCTAGAAAAACCCCCCCCCCGCCCCAGAAGCCACATCCAGCACCAAGGAGAGCACCCCATATTCAGCACTGTGGACAGCTCCCCATGTTCAGCACCAAGGAGAGCTCCCATGTTCAGCACCATGGACAGCTCCCCATGTTCAGCACCAAGGAGAGCTCCCATGTTCAGCACCATGGACAGCTCCCAGATTCCAGCGATGGGAACAGCTCCTGCTCTGCTTCCCCCCACCTCTATAGGGACAGTATTACCTACCCCCAACCCCCCCCCCACCGCAGCCACCGCCACCCCCCAGCACCGAGGAGCCTGATCCCACGCACCCATCATCAGCTCCATGGAAACTGCTGGGGAGAAGGAAAAGGGAAGGCTTCAGAGCCTCCTTCCTCCCACCACCTCCAGTGCCAGAGGGGTCTTCTCTGGCTCTCACTGCCCCCCTTGATCACCAGGGACCCCCACAGCACCCAGCAGCAGAGCCACCCACCTCCACCCCCTCCCTTGGGAGAGGTGAGAGCGGTGGCGTAGCTAGAGGAGGTGGAGGAGTAAAGCTTGGAGGGAGCCCCACTCCTTGGAGTTACTAACCTGGAGAGGTGAGGCTCCCTCCAAGCCTTACTCCTCCACCCCCCTGGGTGGGAGATCAGCCCTCAGACCTCAAGAAGACCCCCCATTCCTCTCCCCCCCCCCAAAAAAAAAACCCTCCAGCCTTACCTTGGTAGTGACTATGCACAGGCAATCCATCCCTTTCCTTGCACGAGCCCCGGGCTGGGGAGGGTCTGTAGCACATCAGATACGCGGGCTCAGGGTTCGCGCTGCCCCCTTTTCCGCGGATCTCGGGTCCCTGCCTTGGGGTGGGGAGGGGAGATGTGGGGCCCACCGCCCCTGGACTCTCCTTGGGCGCCTTTTCAGGATGCCAAGCCGGGCATCGGGGTGGGGTAAAGTGGGGAGGGGGCCGTCGCAGGAGACGCGTGTGCGAGGATGCAGGGAGTGTGAAATGTGGGGGGGGGGAGGAAGGGGCAGGAGCTCCTTGGAGGTGGGGAGAGGTGGGGAGGGGGCGATCTAAGGTCTGGGAGGTGGGGAGGGGGCTGGAGGCAGGACCCTCTTGCTGCTGCTGCCGCCCATGGGAGGGAAGGGGGGAGAAGGAGCCAGACTGCGGAGAGGCGAAGGGGAGAGAGAGAGGCTGGAAGCGGGGAGGGGGCGCAGAGAGCAGGGGAGGGGGAGGCAGCCAGGCAGGGCTTAACCTCTGCAGTGCCGGAAAGGATTCGCAGCCAGCCAAGCCAAAGCAGGGAGCCGGTGGTGGGCGGTGTGTGGAGGTAGAGCAGCGTCACCCAAAACATTAACTCTCCCCTTGCCACCAGGGACTGATGTGGGGGGAGGGAGGGAAGATCAGAGCCCCCCCTCCAAGGTGGGAGGAAGAGGAGGAAGCCCTGGGGGGTCTCCAGGAGTTCAGCAGGAGGGATAGGTGCAGGTGCCTGCTTGGGCACAGTGGCGTAGCTAGAGGGGGGTCGGAGCTGTCAGTCTTGGACAGCTCCCCTTCCTTCCAGGGAGCATTTCCAGGTAGGGGAGCGGAGAAGGTGGGGGGGGGGGGGCTGAACGTCCCATGGATGGCTCCCCCAATAGCATCATCATCATTCCCCATCATCATCATCATAGCTTCGAAGGGGTAAGACTCCCTCCCGGACCCTCTCTAGCTACGCCACTGCCTGCACAGCCCCCTCCCCATTGAACCTGTCCCTGACCTCTCGCCGCCCACGAGTCGGAGTGGGGGGCAAAGCCATAAATGTGACACAGCCCCCCAACACACACTCCTCCCAGGGCAACGCTGCAGCCCCCTCCCCACCAGCTGAGGAAGGGGGGAGCTGGAGAGAGAAGGTGGAGGGCTGGATCAGGGCTGTATATGGCCAGGCGGATGTAGTGGGGGGAGGAAATGTGGGGGGGATTGTGTGTTTTTTTTAAACTGCAACTGAGCTGCCTTCATCGTGGAGCGAGGAGGAGGAGGCAGGAGAGGCAGAGCGCACACCCTGCTTGACTCCCTCCCCAGGAAAGCCTGTTCAGGATCGCTGCTGCCCTGTCTGCTCTTGGCCCCTCCTAGCCCCCCCTCCCTCCGAGCCAACTATGTGGGGACCCACATTCGGGGGTCCACCTGGGGGGGCTGCGCCTCCCTGACTCCCTATCCTATGCCCCTCACCCGGGCTGGCTTCATGGTAGGGCTCCATCCTACCCTCATGATAGCTGCCCCCATGAACAGCCCTTGGGTAGAGAAGGTGCCCCCCAGCTGGGACAAGGCCTGCCCCCCAGCCAGAAGCCTCTCCAGTGGCCATGATTCCCCCCACCCCAGAAGAAGAGTGGAGGGGACTTTCTGAACTTCCAGCCGGCCAGGAGGTGACTTGGCATGG
The DNA here is from genome assembly GCA_030015325.1 of Cryptoblepharus egeriae. Classification (NCBI taxonomy): domain Eukaryota; kingdom Metazoa; phylum Chordata; class Lepidosauria; order Squamata; family Scincidae; genus Cryptoblepharus; species Cryptoblepharus egeriae. Next base: position 107,646,562 of record JAREYC010000004.1, on the reverse strand, counting down.
CCCCCCAGGGGGATTCTCCCCTCCCTGGCCCCCTCCTTGCTCGTACCCCCCGCCCACCTGAGTGCTGCGCCCCCCTCCAGCTACGCCACCGGCTCCAGGTTCCCCTCCAAAGCCAGCAGCCTGAGTCTTCTCCAGCAGCATGGCAGGGAAGGGAGGGGAGGGGAGGGAGGGAAGGGGGGCGGTGTTTGAAATTCCCTCCCTCCCTGCTCAGGGTGGGGGAGGAGCCAGGCAGCCCCCTCCCCCCCCCCGGAAGGGACTGCAAGGGCATCCATCCCTGCAGAGCCTGGGCTGGGCTGGAAGCGGTGGCGTAGCTAGAGGGGGCGGAGGAGTCAGTCTTGGAGGGAGTCTCACCCCTTTGGAGCCAAGTCAGGCTTCCTTTCGCTCCCCCTGACTGGACTCCCTCCAAGACTGACTGTTCCGCCCCCCTTTGGCTACGCCACCACCAGACACATGGAGATAATGGGGTTGTGTGCACATGCAGGAAGGGGTATGGGGGGGGTGGGTCTGCCCAAAGCCCTCCCCCATCATCATCATCATCATGGCTTTGAAGAGTTGAGGCTCTCTCCAAGAATGAGTGCTCTGACCCCCTCTAACTATTCCACTGCCTGGAAGGGAACCACCTCTTGGCCCAGCTCCAGACTGGAAGGACGCAGGCCCAGCAGGGGAATCTGGGGCTGGACAGGGCAGAACCTGCAGGGCAGCCTTTGGCTGATCCTAAGCACTGCCAGGGAGAGCCCCCCCCCCCTCACCCTGGCCTCTCCTCTCCCCCCTCCAAAGCATACCCCCTCTTGGTCAGGGACACAGCACCCTTGCGGTGCTCATCCCCACATGAGCTCAGATGTGGGTGGCCTGGATGGGGGGTGGGTACTAGTGTCCCCTAAAAGCCACAGCTCCTGTTCCATGACAGTCATGGGTGGACCTTCAAGGGTTGAAGCAGGAAAACCACCTGGAGTGTTCTTTTAGGAGTGTCCTTACTTAGTAAGTAAGTAAGTAAGTAAGTAAGTAAGTAAGTAAGTAAGTGTATATCAACTGCACTGCATGTCCAGAAAACTTTTATTGCCTGAATCTGCATTCACGCACCATAAAACACCACCTGATGTTAAACTGTAGATATCTACAGAGGCTTAAGACATCTCTCTCACTCACTCACACACACACACACACACACACACACACACACACACAAAGCTGCCCCTATATACCCGTATTTACACAAATGTAAAGCACCATCAAATCTAATGTGCACCCTAATTTTAAAAGGTTTGAGATTTTAATGTTTTTTTACCAGCGATTGTAATGTGCAGCTACATATCAGGTGAAAATTTTAATTTTCCTGCCCACAACCATGAGTTCTATGACAATAATAATTTGATAATGAACTACCAGACCCTCTAATATGACCAGGGTAGGGGGGCCTGGCATGAGTGCAGTCCATGTGGTCATGAAGGGTCAGATACGCCTGAACGACTAAACAACAAGCACTACCACCGTGCACTGTTTTTACCAAACTGCACCACGTTATACAAGAATGGGTTTATGTTACATTTTTATCACAATATAGTAAAGTGTAAAACTAAATACTGACGATACTTATAATCAAAATACTGTATACTCAAATCTAATGTGCCACTGAATCTCATGCGCACTCCAATTTTGGAAACTGAATCTGGCTGGAAAAGGTGAGCATTAGATTCAAATAAATATGGTATATATGGGTAAATAATGGGTAAGCAAACATGGTATATATATTTGGGTCCATCAACTGTGCTCTACCTAACGCAACAGCTCCCTTGCTGTGCCAAGCCAGAGAGGTTCTGCAGTACATGGCCATTGGCGCACCAAGGATTGACATGCTGGCTCCAGCCGGAAGCCCTATACTTCTTGCATTCTCTTAGGTCTTCCTATAAGAGCTGGGTCTGCCCCTGTGCCTTCTCAGGAGGACCCATTTATTCATAGCATTCCCACACCTGCTTCCTTAGTAGCACAGAGCATGGCTGGCCAAATAATTAACCATATAACAGACATGGCATCTGCCCGTCTCTGGCTCCTACCCGTGGCATCTACCCAAAGATTGCAAATAACATTCATGAAACCTCCTGAGATCCAGAAGTGATGGCACCAAAACCTATTTTTGCACCAAGACCAACTTTTAAGAACAACACTCTGTTGGGACCCACCTAAGTTTACATTTATAACTGTAATTATAACTACATTTATAAAGTTATTTGCTTATAACTACAGTATAGTAAAAATCAGAGAAAGACTCTTCAGTATTTATTATTTCGATGTTCTTGCAAATTCTCTGCAGGGTAAAGTAGTTACAGGATCTGATTTTTGAATAGGAAATTGGCTTGAAACAATTAGTGTATTTACTCCAATATAACGCTCACCTTTCCCAGCCAAATTCAGATTCCGAAATCAGGGTGTGCATTAGATTTGATGATAATTAAAAATGAGTAAATACTGTATTTTGATTATGAGAATAGTGTGCGCATTATATCTGATGGTGTGTTATATTTGAGTAAATGCAGTAGTTGTCTGATCTTTCCATCACCCTTTGGAGACCCACCAAAACTCAGGACATGATCCACCTTAGTACTGGGTAGGAGAGTGTCTGGACTTACAGTCTGGGAAGGATACCTGAGTGTTCATCTTGACAAAAAGAAGCCTTCCAGAAACTTTCAGGGCAATATCTGAACATCAAACTAACTTTCAGGGCAACAACTTTCAGGGCAGGGTGCCACAAGGTTCCATCCTATCCCCCATGCCATTTAATATCTACATGAAGCCACTGGGAGAGGTCATCTGGAGGTTTGGAGTGAGGTGTCATCAGTACGCTCTATCTCTCCTTTCCTCCTGAGTCCAAAGAGGCGGTTGAAGTCCTGAATCGTTGTCTGGAGGCAGTGGGGGACTGGATGAGGGTGAACAAGCTGAGATTAAATCCTGACAAGACAGAGGTTCTCCTGGTCTGGAAGTCCTCGACTCAGGTATTGGAATATCATCCTGTTCTGGATGGGGTTGCACTCCCTCTGAAGGAGCAGGTTCGCAGCTTGGAGGCTCTCCTGGATTGGCAGCTGCTCCTGGAGTCCCAGGTGGCGGCTGTGGCCAGGAGAGCCTTTGCTCAGCTTCGGCTGATCCACCAGCTGCAACCATACCTGAGTCGCTCGGATCTGGCCACGGTGACCCATGCCCTGGTGACATCAACACTGGATTATTGTAACGCGCTCTACTTGGGGCTGCCTCTGAAGACGGTCAGGAAGCTGCAACTAGTCCAGAATGTGGTGGCCCGTGTGGTTGCTGGGGCTCGTTGGTTCGACTCTGTTGGGCCACTGCTTCAGCGACTACACTGGCTGCCCATTCATTTCCGGACTGAATTCAAAGTGCTGGTCCTGACCTTTAAAGCCCTAGACGGCTCGGGTCCAGGGTACCTGAGGGACCGCCTTCTTCTGTACAATCCGACCCGTCACCTAAGGTCATCTGAGGGGGCCCTACTGACTGTGCCGCCACTAAGAGATGTGGCGGCCAGAGATAGGGCCTTCTCGGTGGTGGCACCCCAGCTTTGGAACTCCTTCCCCTTTGAACTGAGAAAAGCTCCCTCAATCCAGAGCTTCAGGTGGCACCTTAAAACCTTCTATTTTAAAAAAGCATTTTAAATGGGGCAGAGGTGGGGGGACAGTTGTTTTTATTGTTTTTGACTGTTTTTAACAAATACTTTTAATCTGCATGTTTTTATTCAGTTTAATTGTATTTTAATTATATTTTAATGGTGTTTTAATCTTTATTTATGAGCTATTTTAATGATGTTTTATTCCCTGATGTCAGCCGCCTCGGGCTCCCCCTTGCAGGGGAGGAAAGGCGGGATATAAATTGATTAAATAAAGAAATAAATCTCATGCCAAACAGCTCAGACTGGAGAAATCCTTCTCAGGAAATGGAGCTGGAACTCTCTTTTGTGCAGAGAAATAAACCCTGTGAAAGAGTCACTCCTACAGGCAACTCAGATTCTGACGCTGTGGGGCACGGGAGAGGATTCATCGCCTTACAAAGCACCGCTGAAGAACCAGTGGAGGTTGATGAGATCATGAGCATGTCGGAGCCATCAGTGCGCTCTCTGCAGAACACTCAGAGCCACCACTGATCCCAGTTGGATCCACCAGCCTCCCGTTCCACACAACATGTTACTCAAAAGACCGCATGATTCCCCCATCCCATAGGACCTTTGAAACTGGGGTGGGCTGGGCGTCCACACCAATGCCAGGCAGGGCCCACTTGCACCCCCTCATTTGACACATGCTGAAAAACAGCATAGGAAGGCTTACTCACAGGGAAGCCACTGGGGAACCACACAAAGGAAGATTACCCGTATTTACTCCAAACTAAATTGCCACTGAATCTAATGCACACCCCGATTTTAAAAGGTTTGAGATTTTAAAAATGTTTACTGGTGATTGTAATGAGCGGCTGCAAAATTTAATTTTACTGCAGAAAACAAAAAGGTGTTTCTATAAATAAAAATGCAAAGTCCCTCATCAACGCCCAGCCAAAACTGCCGTGCCTAGAAGTGTGAAATTTGGGGAGGGGGTTCCTTCTTCTCCCTATACTTTGCATTGAAGAATCGGTGACTGAGGGATGTTCTGCCCCAACCCCTGGACCATCTGAGGGGGCCCTACTGACTGGATCAGTAGTAGGGGGTCCTACTACTGGACCCAGGAGCATGAAATTTGGGGAGGGTCTTCTTTATGTCACATGAACACCCACCAAGAACAGATGTGGGAAATTAGACCCTTAAGGTGCTGAAAAGGGGTGCAACACATTTTTGGCCTATACTTAACATTGAAGTCTGATCAACACCCAGCCCCAAATCCTGCACCTACTTGGTATGGATGCCCACAATTGTGTGGGGGGGGTGTTGCATGGGGGAGGGTTTGGCGCATAGGAGGATGTTGTGCATGAGGGGATGTTGCACAGGAGTGCTTGATGCACATGGGGCAATGTTGCACATGGGGGATGATACACATGTGGCATGTAGTGCATGGGGGCTGATGCGCATGGGTGCTTGATGTGCATTCAGGGGTGATGCACATTGGGATTGATGCTCATTGGGGGGTTGATGTGCATTCAGGGGTGATGTGCATGAGTAGATGATGCGCATGGGGGTGTTGCACAGTGGGATAGGCCACAGAGTGGATGGGGTGGGGTATAGAGGTATTTTGCAATGTGGGTCCATTTCACTAGTGTGATAATAATAATTAGACAATGGATTTATCTTATGATTTTACCTAATTGCACTACTTTATACAACAATGAGTTTGTTATATTTTTATTACAATAAGCCAGGGGTCCTCAGACTTTTTAAACGGGGCCGGTTCACTGTCCCTCAGACACTGTCGGGGGCCGGACTATAGTTAATTATTTAATTAATTAAAGTACGTAATAAGGAACAAATTATTTTGCAAACAGTGTGTTACTTTCATGTAAAAATGCTCCTCAACATAACATATACTGAAGTTGATGGAAAGATGAAAACATTTTATGAATCATGCCACAAAAATCCCCCAAAAGAGAGGCTAGGATTGTAGCCTTAGAGCCCCATCCTAAGCATTCCTACACAGAATTAAGTACCATGATAGTCAATGGGCTTACTCCCAGGAAAGTATGGCTAGCATTGCAGCCTCAGAGCCCCATCCTAAACATTCCTACACAGAAGTAAGTCCCATGATAGTCAATGGGCTTACTCCCAGTGGGCTTACTCTCAATGGGCTTACTCCTGGCTAGCATTGCAGCATCAGAGCACCATGACAGCATTTCCATACAGAAGTAATGGGCTTACTCCTAGGAAAGTGTGGCAGGCTTGCAGCATCGGAGCCCCATCCTAAGGATCAGAGCAACATCCATCCTAGGGAAGTGTGGCAGGCTTGCAGCATCAGACCCCCATCCTAAGCATACCTACACAGAAGTAATGGGCTTACTCATTAGGCAAGCGGGAAGCAGGAAGCCGGCAACTGAGGGACAGAGGGAAGGGCGCACGAGTGACTCAGCTGGAAGCACGCACGCCTGTTGCCATTTCTCTGTAGTGCCAGAGGTTTCCTGGCTGGTGTGTGCGCCGGCCAGGAAGCGGGAAGCAGCGACTGAGCGGGAAGGGTGTACCAGCCATGCGCGCTTCCCGCTCAGTCGCTGGTGTGCCTGGCGTTGAGGCCCCTGGGGTTCAACCGGGGGGGGGGGGTTCTGAATGCCCATGGGGGGGTTCTGGATGCGGGTGGGGGGTTCTGAAAATGCCCGCGGGCTGGATTGAGGGCCCTGGCGGGCCGTCTCCAGCCCCTGGGCCGTAGTTTGAGGACCCCTGCAATAAGCTGTTAAACGAAATACTGATCTATACTTATAATCAAAATACTGTATTTACTCGCATCTCATGCGCCATCAAACCTAATGCACACCCCACTTTAAACTATATACGACTATATAAGGCTTTAAAAGGTGCGTGTTAGAATTGAGTAAATATATTCCTAAGATACCATCTGCAAAGGTGAGACTCCTTTCAGAGCTACCTGCAGCTATTCAGTCCCAGCCCAGAACAGGGATCAAGTCCATTGCAGAGATTTTGAACATGATTCTCACAGCTGGCCAACCTTTCTGGCCTTCTTGATGGGCTTTTCCTCTTGAGATGCTACTTCTGGGAGACTCGTGCAGGTCCTGTGGCTGTTCCTAAGGCTGTTCCTATTAGTCTGTCATAACTAATAGTCTGGTCTTGCCCTAGAAACAGAGTCGTGGAACGTGGAAAAGTTTTTTTCCCTGTTTTAGGGTTGGGCGGCACACTCTTTGAAAACCCCGGTCTCAAGAAGGAAATATAAAATCCTAAACTTAAAAGGATCCCACTCTGAGCAGCCAAGGACCTGGCATCTGTCCTCCTCCGCTGGCAGAACTTCAGTGCTCCTCCGCTGACTTCATCCCGATGCCAGTATGACCTTGCCCCATGACCTTGGCACTACTGCAATTCCAGGCCACGGAAGCCCTAAAACAGAAGACCTTACAAAGCCCAGCAATGCAACAAGCGCAACCTCGCGGAAGGTCTGTGTGTATGGCACAGGCTTGCTATAGGGCCTGGGCGAGTGGGGCAGGATTGCACCTTCAGGGGATTCAAAGCTCTTCTTTGCTCCTGCCCAGGGTAGGGGCCACAGCTAAGTTGGCACCTTTAATAGGAGCCTGGAGTGTTCAAGCTCTCCCTTGCAGGGCTGGCGCTGCTGCTGATGGGTCAAGGTTGGAGGCTTTAGTTCCCTGATCACTATGAGTCTTTGCAGGATCCTTTTCCTGCCTCCTCTTCCTCAACTCCCCAAAGTGTTTGCCCCTTTGCTGGTTGCTCCCCAGGCCACAAAGGGGGTCTCAGGCCCATCAAAGGGGGGCACACTGACTTAATGGGTCTTCCTGTGCCTGCAGTTTTTTATTCTGCCACCACTTGCTCACCTGCTTTGCCAAGAGAGACCAGGCATGTGCCACCCACACTACTCAGCCATGTTAGGGCAGGCACAGGCCAAAGATTGGCAGCTCGGGTGGCTCTAATGCCACGAGAGAGGGCTGGCCACACATGCTTCCTAATGAGACAAATGCACTTTGTACAAGCTCAGAGGCTTTCCAGTATTCTGAGGCCAAGTTGAGGGGTGTGAGGGGAGCCCAAGTGGGACAAACAAGAGGAAGAGGAAGGAAGATCTTGGCACAAGGAACTTACTTTAGGCCGAAGCCTCCGTGACGTTGAGGTTGAAGAACGGCTGTCGGAAATGGTCACTTCGTAGAACTCCTGGATATCTAGACCCAGAAAGGGAGGAAGTCAGAAAGAGTGTGAGCCGGGTTGGGATATGGGGGATTACAGAATTCAGATTAAACCCTATATTTAGACCATCAAGCAAAGCCAGCTCCCCACCACTGAAGGTACATCTCCCTCTACAGGTGTGAAGCTAGCAGCAGGAACCCAGAAGGAATTAAGGACATCTTCGGGGTGCACTGGGGGGGTGTCAGATGGTGCTGGAGGCAGGGGATGTGCAGCCCCCCATCTGTGCAGGTCCAGAGCTGGCCAGCGGCTGAGATGAAGGGCAGCTGGGATCCTCTGCCCCTCTTGAGCTGGGGAAAATCTGATCCCCCTCTTGCTGGAGTGCTGAGCCCCCTTCCTGGCACAGGATGAGGAAGCCTGGCCAGCCTTACATCCAATTGCTCCAACTTAGCCCAGCTTTGGTAATATTTGGGGGCCAGCCCACCGCCCTGTTATCCAAGGATTTCCCAGGTTCCAGCCACTCTTTAAGGACCCCCAACACTGAACAATTGGCCCTACAATCCAGAGTAACTACGGGAGCACATAAGAGACATTACGGGTACCTGTAGTTACTGCACCATCTAATGAAAACCTATGGGAAATTCATACTGCAATCCAAAGCAAATTGTTTACACCGGAGCAAGGACTCCCCATAGTTACTCTGGATTGTGCCCTAAGTCCAAGGACTTTCCATTCTCTGCAGGAATTAAGTTCCAGGACCCCTAACTGGAACTATCATCGTCTCTTCTGCCTCAACCCTATTCTCACCCTGTCAGAAACAGACTGCAAGCCCCTCAGGGCAGGGACCTTTCTTTCCAAAGTCCCAGGTGCACAGATTGCCCTGCCAGGCTCTTCACCCAAACTCTCCCTCTCTCAAAAGTGTCATGGCCAGGGTGACCAGATGCCCAAACCTCAAAAGGAGGACAAGGTCTTGGATTCATCTCAGCCTGGCCTTTCCAGTGAACAATGGCACATTTGCCTACTCATGAGTAAAGCAATGGCACGTTTGCCTACTCATGAGTGAAGCCTACTCATGAGTAAAACACTGGCATGTTTGCCTACTCATGAGGGCACTTTCACTTTCCCCTAGAGCTCAATGCATATTTTTTAGTTTTTAGTTTTTCGGTAATAGCCTTTGATAGGAAGGAGATACAGTGGCGCCTCATGTAACAAATTTAATTCATTCCAGAGGCATGCTTGTTACGTGAAACAATCTTTACATGAAGCAGATTTTCCCATAGGAAGTGATGGAAACTCAGACTACTGGTTCCGCAACCCAAAAAATATTCATATAAAATATTAACTATATGTAAAAATGATGACAAAACACTGGAATTGAATTCAAAACATGCATTCAATGTGCAGGATCCTATGAAGTCTACTTACGACTGCAATCCTAAAGACACTTTCCTGGGAGTAATCCCCATTTAACAATGGGGCTTACTTCTGGGTAGACATGGTTAGGAGGCCGCAATCAAAGACACTTTCCTGGGAGTAATCCCCATTGAACACAATGGGGCTTACTTCTGGGTAGACATGGTTAGGAGGCCGCAATCAAAGACACTTTCCTGGGAGTAATCCCCATTGAACACAATGGGGCTTACTTCTGGGTAGACATGGTTAGGAGGCCGCAATCAAAGACACTTTCCTGGGAGTAATCCCCATTGAACACAATGGGGCTTACTTCTGGGTAGACATGGTTAGGAGGCTGCAATCCAAGACACTTTCCAAGTGTCTCCCCACTTTCTCCTCCTCTTCCTCCTGAGCCTCTCCCTGCCCTGCTCCCTTCTGGCTGGCCCTGAGCTGCTCCCCTCTTTTCCATTGCTCTTCTCTCCTTTTGGCCACAGGAGGAACAGTGCGCAAGTGTTGCTTTCGCCATGGACAGGTGCGCTAGGCAGCCCTGACGCTTTTTAAAAGGGCTGCCAGCCAGCGCATCTGCCCCAACTGCCAACGTGTTTGTTTGTTACGTGAAGCAGAATCCTAGGGACACTTTTGTTTGTTACGTGAAACATACTTTACGTGAGGCGTCACTGTATTTCAAAACTGATTTTTGCATTGGATTCTGCACTTCAGTACATATCCAGAGACATATGACACGATGGGGTTCTGTACATCATTGCAAAGTTCCAGAATGAAGCCCAAATGGAGGACACATAAGCATGTGCAACTCCGACCCTCTCCCATGAGAAGGACAGCACTGCAGGGGAGTCCCAGGCCTGTCCATTAGGCCCCTCCTTCTTTTCTTCAAGCCCCACCCCTTGGTGCATATCCCACCCATCTAGTCCCCATCCATACGCACCCAGAAGTGACTGGAAAAGCTCGCTTTGGAAGATCCCCAGAAGTTTCTCTGCTTTGTGTCGGAAATTCTGGTCCAACAGAAGCGATTCCTCCATCAGGCGCAGGGCGGCCGCCGTGTCTGGGGTGGGGGGGAAGACAGTAAGGGACGGCCAGGGGGGTCAGCACCAGCACAGGGTCCTTCAGACTCCGCTTCCACAATAGTACCAGGAAAACCTGAAGGATATGCTTGGTTTACAGCCCCAAAGGGTTCCAAGAAACTAGCTCCCATCCCTTTCTATAGGGTTGTTGGTATATCAGGGCAGACAAACCCCTCTGCCCCCTCCAAAATGGAGAGCGGGCACATGACAGGCACCCCTCTTTTTGGATGGGTTATTGTCCCCCGGGCACCATCCAAAAGTGAAAACTGTTGAAAAGTGGCACCCAATCTTTTTTTAGTTGATAAATGTTGCTTTTCAAATTAGAAACTGCTTTTGTTTTAAACTGCAATTTGCAATTAGCAAGCAAATTGCAAGTGTCCCTTTTAAAAGACACTTTCTTGGGAGTAAGACCCATTGAACACAATGAGCCTTACTTTTGAGTAGCCATGGTTAGGCTTGTGCTCTTTATCTTGCCGATTCTGCTGCCACACAATAACTCCTGCCAATGGATTCTCATCCTTTGGGGACGGGAACGACATGGTGGAGGGCAATTTTGGCCATTAGAACAGCAGAGGTTGAAAGAGCTGAATGTGTTGAATGAATGAGTCCTGGGTATAATTGAAAGGTGCTGAAAGAGTGGATCAGAAAATAAGCTGTAGCCCAACTCACATACACCACCTCTTTGCACCCCCACGGGAGACACTTTTGATACTGGGAGCACCTGCTTGCAAGCGGGTCTCCTCTAACTGGTTCAGGCCCAGTAGCTCCAGTTGGACAAGTGATCTTGGGAAGGTCTCATCCTGCCAACTTTTATTTGGAGCTTAGCTGTAATTCAGAAGTGTTAGAAACAGGTTTCTAAGCTTGACCACCAAATGCCAGTCTGCGAGGAAGAGGGGGCAGCAGGTGCACAGGCGCTGCAGAGATGTGTCGGTGGATGTGCAGGGTTCAAACCAGCTATGAGTTGCACCAAATTTTTCTTTGGGGTGCTTGGAACAGCAAAGCCAGTTGTTCCTCATACATCACACGTATCTAGAGAACAGATGCACCAGTTTGCAGAAACGGCCGCCTGCATCTGAGCGCAGGCACCAGGCACACTGCTGCGTGTCAGAGCCTTGCGCTATTCTAGCCACACAAGGGAGCCACATGACAGATGACACTGTGGATGAGATTGACAACTTCCCTCGCACATAGATGCACAACACCCACCCGCTTGACAACTGCAGGACTGAGCAATGCATGTGCTTGGGTGGACCTTCCCTACAGAGGAAGTTTCATACGGCCTCATCAGTAGTATCCAGTGAAGGCTGCCCACATCACCCACCACCAAGAGTGGCCTCAACAAACCAAGGGAACAAATGGGCTTGGAGACACCACAAGATGGAGAAAAAAGCTTGTGTGGCTTGATGCTCCTCACAATGATACCCTAGTTTAGATCTGAGCAGTGATGGCCTCCAGTGTTGCACTTCTCACATGTTTATTTTCAATCACTGTGCTGTGGCCCATTGGTGCACCATGAATGGTACACAAGTGTGCCACAGAAGTTTGGAGGAAGATCATGTATTCAGAGCCACTGGGAGATGTTAGTCAACCACCAGCAGCATGGGGTGCCTTGACAATGTTAGCACCGCATCAGCACCAATGGTCCTGGGGTCAATAAACACCTCCCCAACCTGACCCCTTCTTTTCTGTGTGCAAAATGTTGTGCACATGGATGAAATGTGCCAAAAGGTAGCAACACACACCGCACCAGTTCTCATATGATGTTGTCACGTGTGAAGTGGGTGCTGCCAGTCTAGAATGCACAAGTACTGGCCCTACACAAGTGCCCCTTGCAAGCGGGTCTCCTCTTTCCAGCCCAGCAAGCACAGCTTCTTCACACAGTGCTGCAGGTACCAACAACCCCATTCGGCATTCCCAGGAGCAATCAAAATGGCCACACGTAAGCACCCAATGGTAGCGCCCAAGCCTACCAGAAATGGCCAGGGGCAATTCCCTGGGGAAACGGCTCTGCCACCAGGACCCTCAGGCGGCAGTGTAAAGCCGTCTCTCAGCTCAAGGAAGCACTGCTGGCTGGACCCACGCTCTGACATCATACGTGCATTTTGTGGGAGGCCTGTCACGCCAAGGCGAGAGTCCCTCTTTGCCCGCACCAATGTCAGGTCTCTGTGCAGGGACCTGTTGCCAGTCTGAGCACTCTCAAGTCAGAGGCAACTCTCTCATCATGACCACCCCCTTCTCACCAGTGTCTGCTAAGCAGACAGATCGGGCACCTCACCCCTTCAGTTCCAGACTCAGAAGTGGATTAGAAACCCCCATATCTAGTCCCATCAAGACCCAGCCTGTGCCCAGATCAGAGAGAGACCCTCAAAGCAGGTCTCCGAACAAAACTGGGGAGTAGGGAACACATTTACTGTAAGGAAAACAGAGGAGCCTCTTACCTTGCCTTTTCACTGGCATCTCGCAAGCGGTTTGTACAACCTTAATCTCCTAATCTCCCTCCCAAACAGCTGCCAGCTTAAAAGATTTACTGGGCAGATTGCACACCCTCCCCCCAAAGCACTCTGGGAGATGTAGTGTCCTGAAAAGAACCGCCAGAGGTTTGAAAGTTGTCAAACTGTCTGGGCTTCCCATTTTAAGTTCAGAGTTAAGATTGTCAGTAGGTGGGCACAGCAGGGAGGGAGTTTTAGAAAGTTGTGGCTGAAGAAGAACCAGCAGCCAGATTCACTTTGGTATCTTGATTTTAATAAAAAGCTCTATTCTGGATGGAGAACACTGAAAATCACCAGTTTCAGAGAATACAGATCTGGACAAATATTGGCTTCGGGATTCACAACCATCCCAATCCTTTAAAGAGCAACCAATTCCCATCCTGACCCCTAAAGCTGATTAGGGCAACACAAGCTTCCAAGTTCCCACACTTCAGGTCTGAAAAGGACAGTCCTGGATGGACACAGGGAGAGAGACCAAGAGATGTGGCGAGGCATGCAGAAGCTGGCAGTCACTGGGAGGAACTGGGGTTCCTCCCCTCCCGTCTCAGGCCGCCCCGCCTTCTCCACCAAACAGAATACTGCTTCTTTTTTTTAAAGCCTTGCAGATTTCCTATCCGAATTGCTGCCCCACTCCTGGGTGTGAGGCCTCCACCTCCTCTACTTTTCTAAGCATGTGAACGCAAAACTATGTGCACTTCTGAAGTCCTTCATCTCCCCCCCCCCCCAAATGTCTGTTAATAATTTAATAGCTAATCACAGGAATCGCCATCGCTGGTACCAGGACAACTTGGATGCTTGCTATTGATTTATGGCTAAGTGCTCCAACCCAGAGAGGATGGGGATGGCAGAGAACAGGCTGGACGGTTCAGTCGGTGCCAGGTTTAAAGAACTTTGTTATCTCAAGTTCTTGATAAGTCACAATAGTTTTCTAGCAGGGGCTTTTCCTGATTTAACAACCCCAATTCAGGGCTTGTTCAACTGAAACCAAATAAACACACACACCCCCTTGAGTTCAACCTGCCATTTGGAAACACCCTGCTGCATTAAGGCATTTACGTAACAAAGAGGTATTTTTCTCAAAGGTGCTATCAGCCCTCTAAAGAGGGATGGACAATCCAGCCCTCAAAAGCCTGTGGGAGTAAGAAGCAAGTCTGGGGTGCCGGTTGCTGGAACGCTGGTGGGTCTCAGATGCCCAACGGGTTGGGGGACACCACCCCCTCGTTCTCCACCACTGCTTTGGAGATGCCCCGAAGGTTCTTGAAGAACTGCCGCGTGGAATCAGACCGCAGGGATACCAGGTTCTGGGCAATCCGTTCGGAGGCCTGAGATGAAGCATAAGGAGAGAATCACTGAGAATCGCTGACCAGGTTGGCACCTTTATTGGGGAGCCCTGCCAAGACCCCGTGCCTGCCTGTGAGGGGAGGAGGATACAGAGTAGGGTGATTTGCAAGGCCCAACCTACTGGAGCAAGTAGGACATCCAGCCCTGTGAGGATGCTCTTCCATGCAGGGAAAGAGGCTACCCAAAGTGTGGAAAGTGTCCACTGTGAACAGACCCATGGCCTAGATTTGGGGGCAGGTGAAGCAACAGTTTGGCCTTAACAGGCTTCCATCTTCACACATTATTCTTTTTTCTAGGATCAAGTAAGAAACAGTCATAGGTGGCTTTTGTGTTAAACTAGTCCCCTGGAGTGGTGAGTGGAAGTGAATCCCCCACAACAGCTTACCTTTCTCTTTTCTGACTTTTCCCAAAATGTTGCCCACCTACTTTCATCCTCATTTCTGGCTCCCCGGTTAGGGTTAGACCTCACCCCTCCAACAGTGACTGGCCCAGAGTGGGCTGAAAGCCCACCAGAAATCCCTCCAGGGACACAAGCCCACAGCTCACCTCAATGCACCAGGTGTCGCACAGCATCTTCTCATGCTGAGCTGTGGCATGTCCATGCTCCAGGGACCGGGATGCTCTATCCACAGTATTGGGAAGGAGAAAAGAAAGGGTTGGAGTTAGGCAAGGAAATCTGGCAGAAGAGCACAGCAACCCCTCAAGAGAGTAGCTGAGGTATCTCAACCCTGGCCAAGCACCACCTGCGACAGGCTTTTCCCTGGCCCGTCTTTCCGCACCATCAGGGGACACCAGTAAAGAGTGCCAAGGGCTTTGAGAGGAAATAGAAGCCGACTGTAGGCATGTCGACTGTCTGGGGGGGCTCACCTGGAGAGGACCACCACCATGGCATACAGGTCTATCGCGCTGTCAGCAACACGTTTCAGCACAAACTGTTCATCTAGGATAAGAACATCCAGCCAGTTACATGAGGAAGGGGCAGGGGGTGGCTGGAGACTGTCCAGGGACCCAGGTGTCCACAGTGACCAGTCAGCCAGCTGTAAGAAAGCAAGCCACTCTCCCCACCAAGGCCCAACCTCTGGCACCCAATGCACTGTTGCCAACCCACCTCCACTGACAGTGGCTCCACTCCATCACCTTGGCTAACAAGTGCTGGGAGAGTCACCTAAGTGCTGCTTGTCTGAATCAGACCAAGACCAAAGTCCAGCATCTTGTTTCTAACAGTGACCAGCCAGATGTCCCCAGAAAGCCCATAAATAGGCCAGGAAGGCGCTGGCCATCCGTCAGCATCAGGAGCTCAAAGGTAGACTGCATCTGAACATGAAGACTTGAACAGATGCCTCTTCCAGTTGACCCAATTACCAAATTACTTTAAAGCCTCCATCCAAGTGGGCACCATCACATCTGATGGTGAAATTGCACACTAATTTGTGTCTGCCATCAGGCCACCCCAGGTTCCAGCAAAGGATGAACAACATTTTTCACTTTCTCCACACTGGGTAGAGCCTGACATGTGCCCCTCACTTCACTCATCACTTTCAAGCTTCAACCGGGCAGGACGGGAGGGCAACAGAAACGCCACCGCCTCCAACTTACCAATAATCTTCTTGCCGTGTTTCAGGAGCTGCTCTTCTACCACTCCTGCAAAGAGGTCGACTGCCCGCACCGCCTAACACAGGTACACACAGAGAGAGTGAAGGCCGACGTGGAAGCAAGCAGACAGTGCATGGATGAGCAGCCAGCACGTGGGTGCACTTTTCCCACCAGGTTTGACCCCAGCCAGGGCAGAATCGCCTTACATAAGAGGCTCCAGGGCAACACTTCCTCCCACTGCCTTGTAGTGCGCTAATTCTGAGAACCTGCCCAGAACCTGTGACCCTGGGGAAGCCCCTTCTCCTCAAAACAAGGGTCCCAAACACACAAACATCTGTGCCTTAGAGGCTTACAGAACCTTTTTGGGACCCAAGGTGGGGTTTGAAAAGCTGGCAGAGATATCTGTGAGTGAATGAGTGAATGAGTAGAATACATCAAGATGGATGTAAACAAGACAGACTCGGAAGGGGAGAGAGAAAGGTTTGGAAGGGAAATTATATGGGCAAAGGTTGAATCTTTTTACAGGATACTGAAAGGTCAGGAGCTGAAGGGGGCATAGTACTGATATTGTTACTACTTCTATGTTCTAATCCCAGATGATCAGGACAGCATATGCGGCCCCTGACCGGCTCCCCATTTTATCCTCACAACCCCTGCTAACTGGGCAAAGAGGCCCCTTTTTAAAGCGGCACCTCTTCTGTTTAGGAGGGAGGACAACTGGACCTCTTTGCCCCAGCAGAGTGTCTTTTCCAGTGGTTGTTGCTGGTGTCCCCTTTGCACTCTCTCAGATTGTGAGCC
Source organism: Cryptoblepharus egeriae (assembly GCA_030015325.1). NCBI lineage: Eukaryota > Metazoa > Chordata > Lepidosauria > Squamata > Scincidae > Cryptoblepharus > Cryptoblepharus egeriae. The sequence goes on along the minus strand of JAREYC010000004.1, from coordinate 107,630,108 downwards.
TCAGATTTGGGGATAGGGAACCATTTATTGATTTATTTTGCTATGTCAACTACATTTTGTTACACAGAATTACAGATATTTTCAGGAATAGTTTTCCTGCTTAGGCTGAGAGGGCATGACTGACCAAAGGCCCCCAACCAGCTCCACGGCAGACTGGAGAGTTGAACCCACCTCACGCTGGCTTTTAAACCTAAACCACTGCTCTTCAGTGGCAGTGTGGGTTGGGCAGGGGGAAGCTGGCTATGCGCACACTCACCCGGTCAGCACTTGAATTCAGGCTAGGATGCACTACTGTTTTCAGCGTAATCCCAGATCCAAGGCCAGCTTTCCTGAGGGTGGGGAGGGGGAGGGAAAGACACAGAGAGGCTATAAGACCCCCATGTGGTTACATGGAGCTGAAAGGGGGGAAACATAAAGGATCAACAGAGGTGGGCAATGAGGAAATGTGTACAAATCACACATGTACCATTTAACAATATGAGATGATCACAAAATCATGAATGGCAAGGGACAACTTGGAAATTGGAAGTTGGTCTCCCTTCCATGACTGGACCGAGCCTAACAAGCATCTGCTCACACAGCACACAACTGCTAGAACTCCCTGCTGCAAGATGCAATGTGGGTCACCATTGCAAATGGTGACTAGAAGGATTCATGGAGGAGTGTCGCATTTACGTCATTGCTGAATAAGTTGCAGCACTTGGTACGACCCTGCAGGGCTCCAAGTCATCCCCCTCCCACATATAAAATTCCAGAAAAAGTCTTGCAACAGCTTCTAGAGCCTAGAAAATGTTTAGGTCCCACTGCTCAGTACCTGCGCACCCGTTTGCTGACCTCGCTGACCAAGATCCCTGCGTTCCCAAGAGGATTCTTGACAGCGCGCTGCAAACCCCGGAGCTGGTTCCCTGCATTCTGGGAAGGGAAGAAGAGGAAGTCAAGCGCGGGTACGAGATCCAGACAGGCTCCCACCTTGGCACTCCCTGCTCCAAGGCAGCTGGTGAGGGCAGCTGGCTCATGATACATTAATTGGCTCACGACACATTTCTCTGAAGTTCTGCAGGCCAAATCAAATCAGCCCTCAGAAGGTCCCTATAGACAGGTTTCCCTACACTAAAGTGTTTGGGCGTTTTCTGTGTGGGGAAGTGCCAGTGCAAGGTGCCCATCACTGCAGCACCCCAACAGATGGCCACCACCCTCAAGATCTCCATCAATGGAGAGTCCACACCAATGGAGGCGGCTCTACTGCCAAATGCTATGTACTGCCAGGAAGTTCTTCCTAACATTTAATCCGAGTCTCCTCTGAAGCAGTTTAACCCTACTGAGTCCTGGTCCCACCCTCTGAAGCACTTGAGAACAACTCCATCTTCCACAACAGCCCTGCTGTGTCACAAAGGCTTTTCAGGTATGAAGTAAAGATAATTGTTGCTCTCCTAAAACTAGAAGCCCAGATCACCCCAAAACAGAGGAGGAATCTCCTTTGCGCTTGTGGCTCAAAATCATGTCATTCTTCTAGTGTGAAAGCCCTCCTTATCTGGATCCTTCCACACCCACTGCCTTCCCACAATAATTGTGAAAAACAGACACAGATGCACACCACCTCTCTCTGCCACAACCAACCTGGAATCCATTCAGTGCCACAAAGAGTCGCAAGATATCATTGGTTCCTTCAAAGATCCGGAAGATCCGCAAATCTCGCATCACCCGCTCCACGCCAGCATCCTGCAAGTGAGAGATGGGGTGGAGAATGACATGGGGCTTACACCCTTCCCATTTCTGGGGAGAGAAGGGCAGGAAGAGGGGCTCTCATTCCTGAGCAGGGCCTATGCAGGTCTGCACCAGGGATCTTCCTTTCAAGCAACAAAGATCCAGAACCAGTTTTCAATAATGGGAAGACCTACGACCCTAAATGCCCAGAAGGGGAGAGAGGGGGGAGACCCACGCACCTTCATGAATCCCATCCCGCCCATGATCTGGATACATTCATCCGTGACAGTCCAAGCTGCTTCCTTACAAACCAAAGAGAGAAGAGGGCAATGAATCGATTCTGTCCATGTTGCAGAATGGCTAGAAGCTGAGGCCACACTGATGAACAGGCAGCCAAGTCTGCCTCCCGCCCTGCCCTTCTCACCGAGCCAAAGATTTTGCTAATAGCTGCCTCAATCTGGAAGTCGGAAGCTCCCTGGTCCATGTTTGCACTGATCATGTACGCCATGGACTGTGGAGAGAAAAGGGGGCACGTCAGCCTGTGCTATGCAATGCCTGGAAGGCCTCAGTCACTCATCCTGGAATACACCATGTCGGTGGCGGAGTATGCTCCTGCTACAAACAGAGGGGTTCGTGCAGCCCAAATGCAGAAGAAGCAACCAGGTGGACTTCCACTGAACTGGCTTAGGCTGCAATCCTAAGGACACTTTCCTGGGAGTAAGACCCACTGAACTCAATGAGTAGCTTACTTCTGAGTAGACATGGTGAGGATTGTGTGCTGCATCTTCAAAGCCGAGCCTATTTGTCCTGTGCTTGAAATGGATGTTTGGGAAATCCTACAAGGCCAGCAAGTTTCCAGCTGACTGGCTTAAGCACAGTCATTAAGGGCAAGAAACATACAACCCATTTCTTCCCATTGTTTACAGTAGGCGAAGGGTATATAAATAATATATATAATATCATATAAATATATATAATATATAATAGCATATATAATATCATATAAATAAATGCTTTGCCAGCTGTAATCAACAGCAAGAAATGGACAAGATAAGCCAATGAATACTGGAATAATAGGAACATTATTCAAACAAAGGGGGATTTTAGCAACAAAAACTGACAGTACACCAGATTTCTTGCACACCCAACTGAATGTCCTAAACCTGCGACCCTAGATGATCACGTTTCTCTTTTCAAGGTTCCTGCTTTGACCGCAGTCTGAGAGGGCAGAAATTTCATGGTAGAGCACACCTCAGCCAGGTGGTCACCAGCACCGCCAGTTAAGCAAATCCAGTAGCAGGTGCAGGAAAAGATCCTGGACTGCTGTTGCCGGTCAGAGGAGGCAGCTTGAGCTGGATGGGACAATCAAGTCACAGCAGAAAAGAGGTTTACACACTTCCAGTTACACTCTCAGTTCTCTTTCAGCTTCTGGTGAAGGTAAGAAGAGCCTCAAAACTGTGGGCAATGCTAATCATTTTCAGTGGCTGGGCTCCACCTACAGTGCCGTGCACTCCAATGTGATGTGCCTCACCTCTGTCACATACTGCAGCATGGCCATCCGAGCCAGCTTCTCCTGAATGGCTCCAAAGTTGTGGATCTTGTCTCCGAACTGGGTCCTGTTGGCAGCATGGTCCACCTTCAAGGTGATAAAAAGCCAGGGGTTAGGCCAGGCAGTCCCAGGGCTGCAGTTTTGCTGGAAGGGCTCAGAAGGAGTGGGGAAAAGGTGCACAGGCAGCATGGTAAGCACTGAAGCCCTTTTAGACCCTTCCAGCCAATCCTTCTGAAAACCAAGACAGTGAAACTTAAGTCTCCATTTGTAAGCGCAATTTTAGTGTAAAATTCTGGGTAAAATTCTGAAACTGATTCTCCTTCTTTAGAAGGAAAAGGCTTAGCTTGTCTTTGCAAGTGACCTGATTTGCATGGATTTTGTTCTCTGCGTCCCCTCGTTTTAAAAAATGTGACGTGGCCCCCTTCTTTGAGCGACACCCTCAACTTCAAACCCTCTCTGCAAAAATCATTGAACTTCCAGGGTGGCCCAAGGATTTGAATGGAAATAAGCTTAAATATGAAATACTTGGGTGGTTAGTCTGTCCAGATGGAACCAAAAAAATTTAGAAAACGAGTTACTGGGTAAGTAACTGAGAAAACCTGAGCCAGGCATCAGCTAGCCCGCCTGACAGGGCTGTTGCAAGGACAAATGGGAGGGCTGAAGAGTTTCACATGCCACCAAACCCCTCAAAGCAAGGTCTGTCATTCCAGGCAGCAAATAGGCCGAGCATTGTACATTAAAGAGGGACATCAGGTAGGCATTCACCAGGCACTGATGGAGACCGATGAAGCCTCACCTGTTGAATTCCTGCCTAACTGCATCCCTCCCCGCATCAGTGTGGAAGAGTGTGGCAAAGAGTGGGTACAGGAAGCCTAATTCTTAGGGGCAGCATGTCAGCCAGTTTCAGTTGGCAGTTTCCCTGCTCTTCAGCGCATGAGGAAAATAGGAAGTGATTTAACACACATTTACTGATCTTAACCTGAAGCTTTTTAAATGCTAATCATAATCTTTAAAATGATCTTAAATCTCTAACGATGAAATGTTAATCACATCTTTAAATGTCAGTCTTAAATGCATGACATTTAAGGGGTTGTTGTTTCAGACAACGGGAAAGGGCCCAGAGTCACTCACCGCTTTGCCAATGATCCCACGCATGGTGCCAGCCAGCGCAGCAGCCATGCCAAACCGGCCGTTATTTAGGATGTTCATGGCTACCTTGAACCCGGAGCCAGGAGCTCCCAGAACATTCTCTGCTGGGACCCGAACCCCATCAAAGTGGACTTCTGCTGTGTTGGATGCCTTGATGCCCATCTTCTTCTCAGGGGGGCCACTAGGGAGGCAGGGGGCGTGGGTCAGACCTCACACAAATCCAAGTACTTCTCCAGTATGCTCCAATTTCTCCCTTTGCAAAGAAACTTCTCCCAGTAAAACATCCTCCTCCTGTCCCAGACAAACTATACTCACTGTGTGACACCCCCAAACGATCGTTCCACTATAAATGCTGTTATCTTATCCTTCACCTCACCCGTTGCCTCATCCTTCATGGGCGTTTTTGCAAAAACGGTGAATATCTCGGCAAGGCCACCGTTGCTGCAAGGAATAGCTCAGTCAGTCGGCTGGCAAATAATGCTGGGATCTCATGAACAGGATTGCGCTGAGACCCCAGACCCAATTTCTTGCTTAGGGTCAGTCAAACATACTATGTTACAACAGAACACTTAGAAGTGCACATCAGAGCAAAACATAGTTCACTACATAAATTGCTTTGTGAACATTTTCATAGCACGTGATGCATCATAGTGTGAACATTATAGGTAACCTATTGACAAAAATCTGATACAGCTGTAAGCGACATTAGGCAGAAGAGTTTGAGATAGATGGGGCTGTCTTATGGGATTGAGAAGATCAACCCCCCAACTGTGACTTTGCAGGGGGGGAGACACAGATTCCAAACATGAGTCCTTGCAACCTCTCTTTTAAACATGTATGTAACTGTGCCCCTTCCCACATGACTTACCTGATCCAGATTTTGCCCCCATTCAGAGTGTAATACTTGCCACAGGGGCTGAGCTCAGCTGTGGTGCGGATGGAAGCAGCATCTGAACCGCTGGCAGGCTCCGTCAGGCAGAAAGCAGCAATGGTCTCACCTGGGAGGGGAAGTGAAGCCATGGACAGCTGGTTAAGGCAAGGGCACTGTTACAAAAAATGAACACACACACAAACCTTTCCCATAGATTCGTTCCTACCAGAGAGGGGAACCCCTCTCCTACCTCTCTTTCATCCCTCTGAACAAGGCAGCAGGCGCTGTGGCCAATAAAAGACCTTTGGTCCTCTGTGATTTGGCCCAACCTCCTTTCAAAACTGGCCAGCACCACAAATTGTGGCAGAGAATGTCATGGGTGAATTGCACACTGTGAGAAAGACTCCTTTTTATCCATTCTCTCTCCTCACAGTTTTCCTAATCTGAGATCCCTGCACACTGTCACCTTGAGGGGCTCCAGGTATATACAATTAATTGATTGATCCTCCTGCCCCATCTGCCCTCCCCATTCACCACCAGTCTCCAAATATTCCCCTTACCTGTTGCCAACTTGGGGAGGTACTTCTCCTTCTGCTGTTGGGTACCATAGAGAAGGATCCCCTTGAACCCAATCGACTGGTGTGCCCCAAGTGTGATGCCCACTCCAAGGTCATGCATGCCAACAATTTCTACCAGTCGAGCATACTGTTGGGGGGAAGAAGGAGAGAGACACAAGACTTGAAGTGCTGGGACATCTCAGACATTCATTAACTGAGGGGCTCTTTTTCCTAACACTGAATAACTTTGCATGGCTGAGCTGAAAGGTCCATCAAGGGTAAGAAAACAGAGCCATGTTTACTCCAAGTCCTTAAAGTCTTTGGAAAAATTCTTCTTTTGGGGAAATATATTTTTTATTTATTAAAAAGAATTTTAAAAGAAAAAGAGAAACAAAGAAAATTGTATTTAAAAGAAAACTGTATCATCTGATTGTATTTTAATCTGTATTTACTGTTAATTTTAGTGGTGTTTTATTGTTGTTTTAATTGCTGTCAGCAGCCTTTTCTAGGGAAGAAAGGCGGGATATAAAATAATAAATAAATAAATAAATAAATAAATAAATAAATATAAAAAGATAACCAAAAAATACAAAAAACTGTATAAAGAAGGAAAAAGGACAATGAAGAAAAAATTGATTTCTCAGATTAATTGGCAAACATGGAATATTCCCTCTACCTTTCTTTAGACTTCTGTACAATCAGATAACACTGCGTTTTCACTGATCTGTCTCTTGGGAGGGTCTCCCCTACTTGGGGGAGGAGAGAGGGGAGAGCCTCACCTGAGTGTTGCTGAGACCCAACCCTCCCAGGTGAACTGGGATTTGCAAGCCAAACGCTCCAAGCTCCTTCAGGCCCTGCATCGTTTTCTCCTCCACCTGCTCCAGCACATCGTTCTCAGCTGGATCGTTCACCTCCTGCAGAGGGGAGAGAAGGAAGGAGCCAGACATTCATGGCAAGACTTCTTCTGCTTGCAGCAGGAACCGGGCAAATGAGGCAGATGGTGGGTCTATCAAGGTTCACTAGGGCCAGCCAGACTCCCCAATGGAAGATTCACAGGCAGATTCACAGATTCCTCCCCCCTTGCCTGCTTCCCAACAACTGTTTGCCCCTCCACATCAAGGATCCACTGAGCTGCTACCCACTGGTGGACCTTCCACCCAGCTATCTGCATCTTAAATTCTCCACACTCATGAAGGGGACCCTTGAAGCTCCTGCTAATCAGTTCCAGGAGTGGCTGCACCACATTTGCCATTTTGTTGTAATTCCACTTAATCTGGAGCACTTCATTTTGGTGCAACACATAATCTGCTTTGACTTTTGCTTCCCAGACTAGTGTGGCGTCACCTCAAACTCAGCCACCTCACTGGTCACCCCAACCCCAGACCACTTATGAACAGGTCTGGTGCAGCAATTGCACCCCAAGTTCGTCTTGGTTCCCCACTTCCAGAAAATGCAATCCCTGTCACCTCCTCACCTCAAAGAATCGAGAGACTGGACCGACCAGTTCCTGCAAAGTCTGGGCTTGTTCTTCACTTAGGACTGCAAAAAGAGAAGGGTGAAGGTGGAGATTAGCACTCGCCATAAGTATGCTCCTCTCAAAAAAACATGCACCCTACCATATAGTGGAGTTCTTTATGTTTATGACAAACCTTTCCATATTAACTTTTTCATTTTAGACTGAGACCAGCCTGGATTTCTCTATACATGCCAAGTCAAAAGCAGACACAATGGGGCCACCACAACACCTACACACAACAGTCATGGCACAATACCATGTGCTATGTGCAAAGTATGGACAAGGTCAGTGGTGCGGTTTTTCTCCCTGTGATCTCAACTCGAAACACACACCCTTTACGAAGATGGGGAACAGGGTTACAACTATTGTCTATAGCTGCAACGCTAAACACACATTCCTGTAAGACCCACTGAACACAATGGGGCTTACTACTGAGTAAGACATGGACAGGATTGTGCCCTATGTCTGTTTTCACAGCTTCTGGCACTGGAGAAAATCCCCCAGACCCCCATGCCCCGTTCTACCTGATGGATACGGGAAGACTTGCTCTGTGTTCATCTGACCTTTGAACATTCCCGCAGCAAATGATTTGGATTCCTGGGTGGGGAGAAAGAATATAGTCAAAGGTTCAAGTTAATCTCCCTCCAACGATAAGGTTCAGACACACATAGACCCATATCCTAAAGTCAAATTAAGCCCTTTGATCCAGGGCAGTTAAGGTGACTTTCCATAAGATAACACTAGAGGGTGATGTAACTGCGTGGACCCGTAACTGCTGTGGACTTTGCCCATAGTCAAGGAAGGGGAAAAGAGGAAAAGCAATCCTAAGGCAAGCTTTGTCTTTTAAAAAGTAAATGTTAATGACTGTATAGGTGGTCACCAATACACACGCACTTTGGAATTAGACCTGCCCCACAGTTGGCCTGCTCCCCACCTCCCAATTAAAATGAACCCTTAATGATTTCACAACCCTCTGGGCACTGAGAAGGTAGTATCTTTCATCAACGCAACACACAAGCCGCCTTCAGATCTGTAGTGTCCACCCCTCTATGGCACTAGTGCTTAAACTGCACACAATCCTTAAATTGGGAGAGGGAAGAGGAGAATCCATCTTCAAGAATCTTCTCATATGCAGACGTACCACAGCCGTGGATTTAGGTTCCGAAGTGGTCTGAGAAGCAGATGCTGTCTTGGTCCCCGACTTATCCAGCACAGCCTGCAAGGGAGTGAAAATCCTTATCTGTTTAAGTGAGACCCTCTCTGCAAACTCAGCCAGAGGGCACCTGGGCCTGGCTCACAAGACGGCTCTTCTGCCTTGAGCCAGGATGCTCAACCATTGGGGGGATGATAATGCTATTTATTGTATCCAACCCCCGATATTCTTAATGGACTGAGGACCTTTTAATTTCATCAACTTTTGAATGCATGGCTTATAGAAGAAAACCATAGATAAATTTTTTCTGGATGCCTTTTAAGATAAAACTCCATAGATTATTCATAAGTGTCTTTTTTTAGATTACTTGTGGGTTCGTTCTTCTAATTCCCGGCACATTATATATGTTCCCTCCTTTACATTCCCTTTTTAAACTTTCTATCCACAAACCTGTGCATAGAAAAGTGACTTATAACCCCTCTCTTAGGTTGTGAGCACAACAGGAAGGGAAAACCAACCGGTGAAGCTTTCTGCATCACTAACACTAACTTTCTGCATCACTACTGGCTGAACAAACATGCAACAGATTGAATGCTGAATTCCTGCCTTGCCAAATCAGGCAGGAGAACAACAGGCAAGGATCTCTGCTCTGCTTGTCCAACCCCAAGTCTAGCAGCCCTGAAACTAGATTGCAGAGGACAAGCTTCATCTTCCCTGCACCGCCCGCTTGTGGTTTGCCTGGCACAACCTCATGAAACTTCCACGGGTCCCAGCTAATGTCTTTGCCTTGCAACACACCAGGCCGTAATCTGGACACTTCTGGTCCTCAGGGAAGATGAGGCTGCTCCCTCAGGTGCCAACTCTAGGCACGAAGCCACGCTGCCAGCCCTCTCCCCTATCCAGAACCACAGAATGGTCCGATCCACTCGTCAAGGGTTTTTGAAAGGCCAGTGTAGTCCAGGGCTGGAGAAAATTCTCTTTTAGTCCAGCTGCCCCTTCCAAACCTTAATTGTGCCCCACCAACTACCTGTGCCCCAGAAGATGATCTGCCTCTCTATCATCTGCTTGGCTTTCTCCTTGGGTCACAGCATGTATGGGAGTCCAGAAATCAGCCCAAGAATTCCTCAGCTCTCCTTAACCATTCTGTCAAAGTGCATGGAGGGATTTGGATGATGTGCCATCTCTTTTTCTGGAGCCGGGCCCACTCTTTGCGACAGCCTCCAAATATGCATAAGATATACTGTGTCTCTGATTCTGATTTTGCCAAGCTGAGTCACTCACTCATGCACCCCAAACCCTGCAGGTCCTGCCCCCTGCAAATTCCCCTCATCTCTCCAGACACGAGCATTCCTCAGTCCCACACTCCACCTTGAGTCTCCCCCTCTGTGATTCCGGCTACAATCCTATACACGCTTTCCTAAGAGTATGTCCCATAGAATGCAATGGGACTTACTTCTGAGTAGACATGCTAAGGCTTATTCCCTCAGTTTCCTAAGAAGTTCTTCCCTACACCTTTGCTTTCCCTTGGAAAGATACCTAATAGGTTTAACTATAGGATCTTTAAAATCACTGCTGATTTTGTTTGACTGCACTTTTATCTGAGTGCTCCTACCCTATTATTACATACTTATCTCTCCCCCATATATTACTTCTCCCTCTGACTCCTGTCTTTCTTTCAAATTCAAACTTTCTGTGGAGTACGCCACAAGTCTATGGTCCAGACTCATGATGATGCACACTTGAGTAGTACAAAGATATAAGGGCACGCACATGTCTGAGCCTGTGTGACAACCCATGGTCTATATGGAGTGATCCTATGCACTTGTATCCCAACCTAATATGGAAATATCACAAGGAGCAAAAGATAAATATAGATTTGCCCAATACCACTCAGAGGGTTTTTTTTTAATTAAAAAGTGATTTTAATTCAGGAATCTCCGGCTCCAAACTGAACACATGGCACATAATTCACTTATGAAATCTGTTGTTATAAGATAGGCACTGGCTGCTCAGTAGTGTTTAAAGCAGGGGAAAGAAATGCATGCTCACTCTATGATCAAAAGGAGTCTTCCTCAGTGCAGGAGATAAGGAATCCCCCCACCCCACCCCCTGCATTTGGCTGATCACCAGTCCAAGCAAGATGCTGGCCTGAATACAGTTGGGGGTCGAATCTCATTCATGCTCTACTATGGAGCTTGGGAGCAAGCCTGAAATACCAGCTTCTGGCAGGCAGTGCCAAGGGGCTGGAGAGGCCCAGTTGTGACTCAAAGAATCCCGTGGCTGGAACAGCCAATGTTTTGTTCTAATTAAGGGCAGCTTCTCCTTGCACTTGTCCTCCCCCAACCTCGTATCCGGCTGCGCAGCCCATGCTGGCACCTTTCACCTACATACTTCCTAATCCGGCACCTCCCAGAATAATATGACCTTTCCCCTACACAACAGCCATCACAATGGCCTGGGGAGGCCCAAACCCAGGAGAGAGCCCAAATCCAGAGAGATTTAAATGCCTCTGATGGGGGGGGGGAGCAATTATGTGTATAGGAGACCCTAGATGTGCACAGGACACCTTTGAGATGCAACCACCTCTGGGGTGAAACACATCTGTTTATGTGGTGTGGCCACCTCTGGAGTGGAGGCGGTTATCTGGCAATAAGAACCTATGGTAACAACAAGCAGAACAAGTTCCAGGAGTAGCTTCCATCATGCAAGGGGACAGAGGGATTTCGGGGAGTCATGCTCAAGTCATGCACCCCCAAATAATACCGTCACTCTGACAGGTAAACCGAGACGGTTCACACCAGTGCTTTTTTCTCTGGGGAAAAAGATGCCAATACTCACCATAGGTCATCCTCATATAAATAACTATTAATTAGCTGCTGGGGGGCAGGTGGAAAAATACTGAGTACTGTTGAGTATCCCCAGAAAAAAAGGCCTGGTTCAAGCCCCACATTCATTAAGCCCCCTTAGACACTTGTCACCCCAAGGACTCAAAAGACCTACCTGGAAAGCCCCCATATCTACTTCTAGGCACCATCCTGAGCACAGCCAGAACTTCCCACCTCCAAAACCCCACAACACATCCTCCTGGGCAGCAACCCCGTGTGATGTCTGAAGGCCTGATCCACCAGAGCCGAAAGGCTCCATTACAGGCTCTTCTCCAAGATACTGGAGGTTCTTCCAAGAACAGACCCAGCGTTCCCTCTTACCTCGGCAGCCTGGGCTGCGTACAGCCGAGTTCCATGGGGCTGAGGGGGCAGCAGCAGGCACATCCATGCGGGGTTGCTCCCAGGCCTGGTGGGAGAGAAGGGGAAAAGTCAGGGTCCGGGGGGCCCTTTTACTGGCTCCCTCCCTATCTTAAGAGGCCCCAATCCAGGGGAGTCTCCTTTAGAGGGACCCTGGGGCAGTCCTAAGTGGGGGGCCCAGGCAGGCTTTGGCTCAGATCCCCCCTTAAAAGCCAACAGACCCATTTCCCCTCAGGCTAACCCTGGGGTTCATATGGGGCTCACCCCCTCACTCTTTGGGGGCTCCTGCCTGGAAGCACCTCGTTTTGAGGGGCCTTTGGGGACCCTGGTGGGGGTGGCCAGAGAGCCTCCACCTCAGAGCCTCCCCACAGGCTCATCCCTGGGTCCAGGGGGGGCTCATCCCTGGGTCCAGGGGGGGCTCATCCCTGGGTCCAGGGGGGGCTCCTCCCTCCCTCTTTCAGGGGCTGCTGCTGAGTGACAGGCCTCTCCTCAGAGCCCCCCAGGCCCAGAGCCCACTCCCCAAGCCAGAGCCCCTTTTCCAGGCTCACCCCTGGGCCCAGGGGGGCTCCCCCAGACACCCTGCGGAGGGGCAAGCAGGCCCCCAGACAGGGCCCCCTCAGAGGCCCCTCCCCGCCTACCCTTGGGCAGGGCCTGTGCGCAGGAGGCTCCTGCAGAGCAGGTGGGGGCGCAGCCGAAGGGCCTGCATCTCTTCAGGTCGAGGTTCTGCTGTCTCCCTGGCTGCTCCCTCCTCCCACCCAAGGGCGCGGGGGCGGGGCCAGCAGCATTTCCTGCCCCAGCCCCAGAGGCTGCTGGGAACTGTAGTTCCCTCCCTGTCCTCTCCAGGGGGAGCAGGCTCTGCAGGAGAACCCCCCCCCCAAGTATGCCTCCATCAAGAGGTTCAGGCCTTTAAGGGGGACTCTGAGGTGAGGCCTGCCCGCCCCCCAAAGGAGCCCCCACTGAGTGGGCTTGAGGTAAAGGGGCTCTGGGCCTCTAAGGGGGGGGGTCTGGGGTGAGGCCTACCTTGCTCCCCACCAGGACCTAAGGGTGAACCTGGGGAGAGGTCTGGGCCTTTAAGTGGGGGGTTCTGAGGTGAGGCCCCCCTGGCCCCAAGAGTGAGCTTGAGGTAAAGGGCCTCTGGGCCTCTAAGGGGGGTCTGGGGTGAGGCCTTCCTTGCCCCCCACCAGGACTGCCCAAAGCTGGTGGCCCCAGAATGAAGCCCCCCAACGGAGGGAACCCCTGGACCTAAGGGTGAACCTGGGGAGAGGTCTGGGCCTTTAAGTGGGAGGTTCTGGGGTGAGGCCTGCCTGACCCCCAAAGGAGCCCCCCCTGGCTCCAAGAGAGCTTGAGGTAAAGGGGGTCAGGGGCTCTGGGCCTCTAAGGGGGGTCTGGGGTGAGGTAATGTTCAGTATGTCCTTGCTGGCTAATAGAGGCTGCTAGTGCAAATGGGATGGTGGAAACCACTTCCTTGGTTAGCAGTACCAATTGATGTCCCAAATTTGCCCAGCGTCTCCAAATGAAACACTTGATGCCAAAGCACTAGAGAAGGTGAGGCGTTCAGTGAGTATACCCTCAACCCCTCTTCCCCCCCCCCCCGCTTTTCAGTCTTTATGGACTCATAAAGCCATTTACAGCTAAATGGCAAACCTGGTATAAGTGCAGAATAGGGGCTTGAATAGCAGAGTCAACATAATTCAGAGAGAAATAATCCCCCCCCCATTTCCTTGCTTCTCCAAGTTGCTCACCCAAGTAGCTCCGAACAGACCATAAAAACCTGGAAACTTTAGATTTTATTTGAACTTTTTTATTTAATGCTTTTTTGTACACAAAAAGGTAAAAAATAAATATGTTATTACAAAATAGGATTCTGCTAGTGATCACACATGTGGCCCTATGATGGGGAGCACCAAATACTTAAGGCCACATCCCTGGGTGATGTTTCCCGCTGCTCCTTGTGGGAGACACTCTTGGGGGATCACACTTGCTAGGAAAATGTAGCACCATTGAAGGGAAGAGAATTCGTACCGTTCAGGAAGAGGAAGAAGAGAAAGGTCACTTTCTTTTCCTCCCTACCTTGTCTTGTCAAAGCTCAAATTCCAAAGGATTTCAGAAAGGGAGGTGCAGGTGAGAATGTGGACATCCATGCAGAAGTTTGAAGGGAAGGAGAGGAACCCAAGGCAGGGCCTGCCTGTTTCAACATCACACTGAGACCACGCGGGAGAGACAATCTCAAAATCCCAACACGTACTCTATGTTACTAGACTAGGCCTTTTATGCGTGCTGTGGAAATGGGGAATGCTTTCAGGCTTCTGAAGTCTCATAGTCACAATGCGACTGCAATCCTATCCATACCTGGGAGTAAACCCCACAGATTATAATCAGGACTGGGATATCAATTCATTTGGAGGTCATTTGGGATATCATGATTAGTGGTCCAATCATCTGCCTTTTGGAATGTCAAGCATCCAGGTGAAAACACCCGCTCTCCAGAGACTAGATATCCCATCTGCTACCTGTCTGTCCTGGCTGGAAATAGCCGGTGGCTTCTTTATATGCTCACAAATATTCAGTCCCAATTCAATCTGAATGGCCCTTCGGGAATTATCCTCAGAGTTGTCACCTGCTCTCCCCCTCCTTAGTGTTTATAAATGTGGGGAAAGCAAGCATTACATTCTTATACAAAGGCAATCAAGACAGGGGGCTGTCCTTACAGAATAACTATCCCTTGCACAAGGAGGAAAGGGTGCTCCACCGTGGAAGGACAGGCCCTCCCAAAAGGCAATGCAGTTGCTTTACGTGCTGCACGGTCTCCCCTTCATAGTTCTTTTGCACAAAGGATCAGACTCTGCCTTTCAGAAATTCCCACCAATTCCTAAACCTACTTCAGTAGTAGATTCACAGGCAGAACTGCTGAGACTTCAATGCCTGCTTAACCATCACCACCCTGTTTAAAAACAGCAGTAGCTGAATCCAAAACAGGCTGCAGAGGAACAAGGATGACTTTGTTCTCCAGACAAAGAGAAAGAGGAATGGGTGCCCAAGGCTGAGGGAGACCCTGAAAATGAACACTGTCAAGTGAAACTTTGGTTTGAAACCCTTTCAAGATGCAAAGCACTGGATTGTTGGAAGAAAAAATGATGGACCGACAAAAATACACCCCCACAAAAATCTCACACGGAGAAGGGGAAGGTTGTAGTGTTAAAATGAGAATTGGGGAAGGACGCATATACAAAAGTTGCTTTTTAAAAATGAATTGACGTAACTTCAAAAACATGAATTTAAAAAGCCTTTAAAAAAATTAAACACGCTCAACAAAACAGAAATACCACTTCACTTACACCGGTTTCATGATCACGGGGAGGGGGGTACAGAAGTACCATCTAAAAGTCAATCTGCCCTCCTTACTCCACAAATTATAGTTCTGAGAGAAAAGAGGACTGAAAGGGTGGGAGTCTCATGACAAATGAACCAGGTGGCAGGAAGGCAGAGACCCCCCCAACCTGATCACACAAAAACATCAGAGGGAGGGGAGAAAGAAATTTGGTCAAGAACTAGGCAGCCATGGCCAGAAGGCTGAAGAAGCCGGATGGCAGCAAGTGACCACCCACTACATGAAGGCTACTGGTTTTGCTGGTGAAAGTGTTGGCAGGGCTCTTTGGGAAGACAGAAGTTATAAGGCAAGTTGCAGGACAGCCAGATAAGAACACATCTTGGGTGGAAGGCATCTGCCTGTGCCCAAGTCAGAGTAAGGCAAGCACAGCCTGGCGAAGGGGCAGCCTCAAAAGACCAGGTTGCAGCAAAATGTTTCACGTGTCAAGAAGAGGAAGGAAGGATCTGGCCGATCCAGTACCTGAAGGCTTGGTGGCAGGAGGCCACATGACACAGGAGGTCAGAAGCTGGTGGAAGGCTTTGTGGAAGGAAGCACATTCAAATCGGCCGCCTTGGCCGGTCACATCACATCTACAAAGAACTCACTTGGGTTGCCCATGGCCATGTGGAATGACTGGCGGCTGGCAGTGAGCTCAGGAGGCACAGAGCCCAAGTCACGCACCGGAGGAGCCCCCGGAGGCTGCAAAGCAGCAGCTGCAGCAGCAGGCGGAGCCGGGGGTGGAACCATCATCACCACCATGGGGTTGTAGGCCAGGGGCATTCCTCCTGGGGGTGCGTAGGCTGCATGCAAGGAATGGTGGGAACGGACACTACCGCTGCCCCCCAAGCTGTGCTGGCTGCGCTGTGGAGCTCCTTCCCCACTAGGCCCTGCTACAGCCCCACTACGTTGGCTGCCACTGCGGGTGGAGTATTCCGACTCGCTGCCACTGCCTGACTTGGAGTCTGCCCCGGCTTTTTCCTCCTTGTGCTTACTGGGCCCACGGCCACCACCGCTGCCGCCACCACCATCGCTACGGTTTGATCCACTGCTTCGACTGCCTGCAAGCAAGAGAGCAAAGAGGTGCATCAGCTGTGGGCTTGGCAACATCCACCCCCCACTCCATTGGCAGCCATAAAGGATAGTGGAAATCCAAAAGGTGGGAAATCCCCCTAAGAAAAAGCAGGAATTTTCTTACCTGCAAATGTCCTTTTCCCTCCTCCAGAGAACATAAAGGAAGACCTAAGAGCCTGGACCTCAAGACTGTCCGTCTAAGCCACTCTGTTACTGAATTCCTTAAAGATCCACCTTCCCTTATTTCTGTTAGACTTTCTCCCACCTTCCAGTGCCCGGTCCTAGTTCCCAGCTAGTCCCTGCTTTACAAACCAAAGAACCTAGTACAGTTCTACCAGCAGTCCTGATTCAGTCTACCCACCTCCTAACACGCTGGTGCAAAAACATCCAGCAATCCCAGCTTCCCAACTCTACCCTGAGCAATCTGGATCCTCCCTACCTACCTTCACTGTGCTGACTGCCAGCACTTCCCATGCCATAGCTGTAGGAAGAGAGCTCGTGATACGGCGGAGGCTGAGTGCTGTAAGGGTGGGGTGCAGGGTACTGATAGGAGTAGGTTGGCATTAGAGGCCAGGGGGTGGCACCTGGCAGAGGCAGTGGGGCCAGAGTGTCCTGATCTGAGGCCCCACTGGAGCCATCGTTGTCATTGAGGGAGAGGTTGGCCATATCTGGGGGGAAAAAGAGTAAAAAAGTAAGTTAAATCAGGTCACATCCCCACTGAACACAGATTTGCCTTGTGGCAACCCACTGGATGCCTCAGCAGATGAGCAAGATAGGATCCCACCCTTTTGAGGATGTTGCCAGTGCTCTAGGTTATTGAGGTTTCTTCCAGCAAGAACAGGGACTGAGGAGCACAGGGATTTGGGGGATGGGAAAACAACACAAGTGGCAGCGAGCATGAGGCAGAAAGTGGTGCATGTGTGCCAAAGCAAGGAGACATTAAGATGAAGACGACCATGTGGCTTTGATTGTGGGAGATCAGTACACCTGATTTCAGAGTACAAATCTGAATTTGTACTCTGTACAAATCAGTCCAGTACACAATCAGTACACCTGATTTCAGAGTACAAGATGCCAGCCAAGGCCCAGCACAGAGTTGGTATTCTGGACAATGCCACCCTTCCCCCCACTCCTCCTTACAGTTCTCACAGCCACTGAAATCCCCAAAGATGTAATAGCACTGCTCGGAGAAGGTGATCTTGTTGACAGTGTGTCGGATGAAGCCGGCCTTCAGCAGGTTGCTCGCGTACTTGCGGGCCTCACGGCGGTCCTGGAATCCTTCCACATGGTGGTACAGCCAGTCCACCACATCTGAGCCTGCGAAAGGGTGGAGATTAAAAGGGAGGAAGAGCACAGTTTGCCATGGGTGGTGTGTCTGCCATGGATATGTGGCCTACAGACAGCCAGGGTCTCCAAAGGGGAATTCCAACCCAGCCAACAGCTGCCCGGCAAAAGCAGGGGAATGCCCTGCACCACACACTCTTTCTTCTAGGTACCTAGGAAAGCGTTGGGGATGGTGATTTTCAGCCACATGCGGTCGCGCACCTCTAGGCCAGACTCAGGAGATGCCATTGCCTTTGTGACAGAAGCCATGTCAGTATGGATGGACAGGTTGAAGTCATCAAACCCTAAAGAAAGGCAGCAGAGTCAGAACGACAAAGAAAGCCCAACGCAGCCTTGGATGGAACTTCTGGGCACAAGATTTGATGACCAAAATTCTCCCAAGGAAACCACTACATCATCCAGCAGACCCTTGAAAGGTGCTGCAGGGATGTCTGAGAAGCACAGCTTGAGCCCTTCCCCTGGGCCCATGACATGCACACGGCACTCACTTTCGGTCTCTGTGACAGAAGTTCCTGAGGTGATGGTACTCATTGAGCTGCTCCCGGGAAAGGCAGCGAAGGCCCCGGTCAGGGCGGCTGAGTGGGACACCCAAGCTGCAGGGTCGATTGGCTGGATGGGCTCATCTGGACACAAGAGAACAGAGTGTCAAGTCAGGTTCTAAGTGGCTGCCAAGGGCTGCCTCCCACAGGGACAGCACCAGCTGGTCTCAGACTGGGCACCGCACAAGCCCAGCCCACTTTCTTTGGCCACCCTGCAGAACAACTGCCTGGCCTGGCCAAGCTAAGCTGGCAGCATGATGGGGCAATGAGGCTCATCCAGGGCCATTGCCTGACCAAGAGCACAATCCTAACCATGTCTACTCAAAAGTTAGCCCCATTGTGTTCAATGGGTCTTACTCCCAGGAAAGTGTCTTTAGGATTGCAGCCCAAGCCACATAATCCTTCAATGGAGGCAGGGCCAGGGCTAGCCACTTACTTCTGGGCAGGGTAAAATAACCCTGTGGGGAAGGATCCCAGCACTTGGCCACCGTCAGCACAATTGGCCTGCAAAGAAGAGGAGTGAGTGAACACAGGATTGGCCCCCTTGGCCCCACACCCTCCCCTAACTCCAGAAGACTCGGAGGGCAGCAGGGAGTCCTACCTACCCTGGCTTATGGACAATTTCCCGCAAGACTCTGACGGCATCATCATTACTCATATTCTCAAAATTAATATCATTGACCTGAGATAGAGATGGACAGAAAAGGCTGAGTCCAGCAGCACTGAGACGCCTCCCCACCAATCCTCCTGGTTTCTCAAGCATCTTCCTGCTGCCCAAATTTCCCAACCCCCAGTGATGCATGCAGGAGAGGGGAGCCTCCTCACCTGCAGCAGCATGTCCCCAGGCTCGATCCTGCCATCTGCAGCCACTGCCCCTCCTTTCATGATGGAGCCAATGTAAATGCCCCCATCCCCCCGCTCGTTGCTTTGCCCCACAATGGAGATGCCCAGGAAGTTGTACTTCTCTGCCAGTGAAAGGAAAAGGCGGGTGAGGCTAGCACTCCCAACTTGGGATGCCAGGCTGAGGCAAGAGTCTAGGGGCTCTAGAGCTGGGCAACCAGCATCCCAAAAAGGAAATCCCACAGCCTCCAGGTCATCATGTTCAGTTGACACCTTCTCCTCTGGCCAGTGACTGGTCCAGACTGGCCATCAACCAGCATAAGGATCAAATGCAGACTGGCACCCTGCCCTCAGACACCATAAGGTGCAAGCTTGCAGATACACCCCCTCCACACATGCTTCCAGTCTCCCCTACATGTGTCACCCAGCGCATTGCTCTCTCACCCATGTTCAGGGTCACTGTAATGATGTTCAGAGACATGGTGGAGTCCGTGACGCTACTGAAAGAGGACGTCTGAAACAGCATTTGATAAAGAAAGTGATCAGAGCCAAGGCAAGGAGACCTGTTGTTACCTACCTTTTGAGACTGCCTACATCTGTCCATGCACATGCACACTGTACATCCCCCATCGTCGCTTGTAACTTGTGATGTCTTTTCCACTTGGAATTTGTCCAAACCCTTCTTAAAGGCATTGAGGTTAGATACCATCACCACATCATGTGGCAAGGAGTTCCACAGATTAATTACATGGTAGGTAAAGAAATAGTTTACCCGTTCAAGACGTGGGGGGCGCTGCTTCCGCCGCCTGCGGTGGCGCTTGAGAAGGCGAGAGGCACTGCTCTGCTCTGTGGAGCTGCTAAACCTGCCAAGGGAAGACCATTTTGGAGGCTAAAGTCTTCCTGTAGGTCAAGGAAGGCAAGGGCCATCATCATGTGTTCAGGAGAGCCGGAGTGCTCCTGATAACTTTCCACCTGCCCTCATCTGGCACCCAACACCCAAAGCTCCTCCCAGGCTTTACTCATGCCAAGGAAAACCAGCAGTGCTCGCACCACACTCAGGATGCCCAAGAACTCCACGAGGACCACCTGGGTCTCTTCCATCAAACACAAGACACTGCTGATGCCAGCCTCAACTTTTTGTCACTTGCAAGCCAATCAGGAAGGAACCCAAGCCATACCCAGAAGAGGAAGCAAGGAAATGGAGACAGGAGCACACAACGTTCGCCTTCTGGAGCCACCACTGTTAGTGGTGCAATGCCTTGGCATCATGCCCTTGAGAGGATGAGGGTATATAGCAAGACAGCATCATCCCTGCCTTCACTTGTGGAAGGGAGATGCTACCACTGCTACCTTCTGCTCTCCAGGTAAAATGAATAGTTAAGGCACAACTAGATAGATGCTTGTTGAATAAGACCAAGGTGGTTTTCACTTAGCCCTGCACAGATTCCCACAATAGCCAGGCAGGGCCTTCTAGGTAAGCCATCAAGACCACAGCCTTCGCCAGCTGTTTATTCTTCTAGGAAAAGGAATTCAGAGGCCTTATCTCTAAACACAGAGGTCACGGTTGGCTCGTGTGACTGGCAACCACTGATCCGCCGCATTTCCACCATTACTTTTTTGCAATGCCTTTTTAAAAAGCCACCTATCCCACAACATCTTGTAGTAGCAAATGTCTGCTGTCCCTCAAGCCCAAACAGGAACTGAAGGACAAATTTCTTTCCCTGTTGTTCATATTATTTGCACAACCTGAGGAAAGTAGAGTTCCATAGAGAAAACAGAATGATGGTGGCAAATCCCATTCCCTCTACATTATCCAGGACTGTCTAAGAAAAGCATGCTCTAAGCAAAGGACATGCAGCCCAAAGCCATCATCAGCAGAGACAGCCGTGAGCCGAATCCACCTCCTCCCCACCTGCTCATGGTGTCATCATCATCCGAGTCACAGAGGCTGGTGGTCTCCAGTTCACTAGTGAGAAGGGTAGAGGAGCTCTCGTAGCCTGCCAGATGCCGCTCCAGCCGTGTCTGCCCATTGAGCCGATGCCCGCCTGGGACCAAGCAGAGAAGGTGATCAGGCAGATTTACCAATGCACTTTCTCCAGCAAGTGGAGAGAGGACCCCATAGAGCTGGTTCCCTGGCACATTTCACCTCCATGTTCCATGCTCTCCTTGCGTCGTGGCCTCTCCCGCCTTGATGATACAACTGACTCTGTTTCAGTTTCCTGGTCCAAATTCTCATGACTGCCTGAGATGTTGGGGCTGTAAAAGCAGAAAAATGTCTCCTGCTAAATCAAAGCAAAATCCCTTAAGCACCCAAGCTTCTCACTCCCCAAACCCAAGCCCATAAATGGGCTCCTCAACTGTCTCCCACTAACACAGGCAGGTGGAGTTGCTGGGGGATCGTCATCATCACACACCCAGCTCCCACATCCCATCTCCTTTTACTCACTGGAAGGAAGGGGGTCGAGAATCCCCAATACCACTGGTGCGCTCTACAGGCAATGGAGGAAGTGGTGGCGGTGGTGGTGAGGGCTCTGGTCGCACCTCTACAGGAGGGGGTGGAGGCGGAGGCTCAGGCTGGGGGTTCTCTGAAGAAACCAGCTGCGTCGGGGAAGAAAATCAGGCACAATAAGCAGGACAGAATATTGTCAATAATACGTATTGAAAAAGGGTCTTGTAGACTCAGCTATGGCAAAACGTGGAGCACTGCTCTTGAGCGAGCATCAAATTACAAAGTGTAGAAAGATTATCAGATCATCCTTGCCCCTCTCCTTTTTAATTTATTTTTAGTCGATCTTCCCCCTTTTTTATCTCACCCAGATATTTGCAATCTAACTCTCAATGGTACGCCTCTACCTGCTCTTCTTTATGCTGATGACACTGCCCTGCTTTCTCTTACTAAAGCTGGTCTACGGCATTCCCTTCTTCAATTTCAAAAATATTGTTCCTTAAATAATCTCATCATCAACTCTGATAAAAACAAAGTTATGACCTTCTCCAAACGCTGGACTCCTTCTACTTGGACAACTGGTTCTCAATCCTATCAGCAGGTACAGTCTTACAAATATTTAGGCGTCATACTTCATTACAAACTCAGTTGGACCTCTCATAAAATGCTGTTATTTCCTCTTTTTCCCATCATTTAAATGCAATCTCTAAATTTCACTTTTCTTCTGGCAACCAATATGTCCCGGCTGCTTTACAGGTCTTTCAATCCAAAATTCTTTCCCACTTATTATATGGTGTTCCTATTAGGATAGCAGCGGTCCATTCTGATCTGGACAATCTTGCAGCATCTTTTTTTAGGCAAATACTAGGCCTCCCAAACTCCATTCATCTTGCCACAATCCTTCTTGAACTGGGCTCCCATCTACCCTCTACTCTAGCGTGGTCTCTTTCCTTTAAATATTGGCTTTGCTTGTTTTTATCCAGTCATCCAGATTCACTTTTATTTGCCCTGTTAAAAGACCCCTATTCTTCTAAATGGTTGAATCTTCTTACCCCTAAGCGCTCTTCCCTTGATTTGACTCGTAAATCTGTTTTTGTCTGACTTATACCAAGCTCATTCCCAAATAAAAATCAAACTTTATCAAAAGGAATTCGAACTGTTAAGAGCCAATTTGAACCCTACTTATTCCCCTGAATTTTTTGGTTTAGCACCCTCCTCAAAATACTCTTTAAATTATCTTACTTTATTGATTGATTATCTGACTTTACTGATTAATCCCAACTTGAGGAGAGCATTTATGCTTGCTCGCCTCAATATCTTTCCATCAGCTTGGCACTTTGGTTGCTTCTTAAAGACCCCTAAAGTCAAAAGGCTCTGTTTATTCTGTCACCTGTCCCCAGATACGTTAGACCATATCTTATTTAGATGTCCCACTCATTTTAATCACCGTATGTTGTTAGATTTTTGGCTAGCTTCCTTTGGTGACTCCTTTCCAGATCTCCTCCCCATTTTTCTGAGTGATCGATGTGCCCCCCTTACTGCTGCTGTGGCAAATTTTTTAGATAAAGTTTTGAAAAAGACTATTGTAATAAATGTTATTGACTGTTTCATTGTTTTATTGTAATTGACATGCCTATTCCCTATCCCCTTGTTGGATTTTATGTGTTTTATGCTATTTTATACATTTAGACATCGGTGGATAGCAGTTTTTTGGTTACCCACTTGTTTATCTGTCTTGTCTAACCCCTGCTAACTGAGCAAGAGGCACTCTTTCAAGTGGGCGTTCCTCTTTTATTTAGCAGGGGGAGAGTAACTGGCCCCACACACCCCAGCATTTTAGATTGTGAGCCCTTTTGGGACAGGGACCCATTAGCCTTTAATTAGCTATTATTATTTTTCCATTTTTTTTGTAAACCGCTTTGTAAACTTGTTAGTTGAAAAGCAGTATATAAATACTGTAGATAGATAGTTACTTTGTCTTGTTTTATTGTTTTATGCCAATAAAGGTTTTGGAATGGAATAGATGGAAAGATTATCAGTGATGTTAATTCCTAGAAATATCCTGAATGTATTATTAATGTGCTCAACCTGAAAGCACTTAGAAATCAGAAGAGTGATTTCTAGGAACCAACACAGAATCATAGAGTTGAAAGGGACCTAGTAGGTCATCTAGTCCAACCCCCTGCCTGCAGCAGGAAATCCTCCTAGATCATCCCTGACAGGTGCTCGTCAAGCCTCTGCTTGAAGACCGCCAGTGAGGGAGAGCCCACCACCTCCCTTGGCAATCTCTTCCACTGCCGAACCTGGTTTTCTCAAGAAGAAATGATGCAAATAAATTTCATCTCATTGACAGTCTAAGACAGATTTATCGCAGGGCACATAAACAAGGTGCAAAAATTGTCAAGGGACACAATTAGTTGTTTTTAACCATTTACCAGCCACAACATGCTGCAGAAAAGAGGCTCAAACTCTCCCCAAAGTCATGTGGCACACCTGCAGACCATCTGTGGCACACCTGTGTGCCATAGCACACTGGTTGAAAATCACTGGTCTAGCAGATGGGACAACTGTGGACATGGTTAAATTTCAGCACAGAATCGCAGTCTCCCCTACCTTTGTGGACCAAATAATAAATTTGGACTCAGTGATGCTACTGTTAAGTGGATACAAAGCAGGTTGAAACACTGTCCCAGAAAGTGGTATCAAGTGGCTCCACATCAACGGCGGGAAGGGGGGTTATCAGACCTGTATTGGGATCTGTGGTGCTCAATGGTTTTGAAAAAGATCTGAATGATGGGGCTAGAGGGTGTGTGCATCAAATCTACAGAAGATACAAGCTGGGTGGGATACCTAAAGCCCTGGAAGACCAAAATAGGATTTAAAATTATTTGACTGGCTCCTTTTCAACAAGATGAAGTTCAACAGAGAGAAATTTAAATCCTCCATTTAAAAACAGATAAAAATATGAGAGGCACAAGCACAGAATGGAGAGAATCTGGTTTGGCCGGAGAAAGGGTAAAAAAGATCCAAGTCTCACAGGGGACTGTAAGCTGAGCAGGAGCCAGCAGTGTTACAGCTGCAAAAACAAGGAATATATCACTGGACTGCCTTAGCAGAGGCTGAGTCCAGGGCACCAGAAGCAGGAGTTTTACTCTATACAGCACTAGTTGGAGCTGATTTGAAAAAGCTGCATCCAGTTTGTGTAACTGCATTACAGGACAATGACATGCTGGAGCAGTTCAGAGGAGGGCAATTTACCTATACATCCCTTCCTGGGAGTAAACCCCATTGAACTGAATGGAACTTACTTCCGAATAGATATGCATGGGATTGGAGTGTAAAGGGGGCTTGGAGAACAGGTCCTGAGAGGAAGGATTTAAAGTGTGGTAGGCTAAGGGTGGAGAAGAATAAGAGGAGGGCTTGCTTTGGGAGATTCCTGAGCGTAAGACTAGAAACACAGGAAGGAGAGTAATGCTGTCTACAAAGAAGGCTTTCCAAACTGCCCTTAGAACAGTCTGCTTTGTGCAGTTATGGGTTCCCCCTTATTGGAGGTTTTCAAGCACCAGCTGGGATTCTGTGATTGCCTGCACTGAGCAGGGATGATCTCAGAGGTCCCATCAAACGCTAACCCTTTCACACATTCTCCAATTCAATAACAGACACACAATGTATACAGTGGTACCTTGGTTTGGATTTGGATTGCAAATCAAGATGAGTTTACTCATACGAATGATGTCTTGCAAAACAAGACATCCAGGCTCACAATGCCCCCTGGGCAGGGCACTGATTCAGATGGCACTCCCAGCCACGTGATGCTGGGATGCCTCAGACCGTTTCTTCTGCAACTCACTAAAGGGTTGCGGAACAAATAGTCAGAGTTTCCATTATTTCCTATGGGAGAACTCGCTTTGATATGCAAGCACTTTGGAATACAAGCATGTTTCCTGAATAGTTTATGCTCATAAAGTAAGGGACCACTGAAGATGGAAGAAATGTGTGTCCAGTAAATATACAGAAATGTCTAGTTTATTCTTCCCAAAGTCCTTATTATTACTGCCCTCTTGCACATTTGTGAGACATGTACCATTGAGGACTAGCAACTTGCTTCCCAAGGCTGTCATCATCAGCCTTGGCATTTGGGAGCCAACTCAGTGCCTAGAGGGGGATCCCTGTGGGCATCAAACGTACCCAGGAGACAACTCTGCCATTGAAGCAGGGCAGCTTGGCATTGTCATCCGAGATCTCCTCCTTCACGACCCTGCAGGGGAAAAGAGGGAAGAGACACAGTCAAGGAGGAGGCCATTCTAGACAGGCCTGCCTGCAGGCAGCAAATGAAGTGGAGCAGCTAAAAGGGACAAGCCATGGCGGGTTGGCTACCCCTTCCTTTAAGAACCATTCTGGGAGAGGGGATATGTTCTGAAGGGGAGGGGCTGTCTACCAAAGGGGGCTCCCCCAAATTGTGCACCCCTCTCAGAATGGCTCTGATGGGAAGGGGAGGGGCTTCACCCAATGGGAGGGCCCCCAAATTTTGCAACGTCTGTGAAGGGGCCACGTCCACAGTGGACCCCCAGGTTTTGCACTGCACATCCCTGAATGCTGTGAGGGCTGTGAAATGGAGCAGGAAAGACTGCACCCAAAAGGGAGCCTCAGGGTTTTGGACCCACACTCTTTGAATGGCTATCAAGGAAAGAGGGGGCCAGGTTTTGCACCCCACTTCCCTGAATGACTGTGAAGGGAGAGGGAGGGGCCTCTCCTCATGAGAGGACCCCCAATTCTGCCCCCTTTCCCTGAATGACTGTGAAGGGAGAGGGAGGGGCCTCTCCTCATGAGGGGACCCCCAATTCTGCTTCACTTCCCCACAGTGGCTGTGAAGGGAGGGGGAGGGGCCTGTCATGACCCCCAATTCTGCCCCCCTTTCCCTGAATGGCTGTGAAGGGAGGGGGAGGGGCCTCTCCTCATGAGGGGACCCCCAATTCTGCACCCCTTTCCCTGAGTGGCTGTGAAGGGAGGGGGAGGGGCCTCTCCTCATGAGGGGACCCCCAATTCTGCATCACTTCCCCAGAGTGGCTGTGAAGGGAGGGGGAGGGGCCTGTCATGACCCCCAATTCTGCCCCCCTTCCCCTGAATGGCTGTGAAGGGAGGGGGAGGGGCCTCTCCTCATGAGGGGACCCCCAATTCTGCACCCCTTTCCCTGAGTGGCTGGGAAGGGAGGAGGAGGGGCCTCTCCTCATGAGGGGACCCCAAATTCTGTCCCCTTTCCCTGAGTGGCTGTGAAGGGAGGGAGAGGGGCCTCTCCTCATGAGGGGACCCCCAATTCTGTCCCCTTTCCCTGAGTGGCTGTGAAGGGAGGGGGAGGGGCTTCTCCTCATGAGGGGACCCCCAATTCTGTCCCCTTTCCCTGAGTGGCTGTGAAGGGAGGGGGAGGGGCCTCTCCTCATGAGGGGACCCAAATTCTGCACCCCTTTTCCTGAGTGGCTGTGAAGGGAGGGGGAGGGGCCTCTCCTCATGAGGGGATCCCAATTCTGTCCCCTTTCCCTGGGTGGCTGTGGAGGGAGGGGGAGGGGCCTCTCGAGGGGACCCCAATTCTGTCCCCTTTCCCTGAGTGGCTGTGAAGGGAGGGGGAGGGGCCTCTCCTCATGAGGGGACCCAAATTCTGCACCCCTTTTCCTGAGTGGCTGTGAAGGGAGGGGGAGGGGCCTCTCCTCATGAGGGGACCCAAATTCTGTCCCCTTTCCCTGGGTGGCTGTGGAGGGAGGGGGAGGGGCCTCTCCTCATGAGGGGACCCCAATTCTGTCCCCTTTCCCTGAGTGGCTGTGGAGGGAGGGGGAGGGGCCTCTCCTCATGAGGGGACCCGCTCAGAGTACCCGAAGTCCTGGTCCATGCTCTTGAAGAAGTACTTGGCCCCGGGACGTGCGAGGGCGGCCTTGACGTGGCCCAGAGTGATGCGCTCGGCGGGGACGGGGATCTTGACCAGGTAGGGCGTCTCCTCCTCGTCCAGGTGGTAGATCACCTTCGTCTCCCCGGTGGGGGGCGGAGGAGGCCCGGCTGGGGTAGGCCCCGTCGCCATGGCCACCTCTGGAGGGAGGGGGTGTTGGCGAGAGAGAGAACGAGCCAAGCGGCGGAGGGAGGAGGCGCCGGAGGGGGCGTGGCCACGCCCTTTCGCTATCCGTAGCGGCCACACGTCATCACGTACACCCCGGCGTCACGTGCAAGGGGAAGATCACGTGGGTGGTAACACGTGACAGCCTTTGTCCTGCTAGGATCCGCCCTTCGCTGTGATTGCCAGGGGGCGTGGCTAAGGGAGGGGAAGGCAGTGGCATAGCTATGGGGGGGTGCAGTAGTCAGTCTTGGAGGGGGGTGCAGCAGTCAGTCTTGGGGAGGCCCTTCGGAGCCGTGCCAGGCTGGGGGGGCAGAACGGAGGCGTACGGCTCCATTCTGCCCCCCCAGCCTGGCACGGCTCCGAAGGGGGCCCCCCAAGACTGACTGCTGCACCCCCCTTTAGTGTCAAGGCTAAACCCCACTGTAGCCAATGAGACTTACTCGCGGGAAAGTGTGCACACCAACCAGCGTCCCTCCCTCCATCTCTGGGCAGGTCTACTCAGAAGTCAGCCCCATTGTGTTCAGTGGGATTTACGCCCAGGGAAGCGTGCAGGGTGGGCTTCCCCATCCCCCATCCGGACCCCCCCAGCTCCCCAAGACCAGCCAGTCTCTTGGAAAAGGGTCCACATCCTTTATTTACATTCAGAAACTCATCTAATGGCAGACACAGGAGAGCAGCACAGAAAGAGCACAACCTCTGCCCCCTTGAACGCCCAGCAGTGGCAAGAGTGGGCCCGGTGGGGGTGGGTGCTTGCCTGGGTCCAGGTCCCCCCATCAGAGCCCTCAGGGCCCACTTCCCCTTAGATCCCCCCTCCTCTTTGAAAGACCCAGCCTAAGGGGACGAAGTTCCAACTCGACCCCCTCCAAACTCATGGTATCTTTTCTCCTGATGAGGGCCTGGAGCTGGACCTCTGCCCAGGATTTCTCAGGGAAGCCCTGCAACTCCTCTCCTCCTTGGAGGAGCCAACACTCTTAAGACCCATAAAACAGGTGGAATTTCTTTTTTTAAAAAAACTTCCCAACAGGGTGGGGAAAAACTAAAGAAAGGAAAAGAAAACATTTTGCCTGCCATCTATTTACAGGTGTATTTATTGGGGTGGGGGAGGGGGAAGAGTTAGAGGAACACGAAGACACTTCTACCCACCACTCTTCTGCCCTTTCCTTCCCCAGCCCAACTGCTATGTGCAGACCATCATGAAACAGGAACCTTCCTGGCACTCAGTTTTGCGTTTTCCTCCTCCACCCCATCTGCCATTCTCTTTCAGAGAACATGGAGGTGCGCTAGGATAATCCCCACACAAGAGGAAATGCGTTTGAGGTGAGGGGCTTGATCATTGCCAGCCAGGAACTGTTTTCTATGGAGGTGGCCTCCCCATCGCTCACTCTGGTGCTAGGCCTGTCACCACCCCAAAACACCCAGCACCTCGTCTTATGCTGCATCTAAGGAGCCAAAACTACTCCTAGAGGCCAATCCAGAGCAGGCTCCCTTCCTTGTCCAGTCTTTTGTCCCTGTGGGGTGGAAGCCTAGCAAGGAAATGTCCCCTTGGCCCACTCTAGGGCTCCCCTCCTCCCCTGGGTGCAACGGCAACTGTTGCAATCGAAGCTACTGGGGGCAGCAGCAGCTGTTGCTTCCGAGAGCTTTCTTTACACTTCTGACAGTAAAAGATGTCAGGGACGTTGGTCTTCTTGATCTTGGCGCAGGAGAGGTGAATCCAGGTACCACACTGATTACACTCAATCATGGGCCGACCTGCAAATGGCTTCTGGCAATAACACGTGATGAGGTCCCATGAGTCATCCCCTAGAAAAACAGAGAAAGGGAGCTTAGAAGCCAGCTTGAAATCCATGTTTGCAACTGCAAGTGAAAAAATGCTCTGAAATCCACCATCAAAATCTCAGCCTGCCCTTGCTTTTTCTTTTTAAGAGGACCTAATATTTATGGCTGTAGAGATGAGTTTTATGTCGGGCAATGTATGGGAAAAGAGAGATGAGCAGAGTCCCTGGTGGTTTTGGAAATGTTTTTTCCATGTATTTAAACCAGCCCTACAAGTAAAATAAAATAAAATCACAGGACAGTCTATTCATACAAAGAAACACACTTTCCCCGTTAAGTTCAGCACGACAGGAATGCTTGCTAAAGTCTAGATTGAATATATCCCAAATGAGATGGCAAGCAACTCCAGCAAACCTCCAGAAGTGGTCAGCTACATTTGTGGAGTAAAACCAAGGGAAAGAAAGATCACAACACAGATCTGAACTTGGATATGATGAACCCAGGTATGCCTACCCCCAAGATTAGGGAAAGGTAAGCAGATATACAGCCTGGCCAGTAGGTTAATGGCCAATAGACCATCCACAGGTGGATCTAAAGGACACTATGGACTCTTCAGGTTCAAACCAGGTACACATCTTTCATTGAGTCCAAATGCAGGCTCAAATGCACTGGATTCAGATTTTGTATTAACATTGGTATCCTCTGAAGATCTCTTATGCATACTTGGAGCATCACTAAAATGGGGTGATAATCCAAAAGTCATCCCTGCATGGGTTCCATCCACACCACTTTATTAAGGAGAGGGGGAGAGATTTGAAGGTAACACAGGCAGGTAGAGAACTGAAGGAAGGAAAACTCACCAAAAACAGAAAAAACTATAAAGAACTGCTTTAGTTTCTTTAAGCCATTTCTGCTCAACATTGCATATGTGCAACAAACCGAATGTATACACCTGGGAGCCAGGCAGAAAATGGATTAAAGTCAGACAATTTTAATTGTCAGGTTAAAAAAGAAAGACTTAAAAAGTGAAGAGTGGTCATTATGACCATCAGGCAAGACAGCTCAAGAGATCCTCCCCATTCAGAGACTTCACTGATCAGTCACTGTCATATCCAAGGAACCACTTGCAGTGCATACTTTCACCTGGCCACAGTGCCCCAACCTCACCTGATTCCACCATGATGTCCTCGTCCATGACCCTCATCTCGCCTTCACTGGAGCTGCCTTCCCCATCTTGGCTGGTCTCCGTGCTGATGCCCTCCTTCCCTTCTGTGTCCTCAAGCTTAATGGGGAAACTGGCAGCCAAAAGCTCTGGAGTAGCTTGCACAGAGATCAGTGCCGTGGCTGCCGCCACCCCCTCCTCCTCCCCTCCCGGCCGCAGAGATGCCCCTTTCAGAGATCCTGCTGCCACCACAGCCTCCTCCTCCTCCTCAGAGTCTGTCTCACTCAGGGACGCCTTATGCTTCTTCTCCAAGCGCTCCGTCTTTTTCAACTTCCGCTTCTTGCTCTTTTTGATGCGTGAACGCTTCTCCCCCACTGGATCACCCCGGTTGCGCTTGGCGCCCCCTGCCTCTAGAGTGCTCTTTCGGTTCCTCTTGTCCTTCTTCTTGTCCAAGCCTCCCTTGGGCCCTGCCAGTGGTGGTGGCTGTTGCTTCCCAACAGGGTCCAAGTCAAAAAGCGAGTCCTTGAGTTTCATCTTTTCCAGTAAGGAGCTGTCTGATTTCAGCCGGCGGAAGGCCGCTTTCTTCTTTGAAGACTTGGCCTTCTTCACAAAGGTCTCAATGGTGTGTAGGTCTGAGTGTGTCGATTCCCAGCCATCACTGTCTACCACGCTCTCTGGGCGGATGGGAGAGTTTGAGCCAGAAGGTGTCCAATCGTTTTCCTGTGAGGCAGAGAGGAGGGTTTCAACATTATTGAAACATATTATATTCAGTATATTATATTAATATGTGAAGCACGTTATATTCAGTATATTACTTGTGAAGTATGTTCCCTCCTTAAAAATCATCTCTGGACTCTGCCAATTTAACAACTATCGAACTGATTTCATTCTCCCTTTCTTAGGGAAAGCAGAGAAGCAAGTGGTGGAGTCCCTGCTCCAGAGATTCCTAAATGAGAAGGACTACCCAGACAGACCCCTGCCAGTCTGGCTTCAGGCCAGATTTTGAAAGTCATGGTCACTTTGATGACCTACTCCAAGGATTAGGTAGGGATAGTGCACCTAGTCTAGCGTAGTCCCCTACACTAGATGACCTTCTCCAAGGATTAGGTAGAGGTAGTGCACCCCTGCTGGTCCTGATGGAACTCTCACAAAGTATTTTGACATCAACTACTAAATCTTCCTGGATCAGCTAGCCAAACCAGGACACTGCTCTACAGAGGTTCCACTCCTTTCAGGTATCCAGATGGCAATGCTGGGTGACATCTGTTTGTCTCCCCAACCATTACAGCAGTATGTGCCACAAGAATCTTACATCTACACAAGGGGTGTCCAAACCTCGGCTCCGCGGCCTAATACTGCCCTCAGCAAGCCTCAATGGAGCCCTTGGAAAGACTCCCCCAATGTGGCCACAGGCAAGTTTTATAATGTCTCTAATACAATCTTATATGTAAATTTAAGTAAATGTATTCAAATCTGAAATGTAAATCCTTTTTCTGGCCCCCAAAACTGTCAAAGAGATGATGTGGCCCTTCTGGCAAAAAAATTTAGACACCCCCGATAATGAAACTACTGGGGGAGCTCATCAGGGGATCTGGGTTAGACTATATCTTTCTCTGCCATTCCACTCCGAAAAAACACTAGAAGTGGGCTGTGATCTGAATGCCATTGCAAACTGGATGAGAGCCATTGCACTGAAACTAAATCCTGAAAAAACAGACAATTCTCCTGGTCCTCAATACAGGCACTGATACTCCTACCCACTCTGAATGGGGTAGCACCCCCTTAAAAAATTAAAATTCTCAGATTAAGTCCCAGAAAAGCAGGCTGCAGAGTAGAGTGCATTAAAAACTACAGCTTCCAGCATAAACTATATAAACATGAGACAACGGGTTTATGTTGTCAAGAACACCTTGACAACATAAGCCTGCACATATTGCCTTACTTTTCCTATGGCTGCCTACAGTTCCCAGCATGCAACACACTGAGCTTGTGAGCAAAATGGCTCTTTCCCAGTGTATTCTGGGAGTTGTAGTTCAGAGAAGCATTTTGTGACACTTTTCAAAGGTTTCACGTTGTTGCAATAAGTCCAAACCATGAAAGAAAATGCAATGAACAGAAAGCAGAAAAGCTAAGAAAGGTTTAGCTGAAGCTTTCCTGACACAAGGGGGTCTTTGAAGTGCCAGGAGATCCTCATGGAGAACCCATTTTTAAAGAAGCTCAAGGCACCAACAAAGCCACTTACAAGGTATCAATATAGACCCCACCCAGGCCCTGACCCCATAAGCTCAAAGTAAAGGTGAAACTGAAATTGGACACAAATCCAGAGGGCACAAGTAATTAAATTTTTAAAAGGTAACTAAATAAAGCAAGGGAAGCAGGGAGAGGGGAGAAAAGAAGACCCTGATCTTTAAATTCCAGAACTAACCTCCTTAGTAGAAGGAATGTAGCCAGCATAAGCAAGGACAAAACTGCAAAATTTGTTGAAATCCTCAATAGTCCGTCTTCGCTTCTCTGGAGGCTAGCAGGGTTAAAGGGGGGGGAGGAGGAAAGGGGGAGAGCAAAGTTATGAGTTAATACACAAATACAAGAACAGCTTTTTCTTCCAGCCACACACAGTCACACTTTCTACTATTCAGAAGCCTTAATTGGAGGATAACCCCTGCTAAGGGGATAGAAGTTGCCAGTTTCTGCTATTACAAGCTCCTCCTTCACCCCACATGTTCAACATACATTTCCCAGAAACCTAGTATTTTTATTTTATGATTTTTAACCCGTCTTTCTCTGCCTTTTACCTCCAACATACAACTAAAGAAAATACACAAGTTAGAGACCTCATGCCAGGACATAAAAATGAATTTATATATGGGGGAAACAAGGCAGAGCAGAGTGTGTTCATGGGGAGCTGCCTAACTTTTGCAATAACAATGCAACCACATTGCCCTTTGCTGCAGGGCATGTGGTAGCAAGAGAGATCAGGATGCAAGAGTAACAGAGGAAGAAGGAAGGAAGGGCCCTGGAGAAAAGAACAAGCATTTCCCACACACAAATTATAGGTACAGGTTTAGCCCTATAGGGTGGCTTAAGGCTTCTTACCTGGGTCTCTGGTTTGAGGTTTGGAGGCAGATCTGGAAAAAAGGGGGAACACATTTAAGGAGGTGGGAAACAATCCCTAATCCCCCAAGTAGGCAAGGGAAAACTGAAAGAATCCAACACCACATGTTGGGATCCTCAAGCCCCAGATGCAAGACCCTCATGGAAAAGAGATTACCGGTAAGTTGTGGGTCTCTCTCCCCCTCCAACTGGTGGTAAGTTTTCCTGCTGCTCCCATCTAGTAAAATAGCCAGAGGGAGTGTAGGAACTGATCTTTGAGGGAGGCATACAAGGGGACCCTCGGAGCCATTCCAGGTGGGGGGAGCCCAACGGGGGGGGGGGGAGCTCCATTGGGCTCTCAATCACCCAGAATGGCTCCGAAAAAGAGAGTGCCCTTGCATGCCTCCCTCCAAGACCGACTCCTACACCCCCTCTCGCTACGCCACTGATCCCACTACAAATCCTCCCCCAGATGCCTGTTTCTACCGCATCCTCTCCCATTACACGCCGTGTTACCAGTTAGATAAGTTTACAGCCTGAGCTTTATAGAATGTAATGGGCTTACTCGCGAGTAGAAGCAAACAACACAGCTAAAAAACACTTCCCTCTATGGAAAGTTGAGAGCATGCGGAGTCCCTCCCAAGGTGGAGGCCTCCTCCCTGATTCTCCTGCCCCAGTTTCCTCTGCCCCAAACTCTCTGTGTGTGTCCCCCAGCCTTCTCTGGACGGCTCCAGCCAGTTATGGGCCTTTGGTGTCCCCCCAACACCCATCCCCAGGACAGTCTCTCCTCCCCAGGGAAGCGAGGGAGCTGCTTCGTCCCCACCCCAGGCGCGGCCCCGGACTCGACTCCCCACATGCCTGACTAGACTGTCTCCAGTCCCCCCGCATCAGCCCAGACCCCCCCACGCGGTCCCCACCCCTAACCGGCCCTGCCCCCACTTTCCTTTCCCAGCCTCGCCCATCCCCCACAGCAGCCCCACACGGAGCTCTCCCTCTCAGGGCCCCAAAGCGGCTCCCTCCCCACTCAGGGCACCTCGAAAACCCCCCTCTCCTCCCAGGGATCTCTCTGCCCCCCAGGGCTCCCCTCCCACTCTGGGCCCCACAGAGGCCTTCCCACCCGTCAGGGGCCAAGGGGCCGGGCCCCCGTAGCCCCCTTCCCCACAGTGGCCCCGGCCCCCTTCAGAGCCCCTCCTCTCCGGGACCCACAACGACAGCCCCAAGGGCACCTCCTTCTCGGGGGCCCACAGCAGCCCCTCCCCCACAGCGGCCCCCTCCCCCTCAGGACCCTCTCTCCCCCCACAGAGCCCTCCTGCCCCACGGGGAGCTCCCTCCTCTCAGGGGCCCCAACGACCTCCCCTCTCAGGGCCCTCTCAGCTGCGCCTCCCCCCTCAGGCGCCACCGGCTCTGCCACCCCTCCCCTCGGGGGACGCTCTCCGCCTCGAGCCCTCCACTCCCCGGCGCCCCCTCTACGGGCCCCTCGAGCCCCCCCGACCCCTCACCTTCAGGGCTGGGCTCCGCCATGACCGGCCCCTCGCCCGCCTCCTCAGTAGTCGCCCCTCAGCGGGGCCCGAGACCCCCCGCGCGCTCCTCCCCTCAGCCGGTCTCGCCCCGTCCGGTGCCGCCCGACTCGGCTCCTCCTCGCCGCTCCCTCCCCCTCCTCCCTCCCTCCGGCGCTCCGCCCCTGCCGCTAAGCATCCTGGGACACGCAGTCCTCGCCGCTGCGGCGCGAGGCCGGTGAAAGGCGGAAACTACAAGGTCCGGCAGGCAACGAGGCTACGCATGCGCACTGCGCCCAATCTTGCTCCTGGCGTGTAAAATTGGAGAGGTGCACGGTGGGTACTGTAGTTCTCGACGATAGGGAGAGCCACAGCGGCCTTCTGCCCTAACAGCGGTTCTCAATGTGGGGGTCGGAACCCCCTAGAAAACAAATTTGGCGTTCAAGGTACTTTCCTAGGATTGAGTTCAATTGAACACAATGGGGCTTACTTGGGAGTAGACACAAAGGAGTTCTGGCATCAGAGTTGTTCCTGTTCTGGACATGACAACACATCCTGGGGGGGATCCCCCCAAAAAGATTGTCATTCTTAAAAGGGGGTCCTGGGCTAAAAAGACTGAGAATCACTGCAGCAGGACAGCTGCAGGGCCACCTCCCCACCTGCATGGAGAGTCGCCACAAGGCATGCATAGCCAGGGGCGTGCAAGGCACTAAGTTTTGCAAGGAGCCCCTTGCACCCTGCCATGGAGCACCCTGTAAAATACCCCCTTGCTGGGTAGCAGCGACACAAAAGAACGCACAGCACAGCAGCAGGGAATCTAGCCGCATCTCTAGCTACTGCCCATCAAGAAAGCTTCTGGATTATATTGACTCACCCAAGAAATGTGTCCTCCACACTTCAACATACATTTCCCACCTGCCAACTCAAATTTCTAATAGCAGAATTTACATACAGCCAGGATCCCATCTCTATCTTAGGTTGAAGAGCAGCTGCATCTTGACTTCTGCTAGACTCCTAAGGGGTGAATCTAAGCAGCCATATATTCCCCCACCCAGATTTTTTTATTTTTCCAGATTTTTCCTTTTTCCTCCCCCCAAAAGTCAACCACTTTTCCAATTCTCTGTGACATTACAACAACCTATCGAAGCCTCGGCTTTCTACAAGAGCCCTACCTGTCCCATATATAAAGCAAGGAACAATAGTGAAATGGGGAGCAGGAGAAATAAACTCAATTTTTTAGAACAAAAGTAGGATTCTGAGCACATGTTAAACTCTGAACCAAGTTCTTAAGTGCTCTCATACAAAATCCCTTGATTTTTATAACATTACAAATAATCTTTTGGTTGTATTTGCATCCTCAGAGTTAACAATCTGTGGCAAACCTGACTCGGTCCACCTTGAGGGACTCACCCTCTAAAACATGCTCAAGTACGAATTCCTAGTTATCAGGGTGTACGACCCCTTTTCCTCTTCATCAGCACAAAAGATGTCTCCAGAGGCTCTAGGTTTCTCCATATTTTTTTAATTAGCATTCTCCATCCCCTCTGGTTACAGAATCTGCCAGGCAACACACAACCCCTGATAGGAGCAAACACAGGGCTGTGCAAAGTTGAAAAGGGGGTATGACTTGAGACCCCGCAATCTCTCCCCAAAATGAAAAATGGGTGCACAGCAGGGGTGTGGGAGAAAGAAGAAAAAGAATGCAGGAGAAAAGAGGTAATTTCTTTTAGTCGCAACCCTACAACCACCTCAAAAGAAAGTCAGGGCAGAGCAGAGGAGTTTGGGGGGCACTGGGTGCGGGTGGAAGAGGAAAGAAATGTGATTAGGCATAAGTGAAAGAGGTTAAAAGGATGGAAGGAGGACACTCCAGAAAGGAAGGAAAACAGAAAGACCCCCCACGCGCGCACACACAACAAAAGGTTCTGAACAGAAACAACAGAAACAACAATAAAAGTGCAGGTCCCTTCAGGAGCACACGCCCCCTGGTGGTGGCAGCAGGAGGCACGCCTTACACTCTGCCATAGACACTCTCATCGCTGTAGGCAATGTAAAGGAAGAAGTCTTCCTCGTGATGTTCCTGGAAGAGGAAGTGAGACAAGAAAGAGAAAAATGCTCTTTATTTATTGTGGAACAAAAGCAGCATGAGCTGAGGTCCTGCCTCAGTCTCTGGTAGTTCCTGGGGAGTTCCCCTGCAAGGCATCCAGGTCCAAAGACAGACAGAACTGGATTTAACAGACCTTTCTTGGCTTGACTCTCAGTGACGAAGAGCTTGCTCTGCATTTAGGAGGGCCCCGGTTCACTCTCTCCCAGCTTAGTGGTGTCCGAGGACAGAAGCCTCAAGACCTTGAAGAGTCACTGCAGCCAAATGAGTCAATACTGGGCTGGAAAGGTCAGGGGGTGACTCCCTAAAAGGCCACTCCGCACATAGGACAACCTTGTAAATTCTCCAGCCACCCCCACTGCAAGCCACACTCTCCCACATGCAGAGTGCGGCTCAAACTTCCAGCAATGCTTCCTCCCCCTCCAAAAGAGCTGTTGGTTCCAGGTTTGCTTCAGGCTTTAGCCTTTTGGACTCTCCAGGGTGGTGTTTTGGGTTTTTTTCTACTGCCACTGAAGTTATTTTCCATGTGCCATGTTACCCATGTTTCTACACACTTTTTTCAGAAGACTGCCTTGAATGTTCTCTGTAGAGAAAGGCAGGCATTCCTTTTTTCAACAAAAAGCCAACCCACCTGGTAGAGCTGCCCCATGGTGGCACTGGTTGGGGGGATGACGTTGTTAACAAAGAAGAAAAGTGCATCCTCGGCTCGAAGGTGGATCCTTTTCCGAATCAGGAAGTAGAACTGCCCAACTGAAAGGAAGTGGGGAAATCCATCAGCACAGGTACACTAGAAGAGGCTTG
The DNA here is from genome assembly GCA_030015325.1 of Cryptoblepharus egeriae. NCBI lineage: Eukaryota > Metazoa > Chordata > Lepidosauria > Squamata > Scincidae > Cryptoblepharus > Cryptoblepharus egeriae. Next base: position 107,592,237 of record JAREYC010000004.1, on the reverse strand, counting down.
GGGCTTTCCGTTCATCAGAAAAGCCTCTGGCAGGAGCCTTACTTAAATCAACAGGGATCACACCAACACCAAGAACTGCAATCCAGAGAGCATCCAAAGGGTCTACCCTCACTGCCAACAGTGCCACTTTATCAAAAGATGGTCAGGATGAGATCCTCTATCATCAATGCTAATCCTCAGGCTCAGACCTGCCATCCAGTCCAGCACCTACCTGTGAGGTCTGAAGGAACAAGGTATTTCTTCTTATCCAGATCTCCTATCCGAGCCTTGGGTGCTTTTTCCACAATGACCTGTAGGGTTGCAAAGAGAAACTATTGGTGGAGGAGAAGGAAGAAGAGTTTGCATTCTCCTAATTATAGGAATTGTTGAGTAATAGAACAGGCTGTTCCAGGAAACTGTGGCATCTCCTTCCCAGGAAGACTGGTACACCTCTGGCTGGGGACAGCTGCTCAAGCAGAAATTCCTGTTGTGGTGTGGGTGACAACACAATTTACAGAAGCCCTGCAAAGACAGAGTCTTGAGAAGCAGAGCTGAGCTCCAGAACCCATTTCAGAAGCACAGTGAATCATTACCAAGAGGTAAGGTGAGGGCTTGGAAGTCAAAAGGGAAGACCCCCTTTTCCAGCAGGAATGAGCCCAAGTACCCCTCTCTTCAGAACAGTTGAATCCTCCCCTTTAAATGCTGAACACTTAAGCACAAAAGGACAGGATGCTAAATATGTCCCCACAGTGGCATAGCTAGAGGGGGCAGAGCAGTCAGGTTCAGAGGGAGTCTCTTCTCATCAAAGTCATTCCAGGCAGGGGAGTGCAAAACGAAGCCGTATTGCTCCGTTTTACACACCCTGCCTGGAATGACTTTGAAGGGGTGAAACTCCTTCCGAACCCAACTGCTCCACCCCCTAGGTACGCCACTGCGTCCCCATCCAAGTGATTACTATAATGTTCTCTAAGTGGGCTGTGGGTGGCGCAAGCGGTTAAGATGCTGTGCCTGTTAACCAGCAGGCCAGAGTTCAAGACCTGGGTTGGCCCCACAAGACTGGTCTCCTGTCCTTAGCCCAGCTCTGCGACGCCAGCTGGATCCAATCGTATTGGCTCTGCCTTTCCACTGGACTAATTCAGGGCGTGGAGAGGGGGGATTTGCTGCTTGGGTAACAGCCTATCCTCCATAACAATCCAACCCAGGCTTTCATGCTTCGCATGCAGCGTATGCAGCAACGGGCACGATACCATAGTCTTTCAAGACTGACGGAGGCCTGCTTCTACGTGGGTCTACTCTTGAAGGCTGTCTGGAAAATTCACCTGGTAGGGAAGGCTGCTCTTTTCTCATCTACCCTGGCTACCAGTTGTTACTTATAAAGCCCCCAAAAGCCTAGCCCTCTAGGGCAGTTCTGCCCCAAATGAACCTGCTCTCCCTCTGACCCATCCCAAGAGTATTGTGGATCACATCAGACGTTTGCTTGGCAACATGGTAGAAAGGGGCTCACTCAGCCTGTGGAACTCCTGACCACAGCATGGTCAGTCAACTCTTACTCTGTCACTGGTCCATGAACAACTAAACATTTTCCTATTAAAGTAACTGTTTTATGCTTCCTTGGGTTTATTGCTATTGTTTGGATTCTTGTTATTGATCAGATTTGAATAGCGTTGCTGGTTCCTGGATTCCAGGATCATGACCTGGTGAAGGCCAGAAACCAGGAACCAGCAACCCTGGGGCAGTGATAAGCACTAGTGAGCCCAATGCAGAGCTGGGGAACCTCTGCACATGCGCCAAGGTGGCGCATACAGGGGGCATTCCCTCTCTTCAGTGGCCAGGCCAGTGCTGAAGAGAGGGAGCACCTCCTGCACATGCCAGCTGGGCACACCTCCAGCCGGCGCGCACAGGAAGTCCCACAGAGGTTATGGACAGCAACTGCTCCCTGCATGTGCTGCAGCGGGACTCTGGATCATAATATCAGAGTCTGTGGGACTCCTGGCAACATGAACTCAACCTGTACGACTCCCAGCCACATAAACAAACAAATGTACGGCTATTCGAATACTCAAATATATACAATAAAATCTTGGATTGAGAGAGTTTTGCAAGAAAAGCAAACATTTCTTGATATACAAGTGATGTCCTGATAAACAAGCAAAAAACAAAAGTCCTGGCTGGGATCCAGCTGGTTTTGGCACTCCACCAGCACCTTCTTAGCCTCTCCTAAGAAATCAGCCTATGCATGTCTATACTGAAGGAAGCCTATAACAGTCAATGGGGCTCACTTCTATGTAAGGGGAGCAATGAAAAGGAGCCTGAGAGACCTAGCCTTGCATGTCTACTCCCACAATTAATCAGGGGGACTCACTCCTGTGGAAATGGGCCTAAGAGACCTGGGAGATGTAAGTGCAGATTAATTTGTTTTATTTTTTATATTTTGTATTTTCTTTATTATTTTGTATTATATGACAGTACTGTAATATTTTGGGGTTGTGGAACCAATTGTCTGTGTTTCCATTATTTCTTATGGGAAAATTTGCTTTGATAGACAAGTGTTTTGGAGTACAAGCATGCTTCCCAAACCATTTATGCTTGTAAACCAAGATACCGCTGTAGTAATAAACACTTCCAAAGTTACAATTATATATTCTGACAGTACAAAAAGGAAAAGCCAGAATGTGAAGCCGGCAATCTGGGAACAGCAACATCCCACTGGGAAACAACTGGGGTTCCTGATTCACATAAAACTGGGGACCCTCTAAACTACTTCCCCCCCACATTATGGAAAGAGCTCCCTTGTGCACCCAGTAAGTTTCTCTTGCTACACAGCTTGCAACTGAATCACGAGCATTTTCCAAAACACATCTAAAGGGAGGAAAAAAGAGGCTTCCCTTTTAGTAGCGAGACTGAGACGTAAACATTTAGAAACCAGGCATGAGAATAAAATAAAATGTGCTACTTAGGCTGCAAGCTTAAGAGCACTTTCCTGAGAGTAAGCCCCATTGAAATCAATGGAACTTACTTTTGAATAGCCACAAATAGGATTGCACTGTCAGTTTAACCCGAAGATACTGGGATGGAGAAATGCAACAGAGCCAAAGCTCTGCATGGAGCCCCCTCCCCGTCAATTGTGGTACAACCCTGACAGTGGCAGATTCCACTACAGTCTGTGTGCCTTCGCAGGTGTGGAAAGAGGGGAGATCCGGGGAAGGGACCTCAGCAGGTGAACTGCTGTGAACTGCAGCGACTGAATGGGAGGAGCTGCAGGTGCTTCTCCTCCAATGAACCTGCTCTCCCTTGACACACCCCAAGAGTTTGCAGTGACCAGCTTGGTGACAGGGGCATCGCTAGAGGGGGAGAGCAAAACTGTGCCCAGAAGGGACTCCCCTTCCATTAGCCATGCCACTGCAGGGCAGCAAAATACCAAGCGCCTCTGGGACTCCAGGCCACATGAACTGAGCCTGTGGGACTCCAGGACACATGAACTGAGCCTGGGGGACTCCAGGCCACTTGAGTACAGCCTGTGGGACTCCAGGCCACATGAACTGAGCCTGCAGGACTCCAGGCCACTTGACTTCAGCCTGTGGGACTCCAGGCCACATGAACTGAGCCTGTGGGACTCCAGGCCACATGAACTGAGCCTGGGGGACTCCAGGCCACATGAACTGAGCCTGCAGGACTCCAGGCCACATGAACTGAGCCTGTGGGACTCCAGGCCACTGGAGTACAGCCTGTGGGACTCCAGGCCACATGAACTGAGCCTGTGGGACTCCAGGCCACATGAACTGAGCCTGCGGGACTCCAGGCCACATGAACTGAGCCTGCGGGACTCCAGGCCACATGAACTGAGCCTGCGGGACTCCAGGCCACTTGACTTCAGCCTGTGGGACTCCAGGCCACATGAACTGAGCCTGCGGGACTCCAGGCCACTTGACTTCAGCCTGTGGGACTCCAGGCCACATGAACTGAGCCTGTGGGACTCCAGGCCACTCGTCTGGTGAGAGGGGCTCCTGTGGGGAACCGCCCCCTCCCCTGTAGGCGCAGGGCCTGCTCCACCCCACCCTCCGCGGACTACTTTCATCCGGGAGGCGGAGGGCCGGCGCGGCGCCCTCCCTCCTTGAAGCCTCACCGGGACTCTGTCCGGGTACTTCTTGCGGATCTTCTCGCCCTCGGAGCGGCGCTTCTCGAAGGGGTGCTCCTCCTTGTACACGAACTTCATGGCGGCGGCGGAAGGAGACGGAGCGACTGACGCAGGGAGGGAGTGACGGGGCCGCAGACGGAGCGAGTGACTGACGGGCGACACCGCCCCCAGCCCAGCCCAGCCCCGTCGCCTCGCGCAGGCGCCTCCGACGCCCTCTCCGCTCGACGCCCTCTCCGCTCCGCCCTCGCACCGCTCGCGGAGGGATTCGCCTCGCTGACGCCGCGCCCGTCACCAGCCACGCCCACCTGCGCCAGTGGCGGAAGGACACGCTCAGCTCTTCACGCACCATCAGGGAGGGGCAGCGCCGGCTCCTCCCCCTCCCCGGCCAACCGTAGATGAGGCGCCGCAACGGCCTTTTCTGCGCAGACTACGCAGGAAGGCTACGCTGTTGGCGTAGCTGAGGTGCCTCAACGGTTCTTTCTGCGCAAGGTACGCAGGAAGGTTATGCCGTTGACTTGACTGAGGCACCGCAAAGGCCCTTTCTGCGCAAACTACGTCGGAAGGCTACGCTGTTGACGTAGTTGAGGCGCCACAACGACCCTTTCTGCGCAAGCTGCGCTGGTGATGGCGCGGCTGAGGTACCACAACTGCCCTTTCTGCGCAAACTACGCAAACATTCTACGCCATTGGCGTAGCTGAGGCGCCACAACCGCTGTCTTTGCGCAAACTACGTAGTCTCATCCGCTACCGCGCGTGCTCCACACGGCGGGCCTTGACATGTCATCGCCCTGCGGCCTTAGTGCGCATGCGCTACTCCATTTGCGTAGCGTGTTGACACCGTAACAAAGTACTGCGCGGCGGAAGGATACGAATTTTGGGAAGTGGTGAGTAGCAAACGCGCGAGCGCGGAAGGATCCCGCTCAGTGAAAGGAGTCCCGGACCTGTCATGTGATTGACGCCAGCGCTGAGGAATTATTCCGCAAGTAGATCCGGCTAGGGAGGAGAGGGAGCATCACGTGACCATCAGCCAATAGGAAAGGAGGGAACTTGCCTTGACCAAAGGGAAGCCATTTTGTTTCTGGTTCTGTCAGCCAGTGGGAGGGTGGAGGAGGGGCACCTTGCTCTGCCCTCTCCCCCCACTGACTGCTGCACCCAAGGGGGTGGAAGCCCCCCTTTCTAGGACCCCTGAGGGCAGCAGAGGAGGAGACCAAGTGGGGGAGGGAGTTGGGGTCACAGACTGGGGGGGGGGGCCCAAGGCCTCCTTCTGAGCCATTTGAGGTAGGGGAATCAAAGCAGAGTGGTAGGAGGGGTGCAGTTATGGAGTGGCATAGCTAGAGGGGGGCAGAAGCTTAGGGTGTGGGGGGTGCCTCCTGGGGGGTGCAAGCGCCTCCCCCTTCGAAAGCCATTCTTTGGAGACCAAATGTGAGGGGAGCAAAAACGGAGCCGTACGGAATGGCTCCAAAGGGGGGGGTGCTTGCACCCCCCAGGAGGCACCCCCACAACCTAAGCCTCTTCCCCCCTCCCCACTGTTGCCAACTTACCACCAAAAACACATATGCATCACAACTTACCCAGAATGGCTCCGAAGGGGGGGGGCGCTTGCACCCCCCCACAACCTAAGCCTCTGCCCCCCTCCCCACTGTTGCCAATTCACCACAAAAAACATCACAACACACATATATGCATCACTTTGCCTTGTGTTCCCTCCTCCAAGGGAGGGGGCTGTGTCATCCCACCCACTCACCCCCCCCCCCAAAAAAAACAAAAAACTGAGGGATTTCCTATAACTGAAACACAATAGCAGTATCCGCTTCTGGAGAAGGTCACGTGCGGGGCTTGTGCTAACCACAATCGTTGGTTTTGGTTGCAGCACCAGATTTTGGATATTCATTGCTGTGAAAAATCAAGCCATGATTTTAGGGCATGAAATTCAGCGGGTTTTGCCAAATGAAATGGGGTAAAAAAGATAGAGTGTGAAGATTGCAAAATCAAAGAAATAAGCCCTACTCAATGGCAACCCTAGACCATATCTAGATGGGAAGAAACCTCCCCATTTTACTTCTTCGTGTGGGGTAGGAATCCCACCTCCCTTGCAGCAACACAACCCATATTTCTTCCTCAAGCCCCTCTTCCCCCAATCAGCTCAAATAGCCTCTGAGTCTCAAAACTGTTCCCCGGTGGAATCGGGGCCCCCAGTACCTGAACTGGTAGGGAAGGGGATAAAGCAAACTCTTATGACATGTAAGGGAATTGGACACTAAAACCATCACTCGTATTCACTCCTGTTGGTAATAGAAGTCCTGGAACTCAGAACTCGGTTTAGGGCCTTTTTTCCACCAAGCCTAATAATAATATCTCACTGTTCAAGCCCTCCCCCATCCCAACAGTCAGGAAAATAAAACAAAGGCCTATCAAAAGAGCCCCCCCTTCAACACAACTCCAAGCGGATGAAGACATGCCACTTCCCACCATTAAAGGGGGCAAGACTCCTGAAGAATTACACCAGATGTGTCAAACATCTAAAAAAACTTATTAGATGGAGGGAGTCTCTCTCGCTCTCTCTTTATCCAGAGAAAATGAAAGACCAAAGGGGAAGGGGGTAAAAGCAGGAGAAGTTAGATCTTTGTACAGGGAGATCGGTCTTTAAAATGAGAAATGCAGTTTCGTTTCAAAAGTCTGTCGCACTCCTCTGTGCGGCTGGCTTCTTTCACCCCCTTTCTTGTCCATCTGCCCCCCAAGTAGTTGGTCCCCCACCAAGAGTGCTGACACTGCCACTTGCTGCCCTCCTGAGTCACTGCTGGTCTCCACCCTGCCATTCAGCAACCAATGAACACAGAGTTGGCTGGTGCAGAAAGTGGAGGATGCCGCCCACGGGGCTCACTCGAGTGGAGGGTGGCTCACTCCTCGCCGGGCCCCTCCCGCTTGGCTGAGTCCAAATGCATTTGCCAGAGTCCTCGCAGTGAGGGCAGGGAGGTCACAATGGTGGGATAAGGCAGAGGTTGTGGGCCAAACCCTGAAGAAAGGAGGAGCCGCTGTCACCAAAGGCGATGCTGGTGCAGGTTTCGGCTTAGCACTGATCGGACGTCTGATGTGAATCTAGAAGCAGAGGCAAGAGCAAGTGAGTGCACCACTCGTGATCTCCACCTTCATCCCTTTTGGCCACCATCCCATCTTCCTGACACAGGGGCTCGGATACTACAGCAGATGCCCTGGTAACTTCCAAAGTGCAATAGGCTCTCTATGGGGTAGGCTGAGAAACTGAATTGCTCTGAACTGCTCTGAATTGGACAGCCAGACCCATTTCTACAGCTCTCTGCCCTCTCTCTTGCAAGGGGAACCAGGACCAAAGACTGCATAACCCACTAAAAACACCTTCAATTACTCCTTGAATATTTTGCAAGTTTTTATTATATATTTAGGGTGCTCTCCTCTGTGGAAAAACAGGATATGAGTGAAGCCCAAGGGGCACAGCACTCTGATTGCCAACAGGTTGCTGGACTCAAATCATGCTGCCGGTGCTTGCCGTCTGGTGGCTCAGAATACCACGGAAGAAGCACTTCCTTTTCCACCCACCCACTCCTCCCCCAAAGCCTGCTTGTTGCTTAGGTTCTCTCGCTGAGCATCTTACAGCATCGGGTGGCCACTGAAACCCTACAAACTGTTCCCAGCTCCACACAACATCAGCTCCATTCCTGGAAGGCAGTTACTGCTAGTTCTTTTCTGGGCAGACTGTGCACGGTTTGCTGCAGGCTTTGGTTTCAATCTGTTCCTGTGTGAGCGTTTTATGCAGACTTTATTCAGAATTTAATGCTGCATTTTAAATCTGCACCCTGCTCTGAGAATTGAAAAGCAAGTTGAAAAGTTGCCCTAAATGCATTATGTTATTTATTGTTGCCCTTCTCAGAGAGGAATTGGTATTACAGCTTTTACATCATCAACAGAATTCTAGTGTGATGAATCCAGAGCAGGCATCAGCAACCGCTAACCCCCCTGCCAACTGGTAGCCCCCCGCAGAGGTCCAATTGGGAGGCAAAGCTTCCTGCCCAGTTTGTTGCATGCTGGATATGAAATGGTGGTGCCACCAGTCTAGGCTCACAGTATCTCAGTGCTGCCTCTGCACAGCTGCTTCCCTGTGGTCAGCAACCTGGATATTTGGCGATGAAATTATGACAGTCGCTAAACTTCTGATCCCAAAAGGTACATAAATGACCTAAACAGTATTAGAGGCCAGATACAAGGTCTCACAGATCCTTCCTTCCCTTGATATCAATCCACCAAGTGCTGAGCTCATTCCCCTCTGAGGTCGATTCTTTTCCCCTCCTTCCCACATCTGTACGTAGAACTCATGAGCCTGACCCTCCCAGCTCCTCCTGTCACCACTGAAGGAGCTCCCTTCAGGCTTACCTCAAGGCATCAAGCATGGGGAGCAAGTTGAGAAGTGCTGTGTCGCTGGGATCGCTGAACCAGGACTTGATGGGTATTGCATTGTCTACCAGAAACACAAAGTCAACATCAGTAATTAGATAAACACTCCAATTTAAGAGGCCTATTCGTGAGTTGGGGAGTGGGTGCAGGAGGGGCAACTTGCCTCAATGTTGTGTCACTTTCAGACAGCAGGCATGGGCCCAATGGTTGGGTGGTTTTTCAAATGTGTAAGGAAAACTCAAATTAATCCCTGCAGTTAGGATATTCTGCATAGCTGAGCAAAGCACTCTTATGACATACCAGCAAAAGGGATTTTAAGGAGCTTCCACCCAAGAAACTTTCAGTCCTGTGAGATCCTGCAGTAATGGGATAGTTCAGACAGGAGTAGGATCTAGGAGAGTTCAGTCCAACTCTCATCTCAAATCATCACAAGAGGGTAACAGAATATGAACCCTCCCACTGTGTAAGATTAGGGTCACCCTCCAGTGCACCTCCCCCTTCATGCACAGGCATGTTGAAAAGAGTGCGTATGTTATTCATAATCAGAATGTATATACCGTAATAGAGACAGCTGAGATCACCACCACCACCCTCTCGGTGGTGACGCGGAAAAGACTGTGGTGGGTCTATTTATCCACCCTCTTTCCACATAAGTCCCTCTGATGCTTCCAGGGAGCTCACCAAGAAGGCATGGAGGCAATGGGACTCCCCAATAAGCCAGCATTGTGCAGCATGCTGCTTCTGAAAGAGGAGGTTCCAAACAGTCAAGCAATTCTCTATGAACATACAGGGGAGACTATTGACCCCTACCTGGATGGCTCCTGTAGGCTCCTGGTGAATTGTCCAGGATGACTATGCTAGATAAGTCATTATGTACAACTGAAAGATCTTTGATGTAGCTGCCCAGCTCCAAAGTGCAGTGCTAGGAAGAGGAGAAGAGAAATCAGTCTTGCCTCCAAAATGGTACCTTTTCTCCTATCTCCACAGTCTGTGTTTTTGAGAAAGGAGGCAGCACTGAGGCACACTAGTGCCATCTTTTTAGCTGAGGCTGGGTTTAGCAGTGGCACTAAAACTCCAGACAAAGGCCTCACCAAAGTTGTTGGCATCAGCTGCCTCTGCCTCTGTTGGCCAAAAGCAGCATTAAAGGCCACTGAGAAAGACAAACCAGGCAGAAAGGAGCAGAGGAAACAAACAAGAAGCCTTTCTTCCTGGTAGCCCAGTTTGAATCATGAGGAATCCCCTTCTTGCCCCCCACTCGGGCAACTTCCCTTCCTCCCTCTCACATGCCAGAACGGCAGGGACAAAGACTCACCTGTCTGTAGTATCTTCTCTTCAAGATGCTCCGGTTATTGTCTAACTTGTCAGCCACAGCAGAGCCGTAGATTTCCATGCTAGCTGTGAAGACCACCAGCTCGTACCACTGGCTTACCTGGAAAAAGGAAGAAAACAGATGGGAGACGAGATGCAAATATATATTGTGACTTTCCACCAGCATCAGTGACATACTTCCAACCAAGTTCAGAGGCTTTCAACAGAAGACCAAGTGCCAGGAAACATTAAAGATCCATATCCTAATTTTTTTTCCATCTAACAGTATAGTCAGTTTTATTAACCATCTCACCACCTCTTCCATACTCTGAGAGCACTCCTTTTCTTGCACAAACACACAGTATTTTATACCTCCAAAACAACAAAGAGATTACATGAAATCTTCAAACTCCTTAGCCTGGCAGAGCTTATGTGAATACTGTAGGTTGTGAAGACTAACTGCTTCCAAAGAGGCCAGCAAAAAGGATGGGGGTGACTGTCATTTTAAAGTCCCAAAAACACATCTAGGCTCAGATGTTCCTATATCTCATATCCTGCAACTATGGTGTCCTGTCCCAGATGTACAGAAGTGGCTATTTGTTTGGGAAAAGTGATGCTCAGAGGCACTTGTAGCAAGTGATTATCTGAGCTGAGCTCTGGATTTTGTGCAAGAGTAACAGTCAACAATCCTTGGCCCTAGGTAAGGTCTGCAAACCACCCTCCAGACAAGCCCATGACACTTTGCAACAATGAAACAATGAATGAAAAGTCCCAGTTGCTACAGGATCAGCCAGTAGAGTTGTTCATACTGGTTTCACTTTAAGGTCCCAAAGGCCAGAATGGAGGCCGCTCAGTTTTGGAATCAGAGCTACACTTACATTGGACTACTGTAAGCATGCTGGGCACAAGGCTGCTCAGAAACGTCCACCAATACAAGATAACACTGAAGTCAAGAGCAGTGCAAGTCCATCACGTCACTAACCACTTTGGATTCCTGCTGGGTTCCAGGCAAGCTTCAAAGTGCTGGCCCTTGCTTGGCCCTGACAGTCTTTGGTGGCACAAGAACAAGTCTCCCAAATCTGGCCAGCCACAAAGAGAGAGCTCACTTTCAAAGCAAAAGCAACAACTATTTTTGCAGAGCCGCAAATTCTACTGGACAGTGTTGCATCTTTGAATACTGTAAGTGCCAAAGATTTGTTTCAGCTTTAGTTTTTCCAGGAAAAGCCAATGGCAACAGGGTAAGTTTGAAAGGGGGGCAGGAGGTCTATTACTGGGGAAAAGGGGGCCCTGAACACATTAAGGTTCAGGCCAATGGAGACTGGGTAGATGAAGAGGAGCACCAAAAGGCTAGCAGGTAAATGGGCTGATCCCACTGGAGTCAGGGGTGATAGGAAATATAACACTGCCCTCACAGGCCTGGGCCTCATCCAGCAGGACCTTTCTTATGGCTTCAGTTTTGTTGTTCACCGTTAGAACTGAGCAGGACACATTTAATTAATCCTGGCAGTTCCAACCTCAAAACCTGGTTGGCTTCATTACCGGGACATGGAAAGTTACAAGAGAGCAGTAGCAACATTCTAAGAGGGTATAAGCTTCTCTGAGGAATTGATGGAGGAAAAAGTAGAGTATGGAATTAATGAATTCCCAGCATTTTGATCAGGATTAGCCACCCTGCAAAAACAGATTACAGTCATAAGGCTGGTCTGAAAGGAGGATGGCACAGGATATTGTCTTTCTCTGCTCTGCCACTGAGTTACTTGATTTTTCAGTAAACGAGTAAGTGAACTTTTTGTTGAAAAGTAGTACACTGTAGAAATATGCTGTTTTGCTAAGAAGTTTTACTGGCATATCCTCTCCGGGCTTCTCTCTGGACTGCTTGTGCTGAGCTCATGCCAACTTCAGATTTACAGTCAAGGCTTAACCCAAAGTCTGGAGAAAGGTTTAGAGAGTCCTCTATGCCAGACAATCTCAGGGGCCTTTGATTTGGCTGGTCTAGGATAAGAGATGTTAACAGCAAATTCACTGACATCTCTGGTGAGCTTCTGTGAGAATGAAGACTCCAAGACAACTTAAAAGAAGGCTTGCGGCTGAGAAACCCTATGGCTCTGTGCCTGTACTGGCAAGGATGACGGCAATAGACACACACACAATCTTCCCACCACACACATCTGTACTTGCTTCTTACCACTTCTAGAAAAAAGTCCACGTGTGGCCTCTTATGTACAAAAAAGCGGACAGGGTGCTTGTCTATGACAACCTGTAAAAGTCACAAAGAGGAACACTTTAGTGGAAGCCTGCCAGAAAGCTTTGCACCACCCTTGACACCGTCTCCAGGCCTGGAGGCCTGCAAGGTGACATTCCATTTGTCAGCACAAACAGAGGATATGGAAGTGCTGGCTCTGGAGAAGCTCTGGGGGCCAGGCACTCTCTACCAGGTACACAAGACAGGACTGAGTGTCCAGCCAGAATGATCCTTCAGCCCTCTATGTCTTCCCATGTTGCTTCAATACTCTGGATCTGAGTGCAGTCATATGCACACCTAGTCTAGCCTTGCATTCAACATTTGAATCTAACATTTGAGCTGACCTACTTTTACTTTTGGTTTTAAACAGGTAGAATCAGTTTTCCTGGCCAGTGAATTCAACAGCTTCAACCACTACTGGCTGAAGCAACAACAGCACATTAACAAAGGAATTGTCATTCAACACCAAGGCTCAGCTTTAAGCATATTATGTAAAACCACTTCTGACTTGTACACACTGTCTCCTTCACTGCCAAGGAACTAGAGGCAGTTCTGTACAAGACAAAAACCCCAAAGGACTGAACACCCACCCTGCCACATACAGGCCAAAGAGGGCCTCCCCTCTCACCTCCAACCACCCACACATCCCTCTTCTGTTACAGAACTTCCTCTTAGTCCCACAGCACCTCACCTTGAGGATGAAGTCAGGAGGAGTGCCAGGCCTCACTGTGGGCCGCAGGACCCCATCATGGTGGGAGTGGATCAGTGTTTCATCCAAGTCTAGGACCAGGATCTTTCTCTTTACCTGATCTGCCAGGGCAGAGGGAGGAAGTGTCAGACATGTCAGAGAAACCCCCATTATATGCAGCCTGATCCTCCCTCCCCCCCGAGAGTTCTTTGAGGGTTCCATACAATCCTGGGCACACCCAAGGGTGGAAGAACTATAAGAGGCCTATCCACCAAAATGGGGTACTTACTAAGCCGTTCCCGTGAAACTTTAGAAAGGGGGAGGATATCGTAGCGCACCGTCTGGTACTGGATCACCTGTCAGGTAGACACAAAGAACAAAGCCACATTCAATACTATGAGACCCATTTCAACATGGCTGGTCAAGAGAACACTTGCATGTCAAACACAGCAAGTGGCTAATTCCAGAGGAAGTTGTGCCTTGGGCTGCTGCTGCAGATGGAGAGGCTGGTAGTGCCAGAAAGGCACACACACTTGTCTCGGTATATTTGTTAGTCTTTAAGGTGCCACCCAACTCCTTGCTGCTTCAACATAAAGTGGCACTTCACAAAAGGGAGCAAACAAAATAAAGTAAACAGATTAAAAATGGTTCCCCAAAGGCCAGCAACAGCTTGAAAGTCCAAACTTTCACCTGAACAGGAAACACGAATGCAGGTGAAACAAAAGGCTTTGCAACTGATTTCTGTAAATATAACAATTTAGACATTTTTTGTGTTACTTATACAGCACCATCAACACGTGCAATGCTTTTAGTGTGAGTAACAGCATCAGTCATTGCCCCAAGAGGGCACTTGACTAAGTGACAATGTGGAGGAGAGGAGTCAAAGATGCCTTTTTTATGGGATGGACAGTGATGTTGTCAACAGATCACAAGAGTGAAAAGAGGGGAAGGTTTGTGCAGAACAATGAAGCATCTGAGCAGAAATGTTAGAACTGAAAGAAGGCAGAACAATATAAGAGAGGTATAGAGCTGGGTATTGCCAGCATGTGCATGGTCTGGAAAGCCAAAGGATCATCTAGGTAGAGACAGAATAGGAAAGGGACAAAGTCTAGAACCCTGAAGCATGCCAGCAAGGAGAGGGAAAGCAGAGAAAGAACCTCCCTCTCTAGAAACAGGAACAAGCCATTAGACAGGAAGGGAGAGAATCATTTGTGTACGGAATCCTAAAGAGCCAAGTCAGGAACATGGGAGATCTGCACAAAGAGTGATCAAGAGTGCCAGAGGGGTTAAAAAGGATGAAGTTGATTTAAGGGGGGAACAAGGAGGGAAAACAACTGGATTTGGGGTCTACTGAATGCAGCAAACCCCACAATCTTGGAAGCCTGTAGCACAGATTTGACAACATTATTTCAGATGAGCATCGGGAGAATTGTTGGGCCTTCTTTTTAAGCTTGGCCTTCAGGGACCTAGCCAGGGTTCAGAGCAACTAAATGGGGAACCTGTGCTTGTGGGATTGGGAACAGAAGGCCTGGGCATTTTTATCCTGACATTCTCCCAAGGAACTCAGAGCAACTCAGAGCAGATTGAGATTGAAATCCAGGTTCAAATTTCCACTGAGTCATGATTCTTATTACTGGTGTCTGTAGGATGTCAGACCAGCATACCTAAGGGGTTGCTGTAGACCAACATCCCTAAATTCTGTCAGATCGAGGTCTTTCACCTTCACAGGCTGCAATTTAAGATGTGTCAAAACAGAGCCTCTCTCTTGCAAGTATTTATTCTATTTCTGATCCTACTTCAGAGGAGCTATCAAGGAGGCAGCTGTTAAGTTAGGCTTTATCAAGTCTAGCTGCTTGTTCCTTTTGCAAGGCAGGAAAAGGGTGTCGCACAGAGAGGAGGAACTGGACAGACCAAGTTTGCTCTTTTTCTGCCTTATGGACCATGCGTTTTTTACACCTCTGTGCAAATCCGGAATGGCACAGATAATTGCAACAGGCACAGAACCTGTTATTAGGAGCAAAATCCAGCTTTTGGAGAACCACTATTTTTAAAAAAGGCAAATTGGGAAGTCTCATTTCTGCAGAGAAGCTCTGAAATACAATGAAATGCTTCCCTTCCCTCAAACTTCCTCTCAATCCTCTTTTTGTCAAAATATCTTCCATTTTGGGAAACTGTTTAGACTAGCCAGAGATAAAGCCTTTGCTTCTGTTCATCTCATCTCCACCTTGAAGGGAAAAAAATCCAGCCTCCATCATATCTCGCTATCACCTCCCTGTTTTGTGAAGCGCTTTTTTCTAGCTGTCCTGATCAGTTTCACTGAATGATCTCAAGGCCTAGGATTGAGAGCAGCATCTTCTCTCTTCCCCTTATGTCCTCTCAAAGGAGAGCATCCCGTCAAAACAGACATCCCTGAAAAGGTACAACAGCTCAGGCAAAGATCACATGTCTGAGGAAGGCCCTTGAAGCTACAAGTCACCTCTGGTACAAAAAGTCACGAGAAGCAGATCTGTAGGTAGTGCCTGCAAGGCAATTCCCAGTCCAAGTAGATGGTGCTACTCAGTACATAGTGCTACTCACAAACCAATGAGCAACTCAATGAGGCAGCACCCAAGCTATTTTTGTCTTTCACCTGCTGCCTTTCCTCAAAAGGCACTACTACTCCTCTGCAAGGGCATCAGGATGGGCAAAGACCCAATCACACAGCAGCTGTTCCTCAAGTGCCCCCAGCAGGCACCTGCAAAACCCATGCTTCAGGGCTGAACCCCCCCCCCCTTCTTCCAAAATTAGCTACCCTCTAGATTGACTCCTGGCCTCTGAGGTATGGGATGCCAGAGAGGTTTCTGAAAGGAGAAAGGGATTAGAGGCTCAGGAAGGAGACCCAGTAGCCTGGGACTAAACAGACCAAGCATAGGGCAACCCTAGCCTCACCTCACCCCTCCTGGAAGAACAAGGAAAGGACATTTAGGGCCATGCTGACCCTAAAGAAAGAAAGCCAATTTCTTCACACAAATCTGTAGTGCTGTGGACTGTGCTGGTTGTTCCATCTTAAAGCATGACACTGCAGAGCTGAAGAATGCAGAAAAGGCGGCCAAAATGATCTGAGGGCCAGATCCTTACCAGGAATCACTAGCACAGAAAGGATGTGTTTAGGACAAAAACACTGATCGGACACATTACAGACGTTTAAAATAATGCACAGTATAGAAGAGTGATAGAAAGTATTACGGGAGTTGAAGAAGCCCCAGTGC
Source organism: Cryptoblepharus egeriae (assembly GCA_030015325.1). NCBI lineage: Eukaryota > Metazoa > Chordata > Lepidosauria > Squamata > Scincidae > Cryptoblepharus > Cryptoblepharus egeriae. The sequence goes on along the minus strand of JAREYC010000004.1, from coordinate 107,576,212 downwards.
TCAAGGTCACTCCACAAAACTGATGGGAAGTGGTTTCTGGACAGACTATGGCTTTTCTCCCACAAGGTGTGCTCATGGCCATTGGCTAAGTTAGTTTTAAAGAGAAGTAGACAGATTCATGGAAGCCTATCACTGCTTAATAGTAATGATGTGAGCTGGTCTATTGACCGTAATAAAGGTTTATTATTAGTAGTAGTAGTAATGATGGTTAAGTTGAGCCTCTAGGTTCAGATGAAGAATGCCTCTGAATGCCAAGTACTAGAAGCTATAGCAAGAGAGGGATATTGCCTTATTGAGATCTTCCCAGAGACAAGATAGTGGGCCACAGTAAGAAGCAGCAAGCTAGACTAGAGGGTCCCACTGGATCCAGCAGGGTTTCTCTTAGAAGATCTGACAGGCTCCCTGAATGATCGTTGCTTGCACAACTTCCTCCATAGAAATACTTTCAGTTCTTGCTGGTCTCAGGCTGAAGGCTCAGCAATCCAACTAAGCCCATCAGAGATTGTGGTTGGAGGACCTACCGTGAAGAAATCATGCAGGAAAGAGACTTTGGCTGCAATCCTAAAGACACTTTCCTGGGAGTAAGAACCATTGAACACAATGGGATTTACTTTTGAGTAGACATGGCCAGATGTCTCTTGATTAAAACTTGTACTAGGTAGAGCCATTCACATATCTAAACCCTCCCCCAAAACACACATCCCAGCCCACATATGCCACGAGCATAGGAAGAACAAATAAGCACACACTGAAATCTTCAGTGTTCCTGATCTAATCCAAACTAGGGGAGCCCAGATTCCTGGTTCTCCCAGAATCCTGAAGGAAGAAGCCATAAGCCTGGCTCTTACACCTGCCTTTCTCCAACACATCAGGTGAATTTGATTTTGATGCTTTTGTTTCAATGTAAGCTTTTTTGCTCAGCCAGCTGTCAAGTTGCTGCTGTCAGCTTAACTAGCCTTTGCCTGAACTATCTACCTGCTCCAGTGGCATCAACATCCCACAAGCTGGGATGAGCAGCAAGGTCATTTGGGAGTTTCTGCCACAGTGTGTGGAGGCTATTCAAACCCCCCCCCCTTCTAGACCCACTTTACTCTGAAGACGGCCAATGAAAACACCACCAGAAACAGGGTGTATAGCAACCCTCTGAAGTGACAAGTTACAAGGAAGTGGTAGTTCTTGCAGACCGATTACTAGCATATGGGGAGGAAATGCTGGAAGCGCCTTGAAGTTTTGTGCTGAGAAATATGGTCTCTGGAATCAGTAGGTGCTGGAACTGCACTCCTTGACCGAAATGAAGCTTTAAAGTTGGTTTTACATTTTAACACCATTCTCTCTACTGAAACGCATACTCCAACTGATCACCCTCCTTCCTTTACTTCAAGAGGAACCTAGAGTTTCCCTGAATTGCACAAATTAACGGGAAGCTCCTTCTGTCACAATCAGAGACCTGATCATAAACACCTCACTAGTAATGTTTCCAGGGCTGGTTTTTAAGGAAAATTCTCATTTTCATTGGGACTACAGGCTTCACTTGTAGAAGGTCAGAAAGAAAAATTCTCAATAATTTGGTAAAGCAAACTAAGGAAAGAAAAGCAAAAAACAAACATGTTGAGGGACATGTTGAGGAATCCTGGACCAAATGCATATACAAGGCTGAAACTAGGTTACTGCTCTCCCAGGAAGGAAGTCTATTTTAACCACCAACCAGACTACCCGCCTGCCTATCAAACACCTTCCACCACCTCCAGCAACAGGAAAGAACCAGCCAGAGTGCAAGCCTCTCTGTTGGGACTCACAACTAAAAGTCAAAAAATCCTATTTAGAACCTAAACCTCCCACACAGTTAGATCCTCTCTTGGCACCCATTTCACATGGACTGAAGGCTGGTCATTACAGATTTCCCTAAATCCAAATTCCTTTTATGCAAATTGCATATGATGGCCATTAGTTCACATGAACAACAGTGGCACACTCAGCACTCTCTCCACATAACCCTAGCAAGAAAACACACAAAGAGTCCAGGACAGATTAGCTAACAGGTGGATCATACAGTCTCAGAAATGGACATAAAATATAAAACGTTCTGCCTACAACTCCCCTGGAAAAGATAGGTTTTGAACAAGGATCTAAAGGTGCACCATCGCTCTGGGGAACAGTCCTCCTCTTGATTCGAGTGCCCTTCTTCAGATCCCTAAACTCTCAACCTGCCCTGGCTCTTTCACACCTGCAGTCGTGGGCTGGGCACTCCTCGCTGCAAGGACTCTGCCCACAACCCACTTGTTGTGACAGCTACGACTGGTTTCTCCCTCATTATCAATTGAACCTTTCTGGCCACCTCTATTACTATCAGGAAAAGGCTACCTCTTTTACACCCACAACAGGGATGAGTATTGGGTGGGGAGGCAGGTGAGGCAGAGCCTCTCCCCTGGAGTCCTTCGAGAAGTGATGCTGCCCAACAAGTGTGTGGTTTGTGTTTGCACACCTCACATGGACTCCAGAGGGAGTTTCTGCCTCACCTGCCTCTCCACCCAACACACCCCTCACATCTCTTCCAATTCCAAACTAGCTCCCCTGGGAATATTTCCAAGACCCAACCTAGGATTCCTTTTCTCCCCACCCTAACAAGCTACACCTTGTTTACAACTCTTCCACCTTCCTTGCGAGGACCTCACTCCAAGGTCCCCTCCTTCATCCTGTTCACTCCTTCCTCCTCCCAAGAGATTGTAGGGTAGTGGAGGGGAGTGTTAGTGAAGCTCAGGACCCCTTTCCCTAACAACCTGCATTGTATGCCCCATTGCCTATGGGTGCCCTGGGAGGGTCGGTGGGGCCACCAGCCCCCTTCCATTCCACTTGCTGCCTTTTCCCCAGGTTTCTGGAAGCTCCCCCCCCCCCAAATCCTACCTGCTGGCACCTGTGGGTGCCCAAAAAGTGACAATAGCGCACAGTTGTCTCCTCCAGAACAGCTGCTGTTGACCCCCCAGGAGATTGGAACACCCTGCACTCCTTTGTCACCTGTGGGTGTCCAGGGAGGACCAGGAGTTCCCAGTAGTCCCCTGCAAACTGATCCCATTACCTGCAGCTGTCCCAGTCAGAGCCCTTCCAGCTCAAATTTAGTTTTCCTGTGGGGAGGGGAGACTGAAGTCAGGCCCTCTCTCCTGACCCCCTGGTCACATCACCCACAGGTGCCATAGTGAAGGTTTCTCCAGCCCACTTGCTGCCTGGAACCCCAGTGCCCCTTTCAGCCAACCTTTCGCCTGCCCCTACGGGGGTCTGGAAGTCAGGCTCCCTCCCCTGACCCTCTGGCCCCACAGCCTGTGGGTGCCCTTGGGAGGTCTAGGAGACCCTCTCCAGCCCGCAGCCGCATTGGGGGGCCGGAACCCCTCTCCTAAACCCTTGCCTCTTTACCTGCAGAGGTCCCAGGGAGGACCCCCTGGCCATATCCTCCAGCCTCTTCCAAGTTGCCTCAGGGAGCCCCCAATCACTTGCTCCAGGCCACCCAGATTACCCCAGAGAACCCTCAACTTCTTGCTCCAGGCCCCCAACCTTCTTCACGCTGCCTCAAGGAATCCCTGACCCCCCTGCTCGAGGCCCCCCAGTCTGTTTCAGGAAGGTCCCCCAACCGCTTGCTCTGGTCCCAAGGACCCCCCCGGCTTCCTAGAAGGACCCCAACCCCTAGCACCAAACCCCCTTGCTCCCTAAACTGCTTCAGTGAGCCCCCCAAGCTACCCCAAGGAGCCCCTCAGCCTCCTGTTCCAAGCCCCCTTGCCCTCCAAGCTGCCTCAGAACGCTCCCTAAGCTGCCCCAACCCCTACCTCCAGACTCCCTTGACGCCCCAGCCGCCTCAGGGAGCCCCCCAACCCCTCCTGCTGCCCCAGCCCCTTTCTCCAGGCCCTCCAACCGCTTGCTCCAGTGCCAGGGACCCCCCAGGTTGCCCAGGGATTCCCCAACCCCCAGCACCACGGCCCCCTTGACACCCCGGCTGCCCCAAGGAGCCCCTGAAGCGCCCCAGGGGAGGAGGGCGAGGGTACTCACGGTGCGGGCCTGACGCCGGAGGAGGTAGAGGAGGAACCCCCAGAGCTTGGCGGCGAAGGCCAGGAAGGCGCGGAGCCCCAGCAGGCACTGCGAGCGCATCATCCCGCCGGCGGGGCCCGCCGCGCCCCCGGCCCGGCCCAGCTCCGCCAGCTTCCAGGGAGGGGGGACGGAGGGGAGGGGGAAGGGAGAGGAGGGCCGCCGCCTCCGTCCTCCACTCAGCCCGTGCCGGCGGAGTCCGCCATCTTGAGGCGCCGCTGTCGCTGCTGCCGGCTCCGGGGTGGGGGAGGGGAGAAGCGCGCCCCTGCCCCCGCCACAGCCGCCTCAGACCTCACTCCGGTAACACTTCCGGGGCAACCGACGGAGCGCCAGCAGCTGCTTCCGGTCCGATACGAAACCTCGCGAGATTCAAACCCCCCTTCGAGATCTAACCCAAAGGAGGGAAGAAAAAAGGCGACTGCGCATGCGCACCGAAGGAAATAAGATAGAGCAAAGACTAGAGTCAAATACGCCACTCGGATAGTGGGGCACTTTCAGGTCTTCATGAAAAGATTTTTTGGGAGACAGTGCTGGGCTGCAGCAGGGAGATGGATAGGATTGCATCAATGGAGCTTATGCTGATATCCTAAAGATATTTTCCTGGGAGTAAGACCTATTGAACATAATGGGGTTTACTTTTGAGTAGACATGGTTAAGATTGTGCTTTTACTCCCAGGAAAGTGTGGATAAGATGCAATCCTATCCATGTGTTGCAATAGGATCCAATCCAACCCACACTTTCCTGGGAGTAAGCTCCATTGATTTGAATGGGGCTTACTTTCTGAGTAGACTCAGAAGTAGACTTTTTAATATTATTTGTAGTTGCTTTTATTGTAAATTTTTACTCTTATTGCAAATGTTTTATTCTTCATTATATTTTGTTTTATCTTGTTTTTAAATGTAATACAATTTTAATGATTTTAAATGTGTTTCACTTCTCATGATGTTTTAAATTGACTGTGAGCACAATCCCAACCAATTTAAGCCAACCAAATTCACCCAACATATCTTCCCATGATGGTGGTGTGGGGTGGTCAACATAAGGTCACGAGTTGGGCAGAAGGCATTTTTGCAACACCCCCTGGTCAACAGGGAACTTATGCCAGAAGTTAGGATTACAGCCTGTATTTTTGCTTTGTTGTGAGCCACCCTGAGTCCTTGTGAAGAAAGCAGGATACAAATAAAGTAATAATAAAAACCTCTGTGCTTTCCCATATTCCCACCCTATTTATCATTTGCTAGCTTAGAACAGCTCCAGTATTCTGGAAGGGTAACAGCAGAGAATGGAAAAAGGGAGGCAAATGGGCTTCAACTCACACTTGAAGGAAATTAAAAACAACAAATTTACTATTTCCATTTTTATTAGAAACCAACATTACAAAACAGAAACCATGTGCCTGCATGGAAAATCTTTTTGTTCTGCTGCAAAAACCTTCCTCTTTCATCAAAGTATTTCTGAGGACAATGTTCTCCTCCATACCAACCTCCTGTATTTAACATTTGCATGACGGAGGGTGCAATCCTAATCAATTTAGGCCAGCACAACTCACCTGTCTCCCCATTCCCATTGTGCCTGTGGTCTAACCTCCAAGGAGTGATGCAGGAGTGCCTTACAGCAGTGCTCCTCAAACTAGTGAGTACTACGGCCATGGGAAAAAATTTCCCATGTCTTGGGCAGGATGAGCCTGCGCAGTTTGCCCTGGCCACGTCACACACAGCCTGGCTTGCCTCGCAGACAGGGCAAACTGCACAGGCGCAGCCCAGCTGCTAGGCTGCACCTGCACAGTTGGGCCGGGCCAGGGCTGAGAGCCCCCACAGCTTCTGCCACCAGGCTGGGACCCAGTGCCAGTGCGTCTCAATGGACAAGGCGCTGCAGACCAACACTGGGTCGCGGACTGAGGATTGAGGACCCCTGCCTTACTAAACTTTTGTGACACTCCCAGGCTAGGATGGGACTTGTGCTGGTGTAACAGAATTAGGATTGCAGCCTGAATCATGCTACCAACTAGCCCCCTTGGCCTGTTTAAAAGGCCTGTTGTGGCAGTTCTTAAGAGGATGTTCTATTTCTCCTAAAGATGAAGATTTTTTTCCACCCACCAGCATGTTTCCCTTGATGATGCTTGCAGAGGTACTGGAATGTTCTACCTCCAGGTGTTTGGCAGCAGTTCCTACAAGGCACATCAAACAGAAGGAAGATGGCCTGGCTGGCTACGTAGTCAGGCTTCCTGCAGGTGAAGGTCCAACTCCAATAGTTCGCCCTCAAATCTCCAGATCATCATCTGGATCCTCCTCATCCAGGTCATCTGAGGCATCCGGTTCATAGTAGATCTTGCCCAGTCCTGTTGGTGTCTGGAGCAGGGATGATTTCCTGCAGTTGGAGGAGAGGGTTAGAAGGTATAAAGTGTTTGTTTTTATATATATATACACATACACACACACACACACACACACACACACACATATATATAAACACTTGTGGATCATGCACAAGGTACACCATCATAAATCACCCCCTGATGTGGCTCACTTTTCTTTGCATCTAAAATTATAGATCAAAGCTGGAAAACTGGAACAGCGCTCAGAAAATCAGAGAGATTTGTGAATTCAGGGAGATGTGAATTCAAATTCCTACACAACCTCTAGGGCGGTGGTTCTCAATCCTCCTAACGCCGTGACCCCTTTATAAGTTCCTCATGTTGTGGGGACCCCTAACCCATAAAATTATTTTCATTGCTACTTTGTAACTGTAATTTTGCTACTGTTATGAATCGTAATGTAAATATCTGATACGAAGGATGTATTTTCATTGTTACAAATGTGTATGTTTTATGCACACATTGAACACAATGAGATTAATTTCAGAGTAGGCATGCATAGGATTGGGCCCTGAGGCTGTCAGTCAACCCAAGTGCACATGCAGCTACAGCCAGAGGTCTGGCAAGCCTGACCTTGCCCCCTGCACCAGGGATCTTTAGGCGACCCCCAGGAAAGCTCTAGGCAACCCCCAAAGGGGTTCCGACCCCCACTTTGAGAAGCTTGGCTCTAGGGCCTACATATACTGTCTTTTCATCTAGTCTTTCTCACAGGGTGTGAAACAAGCTCCCCAATATGATCCTGCAGCTCTTTGGATGAAGGGTGGGATAGACATGCGAGATGCAGACACAGGACTGTAAATCATGAAATGAATATCATCAACAGGTAAAGATTGTTTAGTATTGGCTAACATTGGTGGGAGGTATAATGGTGGGGGAGAGGTATAGTCTTCATTCCCATTTGTGGCATCTTATAGACAACTGAGAGCTAATGTATGAAATAGGGTGTTGAACAAAGGCTCCCTTTGGTCTGATCCAGCAGGTGTTCACTACCTTAGTAGTCTGAATTACTGTGCAGCAAGAGTAACTGGGGAAGACAGGTGGAACTTAGTAGATCAAGGAGGACCAGTTGAGGAGAAAGACCCAGATTAAAATTGAAGTTTAGGAAGAAAAGAGGTGGGTTGGAGGGTCTGGAAAGCAAAAATCTGGGCTTAGGATTTAAGAGTCAGTGACCAAGATGATTAGCATCCAAAGTCAGAAAGCACAGTATCCAGGAGCTGCCTGACTAGCTAGCAAACCCCAGTTGGGGCAGGGCAAAGACATGCTTACTTTTCTTCGCTGAAGTGATACGGAAGCAACACCGACTCCTTCACTTTCCGCTCAGCTTCGGAGAGGGACAAGTTAAAGGTCAAACTGGCAGTAGGGTCAGCCTAAAAGGATCCCAAGAAAAAGGCACTCAGCAGGTGTAACAGGGAAGGGGGTGTCATCACCTGGCTTCAGTTTGAGAACAAGGTAACAAGAAGCCAGAGGTGTCTCCTCCTTGCCACTGGGCACACAAATCTAGGAAGCAACTGCGCTGGAACCTCTCGTAGTAAAGCTCAACCCCTACGTCCAAAGAGCCTGGGAGGCATTCCTAGTTCCATTTTTGGTCATCTTTGAAACATTAGGAGGAAACAAGAAGATATCCTGAAAAACAAGAAAATTCTGAAAACAAGAAGATATCCATGGCATTGATCACCACAAAAAGGCCACCAACAACAGATACAGGGTAGCCAGGTGACCCTGCACCTCAGGACCAAGAGTCTGATTCTGGTGGCATTGCAGGACTTCTTATGGGCAATGTTCCACAGACTACTCCCGTGCCAAACTCCCCTGCTGGAACCACCAGCTGCAAAGCACGGCACTTGTAGCTGGTCCAGTCCCTACAACTGGAAGCATTTTATCAGGAGGGAAATGCATATACCTTAGTGGAAACTTTGTCATCCTTTGATCTCTCTTGTTTGGAAATGGCATCCTGTGATGGCTCACCAAGAGGTTTCAGGACAAAATCAGGGAGGACACTGAAATACTCTTTCTAGGAAAGGGAGAGCAGATAAGACTTACAGCAGAAACTATGCAGGATGTTCACTTGGCTGGAAATCCTATGTTCAGAGCAACTAACTTCTGAGTAAGCCTGCACAGGATTACGCTGCAGCCTACCTGAACCAGGAAATAGGCTATCTGCCCCCAAGGGTTGGCCTCACCTTTGGAAATTTTTTGTCTCCAAAGGAGCCCTTAAGGTGGCTCATATCAACAGTCTACAAATACAGCAATAACAAATAGCTCCTCAAAAGGCAACTTGTATTCCATGATTTGGGGTGGGGGAAGAAGCCCTAATAAAAGACTTTATTAAAACAGTAAGATTTTTAATGAAGCAGCAGCTGCTATTTAGTATGATTACACTCCAAGTATTTTTTTCCTTTAGCAAGTGCAGGATACTCACCCCTGCTTCTCTATCCCCTCCCCCTTATATTCTAATACAGCTATATTTTAAGTTGGGCTTTCATTAAAAATATATGCAAAGAAGCAGAAACTGGCAGTAGCCCATCAAACTAGACTCTGAATCAGGCCAATGCTAATATCTGCTAAATGCCACCCCATTGTTTTTGCTTTCCACACCACCCTACTCAACAAACCTCCCTACCTCCCAGTCCTGTCTTTATGCTCCACTTTTGCCATGACAGGCTCCCCATAAAAATGAAAACAGAGCTTTGCCAGTTAGAGAGCAGGCGCCCATGTGCACAGGCTCACTCTGCTCCCATGCAACTTCCCAAATCTCACCTTCCGGAGCACTTTGCCCCCTGTCCTCTTGTGCAACATTACAGCAGTTTGTGAAGCGCCATCACTGCCTAGAACAGGCTCCAAGACTGGTTCCAACACCACCAATACATGAGCCAAGGCATGTAGTGTCTTCAGTTGTCCAGGCTGGTGCAAGTCTCCATGAAGAAGGACCACAAGCCTGGTGATTTTCTGACCTGCAAGGATAGAAATATTAGCGGGGCGGGGGGACGACTCTTCTCATCCCTACAAGTCTCACCATTCATTGAAGTCATGAATGAATTTCTACCAAATAAATCTGAAATCAGAAAGGAAGGGCTTCCAAAGTTCCAAAAAGGCAGCACTTAAAATGTGTTTGCAGAACATTCTGATCAATAAAAACCCATGGAAAGAAGCAATAGGGCTTCATTTTCTAAGAAGAGAAACCACATATAGGCCCATGGAGGAACAATCTGCTCTGGAAGCTTTCCCCTTCATAAGAACATAAGAAGAGCTCAGCTGGATCAAGCCAAAGGTCCATCGAGTCCAGTTTTCTGTATCTCACAATGGCCCACCGGATGCACAGGAGACACACATGATACCTGATATGGTGCCCTCTCCTGCATTTGGGATCTAAAATAAGGAGGTTGCACAGACCCATCATAGCCTATAAACTTTGAAGGGTCTTTCCTCCAGAAATTTGTCCAAACCTTTTTTAAGGCATCCAGGCTAGATGCCATCACCACATGTTGTGGTAAGGAGTTCCACAGACTAAATTACATGCTGGGTAAAGAGTTTCTTTTGTCCGTCCTCTCCCAACATTCAATTTTAGTCCCCTAGTTCTGCTGCTGTGTGAGAGGAAACAGAGTATTCCCCTATCCACTCGATCCATTTTTTTGCATTATTTTGTATATCTCAATCATGCCCCCTCTTTTCTAGTCTGAAGAACCCCAAACACTGTAGCCTTTCCTTGTAAGGGAGGAGCCCCAACCAGTAATCATTTTGGTCACTCTCCTCTGCAATACTTCTATTTCCACTAAGTCCTTTTTGAGATGTGGTGACCAGAACTGGACATAGGATGCAATCCTAAAGACACTTTCCTGGGAGTAAGGCTCATTGAACACAATTAGGCTTACTTTTGAGTAGATATGATTAGGATTGCATCCATAATACTCCAGCATGGCCTGGATGTGCAGACCTCTGCTTTGTAGGCAGAAGAGCCAGGTTCAGTCCCTAGCAGCATTACTGGCTACAGGTAGAAAGTACACTAGTCTGAAATCATGGAGAGTAACAATCAATCAACTCTAAATTAGATGGCCAATGAGCTGAGATAGGATAAGGTTGCTTCATATTCCAAGATGGTTGTTGTTACTGAGAAGGTACTCTATGCATATCCAGAAGGTTTGAGCCTGGGGACCATTTGCATCTGAAGACGCTCTACTAGTGACTACCATATCCTTCTCCCTGCCCCCATCACCTCTCAGAAGCTTTCTCTTTTCTCTCACCAGCCTCATTTGCCCTTCTGGGCAGCTGTTGAAGAGACTGGCAGACAGTGGGAATGGGTAGATGAAGCAGGAGCCAACTCAGTGAGTCTAGCACAACTGTGGTAGGTCCTTCCGTTGCTGGAGTCAACCGTGCTGCCAATTTGCAGGCTGAAAAGTCTCCTGTGGCCAAGATGCCATCCTGCCCTGCCCATCCAAGAGGATCTTGGAAAGCATCATGGAATAATATCCTGGATAAGGTAGATTACAGATATTAAAAAGATGTCACCTTAAACATCCATCCTGCTGTGGCTTTTATAATTCAACAATGCACCTGCTCCTCCCCAATGTGATGTTTGTTGTTTCTTGCTATTAATTTTCAGTCTATTAATTCCAAGACATGTTATGCAGATACTTTGTACACCACCTTGGCAGCAACAGATGAATGGAGATTCAGGATAAAAATGGCTTAGTGGGACTCCCTCCCCTTTGAGCTGAGATCAGCTTCCTCACTATAAACCTTCCAGCAAGACTTAAAGACTGTTTCATTTAAGAGAGCCTTTGGCTGCAATCCTAAACACACTTTTCTGAGAGTGTCCCATAGAACAAAATGGGGCTTACTTCTGAGTAGACATGCTTAGGATTGCACCCTATGAAGCTTCATTCTGTGCAGCTGCCTTTGAAATTATCTTTTACTTGGTATTTTTATGCTGGTTGCATGACATTTTATATTATTTGAATTGTATCTTAAGTTTTAATCATATTTTACTGTTTTTAATTGTATCTTTCTATTGCTGCAATCCTGAACACACTTTCCTGGGAGTAAGACCCACTGGGTAAAATGGACCTTACTTCTGAGTAGACATAGTTAGGATTGCACCCTATGTCTTTTATTAATTTTTAGCTGTCTTGGGTGCCCTTCAAGGAGAAAGACAGAGTACAAATCAGATTAGATGGATGGATAGAGGTATACCACACTTTTCTGACAATCCACTTTCAGCGCCTTTCTGTTACAACTCATTCATTCAACACATGTTCTGCTCTTTCAACCTCTCTCTGCCGTTCTAAAGGCCAAAATTGATCTCCCCATGTTGTAGCTGTTCCCATTCCCGAAGAGGGTAATGAGAATCCATTTGCAAAAATCTTTGTGCTGCATCCAGAATTCCACGATAAAAGGGACATTTGCAATTTGCTAAGTAAAAAAGAATTGGAAGCAACCTTTATAAACTAAAAAATATTGGGTTCCACTTTTCAACGGTTTTTTTACTTTTGGACGGTGCTCTGGTCAATAACCTGTCCAATTAATGGGGGATGCCTGTAGATTTCATCCTATTCCTTTTAATGGGACTCAGAACATCTCCAAAGTACAAGTTTCATATGTGAAATCTGGTGTTCCAGAGCTCTGAAGACCAAAATACACAAATCTACCTGGACAAAAATTAGACCTGCACAAAAAGATAGACCTGGACAAGAGTTCTGGCTTAAACGATGTAGGTGGGAAAAAGGAGTCTTAATGGGACACTGCTTTGGCCAAACAATCTGTGCCAGAAGAACATCAGTCTGAGCCACAAGGACTTCTAAACTTTGCCCAAGTTTCACCAACCACCCAAAAATATCCTGAGGTTGGGAGGAAACAAAATAAACTCACCTGGATATCACGTCAGGACTGAAGCCAGCCTTGAATTCCTCCTCTGGGACATCAAAGTTAAAGACATGCACAGATTCACCTCTGCAAAGGAATGAAGGGAGGAAGGATTACATATCCAGCCGTTAAGGGCATAGTGTTCTAAAAAGAGCCCTGCAGGATCAGGCCAGCGGTCCATCTAGTCCCGCTTCCTGCATCTCACAGTGGCCCACCAGATGCTTCAGGTAGCAGCACCTTCATCCTGGTGCCTTTCCTGTACTGGCATTCAGAGGCAACCTGTTTCTAAAATAAGGAGGTTGCACACGCCAGTGGCAAACCTCCTTGTGGTTGAAAGTAGCCTGGCCCCAAGTCCTCCAGAGCCAGTCTGGGCAGAGGGAGCAAAGTGGAGGAAAGGCTTCTTTGAAGAGGGGCCACTTGCACACCATGGGTTTCTCGAGTGATGCCACTGCACATGCCCATCAATGCGTAATGACCTTTTCTTTCATGAACCTGTCTAAACCCTTTTGAGAAGCACAAAGACCTTTGGGCACCAACCCCACACGGTGGGATGTCCACCATAGTGGGGGGGGGGAGAGACTGAGCTATGCCAAGTTGGGAGGGGCTGCTTCTGAGGCAGCTCAGAAGCAGGGGGCAGTTACTGGTGACTTCTGACCCAAGGCAGAGACTGTACATGGGGCACCTGAAGGGGGACATCCAAACCAAGGCAGCCACTTCAGTAGCAACTGACGGGGGGCTTCAGACCCAAGAAGACCACCTGGAGGGCACCTGAGGCAGCCTCTTGGGGGGCACCTGAGAGGGTGTCTGACTTGAGGAGGCCACTTGGGGGGCAGATGAGGGGAGGCTTCAGACCAAGAAGGCCACCTGGGGGGCACCTGAGGAAGCCATTTGGGGGGCTTGACTTGAGAAGGCCACGGGGGCAGCTGAGGGGGGTTTCAGACCCAAGACCACCACCTGGGGGGCTTCTAACTTGAGGAGGCCACTTGGGGGGTACCTGAAGGGGGCTTCAGACCCAAGAAGACTACCTGGGGGGCACCCGAGGCAGCCTCTTGGGGGGGCACCTGAGGGGGCTTCTGACCTGACGAGGCCACTTGGGGCGGGCAGAGGCCTCCTGAGGCTCCCCCTTCGACTCCCACCCACCTGAGTGCCGCCGCCGCCACGAAGCTCTTGATGAGGGCGCGGCCTGGGCAGCTGGCAGAGTCTGCAGGGGGAGGAGTGAGAGGTGAGCGACCACCGAGGCCCCCCACGCCCCTCCTAGGCGCCCCTCCCCCACTCACCCTGGAGGAGCACCAGCCCCTCGGCACCCCCTGCCACCAGCTCCCCCAACATCCCCGCCCCTCTACGCCTGGCGCGGCCGTGACGTCACTGGTACGCGCCGCCTGAGCTGCATGGCTGCTCCAGCATTTTTCCCCCTACATCGCCATCTGTAGGTCGGAGGCTGAACTGCAGCGCCGCAGAAAAGCTGGAGCAATAAAAGGGTGGGGGGAGCAGGTGAGGACAGAATGTAGGACATGCTAGAATAAGACACAGGTACTGCTTTGCGTGGTTTCTTTAAACACTTTACCTCTTATTGTTCAATTTAAATATATAATTATAATTAATATAGTATTAAAATTAAATATAGGCTGCAATCCTAAAAACACTTTCCTGGGAGTAAGACCCACTGAACACAATGGCACTTACTTTTGAGTAGACTCAGTTAGGATTGTGCTCATAATTGTAATGTAACCCTTAGATGCCCATCCGGATCCAGAGTCCGGAAATGCAAATTTATGCAAATTGGGCTATTTTTAGATGGGCATACTAAGCAGGTCTACTCAGAAGTAAGTCCCATTGTGTTCAACAACACTTACTCCCAGGAAAGTGTGTTTAAGAGAGCAGCCGTAATTAATTTAAATATAACATATAACACAGAATAACATTATATTTTATTGCATTGTGTTTTATATTTCATTATATATTATAATGAATATATTTCAATACATTTTACAGTGGTGCCTCACTTAACAAGCTTTTCACATAACAAGCAAAAGTTTCCAAGAAATCTTGCTGCACATAACAAGTTCCGCTTCACTTAAGTGTACTTATACAGCCCTGACGCACTCCACGGAGGCTCTTTAAAAGGGCTGCCGGCCAGCACTGCTGCCTCGGGATGGCAGAGGCAGCTGCCCCAACTGACCCCACCGACCACCTTGAACCTCCAGCAGCAGCCTAGGTAAGCCTCCCAGGAAAGTGTCTTTGATTGCAGCCTCTTAACCATGTCTACCCAGAAGTAAGCCCTGTTGTGTTAAATGGGGCTTACTCCCAGGAAAGTGTCTTAAGGATTGCAGCCTAAGTAGACGTCATAGGATCATGCACATTGAATGCATGTTTTGAATTCAATTCCAGTGTTTTGTCATCATTTTTACATCCAGTTAATATTTTTATATGAATACTCTTGGGGTTGTGGAACCAATCGTCCGAGTTTCCATTATTTCCTATGGAAAAATCCGCTTCACTTAAAGAGCATTTCACTTAAACAGCATGCCTCTGGAATGAATTAAGCTCTTTATGTGAGGCACCACTGTTTATGATGTTATATTGCATCATATATTTTATAACATTATATTTTAATATTTAATTTATTATTTACAAGAAGGGTAGATTCTGCCAGCTCAGAAGAAAAAGAGGTCAGTGAAGGTATTTGTCCAGGACATGAGAGTTAAAAAGAGGATGTGTCCTGAGAGCAGGAATCCTGAACACACTTTCCTGAGAGTAGGTCCCATAGAACTCAATGGGACTATATGTTCTATGGGACATACTCTCAGGAAAGTGTGTTCAGGATTTCTGCTCCTGATTGGAGCCACCATCCTCGGGCACAGAGCACAATTCTAACCATGTCTACCCAAGAGTAAGCCCCATTGTATTCAATGGGTCTTACTCCCAGGAAAGTGTCTTTAGGATTGTAGCCATAGAGATGCAATGATTGCATCCAGGGACATGCGGTGGGTGGGAAGGCAAGTGAGGCAGGGCTTCCCCAATGGGGTCCTTTGAAAACTGGAAAGACAGGGGGATGGGATTGGACCAGAAGATGCTCTGCAGAGGAAACTGCACAGGCACATCACTGGCCCTGCAGGTGCAAAGGAAGGAAGATTTCCATGTTGTTTTATATGATTCAAGACAGCTGGCCAAGGGTTTTTTTAATCTGCAGAGTAACACAACATCCAAGGTTCTCAAACAGGGCACTAGAGCACGGTTCTCACTGTGGGAGTTGGGACCTCCGGATTGGGTCACTCACAATTTCATTTCAGGGAAGCATAAAAAGTTGGGCACCACCATTTTGAAATGGGGCACTCAAAACACAGTTCATAATTTCCTGCGAGTGAGAGTGCAATCCTAACCATGTCTCCTCAGAAGTAAGCCCGCCGCCTCGAGTGGGGCCTACTCCTGGGAAGGCACCCGGGCCTCCTCTGAGGTAAGCCCACCGCCTCGAGTAAGCCCGCTGCCTCGAGTGGGGCCTACTCCTGGGAAGGCACCCGGGCCTCCTCTGAGGTAAGCCTGCCGTCTCGAGTGGGGCCTACTCCTGGGAAGGCACCCGGGCCTCCTCAGAGGTAAGCCCGCTGCCTCGAGTGGGGCCTACTCCTGGGAAGGCACCCAGGCCTCCTCAGAGGTAAGCCCGCCGCCTCGAGTAAGCCCGCTGCCTCGAGTGGGGCCTACTCCTGGGAAGGCACCCGGGCCTCCTCTGAGGTAAGCCCGCCGTCTCGAGTGGGGCCTACTCCTGGGAAGGCACCCAGGCCTCCTCAGAGGTAAGCCCGCTGCCTCGAGTGGGGCCTACTCCTGGGAAGGCACCCAGGCCTCCTCAGAGGTAAGCCCGCCGCCTCGAGTGGGGCCTACTCCTGGGAAGGCACCCGGGCCTCCTCTGAGGTAAGCCCACCGCCTCGAGTAAGCCCGCCGCCTCGAGTGGGGCCTACTCCTGGGAAGGCACCCGGGCCTCCTCTGAGGTAAGCCCACCGCCTCGAGTAAGCCCGCTGCCTCGAGTGGGGCCTACTCCTGGGAAGGCACCCGGGCCTCCTCTGAGGTAAGCCCACCGCCTCGAGTAAGCCCGCTGCCTCGAGTGGGGCCTACTCCTGGGAAGGCACCCGGGCCTCCTCTGAGGTAAGCCCGCCGTCTCAAGTGGGGCAGACTCCTGGGAAGGCACCAGGGCCTCCTCTGAGGTAAGCCAGCATGCCCACTTTCCCTGGAGTAAGCCCCACTCTACCCAAAGGGCCTTACTGCTGAGTAGACCTACCCAAGCTCTGCTGCAAGCCTTTCTTCCCCCCACAAACCCACAGCCGTAAAGCAGCCCTGTGGCGGTGTCGTGCTCCCCCTGCGCCACTCTGCCGTAAAGCGGGCGATGCCAGGCCTGAGTGATTGACAGGCGGTTGCGCCGCACTGCCGTAAAGCGCGGGCCTGGTCCTCCTGCCGTGAAGCGGCGCGGCATGCTCTTCTGCCGTAAAGCGCGCCCGTGTGTGCGCCGTGCGGCCGCCTCCACCGCCTTCCGCGGGGGGAGCAGGGGGCGGGATGCCGGGCGGAGGCGGCGGAGGCGGAGGCCTCAGTCCCGGTCCCTCTCCGAGCGCGTCGGTGCCGCTGCTGCACCCACGGACGGGCCGCCTGGTGACGCTGTCGAGGGGGGGCCGCAGCGCCGCCCGCTCCCAGCCCGGGCAGGAGTTCAACCACGGGCTGGTCCTCAGCAGGGAGCCCCTCGCCCCGGGCTCCGTCTTCACCGTCAGGATCGACAGGAAGGTCCGTGGGGAGGACGCTGAGGGGGTCCTCTGAGGGGGCGGGAGAGGCACTGCCTCCCCTGAGGGGGTGTCCTCCGAAGGGGGCGGGAGAGGCACTGCCTCCCCTGAGGGGGTGTCCTCCGAAGGGGGCGGGAGAGGCACTGCCTCCCCTGAGGGGGTGTCCTCCGAAGGGGGCGGGAGAGGCACTGCCTCCCCTGAGGGGGTGTCCTCCGTAGGGGGCGGGAGAGGCACTGCCTCCCCTGAGGGGGTGTCCTCTGTAGGGGGCGGGAGAGGCACTGCCTCCCCTGAGGGGGTGTCCTCTGTAGGGGGCGGGAGAGGCACTGCCTCCCCTGAGGGGGTGTCCTCTGTGGGGGCGGGAGAGGCACTGCCTCCCCTGGGGGGTGTCCTCCGAAGGAGGCGGGAGAGGCAGGTGAAGCAGAGACTCCCCAGGGGTGCCCTTCAAAAAGTGCCACGACTGCTGTGTAAGGCACCCACACGCTGAGAGGAGCCTCTGCTTCTCCTCAAAGGACTCCCCTGGGGAGACAGTGCCTCTCCTACCTCCCTCTAGTGCACATCTCTGGTTGTCCCACCCACCAGCAGGCAAGCATGGTGTCTTCCCTATGGGGTAGTCTGTGGGCAAAGGTCTCCGGGGTCTGCGCAAGGAGGGGACATGGTCGGTCTCAACTGTCACTGGCGAAGAAGGGGCACCCCTGATCTTTTGTCCTGGAACTGGATGCAGTGGGTGCAAAACGCAAGGGGTGTGATCAGGTGTGGGGCAGGGAGGTGATCAAAAAGGGTGGAGGGTGGGTGACAAGAGGTCTTGTAGGAAAGCAGAAGTGGAGGCACTCTAGGACCTTGGAGTGGACCTCACAACGGTCCTGCAAGGGAGGCTCAGCTGACAGCAACTCACCAAGGTCACTCTCAGAATATTTTGTTAGTTATGGGAATCTGAGCGCAATCCTAAACCATTTAAGTCAGCACAACTCATTCATCTCCCTGTTCCTACAGTGGTGTCGGGAGGCAGGACAGGTCTGTACACTGGCCTAATCCCCCCTCCCAGGCACGGGGGGGGGCACTTTTGCATGCCCCCCAGGCCTTCATGGGATTTGTGCCTGCCTAACTGGGGGGTTAGGATTTCAGACTTTGTGACTTACACATTTAAATTTGACACAGCCACATACACACATATATACGTACTCCATGTACTTTCTTTTGTGGTGGACAGTGATGAGTACAAGCCTTAGGAGGAAACATTAAGGAAAAGGTCCCTCCCCTTCCCTTGCAGGTCAATTCCTGGAGTGGCTCCATTGAGATTGGGGTGACAGCCTTGGATCCAAACCACCTTGACTTCCCCAGCAGCGCCACAGGTCTCAAGGGTGGCTCCTGGATCATCTCAGGCTGCTCGGTGCTGCGGGACGGGCGCTCCATCTTGGAGGAATATGGGCAAGACCTGGACCAGCTGGGTGAGGGGGACCGCGTGGGAATCCAGTGCACAACCAATGGGGAGCTGCGCCTCTGGGTCAATGGACAGGACTGTGGCGTGGCAGCTACAGGCATCCCGCTCCATATCTGGGCAGTGGTGGACCTTTATGGGAAGTGTACCCAGATCACTGTGGTGCCTGGTGACTCTGAAGAGACGGAGGAGGGAGCTGCCAATGATGAAGGTACTGAAAATCACAAACAGAGAGAGAGAATCTGAGGAAGCTATTGAGTGGCCATATGGGTTTCCCCTTGAGAGGAAGCCATATGGTTTCTGAGCCTACGTTCTTTTAGGTTGGGCTTCTCCCCTCCAACTGGGAACTTAGAGGATCCTTATAGTGGGCTGGTTGTGACTAGTGCCCCATGGCTAAAGGGGTGTTTAGTTATGCTGTGACCATATTTGAGGGATTGCCTTTGTCCATACAATCCAACCCATCACCTAAGGTCATTTGGGGTGGGGGGGGGGGGTGCTGACAGTGCCACCACTAAGAGAAGTGAGGGGTTTGGAGACTAGGAACAGGGCCTTTTCGGTGGCTGCACCCCAGCTGCGAAGTTCCCTTCCCTGGAACTGGGAACTGCTCCCTCCTTGGAGAGCTTTAAGACTGAAGATCTTTCTGTTTTTAAGAGTGTTTGATTAATGTTGGGCTGGTAAAATGATTTTAGTTTATTGCAAAGCAGGGTATCTTTTATTGTTATGTATGTTATTGTTGTTAGCCACCTTGGGTCCCTTAAGGGAGAAACAGCACAATCCTAACCATGTCTGCTCAAAAGTAAGCCCCATTATAGTCAATGGATCTTACTCCCAGGAAAGTGTCTTTAGGATTGTAGCCAAAGTTATTTAGGAATATAAATTCAATAAATCAAATTCACTGTATCAAGAGATATAAACAATAATATATTCTGATTCTGACCCCCCCTTTCACTTAACTACTGCTGTTTAATTGTGCTGGAGGCAGGATTGTCCAGACCACTCCTTCAAATGCACTCTGAGTGCTAATTCAAAATGGTCCTGGGAGCACTTGCAGGGGGGCAGTTCAGATGATCCCACACCCCCCACAACTAGGTCATTTCTCTGGGGCACAGAAGGAGGGACCAGAATGCGTGCCAGGAGCATGCACTGGCTCCAGTGTGGCTGGTTGGGGCAATAATGTGTCACCGGAATTGATCCAGTCTAGAGATTTCTTGGGGATGACTTGAGAAGGGCTTTGATGAGCAACATCCTGACTGCTCCATCCAGGCTCAGGGCAGGCTGGCTAGCAATGCTGGAGCCATGCAACGGGGTCCTTATTTTGGTCTTTGCTTTCTCTGGGAGTGTTGGCTCTTCCTCCACCTACACCTACTTGTAGCAGATGCTGTGATCCAGATTGCAGGAACTGGTACTTCCACATATACTGTGATCTGTTCTGCATCCTTGATGATAGAGGCAGGGTTTATGGGCTGCCTTTGTGGGACACTGCAGCCTCTGCAAAGGCTCCAATGGACTCCCTGATCTCACTGCTCAGTGGTAGGCTTTGCATGGGGAATGATCAGGGTCTGTCACCTCCTCGTCAAAGGCTGTCTTTCTTCTTGAGACCCTGGGAGAGCTACCACTACCAGCCGTTCCTGGGCCGGACAGACAGACTCACTCTCTGACAGCCTTTCCTTTCCCTCTCTCCTCCTTTTCCCATTTTGCTTTGCAGTTCTGGACCTGCCTTGCAATCAGAATCGGCCAGATAAATTTCCCAACAGCTTGGAGTCGGAGAATGGTGAGCTTCTCCCTCTGCACCCCTTCATGGGTGCATTGGAGATTCCTGCACCCCACATCCTCCAGTGTGCAAAGGGTGGATAATATGAGAGAATGAACCTCCACACATTGCTGGAGCATGTACTTTGCCTTGAAGGAGGTGCTGGGTTCATTTATGGCTTCTGGCATCTCTATAAGTCCAAATCGTCGTTAATGTCATCTTAAGTCAAAATACATGGCATGATGAGGCGGGGGGGACGTCTTTCTGGCTGACCACCTGGGAAGCAGGTGCCAGTCAGTGCCCTATACTGGGCTAGATGAGCCAACGGTCTGACTCGGTATCAGGCAGTTTTCTGTGCCCTGCTGTTGTTATCACACAGCCTGTTTCTTCACCCCAAGCACAGAAATCCCCAGCACTGCAGGACAGAAAGCTGGGAATGGAGGCTAACTTTTTCAGAGACTTTTCCCCTAATGTTGAGTACTGAAGGCTTGGGGTTGAATCAGAACAGAGGGACTTGCGTCTTGTCAGCTCCTCTCTCTGGCCTCTCCCTCTTAGGATTCTCCAGCATGGAGCTGTCGGAGGTGGTGAGCAATGCTATCTTGTCTGCCTACAATGGCAGCCTGCTGAATGTCAGCCTGGGCAGCCCGCCCTCGGACTCGGCCCCCAATGGAGCCCCACCCATGACCTCCAATGATGCCCTCCTCTTCCATGAGAAATGTGGGACCCTCATCAAGTTGAGCAACAACAACAAGACGGCGGAGCGTCGTCGTCCCCTGGATGAGTTCAACAATGGGGTCGTGATGACCAACCGTCCCTTGCGTGACAATGAGATGTTTGAGGTACTGTCTGGGGGACTCGGGGGGAAGTTGCAGGCATAATGTCTTACTCAAGGGAGAAAAATCACAAAGGCTGTTTCCCCACCCCAGTTCTGCACAGCCTCCTGGCATGACCCTCTTTTGCTTTTAGTCACTGTCAAGGGAGGGCTGTGGGGGAGATGCTGACAAATGGCATTAGAGGAATTAGAGAGTAATGGCTTTGCTGCTTCTCTCTTCAGATCCGCATTGACAAGCTGGTGGACAAGTGGTCGGGATCCATCGAAATTGGGGTCACCACACACAATCCAAACAACCTAGAGTATCCGGCCACCATGACGAACTTGCGCTCAGGTGCTTTCCCTGGCTGCATGGTAGGGCTGGAGGGTGGTGAGGCCAGATAGTTTCAGCTGCCTTGAACGAGGCCTTTGAGAACGTCAGAAGAGCCTCCACTGGTTCAGCCCAAAGGCCCATCTAGTCCAGCTACCTGTATCTCACAGCAGCCCACCAGATGCCTCAGGGAGCACACAAGATACCTGCATCCAGGTGCCCTCCCCTTAGTGGCTGCTGTCCAGCAGTGGCACTGCAGAGTGGCACAAGGTACCAGTGCTGAGCTTCAGAGGCTCCTAGTTGGACCTATTTCCTTCTGCAGTCACTCAGGCTTCTTTCTCCTCTTCCCCAGGAACCATCATGATGAGTGGCTGTGGGATCCTGACCAACGGCAAGGGGACGCGCAGGGAATACTGTGAATTCAGCTTGGACGAGCTGCAGGTGAGCAAGATCCCCCCAAGAAGATGTCTCCTCTCCTTTTTGTTTGTCCCCAGAAACCCTCCCATGCCACCTCTCTGCTTCCTCAGGAAGGAGACCATATCGGCTTGACCAGGAAATCAAACAATGCCCTTCATTTTTACATCAACGGTATTGACCAAGGTCAGTGCAGTTTCAGTGTCTAGAAACTTGAAGGGGGCCAAAGGGGGCTGGCAGGGTGGGGAGAAGGTCATCACTTTGATTGGTCTGTGTGGGCTAGAAATGGAAACCAGTGAAACTGGGGCCACACTCATGCCAGTAAATGCTGGACACTCAAGGATGGGCTGAGTGATAGTTCTCATGATTTCCTCTTTCCTTCCAGGCGTGGCCACCACTCTGACTCCCCTGGTGGTCTATGGTGTGGTGGACCTCTATGGCATGGCTGTGAAGGTCACCATTGTGCACAACCACAACCACAGTGATAGGCTCCGGCGCAACAATGCTATCATGAGAGCCCTATCGCCGGATGTGGGGCGGCGCGCCATTGATGCTGCGGGAAATGAGCCTGAGCCAGAGCGCCTGCTCTTCCACCCAAATTGTGGGCAGAAGGCTGCCATCATCAACGAGGGGCGGACTGCGCTGCGGCCTCAGTATGTCTGTCCAGTCCTTCCTTCTCCTCCCCCCAGCTAAGTGGTGGCCTTAATGAGCTAGATCAGAGTCTTGCAGCCCTTTGGACTTCCGATGTCTGCTGGGGGAGCCCTTTTAGCAGTTGACCAACCCTACCTCTGGCTCCCCCCAACCAGGGGTTGTTGTTTCTGAACTAGGGTCTGTCTCTGCAGGAGGAACATCCCATACTTCCTCTGTCAGTCAGATTTAATCCATTCTGATAGAAACACTAGCTGCTGTTTGGGGTTCTGCCTGTCCAAGAGGCATGTATCTCTCTGTCTCCGTTTAGGGGCACCAACAGTTGTACTCTTGTCTCTCTTTTCCTTCCAGTGCCACTGATGATTTCAACCACGGTGTGGTCCTGAGCAACCGGCCGTTGCGCAACGGTGAGGTCTTTCAGGTGCGCATTGATAAGATGGTGGATAAATGGGCTGGCTCCATTGAGATTGGCGTCACGACCCACAACCCCACGTACCTCCAGCTGCCATCCACCATGACCAACCTGCGATCAGGTAAGACCTGCATGTTGCCAGTTCCCCCCCTACTGGCTTTGATAGCCCTTCATGACTAAGCTATTGATTGTCGTTACTGAAGTAACCCATAGTGTTTACCATATAACCCATAATGTTACAGTTGGGCAGTAATCCTGTCTTAGTGGAAAGAAACACCTGTACGTATTGTGTGAAAGAACAAGTCTCACGCTTGTCTTGAACTTCCTGCTGCAGTTCCCACATTCTATTAGATAAAGGCAACTTATCTTTGGGTGCAGTCCTAACCAATTTTGCACCACCAGTTCATCTCTGTGGTAAGGGAACAAACTTTGCCTTACCTTGAGGATGCCTCCATGACTGTCCACCTCTAGGGATCGCTATGCTCCACGTGGGTTTCTTCCTCCTTTTTCTGTGTTTTCTTTATCCCCACATTCTTTTACACTGGCTGTTACCACCCACAAGTGCATGGATTGGGGAGCCTCTCCACTTGGCATGCCTGTCTGAATTTTGCCCTGTTTCTTGGCTCCTCTTGTAGGCACCTGGATGATGACAGGCAATGGCGTGATGCACAATGGAACCACCATCCTGGATGAATATGGCCACAACCTGGACCGCCTGAAGGCAAGTTGGGGAGAAGATGATGAGAATTCAGGAGAATAAATAGGAACCTGCTAGCTGGATCGGGGGGGGGGCAGCTTTAGGGTGATGTGAAAAACCTTTTGCAATTTTGGGAGAGAGAAGGAGATTATTTTGGAGGGTTCCCAAAGCTGGAGCATTTGGGGGGCTTCTGACAGGTGAAGACAGAGGGACAGGCCTGGGGAATCAAGGGAATGACTGGCATGGATCTTGTGAGGATCTTACCTGGGTGTGTTTGATTGCTCCATTTCAGCAGATTTATCTGCCGCTCCTCAGTGTGATTATTTCTAGGGTGGCTCACAATTTAAAAAAACATGGCTCTACACAGATCCTCCTCCTCTGCACATTTTCACCTCAACCTCACCCTTGCTGGTCTCCTTTTCTCCTCATTTGAACCTCCTTCTCCAGGCAGGTGACACAGTGGGTGTGGTGCGCAAGGAGGACGGGACGCTGCACTTCTTTGTCAATGGTGTTGCGCAGGGTCCAGCAGCCTGGAACGTTCCACCGAACATCTACGCTGTTGTAGACCTGTATGGGCAGGCAGCCCAGGCAACCATTGTCGATGACACAGGTGATGGCACAGTTGGGTGGTGGTGCCAAGTGCTTACGATTGACCACACTGGTCAATCACGCTTATGGGAGCAGTGGGAAATGAGGGGGTTCAGTATTGATGCACTGTAGTTCTGACACCTTTCCCGGCTTCCTCCCCAGATCTCCTCCCACTTCCTGATGATCTCTCGGAGGGGAACAACCAGCTCTCTCCCAGCAGCCCTTCTTCAGTGGCCTCGGGGAGCGACCTGCGCTTCCACCACCTGCACGGCAACAATGCCATCATCACCAATGGAGGACGCACAGCACTGCGCCAGAACTGTCGGAGTGAATTCAACGATGCCATTGTCATCTCAAACCGGTCAGTGAGTGGGCTGCCTGTTGGGTTTGCCGGGGGAATCCTCCACGTTCCAGGACAGTCTGACTCTAAATACCTGTTGCTGGAGGGAGTAGCCTCAGGAGAGGTTGGTTGTCTACCTGTGCTGCTGACATGGTGTCAGCTTAGCTGTGGTGGGAGGACGGAGGATGGACCCAGCCTGGCTCTTCTAGTGTTCTTATTCATTTTGCCAACAGCCATGTCATCATGGAGGGTGACAGGTGTACCATTTGTGTTCAGAGACAGTGTCTCCCAAAAGGGAGGGGAACATGTGGGGGTGTATGTTTTAAATAAATGCAGTCTTCCCAAGAATTGGGTGCTGGGATGGGTAGCATGGATCATGACCTTGTTCAGTCCCCGAAGCATCTCCTGGTCAGTTGACACAGCAGAGAGAATAGATATATGTACGGTCTGATCCTGCAAAGCTGTTCTGATGCTACTTCTCCCCACTTGCCTACAGGCCTCTTCGAGATGGGGAGCTCTTTGAGATAGTCATTCAGAAGATGGTGGATCGCTGGTCTGGCTCCATTGAAGCTGGTGAGGGGCTGGGAAGGGAGAAAGGGGCCTGCCTCTGGGAGATGTTGCTTTGCTCCTCTTCCTACTCGCTCCTTTCACCTTACCTTCTCCATCAGGTGTAACTGCTATCCGTCCGGAGGACCTGGAGTTCCCCAACACAATGACCGACATTGATTATGATACATGGATGTTGAGGTGATAAATAGGGTGAAAGCAATCATGTAAGAAGCCTCCCTGTCCACAGGGAGGCAAGAAGAACCCATCTTGCAAGTCGGAGTGGGGGGAATTAATTCCATGAGTAAAATAAGTGATGTGGTTCTGGAATGGGATAACCTGACCCTAGTGATGTACAGGTTACAAGCCATGATGTGGGTGTGTACATGCATAGATATGTGTTGATACTATATAGGCAACCTCCAAATGCCAGATGCAGGGAGGGCATCTGGATGGCAGGTGTCATATGTGATCTCTGAGGCATCTGGTGGGCCGCTGTGAGATATAGGAAGCTGGACTAGATGGGCCTTTGGCCTGATCCAGCAAAGACTCTTATGTTCTTAGGTGAGGGAGATGGACGGGGTGACTCTGATGGACCGACTGTGATGAGGGGTAACATCTCCCTTTTCTCTTTTCCAGCGGCACAGCAATCATGCAGGATGGGAATACCATGCGCAACAATTATGGTTGTGACTTGGATTCTCTGACCATGGGATCACGCATTGGCATGATGAGGACAGCTAAGGGTGACTTGCACTACTTCATTAACGGTGTCGACCAAGGAGTGGCCTGTTCAGGGCTGCCTCCGGGGAAGGGTGAGAACAAGTGCATGTGAGGAGCTGGGAGCAGAAAGGACTGCTTTGGTCAGAAGTGGGCAGGTGGAAGGGCTGCAGGAGCTCACCTTGGGAGTTAATCCAGCCTCCTGTTCCTTGCACTAACCTTATTTCCACCAACTGTGTTGCAGAGGTCTATGCTGTGGTGGACCTGTATGGCCAGTGCGTCCAGGTATCTATCACCAGCGCCACAGGCCCCATGGACAACAGCTTGTCCACAAGCAACATCACTGAAAAGTCCTTCCCCATCCACTCACCAGGTGAGACCTCCTCTCCAGCCAGTTTGACAAGAGCTTCTTGTGTCTGCCACGTGCCTCCTCCCCACTGGGATGGATGACGGCCTCTAGCATCTTATCCCCAAATCCAGAGCAACTACAGGAGCACGTAAGAGACTGTACGTGCACCCGTAGTTACTGTACCACCTAGTTAAAACCTATGGGAAGTTTATATTGGAATCCAGAATAAGTTGTTCTTACACTGGAGCAAGGACTCCCTGTAGTGACTCTGGATTTTGCCCTTGGTGTTCTCTGCTGCCAAATACAGATGTTGACTGTGGCCTGTTCTCCATGTTTCTGTGGCAGTGCCTGGGGTGGCTCACCGTTTCCATGGCAGTTGTGGCAAGAATGTGGCCTTCCAGGATGACGGGTGCCGGGCTGTGCGAGTAGCTGGTTATTCTCACGGCATCGTCTTC
This sequence comes from Cryptoblepharus egeriae, assembly GCA_030015325.1. Classification (NCBI taxonomy): domain Eukaryota; kingdom Metazoa; phylum Chordata; class Lepidosauria; order Squamata; family Scincidae; genus Cryptoblepharus; species Cryptoblepharus egeriae. Next base: position 107,549,660 of record JAREYC010000004.1, on the reverse strand, counting down.
AGCATGAAGGAGTTGAAGACGGATGAAATCTTTGAAGTGAGGGCACTTTGAAGTGGGGTGTGTGGTGTGAATGTGAGACAAATGTGTAAAACTGCCAACCGAATGAGATTAGTATGATTTCATCCACTATTGTTCCTGCCCATCATTTATGTTCTGTCTGTTACCTCCTTAGGCTGTGGGTGGCGCAAGCGGTTAAGATGCTGTGCCAGTTAACCAGCAGGCCAGGGTTCGAGACCCGGGTCGGCCCCACAAGACAGGGTGAGCTCCTGTCCTCAGCCCAGCTCTGCGACACCAGCTGGACCCAATCGTATTGGCTCTGCCCTTCCATTGGACTAATTCAGTGGGGGCATTTGCTGCTTGGGTAACAGCCTGTCCTCCATAACAATCCAACCCAGGCTTTCGTGCTTCGCATGCAGCATATGCAGCGCTGAGCACGATACCATAGTCTTCCAAGACTGATGGAGGCCTGCTGCTTTTATTACCTCCTTGTAATGATACCAGGATCTTTGGATGGGCTAAAACATTTTTGAATGATCATGAGATCTAAAAATTTGCTGTTTTGTTTTGGGAAGCGGAGAATCTGTCGTTCAGATATGACACACAGTCAAACCTTGGATTGAGTGTTTTGTAAGACAAGCAAACATTTCAAATAAATTTTGGCTTGCAATATAAATGATGTCTTTATAAACAAGCAAAAAAAATTAGTCTGTGCCAGTTTCAGCGCTCCACCAGCTCTTTCTAAGTCTCTCCTGAGAGACCAGCCTATGCATGCCTACTCTGAAGTAAGACTATTACAGTCAATGGGGTTCACTCCTATGTAAGGGGGGCAATGGAAAGGAGCCTGAGGCAGCAATCCTAAAGACATTTTCCTGGGCATAAGAGCCACTAAACACAATGGGGCTTACTTTTGAGTAGACATGGTTAGGATTGTGCTCTGAGAAGACATGGTTAGGATTGTACTCTGAGATACTTAGCCTTGCATGTCTACTCTACACACAGCAAGAGCTGTGGTGGTGCAAGTGGTTAAGACACTGTGCCGTTGAACCGGCAAGCCAGGGTTTGAGACCAGGGCCCTACAAGAGCTCCCATCCTTAGCCCTGCTCCTGCCAACCTAGCAGTCTGAAAGCATGTAAGTGCAAGTAGATAAGTAGGTACCACTGGTATGGGAAGGTAAAACAGTGTTCCTTGCGCCTTCAGCACTCATGCCTGCCCCATGATCACAGAAGTGTCTCTGGACAACGCTGGTTCTAAAGGCTTAGAAACGGAGATGAGCACCATACCCTACAGTCAGTCAGGACCAGCAGTATAACCTGCGGGGACACCTTTTTTTACAGTAGTGAAATTATTTTCAAATGAGTATTTTTGGGTTGTGGAACTAATAATCTGATTTCAATTATTTCTTATGGGGCAATTTTTTTGATATACAAGTGTTTTGGATTACAAGCATGCTTCTGGAATGAACTGTGCTCATAAACCAAGGCACCACTATAGGTGACTACACAGATGGTTCAGTCACTTTCTCCCAACCCTTTCTCTTAGTGCTGGACTTACTATCCCTGTGAGATGGAGAGGTCCTCACAGGGGTTGGACCTCTGGGTCCCAAAGTCCTGTTCCTTGGAGTGCAGTTGGGTCAGTCCTCCTCCCTCTGTTCCCCCAATGAAGAATGATTCCATTCGTACCATCTTGCCCTCACCAATGCCCCTCCTTTCCTCCCTCCAGGTGAAGATTGATGAGCTGGATGAAAAATGGTCAGGCTCGGTGCATGTTGGCTTGACCACGCTGCTGCCTTCGGATGCACCTTACCCAGTGACGGGGCTGCCCTCCTCCATCCTTGAGCTTCGCTCCAAGGTGACGTGGCTGGTGACTGGCTCCGAGGTTTGGCGCAACGGCATCCTGCAGAAGCAGAACTATGGTTGTTCCCTTGAACGCCTTGGGGTGAGTGTCACAGAAGACCCACTGGCTCTGGAAGTCCGAGCTTGGTGGCTTGGCAGAAGGTCAAGAAGCACCCAGCAGAGGAATGGTGGCCAAGTACAGCATGGTTGCCCAGAAATAGTGCTGTTCCTGGAAGCAGAGCCTAACCTGCCAGCAGTTGTGGGAACAGCCCACAATATGCCTTATGAGCGTTATGACCAATGTTCTTTAACTGCCACAGTTAATCAGTTTTTTCAGGTGTTGAAAATGTGTCCCTTATTCTTGCAAGCTCAGAAACTGCAGCTGGATTTGCTGAACCCAGAACATCAGGACAGACTGCAGGGCGCTGTGTCACGGTGTCCCTGCTCTTCTCTCTTCCTGGCAGGTGGGGAGCCGTGTTGGGGTGAAGCGCTGCATCGATGACACAATGCACATCTTGATTGACGGGGAGGACATGGGGCCAGCAGCAACAGGTGTAGCCAAGGTAAGGGACCGGAGCTCATCCTGGCAGTTGTCTCTAATCCTGAATTTGGACAGGGTTTCTTGAATTCAGTTCTTCAACACTTGCTGGTTCCTCCTGAAATCTTGGAGCACAGCCAGGCTAACATGGGCATGGGAGGAGTGTGGATGTAGCCATCACTGTGCCCTCAGGAAAAGCTGCTGCTGGCCACACTTTCAGACCTGCCTCTGCCTGAAACCCTGGAGAGCAGCTGCCATTCAGAACAAGCTTGGGGGCTGGTCTGACTTGGGGGCAGGTATCTTCTCTCTTGGCACTAGGGAGGGGGGGTGGAAGGGAGGGCAAGTGAGGGTAGTGGTGCTATTCTGGCTGCCTGCATTGTGTTCTAGCCAGATCAGAGCGAGCAGAAAGAGCTGGGGAGAGGAAAAGGGGGACTGCATGCAGCATCTCACCTTGTCCCAATCTCTGCCCCTAGAATGTTTATGTAGTGCTGGATCTCTATGGCCGGGTCACATCCGTCTCCATTGTCAGCTCCTCCCTGCTGGAAGAGGTGGATGGCACAAAGCCCCCATCAGTAACTTCAGAGCCTTACAGTGAGGAAGAGGAAGAGGAAGAAGAGGCACCTCCTGTAAGTGCTAATTATGTTGTTGATTCCCAGAATCTCCTCACACAACAATGGACACATCTTGCACCACTTCCACCTCTCCTGCTAAAAAATTTTCAAACCATCATTTTGGTGTGTGCAGACTAGTACGAGCAGGGATGGGCAGGGGGAGTTAAGTATTAATTTCAATGTATGTACTCTACAAGATTGGCAGGTTCCTCACGGATTGTTGCCAGCTGTGGGTCCTCCCACACAGGGCTTATTCAACGCAGGCCCCTTCTGCAGCCCTATTGTGTTTTCCTTCCTCCCAGTGTGAGAATGAAGGGCTGGCGGTGACATCATCTATGCAGTTCCTCGAGAACCACGGCAAAAACATCCTCCTCTCCAACAGCCGCTTGACTGCCAGCCGCGTCTCCAGCTACAATCAGGGCATTGTAGTGGTTGCACAGCCTCTGCCACCACAACAACTCTTTCAGGTGTGTCTTGTTACCTCTGGCCTGGCCAGATATCTCAAATTCTCTGAGCATCCTGGAAGGTTGTCATATGGCCCTGGTGGGCTTTGCCTTTTGTGTTGTGTGGCATCCCAGGATCTGCCACTTCCCAGGTGTGGCCTGCTATTTCCAGCCTAGGTGGGGAGGGGGGAGCTTCATGGTGGCAGAAGGCCTTATCCTTTGGTCCATCCAGCTCTGTATCGCTGACACTGACTGCTAGTGGCTGAGTGGTTTTCTGATGGGCGTCTCCTAAAGCCCTACGTGGAGATGCTGCCTGGGACCTCAGGCATGCCAAGCAGGTGGATTTGGTGATCAGGACAGCAGGAAGGGTTCCCCAAATACCCTGTGTGGCTGGGTTGTGCCATGAAACCTCACAGTCTCCTCTGCTGTTCTCCAGGACCCCTCCACTGGACAGGCCAAGATGGGCTCTCAAAGCAGCTCTCCATGAAAAGGAATAGTATTAGAGAAGTCAAGGTGGGAAAACAGGAGGGGTTTTTTGACCCAGGTATATGATGTTGCTGTCCAGGTTCTTTCTCTGTCCATCCAGAGGGAGGCTAGAAGCCAGGATGGAGTGTGTGTGTAAATGAATGGATGGATAGGTATAATCATTGGCATCCTTCAGTCTCAAAGGACTATGGTGTCGTGCCGTGAGTGCCCTCTGCAGAGCATGATGGCCTGGGTAGATTAATAGGGAGGATAGACTGTTACCCAAGAAGCAAATCCTCCCTCTCCACATCACTGAAATAGTCCAATGGAAAGGCAGAGACAAAACGATGGATTCCATCTGTGTCGCAGGAGTTACCAGAACGTGATTGTACACAATCACAAACTGCTTCTGGGACTCCGGCTCCAGATTTTGCCTCGAGGTTGACTCCTGAAGCCTTTCCCGTAGATGGGTATAGCCACGAGGCAGTGGAGGTTTGAGGTGGGAAATTTCCTTCTCCAGACAACCCACATTCAGTGGGATTTTGGACAGGTTAAGTCTGGCTCCTTAACAAAGGCCTGTCTGGCATGGGAGTCGCTGCCAATTGCCACGCTACCGCCTGCATAGCCCTTTGTTATCACTGGAGCACACAATCCCACCACCAGGAAAAGGTACTGTCCTTTGGTGGGGGATAGGTGTAGGTAACCTCAAAATGCCAGGTGCAGGGGATGGCACCTGGATGCAGGTGTCTTGTTTGCTTCCTGAGGCATCTGGTGGGTACTGTTAGATACAGGAAGCTGGACAAGATGGGCCTTTGGTCTGATCCAGCAAAGGCTCTTCTTAAGTTCTTATGAGGGGGCAGAAGGAGGACAGATAGACTTCAGCTGGCTGGTAGTAGTCACTTACAGAATCTGCTGGCCTTGTCAGCACACTCCAGTCACCAGGCTGTTCTTCCCCCTACATCATGTACACACATACTTGAAGATGCTGGTGCTGATCTGCCCTTTGTGGTCTTCTACTCTGTGTTGCAGTGCCTGCTCCCAGCCCACAGAGCTTGAGGCACTCTCAGGCTTAGCATTTGACCCTGGCTGCCCTCTCTTCCAAGGGCAGTTTTCCTGAAAGATCTGGGCTGGTCGTAGCACCCTGCCTGGAAGGTGCAAAGTCTCAGTTTATAAGGATTAAATTTTGAGATTGGCTCCATCAGTACATGTCTGCAGATGATGTTAGGGCCAGGGAGGGCTACTGCAAGGGGGCCTATACCTTCAGTCTGTACTGTGTTCCTGCACAGGAATGTGGATGCACACCGGTGAGTTGCTCTCCTGCTGTGACAAGATTCATAACTCCTGCCTTGTATCTGTGTGTGCTAGTTCCAAATAGACTCCCTGAACCAGCAATGGACGTCATCGCTCTCATTGGGGGTCATCAGCAGCTCCCCTGAGCGGCTCAATTTCCCCGCCACGGCCTGCTCCCTGAAGCGCTCCACGTGGCTGCTGCAACGGGACTCTGTCTTCCACAATTCACTCAAGGTGAGGTGCACCAGAAAGGCCCTGCCCTCTGTCTACTGCTTCCCAAGAAAAGGGTCTATCACTTCCTGTGGGGCTCCTTTCCACCTGACAGTGGAGCAGGCTTCTTGGGGTCATGGTCACACTATGTATGTGCACTCCTTGAAACAGAATCCAATCTCCTGCTAAGAGAGAGACATTTCTGAGGCAGGCAGAGCCAGGTTGCCCTAACTCCCCCATCCTTTTCTTTGCTGCAGGTCTGTGAGAACTATGGGCCCAACCTGGACACCTGCCCTGAGGGGACAGTGCTAGGTCTCATGGTGGACACCAACAGCTGCCTCCACCTCTACGTAAATGGCATGGACCAGGGTGTAGCTGCCCAGGACATGCCCAGCCCTTGCTATGTGCTCATTGACCTCTATGGGCAGTGTGAACAGGTGAGAGCGAGGCGGGAGTACGGGCATTGGAAGGCGGGGTTGTCCCTTGGAGGTAGGTTCCTGGCCAGTGACAGGTGAAAGCCCAGGAATAGGTCTGGAGTTCATGTAAAAATGTGGGATATCCACTGGCTGTGATAGCTTAAAAAGGAGTTTTGACCTCCCCCCTATAGTGCTCCCTGTGCAAAATCACGCAGGCCAGAATGTCACTTTCTGGGCAGGAGTCGAGTGGGCTGTGGGCTCCATGCCCTGCTCCTGAAGAATAGGATAAGGCACTGATTGAACCTTAGAGCTCCTCCTATGGAGACCTTCCAGGCCCTTTGACAAGGATCTGAAAAGCTTGGAAAGCAGATTGTTCCACCACTGAATGGGGCTCCTTTTTGGCTTCCAGCATCTGTCCTGAAGTACCCTGGCTTTGGGGTACCCTGGTTTTCTTAAGTGCCTCTGTCAAGTGTCTGTGTGTGCCCTTCTGTTCCCTGACCCCATAAGGGGGTTCTGTTTCTCCCACACTCTCCCTTTCTGGCTCTCACAGACACCAGCCCCACTGAGCTCTTCTTTGTCACCCCCTTGGAGTTCTAGCTCCAGGGTTTTTGTCCCCTTCCTAGAGCTTCCTTTGCTCTCTTTTCTAGGTTACGATAGTAACAAATGATGCTCCTACGGTGGGGGCTGAGGGCCCTGATCCCCATTGCCAGGGCGACATGGAGAAAGCAGACATGGTGGATGGTGAGTGAACACCCCCACCCTGTCCTGGAATAAAGCCTTGCCATGCTTGAGCACTGCTGGGAGGTTCAGTCTCTGGCTCCATACATATTCTGGTCTTCTACACTTGTGTCTTGCCGTGTTCCTGCCTACCATGTGACCTTTGTTCCTCCTGCTTCACTGACCTGCCCAGAGGCCCTCCCACAATACTGGCATATCTTTCCTCCACAGTCCAGTGCTAGGATCCTGCCCTCTTGTCCTGTTGCAGCTGAGCCCATAAAGTGTGACCTGGAAGTGTGGCCTGATGCACCCTGGGCACCTCCATCCCTCCCTCATCTGTCTGCCTCATGCTCCTCTCTTGCCTGCACAAGGAGGGTCTTGGCTGGCTTTCAACTCGCCATAGACCATCCAGTGAACCAATGGTGCTGGATCTGTTAATGGTGAATGCTCATCTCCTGTCTTCCAGGAATCAAGGAAAGTGTGTGCTGGACGCCCCCTGTGGATGTGAATACCATGAAGACCTGTGAATACCACGCTCTCTGTGGGCGCTTCAAGGACCTGCTGCTCCTACCAGGTAAGTTGGATGCCAGTGCAGCCCACCTGACTGCCAGCTTGGGCAGTGGGCAGCTGTGGATGGATCTGATCACAGGAGACAAGGCTCCACTGTGTTTCCAGTGGGTAGTATGTGGGGGGTGGAAGGTGCTGGTAGGGAGGCAGGCAGGTTGGAAGCATAGAAGTCTTTGTATGCAGTGTAGAAAGTTACAAGGGAGATATATGTAGGACTCATTTATGTCACTTGCTGCTGCAAGAGGTGGGGACGGCTGTGGACTAAGTGGCTGTAAGAGGAGGTTAGAGCAGTGTCCTTCTGAACATGGTGGAGGGAGGGCTTGACTTCAGCCAGGAGTTCCACCAGTCCAGGAGCATCTTCTCTTCTGTTTTGGATTATTCAGGGTTAAGAAGCAGCTCTTTATTATTTTTTTAAAAAGCAGCTCTCTTATTTAAAAATTATGGCCAGATTTGCACATGGGATTGAGTGAAGCCCCCCCCTATGCTCTCTGCAGATGAGTATTTTGTGGAAGATCCTAAGTTCAGCCTTTGCTACTGCGAGTCGTGCCACAAGCTCCGGGGTGATGAAGCTTATTACAAGCGTGGGGAGCCCCCCCGAGACTACGCCTTGCCTTTTGGATGGTGCCGCTTCAGTCTCAGGTATTTGGGCTGGGGGTCAGGAAGTGGGCAGGAATTGCAGTCACAGCAGCTGACTGTGGTGCCTTTGGTCAGGCAAGAGTGTGAGGCTCTTCACCTGGGGAAGACTGTGGTCCTCCCTGGTTGGTGCCTCCCTCCTTAGGCTAGACACTGTGGGAAGAAGAAGCTGGGGGGGAGGGTCTGGATTAGACAAGCCTCTGGTTTGATGTAGCCTTGGGTGCCCAGCACGGCCAGGAACGAAGCCTCCTCAGCACACCTCCTGCACTCTCCCCAACTTCTTTCTCTGCAGAGTGAATCCCCGGCTGGAGGTCGCCAGCACTTCCAAGAAGTGGCACATGGCCTACCACGGCACAAGCATTGGGGCTGTGCGGCGCATGTTGGATCACGGAGAATTGTTGCCAGGTGAGGAGCAGCAAGGTATGCCTTCATCAGCACCCCTGCAGAACAGAGGCTGCAAAGCCCCACTGTCCTCCATAGGGAAACTTCGCCAAAGGCAGATTGCAGTATGGCAGCCCTGTGCCCTCGGCAGTGCCACCAAATTGCATGCAGTGGGAGAAATTCTGCAGGTCAAAGCCCCCCTGGCTTATCCAGACATGCCACTCCTCACTTTCCAGGAAGTTCATCCATCTTGAGCTGCCGCCCAGTCAAGGCGGACCCACACAGTGGCGGCGGCGGAGGTGGAGTTGGAAGCAGTGGCAGTTACAACGAGGCCGAGGAGAACAGTTCCCAGGGGCGTGAGGAATTCCAGTGCATCCTGTTGTCGCCCACACTGCGGTACGCCGGGCTGGAGCCTTTTGCCACCAAAGTGCAGTACGTATCCCAGGAGGGATTTGAGGTCCTAATAGGCGGGGTGGCATGCCAGTCCAAGGCTTGGGGGTGGCATGGCAAACTGGGCGTGGGGGGGGGGGTTGGAGCCCAGGAGCAGTTGGAAGGGGAAGGTGTCTGTGGGGGGGGGGGTGAGTACAAAGGTTTGCTCCTTCTCTTGTACCCTGAGAACTTGAGATCTCCAAATACTTTGGATGGGCTCTGGAAATCCAGGATTTTACCTGGATGGATCATCCCAAAGTCTGTCTTCCTTCTCCACTCTGCTCCCCTGCCTGCTGCCCTGAACAGCTACCCAGATAACCTTCCTCTCTGTTTTCTAGATTCAAAGACCCAAAGTCCCGCCGGCAGCACTCGGCCCAGGTCGCCTTCCAGGTGTGCGTGCGCCCTGGGTCCTATAAGGTGTGCGCTCAGTCCCTGGTGGCTCCTGAGCCCTTGGATCCCCGCTTCAGCAGTGCTGAAATCGAGTGGGTCACCAAGGAGAAAGGCGCAACTGTCTTGTACGGGCTCCTCATCCGTGTGGAGTGAGATCTCCCCCCTCTGCCTCCTGCAGGGGGGCTCAGATGCCACAACACAAGGGGGGAGGCACTGACTCTTGCCAAAACGATCCCGGCCTCCTACGCAGACTGGGCAGACCTCCCATCCAGAAGGTTTCATGGCTACAACCAATGTCCCAAGAAGAGGTGTCGGGAGGATGGTGCCCAGCAGTGGCTGCTGCTTTTTCCCCTCCATTTTTTTCTTTTGCACAGAGATAGACATGCTAAAGGGGGGGGGGGCTAAGTCTGGGGGTTGAGTTGAACCTTGGATTTTAAGAGCATGGGGTGGTCGGGGGGGGGGGGAGGGCTGGTATTTTTTGCCACAATTGTCATTGAATGCTGGGACACCCAATCTCTGCAAGGATGAATATCCTATGGCCCTTCCTTGTTTTAAATCTTTTCCTCAGCTGCACCATTGCCGTTAACTGAGGAATGGGGCTGCAGGGGGGGTCTCGGTGGCTGCTCCTCCCCCCACTATTGTGGAGGTAGTGACCTTAGTGGTTATGGGACATTTCAAAGGACAGATGTTTGCCAAGTGGTTGGTCCCACTTCTGTCGGATGGGTGGGTACAGGTGTGATGATGACGTGTGGGTGAGATGGCTTCAGTGCATCTGTGTGCATTGTTCTTTTCCTAACCTTTTGGTGATTCTTTGGGGGGTCCCTCCCTCTCCCCTCTGCCTGATTGTTCAACCTCTGGGGTCATTTCCCCCCCTCCCCAGAAGGATGGTCCTTCCCTAGGGTACAAGCACTGACTCATTTACTGCCCAATGTGGAAGGATTAGATTGGGGGGATAGCTCTGCTCCTAGATACTTGCCCTCCATGGGCAGACCTCAGATTATCCCCCCCCCGCCCCACACACACACAAGCACATCTCCCTCTGAACTTTCCATCCACCTGTGTGCCTCTTCATCTGTGTGGGAAGTAGGTAGAGGGGGTGAAAAGCACCAACTTTGACATGTAAGTGTACCCCCCTCACTTTGTGACCTATTGTGGGCAGCTGCTGCAAAACAGAGGCATCCACCCAGAATGGGTCCAAAGGGGGCTGCTTGCATACCAAGGTGAGGGTCCCTCCAAAGATGAGTGCTTTGCACTTCTATTAGCTACACCACTGATCTCCCCTGCCCCTCCCTTCAAGGCTGGACACCCCCCCCCCCCAGCAGAAGCAGCATCACCCTGCCCACAGCCCCCTCCTCCTTTTTCTCTCTCCCTTATTTATTTCTACCTGTTTGTGTTTGATTGTCAAACAAATGAAAAATGTGAATTTTTTTGCAGGGGCTGTGAAGGGTCCCTGGAGTGGAAAGGCCCTTCTCTCCTCCTGTCCCCCTCCCCGTTTATATCTCTTCACCCCACTTTCAATTGTATTTATGCTGCTTTTCTCACTGAACTTGATGGAAAAATGACATGCGTTGTTTTTTTTACACACCTGTCTGGAGCCTCTTTGTTTTTTGGGGAGGGGTGTAAGTGCCTGGTCTACCTTGCAGGGGTCTAGTGCAGCAGGAGCCTCAAAACAACCTGCAAAAGGGGGGGGGCTATTCAAACAGGGAGGATGGTAAGTGCTTGCAACCTGCAACCCCCCCCCAACTTTGAAGGTGGGGGACATGACCAGGGGCCACAGCACTGTTTGCAGCCTTCAAGGACCCTCCACTTGGGAGGTGGTGGCGGGAGCATAGCCAGAGTGCTTGCAGACTTTAAGCCCCCCCCCCACTTTGAAGGTGAGGGGCATTGCCAGAGAGGGGGCCAAGCACCAAGTACTTGCAGACTTTAAGCCCCCCCCAACTTTGAAGGTGAGGGGCATTGCCAGAGAGGGGGCCAAGCACCAAGTACTTGCAGACTTTAAGCCCCCCCCCCACTTCAGAGGTGGGGGGCATAGCCAGAGAGGGTGGCCAAGCACCTAAGTGCCCCCCCCACTTGGTGCTTGCAGACTTTAAGCCCCCCCCCACTTGGTGGGCTGCGCCCCCTCCAGCTACGCTTCCACGTGTCTCCCTGTACCCAGCCAAATCTTTTCAGGTCACGTGGATCTGCCCTTGAGCTAAGCCACGCCCTCCCTCTTGACCACGCCTCCTGAGAGGGCGTGTCTACCCGCAAAGCCTTCTGGGGGTGGTAGTTTGTCCCCGGAAACGGAAGCCGAGGCAGGGTCAGTGTGAGTTTTGGCAGCGAAGGAGGAGGACGCTCCTCGCTGAGCTCCCGCGTCCTTCGGGGTTCGACGGTACTTGACCCGCGGAAGAGGAGCCTGGGAGATGCCGGCGCTGCTGGAGAGGCCGAAGCTGAGCTCGGCCATGGCCCGCGCTCTGCACCGCCACGTCATGGTGGAGAGAGAGAGGAAGCGCCAGGGTGCGTGTGGCTCAGCGGGGTCGCCAGGCCTGGGTGGGGAGCAGAGTGAGGGTTGTGCGACGGTGGTGGCGTAGCTAGAGGGGGGGCGTAGGGTTGAGTTTGGGGGGGCTTCTCTGCCGGGGGGGCTCCCCCCCGGCAGAGAAGCCCCCCCAAACTCAACCCTACGCCCCCCCTCTAGCTACGCCACCACCCATTGTGGGGCTGCTTTGCACCCACACTCTTCTTTAGGGTCACCCCCATTTGTGGGGTGCACCCCCACGTCCCCCACCCTTCCAATCAACCACAAACCCCCCCCCCCGGTCTACATACATCCTCCTCTCCACTCCGTTGAAACTCAGTCCTCTGCATGCTTTTGTGGGTTGGGTTGTCTGATGCAATGGGGGGCGGCTATAGGGCAGCGCAAGGAAGGTAAGAAGACAGCACCAGGATCAGGTCGAAGGGACCCAAAAGTAGGGTCGCCGTGATTGTTTCGAAGGCAGAAATTACCACCCCATTGATTGTTTATGACATGGTGATTCAGACTGTTTATATGTGTGAGAGAGCGAGGCTTAGGCTGCAATCCAGAGCAAGTTCAGCCTGCTCTGACCTAACTGCACTCTCCTAACTATTCTGTATCCAGAGCAGAAAGTTATGCTGAATCCAGAGAGTCAGGAAGCCTGGGCTGCCCTCACTGCTCCAGAGCATGCTAAGTCATTGACACAAGGGGAAGACTTGCTCCTGAGGAGACACCCCTCAGATCATACTGAACAAGGAACAGCTGTGGTGCCTACAGTGGTGACATGACTCTGCACATCACCTGGTGCGGAAGTCTGTGTGTCATCCCTGGGATGCGCCCCCCCCCCCCACCCACCTGGACTGCACAGTCACCAAAGTTGGTGGCTGCGCAGTTGTTTCTGAAGTCAACTGGCTTCAGAAAGTGTACTGCGCAGGCACCATCTCTGACACCTGCGCAGTACTTTTCTAAAGCCTTTTGGCTTCGGGGAGACTGCGCAGGCGCCAGAGTTGGTGCCTGTGCAGTACTCTTTCTGAAGCCATTCAGCTGCCGCTCCGCCTCCTGAGTGAGGCCAAATGGCTGTGCAGAGGCACAGACTTTCTCTGCTCTAAGGAAGTCTCCTCTGAAGCTGTTTGCCATGCTCAGGGTGTTTCTGCGCAGTGCACCTCCGATGGCCATTCAGGCCAGCTCCTCAGACAAGTGGCAGCTTCTGGCTGATTCTCCGCCTTGGAGCAGGCCTGAATGGGGGTGCTGACGCCCAGGGACTGCCAAAGGACAGTCAAACTCCTCCGGCACATCACCCCATACGGAGCGCATCCCCAATGCAGGCCGCACCAGTCTGGTGACGCCACTGGGTGCCTGCCTTATAAGGAGTCCCTGATGAGATGCCAGAACATTCTACAGTGAATAGAAGGGGCTTCTTGGAATGGCCTGCTGTATCCTGAGGTTTGTGGGCAGCCGTAGTTTGTTCCATATCCTGAGGTTGAGAGGAAGGGGTTGCAGCTAGGCTGGCCAAGGACTCAGATTTTTGGTCAGCACTGCCATTCTTACTCGGGCCTTATCATGGACCCCTATGGGTCTACTCATGACTATACCTGCTCCTGAGGTGGTATAACTCTGAGGGCTGGAAGAGGGCATTTCTGCCTTAGAAACAGGCTCTGGATTCAGAGTAACTGCTCTGCCCTAGGCAATGCTAAACATGCCCTCAACTTGCCTCTCCTGAGCTGCTTAGGCTGCCCCAGATAGGGCAGAGCAGGTCCACCTCTCTTAGGGCACCCTATCTTGCCTTGCTCTGCCCTAAGCCTCCTTCAGAGTAACTGGGCTGGAGCATCTTGCAGTTGCTCCAACCTAGTGTTAGATAGGGCAGCCTAAGGGTTCTTATGTGGACAGATTAGTTGCTCTGGATTGGGCTGTTAGATAGAGACAGAACACAGGCTGCAATCCTAAGAGCACTTTCCTGGGAGTAAGCCCCATTAAACTCAATGGAACTTCTGGACTGAGATGATTGCACTGACAAGCTCTTTCTCCTGTTCCCATTTCCAGTGGAGTTAATAAGAATCCTTTGGGGGTTCTCTGTGGGAGAATTTCTGCAACAGCAGGAACTGCAAGATTAAAAGGGCAGTTGGCTGAAAAAGCATCTGAAAGCAACACTGTAAACTAAAAAAGAACAGGTTCTGATTTTGACCACAGCTGTGGTCCTAACCTGTCAGATAAGTGGGGAGTTGCCTGTGTATAGGGCTTTGGGTAAAGAATCCCCCTCTTCCCAGGATTACTATGGAAGTGGCCGTATGATGGCCTAGTGCTGCCTTTCAGAGAGATGGGAATCCTCCTTCTCTTTGCAGAGAAAGAACTCAAGACAACCAGAGACCTGCATCCTGGTGCTCTCCCTTGCGTGTTGGCATTCTGAGGCAGCACTATCTTTTGTAGGTGCCTGCGTGTTCTGCACAAAGGGTCCCTCCCAGGTGAATGCCTCTGTTTTGCTCTTACTGTCAAGAATGGCTCCAGTAAGGAGGGACCCCCTGCACAGCACATTCAGATGCCTGTAAAATTTAATGCTTTGCACTTTTCAGACTACTCCACTATGCTGTACTTTTAGCCATTGCATAGAAGAGGGAACGTTGGTAGGTGCAGCTGTTTCAACCCTTCCGTATTGAGCTGCACCTATGGCTAGAATGCCCTGATCAGCATTGCACCTCCACCCCCTAGAAATATGTCCTCGTCCATGTTATTCGAAGGCACTCGCCTCCTTCCTCACCTGAATTTTCAAGCCAGACTGAACATCAGAAGTTGTCTCAAATTGAGCTTGATCATTGACTCAGCCAGTCATGTATTGTGTGCTGTAATCAGTAACAGCACCTCAGCATCTCTGGCTTGGAGGGACTTGTACTACCTGAGCTTTTTAGCTGGCCTTCTGTGTGCAAAACAGGTGCTCCGTCATTAAGTTTCCATCACAACTTTCCAAATGGCCAGAAGACACAAGAAAGAAGACACAGCGTTGGACTGCAGAACAATCTTGTCTTACATCCATCATTAACCTTTATTCCCAATCCCCCCACCTTAACAGGTCCTTGCAATGGAGGGAGATGGAACCGGGGCCTATCTACCTACATCACTCTTCCCCTATGGAATTGTAGAGACAAGATCTTTTGATCCCATCAGAGTTACGGCTCCCTCCAGTTGTTCAGTGGTGTTCTCCTTTTCTAGCATCTTACATCTATCCCTGTCCTGCAGAGGAAGAAGAGGTGGACAAGATGATGGAACAGAAGATGAAGGAGGAGCAGGAGAGGCGGCGGAAGAAAGAGATGGAGGAGCGCATGTCCCTGGAGGAGACCAAAGAGCAGGTTGGACAGGACCCTCCCTGCCAAACATGTCAGGACTCCAGCACACTCACCTGTGCCCTTGTGCTCTTCCTCCCATAGATCCTGAAGCTGCAAGAGAAACTGTTGGCCCTGCAGGAGGAGAAGCACCAACTTTTCCTACAACTGAAGAAAGTGCTCCACGAGGAGGAGAAACGTCGTCGTAAGGAGCAAAGGTGGGTGAGGAGCTTGTGGAGGTTTGTCTCGGGTGGGATCAGTAGAAGGTTCAATGGTTAGAGTACATCTCAAGGACTCTCTTCTCCAGAATGAGCCTTCCTAGTCAGGGAGGATCCACCTAGCGCCATCCATGGTTGCTCCTACTAGGTCAGTCAAGGCTCTTTGTTTCACTGGTTATTTTGTGGCTGGTTGTGATTTGTCTCACTGTTGTGGAAGCAGTTCTTGTTTATTGCTCCTTGATTTGCTTGTTTCAGCATGAAGTTGTTGAAAATACTGTGTTCGCTCCAATCTGTCGCTCACCTTTTTCAGCTAAATTCAGTCTCCAAAATCAGGGGTGCGCATTAGATTTGATGGCTAATTAGATTTGATTAAATATGGTATTTTGATTATAAGTATAGTGTGCCGATTAGATTCAGTGGCACATTAGATTTGAGTAAATACAGTAGAATAACCGACCCAGATGCTGTTTTATCACCCTATGATGCATCCACCTTTAACTGATTCTTTTGGGTTTCCCCATCTGAATAAGAGACATTAACACAATTACACCAAATGATTTTATACAATAAAATGATTATATAGAGCAGTGGTGTCCAAAAGGGCCACATTGTCACTCTGACACTTTGTTGGGGGCCAGAATGATCAGTTACATTTCAGATTTGAATCAATGTACATACAAGAGTATAGAGACAGATTTTGAGGACTACAAGACTTGCCTGTGGGCTGGAAGGAGGGGTCTTATCAAGGGCCGCATTGAGGCTCATCACAGGCTGCATCTGGGCCAGGGTTTGGACACCTCTGGTAGAGAGGTAGGGAGGGCGGCAGGGTAGAAAGACAATCAAGTGATTGGAAATCCCTGCCCATCTTTAACATATGGAGTTCAGGAGCTGTAAAGGCATGGCTTCAATATGGTGGGCTTCAAAATATAGGGCAAGGCAGCCTGGTGCCGATTAAGAGGGGTTTATTCTTGATGGTCAGCATTTTTAGGGGACGTTTGTTCTTTGTCATTGCCACAGTGACATGACAACTTTGACGGCGGTGGCATACCAGCAGGGCATGGCTGTCCACGCAGGGACCCATATTCTCAACATGCAAGGTGTGTTTTGGGGGGACGGGGACAATGAGGGGGCGTAAGAGAAGTTGGGCTGAAATCAAAGCAATCAGTTGCGTCCTTGAATACCCTTTGTGGAGATAAAGTGGGCTATAAACTTTAGTAAATAAAGTTGTTGGACACAAACTCAAGATCCCTTTCAGGCACACACTCCTTCTTCACCCTCTGGTTTCCCTCCTGCTCTGCAGGACTGGAATTGACACTAAGAAGCCCTGGACAGTCTGGGTGTCTCCATTTTCCTGTTCTCCCAGCTCCTTTCTGATGTGCTCCAGGATCCCCACTCGTCTTGCTTCCCTTAAGAATGCCCCCCTAACAGAGAATTGTTTCCTTCCATGTGGCTGCCATAACATGTGTCAGACCACATGTTCCTCTAGACTTGTTTCCCCCTCAGCCTGGCAGTAGCACCCCAGGGTGCTGGGCAGAAACCCTCTGAGTCTTGCTGTACAACGGTGTTTCTCAAACTGCGGGTCAGGACCCAGTAGGTAGGTTGTGAGCCAATTTCAGTTGGGTCCCCATTCATTTCAATACAGTATTGTTTAATATACAGGTGTAGCCTGTGTATATAGATATAGCCTGTATACAGGTGTAGCCTGTATGCACAATTTTGTCTCAAAACAAATAAAGTTGGCTCTTTAAATTGGAAGATAAGCATCCCTTCAGTCACAGTTAATGGCTCAAAGGCAGCCTGCTTATCATGGCAACGTGGCAGGCAATTAAAAAGTTAATTAAACTTTTAGTTTTGTTTTTGTACAGGCAGAAGCCCCCCCTTCCCCCCAATTGATAATCACTGGTGAAATGCTCTGAACTGAAAATGCTTGCAAATTGCAGGAGCTCAGCTCCTTGCAGGTCAGTTAGCACTGTGGCCACTTGAAAGGGAACTTGATTCATAGCCTGCCTTGTTATTATGGTAACTAATTGCCTTTGTATAACACAAAAATAATCATGGAGGTTCTTGGAACCAAATGTCGCAAATGGGGAGGTTCACCGTGTATTAGATTTGATGTTGCCACAGTATGTGACTGCGTTCGGAGAAAGGTTACAAATCTTCCTCTTAACAGGCTACAACGTATATGGTTTTAACAGCGATAGTCAATGGGACTTACTCTTGGGTTAGTGTGGGAAGGATTGCACTCCAGGTTGTTAAAAATTTTCATGCCTAATGATGTCACTTCTAGTTATGACATCACTTCCACTGGGTTGTGACAGTTTGAGAACCTCTGCTCTACTAGATCCTGCTTGATGGAGGCCATGTGGGTTGACTGCCTGCAAAGCAGCTGCCCTGGTCAGTGGCCATCAACACTTCTTATGGCAGGTCGTTCGATATACAAACTCCACATTATGTGAGGATAAACGTTCATTTTTATCTCTCCCAAATCTCCTGGATAACCCTAAATGAGAAAGGGAGAAAACGTTCCCTTAACTTCCCTAAGGTGCAAACACTCCCCTGTCTAGGGGGGAAGCGAGCTGGTGGTACTCAGTGCATGGAAAAGGGAAGGGGGCATCTGAATGCATCCCTTCTCTCATTTCTCTGTCTTCGCCCCCTCTGGGAATGGTTTTCAATGCAGTCTCCCCCTTTTCACCATAGGGAGCCCTGGGGGACACAACAGGGCTGGAACTCTGATCTCGGCTGATCGAGCCAAGCAGATGTTTGGACCCCCAGTAATCACAGTAAGTGAAAAAGTGGAGGAGGAACAATATTACAACATTATTTATTTATTTGTGTTACAGCATTATTTATTTATTTATTTATTAGAGTACAACGTTGTTTATTTATAAATTATGGTTAATGTCCAGTCCACCCAGCCATTCAAGGACAGAGTGATCTATATTGAAATAATAAGACACTGGGCCAGTATGGCACAAGCAGTTAAGACACTGTAACTGTTAACCAGCAGGCCAGGGTTCAAGGCCCAGGTCAGCCCCATAAGACAGGGTGAGCTCCTGTCTGTAGCCCAGCTCTGCGACGCAGCTGGATCCAATTGTATTGCCTCTGCCTTTCCATTGGAGTAATTCAGTGGCGTGGAGAGGGGGGATTTGCTGCTTGGGTAACAGCCTATCCTCCATAACAATCCAACCCAGGCTTTCGTGCTTCGCATGCAGCGTATGCAGCGCCAAGCATGATACCATAGTCTTCCAAGACTGACAGAGGCCTGCTTTTTTGGGGCCAGTATAAGATCTTGATGGATGGACAGTAATAATGCTTCTTTTTTTGTAAAAAGGTTCTGCATTGGTGTTTATTTAAATTAATATTTATTTCGACATTTCTTAGCTCAGGATAGTTTCCACTGTCAACAACACAAGTAGTACCATCTGTGCGGAGGAATAAAACGAAGAATAGTACTGCATATCAGAATCTGCTTTTTAAAAACCAGTTAATATAAAAAACTGGTATGGGGGATGAAAGCCAGATTAATGGTTGTCTGGTGTAAAGTTTGTGTTTAGGGCAGGAGTGATACAATACAGAGACTGTTGGGTTTAAACTCCCAGCAAAGTTTAAACTCAGGTCTCCAAGTAGCTTTGGTCAAACCCTGGTATCTTCTCATGTGCTGTAGCTAATAACAGGAAGAGTTAGAGCACAATCCTAACCATGTCTACTCAAAAGTAAGTTCCATTGTGTTCAATTATTTTTACTCCGAGGAAAGTGTCTTTAGGATTTCAGCCTTATTACTAATACAGATGCAAGATAACTTAATCGGGTTAATTGAAAGGAATTTTGATTTTTTTAAATATCTAAAGATCAATTCTCGATTTACATGTATAGTAATAATGTTTTATTTACAAAAAGTTAATAAGGCAGCCCTGATGAACTTTAATGGATGATCTGTTCTCATGTGATATCTGCTACAGCAGAGAAAAGGAGGGGTATATATAGGTCTTTTAAATAAATAACCTTTTATCCAGTAAAATAAGAAATATATGATTTTGTGGGTTTTTTAAATTCTTTGTTGGGCACAAATGAGTTAAGACTCATTCTGCTTGCAGTGTGTAAATAGAAGCTGAAGTTGCCGGTTGCTGAGCTTTTGGGGGGAGCAGCTCACAACTCTGATTTTTGAAAAGGCTTGGGGGTTATTATTGGGGGCTTTTGAAGGTCAGGGAACAACTGAGGGATGCAGCCTTGATGCTGGGCAAGAAGCCTTGGCAAGTGAGCTGCAGACTCTCCTGTACTGGAATTCCTGTTGAAATGCCAGTTTCTTTCTCTGCTTGGCAGACGAGGCACTTTGCC
This sequence comes from Cryptoblepharus egeriae, assembly GCA_030015325.1. Classification (NCBI taxonomy): domain Eukaryota; kingdom Metazoa; phylum Chordata; class Lepidosauria; order Squamata; family Scincidae; genus Cryptoblepharus; species Cryptoblepharus egeriae. The sequence continues at coordinate 107,530,386 of JAREYC010000004.1, read as the reverse complement.
ACCCAACCCGCCTTCCCCACCAGCACCGCTGAGCATGGACAGTACCAAGGCAGTCAATCTGGACACAGCCCCTACGCCGTGAGCCAGAGCCAGCACACAGTGCCCGTCAGCTATGCCAGCAGCCAGTCAATCAGAGGTGAAGATTGCGACAGTGGCTGGCACAGAGGCAAATGCTTCGGCATCTCGGGAAGATGCGGGGAGAAGAGGGAACATACCACCCCACAGGGCAAGGAGGATGTGGCAGAACCACCTCCATCACCTTCAGTGCCCACTGCATGACCTGGCAGTGGCTCTCCATCATCTCAGGCTTTCCCAGACATGCTGCTGCCATGGCTTGACCCCTCCCTTGCGTGTGCCAAACTATGCCCTCTCCTCCATCTTACCCTCTTTCTTCCCTTGGTTTCCTTCCAGGTGCGTCTGCCTTTCCAACGATGCAGTATTTGTCCCAGCAGCAGCCTGGTTACACTATTCATGGGCACTTCCCCACTGCCCAGCCAGGTAAGTCGCGGTGGATGTGCTGCGCACCTCTAAAGTCACAGGTGGCTGTAATAGAAGTGAGCTCAAACAGGCCTCTCAATAGAGTGGCCCTGAGTTCTGGGACTACAAGGGCAAAGCCTTGCTTTCTCTCTCTCTCCACACCATGCCTAATGCTTCATACCCGTGGGCACATTTCTGTCTCCTCCCTTGAGGAGGCCTCCAACTACCCCCAACTGCAACACATGTACAGCTATGTGCAGCTCCTCTATTGCACCTAATTGAATAAAACTATGCCTCCAATAGCTGCAGGGGTTAGATTCTGGTATTGAAAGATGGAATGATTGTTTGCATTACTACTTCTCTACAACAGTAGAAAAGCAGTTTTTAAAACTGTGATTGCAGATTTGTGTTGAGTCAGATCCATGTATCAAAAATCTAGGTTAGAACTGTATTTGGCAGGGAGGATTGCTTAGGAACCCAGTGAAAGCAGAACCAGTCCCGAGCTGCTTCTTGGGGAGTGGGGAATCAGCTTGTGTACCTGGGAGATCAGCTTGGCAGGACATCTGGCCCAGCTGATGCCCCTTAACAAGCAAAACTTGTTCTCTTCCTTTTGGTGGTCCTTCTAAGCCTTTTCTTGTCTTGCTCCATCCAGGCTTCATCCCTCCAAGCACCACCATCCCTCTCCAGAAGCAGTTGGAGCACGCGAACCAGCAGTCAGGATTCACCGATTCAGTGAGTTTCAGTCAGGTCTTTCAAGTCCTGCCTGCATCTGTGTAACTGACAAGATTGTGGGGTTGCCCCGTGTTTTCCTTTCTAGCATGAGTTCCTGGTGGAGGGAAGTTGTCCTTCCTTCATGCTTTGCAGAGTGCGCATCTGTGGCATCACCTTGGGTAGATCGGAGCTGCTCTAACTGCTTTTGCTCCAGACTTGCAGATGCATTTAAAATCTGCACTGCCAGCCTTTCCACCTAAATAGAGCCCCAAAGGCAGCAAACAACATAATTAAAAAAATAATTATGAAATCTGTATTCTGAGTAAGTCCACGTAATATCCTACCAAAGAACAGCAGATATAAAACCCATTTGGGAGTGCACAATACAACACCTGATACCCAGAACGTTTATCGTTACCCCCTAGAAGCTATTGGGGGTGCAAGCCTCTTGGAGAAGTGTCTGCCTTTGAAAGAACATATAGCCACCCAGCACTCTTTCAGCCATGGGAGGCACTTGATGCAGACCCTTGTAGGTGATACGAGTGCATGATGGGGTTGGGCTGACTGTAGCCAGAGCCTTGTAGGAGATGCTCCTTTGTTTGGTTCCACTATGCAGGGGCTTAATTTGAAGCCAGCATGGATTCGGGAAAGTGTTATTGCTGTGTTTGTCAAGAGTGCACCTGAGCACGTGCTGAGTGATCACAAGGGAGATTGTTGGTTAAAGAAAGGGCCTGTTTTCCAACTAAGCTTCTCTGCTGTTTTTGCCTCCACAGTCGACCCTTCGTCCAATGCACCCACAGGCCCTACATCCCAACCAGGGGCTCCTGCCAGCCCCCCAGATCCCTGTCCAGATGCAGACAGCTGCCAAGGTAAGGCTGGTGGGAGTTCCAAGGTTCTTCTTGCCCCCTTCCTCTTTCACATGAACTTGAGGTTTCTGTGGTTCCTGCCTGCTCACTGCTCCAGAGGTGGAGAAGAACCTGCCATGAAGTTGCTCTGCACGGCAAGGGAAGGGTTGTTCCCTTGGCTAACCTGGTTGCTCCAGTCTTCTCCTTACTGTTCTGTCTCCTACGCAGCCCAGTTTGGCCTACACCCACCCAGCACGCCCAGCTTCCCCAGGCAGCTTCTCCCATGGATCTGCCACCCAACAGCCCCACACGGTGAGTCTGGTGCTCAGTGGATGGCAGCAGCACTTCATCAAAATTGTAAATCCATCTGGGCATGTAAGGAATGATGTTGCTCATGAAAGACCCCTTGAACATCCCAACAGCAGCGTACTGCAGGCCCTTTCTGTGAATTGGGTATTGGAGGCAGTTGTCAGCCCCTCTCCTCCAATTCAAGGGGAGTAAAACGTCCCCACAGGGAGGAACATGTAGTGATGGGGCAAAAGGATAGTCCACTGTCTTGGGGTGCAGGTGCTGGAAAGCAGATACACCATATAGAAAAACCCCATGTTTGCTTTTGCTCTATAAGGCCAGGCAGATGGATTCAAATGGAAGCCAAATGTGATGGTTGTGGCATGGAGAATGTGTCCCAGTGGTACATGCTCAGTTTCTTTCTTGCAGTCTGGCTTCCAGGCCTCTCCTCAGCCGGCTCCACGGCACCCCTTCATACAGCACCCCCAGGGGCAGCGCTTCTACCATAAGTGAGGTGCCAGAGCCCTGCCTGAATCAAGTAAAACTGCTCTTCTGTGACAACGGTGCACTTACCTCCTTCCTCCCCTCTCCTTTTTGCAACATAAGGAAAAAAACATGTCTGAATAAACTTGGCGTTATTCATTTGGAGAGGAGTTTGTGTTGCTTTTTCTCTCTTGGGGTGGTTGCTGAAAACAAGGGCAGGAGGAGTGGGGCAGCCAAGCAGGGGCAGTGCAGAAAGAACAAGGTGCCCCTTGAGTCATTCTGGCCGCCATGCCTCCCCTGTGGGGAGGAGTGGCACTTCGTCTGCTACTCTAGAAGCTGTGGTACCCCTAGCTCAGGGATCCTCAAACTACGGCCCGTGGCCCGGATCAGGCCCGCCAGATGCCTCAATCTGGCCCGCCGGTCTTATGGGGGGTGCTTTGTGGGCAGTTCAAGGCTGCCGCGGTGAAGATCCACCAGTCGTGGCAGCCCTGTGCAAAGGGAGAGAGCCCCCCCAGGCTCCGGAATTTGGGCAGCTTCAAGCTGGCCCTTAAAATTTTTTTAAAAATGTTGCACGCACAGCTGGAGCAGGGGCTTCAGGCTGGAGTGTGCGGCCGCCCCAGCTGCCAGGGGCCTGGGTTGAGGCTGGCGCGCACGCCTCCTGCTGCTCTCTCGTGACCGTCCCAGGGCTTCAGGCTGGCGCGTGCGTGCCTCTCACCACCCTTGCATGGCCGCCCTAGTTACCAGGCGCTTGAGGCTGGCATGCATGCCTCCCGCCATTCTCACAGCCCCCCAGCTGCCAGGGGCTTACTTCTGAGTAGACAAGCAGAGAGCTGGGCTATTAAGGCCACCTTCCCATCCACACTTTCCTGGGAGTAAGCCCCACTGACTCTAATGAGCCTTACTCCTGAGTAGACACGCATAGGCTTGGGCAAAATTCCTGAACAGCAAGCTCAAAATTGAGGTGAGCTTGTGCTTGTGTGTGTGTAAGAATACATGGGTGCGTGTGTGTGTGTGTGAGAGAGAGAGAGAGCGTGGTGTCAGTGCATGTCACTGACATTCCTTGTGTTGCTGCAAATTTGTTTGAGTGTGTCTTACAATTATATATCTTAAGTCTGACATGAAAAATATGTTAAGTTAAATATGTTGAAGTAACGTTGCTGGAAACTGCTTTGAGGGCGTCTTGCATGTCTGGGTGAGAATCAGGCATGTTAAAAGTTTTTCTATTTCAAAAGTGTTGAAATTAAGTACAGGAAAGCAATACAAGCATTTTTGCTTCATTTTAATATGTCCTACATAAGTCCTCTCACTCCCCGGCCCCCGACAGTGTCTGAGGGACAGTGAACCGGCCCCCTGTTTAAAAAGTTTGAGTACCCCTGCCCTTGCTGAACAGGACTTCTTCTGCAGGCCACCCTTTTAAACCTCAACTTGCATGGAAACCCAATGCAGTTCTTGAGCAGCATCTGATGGAAAACATCTCCCTGGTCCTCCTGCATGGCTGCCCAGCTATGTGCTTAGCTGACAGAAGCACTTGGAAGAATTAAGCATTTTAAAATACTAGAGCAAGGTATGTCTGCAAGTCCCACTTCCAAATAAGATCAACCCTCCCTCCCGCCCAGTAAATGTACAGCTCCTTTTATTACATGAAGGACAGCACTCCCTGCAATGCGGACTACATCCTTTACCTCACCAGCTGAGTCTTGCCCCAGGCGGTATGCGTGGCACAACCCAGGCAGAGCCCTCCACCAGCTAGCCCCCGACAGGCCTGAATGACAACAGCTTTGCAGACACAAAGTGTTCAGAAATGGAGCTCTCTAGTTCTCCCACCTGACAAATGACACAACTAGAGACTTCATATTAAACTTGTTTTATTGAGGTTGATTAACAAATGTGTTGGATTAACGGGGAGGCCACAGCACTGACCTGTCAAAAGGGTGGGAGGAAGAATATGAACCAAGGAAACAGTTGAGGTGCTAGTTGGTTACCCCAGAAGATCCCTACCTTGAACAGCTCTTGGGTGGGGATACAGTTGCCCGCAAGGAGTGCTTGGGGAGGAGGATGCACTAGAGGGAGGGGCGCGGAGGCAGCTAAAGCACTACTTTGGAAGGAGTAAGGAAGTCAAACATGATTGACAGGGACCAGAGCCCAGGTGGGCAAACTGTGCGTCTTGACCAGGCTGTTGCCAGAGCAGTTCTGCTCCTGCTCTAGAGAGTGCGCCACCCTCAGTGCCTGGCAGGGAGTGTCGTGTGCTCTAGAAGAGATTAAAGGGGGGTTTAAGCAAACTCGGCAACCAGAGCAGTGATCCCCAAAAGAAACATTAATGCAGAAACCTCCAAGCACAAGGAAAGATGCCACCAACCAGAACTGGCCAGAAGAGCTGCAGCCACCCCAACGGGCAGGAGAAGAAGCGTCAAACAATGCCAAGGTCCAGGCCTCCCCGCCTCCCTCCACAGAAATGCGCACAAGGACACACGGTGGCCGGGGTCAGGAGTTGGATTTCTCCCTTCGCAACAGGATTTGCTCTATTTCAAGGGGCAGCTCTCCCTCCACACCACCACCTCTCCAGAGAAGCAGTCAACAAAAAATAAAAAAATCAATGAGTCTTTTGCAAAGTTTTTCCTCCTAGCAGTTTAAATATTTTTTCCTTTAAGTGCAAATTCTCAACATCTCTTGCCAGAAAACAGCTGTAGTGTTACTAGCACCGAGAGAGGGAGGAAACTGAATGGCTGGCTGGGGAGGGGAGGAACCAAGGGGGGAAAAATATGAAAAAAGGAATACATCAGCATCCAGCTTTCTCTTTAAAAAGACCACAAAATAAAAAGTTTGTTTTCTTTTGTTTAATTCAAAAGGCTGGGTGGGAGGACTTTTGCTTTTTCTTTTATAGGAAGGGGAAGAAAAAAAGAATTGGGTGGTTTGGAGCCAAATCTGAGTCTGCGGGTTGCGATCCTCTCTGGTTCATAACAAGTTGGAGCTGCTGCTGCTGCCCTGAAATTGAAGAGGACAGAGGGAGACCATGAGACAAGCTGCTTGGATGGGGCTAGAGCAAGAACAGGTGCCCAGTGCTGGGGCCAAAGGAAGCAGCACCCATGGCTGCCCCCAAGCCCTGCCTTTCCGCCTGCATACCTGTGATTCCTTTATTTAGCCATGGCCTTGATAGCAACAGCAGCTTCCTCGGTCATTGCAGACAAGACGGTGATCTAAGAAAGGAAGGAGGAAATCAGAGGGCTGGGGTGGAAGAGGGGGACCTGCACACAACCCACTAAGTCTGCAATCCTAAAGACACTTTCCTGGGAGTAAGACCCATTGAACACAATGGGGCTTTTGAGTAGACATGGTTAGGATTGTGCTCCAAGTCAGCCAGAGGGGCTTGCTTACCAGGATTTCCTCTCCACAGTCATATTTCTGTTCAATCTCCTTGCCTAGATCTCCCTCGGGGAGGCGAAGGTCCTCCCGCACTTCTCCACTGTCTTGGAGCAGAGAGAGGTACCCATCCTGGATTCCAATAAGCTAGAAGGGAGAAGAACCACAATGTTGCTGTCACCCACTCCATGCACACCAGCACACCCCAGGCAGCAGCTGCTGACTGGCTGGGAACACCGCCAAACCAGCCAGCTTCCGGAATGGGCTCTTTTTGGCTATCTTTCTAGCTTGGGCCATATCAAACAGCTATGGTCACACCAGGCCCTTTCTGCTCTAGCTGAGGCAAGCAAAAGCAGCCCCCCCCGCCATGCTCCAGCAGCCTCCACTGCACTTGCAGCACTCCGTGCCTGAAGCCACAGCAGCCTTAAGCGCAGCTGCCCCATCTCCAAAGTGCCCTGAGGGACAGCCCAGAACAATACCCACAGGCAGCCAAGCTAGAGGTGGGTAAATAACAGGCCAAGAGACCCCTGGAATAGCAGCCACCCTGGTATGCTTTGCAAGGGTCTTTTGCCAAGACAGTCCCCTTCTGGGGCCCGTCTGCACATGTGGCTAGTCCAGCAGAGAAAACTGCCAGGGCTGCCCTGCAAGGACTCCTGTGCCTCAGAACTTCCAGAAATAATGCCAGGCCTGGCCCTGCCCACCTACCTGGAAATCGTTTCTCTTAATATTGGGAACATCCATGTTGTGGGTGGAGGGGCAGATATCTTCATATTTTTTTCCAGTGAAGATGTCTATGCCAACAAGATGCACCTAAAAACGAAGAGGTTTAAGATCTTAATATATTCTGGTGCCAGGTCCATCCCACCTAGAGGAACACTGCATGCTCCTTCAGCTGTAAAGGAGAGGGATTTGCTGCTATCTTGAATTCAGACTCTCAAGCCCCGAAGCCACAGGCAGGGCTACTTTTATCCACCCAATTCTGAACATGCTCAGAAGCAGGACTGGCTTTTCAGTAAGGTGTGTTTTAAATTAAAGCATTAACCACAAGCATTCCAAGGAGACACCACAACAAACTCTGCTCCACGAGTAATGCAGTGGGGGAAGAAACAGACATGTGACAAGGCCTTCTCAGCAGCGATGCTTTGCAGGTCAGGTTTTAAGAGGTGCACTACCTCCATTCATTGCACATGGGAGGCTGAAGCCTCTGACACGGGACTGGTGAAGGGACACAATGTCACGGGATATTCACCTTCCAAGTAGGGGCTCTGCGACAGAGCCGTCACTGGAGGGAGATTACAGACACATGGGCACATGTACTGCCACGATTGGGCACATGGGCTGCCACGATTGGGCACATGGGCTGCCACGATTGCCTGGCCCAGCCAGACCACTCGCCACAGAGTTGTCACACTTACTTTGGCATGGCCATGCTTGCCAGTCTTGGAAGTCGACATCTCTACAATCTTGCAGGGACGCCCCTTGAGCACCACAAAGCCGTTCTTGCGGAGAGCGGAGCACTGCATGGGGAAGGTGGCTGAGGCCCCAGCATCGCCGGTCTCAAAGTCGAGGTCATCAGCCATGGTGGATCAGATGTTACAGAAACTGCTGGGGTTAGGGGAGAAACACAAAGAAAAAGGCTCAGTCAGGTGGCAAGTGGCTCGTTTTCAATGTCAATACATTTACAAGAACTCAGCAAGTAGTAGACACCCAAGGGCTGTACTTAATGGTCCCACAGAGAGCAGAACATCGGTGTATCCATAGACTCATGATGATGTTTTCCCTTCCATTAGGGATGCCCATCATGTGACCCCAAAGAGCTCCCAATGAAAGCTGATTGTTCTCAAAGCTGATTTTTCTTATTCTGAGACATTCTCACTCCTCTGTAGATGGCAAGTGAAGCCTGACTCCACTCACCCCAAACATACCCAGTAAACACTACCTTGCTACTTAGCAAATCTTGCAGCATCAGACCACAGGGAGTCCAACATCCTGATTCCCACTGGCTGCTCCCAGAAAACCCAAAGAGCAGGAGGGTAAAGGCACATGTCTGTCCTAGAGGAAGTACAAGGCTAGCAAGGCCAGGAACCATAGAAAGGCCTCTGCACTTTGCAATCCCCCTTTAAAATCACCCCCAACCTTGGGGTAATTTCTTGTTCTGCGATTCCCCTCCCTCATCCTAAACCTCCTGCTAACCAGTTTTGCTTGATGCCCCAGCCAGCACTCATCCCCTTACCAAGTTTATTAAAGAGTACCTTGTGCAAGTGGCCACCAACATGCCTTGCAGCAACAATTCTAAGTCCCGCTGCATGGGGTGCTTCTGCTTCTCCCTCCTGAACTGGCCACTTATTTTCATAGATGGGCTGGCACTCTGAATTCTGTACCTCCCACAAGGCTTCTTGCTGAACCACTGGGGTTCAGTGGCAGGAAGAGTATATCACCAACCCATACTCACAGAAAAACCCTGTTGCTGCAGCAAGGGTGAGGGGTACCCAGACATCCCAGCCCATGTGGAGGTTGGGAAAAGCAGGCCTCCGTCAGTCTTGGAAGACTATGGTATCATGCTCTGCACTGCATAAACTGCATGTGAAGCATGAAAGCCTGGGCTGGATTGTTATGGAGGATAGGCTGTTAGCCAAGCAGCAAATCCCCCCTCTCCACACCACTGAATTAGTCCAATGGAATGGCAGAGGGATCCAGCTGCATCACAAAGCTGGGCTAAGAATAAGAGCTCACCCTGTCTTGTGGGGCCGACCTGGGAATCAAACCCTGGCCTGCTGGTTAACAGGCACAGTGTCTTAGCCACTTGCGCCAAAGCAGTACTCCATGAAACCCCAGCAGAAGGAAGCTGCCCCACAGTGCCTAAATAAGATTTTTAGCCTTGTGCACTTAATCCAACATTTGCCAAAGAGTGCTTACAAGCAAACCCCTCCTCATCTGTGCCATTACAATGACCATCCCTAAGACTTCCACTCACATCAGCTGTGTGGCAAACCTTTGCCAACAAGCTGATGCACTCAGCTTGAGTGATTGGCCTTCTCCAGTCTAGAAAAATCCACAGCCCTGGCATTCTGGAAATACCCACTGCTTCATGCGCCTCTTTGTGACCAGAAGGTGGCAACGGGATAGTGTCTAAAGCAACAAAGCTGGAGGTTCCAGGGAGCATCCTCCACACCCTGAGCTGTGCAGGTCCCAACAGGACATGCTAGCTCCAGGCAGAAGCATCTAGTGGGCAGGGGTGCTGCACCAACTCCACAGCACTGTTTGATGCCACCACCATCTCTTAATAAGATGCAACTGTTTATGGTGAATAAGAAGATCACAGCTCAAGTCTTACTCAACACAATGGGCTAACTTCTGAGGAAAACAAATATCGCTTTCAAACACTTCCAGCCATCTCAGCCTCATAAGCAATGCTTTTCCGGAGCACTTACTACCTTTATGAAATGAAGCATTAAACTAACGCTGCTAGCCAAGATTCTGCAACCTTCAACCGATTCAGCCCATTCTCAATGGGCCGTGAAATCTTAACCAGGCCTCTTCTTGTACAGTCCCATCTCCAAAGTTTTCCCTCTTGCATCAGAGCCTGAAGTGCCGTCTGGATTTCCAAGGCAGTGCTGCCGCTGCTGGCCTGCCCTGGCATTTAGACAAAGCAGAGACAGGAGACACGGCTGGGCTAGCTGAGTACAACCCCCACCTCTGCCGCACTGAGCTGGGCAGAGAGCACCAGGCAGATCCTTTCCCCTCTCCAGAGAGCTGCTGGGCTGGTTTTAGTTTTGACATGGCTGCTGTGGCTGCCCCACCTCCACCCCTGAAGCCACTCTGACCCTGCACCGCTAATGGATTCGGACAACTGCTCCGGCAGACTGACAACGCTCCCAGAGGAAGGAGAGGGGCCGCCCCCAGCAGCACAGTGGAGCGGCCTGGAGCACCACCACGTGCTTCCGATTTCTCTGCAGCTGGGGAGCAGGGGGCAGGAGCCAGGCAGGAAGTTTGAGCCTGCTTTGCAAGCAACCGGCCCACATGTTTGGAGGGAGACTCCCTTTCTTTCTGCCAACAGCAAGCATGATTCAGCTCCGCTGCTGCCACTGCAGAGACCAGCCCTAAACACATGGCTGTGGGAAGGGGGGAGGGAGGGAACAGCAGCACTCAGAAATAAGGGGCTCCTCTTTTACAGGCGTAGGATGACCTGCCCACTCATTTCTAGATGCCCCAACATCTCAAACTGTACAAAAATGCCCCTCATAAAAGTTGTTGCACCATCTCCATACGTTCCCCCTACACTCAAATCCCCACCATGTTTGTCATACTGCCCCAGATCTCCACACACTAATTCAGCAATAATACTCCAAACAGTGGCCCAGTTCGTCCCAAACCCAGGATCTCTGAAACGCAGAGGCCAAGTGCTACTCACTCCTATCCCCCAAAGCAGGGATCTCCAAACTTTTTGGCAGGAGGTCCACATCATCTCTCTGACACTGTGTCGGGGCAAAAAAAAATCTAATTTATATTTCAAATTTAAATAAATTTACATATAAGAATGTATTGGAGTGGGTAACAGGGCTTGCCGAGGGGCCGGGTAGAGGGATCTTGAGGCTTGCCAAGGGCCACACCTGGCCCAAGGGCTGGGGTTTGGAGACCCCTGTCCTAATGGGAATCCCAGGACAACGCAGAGAGGGAAGACAAAGGGCTATAGGAAGAAGGATTCCCCCAAGCAGAGAAGAGGGAGGTGAACAACAGCCACCAAGGAAGGCACTGACTTGTCTTTCCCTCTTTAGAAAGGAATAAGAAACAAATTATGGGCTTGGAACGTGTAGTCAAAATTCTGGGACCAAGGCAAAGTAAGCCACTGGAGCTCTCCTTTCCAAGGAGGTTTGTCCCCTTGAAAGTCTTCTTATACCCAGCTCTTTCACCCCATATTAAGCTGAAACCAAGCTGTGTCCTAGGCAGCCAGCCTGCTCTACTCCTGGCAAAGGAGACTCAAACTATATATACACAAGAACAGAGATTGATTACTCTGGACCACGTTGCAGCCTCAACATTAACTACATAGATGCCTGGAAAAGGCTGGATTTTCAACTGCTTGAATCACCCTGACTCTACGTGCTAGTGCTGTACGTACTAGTGGTATTTGGAAGGACTAAGATGCATCTGAGATTCCCTATCACACATTTAACATTTTCATGCATCCTCTCCAGGGGAAAGTTATCCTTCAACTATACACCACCTTTTCTCAATTTTCATACAGGAAAGCCCCAAACTGTCCCACATCCCTCAGAAGGGACTCTCCCTAGGCTCAGGGATGGTCCTACAAGCCACCCAGACTTCTATGCTAGGCAACATAGCAACCTTCAGGCACACCACACACACCAGTTACTCCAAAGGCCCATCTCTTCTGCCCCCTTGTATCACCTGCATTTCATATTATCAAGTGCAGCAGACAAGACCCCTTCCTCTATGCCAGGTCAACTCTCTGAAGCCCCGCTCAGATGCTTCTTCCCAGCCAAACCTGGCCTCTAAATAGAACCACCCTCCCCTCCTAACCAGGAACACTGCCTAGCCTCCAATGTACTGGGACACTTCCCAAAAGAGAAGAACCCCATCAGCAGTTTGAGTTCCCTTTCATTCCAATGCTGGGAGAAGATGCAGCTGCAGATCACCCAGAACAGCAGGTACCCGGCTGCAAATACCCATCTCTGGTATTTTCTGATCCTGATGCTTTAGGCTTCCTCCCCTCCTGAGCTCTTTCATAACTGCCAGAAGCAGGAGCATCCCAAATGTGTAAGGCCCCAATACAGCCAGCTCACCTTCTCACTGGAGTCAACCCAGCACCCGCCCATCAGGACAATGGAATAGTGGGGAATCTCCCAGTTAGTTCCCATACTGGGACACCTCAGTATGATTCAAAGGCAAGTCACAGACTACAGCCTGCAAATCCAGCGCAAAAGCACCTTCTCTCGTAATGGTATTATGACAAACGGCCAAGCAGATTCATCCAGCCGAAGCAGGTAACTCTCCCCAAGCCTGGGCAGAACAGAAGTGCCCTGCAAGCCCTGGGTAGACAAGAGACTCCGCACTATTTCCCTTCCCACCTATTCCCACAGACTACACAACTCCAGACTCTCCTGATCAACTAGGTCCTTGAATCCCCCCTTAAAACCACCGCCACACACGGAACAAGGTGCTGCACGGATCTCCTGGCATCAGATCAGTCACTCCTTGTGCCCAAGCAAAGCAGGCTGCAGGGCAAGCTGGGCAAGCTGACCTGGGCAATCAGCCTCCACGCTCTGCCACAAACACCCAGCAACATCCACCCCAGTGGACCACGTCCAGTAAGATGTGGCAAGAACAGAGACTGGGGCCCTGAGCGTGACTCAGAAGCAGGTCTCCCTTCCCTGCTCCACGTGCCCCGGAGGCAGGACACGCACCGCTGAGCCCCCCGCTCTCTCTGGCACTTCCTGAGAACTGGGTCCTCCAAAGCCCCAGTGCAGCCCCCCCTCTGCCTGCACGTCCATGCCCACCAGGGGGGAGGGAGGGGCAGTGCAGGCCTCCCCACACTCCTCCGGGGGTCAGGAACAGCTGGGGGCCTGTCCCTCCTTGCACGGGGAGGAGAGGGGGGAAGGCCTGCCTCTAGGCCCCCAACCCTGGGCAGGGGGGCCTGCAGGCAGCCCCAGAGGGGACCCAGTGCGGCCTCCCCCTGCCCAGCCAGGATCTCTCGAGGGGGCTGCACTCCCTTCCTCAGCCAGCCCGGGGGAGGGCCTGAGGAGCCCCTGGGACGGGCCCTCCCCCACCCGGGAGCCCCCAGCCCCTCCTCAGCCACGCGGGGGGACCAGCTCAGCGCCATGTTGGGCCTCCGGAGGAAGGGAGGCCTGGCCTGTCCCCCCCCTCTCCCCAGGCCAGGCCCGGCCAGCTCAGCCTCTGCCATGTGGGGCCCGCCGGCACTGAGGAGCCCGGATGAGGGAGGCCGGGACGGTCGCGGGGCGAGGTGGGGGCGGCGAGGCCGAACTAGGCCGCGCGAGCTCGGCTCCCCTCAGAGGCTCCCCTCCCCCCGCACGAGGAGCGGCGCGCGACACCGCCTCAGCCGCCAGGCCACGCAGGGAGGGAGGGAGGCGCGCGCACGGGCGCCGGCCTCCCCTCAGCCGCTCTGTCGCTCGCTCACTCACCCGCCCGCGCGCTCAACCGCCGCCACTGCTGCCTGCTGCAACCCTGCCCGCAGTGCGCATGCGCACTTATCGCCTCCCTCTGCCCTCCCCCGCCCGGCCGCACGCGCACTCCCAGCACCCCGGGCTCCGCCGCGCACGCCACGCCTCCGACGCGCTCTGCGCCTGCGCACCACGCTCTCGCCCCGCCCCCTTCTCCACGGCTTCGCGCATGCGCGCCCGGCCGAGAGGGAAGAGCCGGCCTGCCTCAGCGCGGGACGGCCACGCCTAGGCTCTTGCGCATGCGTCCGCCACCGCCATTTGCTTTTCCCGCGCGCATACGTACTAGCGCCGCCTGCGCGTGTGTGACCGCAGTGCGCCCTCCTCGCTACGGGGGACGTCACGTGACGCAACCATAGAGAGGGCGGCGCTCCTGTCACAGCCGCCGTCTTGGGCTGGGTGCCGTGGGCGGGGCACTGCCAGGAGAGGCGCGCGGTGACGTCAGAAAGAGCGTGCAGTGCCCCGCCCACCGGTGGAACTTTAAGAGTAGGCCCCGCCCAGGCGTATGGAAGCCGGGAGGCTTGGCCTCGAGGCCGGAGTGCGTGCCTGGGGACGGCGCGGCTTCTGCTGACGGTTCGAGCCCCCGGTGGTCCTGACTCCGCACGAGGGGGCAGGACCCTGGCGTCCCGCACATGGCCTGAGCCCCACCATGCTTCGCCGGGGAGCGCGGAGCGGGTCCTTGATGGCCGCGGGCGGCAGGACTAGGCGCTGCGTCGGTCCCTTGAGGACTGGTCGGATCCCCCCCCTGTGGGGTCGGAGCTCCTTCGAGCCGCTGGATCCCACCGCAGCGCCTTGACTTTTCACGCCCCCTCTAACTCCGGCGTCTCCAGGCCCAGCCCCGGCATGCGACCACTCAAACGATGCGCCATCGCCGGCAGAAGCCGATGGAACAGCCCCCGGCGCGGTAGCTCCGCAACAGGCAGAGGTATGGCCCGAAAAGCCCCTGCGTGGCGAAGAGGAGCCCTCTCTGCGTCTTCCTTCCACCCATACTTCCCTGGGAGTAAGACCCATGGAACACGATGGAGCTTAATTTTGAGTAGACTGCAACCCTAGGCATGTCTACTCCGAAGTAAGTCCCATTTTTTCTAAAGTACTTGCTCCCAGGAAAGTGTGGTTAGGATTGCAGCCTTCATTGTCCTCCTTTTTTTCCTTGGAAATGGGTTGAATGGCTTCAAATGGGACTTTCAATGTAGCCTTAACGTAATAGTTTTGAATTTAATAGTAAGGCTGCAATCCGAAAGACACTTTCCTGGGAGTAAGATCCATGGAACACGATGGAGCTTACTTTTGAGTAGACTGCAACCCTAGGCATGTCTACTCCGAAGTAAGTCCCATTTTTTCTATAGTACTTACTCCCAGGAAAGTGTGGTTAGGATTGCAGCCTTCATTGTCCTCCTTTTTTTCCTTGGAAATGGGTTGAATGGCTTCAAATGGGACTTTCAGTGTAGCCTTAACGTAATAGTTTTAAATTTAATAGTAAGGCTGCAATCCGAAAGACACTTTCCTGGGAGTAAGATCCATGGAACACGATGGAGCTTACTTTTGAGTAGACTGCAACCCTAGGCATGTCTACTCCGAAGTAAGTCCCATTTTTTCTATAGTACTTACTCCCAGGAAAGTGTGGTTAGGATTGCAGCCTTCATTGTCCTCCTTTTTTTCCTTGGAAATGGGTTGAATGGCTTCAAATGGGACTTTCAGTGTAGCCTTAACGTAATAGTTTTAAATTTAATAGTAAGGCTGCAATCCGAAAGACACTTTCCTGGGAGTAAGATCCATGGAACACGATGGAGCTTAATTTTGAGTAGACTGCAACCCTAGGCATGTCTACTCCGAAGTAAGTCCCATTTTTTCTATAGTACTTACTCCCAGGAAAGAGTGGTTAGGATTGCAGCCTTCATTGTCCTCCTTTTTTTCCTTGGAAATGGGTTGAATGGCTTCAAATGGGACTTTCAGTGTAGCCTTAACGTAATAGTTTTAAATTTAATAGTAAGGCTTCAATCCGAAAGACACTTTCCTGGGAGTAAGATCCATGGAACACGATGGAGCTGACTTTTGAGTAGACACGGTTAGGATTGTGCTCTAAGTAATATAGTGTTTAAATTAAGCACGTGAAAGCAATATGTATGAGTGTTTCCAGCTTTTATTTTGTCATGCCCTACATTTTTCTGGAGCATCCTACATTTTGGGAGGCCTTGTCCTCTTTTTCAGTTATGACATCCGGTCGTCCTTATCCAGGGTGGGTAGTGGCATAGCTAGAGGGGGGGTTGAGCAGTCAGTCTGGAGGGGGCTACAAAAGACCCCCCCTTACCATTCCAGGTGGGGGGAGCAAAACAGAACCTAAGGGAAGAGGCCCCTTGCAAGGCCTCCCTCCAAGACTGACTGCTCCAACCCCCTCTAGCTATGCCACTGGCTTAAAGACCTACATGAACTTCAGGACCAAGGTTAGCCATGTGGCTCTGAACACAGTGATGTGTACTGATCTTATATCCTCTGGTCTCCTCCTGTATTGCTTTAATTAGTTTTCATTATTTAAATATCTTAATTTATGGTGTTTATTTTTGTTCTTAGGCTGCATCCTGCCCTGAACAGAGGAAAGGGAAGCCTAACACTCTTGTGGGTAAAATCAGCACAAGAAAACACTCCTCTCTTTACAACAGGAAAGAGATTTGTAGATATGCAGAGATCACAAATGCATGCAAATGAATGAGGTTCTGCCCTTGATGGGAGATGAGATTATGCAGGGATCCTGATGAAGCCGACATCACAATCCATGCCAGGCCAGCACAATGTTTTGGCACATTGATGTGCTGTGGAAAGGTCTGGAGGTGGCGCACGACTTTGAGAAAGGCCATACAGTAGTAAGGCCATGGAAGGACTTCTACAGAATCTTGTCAATTGTGAAAAACTGATGTATCTGTGTGTATTTATTTATTTATTTAGGAGATGGAAAGGGTTCAAAACTGCTGATCCATGTATTGATTGATCCACGTGCCGATCCATGCTGCGAAGGAGTGAGGCTCCCTCCAGACTGATTGCTGCACCCCCATCTAGCTACGCCACAGGCTCAGGGATAAATAAGCCTTGCCTGCCCCTCTAGGAGGAAATGCTTGAGTTCTTTGCCTCTCCTTCTCCTGGGTCGCCCTGATCCTCACCGCTTGTAAACCTCTAGCTCTCGGCTACACACCCAGAAGCACCTGCTGATTCAGTGCCCTATCCGGCCACGGTTCCCGCCGCTCCCCTTGGCATGGATCCCTGGCAGGAGAAATAAGCAGCGCTGGGGGTGTCTCTCCTGCATGACTTGCCTCCTGGTCACTTTCTCTTCCTAGTTGCTCCCAGTCATTGTTTATTGGGCTCTTGGACAGGCGAAACCGAGAGAATGACGTGCCGCCCACTAGGCCTCCCGAGCGATGCCAGCTTGACTGGGAGGCTGATCCTTGCCATAAAGAGTTATGCTGGGATGTTCCAGGTGATAAGGTGTATATGAGGGTTGGGTTGCCATAATTCTCTTCCACAAAACCAGGACAGGACACCTGGTCAGACTTGCCAAGTATGAGAACGCAATCCCCCAAAACCAACTATCCCTGTTTTCCAGGACATATGGCAACCCGATATGAGTCTATATGCAACCCTATGGACATATTACAACCCTATACGAGTCTACTCGGGACTTATGGGAACCCTATATGATTTCCACAACCATCCCCCTCTCCTCCTTTTCCAGGGCAGCTTTGTGTGCCCAACTTCTGGAGATACAGTGGTGCCTCACGTAACAAGTTTAATTCGTTCCGGAAGCCTGCTTGTTATGTGAAACATTCTTAATGCGTAGCAGATTTTCCCATATGAAATAATGGGAACTCAGACAATTGGTTCCACAACCCCCAAAATATTCATATAAAAATATTAACTGGATGTAAAAATGATGACAAAACATTGGAATTGAATTCAAAACATGCATTCGGTGTGCAGGATCCTACTTGCCCCAAATCCAGAGTAACCACAGGAGCATGTAAGATACTATATGTGCACCCATAGTTATTGCACCACCTAGTGAAAACCCATGGGAAATTCATATTGGAATCCAGAGTAAGTTGTTCTTACACTGGAGCAAGGACTCCCCGTAGTTACTCTGGATTTTGCCCTTAGGCTGCAATCCTAAAGACACTTTCCTGGGAGTGAAACCCATTGAACACAATGGGGCTTACTTCTGGGTAGGCATGTTTAGGAGGCTGCAATCCAAGTCACTTTCCAAGTGCCTCCCCACTTTCTCCTCCTCTTCCTCCTGAGCCTCTCCCCCTGTTCCCTTCTGCGTATCCCTGAGCTGCTTCCCTCTTCTCCGCTGCTCTTCTCTCCCTCTGCCCAGCGGATGCCGGGCCACAGGTGGAACAGTGCACAAGTGTTGCTTTTGCTATGGGCAGGCAGCCCTGATGCTATTTAAAAGGTCTGCCCCACAGTGCATCTATCCCAACTGCCAACCAAGTGAAGCAACGCTTGTTATGTGAGGCAGAATCCTAGAGGAATTTTTGCTTGTTGTGTGGGTCACTTGTTAAGTGAGGCACTTGTTAAGCAAGGTACCACTGTATTTTATTGGGCTTACTTCTGGCAAAACAGATGCCAACCGAGCGATAAAAAGGAATAAATTGCTGGAAAGCTTTAGAAACAAAGAACATCTTTTAACAATTCTCCAGAAGGAAAAAAAGAAGGAAAATACTGTATATTTGGGTGACAGCTGAGCAAGGGGATCCCAGAAGGGGAGGAAATTCTAATTCTTCATCATGGACCAGGGTGGAGAGACAGCCCTGTCTAAACCAGTGATACTCAAAGTGGGGATCAGGACCCAGGGGTGGAATCCACCATCTTGGAATCTGGCACTGGGCTTTCCTGGGAGTAAGTCTCATTGAACACAATGGGATTTACTTCCAAGTAGACACAGAGGAGCTCTGGCATCACAGTGATGTCACATCCTGGTAAGTGTAACAGGGGGTCCCAGATGAATTTGAAAGGGGGTGCCGGGCTTAAATGCCCGCTACCCCATTGTCTGCAGGGATGGTGTTTGAGGCACAAGGGAGTGTGTGCAGCATTTCAAAACTACCTGATCAGTTAACACACCACCGGGTATGGCGTGGTGGTGAAATACGGTATAATTAGTGGCTTCACCAGCGGAATGGGAGGAAGTCAGCATCACACCAATTTGTAAAAGGGAGTCAGGAGTGGCTTGAAAAGTTTCAGATCTGTTGTCTTAATGCCTTCCCTGGTCAATTGATGGTAATCATCATCCAAGCTGGTAATAAATAATATTATTAAATTAATAAATAAATTTCCAACCCCCCCTGCTCACCTGTGGACCACTTGCAGCACACCACTGTGCCATGGCACACTGGTTGAAAATCACCGGGTTACGCACATAGAAGGACAAGCCCTGCCAAGGAAGAATCAACACGGCTTCGGCAAAAGTAACAATCATCAAATGTTTAGAGTTCTGCCAGTAAGAGCACAATCCTAACCATGTCTGTGCAAAAGTTAGCCACCCGTTGTGTTCAATGGATCTTACTCCCAGGAAAGTGTCTTTAGCAGGTGCATCAGAGTTCCTCCTTGAAGACTTTGTAGTTTATTTTGTAGTAAACCTAGTGGCCGTGGGCTAAAGAAAGGGCCTGTTTGTTTGTTTGTTCATTTAATAAATGCATATTCCAGCATTCAGACAGAGTATTCCTGGGGCAGATCTGATGGGTTGCTAAGAGGGGGTACAAAGTACTGGGTTTTGCGAGTTCCTAAATATGCTGCAGCTCCACTGTCCTTTCTGAGCCATTCTGTGGGGGGAAGCAAAATGAAGGTGTTCACCGGGACTGTCCCTGCACTCCATCCTGCATGCACTGCCTTCGTGCTTTGCCCCCCTCCCAGCTACACCACTGCTTGAGAAAAGTTTGCAAAATTATGCAGTGGTTCAGAGCTGCCCCTCTTTTAACAATACTGAACTACTACGTTTTATTGATTACTAGCAAAATTTACCTGGCAGGTGCAGGGTTTGGGCTGGGTTTATCAATCTTCAATGTTAAGTATAGGACGAAAATGCATTGTACCCCTTTTGCCCCTTTAGGGGTTAAATTTCTAAATATCAGCTCTTAGTGGGTGCTAACGTCATGTAAGGAATACCCTCCCAAAAGTTTATACTTCTTGGTCCAGGGGTTTGGGCAGGGTGTTGATGAGTCAGCGATTCTTCAGTGTATAGGGACAAAAATGCATTGCACCCCTTTTCACTCCTTTATGTTTGAAATTTCCGGAAACCAGTTCTGAGCGGTACCTCCGTCATGGAAGGAACACCCTGCCCAAATTTCACTCTTCTAGGCTGGGTGGTTTTGGCTGGGTGTTGATGAATCAGTGAGTCAATGAATCAGTCAGTGACTTTTCAGTTTTTTATATCTAGAAGACGACGAGGTGATTCAGGACAGAAATGAGGCAGGAGTGGACTTCTCAGCTCCAGGAATAATTATTAACCTGTGGAATTCACTGCCACAGGGGTAATCACAGGCTTTACAAAAAATGAGAAAAAGTCAAGGAGAAAAGGGTTAACTGGGTCTGTTAGAGGCTAACGAGAACCTCTGTTCAAATAGGGTTGCCATATATCCCCCAGAACCAGGACAGTCCCCATTTTCAGGGACTGCATATACTCTAAAGTTTGACGGGGTTCTGTCTGGGTTTTGTGGAACAGAATTATGGCAACCTTATGTTCAAAGGCAGTACAGAGAATAGAGTGGTGAAAAAGGCACTCTGCAGCTGCTCAGAGGCACTTTATTTCATCCATTCCAAGAGCGGACTTTTTGAAGGCTTGGTGTGAAGCAGGCCCAGCTAGTCCCCGACCCCTCTGGGGGTGCAGCTATTTTGAGAGGAGGGCAGCCTGCCAGTGACTCCAGCCAGCAGGAGGATCTCAGGGCAGAGATGCCAGAGCCCGAGGGGCTGCCTGAAGGGCGGCAAGTGTCACTCCAGGGGGGCTGCAGACACGGCACTTGGCTTGGCTCTTGGGTGGCATCTCTCCTCCCAAGGAGACCGAGCAGGCCTGAGCAATCCTCTTCCAGGCACACGTTGCCTGGCTGCAGTGGCTCAACAGGTGCAGCACCCTGTTCTTAGCACCTGCCAGGGTAGGGTTGCCATCATTCTCTTCCACAAAGTCGGGACAGGACCCTCTGCCACACTTCCCATGATATCAACACAATCCCCCCAAATCGGGCCAGTGTCTGTTCTGCAGAAGGTATGGCAACCCTAGGCCAGGGAGATCCACACAGGCCTGCGCTCCAGAGTCCAGGAGGGCTGGGGAGGCAGCACTGGAAGCCAAAGGAGCACCTTCTGAACTCTTCAGAAACTGCCAGGGGGACTCTTCGGCCTCCTTGTCCAGAACATGTCCTCTTTTTCCAGGAAATGTCTTTTTAATCCTCTTTTTCCAGGACGTGTCCTCTACTGGCCCTCTTTTCCAGAACATATCTTATTCTTGAACTCTTTCCAGGTCATGTCCTCTTTTGATCCTCTTATTCTAGGACATGTCCTCATTTGGTCCTCTTTTTCCAAGACATGTTCTCCTTTGGTGCTCTTTTTCCAGGACATGTCCTCTACTGGCTCTCTTTTTCCAGAACATATCTTGCTCTGGAACTCTTTTTCCAGGAAATGTCCTCTTTTGATCCTCTTATTCCAGGACATATCTACTTTTTTGTTCTCTTTTTGTCTTCTTTTTCCAGGACATGTTCTCTTTTGGCCGGGACATGTCCTCTATTGGTCCGCTTTTTCCAGGACCTATCTTATTCTGGACCTCTTTTTCCAGGAAATGTTCTCTTTTTGTCTTCTTTTGGTCCTGTTTTTCCAGGACATGTTCTCCTTTGGTCCTCTTTTTCTGGGACATGTTCTCTTTTGGCCCTCTTTTTTCCAGGACATGTTCTCCTTTGGTCCTCTTTTTCCAGGACATGTCCTCTACTGGCTCTCTTTTTCCAGAACATATCTTGCTCTGGAACTCTTTTTCCAGGAAATGTCCTCTTTTGATCCTCTTATTCCAGGACATATCTACTTTTTTGTTCTCTTTTTGTCTTCTTTTTCCAGGACATGTTCTCTTTTGGCCGGGACATGTCCTCTATTGGTCCGCTTTTTCCAGGACCTATCTTATTCTGGACCTCTTTTTCCAGGAAATGTTCTCTTTTTGTCTTCTTTTGGTCCTGTTTTTCCAGGACATGTTCTCCTTTGGTGCTCTTTTTCTGGGACATGTTCTCTTTTGGCCCTCTTTTTTCCAGGACATGTTCTCCTTTGGTCCTCTTTTTCCAGGACATGTCCTCTACTGGCTCTCTTTTTCCAGAACATATCTTGCTCTGGAACTCTTTTTCCAGGAAATGTCCTCTTTTGATCCTCTTATTCCAGGACATATCTACTTTTTTGTTCTCTTTTTGTCTTCTTTTTCCAGGACATGTTCTCTTTTGGCCAGGATATGTCCTCTATTGGTCCGCTTTTTCCAGGACCTTTTCCTATCTTATTCTGGACCTCTTTTTCCAGGAAATGTTCTCTTTTTGTCTTCTTTTGGTCCTGTTTTTCCAGGACATGTTCTCCTTTGGTGCTCTTTTTCTGGGACATGTTCTCTTTTGGCCCTCTTTTTTCCAGGACATGTTCTCCTTTGGTCCTTTGTGACTGATTGAATGAGAGGTGGGGGGGGGGACAGGACAGGTGGCAGGAGGAACCTCCCCACCCAAGGACCCGAAAGGGAAAGCCACAAGTCTCAGCTGCTGGGTAGATGGCACAGGTACCAGCATCTGTCTAGCACTTTAGTGATCCTCTAAGGATTTTGAGTCTGGTTCATGGCCAGAGTTGAGCCTATTTCTCTTTAGGTCAGTTTTTAGCCTTAAAGCCCTCCTGATCAGGTTGGCCATCTCCCGTCTGAAGACACTCTTCCCGCAACCCGTAAGATGTAGTCCATCCTTTGCTAGGAGTCCTTCCTCAAGGAAGTTCATCCTGTGATCCCAGAATCCAAATCCTTCTCGATGACACCATTTTCAAAGCCAGCTATTGACCTGGAAAATCCTGCCATCTCTCTGAGGACCTTTGCCGATTACTGGGAGGATGGATGAGAACACCACTGGGTATCCCCCAGACCCTTAATCTTCCTGCCCAGAGCTTCATCATCCATTGTGTCCATAATCTATAGTCCACTGTGGTTTTTTAGACTGAGATCACCCACAATTTGGCTCTGGATTTTTCTTTCTGGCACCACAATTTAGGAAAGGAACTTTATGGGATCAGTATGGCTTGAAGAGCTGTGGTTTTTGCATAGTCTTAGTAGCCTGGGATCAAAAACCTCAGAGCTATTCACAGCTGGAAACTTTTGAGTGGCCATTGGCTTTCAAGACAGTCCAGAAGCATTTCTAGTCCATTCAGGCAGTCCCAACAGGCAGCTGTCAACCATGGAGAGGGGTCTTTACGTCCCACTTGACAATGATGGAGAGGGGTTTCACATTGTCAAAGCTTTTAAGAGTCTTAGTCCGTGCCTATCCAGGCCAGCATGTTCCAAGCAGTCACTTGGGGGCTTTTCGCCCCCTTTCGCTTCTCTTTTTCTTTGGCAAGTGTCCTGCAGCTGGAGAGCTGGTGAGCTGAGAAACTCTTTCAGCATCTGGAGAGCGTGGCGCACACACACAGATGCTTCCCAGGGAAAAGAGCGCAGTCCTTGAAAGCTTCTCCGTGTTTGCAGCATGCGGTGGGTGCCTTCAACACAGTTCACTCCCACTCGTTTGCAGAAAGAAGTCCTTCCGGGAACAACAAGCACCTGATTTTGGAGTCCAGAGGAGGCTGGGAATTGAGTCTGCTGATCAGAGAGACGAGGCTCAGTGCTCCTCAGGCAGGTTCTTTCTCTTTCTTTGGCAGAGAGAGGCTTTTTCACTTTGCTGGCTTCCCAGGGATCAGACTTCTGGGGAAGCTTTTCTTGGGGTGTGGCCTTGTCCCTCCCTCTTTGGTAGGTCCCCGCGTTCCCTACGGACGATTACGTTCCGTGGGTACTTGCAGCTGCCATGAGGTGGGGGTTCTTCTGCCACACACCCTCCTTGGTGGAAGCAAACTCTTTGAAATGCTGTCTTATTTTGGCAATTCCCCCAGTTTCTCTCAGCTTGGGGGGGGGGTCATGAAAAAATATGTTCAACCCATATTCTGCACACCCAGGACACTGACTTTGGGAAACCCTTGGTTCTTTTTGCTCTTTGGTTGCAAATTTAAAAATATGGGTTCAAATGATTCCCAAGTTTGATTGAGGTTGAAGCTAGTTCACCGGCTTGGGAAGAGACTGCTTTCTCTCTGCCATCAGACCTGACTACAAGGGTGTTCCCTTGGTATGGCAGAGTTCTTTGATCCACGATAATACCCCTTGATCTGAGAACCAAAAAGGAATGTAGCGTATTGGGTTTTTGGTTCCTTTTCAGAAGAGCCAGTTGCAGGGGGTCTGTTAGGTGATGGCTTGCTCTTGGATTAGGGTGGCGTTGTACCTCCTTTTTCAGGACTTTCAGGGGTACTGATGGTCATGGAGCTTTCAGCCATGTCAGATTCTGACTGCATGGTCAACCAGATACTGGGGGAGGGTTTTACTGTTCTGGAGCAAGAGGCTTTTTGTTGCAGTGTCTTCCTCACTTTACAATTTATGTGCTGGTTCCGGTAGCTACTCTGCAGCCTAAGGCTGATAGCCTTCCCTTTTGAGAACCCGTGCATTCGGCTTCCTGCCACCTCTCTTGAACCTACAACTTTATCTCTTCTGCAACCCACTACTTTCAGAGTCTAGGTTTCACAGGCAAACCCATCTGTTACTAGTCAGACTCTTGAATTTCAGGGAAGTGTTCCCTCTTCCCTTTCAATTGAAAGGGGTGTTCACTTTCCAGACCAAGTACTTCTGTGGGTGTTAGTACTCTGCTCTGTGGGTCTTTTCTTGCTTGTCTTTAGATTCCAGTTTGGTCCCTTTGGCAGTTTTTTGGTTCCCCTTTGCTCTGCTACCTTTTGATGTCTAATTTCCTCTCCATCAGAACATGTTGGTTGGTACCCAGGAAGTGAGTAGATCAACTGGAGCAGTCCACTGATGTCCAGTCCACTGTTTAAGGTGGGCGCAAATCCTCTTTTGTCTTGAGGCAGCTCCTGGACCTCTCGGCAGCCTTCGACACCATCGAAGGTGTCTTCTGGGTCGGTTGACCGGGTTGGGGATTGGAGGCACTGTTCTGCAGTGATTCCACTCCTTCCTGGCTGACAGGTCCCAGAAGGTGGTGCTGGGGGATGCTTGCTCGGCACCCTGGCCTCTTTGGTGCGGGTGCCGCAAGGTTCCATTCTATCCCCCATGCTATTTAACATCTACGTGAAGACGCTGGGAGAGGTCATCCAGAGGTTTGGAGCTCTCTCTCCTTTTCTCCTGAGTCCAAGGAGGCAGCTGAAGTCCTGAATCATTGTCTGGAGGCAGCGGGGGACTGGATGAGGGTGAACAAGCTGAGATAAGACAGAGGTTCTCCAGAAGTTCTTCCACAACAATACCTGGAAGTCCTCGACTCGGGTATTGGAATATCATCCTGTTCTGGATGGGGTTGCACTCCCTCTGAAGGCACACGTCCGCAGCTTGGGGGTTCTCCTGGATTCCCAGCTGCTCCTGGAGTCCCAGGTGGCGGCTGTGGCCAGGGGATTCTTTGCTCAGCTTCGGCTGATTTGCCAGCTTCAACCACACCTGAGTTGCTCAGATCTGGCCACGGTGACCCATACCCTTGTGACATCGAGACTGGATTACTGTAACGAGCTCTACGTGGGGCTGCCTCTGAAGACGGTCAGGAAGCTGCAACTAGTCCAGAATGCGGCGGCCCTTGTGGTTGCTGGGGCTTGTTGGTTCGACTCTGTGGGGCCACTGCTTCAGCGACTACACTGGCTGCCCATTCGTTTCCGGGCTGAATTCAAACTGCTGGTCCTGACCTTTAAAGCCCTAAACGGCTCGGGTCCAGGGTATCTGAGGGACCACCTTCTTCTGTACAATCCGACCCGTCACCTAAGGTCATCTGAGGGGGCCCTACTGACTGTGCCACCACTAAGAGATGTGGCAGCCAGACAGGGCCTTCTCGATGGTGGCACCCCGGCTTTGGAACTCCCTCCCCTTAGAACTGAGGAAAGCTCCCTCAACACGGAGCTTCAGGCGGAGCCTTAAAACCTTTTATTTTAAAAAAGCTTTTTAGGGGGCAGAGGTTGGGGGGCTCTTGTTTTATTGTTTTTAATCTGTTGTTTTTAGCTATCTGTTTTAATTGTTTTTATCAAATGGTTCTATTTATGTTTTTAATTATGTTTTATGGCAGCCGCCTTGAGTCAGGCTAATTTGCCCAAGAAAGGCGGGATATAAATTTTTAAAATAAATAAGTAAATAAATACCACAGAGTCCACTGCTGAGAAGGTCTACTCAGGAGTAAATCCTGTTATAGTCGGTGGATCTTATTTGTTGACAAGAATGTCAACAAGAGGCCAGAATAGGCAGGTGTCGCCTTTGGCTAGCTGGTATTTCTTTTCCAGGATATTCTGTGGAGGGTTTTTGGCAGATCTTCCCATGAACACATCCACATTCAAATATCCAAAGAACAGCCAATCCAGATGCTGTTGCATTTCTTTTCCAGGATCTGCTCTGTGGTTTTCTGCAAGCCTAGAGAAAACATCATTTACATCAAGGTCTTGGCTACACCGCCAACGAGTAGAGAAGTGGGGACCCAAACACCGTCCGTCACAACATGCACCTCGCAACTCCTTTTTTTCCCAGAACGTTCCAGGATGTCTGGATCCCATTGAAGAACAAATATTATCAGTTCAACAAGTTCTGCAGGACCACACTCCCAGTGTGGCCAGTGTTTTACCACCAGAGCAAAGCCCAAGTAGTGCTTCTGCCAACAATGGAGCACGGAGCTCTTTCAGAGAGCAGCACCCAATGCAAAAGCCAAGAAATGGCTGTCAATTCTTTCTACAGCCTCAAACAGACGTTGAAATGCTCTCGGCGAACACCTTTTCAGTCAGAGCAAGGTCAGAAAGCAAAACGCTATACGACAATGTGTACAGATTCAAAACAGCAATAACTCACACTATCTTTTGCAGATTGAATGGTTGTTAATGGGCAGATTATTAAACTTTCCTTTCTCAATAATTTGAAGGAACAAAAATAATAAAGTACCATCAATCCCTCCTGCAAATGGCCCTGATCCCCAGTGCCACGATCAGCGCCAACGACTTTACAGCACAAAAACTGCTGAGGGTAAGGGGCGTGGCTTGTGTGTGAGGGGCGTGGCTGTCTCACCTGTCACCTGTCCACCTGCTGGCGTGTGGCCCATTGGGGAGTCCTGGGTGAGGGAGGGGCTTATGTGTGGGGTGGGCGTAGCTCACCTGCCTGGAGGGAAATCTTATTTCCTGCTCCTTCCCCCAGCCTGGTGGACTCTGAGGGGTGCTACCTGATGCCCAGGTAACCCTGGAGGTGGGTTCTCTGGTGTCATGGGGGTGGGTGTGAAGGGCGGACGTGGGTGGGGCTAGGGGGAGGTCGGGGTGGGCAGACAAGATGTCCCACCTTCACCTGCCCCACAGGTGAGGCATGTGGCACATGCAGCCTTTAAATCCCTCCAGGTGAAGTTGCATAGAAGTTGTCTTCTATGCAGTAGGTAAAGGTGGACGTAGTGGCACGGGTAGAGGAGGGAGCACTCGGTCTTGGAGGGAAACCCCCCATGGGGGACTCCCACTGGGAGCCATTTCAGGTGGGGGTGCAAAACATCAGCGTTTGCCCTGTATTGCACCCCCTACCTGGAACGGCTCTGGGGAGGGAGCCCCTTTCATGTCATGAACAGTGCCCTCCAAGACTGCCCACTCCTCTTTTGCCGGAAGGGGTTGTGAAGGCCTTGGGAAACGGGTTGTTCAGGGGTTGGTTCCCCCCGAGAGGCAAAGCTCCTCATTTTGCTGACAGTCTTTGGCATCTTTGTAGAGAACCAAAATTTTACTGGGGGCACAAAGGTAGAATTGCCTAGAAATTCTTTTTCCAGCTGTTCCCGGGAGTAAGTCTCACTGAACAAAATGGGACTTACTTCTGAGTAGACACGGAGGAGCTCTGGCATCACATCCTGGTAAATTTGACAAGGTTTCCCAATTTGAAAAGCTTTCTGAGTTTGAAAGGGCTGAAATGCCCGAGTACCATTGGCTTAGATGAGTAAGCTGTGCTCCCCTTAAGGATGTTCCCACTGTTACCCTTTGGCCCATGAAGCTGAATCTCCAGTGCCAAACTCCAGAGTAATGAGAAGGACACTCTGATTTCCCTGGCTCTTGCCAGGCGAGTGTCAGCTGAAGCCGGCCTCTTCCAAGAGAGAAGTCTCTGAGTCAGGGGATCAAAGACTAACTGGAGACTAACTGATCCCCAGCTCTCTTCTGTTTGGTTCCACCCATGAGAACTTGGTCCTCACAGGTTCTCTGCAGAGTTTGCTGCGTATTTAAATACTGATGTTGGTGGGTGTGTTGACAAGACTGTTGAAGCTGCCTCTTCATCCACTTCATGCCCTTGACTTGAAAATCTGGGCTGGTGGATGGGTCTGACCTGCCTGGGTGTGATGTTGATTGGGACGCATACCAGCGTTTCAACATGGAGCCGATGGGGGTGTACATGGGGGAGAGCCTCCATGTTTGGAACAGACAAATTACCCTCCCCTTGACATCAAAGACTTTCCGGATGCAGTGGAAGTGTGGACTGTGAGTGACATGGTGGAGTTGTGGAAGACAGGTGGAAGGGGAGGACCAAAACGGAGGGGTATCACTGGGACCTTCCACAAGGTGGTACGCTCGAGGGGGTGTTCCCTCGTTGATGGGGATTTGGTGGGAAGAGATGGGGGAGGGGTGCAGGATATAAGAGAACGGGAGGGGGAGCAACGAGAAGTTCTCTGGCGGGAGGACTTGCCTTGGAAGGAGCAGAGTACTTATCAAGCAGGGGGGGAGAACCCAAAGAACCTATCCTGAGAAGCCCTAACCCTGAGGGAGCAGGAGCTTCAACTCGGAATTGAAGACAACAATCCAGGACCCCTTCCCAAGCCAAAGCCCGAGATGACTGAGAAAGAAGAGGAGAGGAGGCAGCGGAAGCGGGACATACCTGTAAAAAGACACAAGAGTTAAGAATGTTGTAAAAGGAAGATTAAGCTGTCAAAAGAGAGACACTTACCTGATGGTGGTGGGGTTTGTTTGTGGTTGTTATTATATGCCTTGTAACCGACAAGGTAAGAACAGTTTATTGTTGTGAACTGAAGATCTATGCAAAGTAAACGTGTTGAAAGCTTACTCACCTGTGCCTGCCTTTAAAACGTAGACCCGGAGGGAGGAAGACAATGAGACTCAGATCTCAGTGGTTTTAGAGGATCAGACCCCCGAGGGAGGGAGTACTGGAAGGAGAGGAAGGAGGATCCGTGACACTGGGCAAAAGGCTTGTGGCTGGGGCCAGCTCAGATGGTGCCTCTTCCAGTCTCAGACATGAACTCCATGCTGGTGTCTGCTCAGGATTAGTGCCAGGCTCTGGCACCCTCTGAAGGTGTTGCATGCAGAGGTGGGCTGAGCCTCCCCCAAGATCCGGTTCGCCGGAAGTTGGGGGGTGGGGCCGGGGTCAGGGGGCGGGCCTAGGGGTGGACTCCCAAGCCCGGCGCACTGCGCATACGCCAACCCCTGGCGCATGCGCAATGCGTCTCCTCCTACCGGAGGAGGCGCACATCGCGCGTGCCTCTTCCAGCAGGAGGAGACACGGGGGGGAGAGATGGCGGCCGGCGCGAACCGGTCCGCCCTCTTTTTCCTTTCCCTGCCACTGGCAGTTCGCCACGGCAGGGAAAAGGCAAGATCCGGTTCGGGGGAGTAGGCCCGAACCGGCATCTGCCCACCCCTGGTTGGATGCCAAAGCAGCCCTCAGTGCTGAGCTGAGGAATCGTGTTCTCTCTGCACTTGCAAGGGTGCTTGTGGGTGCTGCCCCCAAGGAGCCAACAGACTTGGAATCTTCTAGAGTGACTGTTTTAATCAAGGAGGCAAGGAGCAGGATGCCAAGTCCAAAACCCTCTTCTTCCTCCAATGACACCGCCTATGTAGCATATGTGTTTTAATTGTTTTTAATTGAATTGTTCTAGTTATGTTTTTAATTAGGTTTTATGTCACCCGCCTTGAGTCGGGCTAATGGCCCGAGAAAGGCAGGATATAAATTCACTATCCCCATGTCACTCTGCAAGGGGAAGAGTTATGCAGAGCAGTTAGGGGACAGAAGTGGGACTTGGCTGGGGCAAGAGGCAACCTTCTCCCCTGGTCCTCCTCTCTTCTCAGGGGATCACTTGTGGGGAACTCGGTGAAGGTCCAGGCACTCCTTCCAGGGAAGAGGCTCTTCTGCAGGGCTCCCTGCTCTGCAAGTGGATCCCTAGGCTGGCAGTGCTCCTCTGGAGGAGGCTCCACAGCACAGCCCCTGCAGCAACCGGAGGCTCCACTGATGTTGGGGGAGGGAGGGAGGAAGAAAAGGAGCCCAGCCACCTGCCTCCGTTACCTCTCCTCCACGTGACTGCAGCTGGCTTCAGTAAGCCCCTTCAGCCTTGTTTATCCTTCTATTTCAGAACATTCTGCAGAGAATTCTCTGCCCATCACCAACAGAGCAACATGTATATGTACATGTATCTACTCAGCCACAAGAGCCACAGAACCGTGACCAAGAACCCAGAAATGCTGCTTTACCACCATCGACACCTGCAAGCCACAGGTCGTCCATCACAGTCATCGAAGGCACAGACTCCAAAATTGTGCCAGGAGAAAGAGCAACACTTCATAGAAGTCGTGGAAAAGACCCAATAGCACTGGGGCTGGAAGAGGGGGAAGGAGCCCAGTCGCCTGCCTGACTCTGTGAGTCTCTGCTGCAGGGGCCCCGGGCAGGCACGAGGCAGCTGCTGGGGGGCTGGACAGGCGGATGGCAGCAGGCAGAGCTGCAACAATGAACACGAGGCTGCTGCTGCTCTGCTGCGGGGCAACCTCTTCTGGCCAGCCAGGAGGGGAGGCGGGGAGGAGCTTCCAGTCAAGCTGTGCTCCAATTGAAGCACAGAGGTGCACGCACAACTGGGCTCCACTTTCCGGACGAAGCAGGGGGGATTCCTAATGGGCGGGACCACCTGCTGTTTGGAGGACGTGTCCGGGAGATTCCGGACGTCTGGACACGCTGCTCAGAGTAAGCCCCTTGAGCCTTGTTTATCAGTGTTTACTTTATCCTTGTGTTACTGTATCCAGGACACTCTGCGAAGGCTTCTCTGCACATCACCAGCAGAGAAGCACATCTATCTGCATGTGGTACCTACTAAGCCAGAACCAGCACCAACAGCACCAACTAAACCAGAACAGCACCAACAACTCACAAATAATGTTACACCACCATCAACACCTGCAACCCACAAATCAACTATCTGGGTCATGGAGGGCACCAATTCGGACACCGTACCAGGGGAAAGCACTGGACCACCAAGAAGAAAAGCCCTTTCCCTGCCACTTTCCCCCAAACCTTGTCAAACTGCACCATCAACAACTCAGGTGAACAACTTGGAGAACCAAGCGTGTCCGGACGTCCAGACGTACGGAGGAGACACTGAGCCGTACGGGCTGCTGGCACCTATTTTGACACATGTGGGCCAGCATTTTACATCAAAAATCAAGTCAGGCGCTGTAGGAAAGAAACTGATGCCATGTCAGGCTAAGGTGCGGGAGCGAAGAGGAAGCAAAAGAAGTACGCAATATCCTTGCCACTTTCCCCCAAACCCTTTCAAATTCTCTGCCCCCCCCCCCCCCAATAAAAACCAAAATAATGAATTAAGAATTCATACTGCTTTTTCGAATGCCCTGGGGCGTATTAAGCTTCTTACTAAGAGTGGCCAACACTGCCATTTACAATGCAATCCTAAGCATGTCTACTCAGAAGTAAGTCTCATTATAGTCACTGGGGCTTCCACCCAGGAATGTGTGGGTAGGATCGCAGCATAGCCCAACAGCCCAATCCCACGTATGTCAACCCAGAAGTAAATCTCATTCTAGACAATGGGATTCCCAGCACCCAGCCTGCCTGACAGGGACCCCCTGCACACCAATCCCCTGCTTTGCAAAGGAGGAAGAAGAGAAGAAAAGGTCTCTCCTCACCTGATGAAAGCTCAGTTGAACCTCCAGCCTGACGAGCAGTCTACCCCTAGATGCCACTTGCCCCGAAGCAAGGGTGGCCCAGAGGTGGCTGGACCCCATCCCACAAACCTTCCCACCACACAGCAGGGCTGTAGCCAGCAGGGGGGGCAAAACACTACGTTTGACAGGGAGCCTCACTGCAAAGTGCCAGGAATCTCCTCCCGCTCTCAGCCATTCCAGGAGGGGGAAGCATCCTGCAAAAACTCAGAGCATCCTCCATCTGGAATGGCTCAGAGGGGAGAAGATCCCGGCACAGTGGTGGGATTCCAAGAAATGAACAACAGGTTCTATGTCCTAATAACCTCAATTAAGAACAGGTTCTGGGTCCCATTAGTAACTGGTTCTCAGAACCAGGCGCTCATTAGCAAAGGGTTCTATAGGCCAGGCTGCATCCCCTTCCCCACTCCCCAGTTCCCTGGAATCTGGTGTGGGCCCACTGTCCAGGTGCCCCCCACCTGGGAGACAGGCAGCATAAACACATGGTGGCTCTCCATGGGGTCTCCTCCGTCATGTCTCAGGGAGAGTTGATGGACGTGGCCAGACAGAGGGGTGCATGATGTGCAGTGCCCACCGGTGTCCAGCTAGGCGCCTTTGAAAAGGCATTTAAGTCTGAAAATTGATTGGAAATCACCACCCTCCAAACCCTCCTGAGGAGTAGCATCCAGGAAAGACAAATGAGCAGGCACCCTTGAAAGACTGAGTGCCCAGCAGTGCCAGTTTCTCCAGTCTTTTGGTTCAGACAGGTGGACAAAAGGGCTGGGATACCTCATTTGGGGGAAGGGGCCTGATGGAGGAGCGGGGTTGGATTCAGTCCACTTGTGGTCCTGCCTGATCCAAACTGAATGATCCTGCAGATTCTCTTGCCGTCTTGGCCTGCAGCCCTTCCAGCCATGATGGACCACAGCAGAGGCAGGATGGAATCCGGAGTCAGAAAGTTCCTTCCTTGAACCCTGTATAGACAATGGAGAAATTGGTTTCAAGACCCACTTGCAGGGTTCTTGCTTGTTAAATTGCTCAGCATCCGTTCTTGATGTCACTGAAGATCAACACCCAATAAGGTTTCTGGGGTGTTGATGTCACAGAAGCAGGGGCGTCACTAGGATTTGTGTCACCTGGTACAGGAGGCCAGCGTGTCACCCCATACATCGGGCAAGGCAACACTATGAATGACGGGCATGGTTATGTGGCCTTGCCCCACCTCCACTGGCTTTTTTAGCCACACATTTTAATAGAATAAAGAGATTTCAAAGTGGTTTCTTTCACTTGGATGAAAATGACGCATCCAAAGGTGCATAACGTGATGGGATTATTTCTACAAACCATGATTTTAGCCATTAAAGTCACAAGGGGTGCCACCCCCCCCCAAGGGTGCCCCTTTCTAACACTCTAGTGACGTCCCTGATGGGGACCATTTCAGTGGCCTTGCATTGGAGTGCACACCAGCCAAGGCCTGCTTGCTCACTCGCCAGTAAACACAGCTTTGCTGTTCACATCCATTTTCAATGAATTTCAATGTAATCATCAAGGACCTCCTTCTGGGGTGATTTGTGGGGGCTGCGTTCATCGGATCAGGGCAGTTCTGGTGTCCTTAGATTCCTCTCAGCCTGCCCTATCCAATGAACTAGGGCATATTTGCCTGCTATGGGTCACGTAACTAAGAAACGAGGAAAACATTAAACACTGAGACATCTCCAACCCCGTCTCCCTCTGATGGTGATCTAAGACCCTCCACTTGGACACTGGGGAGGTGGCATTTAAACCCAGGCTGGAGGAAATATTGGCCAGTGTTGCCAGTGCTGCATCTCACAAGAGGGGCTTCCGGCATCTTTGCTACTCAGGAATATGGACTCTCCCCAAAGTTGTGCCAAAGGAGTTTGTCCGGAGTAGATGCTTCTCTCCTGGGAATTAACTGTTCAGCTCTCAGAACTCTTCCCAGGCCAATTGTGTGTTTTGGGTGGTGAGAAAGGGGTCTGACTGGCAACAGCTCTCCAGCCCTGGACTAAAGACCACCCCGTTTAACAGGCAGTAATTCTGTCTCTTTCAGGTAAGAGGAGGACTCTGCTTTGGCCTTGCAACGCCCCTGCTTGGCACCAGATGAGGGGCTGGGACGGCTCAGCAATTCCTGGGTCATCTGGTACTAAATAGGGGGTGTCAACTGCAATTCAAGCAGTCACTGTGGAACTTCCATTCAGTTCAGCCTCTTTGAATAGCCTCTTTGTGACCCACAACCAGCCCCATTCATTCCTTCGTTCCCAGGGAGAGCCAACTGATTGTTCTGAGAAATGTTCAGGGCCCATGAAGTGGCCAGAAATGAAGCCAGGCCCATTCTGTGGCTCCACCACACACAGATCTGTCTCCTCAAGGGCCATGAAACCTCATCATTAGAGAAACCTTTCCACTGCTTGTTCTCATTCCTTACCCCCTTTTCCTTCTAAACTGAGACTAGAACCATACAGAAAAGGCGTTCTTTAATCCATATGCAGCACCCTAAAAGAGTGCAGGCAGAATGCTCCAATACTCAAACACTCGTATGGAGGGTGCCACTCAGAAGTTCAGAAGACTGGGGTCAGCAAAAGAGGACTGTTCGTTGGAAGAACAGATACAGAAGCTGAAGGGCAAATCATAAGAAGCCTGCAAAAGACTTGGATCTGGGCTTCTCTTAGTTCTGGTCCTTAAGCAACTGCTGTGTCACCACTTGCCTCACTGCTCACCTGAGATTGAGACGGAAGGTGGACCATGGCAGGATGCGCACCCTGTGCCCCATCATGGACATTTTGTGTAGTGTTGGTTGCCGGTTGAAAATAACAATGTCCCCATTGCACATGTGTCATTCCACCTGAAAGGGTAACCAAAATTATTTTAAGAGGTGGGTAGGAGATCAAAGGAGTCAATCCTGCAGAAAATCAACCCTGGTTGTTGATTGGAAGGACAGACATTGAAGCTGAAGCACCAATACTTTGACCACATCTTGGGAAGGGAGAACTGTTTATGAAAGACTGAAGATAAGGGGGCCTGGCATGCCGTAATCCAGGCGGTCATGAGGAGTTGGTTATGAATTATCAACTGAACAACAACAAGGGAAGTAGAATTGAAGGAAGGGGGCAGAAGCACATTCTCCAAAGCTAAGCTATACAGCACCAGGTTTCGTTTGATGCTGTTAATAGACTTCAATCTGAATAATTTTTTTGCCTATTTCCGAGAAATGTAAACCGGTTCTCTGCCCCAGGAAGCTCACACTGTCGTATGACGTCAACGCAAGTGTCTCATTTATGCTAAAGCCAAGCAGAAAACGCAGGCCAGGACATGTCCACCTAAAAAGATACGGCTCCCTAAATTTTGTTAGGCTTCTCTGTATTAGAGGCATCAAATCAGCTTGGGGAAAACAAAAGGAAACTTCTCCTCGCTTTCTCAAGCATTTGACCCCATCTGACTTTCAGGTGAACACTGTAGCTCCTTGGCTCCACCACACACGGATCTTGTCTATCCCATTAGCCAGAGTCCACTATAACTCACATGCGTAGGGATGGAAAGGGCTATGTGGCTGAACAGACACTGCAGCTTGCAAGTCTTTTAATGCTGCCAGGATACTGAGTTAGCTTTGACCCCCCCTTTCCACAGCAATCCTCTGGAGGGTAGTCAAAGTAGGCTCCCCAGTTTCTCCTTTCATCAGGCACAAGCTGGGTTCCGTCCAGGAAACTCCAATGCCTCTCTACAACCAACTCTTCCCCACCGCCACCCCCACAGCAAACAGTGCTGACCTTGTAGCCGATCTGCAAGTGGAGATCACTGGGTTTGGGGTGGAAACGCAGGTCGATCCTGTCACCCTTGTCTCAGATGATGTACTTGGCTCCAGGATACTGGCTGTTCCCTCTGCGCACCAATTCCTGCAGCCTGGAAGAGTCATGAGAGTGGTGAAAACCCCGACTTCTCCCGTACGCCCCTGCATGTTCACCCCTGGCTTGGCCTTCTTCTCTTTCTGCAGCACACCAGCATCTGCCTGGGGCAGTTATTCAACCAGAACTGCCACTGCGCCCTTCTTGCTCTCCTTCAGAAGTATAGAAAGGACTTGCTTTTAAAGTATGAAGCCCCCCAGTTCCAAGAGGGAGCCCATTCCAACACCACTTCTGCATCACACAGGTATCTACACACCCCTCTTTCCTGCAATTGTGCTTGATTCTTGCCTAGGGCTCCTGATGCTTCACTGTATGGCTAGGTGTAAAAGTGCACACTGCGCTTGTCTATCCCAAGAGCCTCAGAGGAGTCAACCCAAATCCAGGGTGCCGACAAGAGATGCCTTACCTGTCTATGTTGAAAGGAGTTACTATCTCAGCAAAGGTCATGTTGGCAGCAATGGAGCGAGGTACGCCTACTTGGTCAATGGAGAGGTTCGGATCGGGTGTGGTGACTGTCCGGGCAGAGAAATCTACTCGCTTGCCCATCAGATTCCCTCGCACACGGCCCTCCTTTCCCTTCAGCCTCTGCTTCAGAGACTTCAGAGGCCTTCCCGATTTTTGCATCGCCTTCAAGTTGGAAAAGCAGAATCAGATCCAAGGTATATCAGTCCATCCTCTTCTTGGATGAACAAAATTTAACCCAATCTATACCAAAATTTCTTAATGAATTTCACTCATTAAGGCTGCAATCCTAGCCTCCAGTTAGGTTTGCTTAAGCCCCAGCATAAATCCTGTGCTGAACTGGGGGTGTTACACATTTGCTGGAAGTCACTTCTGCCCCACCCTTGGGGGCATTATGCCAACGCACAGACATACGCCTATCTCCTCACACCATCACGGGAAGATACGCCAGGTGAGTTAGGCAGGTCTAAATTGGTTAGGATTGTGCCCTAAGTGATCACTTAATGCAGTGATTTTCAACCAGTGTGCCGTGGATAGTCCTCAGGTGTGCCACAGGAATTTGGGGAAGGTCATTCATTAATTAATAGGAAAACTGGGGGATCTGAACAGCCTGGTGTGCCTTCTCAATGGTAAAAACAACTGATGGTGTGTCTTGACCATTTCAGTGCCTTGTTAGTGTGCCAGGAGATGAAAAGGTTGAAAAATCACCGACTTAACGATCACACTTAACGAGCAATAATTAATTATGCCAACATCAAGTCTGTACTTTTGCATTTAAATTTGGACACGTTTTGGCACCTCCTGGATTTCTTAGAAGTCCAGAAAATGCTGAATAAAAGTTGGATGAAAGTGGAATAAAACCCAGCCATCCAATGCTTGCTTGGGCCATGGCACACTATGCTACAAGGGGTCCTAATTTCACGCCTTCAGCTGGGAGATACACAGGGTGGCCCACTGCATAGTTTACTGCCACCAGCCTGTAGACGACAATCAACAAAGTATCAACCGGGAAACTTCTGTCACAGTATCTTCCAAGGATGGACCAGTGCGGTGGCACTCTACCTTTTCTCCTTCCACAACATCAAATTCCACCGTTTCGCCATCTCCAACACTGCGGAGGAATTTACGGGGGTTGTTCCTCTTGACGGCTGTCTAGTAAAGAGCAGAAGGACAGAAAGATGAGGACTGTGCGCTGATCCTGATGCTTTAGGCTTCCTCCCCTCCTGAGCTCTTTCATAACTGCCAGAAGCAGGAGCATCCCAAATGTGTAAGGCCCCAATTCAGCCAGCTGACCTTCTCACTGGAGTCAACCCAGCACCCGCCCATCAGGACAATGGAATAGTGGGGAATCTCCCAGTTAGTTCCCAAACTGGGACACCTCAGTATGATTGAAAGGCAAGTCACAGCCCACAGCCTGCAAATCCAGTGCAAAAGCACCTTCTCTCGTAATGGTATTATGACAAACGGCCAAGCAGATTCATCCAGCCGAAGCAGGTAACTCTCCCCAAGCCTGGGCAGAACAGAAGTGCCCTGCAAGCCCTGGGTAGACAAGAGACTCCGCACTATTTCCCTTCCCACCTATTCCCACAGACTACACAACTCCAGACTCTCCTGATCAACTAGGTCCTTGAATCCCCCCTTAAAACCACCGCCACACACGGAACAAGGTGCTGCACGGATCTCCTGGCATCAGATCAGTCACTCCCTGTGCCCAAGCAAAGCAGGCTGCAGGGCAAGCTGGGCAAGCTGACCTGGGCAATCAGCCTCCACGCTCTGCCACAAACACCCAGCAACATCCACCCCAGTGGACCACGTCCAGTAAGATGTGGCAAGAACAGAGACTGGGGCCCTGAGCGTGACTCAGAAGCAGGTCTCCCTTCCCTGCTCCACGTGCCCCGGAGGCAGGACACGCACCGCTGAGCCCCCCGCTCTCTCTGGCACTTCCTGAGAACTGGGTCCTCCAAAGCCCCAGTGCAGCCCCCCCTCTGCCTGCACGTCCATGCCCACCAGGGGGGAGGGAGGGGCAGTGCAGGCCTCCCCACACTCCTCCGGGGGTCAGGAACAGCTGGGGGCCTGTCCCTCCTTGCACGGGGAGGAGAGGGGGGAAGGCCTGCCTCTAGGCCCCCAACCCTGGGCAGGGGGGCCTGCAGGCAGCCCCAGAGGGGACCCAGTGCGGCCTCCCCCTGCCCAGCCAGGATCTCTCGAGGGGGCTGCACTCCCTTCCTCAGCCAGCCCGGGGGAGGGCCTGGGGAGGGCCTGAGGAGCCCCTGGGACGGGCCCTCCCCCACCCGGGAGCCCCCAGCCCCTCCTCAGCCACGCGGGGGGACCAGCTCAGCGCCATGTTGGGCCTCCGGAGGAAGGGAGGCCTGGCCTGTCCCCCGCCCTCTCCCCAGGCCAGGCCAGGCCAGCTCAGCCTCTGCCATGTGGGGCCCGCCGGCACTGAGGAGCCCGGATGAGGGAGGCCGGGACGGTCGCGGGGCGAGGTGGGGGCGGCGAGGCCGAACTAGGCCGCGCGAGCTCGGCTCCCCTCAGAGGCTCCCCTCCCCCCGCACGAGGAGCGGCGCGCGACACCGCCTCAGCCGCCAGGCCACGCGGGGAGGGAGGGAGGCGCGCGCACGGGCGCCGGCCTCCCCTCAGCCGCTCTGTCGCTCGCTCACTCACCCGCCCGCGCGCTCAACCGCCGCCACTGCTGCCTGCTGCAACCCTGCCCGCAGTGCGCATGCGCACTTATCGCCTCCCTCTGCCCTCCCCCGCCCGGCCGCACGCGCACTCCCAGCACCCCGGGCTCCGCCGCGCACGCCACGCCTCCGACGCGCTCTGCGCCTGCGCACCACGCTCTCGCCCCGCCCCCTTCTCCACGGCTTCGCGCATGCGCGCCCGGCCGAGAGGGAAGAGCCGGCCTGCCTCAGCGCGGGACGGCCACGCCTAGGCTCTTGCGCATGCGTCCGCCACCGCCATTTGCTTTTCCCGCGCGCATACGTACTAGCGCCGCCTGCGCGTGTGTGACCGCAGTGCGCCCTCCTCGCTACGGGGGACGTCACGTGACGCAACCATAGAGAGGGCGGCGCTCCTGTCACAGCCGCCGTCTTGGGCTGGGTGCCGTGGGCGGGGCACTGCCAGGAGAGGCGCGCGGTGACGTCAGAAAGAGCGTGCAGTGCCCCGCCCACCGGTGGAACTTTAAGAGTAGGCCCCGCCCAGGCGTATGGAAGCCGGGAGGCTTGGCCTCGAGGCCGGAGTGCGTGCCTGGGGACGGCGCGGCTTCTGCTGACGGTTCGAGCCCCCGGTGGTCCTGACTCCGCACGAGGGGGCAGGACCCTGGCGTCCCGCACATGGCCTGAGCCCCACCATGCTTCGCCGGGGAGCGCGGAGCGGGTCCTTGATGGCCGCGGGCGGCAGGACTAGGCGCTGCGTCGGTCCCTTGAGGACTGGTCGGATCCCCCCCCTGTGGGGTCGGAGCTCCTTCGAGCCGCTGGATCCCACCGCAGCGCCTTGACTTTTCACGCCCCCTCTAACTCCGGCGTCTCCAGGCCCAGCCCCGGCATGCGACCACTCAAACGATGCGCCATCGCCGGCAGAAGCCGATGGAACAGCCCCCGGCGCGGTAGCTCCGCAACAGGCAGAGGTATGGCCCGAAAAGCCCCTGCGTGGCGAAGAGGAGCCCTCTCTGCGTCTTCCTTCCACCCATACTTCCCTGGGAGTAAGACCCATGGAACACGATGGAGCTTAATTTTGAGTAGACTGCAACCCTAGGCATGTCTACTCCGAAGTAAGTCCCATTTTTTCTATAGTACTTACTCCCAGGAAAGAGTGGTTAGGATTGCAGCCTTCATTGTCCTCCTTTTTTTCCTTGGAAATGGGTTGAATGGCTTCAAATGGGACTTTCAATGTAGCCTTAACGTAATAGTTTTGAATTTAATAGTAAGGCTGCAATCCGAAAGACACTTTCCTGGGAGTAAGATCCATGGAACACGATGGAGCTTACTTTTGAGTAGACTGCAACCCTAAGCATGTCTACTCTGAAGTAAGTCCCATTTTTTCTATAGTACTTACTCCCAGGAAAGTGTGGTTAGGATTGCAGCCTGTGTGTGCTGGGAAAAAAAGTTTTCCACTGCAATCCATGTCTACTCTGAAGCAAGTCCCATTGTGTTCGATAGTTCTTACTCCAAGGAAAGTGTGGTTAGGATTGCAGCCAATGAGTTCTGGAGAAAAGGTTTTCCACATGTCTACTCCGAAGTAAGTCCCATTTTTTCTATAGTACTTACTCCCAGGAAAGTGTGGTTAGGATTGTAGCCTTCATTGTCCTCCTTTTTTTCCTTGGAAATGGGTTGAATGGGTTCAAATGGGACTTTCAATGTAGCCTTAATGTAATAGTTTTAAATTTAATAGTAAGGCTGCAATCCGAAAGACACTTTCCTGGGAGTAAGATCCATGGAACACGATGGAGCTGACTTTTGAGTAAACATGGTGAGGATTGTGCTCTAAGTAATATAGTGTTTAAATTAAGCACGTGAAAGCAATATGTATGAGTGTTTCCAGCTTTTATTTTGTCATGCCCTACATTTTTCTGGAGCATCCTACATTTTGGGAGGCCTTGTCCTCTTTTTCAGTTATGACATCCGGTCGTCCTTATCCAGGGTGGGTAGTGGCATAGCTAGAGGGGGGGTTGAGCAGTCAGTCTGGAGGGGGCTACAAAAGACCCCCCTTCCCATTCCAGGTGGGGGGAGCAAAACAGAACCTAAGGGAAGAGGCCCCTTGCAAGGCCTCCCTCCAAGACTGACTGCTCCAACCCCCTCTAGCTATGCCACTGGCTTAAAGACCTACATGAACTTCAGGACCAAGGTTAGCCATGTGGCTCTGAACACAGTGATGTGTACTGATCTTATATCCTCTGGTCTCCTCCTGTATTGCTTTAATTAGTTTTCATTATTTAAATATCTTAATTTATGGTGTTTATTTTTGTTCTTAGGCTGCATCCTGCCCTGAACAGAGGAAAGGGAAGCCTAACACTCTTGTGGGTAAAATCAGCACAAGAAAACACTCCTCTCTTTACAACAGGAAAGAGATTTGTAGATATGCAGAGATCACAAATGCATGCAAATGAATGAGGTTCTGCCCTTGATGGGAGATGAGATTATGCAGGGATCCTGATGAAGCCGACATCACAATCCATGCCAGGCCAGCACAATGTTTTGGCACATTGATGTGCTGTGGAAAGGTCTGGAGGTGGCGCACGACTTTGAGAAAGGCCATACAGTAGTAAGGCCATGGAAGGACTTCTACAGAATCTTGTCAATTGTGAAAAACTGATGTATCTGTGTGTATTTATTTATTTATTTAGGAGATGGAAAGGGTTCAAAACTGCTGATCCATGTATTGATTGATCCACGTGCCGATCCATGCTGCGAAGGAGTGAGGCTCCCTCCAGACTGATTGCTGCACCCCCATCTAGCTACGCCACAGGCTCAGGGATAAATAAGCCTTGCCTGCCCGTCTAGGAGGAAATGCTTGAGTTCTTTGCCTCTCCTTCTCCTGGGTCGCCCTGATCCTCACCGCTTGTAAACCTCTAGCTCTCGGCTACACACCCAGAAGCACCTGCTGATTCAGTGCCCTATCCGGCCACGGTTCCCGCCGCTCCCCTTGGCATGGATCCCTGGCAGGAGAAATAAGCAGCGCTGGGGCTGTCTCTCCTGCATGACTTGCCTCCTGGTCACT
Source organism: Cryptoblepharus egeriae (assembly GCA_030015325.1). Taxonomy (NCBI): domain Eukaryota; kingdom Metazoa; phylum Chordata; class Lepidosauria; order Squamata; family Scincidae; genus Cryptoblepharus; species Cryptoblepharus egeriae. The sequence continues at coordinate 107,488,767 of JAREYC010000004.1, read as the reverse complement.
TTCTCTTCCTAGTTGCTCCCAGTCATTGTTTATTGGGCTCTTGGACAGGCGAAACCGAGAGAATGACGTGCCACCCACTAGGCCTCCCGAGCGATGCCAGCTTGACTGGGAGGCTGATCCTTGCCATAAAGAGTTATGCTGGGATGTTCCAGGTGATCAGGTGTATATGAGGGTTGGGTTGCCATAATTCTCTTCCACAAAACCAGGACAGGACACCTGGTCAGACTTGCCAAGTATGAGAACGCAATCCCCCAAAACCAACTATCCCAGTTTTCCAGGACATATGGCAACCCGATATGAGTCTATATGCAACCCTATGGACATATTACAACCCTATACGAGTCTACTCGGGACTTATGGGAACCCTATATGATTGCCACAACCATCCCCCTCTCCTCCTTTTCCAGGGCAGCTTTGTGTGCCCAACTTCTGGAGATACAGTGGTGCCTCACTTAACAAGTTTAATTCGTTCCGGAAGCCTGCTTGTTATGTGAAACATTCTTTATGTGTAGCAGATTTTCCCATATGAAATGATGGGAACTCAGACAATTGGTTCCACAACCCCCAAAATATTCATATAAAAATATTAACTGGGCGTAAAAATGATGACAAAACATTGGAATTGAATTCAAAACATGCATTCGGTGTGTAGGATCCTACTTGCCCCAAATCCAGAGTAACCACAGGAGCATGTAAGAGACTATATGTGCACCCGTAGTTACTGCACCACCTAGTGAAAACCCATGGGAAATTCATATTGGAATCCAGAGTAAGTTGTTCTTACACTAGAGCAAGGACTCCCTGTAGTTACTCTGGATTTTGCCCTTAGGTTGCAATCCTAAAGACACTTTCCTGGGAGTAATACCCATTGAACACAATGGGGCTTACTTCTGGGTAGGCATGTTTAGGAGGCTGCAATCCAAGATGCTTTCCAAGTGCCTCCCCACTTTCTCCTCCTCTTCCTCCTGAGCCTCTCCCCCTGCTCCCTTCTGCGTATCCCTGAGCTGCTTCCCTCTTCTCCGCTGCTCTTCTCCCTCTGCCCAGCGGATGCCGGGCCACAGGTGGAACAGTGCGCAAGTGTTGCTTTTGCTATGGGCAGGCAGCCCTGATGCTATTTAAAAGGTCTGCCCCACAGTGCATCTACCCCAACGGCCAACCAAGTGAAGCAACGCTTGTTATGTGAGGCAGAATCCTAGAGGAACTTTTGCTTGTTGTGTGGGTCACTTGTTAAGTGAGGCACTTGTTAAGCAAGGTACCACTGTATTTTATTGGGCTTACTTCTGGCAAAACAGATGCCAACCGAGCGATAAAAAGGAATAAATTGCTGGAAAGCTTTAGAAACAAAGAACATCTTTTAACAATTCTCCAGGAGAAGGAAAAAAAGAAGGAAAATACTGTATATTTGGGTGACAGCTGAGCAAGGGGATCCCAGAAGGGGAGGAAATTCTAATTCATCATGGACCAGGGTGGAGAGACAGCCCTGTCTAAACCAGTGATACTCAAAGTGGGGATCAGGACCCAAGGGTGGAATCCACCATCTTGGAATCTGGCACTGGGCTTTCCTGGGAGTAAGTCTCATTGAACACAATGGGATTTACTTCCAAGTAGACATGGAGGAGCTCTGGCATCACAGTGATGTCACATCCTGGTAAGTGTAACAGGGGGTCCCAGATGAATTTGAAAGGGGGTGCCGGGCTTCAATGCCCGCTACCCCATTGTCTGCAGGGATGGTGTTTGAGGCACAAGGGAGTGTGTGCAGCATTTCAAAACTACCTGATCAGTTAACACACCACCGGGTATGGCGTGGTGGTGAAATACGGTATAGTTAGTGGCTTCACCAGCGGAATGGGAGGAAGTCAGCATCACACCAATTTGTAAAAGGGAGTCAGGAGTGGCTTGAAAAGTTTCAGATCTGTTGTCTTAATGCCTTCCCTGGTCAATTGATGGTAATCATCATCCAAGCTGGCAATAAATAATATTATTAAATTAATAAATAAATTTCCAACCCCCCCTGCTCACCTGTGGACCACTTGCAGCACACCACTGTGCCATGGCACACTGGTTGAAAATCACCGGGTTACGCACATAGAAGGACAAGCCCTGCCAAGGAAGAATCAACACGGCTTCGGCAAAAGTAACAATCATCAAATGTTTAGAGTTCTGCCAGTAAGAGCACAATCCTAACCATGTCTGTGCAAAAGTTAGCCACCCGTTGTGTTCAATGGATCTTACTCCCAGGAAAGTGTCTTTAGCAGGTGCATCAGAGTTCCTCCTTGAAGACTTTGAGGCTTATTTTGTAGTAAACCTAGTGGCCGTGGGCTAAAGAAAGGGCCTGTTTGTTTGTTCATTTAATAAATGCATATTCCATCATTCAGACAGAGTATTCCTGGGGCAGATCTGATGGGTTGCTAAGAGGGGGTACAAAGTACTGGGTTTTGCGAGTTCCTAAATATGCTGCAGCTCCACTGCCCTTTCTGAGCCATTCTGTGCGGGAAGCAAAATGAAGGTGTTCACCGGGACTGTCCCTGCACTCCATCCTGCATGCACTGCCTTCGTGCTTTGCCCCCCTCCCAGCTACACCACTGCTTGAGAAAAGTTTGCAAAATTATGCAATGGTTCAGAGCTGCCCCTCTTTTAACAATACTGAACTACTACGTTTTATTGATTACTAGCAAAATTTACCTGGCAGGTGCAGGGTTTGGGCTGGGTTTATCAATCTTCAATGTTAAGTATAGGACGAAAATGCATTGTACCCCTTTTGCCCCTTTAGGGGTTAAATTTCTAAATATCAGCTCTTAGTGGGTGCTAACGTCATGTAAGGAATACCCTCCCAAAAGTTTATACTTCTTGGTCCAGGGGTTTGGGCAGGGTGTTGATGAGTCAGCGATTCTTCAGTGTATAGGGACAAAAATGCATTGCACCCCTTTTCACTCCTTTATGTTTGAAATTTCCGGAAACCAGTTCTGAGCGGTACCTCCGTCATGGAAGGAACACCCTGCCCAAATTTCACTCTTCTAGGCTGGGTGGTTTTGGCTGGGTGTTGATGAATCAGTGAGTCAATGAATCAGTCAGTGACTTTTCAGTTTTTTATATCTAGAAGACGACGAGGTGATTCAGGACAGAAATGAGGCAGGAGTGGACTTCTCAGCTCCAGGAATAATTAATAACCTGTGGAATTCACTGCCACAGGGGTAATCACAGGCTTTACAAAAAATGAGAAAAAGTCAAGGAGAAAAGGGTTAACTGGGTCTGTTAGAGGCTAACGAGAACCTCTGTTCAAATAGGGTTGCCATATATCCCCCAGAACCAGGACAGTCCCCATTTTCAGGGACTGCATATACTCTAAAGTTTGACGGGGTTCTGTCTGGGTTTTGTGGAAGAGAATTATGGCAACCTTATGTTCAAAGGCAGTACAGTGTGGTGAAAAAGGCACTCTGCAGCTGCTCAGAGGCACTTTATTTCATCCATTCCAAGAGCGGACTTTTTGAAGGCTTGGTGTGAAGCAGGCCCAGCTAGTCCCCGATCCCTCTGGGGGTGCAGCTATTTTGAGAGGAGGGCAGCCTGCCAGTGACTCCAGCCAGCAGGAGGATCTCAGGGCAGAGATGCCAGAGCCCGAGGGGCTGCCTGAAGGGCGGCAAATGTCACTCCAGGGGGGCTGCAGACACGGCACTTGGCTTGGCTCTTGGGTGGCATCTCTCCTCCCAAGGAGACCGAGCAGGCCTGAGCAATCCTCTTCCAGGCACACGTTGCCTGGCTGCAGTGGCTCAACAGGTGCAGCACCCTGTTCTTAGCACCTGCCAGGGTAGGGTTGCCATCATTCTCTTCCACAAAGTCGGGACAGGACCCTCTGCCACACTTCCCATGATATCAACACAATCCCCCCAAATCGGGCCAGTGTCTGTTCTGCAGAAGGTATGGCAACCCTAGGCCAGGGAGATCCACACAGGCCTGCGCTCCAGAGTCCAGGAGGGCTGGGGAGGCAGCACTGGAAGCCAAAGGAGCACCTTCTGAACTCTTCAGAAACTGCCAGGGGGACTCTTCGGCCTCCTTGTCCAGAACATGTCCTCTTTTTCCAGGAAATGTCTTTTTAATCCTCTTTTTCCAGGACGTGTCCTCTACTGGCCCTCTTTTCCCAGAACATATCTTATTCTGGAACTCTTTCCAGGTCATGTCCTCTTTTGATCCTCTTATTCTAGGACATGTCCTCATTTGGTCCTCTTTTTCCAAGACATGTTCTCCTTTGGTGCTCTTTTTCCAGGACATGTCCTCTACTGGCTCTCTTTTTCCAGAACATATCTTGCTCTGGAACTCTTTTTCCAGGAAATGTCCTCTTTTGATCCTCTTATTCCAGGACATATCTACTTTTTTGTTCTCTTTTTGTCTTCTTTTTCCAGGACATGTTCTCTTTTGGCCAGGATATGTCCTCTATTGGTCCGCTTTTTCCAGGACCTTTTCCTATCTTATTCTGGACCTCTTTTTCCAGGAAATGTTCTCTTTTTGTCTTCTTTTGGTCCTGTTTTTCCAGGACATGTTCTCCTTTGGTGCTCTTTTTCTGGGACATGTTCTCTTTTGGCCCTCTTTTTTCCAGGACATGTTCTCCTTTGGTCCTTTGTGACTGATTGAATGAGAGGTGGGGGGGGGGACAGGACAGGTGGCAGGAGGAACCTCCCCACCCAAGGACCCGAAAGGGAAAGCCACAAGTCTCAGCTGCTGGGTAGATGGCACAGGTACCAGCATCTGTCTAGCACTTTAGTGATCCTCTAAGGATTTTGAGTCTGGTTCATGGCCAGAGTTGAGCCTATTTCTCTTTAGGTCAGTTTTTAGCCTTAAAGCCCTCCTGATCAGGTTGGCCATCTCCCGTCTGAAGACACTCTTCCCGCAACCCGTAAGATGTAGTCCATCCTTTGCTAGGAGTCCTTCCTCAAGGAAGTTCATCCTGTGATCCCAGAATCCAAATCCTTCTCGATGACACCATTTTCAAAGCCAGCTATTGACCTGGAAAATCCTGCCATCTCTCTGAGGACCTTTGCCGATTACTGGGAGGATGGATGAGAACATCACTGGGTATCCCCCAGACCCTTAATCTTCCTGCCCAGAGCTTCATCATCCGTTGTGTCCATAATCTATAGTCCACTGTGGTTTTTTAGACTGAGATCACCCACAATTTGGCTCTGGATTTTTCTTTCTGGCACCACAATTTAGGAAAGGAACTTTATGGGATCAGTATGGCTTGAAGAGCTGTGGTTTTTGCATAGTCTTAGTAGCCTGGGATCAAAAACCTCAGAGCTATTCACAGCTGGAAACTTTTGAGTGGCCATTGGCTTTCAAGACAGTCCAGAAGCATTTCTAGTCCATTCAGGCAGTCCCAACAGGCAGCTGTCAACCACGGAGAGGGGTCTTTACGTCCCACTTGACAATGATGGAGAGGGGTTTCACATTGTCAAAGCTTTTAAGAGTCTTAGTCCGTGCCTATCCAGGCCAGCATGTTCCAAGCAGTCACCTGGGGGCTTTTCGCCCCCTTTCGCTTCTCTTTTTCTTTGGCAAGTGTCCTGCAGCTGGAGAGCTGGTGAGCTGAGAAACTCTTTCAGCATCTGGAGAGCGTGGCACACACACACAGATGCTTCCCAGGGAAAAGAGCGCAGTCCTTGAAAGCTTTTCCGTGTCAGCAGCATGCGGTGGGTGCCTTCAACACAGTTCACTCCCACTCGTTTGCAGAAAGAATTCTTTCCGGGAACAACAAGCACCTGATTTTGGAGTCCAGAGGAGGCTGGGAATTGAGTCTGCTGATCAGAGAGAGGGGGCTCAGTGCTCCTCAGGCAGGTTCTTTCTCTTTCTTTGGCAGAGAGAGGCTTTTTCACTTTGCTGGCTTCCCAGGGATCAGACTTCTGGGGAAGCTTTTCTTGGGGTGTGGCCTTGTCCCTCCCTCTTTGGTAGGTCCCCGCGTTCCCTACGGACGATTACGTTCCGTGGGTACTTGCAGCTGCCATGAGGTGGGGGTTCTTCTGCCACACACCCTCCTTGGTGGAAGCAAACTCTTTGAAATGCTGTCTTATTTTGGCAATTCCCCCAGTTTCTCTCAGCTTGGGGGGGGGGGGGTCATGAAAAAATATGTTCAACCCATATTCTGCACACCCAGGACACTGACTTTGGGAAACCCTTGGTTCTTTTTGCTCTTTGGTTGCAAATTTAAAAATATGGGTTCAAATGATTCCCAAGTTTGATTGAGGTTGAAGCTAGTTCACCGGCTTGGGAAGAGACTGCTTTCTCTCTGCCATCAGACCCGACTACAAGGGTGTTCCCTTGGTATGGCAGAGTTCTTTGATCCACGATAATACCCCTTGATCTGAGAACCAAAAAGGAATGTAGCGTATTGGGTTTTTGGTTCCTTTTCAGAAGAGCTTGCTCTTGGATTAGGGTGGCGTTGTACCTCCTTTTTCAGGACTTTCAGGGGTACTGATGGTCATGGAGCTTTCAGCCATGTCAGATTCTGACTACATGGTCAACCAGATACTGGGGGAGGGTTTTACTGTTCTGGAGCAAGAGGCTTTTTGTTGCAGTGTCTTCCTCACTTTACAATTTATGTGCTGGTTCCGGTAGCTACTCTGCAGCCTACGGCTGATAGCCTTCCCTTTTGAGAACCCGTGCATTCGGCTTCCTGCCACCTCTCTTGAACCTACAACTTTATCTCTTCTGCAACCCACTACTTTCAGAGTCTAGGTTTCACAGGCAAACCCATCTGTTACTAGTCAGACTCCTGAATTTCAGGGAAGTGTTCCCTCTTCCCTTTCAATTGAAAGGGGTGTTCACTTTCCAGACCAAGTACTTCTGTGGGTGTTAGTACTCTGCTCTGTGGGTCTTTTCTTGCTTGTCTTTAGATTCCAGTTTGGTCCCTTTGGCAGTTCTTTGGTTCCCCTTTGCTCTGCTACCTTTTGATGTTTAATTTCCTCTCCATCAGAACATGTTGGTTGGTACCCAGGAAGTGAGTAGATCAACTGGAGCAGTCCACTGATGTCCAGTCCACTGTTTAAGGTGGGCGCAAATCCTCTTTTGTCTTGAGGCAGCTCCTGGACCTCTCGGCAGCCTTCGACACCATCGAAGGTGTCTTCTGGGTCGGTTGGCCGGGTTGGGGATTGGAGGCACTGTTCTGCAGTGATTCCACTCCTTCCTGGCTGACAGGTCCCAGAAGGTGGTGCTGGGGGATGCTTGCTCGGCACCCTGGCCTCTTTGGTGCGGGGTGCCGCAAGGTTCCATTCTATCCCCCATGCTATTTAACATCTACGTGAAGACGCTGGGAGAGGTCATCCAGAGGTTTGGAGCTCTCTCTCCTTTTCTCCTGAGTCCAAGGAGGCAGTTGAAGTCCTGAATCATTGTCTGGAGGCAGCGGGGGACTGGATGAGGGTGAACAAGCTGAGATAAGACAGAGGTTCTCCAGAAGTTCTTCCACAACAATACCTGGAAGTCCTCGACTCGGGTATTGGAATATCATCCTGTTCTGGATGGGGTTGCACTCCCTCTGAAGGCACACGTCCGCAGCTTGGGGGTTCTCCTGGATTCCCAGCTGCTCCTGGAGTCCCAGGTGGTGGCTGTGGCCAGGGGATTCTTTGCTCAGCTTCGGCTGATTTGCCAGCTTCAACCACACCTGAGTCGCTCAGATCTGGCCACGGTGACCCATACCCTCGTGACATCGGGCGTGATGACTGTCCGGGCAGAGAAATCTACTCGCTTGCCCATCAGATTCCCTCGCACACGGCCCTCTTTTCCCTTCAGCCTCTGCTTCAGAGACTTCAGAGGCCTTCCCGATTTTTGCATCGCCTTCAAGTTGGAAAAGCAGAATCAGATCCAAGATACGTCGGTCCATCCTCTTCTTGGAGAAACAAAATTTAATCCAATCTATACCAAAATTTAACCTGCCTCTGGAGACGGCAGGAGTACCCCCCTCGGGAAACCCTCTTCCACTGACAGAAAATTGTTTTGGATTAAGTATATATTTTATTTGTTGCCATTTTCCAACAAAATCTTCCTTCTGCGACTCAACACTCTCCCCATCTCTCCCCCCACATGTATCTGAACACTCCGGGGAAATAGATTATGATACAAGTCAGTCTTTCTACCCAGTATCCTCACTTGATATTCTAACCGACCCACAGTTAGCTTCACCTCCCAGGAGGCCACCACTCATTACTATTCAATGCCACGCATGCCACCTTGCTCACATGGAATAACCCACTTTGAATCCAGAACCAAAGGAGAATGGGGCGTCACGTACTGTCAAAGGGCTTTGGCACTATGGCTCAGAACTTACTTGGGGCAACCCAGGCAGCTCATTGTCCACCATTGTGGCCACGTGGAACTGCAACAGCTTCACATCTTCTGCAATGACATGGGCAGCTGCCCCATTTTGCTCGTTTCTCCGTAGTTGGTTGTTGATTTTCACGATGTCTGCCAATTTGTGAGTCTGCTCATCCTAAGCAGAAGGGAGAGTGTCACCAAAAACAAGAGGTGTCTTAACTTTCTGACAGTCTGTACACAGGGGACAAGAAGGATCCATGAAAGGACAAACAAAACTCCACAGATTTGCCCCATTCATGAAGCCAACTAGACCAGTCCCCATCCCAAATCTTGCCTGGCTACCTACCTGGTTCCTGGCAGAGCCCTGCATGACCACAGCAGGCCATACAGAGAGGGGAGGCACTGGGAGCACTGTACAGATCATCCACTCGGGCCGGGCATATTTGGGGTCCGTGCCCAGAATGAAGCACTCTTCATGTGAAATGCGCTTGAAGATCTCATGCACTCGCTCTGGGCTCAGCAGATCTTCTTTTCTTGGGAGTCCTCATTGACGTGTTTCCATTCAGCATACAGCTCCAGGCCCGAGCGTCGGATCCTTGGCTGGTAGCGCCCACAACCACCGTGACCCTGGAGAAAAAGAACACCGTTGCCAGATAAATGAAGCTGGTGAGATCTTAGGCATGGAGTCTGGTCAGCCTATTTTTACCCTTTCCTCCAAAAACGGGGTGCCTAAGTGGCTTGAAAGCACAACACACGCATAAATAAATTGTACAACAAAATATAAATAAAATATAAAATACAAATCAGCAATGGATTAAAATCTTTAAGAAAATGCAGTAAGGGGAGAAAACCCCATATTACCCCATAAAACCTCGTATTGCAGCTTGACCTGTCCCCAGTTCCTTCCACCCCATTAGCAGAGTTGTTCTGACCTTTTCCTTTGTGATGTCCTCGTCACCCTCTGGCTGCTCCACACCAAACTTGTTGTCCATCTCCTCTCCCCCTTCACAGATGTTCCTGCCTTTGCAGGGATCATAGACGTGGGTCAAGCGCTTTTTGGGCTGCCCTTTGGATTTGGCCAGGATGTCTTTGATCTTGGGATTGTTCTGTAGAAGGGAAAGGAGGAATGATGAACGAAGGGCCTGCACCCTCCACCCTGTACAAACCAAGAGCATCTCCAACACTGTAGAGGTTGACAATGGTGTAGGTTGACCGTGCTTTGCACTTGCTGGCTGTTTGGATTGTCTGCTTGCAAAGGCAGCTGAAATAGGTCTGATCCAGCAAAGTACTAAGCAAGGAGTCCAGAGCTGGGATCGTTTCACTCTTTAAGGCTGCAATCCTAGCCTCCAGTTAGGTTTGCTTAAGCCCCAGCATAAATCCTGTGCTGAACTGGGGGTGTTACACATTTGCTGGAAGTCACTTCTGCCCCACCCTTGGGGGCATTATGCCAACGCACAGACATACGCCTATCTCCTCACACCATCATGGGAAGATACGCCAGGTGAGTTAGGCAGGTCTAAATTGGTTAGGATTGTGCCCTAAGTGATCACTTAATGTAGTGATTTTCAACCAGTGTGCCGTGGATAGTCCTCAGGTGTGCCACAGGAATTTGGGGAAGGTCATTCATTAATTAATAGGAAAACTGGGGGATCTGAACAGCCTGGTGTGCCTTCTCAATGGTAAAAACAACTGATGGTGTGTCTTGACCATTTCAGTGCCTTGTTAGTGTGCCAGGAGATGAAAAGGTTGAAAAATCACCGACTTAACAATCACACTTAACAAGCAATAATTAATTATGCCAACATCAAGTCTGTACTTTTGCATTTAAATTTGGACACGTTTTGGCACCTCCTGGATTTCTTAGAAGTCCAGAAAATGCTGAATAAAAGTTGGATGAAAGTGGAATAAAACCCAGCCATCCAATGCTTGCTTGGGCCATGGCACACTATGCTACAAGGGGTCCTAATTTCACGCCTTCAGCTGGGAGATACACAGGGTGGCCCACTGCATAGTTTACTGCCACCAGCCTGCAGATGACAATCAACAATGTATCAACCGGGAAACTTCTGTCACAGTATCTTCCAAGGATGGACCAGTGCGGTGGCACTCTACCTTTTCTCCTTCCACAACATCAAATTCCACCGTTTCGCCATCTCCAACACTGCGGAGGAATTTACGGGGGTTGTTCCTCTTGACGGCTGTCTAGTAAAGAGCAGAAGGACAGAAAGATGAGGACTGTGCGCTGATCCTGATGCTTTAGGCTTCCTCCCCTCCTGAGCTCTTTCATAACTGCCAGAAGCAGGAGCATCCCAAATGTGTAAGGCCCCAATTCAGCCAGCTGACCTTCTCACTGGAGTCAACCCAGCACCCGCCCATCAGGACAATGGAATAGTGGGGAATCTCCCAGTTAGTTCCCATACTGGAACACCTCAGTATGATTGAAAGGCAAGTCACAGCCCACAGCCTGCAAATCCAGTGCAAAAGCACCTTCTCTCGTAATGGTATTATGACAAACGGCCAAGCAGATTCATCCAGCCGAAGCAGGTAACTCTCCCCAAGCCTGGGCAGAACAGAAGTGCCCTGCAAGCCCTGGGTAGACAAGAGACTCCGCACTATTTCCCTTCCCACCTATTCCCACAGACTACACAACTCCAGACTCTCCTGATCAACTAGGTCCTTGAATCCCCCCTTAAAACCACCGCCACACACGGAACAAGGTGCTGCACGGATCTCCTGGCATCAGATCAGTCACTCCCTGTGCCCAAGCAAAGCAGGCTGCAGGGCAAGCTGGGCAAGCTGACCTGGGCAATCAGCCTCCACGCTCTGCCACAAACACCCAGCAACATCCACCCCAGTGGACCACGTCCAGTAAGATGTGGCAAGAACAGAGACTGGGGCCCTGAGCGTGACTCAGAAGCAGGTCTCCCTTCCCTGCTCCACGTGCCCCGGAGGCAGGACACGCACCGCTGAGCCCCCCGCTCTCTCTGGCACTTCCTGAGAACTGGGTCCTCCAAAGCCCCAGTGCAGCCCCCCCTCTGCCTGCACGTCCATGCCCACCAGGGGGGAGGGAGGGGCAGTGCAGGCCTCCCCACACTCCTCCGGGGGTCAGGAACAGCTGGGGGCCTGTCCCTCCTTGCACGGGGAGGAGAGGGGGGAAGGCCTGCCTCTAGGCCCCCAACCCTGGGCAGGGGGGCCTGCAGGCAGCCCCAGAGGGGACCCAGTGCGGCCTCCCCCTGCCCAGCCAGGATCTCTCGAGGGGGCTGCACTCCCTTCCTCAGCCAGCCCGGGGGAGGGCCTGAGGAGCCCCTGGGACGGGCCCTCCCCCACCCGGGAGCCCCCAGCCCCTCCTCAGCCACGCGGGGGGACCAGCTCAGCGCCATGTTGGGCCTCCGGAGGAAGGGAGGCCTGGCCTGTCCCCCCCCTCTCCCCAGGCCAGGCCCGGCCAGCTCAGCCTCTGCCATGTGGGGCCCGCCGGCACTGAGGAGCCCGGATGAGGGAGGCCGGGACGGTCGCGGGGCGAGGTGGGGGCGGCGAGGCCGAACTAGGCCGCGCGAGCTCGGCTCCCCTCAGAGGCTCCCCTCCCCCCGCACGAGGAGCGGCGCGCGACACCGCCTCAGCCGCCAGGCCACGCAGGGAGGGAGGGAGGCGCGCGCACGGGCGCCGGCCTCCCCTCAGCCGCTCTGTCGCTCGCTCACTCACCCGCCCGCGCGCTCAACCGCCGCCACTGCTGCCTGCTGCAACCCTGCCCGCAGTGCGCATGCGCACTTATCGCCTCCCTCTGCCCTCCCCCGCCCGGCCGCACGCGCACTCCCAGCACCCCGGGCTCCGCCGCGCACGCCACGCCTCCGACGCGCTCTGCGCCTGCGCACCACGCTCTCGCCCCGCCCCCTTCTCCACGGCTTCGCGCATGCGCGCCCGGCCGAGAGGGAAGAGCCGGCCTGCCTCAGCGCGGGACGGCCACGCCTAGGCTCTTGCGCATGCGTCCGCCACCGCCATTTGCTTTTCCCGCGCGCATACGTACTAGCGCCGCCTGCGCGTGTGTGACCGCAGTGCGCCCTCCTCGCTACGGGGGACGTCACGTGACGCAACCATAGAGAGGGCGGCGCTCCTGTCACAGCCGCCGTCTTGGGCTGGGTGCCGTGGGCGGGGCACTGCCAGGAGAGGCGCGCGGTGACGTCAGAAAGAGCGTGCAGTGCCCCGCCCACCGGTGGAACTTTAAGAGTAGGCCCCGCCCAGGCGTATGGAAGCCGGGAGGCTTGGCCTCGAGGCCGGAGTGCGTGCCTGGGGACGGCGCGGCTTCTGCTGACGGTTCGAGCCCCCGGTGGTCCTGACTCCGCACGAGGGGGCAGGACCCTGGCGTCCCGCACATGGCCTGAGCCCCACCATGCTTCGCCGGGGAGCGCGGAGCGGGTCCTTGATGGCCGCGGGCGGCAGGACTAGGCGCTGCGTCGGTCCCTTGAGGACTGGTCGGATCCCCCCCCTGTGGGGTCGGAGCTCCTTCGAGCCGCTGGATCCCACCGCAGCGCCTTGACTTTTCACGCCCCCTCTAACTCCGGCGTCTCCAGGCCCAGCCCCGGCATGCGACCACTCAAACGATGCGCCATCGCCGGCAGAAGCCGATGGAACAGCCCCCGGCGCGGTAGCTCCGCAACAGGCAGAGGTATGGCCCGAAAAGCCCCTGCGTGGCGAAGAGGAGCCCTCTCTGCGTCTTCCTTCCACCCATACTTCCCTGGGAGTAAGACCCATGGAACACGATGGAGCTTAATTTTGAGTAGACTGCAACCCTAGGCATGTCTACTCCGAAGTAAGTCCCATTTTTTCTATAGTACTTACTCCCAGGAAAGAGTGGTTAGGATTGCAGCCTTCATTGTCCTCCTTTTTTTCCTTGGAAATGGGTTGAATGGCTTCAAATGGGACTTTCAATGTAGCCTTAACGTAATAGTTTTGAATTTAATAGTAAGGCTGCAATCCGAAAGACACTTTCCTGGGAGTAAGATCCATGGAACACGATGGAGCTTACTTTTGAGTAGACTGCAACCCTAAGCATGTCTACTCTGAAGTAAGTCCCATTTTTTCTATAGTACTTACTCCCAGGAAAGTGTGGTTAGGATTGCAGCCTATCAAAGCTGGCTGGAGGTGTCCTCCAAAGAAGGTGGTTTTTCTCCCTTACCCCCAGTAATGCCCAGTCTGCCTATGGGTCTACTTGGATCTAGATGTCAGGTGTCTGACCAGCCCTCTGTAAGACTTCCGGCCCAGGAAGGGGTTACGATGTGGGGAGACCATAGTTCGGTGCTTCCTAAATGTTTTGGATCCATATATGTACAAAATTGACTGGTCACTGACTGGTTCACTGACTGATTCATCAACGCCCAGCCAAAACCACCAGGCTTAGAAGTGTGAAACTTGGGGAAGGCGTTCCTTCCATAACATGGGCACCAATTAAGAACCAGTTTTTAAGGAACTGAAAACCCCTAAAGGAAAAAGAGTGCAATGTGTTTTTGTCCTGTTCTTCACACTGCAGACTGACGGATCAACACCCAGCCCCAACACCTGCACCTAGAACATTTGGGGACCATATTCCTACCGTGATATAAGGACCCACTGAGAACCAATGGGGGTGGTGGTGCCTGCTGCCATGTGCCCTGTAGGGATGCCTGGTGTCCACTGGTGATCAGTGATGCCTACTGGTACCTGCTGCCTGTTGATCTCTGGTGCCCACTGCCCACTCCACGGGTGTATCGGAAGGTGCCCGCTGGCCAATGGCACCTGGTAGGGATGCCCAGTGCCCACAAGTGCCAATGACTGCTCTCTGGTACCCACCCCCCCCCCCAGTGCTTGCTGGTGCCAGTGCCAATTCCTGGTGCCCAGCCGTGCCCGGTGCCCACAAACAGTCTTGAAATTTGACTCCCGCAATAAAGGGTAAATTCTGCTAGTTTGCATCACAACCCACATATCACTGTTTACCAACCCTGTTTTATGCACCAATCCTGAAGACATTATGGCCACGATCCTACACATACTTACTCAGGAACAGGTCCCACTGGAGTGGGTTTAACCTTCATGTATACAAGCATATGGCAAGTATTCTGTGTGTGTCTTTTTCAAACAGCTGTAACCTTCAGCGGAGGATGAAGTTCAGCCACGTCTGGACCAGAAATGTCTGTTTAGGCAGGAATCGGGACTTTACCGCATTCCCCTGGTTTGGAAGGAGGTGCACTGAATCTGGGGTGACCAGCTCTTTGGGGGCCGTGAGTGGCACCTTTGATCTGAGGCCATCAGCCAGTCTGCCCCACTTCCCAGGTTGGGATGACCCACTTTAATTTTTCCTTCTTCCCTTTTGTCCAGCCTCCCCATCTGCATATCCTAATCTCCTCTTTCTTATCTAGGTGGCTAAAAGTCCAGCAACCCATTTCCTGTATAACCATTAACAGAAAAGGGTGTGCTGTTCTTTTCCCCCTGCAAAACTGAAAGCGCAATCCTGACCATGTCTACTCAAAAGCAAGCTCCTTTGTGTTCAGTGGGTCTTACTCCCAGGAAAGGTTGCAGCATTAGTGCTCTGCACCCTTTCTAGCTACACCACTGATCTGTCTTAAAGAAAGCTTAGTGCATACGGGGTCAGGAAGAGTCGGACAGACTGAAGGACTAACCAACAAATGGCACGTTTATGCTGCAAGCCTAAAGACAATTTCCTAGGAGTAAGACCCATTGAATACAATGGGGTTTACTTTTGAGTAGACATGGTTTGGATTGTGGAGTGAGTTAGGGTGATCAAATATAACCATAAAAGAGGAGAAGGCCCCCCCAAATGTAGGACACCCAAGAAAAACGTCAGAAATAATACTCATGTATAGTGGTTTTATGTAGTTAATCTAAACCGGGTGTCCAACCTTTTAGCTTCCCTGGGCCGCACTGGAAGAAGACGAGTTGGTTTGGGCCAACGAGTTGGTAGGACTACTATATTTTGTCCTATCTTTTTTAAACCTTGGAGTAAGTCTAGTTGATCTTAATGGGGCTTACTTCTGAGTAGGCATGATGCAGAGGATGGGCAGTGATCCTCTCCAAGCTAAACCTTGGAGTAAGTCTTATTGAGTACCATGGGGTTTTCTGCTGAGTAGCCATGCATAGGATTGGGCTCTCAGACTGCAACTTGGGAGTAAGCCTCATTGACTTTAGTGGGGCTTACTTCTGAGGAGGCATGATGCATAGGACGGGCTGAGATCCTCTCCAGCTTAACCTTGGAGATATCCTGCAATCCTGAACACACTTTCCTGGGAGTAAGTCCCACTGGGTACAGTGGGCCTTACTTCTGAGTAGACATGGTTAGGGTTCTAGCATATCTCCAAGTTTAAGCTTGGAGAGGATCACAGCCCATCCTATGCATCATTGTGGTCTCAGATGGCAACTTGGGAGTAAGCCTCAACAACTTTAACGGGGCTTACTTCTGAGTAGGTCTCAAGGGCAGCAGGCAGCAGCTGGGATAGAGGCTGAGGCTGCTTTTGGTGGATGCGGGTGGGTGAGCGCTGCAAGGTCTGCAGGGGCCTGAAGTGGTCTGAGTGCCAGGAGGCTGGTAGGGGGAGGAGCCAGGCAGCCCAGACCAGCTTTGTGGTGGCCGCCCAGGGCAGTGCGCAGAGAAACACACGAAATTTGAAAATGGTTGCTGCCACAAAGCCAGTTTTTCCAATGGTGGTGGCCAGCTTTGCAGGAGGGCCGCATCCACCCTCCTCCTGGGCTGCATGCGGCCCCCGGGCCGCGTGTTGGACACCCCTGATCTAAACACTATAGTGTATTACTTATGAGTAAATTTAAAACTATTACATCTAATTTTTTACATAAAGGGTGCAAATCTAACCATTCCTGCAATCCAGAGTAACTACAAGACATTATGTACATTACTGCACCACCTAGTGAAAACCTATGGGAAATTCATATTGCAATCCAGAGTAAATTGGAGCAAGGGCTCCCTGTAGTTACTCTGGATTGTGCCCCATGTCTACGCAAAAAGTAATCCCTATTGTGTTCAATGTATTTAACTCCCAGGAAAGTATCTTTAGGATTGCATCCAAAATGTATTAATTACCAGAATACAAACGTATTAATTAATTAATTAATTGCTGTCTGCTCAGAAGGAAAAGGAGGACAACGAAGATTTCTCCAGCACGCAAGGCGATAAGTGGACATGTCCTGGAAAAAGAGGACATATGGTCACCCTGCATGTAAGTGAGGTTTTAAGTTGGCTGATTTTAACATACTGGGGCACATTCCTAACCAACTGAGGCTGGCCCCACTCACCTGCTCCCTGTTCTTGTGGTGGGGTGGGAAGGCCAGCGCATGTCTGTGCACCTGACTAAGCTGGGTGGTGGCGCAGAAGTCCGATGGCACTTTTGTGATACCCCAGGCCAGCACGGGACCTACGCCAGCCTAACTGTGGGTTAGAGGTGTAGCCTCAGAAAAACCTTCTGTAGAACATTTGGGGAAAATGAACCATGGATGGATGGGAGTTCCTAAAGAAGCATTTACTGGAGGTGCAATTTTAAACATTCAGATAGAAAAAGGGGGGCTGCACAACACCTTATTGATGACTTGTAGGACATTTCTAGGTTTGGGAGAAAGTGGGAAATAGGAGAGTTTACCAAAGATTACTGACAAAATGTGCAATCCTAAGCACAGCTACTCTGAAGTAAGCCCCATTGTGTTGTATGGGATTTAGGATGCAATCCTAAAGACACTTTCCTGGGAGTAACACCCATTGAACACAATGGGGCTTACATCTGAGTAGACAGGGTTAGGATTGTGCTTTTTGTCTTAGGAAAGTGTTTATAGGATTGCAGCCAAATAGTAGTCCTGACTTGACGGGAGTGAGCCAGGCATGCAAACAGAGGTGGGCACTTACCGGTTCGGGCCTACTCACCCGAACCGGATCTTCCAATTTCCCTGCCGCTGGCAAACCGCCAGCGACAGGGAAACGCAAAAACATAGCAGACTGGTTGTCAGTGTTGAAGCAGTCAGGAAGGTTCCCCACAACATCTTGGCTAGCAGGCTAGTTAAATATGGGATTCCATATAGTAATTCCATGTAGTAACTCTCTCTCTCCCTCCTAAAAGGACACTCAAGGCTGCTCAATTTATGACTACTGCCAGCACCAGTTGTAGGGTGACGTGGCCAATGTCGTGACAGGACAGCTACATCGTTATGAAATAGGTATGGTTTCCCACATGGCGCAGAGGAACAAAACTATGCATTTGGAGATTTATTTTTTCCCAGCACAGATTTGTGGTTGTGCTCACACAACCTTCCTTCAAGCCACAATCACAACTGTGCTTGCAGGAAGAAGCTGCAATCCACTTCCAAACCCCCTTCTGAAAACCTATCCTTTGCATAAAAAATTTGACAGCATGGAAAATTTGACAGCATGTGTGTGTGTGATCTCATGTGTGCGCACACATATGCATGGAACATCTAATCCTACCACTAGCTTGGTTGATTCTCAGACTGCAATCCTAAAGACACTTTCCTGAGAGTAACACACAATGAAAACAATGGGGCTTGTTTTTGTGTAGACGTGGTCAGGATTGTGCTCACAGTCTTTGATGCAAGTCTCTGATACAAATGAGACAGCTATTGAGACAACCAGCTTCACTTCCCCAATGTGCATTACCTCCCCATGCCCAATATCCCCCCATGCACATCATCCCCACCATGCTCAACGCCCCCCCATCTGTATCAACCCCCCATGCACATCACCTCTGCAAAGTTCATCACCTCCCAATGCACAACACCCTCCCCAGTGCAACCCCTCCATCTGAACAACATCCCCCCACACTGCACTCGGCACTGAGTACCAAACTGCCACTGTGCCCTTCTTGCTCTCCTTCAGAAGTATAGAAAGGACTTGCTTTTAAAGTATGAAGCTCCCCAGTTCCAAGAGGGAGCCCATTCCAACACCACTACTGAGCCACACAGGTATCTACACACCCCTCTTTCCTGCAATTGTGCTTGATTCTTGCCTAGGGCTCCTGATGCTTCACTGTATGGCTAGGTGTAAAAGTGCATACTGCGCTTGTCTATCCCAAGAGCCTCAAAGGAGTCAACCCAAATCCAGGGTGCCGACAAGAGATGCCTTACCTGTCTATGTTGAAAGGAGTTACTATCTCAGCAAAGGTCATGTTGGCAGCAATGGAGCGAGGTACGCCTACTTGGTCAATGGAGAGGTTCGGATCGGGCGTGATGACTGTCCGGGCAGAGAAATCTACTCGCTTGCCCATCAGATTCCCTCGCACACGGCCCTCCTTTCCCTTCAGCCTCTGCTTCAGAGACTTCAGAGGCCTTCCCGATTTCTGCATCGCCTTCAAGTTGGAAAAGCAGAATCAGATCCAAGGTACGTCAGTCCATCCTCTTCTTGGAGGAACAAAATTTAACCCAATCTACACCAAAATTTAACCTGCCTCTGGAGACAGCAGGAGTACCCCCCTCGAGACACTCTCTTCCACTGACAGAAAATTGTTTTAGATTAAGTATATATTTTATTTGTTGCCATTTTCTAACCAAATTTCCTTCTGCAACTCAAATCTCTCCCCCATCTCTCCCCCCGCATATATCTTAACACGCTGGGGAAATAGGTTATGCTACAAGTCAGTCTTTCTACCCACGGTCCTCACTTGATATTCTAACCGACCCACAGTTAGCTTCACCTCCCAGGAGGCCGCCACTCATTACTATTCAATGCCACGCACGCCACCTTGCCCACATGGAATAACCCACTTTGAATCCACTGCCAAAGGAGAATGGGGCATCACATACTGTCAAAGGGCCTTGGCACTATGGCTCAGAACTTACTCGGGGCAACCCAGGCTGCTCGTTGTCCACCATTGTGACCACGTGGAACTGCAACAGCTTCACATCTTCTGCAATGACATGGGCAGCTGCCCCATTTTGCTCGTTTCTCCGTAGCTGGTTGTTGATTTTCACGATGTCTGCCAATTTGTGAGTCTGCTCATCCTAAGCAGAAGGGAGAGTGTCACCAAAAACAAGAGGTGTCTTAACTTTTTGACAGTCTGTACACAGAGGACAAGAAGGATCCATGAAAGGACAAACAAAACTCCACAGATTTGCCCCATTCATGAAGCCAACTAGACCAGTCCCCATCCCAAATCTTGCCTGGCTACCTACCTGGTTCCTGGCAGAGCCCTGCATGACCACAGCAGGCCATACAGAGAGGGGAGGCACTGGGAGCACTGTACAGATCATCCACTCGGGCCGGGCATATTTGGGGTCCGTGCCCAGAATGAAGCACTCTTCATGTGAAATGCGCTTGAAGATCTCATGCACTCGCTCTGGGCTCAGCAGATCTTCTTTTCTTGGGAGTCCTCATTGACGTGTTTCCATTCAGCATACAGCTCCAGGCCCAAGCGTCGGATCCTTGGCTGGTAGCGCCCACAACCACCGTGACCCTGGAGAAAAAGAACACCGTTGCCAGATAAATGAAGCTGGTGAGATCTTAGGCATGGAGTCTGGTCAGCCTATTTTTACCCTTTCCTCCAAAAAACGGGGTGCCTAAGTGGCTTGAAAGCACAACACACGCATAAATAAATTGTACAACAAAATATAAATAAAATATAAAATACAAATCAGCAATGGATTAAAATCTTTAAGAAAATGCAGTAAGGGGAGAAAACCCCATATTACCCCATAAAACCTCGTATTGCAGCTTGACCTGTCCCCAGTTCCTTCCACCCCATTAGCAGAGTTGTTCTGACCTTTTCCTTTGTGATGTCCTCGTCACCCTCTGGCTGCTCCACACCAAACTTGTTGTCCATCTCCTCTCCCCCTTCACAGATGTTCCTGCCTTTGCAGGGATCATAGACGTGGGTCAAGCGCTTTTTGGGCTGCCCTTTGGATTTGGCCAGGATGTCTTTGATCTTGGGATTGTTCTGTAGAAGGGAAAGGAGGAATGATGAACGAAGGGCCTGCACCCTCCACCCTGTACAAACCAAGAGCATCTCCAACACTGTAGAGGTTGACAATGGTGTAGGTTGACCGTGCTTTGCACTTGCTGGCTGTTTGGATTGTCTGCTTGCAAAGGCAGCTGAAATAGGTCTGATCCAGCAAAGTACTAAGCAAGGAGTCTAGAGCTGGGATCGTTTCACTCTTTAAGGCTGCAATCCTAGCCTCCAGTTAGGTTTGCTTAAGCCCCAGCATAAATCCTGTGCTGAACTGGGGGTGTTACACATTTGCTGGAAGTCACTTCTGCCCCACCCTTGGGGGCATTATGCCAACGCACAGACATACGCCTATCTCCTCACACCATCACGGGAAGATACGCCAGGTGACTTAGGCAGGTCTAAATTGGTTAGGATTGTGCCCTAAGTGATCACTTAATGCAGTGATTTTCAACCAGTGTGCCGTGGATAGTCCTCAGGTGTGCCACAGGAATTTGGGGAAGGTCATTCATTAATTAATAGGAAAACTGGGGGATCTGAACAGCCTGGTGTGCCTTCTCAATGGTAAAAACAACTGATGGTGTGTCTTGACCATTTCAGTGCCTTGTTAGTGTGCCAGGAGATGAAAAGGTTGAAAAATCACCGACTTAACGATCACACTTAACGAGCAATAATTAATTATGCCAACATCAAGTCTGTACTTTTGCATTTAAATTTGGACACGTTTTGGCACCTCCTGGATTTCTTAGAAGTCCAGAAAATGCTGAATAAAAGTTGGATGAAAGTGGAATAAAACCCAGCCATCCAATGCTTGCTTGGGCCATGGCACACTATGCTACAAGGGGTCCTAATTTCACGTCTTCAGCTGGGAGATACACAGGGTGGCCCACTGCATAGTTTACTGCCACCAGCCTGCAGATGACAATCAACAATGTATCAACCGGGAAACTTCTGTCACAGTATCTTCCGAGGATGGACCAGTGCGGTGGCACTCTACCTTTTCTCCTTCCACAACATCAAATTCCACCGTTTCGCCATCTCCAACACTGCGGAGGAATTTACGGGGGTTGTTCCTCTTGATGGCTGTCTAGTAAAGAGCAGAAGGACAGAGAGATGAGGACTGTGCACCACACCTTGAGATCCTACCGCACCCTTGAAGGTGCTTCTGCTGTTTCAGGAGTGATGCTCACTTGACTGAATATTGGGATTTTCCAAAAGGGATCTCATTGCAATAGAACTATGTCTTCAGAAGTGGCTTCAGCCAACACCAAAAGGGAAGCTCTGGAAAGGCCACCTGCAGATGCCAGTTTAGCTCTATGCTAAACTGTTCTAGTCTCAGTTTAATGTTCAGAATAAGTGGCACGTCTTGACTGGTGTCTAATCATCTAATCCCGTGTCTGAGTGAGAATGTAATCTTGTTCTCCACAGAACTCGGGAGACTTGAGGGCCTGCATGTGTAAACTGAACTGTGCTAATGGTGCTACTGGACAGAATTCCAGTCCCTGTCCTGACCTCAAACTTCAACATACAATACACTGGCTCCCTTTCTACAGAAGCCTGTTCTTCCTTCAGACTTTCTCCGATTCCCTTTGCTTGGACGCCTGTGTTTCTTTCCCAGACCCTTTTTGGGAGAGGTGACTGTTCTGCTGCTTCTTTAGTGTTCAGGGGATTGAGCCGAGTCGCCAGCTGCCTTCGGACCAATGCAAAAGGCAGAACACAGTCTGAAGTAAACCCCATTTCTGTTTGGCTACTCGCAGTGGAGAAGATCCAAAGCCTGAAAGAAGAAAGTGCTAGAGGCTTACCTGATGCACAAACACATCCTCTTTGGTATCGTTCCTGCAAGGAAGGGAAGGGGATTAAAACAGTCATTCTAGAAGATTCCAAGTCGGTTGGCTCCTTGGGGGCAGCACCCACAAGCTCCCTTGCAAGTGCAGAGAGAACACGATTCCTCAGCCCAGCACGGAGGGCTGCTTTGGCATCCAACACCTTCACAGGGTGCCAGAGCCTGGCACTGATCCTGAGCAGACACCAGCATGGAGTTCACGTCTGAGACTGGAAGAGGCACCATCTGAGCTGGCCCAAGCCACACGCCTTTCGCCCAGACAGATCAGACCCATCCACCAACCCAGATTTCCAAGTCAAGGGCATGAAGTGGATGAAGAGGCAGCTTCAACAGTCTTGTCAACACACCCACTTCAACAACAGTATTTAAATACGCAGCAAACTCTGCAGAGAACCTGTGAGGACCAAGTTCTCATGGGTGGAACCAAACAGAAGAGAGCTGGGGATCAGTTAGTCTCCAGTTAGTCTTTGATCCCCTGACTCAGAGACTTCTCTCTTGGAAGAGGCCGGCTTCAGCTGACACTCGCCTGGCAAGAGCCAGGGAAATCAGAGTGTCCTTCTCATTACTCTGGAGTTTGGCACTGGAGATTCAGCTTCATGGGCCAAAGGGTAACAGTGGGAACATCCTTAAGGGGAGCACAGCTTACTCATCTAAGCCAATGGTACTCGGGCATTTCAGCCCTTTCAAACTCAGCAAGCTGACTGGGAAACCCTGTCAAACTCAGCAGGATGCGATGCCAGAGCTCCTCCATATCTCCTCAGAAATAAGTCCCATTTTGTTCAGCGAGACTTACTCCCAGGAAAGCTCAGTGCCAGAGTCCAAGATGGTGGATCCCACCCTTTTGCAACCCCCCAAGGAGGTCCTGATCCCCTCTTTGAGTATCACTGATTTAAGCCAAGCGTCATCAATAGACGAAACTGCAGGAAATACAGCTTAACAAGGGTTTGTGTTCCAGTGACAACAACCGGTTCGGAGATTCAAGCTTAGTCTCTGACTAGTTGCCTGTCGTTTGTAGCTAGTACTCAACACCCCACAGGAATAAAAGAGCAGTTTTAAAAAAAAACATATAAGCCTTTGAGAAAACAGCTTACCTGTTTATAAATCCATAGCCATTACGGACATTGAACCACTTCACTGTGCCCTGCACCTGGGTGGCTGCAAATTGCAAGGAGGGAAGAAAGCCTGGTGACATATTGACAGGAACACGTTTTCCCGTTCAACAGTCTACGCTAGGAATTCCAGCCAGACCACCTAACCCTGGAGCCCCACTCTTGCCCCAGAAGAGGCAAGAGACCCCAAACAGGTGCTCCCTGACCAGTCAGCCCTTACGCAAACCCAGATACCAAGCGGATGCAGATTTCCCTTTTGATCCATACAGGTGCTTTGCAATATAGAAGCCCTAATCCTTCTCTGGAATTCCCATCCCATCAGCTACTTCCAAACCCACCAGGAGGCAAGGGCTAAGTGTCCCCCACCCCCAACCTCACATGGCTCCAGCTCCATGTTCAGCAGCCCTCCATGCTCAGCATCCCTACATCCCACTGAATCTGCCAGCCTGGGAACATTCCCATTCCCCACCAGGAATGGCATGGAGGGAGAGGAGCCTCTTGCACTCCGACTGGTGGCATAGCTAAAGGAGGCACAGCAGAAATCTTGGAGGGAATGCCCCCCATGGGGGGATTCACCCAGGACTCCCCAATGGGCCACACGCCAGCAGGTGGGCAGGTGAGACAGCCATGCCCCTCACACACAAGCCCTGCCCCTTTCAGACTGGCCCCGCCCCTCCCTCAACCAGGACTCTCCAAAGGGCCACACGCCAGCCGGCGGACAGGTGAGACAGCCACGCCCCCAACAGAAGGCCCCGCCCCTCACACATAAGCCACGCCCCTTACCCCTCACCCTGGGTAACTTGGCAGAGCCAGGACCCCTAACAGCTCCTGCCAGGTGGGCAGGTCAGCCCCGTCCTCAAGGAGAAGCCCCACCCCTTTCACACAGGCCACGCCCCTCCCTCAACCAGGACTCTCCAATGGGCCACACGCCAGCAGGCGGACAGGTGAGACAGCCACGCCCCAACAGACAGGCTCTGCCCCTCACACATAAGCCACGCCCCTTACCCCTCACCCCGGGTAACTTAGCAGAGCCAGGACCCCTAACAGCTCCTGCCAAGTGGGCAGGTCAGCCCCGCCCCCAAGGAGAAGCCCCACCCATTTCACAAAGGCCCCGCCCCTCCCTCAACCATGACACCCACCAGATGGGCTAGCCCCGCCCACACCCACAGGCCCCGCCCCTCACCCGTGGGCCACACCCCCGACAGTCCATCCCACAGCCAGGTGGACAGGTGAGGCAGCCCCGCCCCCTCTCCAAGCCCCCCCCCCGCTCACCCAGGACACGCTTGGCCGAGTGGCGACGCCCCCGGTGGGAGCGCAGGGCTTGGGCACCCCGGCCGCGGGCTCTCCCGCGGGGCTCTCCCCAGTGCCGGTCACGGCTCCGCCGCCGCTCTCCGCCTCGCTCAGCATCCCTGCCGGCCGCCGCCGCCGCCTCCTCCTGCGCCCGCCTGCCTGCCCGGCCGCCCCTCAGTCAGTCCGTCGGCGCGTCCGTTGGTGCCGCCGCTGCTCCTCGCGCGCCCAACGCCCAATCAGCAACGGCCGCCCCGCGCGCGCCTCCCGCCAATCACCTGCTAAGTAGCCCCGGCCACGCCCCAGGCCACGCCCCCGCCCCGCAGCCACGCCCACTGCCCGCCCAGCACAGGTGTGCCTCCCACGTGGGGGAGGAGGGAGGGCGCCGCAGGGTCCTAGAGCCCCCCCACACCCGCACGCCTCTCTGCCAGGGAGGGAGGGAGGAGGCCCCTTGCTCCCAATGGGTCTACTCTCGGGGAAGGCTGCACTTCACTCCTGCTCTCCAGGAGCAGGTGCCGCAGCTGTCAAGGGCTTACTCTCAGGTAAGAGTGCACGGGAGGGCAGTTTCTCCTCAGCAGGTCTACTCGGGAGCAGGTGCCACAGCTGTCAAGGGGACTACTCTCAGGTAAGGGTGCAGGGAGGACAGTTTCTCCTCAGCAGGTCTACTTGGGAGCAGGTGCCACAGCTGTCAAGGGGACTACTCTCAGGTAAGGGCGCAGGGAGGGCAGTTTCTCCTCAGCAGGTCTACTTGGGAGCAGGTGCCACAGCTGTCAAGGGGCCTACTCTCAGGTAAGGGCGCAGGGAGGGCAGTTTCTCCTCAGCAGGTCTACTCGGGAGCAGGTGCCACTGCTGTCAAGAGGACTACTCTCAGGTAAGGGCGCAGGGGAGGACAGTTTCTCCTCAGCAGTCTACTCAGGAGCAGGTGCCACAGCTGCCAAGGGGACTACTCTCAGGTAAGGGTGCAGGGAGGACAGTTTCTCCTCAGCAGTCTACTTGGGAGCAGGTGCCACAGCTGTCAAGGGGACTACTCTCAGGTAAGGGTGCAGGGAGGACAGTTTCTCCTCAGCAGTCTACTCGGGAGCAGATGCCACAGCTGTCAAGGGGACTACTCTCAGGTAAGGGTGCAGGGAGGACAGTTTCTCCTCAGCAGTCTACTTGGGAGCAGGTGCCACAGCTGTCAAGGGGACTACTCTCAGGTAAGGGCGTAGGGGAGGACAGTTTCTCCTCAGCAGTCTACTCGGAAGCAGGTGCCACAGCTGTCAAGGGGACTACTCTCAGGTAAGGGCGCAGGGGAGGACAGTTTCTCCTCAGAAGATCTACTTGGGAGCAGGTGTCACAGCTGTCAAGGGGACTACTCTCAGGTAAGGGTGCAGGGAGGACAGTTTCTCCTCAGCAGTCTACTCGGGAGCAGGTGCCACAGGTGTCAAGGGGACTACTCTCAGGTAAGGTGCAGGATCATTGGCTGATGCGGGGATGTGTTTACATCCCCAAAGAGGTAATGAAAACATGGATGGTGCAGAAGAGCAGATTAAGATTGACAGAGAACTGTTTCGAAACCACTTAACTGGCCTCAATGAATTCAAGTCATTTGGACCAGATGAGCTGCATCCTGGAGTTCTGAAGGAACTGGCAGATGTCCTTGCAGAGCCTCTGTCCATCATCTCTGAGAAATCCTCAAGGAGTGGAGAAGAGCCTGGACTGGAAGAGGGCAAATGTGGTCCCAATCTTTAAGAAGGGGAAAAAGGAAGACCCCGGAAATTATAGACCAGTCAGTTTGACTTCAATCCCGGGCAAGATATTAGAGCAAATCATAAAACACACAAATCATAAAACACACAATTTGTGCACATCTAGACAAGTGCTCGGTGATCAAAACAACCCAGCATGGATTGACCAAGAATAAATCTTGCCAGACAAATCTGATCTCCTTTTTTGATTGGGTTACGAGCTTACTGGACATGGCAATGCTGTGGATGTCATTGATCTTGACTTCAGCAAAGCATTTGACAAAAGTCCCACATGACATCTTAATTGGGAAGTTGGAACAATATTGGCTAGACGAGGCAATTGTTAGGTGGATCCACAACTGGCTCAACGACCGCACACAAAGGGTTTTAGTAAATGGTTCTGTGTCAACCTGGAGGTCTGTTTCAAGTGGGGTACCCCAAGGCTCTGTCTTGGGCCCAGACTTGGAGGAAGGGAAACAGAGGAGCCTGATCACATTTGCGGATGACACCAAGCTGGGAGGAGTAGCAAACACAACAGAAGAAGGAGAAACCTCCAGGAGGATCTGGATAAACTGGAATCCTGGGCTGTAACAGAATGAATTTCAACAGGGAGAAGTGCAAAGTTCTGCACTTGGGCAATAAAAACCAAAAATACAGGTATAAAATGGGGGATACTTGGCTTGGCAGCACAACCTGTGAGCGGGATCTTGGAGTCGCCGTGGATCACAAGCTGAACATGAGTCAGCGTGTGATGCGTCTGCAAAAAAGGCGAATGCCATTTTAGGTTGCATTAAGAGGACTGGAGCTTCCAAGTCACGAGAAGTTCTAGTTCCTCTTTATTCAGCATTGGTCAGACCTCACCTGGAGTCCTGTGTTCAGTTCTGGGCTCCTCACTTGAAGAAAGATGCAGCCAAACTGGAGCAAGTCCAGAGGAGAGCGACAAGAATGATCAGTGGGGTGGAAGGAAAGCCCTACCAGGAAAGGTTGGGGGAACTTGGGATGTTCAGCCTGGAGAAGAGGAGGCTGAGAGGAGACATGATTGCCCTCTTCAGATACTTGAAGGGCTGTCATAGGGAGGAAGGGGCTCATTTGTTCATAGCTGCTTCTGAAAGCAGAACTAGAACCAATGGGGACAAACTGCAAGAAAGGAGATTCCGGTTCGATATCCGAAAAAAATTCCTGACAGTTCGGGCAGTTGGGCAGTGGAACAGATTGCCAAGGGACGTGGTGGACTCTCCCTCTCTGGGGATCTTCAAGCAGAGGCTTGACTAGCACCTGTTGGAGATGCTCTGGGAGAATTTCCTGCTACAGGCAGGGGGTTGGACCAGATGACCTACTATGTCCCTTCCAACTCTAGGATTCTATGACATTCTGTGACATTCCTACATCACGTCCCTACATCACCATGGGAACAGGAAGACCAATAGGTGGGGTTGATCTAAGTTAGTATTGCAGCAGGGGAATTCGTGCTGCAGGCAGGGGGTTGGACTAGATGACCTACTAGGTCCCTTCCAACTCTATGATTCTATGATTCACTCACTGACTCATCAATGCCCAGCCAAAACCTCTGGGCCTAGAAACATGACATTTGGAGAGGGTGTTCCTTCATGAAGGAGGGACCCACTAAGAACCAGTTTTTGGAAATTCCAACCGGAAGGGGGTGAAAAGGAGCGCAACACGTTCTCCTCCCTATACTTTCCATTGAAGAATGCCTGACTGACCCTAATCCTAACCCCTGAACCTAGAAGCATGAAATTTGGGGAGGATGTTCTTAGGTCACATGAACACCCACCAAGAAATTTAACCCTTAAGGGGCTGAAAAGGGGTGCAACATGTTTTTGTCCTATACTTAACATGGAAGACTGACCAAACTCCAGCCAGTTTGGTACTCGGTGCCCAGTGCAGTGTGGGGGGGATGTTGTTCAGAGGAAGGGGTTGCACTGGGGAGGGTGTTGCGCATTGGGAGGTGATGAACTTTGCAGAGGTGATGCGCATGGGGGGTTGATACAAATGGGGGGACGTTGTGCATGGGGGAATGCTGAGCACGGGTGGTTGATGTGCATGGGGGACGTTAGGCATGGGGAGGTAATGCACATTGGGGAGGTGATGCTGGTTGTCTCAATGGTTGTCTCATTTGTATCAGAGGCTTGCATCAAAGACTGAGCACAATCCTGACCATGTCTACTCAAAAGCAAGCCCCATTGTCTTCATTGTGTGTTCCTCCCAGGAAAGTGTCTTTAGGATTGCAGTCTGAGAATCAACCATGCTAGTGGTAGGATTAGATGTTCCATGCATATGTGTGCGCACACATGAGATCACACACACACATGCTGTCAAATTTTCATGCTGTCAAATTTTTTATGCAAAGGATAGGTTTTCAGAAGGGGGTTTGGAAGTGGATTGCAGCTTCTTCCTGCAAGCACAGTTGTGATTGTGGCTTGAATGAAGATTGTGTGAGCACAACCACAAATCTGTGCTGGGAAAAAATAAATCTCCAAATGCATAGTTTTGTTCCTCTGCACCACGTGGGAAACCCTACCTGTTTCATAACAATGAGCGCTGTCCTGTCACGACATTGGCCACGTCACCCTACAACTGGTGCTGGCAGTAGTCATAAATTGAGCAGCCTTGAGTGTCCTTTTAGGAGGGAGAGAGAGAGTTACTACATGGAATTACTATATGGAATCCCATATTTAACTAGCCTGCTAGTCAAGATGTTGTGGGGAACCTTCCTGACTGCTTTAGTGAAATCCAGATCAAGCACATCCCAGCACTCCCACCATCCACTAATGACCCAAACAGCAAAGCCAACTCTTGACATATCCATGTTGACTTTGAGTAACCACTGCATGTCTATCAAGATGTGGACCGACTATTTCCTGTGCACAGCTCTTTGCACGCCTGTCTCACTCCCATCAAGTCAGGACTACTATTTGGCTGCAATCCTATAAACACTTTCCTGAGACTAAATCCCATACAACACAATGGGGCTTACTTCAGAGTAGCTGTGCTTAGGATTGCACATTTTGTCAGTAATCTTTGGTAATCTCTCCTATTTCCCACTTTCTCCCAAACCTACAAATGTCCTACAAGTCCTCAATAAGGTGTTGTGCAGCCCCCCTTTTTCTATCTGAATGTTTAAAATTGCACCTCCAGGAAATGCTTCTTTAGGAACTCCCATCCATCCATGGTTCATTTTCCCCAAATGTTCTGCAGAAGGTTTTTCTGAGGCTGCACCTCTAACCCACAGTTAGGCTGGCGTAAGTCCCGTGCTGGCCTGGGGTATCACAAAAGTGCCATCGGACTTCTGCGCCACCACCCAGCTTAGTCAGGTGCACAGACATGCGCTGGCCTTCCCACCCCACCACAAGAACAGGGAGCAGGTTAGGAATGTGCCCCGAGTATGTTAAAATCAGCCAACTTAAAACCTCACTTACATGCAGGGTAACCGTATGTCCTCTTTTTCCAGGACATGTCCACTTATCGCCTTGCGTGCTGAAGAAATCTTTGTTGTCCTCCTTTTCCTTCTGAGGAGACAGCAATTAATTAAGTAAATAATTAAATAATTAATACATTTGTATTCTTGTAATTAATACATTTTGGCTACAATCCTAAAGACGCTTTCCTGGGGGTTAAACACATTGAACACAATAGGGATTACTTTTGAGTTGACATGGAGCACGATCCAGAGTAACTACGGGGAGTCCTTGCTCCAATTTACTCTGGATTGCAATATGAATTTCCGATAGGTTTTCACTAGGTGGTGCAATAATGCACATAATGTCTTATAGTTACTCTGGATTGCAGGGATGGTTAGAGTTGCACCTTCTATGTAATAAATTAGATGTAATCGTTTTAAATTTACTAATAAGTAACACAGTATAGTCAGTGGTGGGGTCCAGCAGGTTCGCACCTACTCTACAGAACCGGTTGTTAATGAGAGATAGGACATATAAAGTTTAAAAATAGCCATTTAAAAGTGGCTGCCAGATGGACAGAGAACCGGTTCTTAATTTCTTTGAAGCCCATCACTGCATATAGTGTTTAGATTAACTACATAAAACCACTATACATGAGTATTATTTCTGACGTTTTTCTTGGGTGTCCTACATTTGGGGGGGCCTTCTCCTCTTTTATGGTTATATTTGATCACCCTAACTCACTCCACAATCCAAACCATGTCTACTCAAAAGTAAACCCCATTGTATTCAATGGGTCTTACTCCTAGGAAATTGTCTTTAGGCTTGCAGCATAAACGTGCCATTTGTTGGTTAGTCCTTCAGTCTGTCCGACTCTTCCTGACCCCGTGTGCACTAAGCTTTCTTTAAGTCAGATCAGTGGTGTAGATAGAAAGGGTGCAGAGCACTAATGCTGCAACCTTTCCTGGGAGTAAGATCAGTGGTGGGCACCAGCAGGTTTGCACCTACTCTATAGAACCGGTTCTTAACAAGAGATAGTACATATAAAGTTTAAAAATAGCCATTTAAAAGTGGCTGCCAGATGGACAGAGAACCGGTTCTTAATTTCTTTGAAGCCCATCACTGAGTAAGACCCACTGAACACAATGGAGTTTGCTTTTGAGTAGACATGGTCAGGATTGCGCTTTCAGTTTTGCAGGGGGAAAAGAACAGCACACCCTTTTCTGTTAATGGTTATACAGGAAATGGGTTGCTGGACTTTTACCCACCTAGATAAGAAAGAGGAGATTAGGATATGCAGATGGGGGAGGCTGGACAAAAGGGAAGAAGGAAAAATTAAAGTGGGTCATCCCAACCTGGGAAGTGGGGCAGACTGGCTGATGGCCTCAGATCAAAGGTGCCACTCACGGCCCCCAAAGAGCTGGTCACCCCAGATTCAGTGCACCTCCTTCCAAACCAGGGGAATGCGGTAAAGTCCCGATTCCTGCCTAAACAGACATTTCTGGTCCAGACGTGGCTGAACTTCATCCTCCGCTGAAGGTTACAGCTGTTTGAAAAAGACACACACAGAATACTTGCCATATGCTTGTATACATGAAGGTTAAACCCACTCCAGTGGGACCTGTTCCTGAGTAAGTATGTGTAGGATCGTGGCCATAATGTCTTCAGGATTGGTGCATAAAACAGGGTTGGTAAACAGTGATATGTGGGTTGTGATGCAAACTAGCAGAATTTACCCTTTATTGCGGGAGTCAAATTTCAAGACTATTTGTGGGCACCGGGCACGGCTGGGCACCAGGAATTGGCACTGGCACCAGCAAGCACTGGGGGGGGGTACCAGAGAGCAGTCATTGGCACTTGTGGGCACTGGGCATCCCTACCAGGTGCCATTGGCCAGCGGGCACCTTCGGATACCCCCATGGAGTAGGCAGTGGGCACCAGAGATCAACAGGCAGCAGGTACCAGTAGGCATCACTGATCACCAGTGGACACCAGGCATCCCTACAGGGCACATGGCAGCAGGCACCACCACCCCCATTGGTTCTCAGTGGGTCCTTATATCACGGTAGGAATATGGTCCCCAAATGTTCTAGGTGCAGGTGTTGGGGCTGGGTGTTGATCCGTCAGTCTGCAGTGTGAAGAACAGGACAAAAACACATTGCACTCTTTTTAGGGGTTTTCAGTTCCTAAAAACTGGTTCTTAATTGGTGCCCATGTTATGGAAGGAACGCCTTCCCCAAGTTTCACACTTCTAAGCCTGGTGGTTTTGGCTGGGCGTTGATGAATCAGTCAGTGAACCAGTCAGTGACCAGTCAATTTTGTACATATATGGACCCAAAACATTTAGGAAGCACCGAACTATGGTCTCCCCACATCGTAACCCCTTCCTGGGCCGGAAGTCTTACAGAGGGCTGGTCAGACACCTGACATCTAGATCCAAGTAGACCCATAGGCAGACTGGGCATTACTGGGGGTAAGGGAGAAAAACCACCTTCTTTGGAGGACACCTCCAGCCAGCTTTGATAGACTGCAATCCTATAGACACTTTCCTGGGAGTAAGACCTATTGAATACAACGGGGCTTACTTTTGAGTAGCAATGGTTAGGATTGTGCCCCAAATGAGCTTTTTCTAGAAGGGAAAGCCCTTCAGATCAGTTTGTGGCTTATATTGTGCTTTTTTCACTAACCAGGAAAAGCACGACTAAGGCTGCAATCCTAAAGATGCTTTCCTGGGAGTAGTACCAACGGAACACAATGGAGCTTACTTTTGAGTAGACATGGTTAGGATTGTGCTCTAAGAGATGTTGATTATAATGGGGCTTACTTCTGAGTAGACATACATAGGATTGAGCTCTATTCTGCTGGGCCCTAGTTTATCTATTCAGCTCTAGGGTGAGGGGCTAGAGAAGTGCTGCCCAGTTGAGCCAAGGAGGGGCCCAGGGGAAGGCCCCCGTTAGAGTAATCCAAGCCCCCAGGATTCGAATCCCCTCGTGACACTCACACAATCCCCTCACATTTTTTACCCAAAGGACTCAGAGAAGTGGACCTGGCCCCCATTTTGAGTTCTCCCCAAAAAAGATTCATCACTTGGCCACAGCAGGAAAAAAGGCTGCAACCCTAAAGACATTTTCCTGGGAGTAAGACCCAGAGAACACAATGGGGTTTACTTTTGAGTAGAGATGGTTAGTCCCATAGAACAGAATGGGACTGACTTCTGAGTAGGCTTGCTTAGGACTGTGCCCTAAATAGGCTTGCTAGGCCCCATCACAGCAGCCTCACCAACATGTTCTCCCCACCCTTTGCATGATCACTGGCACCTGCCAGTCATACCTGTGGAAGAGCTGGGATTACCTGCCACCTGTCCCAGCCACTGGCCACCTTCTGTATCAGGGCAGCCATGAGGATCTCCCCAAGCTGGAGCAGCATCTGAAAGAGAAGCAAGAAGAGGGGCTGCAACATCGCATCCCCCCTCCTGGGCACCTGACTTGACAGATCCAAGGGGCAGAAGGACAGACAGACAGACAAGGGGCAAAGAAGTTCTGGTTGGTGCACAGCTTGCCAAGGAATTTGCAAAGCCACATACATTGGCAGCCTCAGCCTGCAATCCTACCCACACTTCTTACCTGGGAGTAAGCCCATGGGCTATAATGGGACTTACTTCCGTGTAGTAACCTCATGGAGGCTTCCTTGCTAGGCTCTGCTCCTCTACAAGGTGGTTTCAGCAAAAGTGGGGAGGAAGAGGAAGGAGCGCATCTCCTTCACAGGGTCTCCCTCCCAGCCCACCAAGTGTCCCTTTCATCTCTTCTAGACCAGGGGTTGCCAAACCGTGGGTCGGGACACACTGATGGGTCGTTTCCTGATTTTTAGTGGGTCCCAAATTGCCCCAAGTCCTGAGGCTATTCAAAGATCAGATCCTGTGGGCCCAATCCTATCCAGTGTTCCAGCGCTGGTGCTGTTGTGCCAATGCAGCACATACTGCACTTTACACATCACGGAGGCCTCCTCCAAGTTACTTTGTTATTATTATTACTATTTTACTTATTAAATTTTAAGCTTTGCCCCCTTAACTCGGGCTTCATTTGGCCCTGGAAATGGGGATAGGATTGGGTCCTAACGCTGCTCATTATCTTGGAAACAGCTTCTTGCAAAGATAGGCAGATAAATGTTTGAGCACCTTTTTCTGGTTATTATGACTTATATAAATAATAAATAAAAATAAAATATTATTACTTATAAATAAAAAATAAAAATCTAGTCGCCTAAGTGAGCCTGTCATTCTGAAAAGAGGGTCCTGGTGCTCAAAAGTCTGGAGAGGCTGTATCAAGGCAGTATTCCTTTAAAAGGTTTCTACTCCAACCCATGTTAAGATGTTTCTGTTCCAGTGGGCCATCCAGGGTGGATGATGTCCACAATCCTAACCACGTCTACTCAAAAGTAAGCCCATTGTGTTCAATGGGTCTTACTCCAAGAAAAGTATCTCTAAGTTTGTAGCTGATATCCATGAAAATAACAATTAAAATGGTAAAAAGTGGCAGTGGTGTTTGCAATCCTATGCCTGTCTACTCAGAAGTAAGCCCCTCGGAGCTCAATGGGATTCCTCACTGGTTGCAGCCTCTTCCCTGCCACTAGATGCTCCATCCTGTTTTCTTGCAGTTAATTTAAATAGATCTTATTCAGTTTAAAACTGTTACATTTAATTTAGCACATTCGGGCTGCAATCCTAACAGCAAGTTCCTGGAAGCAAGTAATATTGAACACAATGGGACTTACTTGTGAGTAGACCTGAATTAGATTGGGATACAGTTGTGTCCACACCTACCTGGGAGGAAGCCCCACTGAGTCAACTTGTGAGCAGACATGCATAGATTTTGTTGGAATCCCATCCACACTTATCTGGAAGGAAGCACAACTGGAAACAAATGGACTTACTTCTGAGTAGATATGCATAAGATTGGGCCACCAGGCAATCCTGGCAATACTTCCCTGGGAATAAGCCTGAATGAGTAGAGGTTCCAAGGATTGTGCTATAAGGAGGCAATTTCCCTGGAAATAAACCCCATTAACCCTACAGGGAATTACTTCTGAGTAGACCTTCCTAGGCAGCAATCCTGTGCACACTTCCCTGGGAGTAAGATCCACAGGCTAATAATAGCACTTACTCCAGAGTAGACCTGCAGAGCATTTGCCTCTCTGGTGCCATCCTATCCAATCCTTCCTGGGAGTAGCCTCACTGTATATGAATTGACTTAGTCCTGTCTAGACCTGCCTAGATTTGGGTTGTGAGGCTGAGCTTCTGTCCACTCTTACCTGAGAGTAAGCCCCTTGACAGCTGCGGTGCCTGCTCCCGAGTAGACCTGCTGAGGAGAAACTGTCCTCCCTGAGCCCTTTACCTGAGAATAGGCCCCTTGACAGCTGTGGCACCTTCTCCCGAGTAGACCTGCTGAGGAGAAACTGTCCTCCCTGCGCCCTTACCTGAGAGTAGTCCCCTTGACAGCTGTGGCACCTTCTCCCGAGTAGACCTTCTGAGGAGAGTCTGCCCTCCAGTGCACCCTTACCTGAGAGTAGTCCCCTTGACAGCTGTGGCACCTGCTCCCGAGTAGACCTTCTGAGGAGAGTCTGCCCTCCCCTCCACCCTTACCTGAGAGTAGGCCCTTGACAGCTACGGCACGTGCTCCCGAGTAGACCTGCTGAGGAGAAACTGCCCTCCCTGCGCCCTTACCTGAGAGTAGTCCCCTTGATAGCTGTGGCACCTGCTCCCGAGTAGACCTGCTGAGGAGAAACTGCTCTCCCTGTGCCCTTACCTGAGAGTAGTCCCCTTGACAGCTGTGGCACCTGCTCCCGAGTAGACCTTCTGAGGAGAGTCTGCCCTCCCCTCCACCCTTACCTGAGAGTAGGCCCTTGACAGCTACGGCACGTGCTCCCGAGTAGACCTGCTGAGGAGAAACTGCCCTCTCTGCGCCCTTACCTGAGAGTAGTCCCCTTGATAGCTGTGGCACTTGCTCCCGAGTAGACCTGCTGAGGAGAAACTGCTCTCCCTGCGCCCTTACCTGAGAGTAGTCCCCTTGACAGCTGTGGCACCTGATCCCGAGTAGACCTGCTGAGGAGAAACTGCCCTCCCGTGCACTCCTACCTGAGAGTAAGCCCTTGACAGCTGCGGCACCTGCTCCTGGAGAGCAGGAGAGAAGTGCAGCCTTCCCCGAGAGTAGACCCATTGGGAGCAAGGGGCCTCCTCCCTCCCTCCCTGGCAGAGAGGCGTGCGGGTGTGGGGGGGCTCTAGGACCCTGCGGCGCCCTCCCTCCTCCCCCACGTGGGAGGCACACCTGTGCTGGGCGGGCAGTGGGCGTGGCTGCGGGGCGGGGGCGTGGCCTGGGGCGTGGCCGGGGCTACTTAGCAGGTGATTGGCGGGAGGCGCGCGCGGGGCGGCCGTTGCTGATTGGGCGTTGGGCGCGCGAGGAGCAGCGGCGGCACCAACGGACGCGCCGACGGACTGACTGAGGGGCGGCCGGGCAGGCAGGCGGGCGCAGGAGGAGGCGGCGGCGGCGGCCGGCAGGGATGCTGAGCGAGGCGGAGAGCGGCGGCGGAGCCGTGACCGGCACTGGGGAGAGCCCCGCGGGAGAGCCCGCGGCCGGGGTGCCCAAGCCCTGCGCTCCCACCGGGGGCGTCGCCACTCGGAGCCAGGCGGCCAAGCGTGTCCTGGGTGAGCGGGGGCGGGGCTTGGAGAGGGGGCGGGGCTTGGAGGGGGCGGGGCTGCCTCACCTGTCCACCTGGCTGTGGGATGGACTGTCGGGGGTGTGGCCCACGGGTGAGGGGCGGGGCCTCTGTTGGAGGGGTGGGGCCTGTGGGTGTGGGTGGGGCTAGCCCATCTGGTGGGTGTCATGGTTGAGGGAGGGGCGGGGCCTTTGTGAAATGGGTGGGGCTTCTCCTTGGGGGCGGGGCTGACCTGCCCACCTGGCAGGAGCTGTTAGGGGTCCTGGCTCTGCTAAGTTACCCAGGGTGAGGGGTAAGGGGCGTGGCTTGTGTGTGAGGGGCGGAGCCTGTCTGTTGGGGCGTGGCTGTCTCACCTGTCCGCCTGCTGGCGTGTGGCCCATTGGAGAGTCCTGGTTGAGGGAGGGGCGTGGCCTGTGTGAAAGGGGTGGGGCTTCTCCTTGGGGACGGGGCTGACCTGCCCACCTGGCAGGAGCTGTTAGGGGTCCTGGCTCTGCCAAGTTACCCAGGGTGAGGGGTAAGGGGCGTGGCTTGTGTGTGAGGGGCGGGGCCTTCTGTTGGGGGCGTGGCTGTCTCACCTGTCCGCCTGCTGGCGTGTGGCCCTTTGGAGAGTCCTGGTTGAGGGAGGGGCGGGGCTTGTGTGAAAGGGGTGGGGCTTGTGTGTGAGGGGCATGGCTGTCTCACCTGCCCACCTGCTGGCGTGTGACCCATTGGGGAGTCCTGGGTGAGGGAGGGGCTTATGTGTGGGGTGGGTGTAGCTCACCTGCCTGGAGGGAGGTCTTATTTCCTGCTCCTCTCCCCAGCCAGGTGGGCTCTGAGGGGTGCTACCTGATGCCCAGGTAACCCTGGAGGTGGGTTCTCTGGTGTCAGGGTGGGTGGGGGTGAGGGGCGGACGTGGGTGGGGCTGGGGGAGGTCGGGGTGGGCAGACAAGATGTCCCACCTTCACCTGCCCCACAGGTGAGGCATGTGGCACATGCAGCCTTTAAATCCCTCCAGGTAAAGTTGCACCTGTCTTCTGTGCAGTAGGTAAAGGTGGACATAGTGGCATGGGTAGAGGAGGGAGCACTCGGTCTTGGACGGAATTTCTGCTGTGCCCCCTTTCTGCTATGCCACCAGTTGGAGTGCAAGAGCCTCCTCTCCCTCTATGCCATTTCTGGTGGGGTGCAAAACGGTGGCAAATGCAGGTGGGCAGAGAGGGTACCCCACTTTTAGCTACTGCACAGCTGAGGGGATGTGGCAGATGCGGCTTCTGAAGTTCTCTGGGTTGAGCCGCAATTGCCAAACACTCTTCTATGCAGCAGGTAAGGGTGGGGTAGTGGCATAGCTAGAGGGGGGAGCAGTCAGTCCTTCATTGTGCCCCCCAAAGCATGCAAGAGGCTCCTCCCACTGGGAGCCATTTCAGATGGGGGTCCAAAACAGCAGCGTTTGCCCTGTATTGCACCCCCTACCTGGAACGGCTCTGGGGAGGGAGCGCCTTTCATGTCATGAACAGTGCCCTCCAAGACTGCCCACTCCTCTAGCTGTGCCACCACATGCCACAGTTTTGCACATCCCATGGAATGGTTCTGATGGGGAGGAGCCCCTTGCATACTCTGGGGGGGCTCCCTCCAAGATTTTTGCTCTGCCCCCTATGCTACCAGTTGGAGGCACTGTATCTTTCTGCTCCCTTTTAGTGCTGGCAACCCTGAGAGGGGTCTGGATGGGGACCACTCAGAAGGGGCTAGAAGTGCACCCTCTGCGTCTAACAGTGCTGATTGAATCTCTCTGTGTGTGTTGTCATCCCCCCAAGTGGTGGGGTCCGCAGCTTTTGCCGGAAGGGGTTGTGAAGGCTTTGGGAAAGGGGTTGTTCAGGGGTTGGTTCCCCCCAAGAGGCAAAGCTCCTCATTTTGCTGACAGACTTTGGCTTCTTTGTAGAGAACCAAAATTTTATTGGGGGCACAAAGGTAGAATTCCCTAGAAATTATTTTTCCAGCTGTTCCCAGGCTGGCAGGTTCAGTGGGATGTAGGGATGCTGAGCATGGAGGGCTGCTGAACATGGAGCTGGAGCCATGTGAGGTTGGGGGTGGGGGACACTTAGCCTTTGCCTCCTGGTGGGTTTGGAAGTAGCTGATGGGATGGGAATTCCAGAGAAGGATTAGGGCTTCTATATTGCAAAGCACCTGTATGGATCAAAAGGGAAATCTGCATCCGCTTGGTATCTGGGTTTGCGTAAGGGCTGACTGGTCAGGGAGCACCTGTTTGGGGTCTCTTGCCTCTTCTGGGGCAAGAGTGGGGCTCCAGGGTTAGGTGATCTGGCTGGAATTCCTAGCGTAGACTGTTGAACGGGAAAACGTGTTCCTGTCAATATGTCACCAGGCTTTCTTCCCTCCTTGCAATTTGCAGCCACCCAGGTGCAGGGCACAGTGAAGTGGTTCAATGTCCGTAATGGCTATGGATTTATAAACAGGTAAGCTGTTTTCTCAAAGGCTTATATGTTTTTTTTAAAACTGCTCTTTTATTCCTGTGGGGTGTTGAGTACTAGCTACAAACGACAGGCAACTAGTCAGAGACTAAGCTTGAATCTCCGAACCGGTTGTTGTCACTGGAACGCAAACCCTTGTTAAGCTGTATTTCCTGCAGTTTCATCAATTGATGACGCTTGGCTTAAATCAGTGATACTCAAAGAGGGGATCAGGACCTCCTTGGGGGGTTGCAAAAGGGTGGGATCCACCATCTTGGACTCTGGCACTGAGCTTTCCTGGGAGTAAGTCTCGCTGAACAAAATGGGACTTATTTCTGAGGAGATATGGAGGAGCTCTGGCATCGCATCCTGCTGAGTTTGACAGGGTTTCCCAGTCAGCTTGCTGAGTTTGAAAGGGCTGAAATGCCCGAGTACCATTGGCTTAGATGAGTAAGCTGTGCTCCCCTTAAGGATGTTCCCACTGTTACCCTTTGGCCCATGAAGCTGAATCTCCAGTGCCAAACTCCAGAGTAATGAGAAGGACACTCTGATTTCCCTGGCTCTTGCCAGGCGAGTGTCAGCTGAAGCCGGCCTCTTCCAAGAGAGAAGTCTCTGAGTCAGGGGATCAAAGACTAACTGGAGACTAACTGATCCCCAGCTCTCTTCTGTTTGGTTCCACCCATGAGAACTTGGTCCTCACAGGTTCTCTGCAGAGTTTGCTGCGTATTTAAATACTGTTGTTGAAGTGGGTGTGTTGACAAGACTGTTGAAGCTGCCTCTTCATCCACTTCATGCCCTTGACTTGGAAATCTGGGCTGGTGGATGGGTCTGATCTGTCTGGGCGAAAGGCGTGTGGCTTGGGCCAGCTCAGATGGTGCCTCTTCCAGTCTCAGACGTGAACTCCATGCTGGTGTCTGCTCAGGATCAGTGCCAGGCTCTGGCACCCTGTGAAGGTGTTGGATGCCAAAGCAGCCCTCCTTGCTGGGCTGAGGAATCGTGTTCTCTCTGCACTTGCAAGGGAGCTTGTGGGTGCTGCCCCCAAGGAGCCAACAGACTTGGAATCTTCTAGAATGACTGTTTTAATCCCCTTCCCTTCCTTGCAGGAACGATACCAAAGAGGATGTGTTTGTGCATCAGGTAAGCCTCTAGCACTTTCTTCTTTCAGGCTTTGGATCTTCTCCACTGCGAGTAGCCAAACTGAAATGGGGTTTACTTCAGACTGTGTTCTGCCTTTTGCATTGGTCCGAAGGCAGCTGGCGACTCGGCTCAATCCCCTGAACACTAAAGAAGCAGCAGAACAGTCACCCCTCCCAAAAAGGGTCTGGGAAAGAAACACAGGCGTCCAAGCAAAGGGAATCGGAGAAAGTCTGAAGGAAGAACAGGCTTCTGTAGAAAGGGAGCCAGTGTATTGTATGTTGAAGTTTGAGGTCAGGACAGGGACTGGAATTCTGTCCAGTAGCACCATTAGCACAGTTCAGTTTACACATGCAGGCCCTCAAGTCTCCTGAGTTCTGTGGAGAACAAGATTACATTCTCACTCAGACACGGGATTAGATGATTAGACACCAGTCAAGACGTGCCACTTATTCTGAACATTAAACTGAGACCAGAACAGTTTAGCATAGAGCTAAACTGGCATCTGCAGGTGGCCTTTCCAGAGCTTCCCTTTTGGTGTTGGCTGAAGCCACTTCTGAAGACATAGTTCTATTGCAACGAGATCCCTTTTGGAAAATCCCAATAATCAGTCAAGTGAGCATCACTCCTGAAACAGCAGAAGCACCTTCAAGGGTGCGGTAGGATCTCAAG
Organism: Cryptoblepharus egeriae; assembly: GCA_030015325.1. NCBI lineage: Eukaryota > Metazoa > Chordata > Lepidosauria > Squamata > Scincidae > Cryptoblepharus > Cryptoblepharus egeriae. The sequence goes on along the minus strand of JAREYC010000004.1, from coordinate 107,448,205 downwards.
GTGTGGTGCACAGTCCTCATCTCTCTGTCCTTCTGCTCTTTACTAGACAGCCATCAAGAGGAACAACCCCCGTAAATTCCTCCGCAGTGTTGGAGATGGCGAAACGGTGGAATTTGATGTTGTGGAAGGAGAAAAGGTAGAGTGCCACCGCACTGGTCCATCCTTGGAAGATACTGTGACAGAAGTTTCCCGGTTGATACATTGTTAATTGTCATCTGCAGGGTGCTGAGGCAGCCAATGTAACCGGCCCCGGTGGCGTTCCTGTGAAAGGCAGCCGCTATGCTCCCAACCGCCGCCGCTTTCGCAGGTTCATCCCCAGGCCCCGACAGGCCCCGCAGCCACAGGATGTCACCCGGACAGATGGGGCCGCAGAGACGGTCAGTGAGGGGGAGAGAGCTGATGATGCTGTGCAGCAGCGTCCTCGAAGGAGGCGCCCTCCACCGTTTTTCTTCCGCCGGAGATTCGTGCGGGGCCCTCGGGCTCAGCCCCAGCAGCAGCAGGTCCAGCCAGTAGAAGTGAGTCCCTTACACTTGGAGATTCTCAGATTCCTGATGCAGATTAATGGTGGAACAATATTGTGTGACCCCCCATTTAAGTTATACAGTATATATATTATGTTATGGGGTGACTTCAGCATTATTTGACTTTTCAGGGCACTGAAAGCACAGAAACCAAAGATGCCACCCAACCTGAGGGAGACCAGCAGCAGCAGATCCAGGCTGGTGAGAGAGCTCCAGCACCTCGTTTCCGTCCCAGATACCGCAGGTAAGGATACCTGCCGCTTTCAGACTCTTCTCTTGCCCAACACTGTGGACAGAATGGGCTGCATCATTCCAAAAGTGCACACTCTTCTGTACTTGATCTCCAGGAGTGTGTCCTCTGCTTTCTTTCAGGACAGTGTATAATGTAGCTGTGGGATTGCATCACATAGTGAGGGGATAATAATTCTCATTGTTATGAGAATAATACAAATCCTGGACAGAAAGTGTGAAAATGTTGTTAATAGAGGAACAACATCTTGAGCTTTAAGGGCAGGAAATGCACACTCTGATTTAAAGTGATGCCCTTCTGAGCTCTCTTCTGAGTGCTTCAGGGTAGAGGAGCCATACCAAGAGCAGCCTACTTACATGATAGCTCTTCATGGAGATGCAGTCAGATGTTTTGGGCAAAAGAAAATTTGCACTGCTATAGGTAATGCAATTACAATACCTTTCTGGATCTGGATGTGGGTTTTGCTTGCTTCATAACGAGTGTTTCAGTTGAACAAGTAGTTGGCAAGTACCAACTACTTGGTACTTAGAGTCCCTACCAAGAACATAAGCAGAGCTCTGTCCCAGTAGATCTTAGATTCTTTAAGGGCTGGCCTCTCAACCCATTTCTCTATTTTTTATCTGTCCAGACCTTTCCGCCCCCGTCCACCACAGCAGCCCACCACTGAAGGAGGAGACGGTGAGACAAAAGCAGCACAAGCCCCTGCAGATGGCATCCGCCCTGAGCCCCAGCGCCAGCGCAATCGACCTTACTTCCAGCGCAGGCGCCAGCAAACAGCTGCTGCCCGCCAGGCTGCAGCTGAGGTGAGATCAGCTGACTCTTCTGGAATGGGACACCCCATAACAAATGGGAACTCTGCCCATCTTGGCAAGCTTTGACTTGAGGTCCCCATATAGCTCTGTCTTTGGTTCTGAAATGGTATTGATCCTAAAGGTGTGAGGTTTTGTCAAGACACCTTCTGATAACAACTTAACATAAACTAAGCATGACAGAGCAGTGGTTCTCATACATTTTAGGATCAGGATCCTCCTTAAAAAGCATCACCATCCAATCCTGGCACACCCATGTGCTGTGGCATTGAAAATAAGTTATCAATAATTTTGTGAGCCACTAAAAATTGGGTCCAGACCACTGTTGGGTCACATATCCCCAGTTTGGGCACCCCATCCAGGTATAGTTTAAGCTGAAAGAAAATGAAGATCCCAAGGCTTGCCACTTGAGCAGGTGCATGGGATAAGTTCAGGGTTGTTGGAGTGACGATGGCTGCAGTTCTATACCTACTTTCTGGGAGTGGTACTGAAGTTGGGCTGGATCTGAAAATGGAAAAATACCATTGATTATTTAATGAAAAAAGCATCCCATGAGGACCAATTCAGGCTTGCATGTGCCAACTGCTTTGTTCTGTTCTTCCTTAGGCAACCACAGCTACCAAAGAACACCCTGCTCCAAGCTCTGCTGCTGCTGGTGGAGACACTCCTGCCACCAGCACTCCGATGGCTCAGGAAGTAGTGGTGGAAGCCAGCAAGCCTGCTTCCCCAGCCCAGGAGAGTCCCTCCCAGCCGCTGCCAGAGGTCCAGCAACAGCTTGTGGATGTGAGTCAAGATGGACCTTCTTGATCCACTGGTCCTACAACTCCACCTCTGATTGTCAACCTGTACCCCCCTCCTCTCCCTGATGTATCTCACAGGAGGTCTCTCCAGATTAAGTCCCGGGAGGCACCACAATGAGGATTGTCCTTCAGACCAGTTTCACTGGGACTTTGCTTCTCTGTCCTCTAAGCAGGCCTGTCTTTCCTTTGCAGACTTCAACACCTGAGCCTGGGGGAGAACTGGCCCCAGCCCTACTGGCATGATAAATCTGCACACGCTGAGGGGATGCCAAGAGCTGTGATCTGGTAAGGAGGCCTGTTCAGGAAGGCTCAGTATGTCCATGTGGGCTAATAGGTAGAGGCTGCTAGTGCAAATGTCATGGCGGAAACCACTTCCTTGGTTAGCAGTACCAATTGATGTCCCAAATTTGCCCGGCTTCTCCAAATGAAACACTTGATGCCAAAGCACTAGAGAAGGTGAGGAGTTCAGTGACTAGATCCCCCCCCCCCACTTTTCAGTCTTCATGGGCTCCTAAAGCCATTTACAGCTAAATGGCAAACCTGGTATAAGTGCAGAATAGGGGCTTGTAGAGCAGAGAGAAGCCTGGGGTTGTTTGAGGAATAGGAGTATTTGCAGGAGTCCTGATGGCCTTCTTGCCATCTAATGGTTTTTGGAATCCTTGAGGGGAAAAAGTTCAGCTGGTTCAGGCTGCAGGAATGTCTGTCTCTTGCTAGAAGCTGATTAATGGCAGACCTTGAGGAAGAGGCCTCTGCCTTGGGTGGCATACCTCCCTCCTCGAGGCTGCCCCTCCAACCTCTGACCCTTTCTTCTCTCCCCCTGCAGGTGTCCACAACGTGCCTATACCCTGTTACCTCATTCTGCACTTGAAGAGACCCCAAACTTCACCAGTACCCCCTTTGCTGCTGTTAAAGTCCTGAATGTAAAAAAATTAAACCTAAGGAATTTGAGGGGGGAAATTGACCAAAGAGAAAACTCACTTTGCTTTAAAAACCTTTAAGGGGTTTGTCTTCCCTGCCCACAGCTTTGCCAGTTAAAAGAAAGAAACTGGCTGTTGAATCTTCAGTTAAAATTTTTTCTCCCCCCCATTGTTAAAGAACACCCCGTGTGAACCATTGTGTGCAGTTTGGGCGTCAGTAAAGAGAAAAATTTGCACAGAACTGGCGTTGCTTGTCTTCTGTCTAGGAGTAAGTGGGCTGGGGTTTCTTTCCCTCTCCCTCCCTATCTGCAGTCCTTACAAACACTTGCTGAGGATGCACCTAGTCCAGCTTTCTGGATCACACAGCAGCCCACCAGATGCCTCGGGGAGCAAGCAGGACGCCTGTATCCAGGTGCCCCCCTCCATCTGGCATTTGGAGGTGGCCCACCTGTACATATACACACCCCTCACAGCTTCTAACCCGTGATGCTCCTTGCCTCTAGGAATGTGTCCAAATCCTTCTTGACGGCATTGAGGCTAGATCCCATCACATCCTGGGCCAACTACTTGACCAACACACTGGGCAGTATGGAAAATTTACTGGCGGGTCAGAGGCAAACTTATGGGATGCCTCTGGCTTATTGCAATACCAAAACCAGAAGCTTCACCAAGGTGTGCTCAGCTGCCTGGTGGGATCTTCCTTTTGGGCCACTGGTTTAATTTTAAAATACTGGAAAATGGCAAATGGTGCAAGGCTGGATGGTCTTGGCAGCCTATCCTGTGCTGCTCTGAAGCATTTAGAATGGTTTTGGAGCAGGGGATGGGTTGAGACATCCGGTACAAAGCAAGACTCAGTGATGTAACAGCCTATTTCTTTATATACAAATAAATGTTTCTTTTGGAAATACAAAAAAGAACATGCAACCCCCACACATACCTTTACGCTTAAGACAATAACCACTTTTTCCAGTCCTTTTCTGTCTTGGGCAAAACATTTGACAGCAATTTCAAACAATAGACTTCCTCTTGTGGTGGCCTCTCTGCTGCCCTCTGGTAAGTGTAGCCCATGTTCTTGGGGGGAGTTTTGCTTCTCTCTACACCACCTTCCTTGGGGCTGGAGAGCAGCTCCTGAAGTTAGGTGACAAAAAGTGCTGAAGAGGCAATGATGTCAATGGATCCAGGTGGGAAGCAGCTGGAACTTGCTTCAGCATCCAGCTTTGAATGATTTGTAACTCACAAGGAGTCTTAATACCAGACTGGGCTCCAACTTCCAGGTTTCACAGAGGAACCCTGGCAAACATCTCCAGAAGGTCTGGGCCTTCCCAGTATTTTCATAAACATACCCCGTTCTCACATACCACCCACAAGAACCTGGGAGAGACAATGGTGGGGGTGGAGAAGGAAGAGACAGGTTTGCTGTGGGTCATTCTGAATTAAGTATGCCTGTCTTGATCTTCAGAAGCAGCCTTTGAAGGCAAAGCTGGTCTAAGACTACAGAAATGTCCTTTATTTTGACTCTTGCTCTGATTTGTGCGCATTTGAAATGAAACCAGTGATTTAGCAGATGAAGCCATTTGGGGACATCAAAAACAAGTCCCTTAGTTTTAAGTTGTGACTGTTTACTTGGAAGTAGATTCCCTTGAAACGAAGCACACACCACTACATCTAGTTTGTCTACTTCTCTCACCCCATCCCAGGCAGGGTGTTCAGTCTAGATGTGGTTGGAAAATGTGCTTTACTGGCCAAGCAAGTGCTATGCACTGGCACCATGGACACCTCTGAGCCACCACAGGCAAAGGCCTTCTCTATCGTGCCTTCTCAAGGTGTTCATGTCTGGTAAGATAGTAAGCTCAAGTCTTACTGAACACTATGGACTTACTTCTGAGTAAGGTAAATGACACAATTTTCAAACACTTCTAGTTGGGAGGTATTGCAGTGATACAGCAGAATGGCAGCAACTTCACAATGGTCAGATGTCCATTTATGATCCCCAAGCCAAAGACAAATCTCTCCATCTATCAATCTGGATGCTTCAGGCTGCATTCCTAAGAGCACTTTCCTGGGAGTAAGCCCCACTGAACTCAGTGGAACTTACTTCTGAGTAGACACAAATAGGATTGCACTGTTAATCTCAGACATTTGGGGGGGTTGCTGCAACGGAGAGGACTGAACACATGGTAGGGGACTCTCCCCACTCATTGCTTCATCTGCTTCATCTGTTCCATGCACGGCTAAGCCCTGCCTCTGGTTCCAACTGATGCAGCACATAAATGGCCCCAATCTTGGGGAGGAGAACAGCTGCAGCGGTCATCAGAGCTGGTCTCCACCTTCTGGGTCTGCCTCTGTCTTCAGGCTCTGCTTCTGAGGCATGGAGCAAGCAGCAGGTGGGGTTGAGGGTCTCTCCTCCATCTGAATCCCCCAAACTTTCTTAGGCAACCACAAACGTGTCTCTGTGAATCTCCTTAGCCAGGAACATCTTATTCTCCAAAACAGAAAAGAGAACCTCTGCTTCTGCATGAACGTCCCACAAAAACCAGCCCACCTGCCCTCATGTATTAAATTAATTTTTTAAAAAAGGAATTGAAAATGTATTAAGGCTAAAAACTGACCTAAAGAGAAATAGGTTCAACTCTGGCCATGAACCAGACTCAAAATCCTTAGAGGATCATTAAAGTGCTAGACAGATGCTGGTACCTGTGCCATCTACCCAGCACCTGAGACTTGTGGCTTTCCCTTTCGGGTCCTTGGCTGGGGAGGTTCCTCAGCCACCTGTCCTGTCCCCCCCACTCATTCAATCAGATCTGGGTTCAGTTCATCCAGCTCAGTGTACGGCTTGATCTCGCGCTCTAACAAGGATGGGGTGCGTCGGAACGTGGCCGCTATCTGATCAAAGGTACGGCCTCGTGTCTCCGGCACCTTGAAGTAAGTGAAGCCCAAGAATACTAGGAGGAAAACGGCAAAGATGAGGAACACGTAGGGGCCACACGCATCCTGCAAGAACAGAGAAAACCATTAGTAATCTCCAAATGTAATCTTTGGAGATCTCAAGCAGGGCAGCACAATCTCAAGATTAGTCAAGAGCCACAGGCTTAGTCAATCACAGTAAATTAATCCAATCTAGCAAAACAACCCGCTTGCAGGTGTTAACCATGATCACTGACTCCCCATTCAGAGGCACAGCCTAGTAGTGGCTGGGCAACCACGGCAGGGGGAGCTGGTTGTCTTTGCAGCCAACCTGTGGGCTTCCCAGAAGCAGCAAGAATCAGGATGAGCTGCTGATCTTCTCCTTCTTACACTCAGTAAAGTTTCTGAACTTACTCCTTTTGCGCCCATTTAGTGGCAATTCTTAAGATTTGGAAATTTTTAAGATGAGGGTTTGCAAATTCTTAAGATTAGGGATTGCAAACCATCAGGAGACTGGAGTCCCTTCCTTATCAGGTAAGGCTGCAGTATTTGGGGGTCTTGAGTTTGGGAAATAAAACATTAAGGGGGTGCGATTGAGACGTTCCTCTTCCTCTCTCACAAAAGAGGTGTTTCTCTGCACAACGCATTGCTAACCTTGGAATATGTCGCCCCCAAATGTGGTGCTGACCAGTGGCGTTGACTACTCCAAGGGGATCATAAGAACATAAGAGCTTCTGCTGGATCAGGCCAAAGGCCCATCTAATCCAGTTTCCTGGATCTCACAGCAGCCCATCAGATGCTTCAGGGAGCACATAAGACACCTGTATTCAGGTGCCTCCCCCCACATCTGGAATTTTGAGGTTGTCCACATCTACACACATCCCTCATGGCTCATAACCTGTGATGTCCTTTTCTCTTGGAATTTGCCCAATCCCTTCTTAAAGGCATTTAGATCCTGTGGCAGGGAGTTCCACAGACCAACTATAACATGCTGGCCCCAATCCTTCTGGTGACCAGCAGAAGTATTCCAGAGGATCTGGGCACTTTCCAGCTGCTGCAAAAGGTGATATCCTGGATGCCAGCATACAATGGACCCCTTCCAGACCATGTGGAAAGATCATGGGGGACAATGGAGAGGAAGAAGGCAACAGGGTGGATCAGGACCAGGAAGCTGGTAGGTTCAATGCAGGGGCACCTGCTGAATTCAAAGCCCTTTCCCAGGCTTGATCCACAGACATGTGTCAGCAATACTGCTAGTACAGATGCAAGTAGACCCACTGGGTTCACAGAGCTTACCCCAGCACAAGCTCCACGAGCAGCACTCACCGCTATTGACGGGAAGCTCATGCCAATGATGAAGTTGCAGGTCCAGTTGGCAAAGCCGGCAACGGCCATCGCAGCTGGGCGGGGACCCTGGCTGAACAGCTCCGCCACGATGAACCATGGGATGGGCCCTGGACCAATCTCAAAGAAAGCCACAAAGCCAAAAATGGCCACCATGCTGAGCTTGCTGATCTCCGGCACACGCTCCTGTTGCAGAGAAAAAGGGAACTGCTAGGGGTGCAAGGAAGGCGTGTTTTATCTGCCACGGGTGCTGTGGCGTGAGTCAGTTGCAAACAATAATTCCTCAAGAGTACTCGGGCTGCATCCCTAGGAGCAAACCCCACTGAACACAGCGCGGCTGACTTTGGCATGCCCGTGAATACAATCAGGCTCTTAAGGTATGCAGTCAAACTGCTGGCCAGTTGCTTCAGGATCCAGATCAGTCAGTGGAACTCACTACACCAGTGTCGGCCAGCAAGGGAAATGCCTTGAGTAGTGGACCAGACGTACCACTCAAGGCTAAGACTAGATCGGTTGTCACTGGCCACGTTCTTTGCCCAGGACTCACCAGCAAGAGGAGAGCCACTGTCATCAGGATGGCGCAGAAACTCATGCCAGCCAGACCCACGAGATGCAACGTTCGTCGTCCTGCCCGCTCTACTAGGAACACCTGGGGAGGGGAGAAAATAGGGAGGGGGAAGAGGATGGAGGGAAGAGGAGAGAGAGTGGTTGGAACTGGAATCACAAAGGCATTGTCTCAATATATGTGAAATCTATCTATCTATCTATCTATCTATCTATCTATCTATCTATCTATCTATCTATCTATCTATCTATCTGTATAACGCTTTTCAACTAAAATGTTCACAAAGTATTATTATTATTATTATTATTATTATTATTAATAATAATAATAATAATAATAATAATAATAATAATAATAATAATAATAATATTTCACAGTCACCAGGTGTTTGACTAGAATTGGCTCTATTGTGATTCAGTTCCTATCCAAGAAACTAGGAATCACAAAGGTATATTCTCAATATGTGTGCAGTTCGCAGGAGTGTTGCTTTGTATAAGTGGGTAGCTGTGATCTTCTGGAGGTCCATTAAGTTTAGATGTTCCATTATTATTATCCATAAATACACAGCAAACAATTTCGTGCTGGTTTCATTCACCTCACCAGTCGGACCCTTCCCCAGAGTCTAGGACTGTGTGATGGAGCGGTGTATCATTCGTGCTGATCCCAGAAGAGCGGCTTTCTGCAGTTGGCAGAGTGATATTTTGTCAATGCCGAGAGTTTTTAGGTGCCTGCCAAGGTCTTTGGGCACTGCACCCAGTGTGCCAATTACCACTGGAACCACCTGCATGGCTTACACCAGATCCGCTGTCATTCGATTCTTAGGTCTTGGTAGCGGGAGATCTTTTCCAGTTGTTTCTCCTCAATTCTGCTGTCACCTGGAATGGCGATGTCAACAAGCCACCCCTGACTGCTTCCTATGATGGTGGTATCTGGAGTCTTGTGTTCCAAGACCTTCTCCGTCTGTATCCTGAAGTCCCACAGAAGCTTGACCTGCTCATTTGCAGCCACTTTTTCAGGCTTGTGGTCCCACCAGTTTTTTGCCACTGGCAGGTGATCCTTTTGGCATAGACTCCAGTGGATCTTCTGGGCAACAGATTGTGCCTCAGTTTGTAGTCAGTCTGCACAGTCTTCTTGCAGCCACTCAGAATGTGGTCGACGGTTTCATCCACTTCTTTGCAGAGCCGGCATTTGGGGTCATGGGCTGATCTTTCAATCCTGACCTTGATGGCATTTGTCCTGCTTGCCTGTTCTGGGGCAGCAAGTCTCAGGCCTTCCTCTCCTTCTTCAGGGTTCCACTCGTGAGCCACAACCAGGTCTTATCCTGATCCACTTTTCCTTCGATCTTGGCAAGGAATTGGCCATGCAATGCTTTATTCTGCCAACTGGCAGTCCGAGCCTGAATTGCACTTTTGTGGTATTCATAGTTGGTCTGCTGCACTTTCAGCCACTTTCTCTTGCTGAATCAGTCAGAGCAGATTCCTGGCTCTCCCGCACATCATCTGCAGGGCATGTTTTTCTTCTTCCACCGACTGCTTCACTTGCAAAAGTCCTCTGCCCCGGATCTTCTAGGCAGGTACAGCCTGTCAACATCACTACGTGGATGTAAAGCGTGGTGAATGGTCACTAATTTCCTTGTTTTCCTGTCCAAGTCTTCCAGTTCCTTCTGTGTCCAGTTCACAATGCCAGCAGTAGACCTACCTACAGGTATGGCCCAGGTATTTATAGCCTTTATAATGTTGCTGCCATTCAATTTGCTCTTCAGAATTTTTCTAACCCTTTGTATGTACTCTTTGCTGACCACAGTTTTTACATGCCCTGCTCGATATTGTCCAGCCGCAGGATGCCCAGGTATTTGTAGGTTTCAGGCTGGTGGCATTTAACGGTTTGGCCATTTGGCATTTCAATGCCATCACTTTCCATGATCTTCCCTTTCTTTAGTGCCACTGTGGCACATTTGTCCAGGCCACACTCCATGTTGATGTCGGTACTGAAGACTCGGACTGTATTGGTGAGTGACTGGATTTCTGCGTCTGGCTTTCCGTAGAGCTTCAAATCATCCATGTACGATAGATGGGAAATTTTCTGTGAATTTTTGGCAGTTTGGTAGCCCAGATTTGCTTTCTGTAGGATCACTGACAAAGGGATCAGCACGATGACAAACAGCAATGGGGACAATGGAAGATTCCCCATCTAATGTTGACAAGCCCATAACTTTCATTGGCTACAAATATTATTATTGAAAGCAGAGCAGAGAGAACGCCTGTGAAGAGATAGTCCACTTGATGGCCCAGGAGTTCTCTGTTCTACTTTGAGTAGCCCTCCCCCATGCCTGGGATAGCAGACCTCCCCACCCCCCGGAACAACCAGACAGATGGACAAAACAGGTCCAAAAAGGGGGGAGACTGGTCTGACCAACTCTTCCACGGGAAGACAGCATTGTAGCCATTCAGGGGAATGTGGGCAAGCTGATGTGGTAGGACTGGATGAGTTCTCTTACTGAAACCATGGTGAAGACGGCATTGATTGCCCCGGCTCCAATGGTGGCATAAATGGGTTGCTCCAGGCCAGCCTTTGAGAAGATATCCGTTGAGTAGTAAAAGATCTGGGGGGGGGGGGGGAAGCCACAAAAAGATGGGTCAGGTGATGAGTCAACTTCCCACCCTCAACCTTTTCACCCAACCCTTGCTTCTCTCTCCAGCCACCATGACTCACTGCATTGATGCCAGAGAGCTGCTGGGAGAACTGGAGGACCACAGCGATCAGCAGGGGCTGCCGGTATATGCGGCAGCGGAAGAGCTGGAGGATGGAGACCTTGCGCTCCAGGTCCATGCGCCGCTTCTCCTCCTTCATCTCAGCCAGAGTGGCGCTTACATCCACACGGCCCGTCAACCGCTTGAGACCTGTTGGGGACAGGAAAGATTGGAGATTGGTTGGGGATAGAGAATGAGAAGGCAGGAAGAAAGTAATGGGTTCAATGCTCTGGAGCCTTTCCTAGTGGTCCCTCTTCAAGATGTGAAGAAGTCTTGCAGCATGTGGCTGCTCACATGCCCACTTGACCTCTGCCCATCATGACTGGGGCAGAGTGGGCAGAAAAGGTCTGCTCTTCCAGGGAGGGCTGGTCCCATCCTGCCTTTCCACATGGAAATGTGGGAGACACCGCTCGTAATCACACCACTCTGGGGGAATCACGGCCAAGTTGCTCAGTTTTGGAGAAGGAGGGAGAGCAGAACCCAAAGACATAGACATGGAGGAGACGAGGCAGAACTCAAACACAGGACATAGTCAGTGATGCTCACTCTCTTTGGCTTTGGACTCCTTGTTGCGGATAATGTAGAGGTAGCGGGGACTCTCTGGGCAGAAGTGTAAGAGCAGGATCTGGAGGGCCGAGGGAATGACAGTGAGACCCATCAAGACCGGCCACATGGTGGGGGTTCCCAGGATGGACTCCAGGCCAAACACCTGTGTGAGAGACAGAACCAGGAGGTGTGAACATACAGGCACATACATACACCATGGTTGCTCCTAGAAATAAGCAGTATATTCATTTGAACCCCTGAGGCTTCCTTCCTATCTTGGTTCCTCTAGGCAGAGAAGCACCTCTCCTGGTCTGGCTCCCTAGAGATGCTGCCAGCCAAGGACAGAACATGATGCGCCTTCTGTGTGCCAAACTGGCCCCTGCAACTGAGCTACCACCCTGGAACTGTCTGAGAATCGGTCAATCAATCAATTATCTATCAATCAATTATGATACCCAGGAGTCCCAGAAGAGACAGTGGAGATCCTTACATGTGGAAACAGTGGAGATCCAGGACCAGAAGAGTCAGTGGCCACCTTTCCCAATCAATCAATCAATCAATCAATCAATCAATCAACATTATTCATTGATACCCAGGAATCCCAAAAGAGGCAGTGGAGATCCTTTCAAGGCTGCCAGGAGCAAAAGGCCATCTTTCCCAATCAATCAATCAATCAATCAATCAATCAATCAATCAATCAATCATATTGATTGATATCCAGGAGTTCCGGGGGAGGCAGCAGAAATCTTTTCAAGGCTCCCTTTCCAAATCTGACTTAACACCAGAATCTCCACATTGGGGACCTTCACATTCCCTCCAGAGGTTGCAGACCCCAAATCCTTGTAACCCCCGTTATACTTGTAATAACCCCCCCATTTTCCCCTATGGACATGCTCTACCTGTGCAATCAGTATACCGATGACTAGGGCCAGCTGGTGTAGAGTGCCCAGCGCTCCCCGCAGGTTGGTTGGGGAGATTTCCCCCACATAAATGGGGACGAGCCCAGAGGTAAGTCCTGGAGGAGAGAGGAAAAAAGGAAAATAAGAATCAAATTCTTCCAGCAAGTTCTGCCCCATCTCAGATAAATAACGTGGGGGGAAGCAGGGCAGGAGACCTCTTACTGCTATTGACAGTTGAATGTATGGCTTATAGAGGACAGACACATAGGGACATATTTTGGGATACTGTATAGGGTCATGATCTCATTCCACTGTTAGCAGGAAACCTAAAAGGGGTCTTTAAATCTATTTTTCCACTGTTTTTTATCCACTGATTTTTTTAAATCCACGGAAGGTTGTGGAAAGGAACCCTAGTGGATGACAAGGGACACCTGTGAGGTTCCTCACATACACGTTCCCACCATCAGCCCCACAACCCTCTTGCTCTGCCCCGTTCCTTGTTTACCTGAGTAAGCCCCGATCAAGAAACGCCCAAAGATCATCATCTCATAGGATTTGCCCAACTGGGCCAGGCCCATCATTGCACCACCGAGGAAGGCCAGGCCGTTACTCACAACCATGGCCCGTTTCCTAAAACAACACAAGAACATTGGTGGGTACCAGTGTCTTGGTGGGCTTTGGACATACCTCGAGAGCTTTTACTTAGGGTTGTACCTGCTCTCAGAACCTTTACTCAGGCACTACTGCTGCTAACAGTCACGTTTTTCAACCACCATCATGTGTATCTCTGTGGGGTTCAATGGGGTTCAGGGGACTGTGCAGCGTGTGCCCCCTTTTAGCATTTGGCTATGAGGCTGGAAGAGCACCCAAGTTGGGTGGTTGGGCACCCAAGATGAGTAGCACAACAGGGTTGTTGCTGTTGAGCAATGCCGAGGGGGGAGAGGCACTGTGCACATGCACAGAGGCACTGTTGTTCCTTCATAGCTAAGCCTTGGAATAGCTAACAGACCCTGAATGAATCCTGCTTGGCAGCCTCCTGGTTTCATGCTTCATGCGCAAACACAGCTGCGGAATAATCCCCCACTTGTTGCCAGGATCTCGGCTGAAATCTGATCGGCACCCATGGCAGAGGCTGCACGGACTCTGTAGTCTTACACAAAGTTTACAACAAGCAGATTGAGGCTGCAATCCTAAAGACACTTTCCTGGGAGTTAGATCCATTGAACACAACGGGATTAGGATTATAGGATTGTGTTCTGAAAAGTTCAAAACTCCTCCTCCTTTGCTTGGCCACCTTGGAGTTTAACCAACAGGACTTCTGGCTGGTTCCAAAGTTAGGTTCTGTTTGGGCTCTGATATTATATCAGCAAATCATTCAGAAGATTCACCTACTGAACTACTGCCTGTCACATTCCAATGACAACCTCAGGTAGGAAGAAAGTCTTCTCCAGGGTGGACATCTGACTGCTCTTATGCCTGTTGTCCTCCCCCACCCATGATCTCACAGGTGTGATCTCCATGACAGTGACCTCAAGATCAGGTGCAAGGGGGGTACTCTCACCTGCCAAGCCACTCAGACACCACCCCCACCGTGAAGGAGGAGATCATGCCCCCGATGGAGAAGATGGCCACAGACAAGGACCACAGTGTGGTGAGGGTGCCGGGGTCGATGGGTGTGGGGTCCTCCGTGCCCTGGCGCTCCATCCACGTGGCATTGTAGCTCTGCTCGATGATCTGGGGAGAGATGAAGACAGGGAACAGACAGGTCAGTGGCCACATGTCCCTTCCAGTGCTGCCCAGCTTTGCCAGGAATTTCCTCCCCCACCCCAGCATTACACAGCCAAGACAGGGACATGGATGCAAGGCATGCATGCATGTCCTCCCTGCAAGGGCACCCTGTCCCATGCTGCATGTGCTCCAGCGATCCTTCTTTTTCAGAGACAGCTCTGATCCTGCAGAAGAGATGCCTTATTCAAGCAAGCTGCCATTCTCTGTTACGGCTATTGTTTCTGGTGCACAGCTAAGTATAGATACTTCCTACTTCTACCCGTCCCTTCCTTCCTCCGAGGTGCTTCAGGCAGCGTCTAGGGCTCTCCCCTCCTTTCATCCTCCCAGCCAGACAGTTTTGGTTAGGCAGAGAGAATGAGAAAGAGTGAGTGACACCCACTGAACCTCATGGCTTGAGCAGGACCAGAACCCAGACCGTCTGGCTCTATCCACTACACCTCACTGCCTGATGAGGTTTACTATAACACCAGCATATTTTCCAAGGATAGTTATTGTTGAGAAAACTAAAGCCCTCCAAAATGGCTTTTCAGTCACCGGAAGACTGAATCAGGGCAACAAATACATTCAGGCTGCAAGCCTAACCCCAGTTACTCCAGTATAAGTCCCGGCACAATCCCCATTCTGGCTTGGGGGTGTTGCAAAAGTGTGATAAGGCAGTTCCGTGCCACTCCTGCGGGGGTTAGGCCAGTGCCCAGGCTTGTGCCAGCCTCCCCGCACCACCTTGGGAAGAGGGAGTGGGTGAGTTGCACCAGCCTAAATTGGTTAGGATTGGGCCCTTGATGAGCAGTAGGTGGATCAGAGCTCCCAGCAATGTGTGGTCATCCTGATGTGCCCAGAGTGTGATCCTTGGAATGAGAAATCTAGGGTGCTCCCATGTCCATCTTTCCACTGTAAAAGGTTGGGAAATGTGCAACTCTATGCAACGGATTGTCATCGCTGGCCTAAAAGAGAGTGATGAGCCATACTTGGAAAAAACGCAACTGCCCTTCGAGTTCAAACACGAACTCCACCACCGCAGCGCATGAAGCGACGCCAGAGCATACATGTGCAAGCGCAGGTCCAGACATGCGCCAGAAGCAAGATGTGACCACCTTTGACTCAGAGATTTACATTCTGGAGATTCTGGGGAGGCAGCTGAACCCTAAAGAACAAGAGCCTGAGTAAACTGAGCTTCAGTGCAATCCTAAGCATGCCTACTCAGAAGTAAGTCCCAATAGTGATCAGTAGTACTTACTCCCAGGAAGTATGGTTAGGATTGCAGCCAAAATCAAACATTTTTAGCAAAGCATTCCTTAGAGGCAAGAGCAGGGAGAGTGATGGACTGATGATAGAATGGATGAATATAGGCACATACCCGAGGCCCTTCCATAACACACATCTTCATATGCTCAGAGGCACTACTGTACTGTACCACTACTGTAACATCAGATACATACTAATCCCAAACTCAGTCCCAGCCTTCCACCCTTGGGACTTCCCCTTCCTCCTCTCTGGATCCCCTGCCCCTTACCTTTTGTGGTGCATTAATAACGCCTATGTTGTATCCAAACTGCAGCGATCCCAACACCGCCGTGAACACGGACAGAATCAAAGTGGGAGTGATCTCGCTCCGCGGACTGTCGTCTCCTTCCTGCAAGAAAAGGGGGAGACTCTGAAACATCCTACTTTCCTACTTACATTTGATTATCATTCCCGCTGGAAACTGTACATGCTAGAGATTTGCAGGGAGTGGCAGCTTTGGGGTACGGACGGATGGACAGATATACACACACACACACAAACACACACAGAATCACACCTACACAAACAGATTCACATACACAGTCATTGGGATGGGGGTACTGCACTTGTGGCTCCTTGGAATATTTATTTATTTATATAGTTATATAGCTATTTATTTATTTATTTATTTATTTATTTATTACAGCCTTTTAAATCAGGATTTTAACCATTTAAATTAGGTTTTTAAGGGCATAAAACTGGCTGACAACCAGGGATGTGGGAGCAAAAAGTGGGACATTCTTGGTGTCCCATAATGTCCATTCTCTACTCCAACATTTAACCCTATACCTTCTTCCCAAGTGCGTCCCCCCACATGACATGGAAAACGTTTGGGGGGAGCATGCAAGCAAGGGGAGTAGCAGTGGCAATAGGAGGCAATTTCCTGTCCTTTACACACAGTTAAGGTGGGGCACGATGCTCAGCCATGCCCAGCGGAAGCCGTGCCCCAGCTGGCAGGAGCAATGTCAATATTTGATCCCTTGGCACTATAAAATTCATTATCGCATCTGCCCCACTCACACATTCTGCTGGGCAGATGATAGAAGTAAAGGAGGTAGCCCATCACCCCGAATGGATCTCTTTGGAGATGGAAACCCACACCAGTGGCATAGCTAGAGGGGGTGGAGAAATCAAGATTTGGAGGGAACTGCACTCCTTTGGAGCCATTCCAGTCAGAGGTAGCAAAATGGGGCAATCCGTGCAATCCAGATACTTTAGGTATTGTATCCTCAACACAAGCAACATGTAAAACCCACAGATGCCTGGAAGGAGAGCTCAAGGTCAAGCCCCATCTCAGATCCAAGGAGAGCAACGCATTGTGGCCTTTGCCCCCACACCTTCAGGCCTGCACTGACATGCGCAAGCCTTGTGTGAAGTCTGTGCCATGTGCAACCCTTGGCAAATTTTGGCTTTGGAAGACCTGAAGGTCAAAGTGCCACTGGAAGGTCCATGCTGGCCACTGTTCTCTTTTGTACAACATGTGCTCCAAAGGTCTTGGGAGGTCGGGTCAAGCACAGTCGGGTGGAGCACAAGTACGCAAAAATAGGCAAATCTTGGTGCCGACATTAGGTGTGATGGTTTGGTTTGTTTTCCCCTTTGCTTTTTGCTTCGTCACGGCTCTAATTGCCGTGGGACAAAATGGGTTTCAAGTTTGGCCGGTTTGGCTCAGTCTTGGGGTGTCCGAGGAATGTGTTTAGAAGCTGATGTCCTCCGTTCCTGAAATGCCCTTTGCCGATCCCTTTACTAACTTTGGTGATGGGCAGCAAACTGGTTTCATGCTACTTCCTTTTTTTTCACCATGCTGGGGCTTCCAGCTGAATTTGGCATGCCCAGACGGGCACCGGCTCAGGGAACAGTCAACCATAGTTCTGCTCCTAGACCTTCGGTTCTTCCACCCTAAAGAAACGTGATCTGAAGATATGAAAGTCTGAAGTTCTCGGCAAGCATCTCTGTCCCGGTGCTGTCCCCACCCTAGACCCAGCAGCATCTCCAGTGGGGGGAAAAGTTTTCATGGGGCTGCTTCAAGGGGTGCAGATGCCACCCAGCCCCCCTCCAACTTGCCATCAGAAAAACCAAAACGGCAGGGGGAGAATGTCACCTACCCTCCTGGCGGGTCCCATCCTGCTCTGGTGAGGGTGCTGTAGTGACAAGGCTGCCGCAGTGCCACAGCGTGTGCCGGTCGTCCCTCCCTCTTCCTCTGGCTCTGGTATTTGGGGCGAGGCCCTGTTTCCAGGGAACTGGGAGGCAGGGAGGGGCAGCCAGAGCCCAGCAAGGAAGGGAAAGGTACAGAAATCAGGCAAGGCTGTAGAGCCTAGTGGGTAGGGATCCAAATTAAGTCCTTTGTACGGCTGCTTCCTGGCCAGGCATCCAAGTTTTTAGCAGAAATGCAACTGGAAAAGTGTTTTCCAGGCACTGAGGGGGGAAATAACATGATGATGATGATGATGGTGGTGGTGGTGGTGGTGGTGGTAGAGGACAAAAGCCCACCTTGAATGAGAGAATGGTAATGTGCAGCCTGGGGGACACGGGCTTGGAGCCCTTTGGAAGGCAGCCATGGCTGGTGATGACTTTCCACAAAGCTCAGCAGAGAGGCAGGCAAGATGCCCACCTGGGTTCTGGGGCAGAGGACGGGGTCTGGTGGGGATCAGGGAACGGGATCCACCTTGGAAGAGTTGTCTGAAGGCAGCTGATCAGGCCAGCAGGCTGGTGGTGAAGCACAACTTGTTTCCCAGCGCTTGGGGAGGGACTCCCCCGCACATCCCAGCAGACAGCCTGCCTGATGCGCAGAAAAGAACCATATTAGGGGATGGCTCTGGAGCCGAGAAGCCTCAGCAATGTAAACACAGCAAACCCCTGACCTCAGATGCTTCGCAAGGCCCGTCCTGGCACTGCGGGACGGGGAGGCAAAGGCCAGCAATCCAGGGACCTTTTGACCTCAGATGGAAACTTGGAAAGGAGGGGGAGGCGAGGGGACACCAAGGGTTAATTTGCCACCCCACTCCTTCCCAAAAATCTGCTTTCAAGACACAGTCCTGGACATGGTGACCATAAGTCATAATCGGAAAAGAGGGCAAGGGCCCCTGAAATGTAGGACATCCCAGACACTCATATTTATTGCTTTCATGTCGTTAATTTAAGCACTACACACCTTATTAAAGGTGTATTAATTTCAAATGAGTACATTTAATTTTTTTTACTTTACATTTATTAATTACAAGAATCCTACATGCTGCCTGCTCACAAGGAAAAGGAGGACAAGGAAGATTGGAGACGCACAAGGAGACGCAGCTACCTGGAAAGGCCCTTCAGGGCAAGGGGCACCAGGAAACCACTTTGTGGGGGTGATGGGGGCACCCCATTAAATGTGAGTCTCATAAATGCACATTTATATGCATTTCATAAATGCACAGTTAACGTCCATTAAATGTGCATCCCATTAAACACCACCCAAAGTGCACGTAGATCTTGGGTTTCACCCCATCCTATAGGTCTCCAGAAGCTAGATCTCTGATGGGGCAGGGAGACACATGCACCCTGAGCCTAGTGTACGTGCAAGTTGATGCGTGCGCATGGGTGCACCACTTCCCTTTCATCTCCCTCCCCCAAACCGCTGTGCCAGACCAGGAAAGCGTCACCGAAGGTGGTTGCCTTCCAGCAGTTCTCGGATGAAAACACGGCTCAATTGTGCGATGAGGAAAAGGAAGCCGCTGTCGTTGGTTTACCAACAGGCTAGAGTAGGAGGGACGGGTAAGGCAGCGGCAGAAGCACACAGGAGCTCTGGCAGATCCTTCCACAGCAGCCCATCCAGCCCAACCAGATACCCAACCAGGACAGCAGGACGGCAACGGCTTCCTGCAGCTGCTTGTCCCACTAGGAACTGATATTCGGGTAGACTGTCTCTGAACATGGAAGCTCCATCTGGTTCCAGGCTTCTCCTCCACCAGGCATTTGCTTAACCCCTTCAAAAGCCTTTTCCATCACACCTCGTGGCCTTCTGGGCTGTGTGGAGGACTTTCTGGCTGATGCCTTATAGGTTTCCCAGGGTGACTTGGAGATCCAGCATTACCCTGTCCACATCTTCCATGTTGGATCTGCGGTTTACAGCCAGGGGATCAGGCCTTTCAGGAACAGGCAATGCGGCCATCAGAATAGGTGAAAGAATACGAAGGCAATCCCCTTTTCTGTTCAAGATATGGGTCCCGTGGACATGGAAAGTCTTCTCTGGCTGATCTTTCAGGACTGATCTTTCACTTCTGAACCATCATCATGATGCTCTGGGACTACTAGAGAAGAGGCAGGCTCAAGCCTTCCTGTTGAGATGGGACCCTCATTTCCCGAGCCAGAGGTGCTCATGAACTTGCCTCCATGAAAATCCCACTGGATCCAGAAATTCCACATCTTCCTCCCAGGTGGATGAAGGGAGGTGAGCCGCTGCTTCTGTACCGTAAGGTCAAAGTTACATCCTCTGTCTCCATTCTGCAGCACATCATATGGGTCTCTGACTAAGCCCGTGATCTGAACCTAGGGCACCACTTACCAGACTGAGTGAAAGCCCAATCCTAACCCTGGTTAAGCCGGCACAAGTCCAGTCATGGCCTGGAGGTGTCACAAAAATGTCATAAGGCACTTCCGCACCATTCCTGGGAGGTTAGCCCAGTGCACAGACATGCTCCAGCCTCCCCACAGCACGGATGAGGTGTGCTGCCCTAAATTGGTTAGGATTGCACATTCGGTGATCTGCTCAGCCAGGGTCACTGAAGGTCATTGAGGATCATTTGAGAGACAGCTGGATCGGTCGCCTGGCTCCGACACAGCACCCCACAAAATAAAAAGCCCATTCCCCACACATCCCATCTCTTTGGAGCCTCGCTCTGGTTTCCCTCCCCCACTTTATATTTGTTTCTGAAGCTTCTGCCCACGTCCAGATTTTGGCACGAGCAGTGGGCAGGTCTCCAAGCCGGCTCGGATTACATTTTGGGGAACAGTGAGGGGGGCCATTCCTGAGAGCCATGGCTGGGGGGCCTAGTGTCATCTGGTGGGGCTGCTCTGCTGTGTCAGACGTCTCGATTTCTCCCGAATGGTGCCCTCCCTCCGTCCACAGCACCCTTGGTGGGTGTCCCTGGCCTCCTCTCTCCTTCCCCCACAAGGATGCGTCACTTTGAATGGTCTTAAGTTCAAGCTGCCTAAACTGGGTGCTTTATGAATAGCCACCCACGCCCCGGGCGAAGGGGGGAGGAGGCTTTTCTGGGTGCCTTGGCAACCCCCGCACCCATCTGTCAGCAGGCGCTCTGGCACCCAACACCTGTTCTCGCAGAGGGCAAAGCGAGAGACTCCGGACTCGCTTAAAGGGCACCAGCGACTTGGGGGAATAAACTTCCTGCACCTGGAACTCAAAGTCATGGAAGACGGTGGTGATCTGGTTGAAATCCAACAAATCGGATTGGATTTCGACGGGAAGCAGCCATGGCTGCCAACCCAAACGACTTCCCTATGGTGGCGAAGAAGAAAAAGCACAGAGTGAGAAGGTGCACTGCTGCGAATGTGCCCACAGTCACCAGCCATGGCAGCCTGTCAAGCTGTGATGCTGTGCCGGGTGGTGTGCAGAACGTCAGGGTAGCCCAATGCGCAGCCAAAACGCACGCCATCATTTGACTGACTTCCTCTGTACAAACATCTCAAAAGTACGAGGACTGGTCATAACCCGGTTTGATGCTCACAACTTTTTGACAGGTCAGACTATACTGGTGAGCTAGCGCTAGGTACCTCTGAGCATGCACAGAGTGTGCAATCTCCTTTACAAGCAACTCAACAGACCCGTGTCTCATGCACCACCATGAACACATCACCTCCCAGGGGAGTGCACGCAGGATCCAACCTAAGCTCAGGACAGGTTTGAGATCCGGCTCAGACACCAAGGATTCGATCCAACCAAGAGAAAGAACCGGAGAATGTGCCACATGCAGGATATAACATGAATGTTACCAAGTTTGTTACATGTATGCTACGTCGGGACACGCACAGCCACCTACTTGAAATGTTACCTGCAGGCACAATGAACAGTTGCATGATAGTAAATGGGTGGGCTACCATAGCATGCCGCTATCTTGCTGAAACTAGTTATATAAATCACTATACCGGCACACCGTGGATTAGTTACCGCTTGCACAACGCACTGAGGCTCCCTGCACAATTTAATGCTTTGCACCCCCTCTAGCTATGCCACCAGAAGGAGTCTTTCAAGAATGTACACCTCTAAGGAACGTCTGGGGCAGGATGGCTAGCTTGGGCATCACTGGGGTGTCAGTGAGAATGGGAGAGCAGGATACTTGTAGTGTAAGGCTGTGATCCTAACCATGCACTCCTGAGAGTAAGTACAACTGAACACAATGGGACTTACTTCTCAGTAGACTTGCTTAGGATTGCACCGATAGTACACATGGGCTCCATCCGGACCACAGATATCTTACAGGGCAGCCAACAGGAGAGGTGAAGGTGAACCCAGGAGATCTGGGATTAGAGCTGCAATCCTAACCATACTTTCCTGAGAGTAAGTAATATTCAACACAATGGGACTTACTTCTGAGTAGACATGCTTAGGATTGCACTGCAATTCTCAACTCTGTTGGCTCATTGTGTAAGGCATCATCCCTTTACCAGTAAAGTGCAGATGACGGGTCTACCTGGCAGGGTTGTTGGAAGAACTGGCACCTGCGTGCCAGTAACACACACCTGAAAGGGACCAGGAGTAGGAGTGGAGAAACCCAACACACACTCAAATCTGTCTTCAGTAGCTGCAACCTCACTCCTATTTCATAGATTATTATATTTATTTGATTTACATCCCACCTTTCTTCCTTAAAAAGGAAACCCTACTGGATCCCATACTGGTGGAAACTGGTGCACAAGGAATAGAGCAAGCAGACCAGGCTGCAGAGCGAATGGTGCCCAGGAGGCTCCCATACCTGAGCTGTCTCTTCCCTCCAGACTGGGATCCTGACCTCAGGATCCGTGAGATCTCTTGGAAAAATATCTTCCCATATGTGCAACCCCCACATCAGGTGCCTGAGGCTCTGGGGTTGGAGGCTGTAATCCAGGGCCAAAACAGGAATGCTTTGATGCACCTGGCCCGCCTTGCAGGGGTTCACAGGAGATCCAGACTATAGAGGCGGATGACCACATGTCAGAACCACAAAAAAGGACACGGCCCCCCAAAATGTAGGACACCCAAGAAAAATGTAGACAAAATGAGAACTAAAAACACACACATATATTGCTTTCATACTTGTTATTAAACTTAAAACTATTACACATCATTTATGAATTCCAAGAAGGCTGCACGCTGCCTGCTCACAAGGAAAAGGAGGTTTTTTGCAGGATACAAAGCTAAAAAAGAGGACATATCCTGGAAAAAGAGGACATACGGTCACCCTGTGTACCATGTTGGTGTTGGGGTTCAGAGCCTGAAGATGTGAGTGGCTGTGGCTCCAGAGCGGAAGGAGGGGGGAAAGAGAAGCACTTTGTGAATGCTCAGAGGCACTCTTCTCAACAACTATCCTGCAAACATAATCAGCAGGCAAATGTTGGGAGGAGAAGAACCCTCAGCAAAGTTGTGGGTCCAATGCAGCAGCACCGACACATAGATATTGGGCCACGCGAGTTCTGTGGGCTGGAGCAGGCGTGCTCCACAATACAGAAGTGACAGCTGGCAGACGTGTGAGGCCAAGGCCACCTTTTCCCCTGCACACGTGGGCCCAGCAGCTGACACGGGTCCCCATCTCACCTTTGCACAATGGTGCAGGACACGCTGAGCCATGGAGTATAAATAGGGACACGCGTGATCCTGTGCTCAGAGCCAAGGCCTCATTTCCAGTCATGATTCAGGGCCCTTTAAAGATCAGGGGATGTGATATGGCAAGAAGTCACATCATGTGCCCACAAACACCCCTCCTGTCCCGCAGGCCTTTGGACATGGACACGCATGTACATGCACATGTGTGTGCCCTTTCCAGGCAGGTCGCCTCACCTCCTCATCCC
The DNA here is from genome assembly GCA_030015325.1 of Cryptoblepharus egeriae. Classification (NCBI taxonomy): domain Eukaryota; kingdom Metazoa; phylum Chordata; class Lepidosauria; order Squamata; family Scincidae; genus Cryptoblepharus; species Cryptoblepharus egeriae. Next base: position 107,424,797 of record JAREYC010000004.1, on the reverse strand, counting down.
TTGGAATCTGCTGGAACCCGCTGCCAGGCATCTCCCTGGTGGTTCTGTGGCAATTCAAATCCCTGTTGTTGTTGTTGTTGATTAGGATGATGATGAAGAGTCCTCCAGTTGGTCAATGCTCAGTCTACTCTTCTGGAAGATGCATTAAAATCCCACTTGAAGTTGGAGGGCAGGCAAGGTGCATATAGAGAAAGGTGGGGGTCAGGAATATCCAGAAGGAAGGAAGGAAGGAAGAGTGGGAAGAAAGAAAGAGGAAAGTTGAAAGAGGAGAAGAAAGAGGGGAAGAGAGAAAGAAGGGGTTAAGAGGGTGAAGAAAGAAAGAAAGAAAGAAAGAAAGAAAGAAAGAAAGAAAGAAAGAAAGAAAGAAAGAAAGAAAGAAAGAAAGAAAGAAAGAAGGTTAAGAGGGTGAAGGAAGGAAGAGTTAAGAGGGTGAAGAAAGAAAGGGTTAAGAGGGTGAAGGAAAGATGAAAGGAAGGAAGGAAGGAAGGAAGGAGGGAGGGAAGGAAGAAAGAAAGGGTTAAGAGGGTAAAGAGGGTGAAGAAAGAAAGAAAGAAAGAAAGAAAGAAAGAAAGAAAGAAAGAAAGAAAGAAAGAAAGAAAGAAAGAAAGAAAGAAAGAAAGAAAGAAAGAAAGGGTTAAGAGGGTGAAGGAAGGAAGGAAGGAAGAGTTAAGAGGGTGAAGAAAGAAAGGGTTAAGAGGTGAAGGAAAGATGAAAGGAAGGAAGAAAGAAAGGGTTAAGAGGGTAAAGAAAGAAAGAAAGAAAGAAAGAAAGAAAGAAAGAAAGAAAGAAAGAAAGAATCGTAAGCTGTGCAGGAGCGAGGGAGAGAGAGAAGGAGTGGAGAAGGGCTGGAAGGAGGAGTGCGGCAGGCAGAGGGGGAAGGAGGGAATGGGGCAGAGAAGAGGGCGGAGGAGTGAAGGGGCTGCGCCGTGCTTCTTGGCAGGCAGGCGGACACCGGAGCTGCCCGGGCTGGACACCCCCAGCAGGTCCGCAGCAGCCCTGTTGGCCTCGCCCTGCCCCTGCCCCAGGCGCCTCCCGAGCAAGCGGAGCCCCCGCGGGTGGCGTAGCTGGACTGCTGCAGCCCCGTCCTGGGCCGCCTGGGAGACTCTCCGCCTGGGCAGGGACACCTGCTGGCAGCTGGAAGGAGGGAGCCCCTTGATCGCCAGGAGACCCACCCGCTGCACAGGATGGGGCTGCCAGTGGCTCCCAGGCACCGGGCAAGACCCTGACCTCGCCTGGCCAGGGAGACCACCGTCCTCCTTGCCAGAAATGGGGAGATGGGAAAGGGCCACATAGAAGTCCTTGACCCGTTGCGATTATATTGACATATATTGACACTCACGGATCACCACCACGTGGAACGCCTTCAGTCCAGAAGGCTGCAGGTTGCCTCTCAGCAGAAACAGCACCTCAAGGTTTCTTCCCAGGACACGAGGCTGAAAAAGAGGACATGTCCTGGAAAAAGAAGGCTGAAAAGGAGAAAGGGCACCCAAAGTAGTCCTGGAAAAAGAAGGACAAAATAAGGTGTGTCCTGGAAAGAGAGGACCACAGGAGAACCTTTCCTGGAAAGAGAGGACCAAATGAGGACAAAAGGACATGTCCTGGAAAAAGAGGATCAAAAGAGGACAGGTCCTGGAATAAGAGGACCAAAGGAGAACATGTCCTGGAAAGAGAGAACCAAAGGAGAACATGTCCTGGAAAGAGAGGACCAAAAGAGAACATGTCCTGGAAAAACAGAACCAAAGTAGAACATGTCTTGGAAAAAGAGGACCAAATGAGGACAAAAGGACATGTCCTAGAATAAGAGGATCAAAAGAGGACATGACCTGGAAAGAGTTCCAGAATAAGATATGTTCTGGAAAAAGAGGGCCAGTAGAGGACATGTTCTGGAAAAAGAGGACCAAAGGAGAACATGTCTTGGAAAAAGAGGACCAAATGAGGACATGTCCTAGAATAAGAGGATCAAAAGAGGACATGTCCTGGAAAGAGTTCCAGAATAAGATATGTTCTGGAAAAAGAGGGCCAGTAGAGGACACGTCCTGGAAAAAGAGGATTAAAAAGACATTTCCTGGAAAAAGAGGACATGTTCTGGACAAGGAGGCCGAAGAGTCCCCCTGGCAGTTTCTGAAGAGTTAAGAAAGGGGCTCCTTTGGCTTCCAGTGCTGCCTCCCCAGCCCTCCTGGACTCTGGAGCGCAGGCCTGTGTGGATCTCCCTGGCCTAGGGTTGCCATACCTTCTGCAGAACAGACACTGGCCCGATTTGGGGGGATTGTGTTGATATCATGGCAAGTGTGGCAGAGGGTCCTGTCCCGACTTTGTGGAAGAGAATGATGGCAACCCTACCCTGGCAGGTGCTAAGAACAGGGTGCTGCACCTGTTGAGCCACTGCAGCCAGGCAACGTGTGCCTGGAAGAGGATTGCTCAGGCCTGCTCGGTCTCCTTGGGAGGAGAGATGCCACCCAAGAGCCAAGCCAAGTGCCGTGTCTGCAGCCCCCCTGGAGTGACACTTGCCGCCCTTCAGGCAGCCCCTCGGGCTCTGGCATCTCTGCCCTGAGATCCTCCTGCTGGCTGGAGTCACTGGCAGGCTGCCCTCCTCTCAAAATAGCTGCACCCCCAGAGGGATCGGGGACTAGCTGGGCCTGCTTCACACCAAGCCTTCAAAAAGTCCGCTCTTGGAATGGATGAAATAAAGTGCCTCTGAGCAGCTGCAGAGTGCCTTTTTCACCACACTGTACTGCCTTTGAACATAAGGTTGCCATAATTCTCTTCCACAAAACCCAGACAGAACCCCGTCAAACTTTAGAGTATATGCAGTCCCTGAAAATGGGGACTGTCCTGGTTCTGGGGGATATATGGCAACCCTATTTGAACAGAGGTTCTCGTTAGCCTCTAACAGACCCAGTTAACCCTTTTCTCCTTGACTTTTTCTCATTTTTTGTAAAGCCTGTGATTACCCCTGTGGCAGTGAATTCCACAGGTTAATAATTATTCCTGGAGCTGAGAAGTCCACTCCTGCCTCATTTCTGTCCTGAATCACCTCGTCGTCTTCTAGATAGAAAAAACTGAAAAGTCACTGACTGATTCATTGACTCACTGATTCATCAACACCCAGCCAAAACCACCCAGCCTAGAAGAGTGAAATTTGGGCAGGGTGTTCCTTCCATGACGGAGGTACCGCTCAGAACTGGTTTCCGGAAATTTCAAACATAAAGGAGTGAAAAGGGGTGCAATGCATTTTTGTCCCTATACACTGAAGAATCGCTGACTCATCAACACCCTGCCCAAACCCCTGGACCAAGAAGTATGAACTTTTGGGAGGGTATTCCTTACATGACGTTAGCACCCACTAAGAGCTGATATTTAGAAATTTAACCCCTAAAGGGGCAAAAGGGGTACAATGCATTTTCGTCCTATACTTAACATTGAAGATTGATAAACCCAGCCCAAACCCTGCACCTGCCAGGTAAATTTTGCTAGTAATCAATAAAACGTAGTAGTTCAGTATTGTTAAAAGAGGGGCAGCTCTGAACCATTGCATAATTTTCCAAACCTTTCTCAAGCAGTGGTGTAGCTGGGAGGGGGGCAAAGCACTAAGGCAGTGCATGCAGGATGGAGTGCAGGGACAGTCCCGGTGAACACCTTCATTTTGCTTCCCGCACAGAATGGCTCAGAAAGGGCAGTGGAGCTGCAGCATATTTAGGAACTCGCAAAATCCAGTACTTTGTACCCCCTCTTAGCAACCCATCAGATCTGCCCCAGGAATACTCTGTCTGAATGATGGAATATGCATTTATTAAATGAACAAACAAACAAACAAACAAACAGGCCCTTTCTTTAGCCCACGGCCACTAGGTTTACTACAAAATAAGCCTCAAAGTCTTCAAGGAGGAACTCTGATGCACCTGCTAAAGACACTTTCCTGGGAGTAAGATCCATTGAACACAACGGGTGGCTAACTTTTGCACAGACATGGTTAGGATTGTGCTCTTACTGGCAGAACTCTAAACGTTTGATGATTGTTACTTTTGCCGAAGCCGTGTTGATTCTTCCTTGGCAGGGCTTGTCCTTCTATGTGCGTTACCCGCTGATTTTCAACCAGTGTGCCATGGCACAGTGGTGTGCTGCAAGTGGTCCACAGGTGAGCAGGGGGGTTTGGAAATTTATTTATTAATTTAATAATATTATTTATTACCAGCTTGGATGATGATTACCATCAATTGACCAGGGAAGGCATTAAGACAACAGATCTGAAATTTTTCAAGCCACTCCTGACTCCCTTTTACAAATTGGTGTGATGCTGACTTCCTCCCATTCCGCTGGTGAAGCCACTAATAATACCGTATTTCACCACCACGCCATACCTGGTGGTGTGTTAACTGATCAGGTAGTTTTGAAATGCTGCACACACACCCTTGTGCCTCAAACACCATCCCTGCAGACAATGGGGTAGTGGGCATTTAAGCCCGGCACCCCCTTTCAAATTCATCTGGGACCCCATCACACTTACCAGGATGTGACATCACTGTGATGCCAGAGCTCCTCCGTGTCTACTTGGAAGTAAATCCCATTGTGTTCAATGAGACTTACTCCCAGGAAAGCCCAGTGCCAGATTCCAAGATGGTGGATTCCACCCTTGGGTCCTGATCCCCACTTTGAGTACCACTGGTTTAGACAGGGCTGTCTCTCCACCCTGGTCCATGATGAATTAGAATTTCCTCCCCTTCTGGGATCCCCTTGCTCAGCTGTCACCCAAATATACAGTATTTTCCTTCTTATTTTCCTTCTCCTGCAGAATTGTTAAAAGATGTTCTTTGTTTCTAAAGCTTTCCAGCAATTTATTCCTTTTTATCGCTCGGTTGGCATCTGTTTTGCCAGACTTGCTGTCCCTTTTTAAAATTGTTCCCATTTGGGCAAGGCTTCCACTTCTTCAAGGGAATTGTTTGCCTTTATTGCTTCCTTGGGCTGTGGGTGGCGCAAGTGGCTAAGACATTGTGCTTGTTAACAAGCAGGCCAGGGTTCGAGACCCGGGTCGGCCCCACAAGACAGGGTGAGCTCCTGTCCTTAGCCCAGCTTTGCAACACCAGCTGGATCCAATCCTATCGGCTCTGCCTTTCCATTGGACTAATTCAGTGGCGTGGAGAGGGGGATTTGCTGCTTGGGGAACAGCCTGTCCTCCATAACAATCCAACCCAGGCTTTCGTGCTTTGCATGCAGCGTATGCAGCGCCGCACATGATTCCAAAGTCTTTCAAGACTGATGGAGGCCTACTTTTTTAGGGTGCACATTATATGTGATGACTCATTAGATTTGAGTAAATACTGTATATTGGCATCTTTGGGGACCTGTTTGCAAGCTGTATGATAGCTGAGCTGAGCCTCTGTCAATGTGGTTTTAAGTTTCCCACATTTCCAAGAGGGTTTTGATCCCCCTGACTTTCCTTTTCAACTTCTTTTTAACAAATTCCCTCACTGGAAAGAAATCCCACTCCTGAGGCTGCAATCCTGTTCACACGTAGGAATAAGGGCAAAATCCAGAGTAACAATGGGGAGTCCTTGCTCTGGTGTAAGAACAATTTACTCTGGATTGCAGTATGAATTTCCCATAGGTTTTCACTTGGAGGTGCAGTAACTACAGATGCACATAATGAGCACAATCCTAACCATGTCTACTCAAAAGTAAGCCCCATTGTGCCCCAGGAAAGTGTCTTTAGGATTGTAGCCAATGTCTCTTATTTGCAGCTGTAGTTACACTGCATTTGGGGGGAGGGTCCATTGATTATAATGGGAATTATTTCTGAATAGACATGCTTAGGATTGGGCTGTGAAACTGCTGTGTAGTACTATACAGTACTATATTTACTCAAACCCATTACTCACCTTTTTCAGTGAAATTTAGAGCACAAACCTAACCATGTCTACTCAAAAGTAAACCCCATTGTGTTCAGTGGGTCTTACTCCCAGGAAAATGTCTTTAGGATTGCAGCCTATGGCAAACACAATGGGGCTTACTTTTGTGTAGACATGGTTAGGATTGTGCTCTCAGTCTCTAAAATCGGTGCACGTTCGATTCAATGGGATCGAAAGGAAACCTAACCATGTCTACTCAAAAGTAAACCCCATTGTGTTCAGTGGGTCTTACTCCCAGGAAAGTGTTAGATTAGAGTAAATACAAAATACAGGATTTTGATTATAAGTAGAGATGAGTGTTTAGTTTGTTTACTGTATTGTAATAAAAGTGTAACAGAAACCAATTGTTGCATAAATTGATACAATTAGATACAAATCATAACAACTCCAGTCATATTATTATTATATCCCAATATTAATTTTTGCATGCAGTGAAATTTAATTTTGCACTGCTTTGCAGCTGCGCAATACAATCACCAGTAAACATTTTTTTAAATCTCAAGGCCACAATCCTAAGAGCACTTTTCTGGGAGTAAGCCCCACTGAATTCAATGGAACTTACTTTTGAGTAGACACAAATAAGATTGCACTGCAAGTCTTTTAATTAGGAGTGGGCTCCAGAGCACAATCCTAACCATGTTTACTTAAAAGTCAATCCCATTGTGTTCAATGGGTCTTACTCCCAGGAAACTACAGCCTTAGATTCAATGTTGCAAGTTAACCAGTTTGGGGATGAGCTTCCAGGAGAAAATCTGGAAAAAGAGACCCAGCAAAGGGCCTCTGGTGCCAGCCGGAGGCGTGGAAGTGATCTCGGTGGCACGAGGTGGGGTTGGTGCCGTGCAATATTTTTAGAACATCCATCAGAGCCATCAAATGCCAAGCGCTTGGTGTGAGACACGAGGATCTCACTCACGGTCTCCGGGGAAGCAAATGGCTCCAGGTGACGTCAGGCACAGTTTCTATTTCTTTGGGGACAGACCAATCCCTTCTTGGCACAACGCCGGGAAGAGGCCATAAACATTCCCCCCTACTCCAACCTGGAGTAGAAAGTCATAACAAAAACACAGACGTGCCTCTGAGCATGCAGAGAGGGCCCCTCTTCCCATAGACTCTCTCCTGCACAGATGAGAGTAAATGAAAGGGTATTCGTGGTGGCTCCCAGGCATATTTTCCACATACTCTTTGTGAAAGGTCATCCTAGGACATCACACTCAGGCTGCAATCCTAACTGTGTTTAGGCTGGCACAAGTCCCGGCACAAGTCCCGTCATGGTCTGGGGGTGTCACCAAAGTGCCATTAGGCACTTCTGCACCACTGGAGGCATGCCCCTACCCCTCCATAGGAATGCCAGGAATGGGATTGCCGGCTTAATTGGTTAGGATCGCACCCTCAGAGGCTAAACCAACACGCTCCTTAAATCAAAAGGCAGGTGGCCTTGGGATATGTGAGGCAACATGAGAGCCCTGAGTATGTACAGAGTGCTTTCCACTTCTGTGACATGTGACTATCCCAGTTTTAGGGAATTGCATTCACATACTGACAAGTTTGATGGGGTCTTGTGCCTGTTTTGTGGAAGAGAATGATGGCAACCCTATCCCAGAGACCCCAAAGGCAAGAGGAAGACAGGCTCCAGAAGCTCTCCTGGACAGATAAGTTGGACTGAATCCCATTTATGGAAATCCCAGTCCCTCAGCCCATTTCCCCTCCTTACGCAAGCAAGGGAGGCTGCAAGGACTCGGGGAAAAGTGGGTCAGGCCTATGGAAACCCACTTCCCTTTAATGAGTCCTCTCCATTTGGAGATCTTCCCAGATTAGTTTCCCAGCTGCCTTTACTCAGACATCAGTTTCTCTGATAAGCAATCAGTGGCACCAGTGTCTGCCCAAGCCTGTCCCACTAGGACCACAGTCCTGTGTCTACTCAAAAGTAAGTCCCATTGTGTTCAGTAGGTCTTACTCCCAGGAAAGTGTCTTTAGGATTGCAGCAATCCTAAAGACACTTTCCTGGGAATAAGACCTACTGAATACAATGGGACTTACTTTTGAGTAGACATGGTTACGATTGTGCTCTGTCTGTTTTATTTTGACTCTGTTCTTAATGCAACAGGAGCTAGGAAAGGGCCTGATCCACCGGCTGTAACGCAGCTCCTGTTTACTCAGCTGGGGCTTGAGCAGGAGAACTTCCAGTTGCATTTCACCTCCGGAATGTGGTTGACAGTCAATGAAATGCCTCTCTGGGAACTGCATATTTTCCCCTAAATATCTGCATCTGCCCTATATATCTGCGTTCAGATATGCTATGGTTTTAATCTCAGAGGATCATAATAGACATCAGGGGTGAGATGCTGGAGTGGACCAGGAAAGATCCACCTGGTCCAGATTCCAGTTCCAACAGGGACCACCCAAAGGCTTCAGGGAAACCCAAGGCATGAAGGTGACCGATTGCTTCTGCTGCCATTAGCTATTATCTAAAGCTATTAGATAATAAATAAAAATATTTAAAAATTAAAAAAAATATAACCATTAGGTGAGTTGTCCTGATAGCTGGTGCAACAACAACCAGGGTGACCAGATGCCCAAATCTCAAAAGAAGGAAAAGTGCTTGGTTTCCTCTCAGCCTGACCTATCAGGTGGACAATGGCATGTTTGCCTACTCATGAGTAAAGCTGCAATATTGGATACTTTCACTTTTCCATAGAGCTCAATGCATTTTTTAGTTTTATTAGCCATAACTTTTGATAGGAAGGAGATATTTCAAAACAGATTTTTGCATTGGATTCTGCTCTTCAGTATGAATCCAATGACATATGGCATGATGGGGTCCTGTACACCATTGCAAAGTTCCAAAATGAAGTCAAAATGGAGGACAAAGAAGCCCTTTTGGAGGACACCTGGACAGAAGCCTAAAAAAGAGGGCAAATCCAGAAATTTTGAGTCATATGATCACCCTGACAACAACACACTTCATATAGAGCAGAAACTCAAACACATACAGGACACAAGAATTGGGTGATCATATGCCATGACAAAAAAAGAGGACAAGGACCCCAAAATGTAGGACATCCAAGAAAAATATAAGGCATGACAAAATAAAAGCTAAAATCATTCATGTACAGTGATGCCTCACGTAACAAATTTAATTAGTTCCGGAGGCATGTTTGTTACATGAAACGTTCTTTACGTGAAGCGGATTTTCCCATAGGAAATAATGGAAACTCGGATGATTGGTTCCAGAACCCAGAAATATTCATATAAAATATTAACCGGATGTAAAAATGATGACAGAACACTGGAATTGAATTCAAAACATGCATTCAATGTGCAGGATCCTATGAAGTCTACTTAGGCTGCAGTCCTAAAGACATTTTTCTGGGAGTAAGCTCCATTGAACACAATGGGGCTTACTTCTGGGTAGACATGCATAGGAGGCTACAATCCAAGACACTTTCTCCTCCTCTTCCTCCTGAGCCTCTCTCTCCCCTGCTCCCTTCTGGCCAGCCCTGAGCTGCTTCCCTCTTCTCCACTGCTCTTTTCTCCCTCCAGCCACAGGAGGAACAGCATGGAGATGTTGCTTTCGCCATGGACAGGCGCACTAGGCAGCCCTGACGCTTTTTAAAAGGGCTGCCGGCCAGCACGTCTGCCCCAACTGTCAACGAGTGTGTTTGTTACGTGAAGCACAGTTTGTTATGTGAAGCAGAATCCTAGAGACATTTTTGTTTGTTATGTGAAACATACTTTACGTGAGGCATTTGTTACATGAGGCGCCACTGTAATTCATAATTAAATAAATTGTTCATAAATTCACATTATTCAATACATAATGAAAACATTACATAAATTAGTCATAAATTCATAATTCATGTAATAGCGAATGCATGTTTTGAATTCCATTCCAGTGTTTTGTCATCATTTTTACATCCAGTTAATATTTTTATATGAATATTTTTGGGTTCTGGAACCAATCATCTGAGTTTCCATTATTTCCCATGGGAAAATCCACTTCACGTAAAAAACGTTTCACGTAACAAACAAGCCTCTGGAACGAATTAAATTTGTTACGTGAGATGCCACTGTACAAGAAGGCTACATAGTGTCCCCTTACAAGGAAAAGAAAGAGAGTGAAGTTTTTCCAGGACACATGGGGAAAAAAGAGGACATGTTCTGGAAAAAGAGGACACACTGTATTTACTCGATTATAATGCGCTATTGAGACTAATGCACACCCCATACTCATAATTAAAGTACTGAATTTACTCAGTTCTAATTAACATTGAATCTAATGCGCACCCTGATTTGGGAGACTGAATTAGGCTGGAACAGGTGAGCGTTAGATTTGAGTCACCCTGCACTGGAATCCTCACCTCCAGGAGAGCATTGCCATTGACTTTCTGCAGCAAGGGCGGCACCCAGTGGCTATGTGGGGAATTGCACTTCAATGGCCATATGGTGACCATGGCTGTGGCCAAATCCAGGCCAGGTTTTCCTAGATCCTTCCTGCTCTTGTCTAAATTGTGCTCCAGACACAGGTGAATGGATCACCCACAAATTCTGAACTGGATCTGGCCCCATTGTTCCCAGTGCAGTTAAAGTGGGGCACAGTGGTAGTGATGGGGGCACACTTTGCCCTTGGTGCTGCGTAGAACATGGTGCTGCATAGGATGTGTCTGCATCATCCACCTCTCCCACCTGCGCATAGGTTGCAGCAGCCTGGCTGAGAAACATCTGGAGCATGTCGGTGGGGCTGATGTCCACCCTGCACCCACCAAGCAAAGGACCAAGAAGTTAGGAAGGGTGACCCAACTTTAGAACCACTGGTGGCAGTGAATCCTCCCAGCTTTGCTTGCAAAGGGGATTTAAGGACAAATGGGAAAGTACAGATGTGTGCCCCGGCAGTGCCAATGGTTAGGAATGTCATAATTCTCCTCCACAAAACCGGAACAGGACACTCTGTTCCATTTGCCAGTGTGTGAACAGAACCCCCCAGAATCGGGATTGTCCCTGTTTTTCGGGATATATGGCAACCATACCAATGGTGGACAAAACACAGTGCAGGATAAGGGGGACTATGGGACAGTGAAATCAATTTAGGCTGCAATCCTAAAGACACTTTCCTGGGAGTATGACCCATTAAACACAATGGGGCTGACTTTTGAGTAGACATGGTTAGGATTGTGCTTAGTCTCTTATTTTTCTCCAGTGCCTGGTATTCCAAGATAGACTGCCTCTGAGAGGGGAGGTTTCATTCTTAGCTCAGGTTTCAAGAGATCTGGATTGGCATGTTGATGCAACCAGGCCGATTTTAGGACACACAGCAGCCCCTTCCACCCCCAGAAGTGAAAACACTGGGAAAGACACTGGAAACACTGGAAATTATGCCAGTGGCTAAATCCTTCCACCACCAGAAAAGCTCGGTGCTCAGTAAAATACAGTGGTACCTTGCTTAACAAGTGCCTCACTTAACAAGTGATCCACACAATAAGCAAAAATTTCTCTAGGATTCTGCCTCACACAACAAGCGTTGCTTCACTTAACAAGCACACTCGTTGGCAGTTCGGGAAGATGTGCTGGTGGGCAGACCTTTTAAATAGCGTCAGGGCTGCCTAGCACGCCTGCCCATAGCAAAAGAAACACTTTCACACTGTTCCTCCTGTGGCCGGGCATCTGCTGGGCAGAGGGAGAGAAGAGCAGCAGAGAAGAGGCAGGGATATGCAGAAGGGAGCAGGGGGAGAGGCTCAGGATGAAGAGGAGGAAAAAGTGGGGAGACACTTGGAAAGTGACTTGGATTGCAGCCTCCTAACCATGTCTACCCAGAAGTAAGCCCCATTGTGTTAAATGGGTATTACTCCCAGAAAAGTGACTTTAGGATTGCAGCCTAAGGGCAAAATCCAGAGTAACTATGGGGAGTCCTTACTCTAGTGTAAGAACAACTTACTCTGGATTCCAATATGAATTTCCCATGGGTTTTCACTAGGTGGTGCAGTAACTACGGGTGCACATATAGTCTCTTACATGCTCCTGTGGTTACTCTGGATTTGGGGCAAGTAGGATCCTGCACACCGAATGCATGTTTTGAATTCAGTTCCAATGTTTTGTCATCATTTTTACATCCAGTTAATATTTTTATATGAATATTTTGGGGGTTGTGGAACCAATTGTCTGAGTTCCCATTATTTCATATGGGAAAATCTGCTACACATAAAGAATGTTTCACATAACAAGCAGGCTTCCGGAACGAATTACACTTGTTACGTGAGGCACCACTGTACCTCCAGAAGTTGGGCACACAAAGCTGCCCTGGAAAAGGAGGAGAGGGGGATGGTTGTGGAAATCATATAGGGTTCCCATAAGTCCCGGGTAGGCTCGTATAGGGTTGTAATATGTCCATAGGGTTGCATATAGACTCATATCGGGTTGCCATATGTCCTGGAAAACTGGGATAGTTGGTTTTGGGGGATTGCGTTCTCATACTTGGCAAGTCTGACCAGGTGTCCTGTCCTGGTTTTGCGGAAGAGAATTATGGGAACCCAACCCTCATATACACCTGATCACCTGGAACATCCCAGCATAACTCTTTATGGCAAGGATCAGCCTCCCAGTCAAGCTGGCATCGCTCGGGAGGCCTAGTGGGTGGCACGTCATTCTCTCGGTTTCGCCTGTCCAAGAGCCCAATAAACAATGACTGGGAGCAACTAGGAAGAGAAAGTGACCAGGAGGCAAGTCATGCAGGAGAGACACCCCCAGCGCTGCTTATTTCTCCTGCCAGGGATCCATGCCAAGGGGAGCGGCGGGAACCGTGGCCGGATAGGGCACTGAATCAGCAGGTGCTTCTGGGTGTGTAGCCAAGAGCTAGAGGTTTACAAGCGGTGAGGATCAGGGCGACCCAGGAGAAGGAGAGGCAAAGAACTCAAGCATTTCCTCCTAGACGGGCAGGCAAGGCTTATTTATCCCTGAGCCTGTGGCGTAGCTAGATGGGGGTGCAGCAATCAGTCTGGAGGGAGCCTCACTCCTTCGCAGCATGGATCGGCACATGGATCAATCAATACATGGATCAGCAGTTTTGAACCCTTTCCATCTCCTAAATAAATAAATAAATACACACAGATACATCAGTTTTTCACAAGTGACAAGATTCTGTAGAAATCCTTCCATGGCCTTACTGTTGTATGGCCTTTCTCAAAGTCGTGCGCCACCTCCAGACCTTTCCACAGCACATCAATGTGCCAAAACATTGTGCTGGCCTGGCATGGATTGTGATGTCGGCTTCATCAGGATCCCTGCATAATCTCATCTCCCATCAAGGGCAGAACCTCATTCATTTGCATGCATTTGTGATCTCTGCATATCTACAAACCTCTTTCCTGTTGTAAAGAGAGGAGTGTTTTCTTGTGCTGATTTTACCCACAAGAGTGTTAGGCTTCCCTTTCCTCTGTTCAGGGCAGGATGCAGCCTAAGAATAAAAATAAACACCGTAAATTAAGATACTTAAATAATTAAAACTAATTAAAGCAATACAGGAGGAGACCAGAGGATATAAGATCAGTAGACATCACTGTTCAGAGCCACATGGCTAACCTTGGTACTGAAGTTCATGTAGGCATTAAGCCAGTGGCATAGCTAGAGGGGGTTGGAGCAGTCAGTCTTGGAGGGAGGCCTTGCAAGGGGCCTCTTCCCTTAGGTTCTGTTTTGCTCCCCCCACCTGGAATGGGAAGGGGGGCCTTTTGTAGCCCCCTCCAGACTGACTGCTCAACCCCCCCTCTAGCTATGCCACTACCCACCCTGGATAAGGATGACCCGATGTCATAACTGAAAAAGAGGACAAGGCCTCCCAAAATGTAGGATGCTCCAGAAAAATGTAGGGCATGACAAAATAAAAGCTGGAAACACTCATACATATTGCTTTCATGTGCTTAATTTAAACACTATATTACTTAGAGCACAATCCTAACCCTGTCTACTCAAAAGTAAGCTCCATCGTGTTCCATGGATCTTACTCCCAGGAAAGTGTCTTTCGGATTGCAGCCTTACTATTAAATTTAAAACTATTACATTAAGGCTACATTGAAAGTCCCATTTGAACCCATTCAACCCATTTCCAAGGAAAAAAAGGAGGACAATGAAGGCTGCAATCCTAACCACACTTTCCTGGGAGTAACTACTATAGAAAAAAATGGGACTTACTTTTGAGTAGACATGCTTAGGGTTGCAGTCTACTCAAAAGTAAGCTCCATTGTGTTCCATGGATCTTACTCCCAGGAAAGTGTCTTTCGGATTGCAGCCTTACTATTAAATTTAAAACTATTACGTTAAGGCTACATTGAAAGTCCCATTTGAACCCATTCAACCCATTTCCAAGGAAAAAAAGGAGGACAATGAAGGCTGCAATCCTAACCACACTTTCCTGGGAGTAAGTACTTTAGAAAAAATGGGACTTACTTCGGAGTAGACATGCTTAGGATTGCAGTGGAAAACCTTTTCTCCAGAACTCATTGGCTGCAATCCTAACCACACTTTCCTTGGAGTAAGTACTATCGAACACAATGGGACTTGCTTCAGAGTAGACATGGATTGCAGTGGAAAACTTTTTTTCCCAGCACACACAGGCTGCAATCCTAACCACACTTTCCTGGGAGTAAGTACTGTTGAACACAATGGGATTTACTTCAGAGTAGACATGGATTGCAGTGGAAAACTTTTTTTTCCCAGCACACACAGGCTGCAATCCTAACCACACTTTCCTGGGAGTAAGTACTGTTGAACACAATGGGATTGACTTCAGAGTAGACATGCTCAGGATTGTGCCCATAGGTGGAAAAGAGGAAGTGTCCCGGAAAAATGGAATGGTGAGTCTACCTGGGGCCGGTGGAGTAGCTAAGGGGGGGCTCGGCTGTCCGTTTGGGAGGGAGTTTCGCCCCTTCGGAGCCTTTCCAGGCAGGGGGGAGCAGAACGGAGCCGCAGGCACCGAAGGGGCGAAAGTCCCTCCCAAACGGACAGCCGCGCACCCCCCTTAGCTACGCCACCGCCTCAGAACGTTCCATCCTTAGAACGTTCATCCCCCCAACGTTCCATCCATGGAACGTTCAGCTCCCCAACGTTCCGTCCTCTCCGAAGGGGAGAGACTCCCTCTAAAAGCGACTGCTGCGACCCCCCCCCCAGCTACGCCACCTGGAGGGAGCCCACCTGGGCACGCAGGTGCTTCACCTGCCGGACTTGCGCCTGCTCAGCCCGCAGGAGGCGCCTCCCCGTCGAGGCTCCCCCTCCCTGCCTCCTGCCTCCCCTCCCCCCAGGGCATAAATACAGGTGGCTCACCTGGCGCGCAGGTAAGAGCCTCTCCGCCTCCATGGCCAACTCGGGGTTGCAGTTGTTGGGGTTCGCGATGGCCCTGCTGGGCTGGATCGGGACCATCGTGGCCACGGTCCTGCCCCAGTGGAAGATGTCCGCCTACGTTGGCTCCAACATCATCACCGCCCAGGCCGTCTACGAGGGGCTCTGGATGACGTGCTCCTGGCAGAGCACCGGGATCATCAGTTGCGAGGTCTACAAATCCATGCTCAACCTTACTCGTGAGTCGGATCGGGGCCCAATGGGGGGAGGCAGGGGAGGCTATGCCTCCCCTGGGGTGTCCTTCAAGTTCTCCTGTAGCCTCCCCACCAGAGTCCTTCCAGGGGAGGCAGTGCCTTCAAGGGCTCTGCAGTCCTTCCAGAGGACAAAGGTGAGGCAGTGCCTCCCCTGGGGTGTCCATTCAGAGCATCCAGAGCCTCCCCACCAGAATCCCAGCACGGGAGGCACAACTTCCTCACTGGTGTGCTTTGAGAGGAGGCAGGTGAGGCAGTGCCTCCCCTGCAGGGGCTCACTGGAGTCTTTCCAGGAGAAGTAGGGACTCCCCTTCAGAGTCTTTTGAGGGGAGGCAGGTGAGGTAGTGCCTCCCCATGGGTGATCTTCAAATGAATCACCAGTCCTTACAAGGGAGGCAGAGCCTCCCCAGGGGGGTCTTTCTGGGTGACCAGAGTTTTTAGAGGGCCTGAGTTCTTAGAGGGAAGCAGAGTCTTTCGAGGTGAGGCAGAGCCTCCCCAATGGAGTCCTTCCAGGGGAGGGAAGGCCTCCCCACCAGCAGGCAAAGCGCATAAGTTGTGAGCACTTGGGCACCTTACACAATGGTGGCAGTTTGGCAGAGAGGCCCTGCCTCACCTGCTTCCCCACCCTAGGCACCCATCAGTTCTGGTCACCAAAAAGGGTGGAGTGGCACTGGAGAAGATGCGGAAGAGAAGGACCAAAATGGTGGTTGGGCTGGGCCTCCTCACTTGGGCCACCTCACTTGTTTGGGGCTCTTCAGTGTGGAAAAGATTTTGTGTGTGTGTGTGTGTGTGTGTATTTACATATATACTCTTATACACACACATATGTGCGCATGCTTATGCATTGGGGAGCTGATTGAGATGTAAAAATATCATCAAGTGGGTGGATGGACGGACGCCCTTGTTCCTTTTCCTGACCCCGGAACTGGGGACCCCCACTCAGTAGGAGTGTTGGGAAGCCCCAAGTAACTATTTCTGGAGCCGCAAGTCATTAGCCTGTGGAATGCCCTGCCACAGGATGTTGTGTTGGCACCTTCAGGCTTCAATGTTTTTTTAAAAGGAGGATAAGGACAAATTGATGGAGGCAAATCTGTCACAGGTTATAAATCATGATGACTATATGCACCCTCTGGGTTTTTGAGGTCACCTCCCTCTGAATGCCACCAGCTAAGGAGTGGCAACAGGATATGGCTATCTTGTTGTCTGGTTGTCCTGTGTGCTCCGATGTGTCCTATCTTGTTGTCCTATGTGCTCCTTGAGGCCTCTGTGGGGTGGGCCTTGGGAGATCCAAGTAGCTGGAACAGGTGGGGTCACCCTATGGGGCCCTTCTTTTGGGGTCACCCTATGGGGCCCTTCTCATGTTGTTTATCAGTTCTAGGGAGAGTTTATAAAAACCTTTCTGCACTGGATGTTTTGCACCTTGAGTTGCGCCATGTTCAAAATAGGGTGTCCTCCTTGGGTGCTAAAATGAGGTTCTGTGAAGGATCAAATGGAGGTGTTGGCTCCCCATTGGCTCTATTTGATCAGCCTGAGGCTACTTAGGATTACTTCAGTTGTGTGGGAAATACTCTGTGCATGCTCAGGGGTCTCCTTGACTTGAATTGGCTGTATCGATTACATTCATAATCTGGCTGTACTTCTATTTGATTGCCCCTTTTAACACTGATTCATCTAGAAAGGTGTGTTGAAAGCCAGTGGCATAGCTAGAGGGGGTGGAGGGAGCCTCACGCCTTTGGAGGCATTCCAGGTGTGGGGCGATCCTTCCAAGACTTGACTGCTCCACCCCCTCTAGCTATGCCACTCCTAAAAGTTTTATGTTCACCATAAGAAAGTATCTCTGCAGAAAATAGTCATCTAAGACTGAAATCCTAAACACGCTTTCCTCTGAGTAAGACCCATTGAACACATTGGGGCTTCTGAGTAGATGTGGTTAGGATTGTGCCCTAAATATGTGTGTTTTGTCTTCATGTATCCAGTCCGGTATCTTCAGACTTTTTCACTTTTTTAAAGTTTAAAAACTTAAAAACTTCTAAAGTTTTTTAAGGTTGGAAAAACTTTCTAAAAAAAGTGTTATTATTAAAAAGTTTAATTAAATTAAAGAAGTTTTATTAATAAAAAGTTTTTCCTCCATCCATTTTAGACAGACTTATTTTCCCACGTTTCCTGCGGAAGTCCTGGCTTCCCAGCTCCACCTGGTTTACAATCCCGTTAAATCCAGGGGACTTTGGAGTAGGCTTAGGTTGGGCTTGTGGGGTTGCTGGGAGGGCAGGAATCAGGGCGGCTTAGTTGGGCCTTCTTGTTAATGCTTTGTTTAGACAACATGGGTGACAAAGAGCGCCAGGGCTTCCTTCTCCAGGGCGGGGAGCGCGGCTTCCTTCATTACATCTGCAGAGCTGCTTACATTGAAGTTGGTGGTGCAAAACCAGGTGATCTTCCTTCTGGATCATCTGTGGATTTATGGCTTCCTGTGGATCTGTGGCTCTCCCATGTTCAAGAACGTTCCCCTCCATACCTGCATTCCCCTTTCCCCTCTTCCCACCTGGATCCCTTCCCCCCCAACCCCTGGGCATGTGCCTGGACTGGTTGGGTCAGTTTCTTGGTCTTTCTGTTCTCCCCTTGTCCCTCTAGGGCCACACCTTTCCCACTCAGCATGACTTTCTGGCTTGTTTGCTTGTAGGTTTCCCTTGATTTGTCACCGCCAGCCATCCTCGGGTCTTTCCAGATGAAAAGGTGGGGCAGGAAGAGGCAGAAAAGGAGAGGTTTTTATTCTATTGACACAAGAGGTGGGACCTGACAGGTTCAGAATCCGACAGGCCCCCTGATTTATTATTTATTTACGGGATTTATACCCCAGTGTGGCTTACAAAGCTTTAATTTTTATGTCCTCACAATGACCCTGTGAGGTAGGTAAGACTGAGAGTGAGGCTTAGGGGATTTGAACCAGGATCCTCCAGGTCTCAATCCAACTCCCTAACCTAGTGGTTTTCAACCTTTTTCATCTCAGTTGTTTTTACCGTTGACAAGATACACCACACTGTTCAAACCCCCAAGTTGTCCTATTAATGAATGTTTCCCTTTCTGCTGCACACCTGAGGACTATCTACAGCACACCAGTGAAAATCACTGCTCTAACCACTACACCATCCTGCCTCTGGGGATGGAGGAAACAGGGCTGCTTACTGCACCTGCAGTACGTACTGCGCCACGACCCCCATCCCTATGCCATAGGTGACAGAAGAGGTTGTTCTTGTGGGTTGGGAAGGAGGTGAAGTGCCACAGAATTGCCCTTGGGGCAAAACTTTGCCCACCAACAGCCTCCTGAACACCTCCTGCTGTGGTCCCAGCCTGGCACCACATAGCCAAAACCAGCTGGCTACCCGTGGTGCCAGCTTCTAGTGGTGCTCACTGGAGGATCTGAGTCTGGGAATTTACCCAGGCTTTTATTTATTTATTTACTTACTTACTTACTTACTTACTTGCAGGATTTATGCCCTACCTTTGCCACACCAAATCAAATGCCCAAGGTGGCTTACAAAGCCCTTTGTTCTCACAACAATCCTGTGAGGTAGGTGAGGCTTATCCTGGCTCTGCAGCGCTCAGAGCACACCAATATTCCTGGTGATTCAAGGTGGGGCCCCCTCTAGCTATGCCACCCCGCCTGGATTTCCTTTTTGTTGGTCCAGAGAAAGGAGCAAGTGGGTCTGGAAGGCAGATCTCCTGAACCACCATAGTGGGGAGCCAGGCTAGTTAACCAAGGGGCGGGGGGAGTAGTTGGAGGCCAGGAGCAGGCCAAGATCCCCATATTTCCTCCCCATATTTGAGGAGCGCCTGCCTCTGTTTATAAAGCCGAGGCTGGGCATCGGTTGGGCTCCTGATAATCTTATCGGGCTTCATTATTTGAGAAAATAAATTGGTGGCACAAGCGCAACCGCAGGGTTCACATGGGGCAGAGATGGCGAAGCACATGGAGGCAAACATGTCTGGGTGTGCGCGTTAAGGGGTCCATCACCTGGATGCTAAGGTTGATCCTGCTCCAGAGCTGAGCCTAGGTTCTAGGGAGTGACATCCGGAAACTCCAAGAGGACCATGCCTTACTGGGTACTCGAAACTGGGTTTAGTGGTTTGGGGAGGAAGATACAGGGCCATACTTCCAGAGAGTGTTGAGGATTGGAGAAGAGAACATTTTTCATGTCCTTCCCTGCCCAAGAAGCTTTAGGAGTGCATATATGGTTTTTCTTGCGTCTTCACAACAACCCTGTGAGGGACGTTAGGTTAATGAATAACAACTGAATAACTGAACTCATAACTGAACTCATAACTAGGCAGGGATTTGAACCTTGGCCTCTCCAGTTTACCAAGGAACCAGGATGGTGTGGTTATGAAAATTCAAATTGGCCATGCCTCACTCCCTGCCTTGCCTACCTCACAGGGTTGTTGTGAGGACATCAAGAGGGGAGGAATTAAAGCATTGGAAGCCTTTGTGTTGGCTTGGGAGGGGCAGGGTATAAATTCCTTTTGCTGAATTTGTCAATCCAACCTCTATATCACCGTGAAGCCCCATTGGAAAAATGGAGTGGGGGTCTTATTAATGGGTCGATCCGAAGTTTAGAGTGAGACCTACTTTGATGAACGGTGTTGGGGGCCAGAACTGAAAAAAACCAGCTTCCCCAAAGCATACTTAAGTCCAAGATCCTTTTTTTGCCCCCAGGACCCATGATTAATTTTTTTCACTTTGTCCGTAAACCGCTTTGTGATCTTTTAATTGATAAGCGGTATATAAAGATGATTGATTGACTGAAACCAGGAGTCCTCTTCATTTCCTCTACTGTTCCTGTAGCTACTGAACCCCCCCCCCCCCAGCCCTGTGTTGGTTTCAGTGAAACTTCATTTCTTTGTTCAGCGTTGGCGTTGTCCGTTGTGCCTCGGCGCACTTGCGCGTACACCTGTCCATGGGGAGGGAAGGGTGATGTCACCTCATCTTCCTCTCCGTGGGGAGGGAGGGAGCCGGAGGGGGAAGGGTGGAGCAGAACAAGCAGATCTGTGACTTCTGATCAGCCACAAGGTGTTCAGAATGAGGGAAGCATTGCAGGGCCTTGTCTGCCGCCCCGGGGCAGGGCTGAACCACAGGTCCCTTCTGTGCAAAGGTCAATCCATGCTCCAGCCTTGCTCGGCTGCAGTGTGGCATCCATCCCTTGCTCTCCATTAACCAGAATTTTCATAGGTTCAGCACATGCAAATGCGCAGCTCGTTGTAGTTCCCACCAGTATCATGGATCGGGTTCACATTATTTATTAGATTTGTATTCTGCCTTTCTCCCTGATGGGCATCCAAGGCAGCCAACAACCAATAAAACGCACAGTGAAAGAAAATTTAAAAAAACAATAACATACAATTCAAACAATAAAATACAAATAACAATAACATACCATTAAAACAGTATAACATGTCATGCAGTTGCCAATAAAAATACCAAGTGTTTTTGCAGTGATTGATCTACATTGATTGACCTGCTCCCAAAACGCCCAGTGATTGCTTAACTTTGCACCACTGCCCTTGACTTTCTGGACAATGCCCTCTTTTTCCAGGACATGTCCTCTTTTTGAGCCTTGTGTCTTAGAAAAAGTCTTCATTGTCCTCTTTTTCCGTGCGAACAGGCAGCATGTTGCCTACACTTTTCTTGGGTGCCCTACATTTCGGGAACTTTTCTGGCTATGATTTATGATCACCCTGCCCTAGGCTGGACACAAATGGGGCTTGATTTGAGGCCAGACATCAGCACGAGTTGGTGATAGTATGTACAGTGACAGCGGCAGGGGATACGTGATGCGGATTTCCTGCTACAGGCACGGGGTTGGACTCGATGACCTTTAGATCCCTTCCAATTTGGTAATGGTGAGCTGCCTCCACTGCTTACTCCTGGAATCCAAGGCTTTGATTCCTGCTACTCTGACCCTGGTGTGTAAGTCCTACTTCCAGATCTGCCTGCCTGATGTGACCTTGGTGTTGTTCGCCCGTCACCCTGGTGTCCTGTCTCCTATAAACACCACTATTCTCATTGCACTGGATCTAGAGTTAGAGTTAAATAAAGGTGTGGTTTTATGGCTTCTTTCAGCAAACGGTTCCTTTAGACTTTGTATTATCATTTACCTGACCAGGTTGTGGCTTGGAAGGCGGCCAAAGGTGTGCCGAAATTGACCAGAAAAGTGATAACGAAATTCTCTGCTCCAAAAGAGCCAAGACTGTTACCACCATTTACAGGGTTTACCCTTCATCCTGCCTCTCTCTCTATTATGAATCCCTGTCATTTATAATTATGGAGGATAATTAAATTAATTATAATTCATAATTAAATCATAATATGATTGGAGATTGCATACGAAGATTCCCTGCTACAGGCAGGGGGTTGGAGTAGATGACCTACTGGGTCCCTTCCAACTCTAAGATTCTATGATTCTGTCTCTTGATGGGTAAGGTGAAGACAGCAATCTGGAAGGAGTCCTCAGCTGGCACAAGCCCTCTGTATTGCGAACATGCCATGTGCACAGCTACTCCCGAGGCAGCTAGGCTGGTGTTGGGAAATGCGCCATCATGCTGGTTCCAGATCCCCACCTGGAGGGAGTATGTTTGCACTGGCCCAAGCTGGCTGGTGTGGGAGGGAGAGGATGGGGGGAGGGTGAAGAGGAAGCAAGAATTGACCTTTTTGGACAGGGGGAAGGGGGAAACTGGGCAGATCAGGCACAGGAAGGGGGTAGGACTGGTGACAGCACCGTGGGCCAAATCCTGACCCCCTCCTAGCAGTGGCTGGGTTTGCATCACCCAGCATTAGAGCTCATTGTGTTAATTGTGCCGAAGCAGATCTGAGTGGATGGAGCAGCTTGACCTCTGAATTTGTATGGCCTGCTTGTTAGAGCGCGTTGCTTAATAGCAAATGCCAACCATTTTTTTAGTTGGCGAGCCTTTATGTTGGCACTGCTGACTAAGGAAGCCCCTTCGGGGACAGAGAAGCACTGATTGATTGACTGAGCTACATAAACCACTTGTGAATTACTCTTTGTTGAAAAATGGTGTCTCAGTATTTGTAATATTCTGCATCACAATATTCTGTCCTCAACAACTCAGCAGGCTGCAGATCAGAAATTTGCAGACCAGCTGAGATCAGGTTGCAGATTAGAAGTGGCAACAACCTGGAATCCTTTTCCCCAGGCTTCCCTTCAGTCGGAAGGCTTATGATCCATACCCTGGGGCCAGATCTCCTTGGTTCTCTAGGAGAGGAAGCCCAGGAGTTCCCAAGAGCTGCATCATGCACACGACATCATCCATGCGCTACATCATGCACACTGGCCGGTTGAACCCAGGACCCCCTTCTTTGCACCGCACTGTATCTTCATCTGAAGATGAAGCAACTCCCAGGCTGGGCTGGATCACTCTTGCTGAACGGCCAAAGGAACCTGCAGTTGCAAACATTTCCATGGGGGAAATTCTTAATTATTTGCAAAACGTGTGCAATTCTTAATGCGACTTGTGCGCTTGCAAATGTGACCCTGGCGGCTGGAAGCTTGAGGACACTTGGGGTGCAATACAGAGTAACTACGGGAAGTCCTTGCTCCGGTGTAAGAACAATTTACTCTGGATTGCAATATGAATTTCCTATAGGTTTTCACTAGATGGCGTTGTAACCACTGGTGCACGTAATGTCTCTTACGTGCTCCTGTGGGTACTCTGGATTGTAGGGTAAGTGTGGAGTGTTGAAACGGAGGAGATTGCAAGCCAGGATTGTTTTGGGAAAGGGGGGTCTGAAGCCCACGAAGTGTGTATGACCCCAGGGAGCCTGGACCCCTGGGTTGCTGGACCAAAGCATGTGGCATGTCTGACTGGGTTGTTTCTCTTCCAGCTGCGATGCAAGCCACGCGGGCACTGATGGTGATCTCAATCGTGCTGGGGGTGGTTGCCATGTTCGTCGCTGCCATGGGCATGAAGTGCACCCGCTGCGGGAGTGACGACAAGGCGGTGAAGGCACGCATTGCCATGACGGGAGGCATCGTCTTCCTGGTGGCGGGTGAGTGGAGCTGTAAAGGCTCGTCCCCGGAACGACTGCAGAATTTCCAATCAGAATCTCCGCACAATTTCTGGTTATTCAAATTATTCCTTCTTCCCTTTAGGTCTGGCATCGCTCATTGCCTGCTCCTGGATTGGAAACCAGATAGTGCAGGAGTTCTACTCTACCTACACTCCTACCAATAGCAGGTGAGTTTTTTATGAAGAAGAAAGTGGGTAGGATCTGGGGGGGATGCAGAAGAATGGGATGCCTCTTCCAACAATTGTGGGTTCCAGAGTCTTCTGAACAGTGGGATCCTGGACCCCACTGGTTGAAAAGCTGCAGAGAGGCAACCGTGATCTGGGGATGCAGCACTCGCCCTCCAGGGGAAAGCAGATGTGCTTGTGGTTAGGAGAAAGGCAACTTAAGGGGGACTGTGATCGAGGTTTTTATTGCCCTTAAGGGCAAAGGACAGGCAGATATGAGGATTGCCCACTGATTGATGAATAGATCAATAAATAGATAGATAGATAAAGAAATAAAGAAATAATAGACATGGAGTACAGAAAATAGAACTTAGAAATGGAAGGGGCCTTTGATATCATCTAGTCTCATCTTCGAGTTATTTTGTCTGGACAAGTCCGAGGGTATTTCTACCCCACCCTGACCCACTCCCTCTGGTCACTAGAAACTGCTCTTGACTGCTCATGCTATGTCTGCTTCAGTGTCCAGCAAGCTACCAATCCTGGTCCAGTGAAGCATGCCATGTGGCTCCCTTCCTTCCTCTTCCTCTGCGCCATGAAAAGTGGTGCCTGTTCTGTGGAATGGGGGACGACAATGACTTGATGGGTTTGCAGTGGACCTCTTTGCACGTCTGGCTGCATGATGTCGGACACCAGAGTAGGATATCTATGAGTGCATGTGAGGCAGATGCCGTTCCTGCTCTTGTTGGTCCTTTACATGCTCTGGAGAGCAAGCCCATTGCCTCCTTTGTGCTCCGGATGGGTCCGTCTCATTCGGTTCTGCTGATCTCCATGTCCCTGACCATCACAAGCGTGCTCATCCAAAGTGACACATCAGGCAACTCCAGCCAGAAGTCCCCATGGAATGAATCACCGTTTCTAGTGCTGATCTGTGCAACGTGTAGCTCAGCCCAACTCAAACTGGTTTAAAATGATAGCCTGCAAGTGCTAGTTTTCTTGCGGTGCCGGTAATTAATTGCTTAAAACGCTTGCCTTGCCCTGCAGAGCGATGATTTTCCTTGGCTGGCGAGTTCAACAAATTAGGGACTGATTTCAACCTGTGGTGTCAACAAAAACCCTTCCGGTGGTGTTTTGTTCATGGCAACGATCCCTGAAATTTATTAAAACCACATTTCCATTTATTAAAAACAAAGAAAAATTTTAGAATTTACAATATTGAGTAAAACGGATACCTATAAATATCCAAGAGATAGTTTTAAAATAAAAAGTTCAAAAACAGTCATAAAAATCATTAAATATCAAGAGCATACTTAAAAACTAGAGGTAGCAGTATTTCAATAAAAACTCATCGGTATTAAGTTAAAACCAACAACAGGCAAAAATACATGATAAAAGAAATGGGCCAGATTGAGGCAGCCGGGTGTCCTCCTTTTCCAGGACATGTCCTCTTGTGTCTTGGGGAAAAAAATCTTCATTGCCCTCCTTACAAGTGGCCTTGTAATTCATAAATTTTATGCAATAAATTATATGGAATACTAAGTATTATTCATTAGTTACTATATTTAGCGTACAATCCTAAACAAGTCTATTCAGAATTAAGTCCCATTGTGTTCAATAGTACTTATTCCCAGGAAAGTGTGATTAGGATTTCACATACACACCCATATTTACTTAAGTGTAATGCTCATCTTCTTCAGCCATTTTTCAGCTAAATCAGTGTGTGCCTGAGATTCGGTGGTTAATTAGAGTAAATGTGGTATTTTGCTTACAAATATAGGGTGCGCATTAGATTCAATGGTGCATTAGATTTGAGTGAATACAGTATTTATATTTTTATATTTGTATCTAGAACAGAGAAAGTTATATTTTATCCCAGCCTAATGTTTCTCTGGAAATAATACCCTTGCTTGGATTACAAGGATTTGCATCACTTCAATTCTCTACAAGTCTAGGAAATGAATTCCCTTCAGCCCTGGTTGGTTGGGTTCTTCCATAAACTGGTCCCTATAAAATCTTGCTGCGGCTCCCCCTAATATCCCCTTAAGATACCTTCTGTAACTTGTTGCTTCTCAACCCCCGAAGTGGTTGAATTTCACTGCCGGGGAAAGATTTCTAAATGGCATGTATTGTTTGTTTTATATGTCTTAATCCGTGTTGGCTGCCTTGAGTCCGTGCCTGCGGAGAAAGACGGGAAATCAATCAATCAATCAATCAATCAATCAATCAATCAATCAATCAATCAATCTGCTGTTGGGAAAGCTGGCTGTGTTCAGCGCCTGTAACTCACCCCTTCCTTACCTTTAATCTATTTCAGGTACGAATTTGGACCTGCGGTTTTCATCGGCTGGGCTAGCGCAGCCCTGCTGATCTTAGGCGGAAGCCTCCTGTCTTGTTCCTGTCCCGGCAAGAATGGCTACAGTGGGCAATATCCTAAAGGCAAAGCAATCTCAAAGCCCCCCAGCCGAGAATATGTCTAATTTGGAAAGCCTCTTCCGCAGCTCAGGACCCTCTCCTGTTGGGAAGACCGGCCCCATCCTGGGGTTTGGGGACTCCTTGGAATGTTTGCTGTACTTTTTAACCCCACTGAGATGGTTCTAATGTTTGTCTCATCAACTTTTTAGAGTCCCCCCTTTTTAAACTGTTCTTTAAGGATACCCAAGTAATGTTGGTTGAGAGGTTGAACGGCTTATCCCCCCCCCCAACATCACTGCTGGTTAGCGTATGGGGTGTAGCATCCTCTTAACTCTTTCAGGACCGATGTGAGGTGGAGGGGCTTCTGTGCTGTGTTCCTGGGGAAATGGTTGCAGCAGGGATGTTTTCTTGACTGTGCTCTTCTCCGTTAAGGAAACCCCCTTTCCCTCCAAATGGCTGTAAATTCAAAGAATGTCGTCAAAGGCATGTGTAGATGTTGGACCCGAGGCAAGGATTGTGACTTATCCTTGTCCGGAGTTTAGTTGCAACCCCAGCTCAACAAGAAAGTTTGTGTGTTCAGTGGGCTTTTATTAGGTGGACCCTAAAATATGTCAATTTGGTTGACCCTAAAATGTGTTTAAGGGGCTTTTATTAGGTGGACCTTAAAATATGTCAATTCAGTGGACCCTAAAATGTGTTTAAGGGGCTTTTATTCAGTGGATCCTAAAAAGTGGAGCTGTAAACACTCCAAAAGATCCTTTAGAGGGCATTACTTTGGGAAAAGAATAAATACAACCCTGTTAGAAAGTTAATGTTAACAAGAGTATTCTACGTGGAATTGATTTTTCATTGTGTACAAAACCTTTTGGGATGGCCAGAAAGAGGGACCCTAGTAGGTAGCAAGCTTTCTCCATTAGATGTGGTTGCCGAGTCTCAGGGTGGACAGTTTCTTCCATCTGAGAAGCATTTTCTTTGTAGAGGGTGTGTACACACACACATATACTGGGACCAGTTCTTCCCAGTAAGTTCCCCTTAACTGTGTTTTTGAAAAAGGGATGTAATTATATTTTGTCTGCTTGGTAGATTTTAATTCATTTTAAAAATTGCATAATGAGAGAGGAGGACGAGGGGATGCGCCTGGAGGGGAGGCAATCCTGGTTCAAGCCTGACCTTATTTAAAGTACAACAGCTCCTTCGGGGTGTGTGTGTCGCTGGGAATTGACGTTGTTTTGTACATAATAAATGAGACTTTTGGAGTAAAGTACCATGCCTGGTCTCCTTCTGTCCAGGGCACACACTGAAGGAGAGCCAGGGATTTGTGGCCAGGTTGGTAGAGCTCTGGATGAGATACCCCCCAGATGGACCCCCCTCTCCTTGAGGGGTGCCAGGCTCTGGAAGTTCAGCAGTCGTTCCCATTGACAGATTGAATGACACGTGGTCGGTTTCTGAGATGAAGACACCAGTAGACTGATGGAAAATGCCTGCACTGGGCTAGGGACGCAACAAAAAAGGCTTCCTCAAACTGGTTGCAGAAACCAGTACTGCCCAGCAGAGGGAGCCTGCAAGCCCATAGAGAACATCATAAGACCATATGTTGAGCATTATAAACATATTCCTTACAATCCAGAGCAACTTTGGGAACACATAAGAAACATTTATGTCAACGTAGTTATGGGACCACCTATGGGAAATTCATATTGCAATCCAAGAGTAAATTGTTCTTACACAAGGACTCCCTGTAGTTACTCTGGATTGCGCCCTATATGTTGTCCATCTAAGACCATATGTCCATATGGTGTTAATAACCAAAAAAGAAGATAAGGCTCTCCAAAAATGTAGGACACCCAAGAAAAACATAAGACATGGAAAAAATAAAAGCTGAAAACACAAATATATTCCTTTCAGGTGGTTAATTTAAACAATATACAGTATTATTGAATTTAAAACTATTGCATATAATCTATATACAGGTTGAAAAAAATAAATAAACCATAAATAAATACATGTCACAAACCTTTGTGACATTGATTACCTATTTTCATGTTATGCAAAGGCAATTATACAAAGTATACAAAGGCCAGACTGACAAGGTGGTAACTTGGTATCAAGAGGAATGAAGTTCCCTTTCGAGTGGCTTAAGTGCAGCAGTTCAGCAGTGATGATCACGGGGGGGGGGGGGGCGAAGGGGGGTTCTGCCTCCCCACTGGAGTCTGAAACCAAAGCTGAACTTAATGGTAAGGAGGCTGCCTTGAAGCCATTAACAACCACTTCAGGGATGTTGAGCTTTCCATTTCAAGAGCCAACCTCATCTGCTTTATGTAATTAGGTTACAACTGTATAGAAAACTGCGGCAACGCCCAGCCAAAACCACTGTACCTAAAAGAGTGAAAATTGATGGAGGCACCCAGTAAGAACCAATTCTGAGAAATTCAAACCAGGAGGTGAAAAGGGATGCAGTGTGTTTTTGTCCTTATACTTAATGCTGAAGAATTGCTGACTCATCAACGCCCAGCCCCAACCCCTGGACCTAGAAGTGTGAAATTTGGAGAGCGTATTCCTTCTGTGATATAAGGACCCTCTAAGAACCGATTTAGTGGCAGGGATGCTTGTCCTGTAGGGATGTTTGGTGCCTACTGCACAGTGGTGCCTGGTAAATGATGCACTGGGGGCTGCATGGTGATGCCCAGTGCTCGGTAGGTGCCTACTTTTGGTGTCTGTTATCTGGTGGTGCCTGCATGTGTCCGCTGCCCACTGCAAAATTGAGCATGCTGCCCAACGGTGCCTGGTAGGAGTGCCCAGTGCCAGCGGGTGCCTGCCACCCAGAGCCCAGCAGTGCCCGGGGCTCACAAATATTCTTGAAATTTTACTCCCACAATGATAGGTTTATTCTGCTAGTTTATTACATAAAATTTAGGAACTACAAGACAGCAACTACATGCTGAGCTTCCAATCTATGGAACTCACTGCCACAAGATACATCTACTAACTTGGATGGCTTTAAGGGGAGAGGCCAGCTTCATCACAGGAGGATCACAGGTCCAGCCATGGGCTACTAGTCAGGATGGCACAGAGCGGCTGTGGGGGTCAGGGACAGTGATCCACAGTTGGAGGGGGGTCACAAGGGGATAGGGTGCCTTTTGCTCCGAGACATTGAGTGGACCACTGTGCGGAGCTTGAAGCTGGCCTGGATGCCCCCCCCCCCCCCACCCTGGCCTGGTGCAACAAAGTGGCTCTTGTGCTCTCTGGGCACATAGCGAGGCTGCCCGCACCAGCCTCCAGATGCGCCTGTGGCATCTGCTATCAAGACAGGCACTCCGGCCTCCTCCAAGCAGGGCTGTTGCAAGAGGAGGGTATGGGGGGCATTGCTGGGGGGTGGGCTTCTCCGTCATATTTTAATTTTGTACACGAGTCTGGATACCTGACCTACTTGCCCTCCCGCTTCTAGATTCCCCCCCGGGGGATCTAGCTCAAAAATAAGGATCCCAAAGAGGGCACCAAAAAAAGAGGACAAGGACAATGTAGGACATTGAAAGCTAAAAACTCTCATGTAAAGCTTTATTTAAACACTATATTATTATTAAATTTAAAACTACTGCTTCTAATTTATTAATTCCAAGGAGGCTGCCTGCTGGCTGCTCACAAGGAAAAGGAGGACAAGGAAGATTTTTTCCAGGACACAGGGTTTTAAAAAAGATGTCTTGGAAAAAGAGGACATCAGTTCACCCTCTCTGGGGCTCCTCCAGGAGGCTGGAGGGGAGGCTCTGCCTCACCTGCCTTCCCACCCCCGCAGGTCCCTGCCCCGCCTGCTTTCACTCCTCCCCGGGGAGGCGCTCCTCCTCCCTGCACAGCTGCTGCTCCGAGCACGCACCGGCTGCGCCTCCTCCTCCTGCTCCTGCTCCCACCAGACAGGATGACCGTCGCTCTGGACTTCGAGGAGTGCCTCAAGGACTCGCCCCGCTTCAGGTGGGCATTGCAGGGGGCAGTGGAAGCCTAGTGGTCAGAGTAGAGGGCAGTTGAAGCCCAGTGGTCAGAGTAGGGGGCAGTAGAAGCCTAGTGGTCAGAGTAGGGGGCAGTTGAAGCCCAGTGGTCAGAGCAGGGGGCAGTGGAAGCCTAGTGGTCAGAGTAGGGGGCAGTTGAAGTCCAGTGGTCAGAGCAGGCGACAGTAGAAGCCTAGTGGTCAGAGCAGGGGGCAGTAGAAGCCTAGTGGTCAGAGTAGGGGGCAGTAGAAGCCTAGTGGTCAGAGTAGGGGGCAGTTGAAGTCCAGTGGTCAGAGCAGGCGACAGTAGAAGCCTAGTGGTCAGAGCAGGGGGCAGTTGAAGCCTAGTGGTCAGAGCAGGGGGCAGTTGAAGCCCAGTGGTCAGAGTAGGGGGCAGTTGAAGCCCAGTGGTCAGAGCAGGGGGCAGTAGAAGCCTAGTGGTCAGAGTAGGGGCAGTGGAAGTCCAGAGGCAGTAGAAGCATAGTGGTCAGAGCAGGGGCAGTGGAAGTGGTCAGAGAAGGGGGCAGTGGAAGCCAAGTAGTTGGAGCAGGGGTCAGAGCAAGGGGGGCTGGAGGAGTCTTTGGTCAGTGGGGAAGGAGTTGGTTGAAACCCACCAAAAAAAGTGCTGGAGAAATGTGTAGGGAGACTCTAGCCCCCCTCCCCCCGTCCCCTCCCTGCCAGAGACATGTGGTGCATGGGATGGCAGGTGAGGTAGTGACCCCCCCACTGGAGTGAAAGTGCTCCCCACCCCTTTTGGGGGGAGCATGGGAGGCTCCCTCCCTGCCAGGGAAAAGGAGCGCATGGGAAGGAAGCGCCTCCCCAAAGCACCACCGCAGTGGAAGGTGGCGCAAGCACTGGCTCATTCCAGAAAACAGGTGGGTGCAGGAATCAAGCCTGGAAGGGACACAGGTGGTCCCCCAGCGGCTCACCATGGGGGGCCCTCCCACGAGCATGAGTGAGTTGATAACGCATGCACACCTCCCACAGTGGTGGCACTGTTTGCAGAATTCCAGTGGGGAGGCACAGTCTCCTTGTGCCTCGAGCAGCCACTTGGCCTGCAGATGTGAGCCGGTAGTGCTTCTCATCATTGTATGTCACTGCTGTAGTCAGGCTACGCAGCAAGCAGTGCCCTTTGCAGATCCGTTGGCAACCCTAGTAGTGCGACTTCTTGCATCAGAGTGTGCCAAATATTACGAGAGAGGAAGCAGTGCACGCACTTGCCATCTGAGGTATCAAAAGGGGAGACGCTTCTCTGCTTTGCCCAACCAGTGGCCTGCAGAGGCATCCATTGTGCGCCTCCTGTCATGTGCGTGCAAGTGAGCCTCACACTGTTCTCTTACAGCCCGAGTGGGGAGGGCAGGAAGTGATGTGGGCGCATGGCTGAGATGCACCCACAAGTCAGACAGTGCTGGAAACATTGTTGAGGTGACTTGCCAGGCACGCAATGGTCAGTATGACTATGCGCAGGGTGTTCTGTGTGCGCATTGCACTCCGACAAGAAGCCAGGGGTCACCCTTCCGAGAGGGAACCCTGGGATCTGCCATCCTACATGATCTCCAGAACTTTCCATGCTTCGGAGCCAGCCAACCCAGTTGTGCCAGCCCATGCAGAAAGTTTTCAGGGGTGCATGGGGTGAATGGTTTCCATTTTTCATGGGGTGCATGTGGAGGCAGGTGAGGCAGTGCCTCCCCCCAGGAGTTCTTCAAAAAGCACTGCTGTCGGAGACACAAATGCACTCTCAATCCATGTGCAATTGCTCTGAGCATGAAAGAGGTCATATGGGGTTTTTCCATTTGCTGTCTCTCCCTTCCTCGCTGTGAGAGATTGTTTCCAAGAGTCATTGGTTTCCACTGGCGCACTGTCTGCACATCTTTCCTTCCCAACAAGACCAGTATGAACTCTATCTATCTGTCTTGCCTTTCAGTAGAGCCAGATGTGGATGAGACTGCGGTGAACGGTAGAGGCGGATGTTTGCCACCCTTGGCCGGCACATCCTCTCTGGTGGTTTTTCTCCGAACCACCTCTCCTTTTACTACATTTCCCTCCTGGTTTGAATAACATCTCCCTTGAGGGGGCTGAATTTTGATCCGGGCGCATTGTGGAGGTGGTGGCACATTGGCGCATGGTGTGTGATGGCCATCTTGAAGTTACCCAGCATTGGCAGCCATATTACTCTGCCAAAGTAATGGGGTTTTGCCTGCTTGGAATAAAGAAGGGGAACTACCCCAATCCCACAGATCCCCAACACAACACAACCACTTTCCTCTTGAGTGCACTACTCTACCCTGCACCGCAGGCCTTCCTTCCTCCATCATGGGTGTCGGAACACCTGTATGGCATTCACATTTCTACAAATGGCCTTTTGTGGGTTTGCATAGATCAGAAACCTTAACTTTAGGGTGAACATAGCCGGGTTTCCAGGCAACTGTCAGGAAGTGGTTACAAACCCCGGCGTAGGCAGGAAACTTGCGCAGTGACCGCAGAGCGCAGGGAGGAGCACATGGGCCCTTGTGAAGTGTCACTGGTCCATGTGCTGTGCTCCTTGTTTCCCAGTGGAGAGCTCTCTTTGGCTGACCCCTACCCCTTGCCGACCGTGACACTTTGACTATATGGGGAGGAAAACATGTCCCCAAATAATCTGATTAGCAACATCAGCAGGACTGCCTCTACTGTCCATGCACCCATGCGCATCTGGGTGGGGAGGGGTGGTGGCCAGAATGACTGTGGCCTGCAGATTGCTCACCATGTGCAGAAAAATCCTCTTTGCATAGAAGCTCTGAAGTCGGCTGATGTTCAGGGTAACTGACGGGAAAAGTGAAATTCCCAAGGCTGGGCAGGGAGTCAGTGGCAGAGACAGGCATGGGACATGGGACTTTCCCATTACATTTTAGCTTGCGGATCTTGTGCTGATACCCATTTCCCCTCTTCTTCTCCAGGGCTGCTATCGAGACGGTAGAAACTGAGGTGTCGGTGCTGGAGACGCAGCTGGAGAAGGTGAGGACGTGAATCGGCGGAGTGCGCACTCCTGTGCATGCTGACCTGAGAGCCAGGCTGCCCACTGACCATTTGCTTCCATGGCCTGTGGATTTGTTTCCCCAGAACTAAGCCCTTGTAGTTTGATCATAGCTGCTAATGCACTTAAAATAAATAATTTGGAACCAAGTATTTGTTTATTTTTATTTAATTTATTTATTTAAAAAATTTGTATCCCGCCTTTCTCAGGCTATCTAGCCCGACTCAAGGCGGCAGAAACATAAAACATAATTAAAAACATCAATAATAAATAATAATAATAATAAATAATAAATTATCAAAGTGGTGAACCACTCAACTAAAAATGCGGGATGTGTACTGAGTTCTGTTGAACAGATATAAATTGGGAAAACCTATAAAAATGTATAGGAAAAGGGCAATAGGCAAACGATCACTTTTGTGCAAAAAGAAAAGGCAGAGAAAGCAGAGCAACGGATTGTTGAGGAAAAGTCTTATATAGCTTTGGGGCTGCTACAATAAAGGCCCTGCTCTTGGGATTGATTAGGGACTGGAAACCTAGAGCAGAATCCTAAATCCTTGAGCCATTCATATGGTGGGAAAAGATGGTCCAAGGCCCAAATATCCGAATTTTGGACTATTTAAGATTTTCAGGTGCAAAACCAGCCTCTTGAATTTGCATTGTAACAAGTACACACTGCAGGTGATGGAACAGGGAACAGGTATCAGGTGGCGGTAGAAGTAGTGTTAGGGGACAATTTGTTGCCTATGGAAAATGGTTCATTTTCTGCATGGACAAAGGAATTAATTAGTAACGTAGTGAATAGATATGAAACTGTCAAATGGGTCAGTTCTGATGTGGTAATTAACATTTTTCTCCAAATGATTCTGTCCAGGAAACATGCCAGGATGTGTCATGTAGCTCTGTGGGTGTGCTCAAATTAACACATCCCCCACTTTTGTTTCCGTACTTATTTTGCTTAAAAGTTTTTTTTAATAACGAGAAGAAGTATATAGGATAATCTTTGGAAAATACCTCTACATATATACAAGTATTCACAAATAGCTTGTAAAATTTGAAATAGCATCATAGAATTCTGTGTGTTTGCATGAAATGTGTTTGCATGAAGCCCTTGAGTCATAGGAAGTGCACTTGATTGATGCCAAGTTTTAATTCCATGCAACATTATTTAGAGCAGCGGAGCTGGTTCCAGATAGCCTACCTTGCTATTTTCCAGCTCACACCTGTGTGAATTTTAAATCAGGCCAGTGTTTTAGACCGGTTGAAGGTCCTGATCAGCACTGAAGGGCAGCCTCACGTGGAGTGTGTTAGAAGAGGGTGCACTTCCAAGGGAAGTGAACACACGGTGTGCTTGACTCATCAGTGTGAGGTGGCCGGTGGTGCTGCTGATCTCCGGTGTCTGATTGTCCTGTTTCTCATCCTGTCTGTCCACTTTTCCAGCTGCTGAAGCTGTGCACCGCCATGCTGGAGTCAGGCCGGCAGTACTGCACCCACAGCAAGAACTTTGTCTCCGGCATGCAGGAGCTCTCCCAGATTTCTCCAGGGGATGCCATGATGAGCGTAAGTCTGCCCGAGGGACCCTAGTGGGACTAGCAGGACAGATGAGGGACAAGTGGGACTAGTGGCACTAGCAGGCAGATGAGCCTGTGTCACAAAAGGCTGGGCTTCTGTGCATGGAGGGTGTACCTTAGGACTGATCTGGTTGGCCTGGGTGAGAACCACATCAAGGGAGGCTCTTCTGCCTGTGGCTCGGTGGTCAGGACAGTCCAATGAGAAACAGTGAGTTTTACACTTTATCTCTAGCGCCAGCCTATAATTGGTCGCAGTTTAAGATCAAGCGAAGGATGCCATTTTATTTGCAAGGTGAGGTAGGAGTGGGCGGTAGGACTGGAATTGGCTCCCGTTCTCCACCCGAACCTGTTTTCCATGCCAGAGGCTTGCTGCGCACAAAATAATAAAGAGCGCCTTGAAGGCAGGACAAGTGACTCAAGGGAATTTCAGGAGTGCCCCATCTCTTCTTTTATCCTCACAACAACCTTGTAAGGTAGATTTATTTAGTTCAAGTGAGACAGAGTTCCAGTGCTGCGGTGCTACCACTGAGATGCCCTTCCTTCTCATTCCTGCCCATTTAGCCTTGGCAGATAGTGGCGCACATAGGAAGGCCAGTGGCATAGCTGGGGGGTGGAGCAGTCAGTCTTGGAGGGAGCCTCTCCATGGCGTGCAAGGGGCCCCTTCCCATTTTGCTCCTTTGATGGTTCCAACCGGGAGGGACCTCTTGCAGCTCCTCCTTTGCTTTCAAAGCATTTCTCTGGAAACTTGCTTTTTAAGAAAGATCATGAGGTCTAGAAACTTGGACAAGAGAGTCTCTTGGGGTCCAGTTTCCAACACAACTTACTACATCATAAGTGTTTCTGCTCCTGAGCTTAGGATTGTATAAGGGGATCAAGGGATTCACAAAAAAATGAATTCCCCCCCCTCTCTCCCTTTCTTTCACTTCCCAGGAATGCCTAGGAAAATTTCCCGTGAGTTTAAATAAGATGATCGAGAGGCATGAGGTGAGCATCACTTTCTCCTCCCCAGGTCATCTACCAGCTCCTGCTACTATATTCTGTTCTTCTCTGAAGGTGCCCAGACTACTCCAAAGGTAGGATCAGGGACTAGGTCAGGTCCTTAAGGAGTCTTGGCAGGATCCTGGGTATTTCTGGGATGGGCACCTTCATCCCTGGAGCCAGACGTTTGGAAGGTGCAGTGGCATAGCTAAAGGATAGGGTTGCCATAATTCTCTTCCACAAAATTGGGATAGGACCCTCTGTCCCATTTGCCAGTAGATGAACACAATCCCCCCCAATTTTTGAGACATGGCAACCCTGCTAAGGGGGTATAGCGGGAAGCTTCGGCAACAACCCGAAGCTTGACCCTATTGGCTAAAATTGTGAAAATGGGGTACGTATATCTCACTTTAAAGGTATTGCATTTACTCGAATCTAACACACACCTTTTCCAGCCAAATTTATGGCACAATCCTAACCCTGTCTACTCAAAAGTAAGCCCCATTGTATTCAGTGGGTCTTACTCCCAGGAAAGTGTCTTTAGGATTGCATCCTTAGTCTCCAAAATCAGGTGCGCATTCAATTAGATTCAAGTTAACTAGATTTGAGTAATTAGATTCAAGTAATCTAATTAAATTCATGTAAATGTGGTATTTTGATTATAAGTATAGGGTGTGCATTAGATTTGATGGCACGTTAGATTTGAGTAAATAGGATAATTTAATGCCGAATGCAATTAAATAAACTACTTTGGAATATCTGTATTCTATCAAACATTATGAACAATTAACCAGAAAATGAAAATATGGAAAAAGTGGATTTTTGCTGACCCATGAGACTGACTGAGAGTCACTGCGCTGTAATTATGATACATTATGGAACGAATAAGGAGTTGATATGAGTCAGATCCCATTGCCTTGTATCCAGTTAGCCCGGCCAAGTGAGTAAAGAGGCACTTCTCAATGGTGCTCCTCTTACAGTATGTTTAATAGGGAGAGAATAACCATCGCTTGCATAATCTATTGAGGATGGGGGGATCCAGACCAAAAGAGGGGATCCAGATCCTTCAGTTCTTTTCTTTTCTGCAGGAACTTCTGGATGCGACCCAGCAGTCCTTCAAACTGCAGCTACAGAGTCTAGTGAAAGAGTGAGTCTGTGGGGTGGCTGGGACTGCCTTGGAGTGGTGGTGGGGGGCAGCCCAGAACCCAGCAGTGTCTTGGGTGGCAAAGCCAACTTCTTATATCCTGGGGTGTGTTGCAGCAGTGCCAGCTGGATGTTTGGGAGTCATCACCTTCCCCGCAATTGTGTTCCAGGGACATCAAGCAGTTCAAGGAGACCCGTAAGGAGTTTGAACGTGGCAGCGAGATTCTGTCCAGCGCATTGCACCATAATGCTGAAGTCCCCCGCCGACGCCACCACGAGGCCGAAGAGGCCATGGCTGCCCTGCGGAGCGCGCGCACCACGTTTCGCACTCGAGCCCTCGATTACGTGCTCCAGGTGGGCTGGTTGACATCAGGACCCTGTGGGTCATCTAGCAACCCTGAATAGAGTATCAGGCGCAAGCCCCATTCCTTTTGTATGACCTCGAGGGTCATGGAGGCCAAATGGGTTTGACAGGAAGGAAAAGGGGAACAAAATCCCTCAAGCCGGTTTTTTCTTTCAGATCAACGTGATCCAGTCCAAGAAGAAGTTCGAGATTTTAAAGTTTGTGAGTTCTTAATTTATAATTATTTTCTTCACTTTTCCCACCCAAAAGTGGCAGAAGCTGGCCGACAGGAGGGCTGTGGGCTATAGGCTGCAATCCCAAACCCTACTCCTATCCTGGGAGTAGACCCCATCAAATATAATAGGACTTACTTCTGAGTAGTCTGCACTGATAAAAAAGCAGGCCTCTGTCAGTCTTGGAAGACTATGGTATCGTGCTTGGCGCTGCATACGCTGCATGCGAAGCACGAAAGCCTGGGTTGGATTGTTATGGAGGATAGGCTGTTCCCCAAGCAGCAAATCCCCCCTCTCCACGCCACTGAATTAGTCCAATGGAAAGGCAGAGCCAATACAATTGGGTCCAGCTGGTGTCGCAGAGCTGGGCTAAGGACAGGAGTTCACCCTGTCTTGTGGGGCCGACCCGGGTCTCGAACCCTGGCCTGCTGGTTAACAGGCACAGCGCCTTAACTGCTTGCGCCACCCACAGCCCTTAACTGATAACCCACAGCTCTGCACTGATAGTGTCCAAGATTTGGTGGGAGTGAGTGTCCCCCAACAAGCTGCTATCTTTCTGCATGAAAATACCAGGATGAGACATAATGTGCTGAAAATCTTAATAAAGTGTGCATCTGAGCATGTCCAGAGTTCTTATCTTTGGCAATAGCTGAAGCTGTCAGCTGATCTAGACTGCAGCTGACAGCCTTAATTCTAGACAATCCTGAAATATTTTTGATATTATATATATTATAATATATAAGTAGCCGCTCCCGGTTTGATGCAGCCTGTCCTGTCTTTCCAGATGTTGACGTTCATGGAAGCCCAGTCGTCCTACCTAGAGCAGGGGTTCCACGTGGCCCAACAGCTGGAGCAGTATCGCAAGAACCTGGCAGCGCAGGTAAGGAGAAGGAGCAGACCCGAGAGTGGGACACGTGGCAAACCCATGCGCAGAGGATACAAGGGTGGGCTAGTCTTTGACGCCTCGTGGTATCAGTGGGAGGAAACGGTGCGTAAGGGAAGAGTCGGACCTGCCAGGAAAGGAAAGTGTTGGACAAACAGGAAGCTGGAATTCAGAGTCCGCACTGTACCAAGTATGCGGCTGCACCAAGTATGCAGTGACGGGCGCCAGGCTTGGCTTCTGAAGGTAGGTAATAGGTCTGGGGATCTCAGGGTATCCATATGTCCTCTTCTTCCAGGACATGTCCTCTTTTTTAGCCTTGTGTCCTTGTCCTTCTTTTCCTTGCGAGCAAGCAGCATGACACCTTCTTATAATTAATAAATTAGATGCGATAAATTAGATGTAATAGTTTTAAATTTAATAATAACAATATTTAAATTAATCACATGAATGCAATATCTATGAGTGTTTTTAGCTTTTATTTCGTCGTGTCCTACATTTTTCTTGGGCGTCCTACATTTTGTCCTCTTTTGGATTATGGCGTATGGTCACCCCGAGGGAAGCTGGAATAGCACTTGCAGAGTGGAAGTGCTCCGTGGCTGTGGTTTTCAGGCTTCTCTCATCTGAGACAAACGAGCAGCATTTGTTCAAACTGGGAAAAACGTTGAAATTAGGGGCCTGGAACTGGTTCTCAAAGAGGGCGTAAAGTTGTGGAAACTCTCAAATGGGGGTGGTGGTGCGGTCTGGGCGCAGTTCCTTGGTGCAGTATTGCAATATTGCTGCGGCCGGTTGCAAAGGTATCAGGTTTTGATGGCGAAGGCAGTAGTGGCTAGTGGTCAGAGCAGAGCAGCGCAGCGGAAGTCTAGTGGTTGGAGCAGGGCAGTGGAAGCCTAGTAGTCAGAGCAATGGGGGGGCCTCTAGTTGGTAGGGAAGGAGTTGGTGGAGACCCACCAAAAAAGGGCTGGAGAAGTGGGAGGGAAGAAGTAGGGGAGGCCAGTTGGTGCCATGAATTAACTGAAGGTTTCGCTACAAGTAGAATCCAGCCTCCAAGTCGGCATACAAACTGTAGAACTCCTTGTTGTTGTTGTTGTTGTTGTTGTTGTTGTTGTTGTTGTTGTTGTTGTTGTTATTATAACAACAATAATACACTTTATTTATACCCTGCCTTAAACAAATTAAACCAAATCGGCATACATCAAGTTGACCACATGGAAAAACCAGAATAACAGGGGCTGTGCATAGGATTTATTTCTTGCTGATCCCTTGACCTTGCCGTGAGGGAGAGGAGTCAGCCTTCCTCCCCAGTCTGGTTAACTTTTCATGCCTGCAGCATAAGCGGAATCTGGGGAGTCGACCCCCCCCCCCCTCTGCCATTTCCTGCAGGTTGTTACGTGCTTCCCCTACAAATTCACCCCTGACCCTTGTGTTGTGGCTTGGAAAAGGAGGGGAAGTTTGACCCTTCCTCGTCTTTAGATCAGGGGTCTCTAAACCTTTTGGCCAAAATCACATCAAATACCTGGCACAGTGTCGAGAGCGGGAAAGAACATTTTAAATATAAAATTTAAATAGTTTAGTGTTGGAATTTAGATTAACAAGTAAATGGGCTCACATTTCCAGGATTTCTGTAAGCCCCAATGCACAGCACAGAAATAAAGCACAAACTTAGATGGACCCCCCATTTCCTCCCCCCCCCAACCATCACAGCTCCAGTCTTGGTTTGTCAACTGGATCAGAAGCTCTTAAGGGACCAGCGGTTGGCCAAGGTCCAGTTAGATTAGCGTCTCACCATGGACTACATCTGGCCCCCAGGTCAGGGTATGGAATACCCTGGGTATGGAAACCCCTGCTTTAGATGGATGGAAAGCAAAGTATTGGGTTGATTTGGGGGGATGAATCAGAGAGACGTGACGGCCAAGATGGGTGGTCCGTCCTCACCCTCCTCTCTTACAGCTCCATCAGTTAGTGCTGGAGTCAGCCCGGGAAAGACGGGACATGGAGCAGAGGCACACGGCGATCAAGCAGAAGGTAAGGAGGCAAATGCAGATGAAGATAGTTCCTTGGATTGGGACCCCCAAACGGGAGGGATCTCATAACTTGGTGGACAGAGCTGCTGCTCTGGCAGATTCAAGATGGGCCAGAGCGATTTGGGGAGGAAGCGGCAGAATTTCGAAGGCATCTGAGTAGGCTTAGCAGGTATTGAGGTGTTGCTCAGCTTGGAGGCAGATCTTGTGCTATTTGGCCCCAGAAATGGGAGGAATCTCATGATCTGTGATGGAGCAGCTTGAGGTGGATGAAGAGTTTTGGGACAAAGTCTGGAGTTTTACCCTCTCTGGGGTGGGAAATCCTTCCTGGGTCCTGATCCTGCAGTGAGCTGGATCTTTCCTTTCCTCCGCTACATCTCAGGACCTGTCACAAGAAGATGTCATTCCAGTCCAGACGGAGCCAGGTGGAGCTGTGTTGGAGGGTTACCTGTACAAACGGGCTAGCAATGCCTTCAAGACGTGGAGTAGGTGAGTGAGAGCCCCCTTCCCTGCAGGTGAACTTCTGTTTCCCAGTCCCCAGGCGGGTTTGGGCTGGGTAGGCACTTGTTCCCCTTGTCTGATCCGATCATCTGCTTCAAAGCTGCATCTCAGATCCAGAGGACCCCAAGAAAATTCAGATGTCACCATAGAGGCACTTCAGGGAGGCTGGCCTTGAGTGGAGCTGGAAACCGAAATGGGGGGTTCATTCTACATGTGTGTGTTTGACTTGCAGGCGCTGGTTTTCCATCCAGAGTAACCAGCTGGTGTATCAGAAGAAGGCCAAGGTGAGGGGGATGGGACTACGGAGGTTCCTATTTGTGTGGGTTTTCATTGCAAGTGTGTTTTTACTTTGGGCAGAAGGATAGAGTTGATGGAGCATGGCCAAAACACTCTGGGAGTGGGGTGTACGCTCCACATGAGTTGCACTATGGTTGCATCATGTCCGGGTACATCATGTTGCTTTCCAGAGGACAGAACAGTCCCGTTCCCAAAGCTCTTGCAATCTAGAAACTAACAGAAGGGAGGGAGAAAAAGAAAGGGAGGGATAGCGGGGGGGGGGGGAGGAGGGGGGGAACACTGGGAAATGCAAAATACTGTATTTACTCAAATGTA
The DNA here is from genome assembly GCA_030015325.1 of Cryptoblepharus egeriae. Taxonomy (NCBI): domain Eukaryota; kingdom Metazoa; phylum Chordata; class Lepidosauria; order Squamata; family Scincidae; genus Cryptoblepharus; species Cryptoblepharus egeriae. Next base: position 107,383,404 of record JAREYC010000004.1, on the reverse strand, counting down.
ACATGCAAAATTTTCAGCCAGATTTAGGCTACAATCCAGAGTAACTATGGGACCTTTTACACCGACATAGTTACGGTGCCACCTATGGGAAACCTATGGGAAATTCATAGAGCAATCCAGAGTAAGTGCCTCTTAAGTCTTCTCGTAGTTACTCTGGATAGTAGGGTTAGTCTCCAAAATGAGAGTTTGCATTAGATTTGATGACCCGTTAGATTCAAGTCAATGTGGTTCTTTGATTGTATGTATAAGTCAGTATTTAGTTTACTACGTATATTGTAATAAAAAGGTAACAATCCCATTGTTGTTTACAGTACTGCAAATCATAACATAAATCCATTGTCCTATTATTATCTATATACTAGCGAGATTTACCTGCCATTGTAGGTAACACCCCCTTACCCGTGCAACACCCCCTGCCCATGCAACACACATACCCATTAAGCATCCACCTGTGCAGTACCCCCAACCCATGTAGCAACACCCCCCCCCCATGCAACACCCTCCTTCTAAGGTGGGCACCCCTCCCAGGCAGGTGCAGGTTTTGGGGCTGAGTTTTATCATTCCCAGGCATGTGAAAGATGTTTTCTGAGAAATCAGGGGTGGCAAACGTTTGTGGGCTAATGGGGGCTAATGGGGGCTTGGCTGGCTCAGACGCTGTGTGCTTCCCCCCAAAGTCCTCTCTTCTTCTGCACCAGGATGCAGTAACAGTGGTTGTGGAGGACCTCCGCCTCTGCACTGTCAAGCCCTGCCCGGATCACGAGCGACGCTTCTGCTTTGAGGTGGTCTCGCCCTCCAAGTGAGTCTCCTCTCCCCTGGTGGTGGGTCCCCAAAAATCAGCCTCCCTCTGCGCTGGGCCAGTTCCAGTGGAAGGTGCTTGAGCTCTGCCTCCGCATGGGGTGAGGGGTTCTGGGGATATGGAAATACGAAGCCAATCTCTCCCTGTCCTTCTCTACCATGACCTGACACCATCCATCCTTCCTTCCCTCTGGCAGGAACTGCCTCCTCCAAGCGGATTCTGAGAGGCACCAGCAGGTCTGGGTCTCCGCCGTTCAAAACAGCATCGCATCTGCCTACAATGAGGATCATCCCGAACCCCTGGGGCAGGTAGGTGCTTGTCAGGTTGACCATATGACCGGATTTTTCCAGATTCGTCCTCTTTTTTAGCCTTCTGTCCGGGTGTCCTCCAAAAGGGCTTCATTGTCCTCCATTTTGGAACTTTGCAATGGTGTGCAGGACCCCATCATGTCATATGTCGTTGGATTCATATTGACGAGCAGAATCCAGTGCAAAAATTGGTTTTGAAATATCTCCTTCCTATCAAAGGTTATGGCCAAAAAACTAAAAATCAAAAATATGCATTGAGCTCTATGGGAAAGTGAAAATGCCCAATATTGCAGCTTTACTCATGAGTAGGCAAATGTGCCATTGTCCACCAGAAAGGCCAGGCTGAGAGGAATCCAAGATCTTGTCCTCCTTTTGAGGTTTAGGCGTCTGGTCACCCCGTTGCTTGTAGGTGATGCTCCCACTATCCTTGCCTTAAGTATGGGGACACCCAGAGGTTATTCGGACAAGACTCCCCAAAGCCTGCCTGTATATATGTTTTGGAGGTTCACTGTTGGTGAACTTTCAGGGGTGCTGGATCAGCCAGGAACTGATCCTGGAAACTTCTGCATGCAAAACAGGACAAGGGCAGCAAGGGATGCAGGAATACTCTATACTATCTATGCAGCACCATCTTCCTGCCTTAATGGCTGTTGATCTTTTTTAAATATATCATTTTAATTTTATATATAAAATATAATATATAATTTTTTAAATATATAATTTATAACAGTGAGCTGTTGACCTTTGTAAAATATATAACTTTAATTGATTTGATCAGAAAGCCAAGCTAAGAATAAAATATATCGAATCTAATGCACACCCTATACTTATAATCACACCACCACATTTACTCCAATACACCTTTACATAGAATCTAATGCTCATCCTGGTTTTGGAGACTAAAAAAGGTGAGCATAAGATTTGAGTTAATATGGTATATTTTTTAAAAAGGAACAGAGAATAAAATAGTTCTTAAATAATAAATTTAAGTTTACATGGCAAGCACAGAAGTTTACTCTTCTTTAGGATGCAATCCTATGCCTGTCAACCAAGAAAGTGTGTTTAGGATTACAGCCTTACCCTACAATCCAGAGTAACTACGGAAGCACGTAAGATACATTACATGTACCCGTAGTTACTGAACCACCTAATGAAAACCTACGGGAATTTCTTTTTGCAATCCAGAGTAAATTGTTCTTACACCAGAGCAAGGACTCCCCGTAGTTACTCTGGATTGCACCCATAATCTCATACCAGTTCCCACAATTTAAAAATCTATCTTAAACAAACTCTAGTCTTATATCATATAATCTTATATATAATAAAACTATAGTCTTATATTTGCTGCATGCACTTCTCCAGTCCACTTTCACAGTCCGAAAACATCTGCGGACATATCTTTCCCCTCTGCAGCCCCTGGAGCGCACGGCCTCTCTCTCCACGGCCAAGCTACAGTCCCCCACGAGTCGGAAGCTGCGGGGCGGCGTGGACAAGCACGTTGTGGACCAAGTGCAGCGGCTGGAGGGCAATGCCCAGTGCTGTGACTGCCGGGAACCGGCACCCGAGTGGGCCAGCATTAACCTGGGCATCACACTATGCATTGAGTGCTCCGGCATCCACAGGTGAGCTCTCCCCGGTGTGTGGCATTGGGTGGGACAGAAGCTCCTGCTCTACCTTCTCTTCTCACACCATCCCCTTTTGCGCAGGAGTCTTGGTGTCCATTTTTCAAAGGTGCGCTCATTGACTCTGGACTCCTGGGAACCTGAGCTGGTGAAGGTAAGTGGCAGAAATGGAAAGTGGGGGATGGATGGGAGACACCCTCCAAGCAACTTGGGGGTCTCACAGCTCTGAACGTCTGGCACTTTCTCCAGAATTACCATCCTCTTATTCTTGTAGAGAATGCCCAGCGCATAGTTGCATTCACTGTGCATCTTTTGGATCTGGCTCAGCAAGGAACCATAAAAGGGGCTGAACTTATAAGTAAACATTAGGGAAAAACCTGAACTGATGCCAGATCCAAGCACGCTCTGTGTGCACTTCAATGCCCGATGTTCTGCCTCTGGTTGATTTGGTCAGCCGTGTCCACAGTGGCATTGCGATGGGGGTGCAAAGGGTGTCCTTCATTTTCACTGAGATTGTACACCAGGTTACAGGGGGCTTACTTCTCCTTCTTTTCCTTGACATGCTAGTTTTCTATATGCAGGGAGTCTTCTGTCTGAAGAAGCATAGTGAAGCAGGGGGTTGATCACCCAAGTGAAAATATGATCTTAGAAATGTGAAGGAGGCATATGGGCTGATCATGGATGGGGGGGTCGGATCCTGGTTTTGACTGACTGGTGGAAGAAGACTGGTGGGGAAGAGAATGGGGCCATAAAAAAATCTGTAACGGGGTCTCCTCTTCCGCTGCTGCAGCTGATGTGTGAACTGGGGAACCGAGTCATCAACCAGATATATGAGGCGCGGGTGGAAGAGATGAACGTCAAGCGCCCCCAGCCAGGCTGTTCCCGGTGAGAATCCCTGTGATTTTAGTTTCTTTCTTTCTTTCTTTCTTTCTTTCTTTCTTTCTTTCTTTCTTTCTTTCTTTCTTTCTTTCTTTCTTTCTTTCTTTCAGTGATTTTAGTTTCTCTTTTTCTCTCACCCTATTTGTGTTATCAGCTTGCACCTTGTACGTGAAGTTCCCACACCTGCCCAGTAGATGGCGCTGCTCTGCAACCCTATTGTGGTGCTATTTGCTTGAAAGGCCTTTGGGTGTCCCTTCTGGGGCACACCTGTATGTCCTCCCCAATTTGGGGGGGGGGGAGGAGAAAACTGTTCCCAGGAGTTACGGATCTTAGATCATGTTCCCAAGAGTGTTTGCCTCCTGTTTGTGGGGCACTGAGCACCCAGACTCTCCCTTTCATCCTGATGCAGGGCATGCCCCAAGAACATGTGAAGAGCTCTTAAGTATTCGCTGTGCTCAACTCTCGTCTGGGTCTTGTTTACCCCCAGATTGGAGAAGGAGGCCTGGATCCGGGCCAAATATGTAGAAAAGAAGTTCATCACCAAGTTCCCCAGGGCCGGCATGCACCTGGGGCGGACTGGAGACAGCCATGGAGTTGAGAAGCCCACCAAACCATTTCCCAAACCGAAACCCCCACGCCAGAACCGGGGCATTGTAGGTATGGAAAGACCCTCTTGTTTATAAGATCTAAGATTTTTCTTGTTTGGATCTCAAACAAGATCCTCTTGTTTGTTTTGAAGAAAAAAATATAGAAGCAGTTTTGGGGTGTGGGTTCATGTCAGTGGTGGGCTGAAGCCGGTTTGGGCCAGATCGCCCAAACCGCTTCCTGTTTCTGACCCCCTCCCCCGCCACCAATCCGGTGGCTGGGGGGCCCAGAAAACCAAGCGCACCGGTTTGGCACCCGGCTCCACCACTGCACTGTGCATGCGTCAACCTTCCAACGAAGGTTGACGCATGCGCAGTGCGTCCTGAAGCTTGTGCGGCCGGCCAGCTTCAAGACGCACTGCACTTGCGCCAAAGTTGGCACACTGGCAGTGCGCTGGGGTTGGGGCCGCCCCTCGCCCCTCGCCCCGCCCACCCACACCCGCAGTGCGTTGGGGTGGGAGATGTGCCCTCCCTGGCCCTGCCCCTGACCCACCCCGCCCCCTGACCCCAGCCTGGCCCCGCCCACTTCTGGCGAACCGGATGTTGGGCCAGGCCGGGCCCACCCCTGGTTCATGTGTGCATGTGCACCTTCAGTGCTGATATGTTCATCTCTTTCTCAACAGGTGGTAGCCGTGGTGGTTTGAGTCCTGTGCCAGGTATGCCTCTTGGTGGGCAATCCTTTACCCTGTTCTTTGGGGTAAATTTACAAATGTGGGGGCCATATCAAGGATGGTGTAACACTGTAGTTCTCCCACATTTTAGCACCAGCACCAAACAAAAGCTTCACTTTACCAGCCATACATACCTCTGTGGCTTTAATGGTGGTTGGGAAGCAGTGCTCTCTCTTTTCCAGGTTGTTTTAACCCTTCATGCACCTGCCTAACTTGCCCTGTTAGTTTCACGACACACCAAAAATTGAGTTGTGACTTATAGGGTACAATCCAGAGTAACTATGGGAAGTCCTTGCTCTTGTGTAAGAACAATTTACTCTGGATTGCAATATGAACTTCCCATAGGTTTTCACTAGGTGGTGCAGTAACTACGGGTACAGGTAATGTCTCTTACGTGCTCCCGTAGTTACTCTGGATTGTAGGGATAGTTTGGGAACTTCTGGTGTAGTAAGTATGGTGTGAGACTTAAACCTTGAAGACTGAAATCTCATCCAGCCATGAAGTTTCGTGGGTGACCTTGGGCCAGTTGCTCTCTCTCAACATCACCCACTTCACCAGGTTGTTGATTTACTTTGGCTGCAATCCTAAAGACACTTTCCTGTGAGTAAGACCTATTGAACACAATTGGGCTTACTTTGGAGAAGACATGGTTAGGATTGCACCCGTTGTAAATCATCCTGAGCTCCTTGGACATGTGAAGGTTAAATTTATTGGTGGTCTAAAAATATGGAAGATAAATAAATTTATTGGTGATCTAAAAATATGAAAAATTAATAAATTTATTGGTGGTCTAAAAATATGAAAGATAAATAAATTTATTGGTGGTCTAAGAATGAGAAAGAAAAATTTATTGTTGGAGGAATTGCTTACAGAAATCCCAGAGGAAGAGTATTTCTGAGCATGTCAAAAGTACATATTTCTTTCTGCTGAGTCCAGTCGCCCCAGTTTTTAAAAACCTGTTGAAAACTTTTCCTGCTTTCTAATTCTGTTCACCTTGACGGAGGAGTCACAAGTGTGGAATCTTATTTATAACAGCAATAATGCTTAGGGTGCTGCTGAATTAAAAGTAAGCGGATTAATGGAAAGAGTTATAATATATGAAAATATATTGCATATGATGTTCTTATCCTTCTAAGGGTTGCGGGATGCAGGCATCACTCCAGGCACCGCTCCCACTATGGAAGACTGCCACAATTTGCACCCGGGGGCCCTGCTGTACCGTGCCGCCGCTGCACCCCCCAGCCTGCCCACCATGGCGGACGCCCTGGCCCACGGCGCCGACGTCAACTGGGTGAACCTGGCTCAGGAAAGCCGCACCCCCTTGTTGCAGGCAGTCATTGCAGTGAGTCTAGGGGGGGTGGAACCAGATGGTGGCTTAACATTCCTTGCTTTTCAACCCCTGCCCCCCTTTTTGGTCACCTTTTCTCTGTTTAAACCTAGAATTCTCTGCTAGCCTGTGAATATTTGCTGCAGAACGGGGCCAGCGTCAACCATGCTGACAGTAAGGGGAGGGGTCCCCTGCACCACGCCACCATTCTGGGGCACACAGGGTATGTGGATCTCTTCCTCGGCGGAGTCACTGATAAAATGTATTTAATCCTCTGACTCTGGGCAGGACGAGGCATGTGTGACAGCAAACAGATCGAGAAGGCAGGTGAGCCGAGTTGCTTTCCCTTGCCAGGTGTGTTCTTTAAAGTGCCCTGATACCACCTTCAGCACCCAACTCTCTAGCCAGGGGTATTTGGAGGTTGAAAATATCCAAAAAGCTCAGCTTGGTTCTGCAGCTGTCTTTCTAGGGACCGGATCTCAAAAAGGGTCACATCAAATGTCTGGCATACTGTTGAGGGCCAGATAAAATATTTCAAATATAAAATTTAAATACATTAGAGATTGATTAATGAATAAATGGGCTCAAATTTCCAGAATTTCTGCAAGCACATTGGCAAACAGCTACTCTAACCACTGCTCTTTCTAGGCTGGCCTGCCTGTTCCTTAAACGTGGTGCCAACGTGAATGCCGTGGATGGAGAGGGCAAGGACCCGCTGAGCATCGCCATCAATTCCGCCAACGCAGATATCGTGACCTTGTAAGGGGGGGGGGGGTGTCCTTCTTCTGTCTCGGTGCCCCAGAGAATTGGGTGGCCCCTGGGCTTGCAGCTGTTTGAGAGGGCAAGAGGGTGCCATATTGGTGGGTGGTTGGGTGGATTTGGGCAACCTCAAATTGCCAGATGCAGGGGAGGCACCTGGATGCAGGTGTCATATGTGCTTCCTGAGGCATCTGGTGGGCCGCTGTGAGATACAGGATGCTGGACTAGATGGGGCTTGGGCCTGATCCAGCAAAGGAGGCTCTGCTTATCAACCCTCACACATATTACCTTCACATCAACCATCAGAAATGGAATGTGATGGGAGAGTGAGGGCTCTTGCAGATTGTGGGGATCACCGAGCTGGAAGTCCCAAACATGATCCGGTCCATTCTCTGGCATCCCAGCCTAAAAGTTGGTGGGTAGAGAAAATGGATTGGGGGGGGGGGGGGTCCAGACCTGACCTCAGCTCTGTGTGTATCTCTCTCCATCCCCCAGATTGCGAATAGCCAAGATGCGTGAGGCTGAGGTTGCCCAAGGCCAAGCGGGTGAGTATCAGCTGATTTGATGAATTCAGACATCGAAGGGAATACAGGTCCAACCTGGTTATACACTGATTTTTTTTGTATACTGATTTAGCCATAAATCACAGTTTTTTAAAAAAAACTGCTTTTCCTACTGTTGTAGATAGGTAGTAATCATTCCATTTTTCAGTCCTAGATTCAAACCTCTGGGGATATTGAGGCACTACCTCATTTGTTTATTACTTATTTAGTAAATTTATATCCCACCTTTCTCGGGCCATAGCCGACTCATTCCATTGGTGCCAAACCTGGAAGTGGGTTTTTCCACTAGGGAAGCCTATTTTTCCATTGTTTTATTGATACATGGTTTTTTTATATCCATGGGAGGTTCTGGAACAGAAACCTAACGCAGTGGTCCGCAACCTTTTGTGAGTGCGCAAAAGTCCTCAACAATTTTGTGAGTGTGCTGTGAATGGGAAAAGGTTGAAAATCACAGCCCTTGATACAGCCATAATTCTGATGTTCTCCAGGAGGGACTTTCTTGGGGTGCACCAAGTCAGGTCTTCCAGACGCAGCCCATTGGTGATGTGCTTCTCTCCCTGCAGGCGACGAAACCTACCTGGACATCTTCCACGACTTCTCCCTCATGGCGTCCAACGATCCGGAGAAGCTGGCGCGCCGGAGCTATGACCTGAAGCTGACGACGATGTGAAGCTTTTGGCAAAGCACCGCAGCAGTCCCAACCCTGGAGAGGAATTGGGGAATAGCCAAGGGGGGTCTCCTTTCAAGGACTGCGGATATGGAGAGATTCCCAAACTGTGGCTGTTGTACCGGAAATCAGTGTGTGTGACTTGAGATCAACCTGGAGCAATCCTATGTATATGGCCTTCTTTGAGTGGGGCAGGATGCAGCCCCCCCAAACTCAGCTCTCGTTAGGACGATGATGATGACGATGACCACCTCTTTAACTTATTACTTGTGGCCTTTTATTTCTCCTGGCTGTCAGCCTTGACTGACTGTCTCCTCCTGGGTGTCGGAGCAGCAGTTGTCCCCTTCCTGATCAACAACCATGCAGTGGGACCCAGAGAAGCTACGGATGCTGCAGCCAAAGGGAAACAAGCCCCCCAATGGGGGGTTTCGTTTGACGCTGGGACGGCTGGAATGTGTCATGCACCAGGGACGACTTTGTCAAAAGGTGCTCAGAGATGGATATCATTGAGGACTGGAGACCTGTATTGGGGGACTTCTACAGTGTATGCAGCTCCCAGCACCAAAACTGCAGCTTGAATAAAGATCTTTGATGAAATAGTGTCGTCAAAGACATCCTTGTGCCGTCCTGCAGTCCGGTGTGTGTTTTTCGTATTGGAGAAAATGGGTCCGGGCTGAAATTTGCCTGCTGGTGGCATAGCTACAGGAGGGGCAGAGCAGACGGTCTTGGAGGAGCCTCACTGCAGCATGTAAGAGGGTCCTCCCTCCAGAGCCATTGCAGGCAGAGGGTACAAAACAGTGGCCTGGAATGGCTCCAAAGGGGCGCCTTCCATGTTGCGATGAGGCTCCCTCCACGACTGACTGCTTCACCCCCTCTAGCTATGCCACCAAGTTGCTCTGCCCTGTACATTTGCGGTTGTGGAGGTTGTGTTTATCGGGTTACATCCCACCCTATCCCTTGTGATTTCATGGCAGAGAATGATGTCTCTTCATTTTTCTGCCCCCTCCATCTCCAGCACTCACCCATGTTGATTTGGGTACAGTGCCAAGCCGTGTTTGCCAATATTTACTGCTTATATTTGCCAGCCAGATCAGGCACATTTTTATAAGAATCCACTCAAAATCCAGAAGGCCAGTGGAGGAGGCATGGGCTGGGGAAAGGGTCCTGTTTTAAAGGGGCTGTGCAGGGGGCAAGAGCGCTGTCCCCTTTCCCTGCCACAGCCTGGCTGGGTGCCCTGGGGCTGGATCTACAGGGCTGGGCACTAGTGAAGGGCGGGGAGGAGCTGCACCCCCTGGGCTGGATTCCCTTGGGTCTGTGCCAAGCTGTGCCCAGTTGCTGGCAGCCACCTGACAAGCTGGTCCATCCAGCCACTCCAGGAGGACAAGCCCTGCCATGCTGCTGTAGGGCTCCCCAGGACCCACACTCTCCACCGGTATGTAGATCTGTGGGACTGCAGAAGCTTTGGGGGACAGTCTCCTTCCCTTGAGGTTGACAACCTGGTTATCTAATGCCCCAGACTCTAATCCCACAGTCAGGGTCTCTGTTCCTGCAAAACCAGGAGCTTTGATTTACATCCCACAGCACTATAAAAGGGTGCTGCCAACTTACCCACTAGTCATCACTGTCCTGAAACATGGATCTTTCCTCTGGACCCTCATCCTCTGGACTTGGAGTCTGAGAACTGTGAGTAGAGATCTTCATTCTGCTCATCCTGGTGTAACCTTGTCTCCAGGATCCCAGTCGTCTACTATAGTCCTATACAGAACCCAATAAAGAGAATTTCTGTATGTCCTCCATAGAACCTACATGGAACCGAGTCGTGCCTCTCCCCAGTTTCTTTGCCCTCTCCAGTTGCCACCTCCTTGTGGGGCCTTGCACTTCCTCATTCCCTGTTGCTAAAAAAGGATGTTTTCCAGCATAGTTGGGTTATAGGACACCAACACTTGCTGCCCCAACCGGTTCTCGATTGTCCCCTTTGACTTGGGATTAGAGTCTTTACGTTTAAGAGGTTAAGTAACCAGCATGGTACATGTTCATTGAACCAGCATGGTGCGGTGGGTTGTCTGATGAGCTTGATGTGATTGGCCAAGGTTGTGGTGCTGGAGAATATTTGTGGCCCCTTTATAGGGAAACCCCAATGGAGCCTTGGTTAATAAGGCTGGTCTTTCCAGATCCCACCAGGAGATGGTGCCTCCATACTGGTGCATATTTGCTCCCTATAGGGATGGGTTGGAACTGCTGCGGACATGTTTCCAAATTTTTCATCTATGGAGAGTATGCGTGTGCATGGATGTGGGTGTATCTTCTCCAGAATAATCTCGCTCTGTGATGCCCTTTCTCTTTTTTCAATGGTTTTCCCAGGAACTCTACCTTGGGATGTCAGCGTTGCCACTAAGGGAGCCCCCAGATGGCGGCTGGGGCTGGCTGGTTGCCCTCGCCGGGTTCCTAGCCAACTGCCTCACCTATGGCATCCTACGATGTCTCGGCATCCTCTTTGAAGATCTGATGGAGGCCTTTGATGCCAGCGCTGCCCAGGTGTCCTGGGTGACGGCCATTGCCTTGGCCACAGAGCAGTTTGCCAGTGAGTGTTCGGGGGCATCAAGACTGGACTCCTAAACTTAAGAGTGACCCACCAGTGCTTCTCCAGAGACCACTAATGTGTTTGTGCTGGGTGCCTTCTGTACATGTTTAAAGCCATTTTCATACATACATATACACTGTCTCTCTATATAAAATGAGAGATATATTCTATATTCCCATACATTTACTCGAATATAATGTGCCATTGAATCTAATGAGCACATCATACTTATAACCAAAATACCATATTTACTCACATCTAATTAACTATCAAATCTTAATGCGCACACTGATTTTGGAGACTGAATTTGGTAGAAAAAGGTGAGCATTAGATCTGAGTAAATACAGTTTATATTATCATATATTCCCCTATATGCTCTCAAATTCCACTTGCAGATGCATGTACGCAGAATCCGTCTCCCGCAGTCTGGTGCCCTCTGGCGTGAATGAAGCTCTGCACATCAGTTTGATTCCCCCCCCCCCCCAACCTTTCTGACCACCACTTCTCCCCCGCCTGTCCAGGTCCTATTGGCACCGCTGCCAGCATGCGGTATGGAGCTCGGCCAGTGGTCATGGTGGGGGGCCTGCTCTCCTCCCTGGGCATTCTGTGGGCATCCTTTAGTACCAGCCTCTTCCAGCTGTACTTGGCCCTGGGATTCCTGACAGGTGAGTGCCCTACGCCTCCTGATGGTTACTGCGGTGAGCACCAGCCTGCATACCCTCATGTGCTCATGCGCAGGTGTGTGTAAGCATTTGAGGCTCTTGTTTCGAAGGAGAACTAGACAAAGGCAGATTTTTGGCGTACCACAGCTAACTCTAACCTTCTTCCCCCTGCAGGTTTTGGCTGGGCGTTGGCGTATGCCCCGGTCATGGGCACACTCTCACGTTATTTCTCCTCCCGGCGTGCCTTGGCGGTGGGCCTTGCGCTGATGGGCAACGGCCTCTCTTCCTTTGCCCTCTCCCCACTCCTGCGGTTCATGGCCGAGGCCCTTGCCTGGCGTGGAGCCCTGCTCCTGGTTTCGGCGCTGAGCCTCCATCTGGTGCTCTGTGGAGCTCTCCTCCGCCCCCTGGCTCTATGGGGAGACCAGGTACCCCAGGAGTCAGCGTTCGACTTGGGACTCTTTGCCCAGCGGGGCTTTGGCGTCTTCTCTTTGGGCATTGCCTTCTTGGCTGCAGGTTACTTCACCCCCTATGTTCACCTGGAGCCATATGGCCGGGCCATGGGCCTTGACCCCTATGAAGCCGCCATCGTGGTCTCTGCTGCCGCACTGTCTGATGCACTTTCCCGGCTGCTGGCTGGCTGCCTTGCTGACTGGTGCTGTCTCCCACCAGCCCACCTCCTGGTGATCACCAACACCCTCACTGGCCTCAGCCTCCTCTTCCTCCCCTTGGCCACCTCCTACAGCAGTGCACTTCTCCTGGCTTTGCTGTATGGCACCAGTGCCGGGAGCTTTGCCACCGTAGCCTTCGGAGTCCTGCCAGAACTGGTCGGTGTTGCCCGTGTGGTGAACGCCACGGGTCTGTGTCTGATGGTGATGGGTGTGGGAGGACTGCTGGGGCCCCCCCTATCAGGTAAGAATTTTTTGCAATACCTCAGTGCCTATGCTAGCCTCTTGGACTGGAAGGGACCTGATCCCCGAAAGACAGAAAGATACATGTCATCTGACCCTCTGTTTTAATGGATAGAACGAGAATGACCCTGGTTAGCATATACAGGTTCAACCTTGTAAAACATGGATTTTTATACACTGATTTGCTTCAAAATGAATGGCCACTGCAAATCACAATTTAAAAAACAGCTTTTCTTCCTGTTGTAGAGCAATCATTCTATTCTTCAGCAGAGGCAGGCAAAGGAAGGGGTTCCTTTGCATTTCTAATTGCTGACTGCCTCTCTACAATAGGAAGAAAAGCTGTTTTTAAACCATTGTAAAGGGACATACGTTGCAATCCTATTAATGTCTATTCCGAAGTAAGTTCTGTTAAGTTCCATGGCCTTACTCCCAGGAAAGTGCTCTTTAACTGCAGCCAAACATTTTCATCTTTTTAAAAGCTGCTTTTATTTAGCACATTTTTTTGGTATCTGCAAGGAGTTCCAGATTCAAATCCTGCAGATAAGGTACAACCTTATTCCATTCGGAACAATAAACCTGCAATTTAAATCTATATCAAAATCAATAAAAAACTTTAATCTATTTTTCCACTGCTTTTATCCATGGATTTTTTTTTTAATCCATGGGAGGTTCTGGAAAGGAACCCTACTGGATAACAAGAGACGCCCGTAATGTAAAAACAATCTCTTCAGAATGGTCCTGATCCAGATCAATGTGAACCCTCCTGATGACCTTCTCCCCCCCCCTGCTTCTTTCTAGGGCTTCTGCGCGATCTGACGGGAGACTTCACTGCCTCGTTCCTGGTTGGTGGTGCCTTCGTCCTCTGTGCCAGCGGAGTCTTCCTCGCCCTCCCCAATTTCTTTGCCAGCTGCTGTTGCCCTAAAAATCCTGCCACTCCCAGTGTCAAAGGAGACCCCACAGAACTGGTTCCTCCTGCCCCAGAGACTCCTTTTCTTTCAGCTTCCCCAGCCAGCAACTGTTCGGAGCTATGAGAAAGTTCCTGCGCCTGGATGCCCTTGGTGCGGCAGCTGGCATGGAAGTGTGATTAGTGGCACTTCTTTCTGCCAAGTTCTGCAGGGTGACGGTGTGGCGGTGTGCCTTGAATGGCTCGCTGCAGGTGGTGGATCTCTTGGTGCTTCTATACTTCATCTGTAGCCCCATTTCGAGCTGGAAGCCTATTTTCTATACTGTGCCTTTAGAACACTTTTTTGACAGTTGCCCTTCTTCAGGGTGACCAAACACCCAAACCTCAAAAAGAGGACAAGGTCTTGGATTCCGCTTAGCCTGGCCTTTCTGGTGGACAATGGCACGTTTGCCTACTCATGAGTAAAGCTGCCATCTTGGGCACTTTCACTTTTCCATAGAGCTCAAGGCATAGTTTTGATTTTTAGTTTTTTGGCCATGACTTTTGATAGGAAGGAGATATTTCAAAACCAATTTTTGCATTGGATTCTGCTCATCAATACGAATCCAACGACATATGACATGATGGGGTCCTGCACACCATTGCAAAGTTCCAAAATGGAGGACAATAAAGCCCTTTTGGAGGACACCCAGAGAGATGGCTAAAAAAGAGGGCAAATCCAGATAAATCTGGTCATCTTTACCTTCTTTTGGTATTCTAGTTACTTATGTTTTAGGACCTCAACAGGTTGGTCAATCATGACAAACCATGACCTGTCCTCAGTGCCAGTGGCATAGCTAGAGGGGGGTCAGTGCAGTACAAGGATCACCTCCCCTTCAGAGCCATTCTAGGCAGGGGGAGCAAACCCCCCTCTAGCTATGTCACTGTAACACGAGGACCACCTCACATGAAGGTCACCAACATTTCCCTTCCAGGTGCCAGGAATTCAGGCCGACACTCCGAATGGATCTCAACTTGGTTGAGAAGTGGGCTTTGAGTTTCTCCTCTGGATGCACCTTTAGAGGCCCAATTGGAAGCATGTTCTTTGCAGGGTCTCGGGCTCACAGCCAAGATCTGTAGGATCTTATAGATATAAATAAAATGTTTTATAGATGAATATTTCTTTGGTAGAATGGAAAGCAATCCAAATGTGCACTTAAAAAAAGGCACAGGAGTTGAGGGATCTGAGCACATTTTAATATTAATTGCATACGTGTAAGTCTACAACTAAATAAAATGTGTAGATTACCTTGGAAAAAGTTAATTGGAGATTATTCTATCACATGACCCCCTTAGGTACAGAGCCCAGTTGGAGCAATTGGTCCAGTTGGCTTAAAACCAGCCCTGAGTATGCCCAGTACATATGGCCAACACCCAGCTCTGAGCATGCTTAATATGAAGTTCAATATGAAATTGCATAGGGACATGTGTACCCAAAGCCCATGTACACATACCCAGAGTACATGTGTTTTTGCATGTTCTTGATGTATCTCCTGTTGGTCGGATTCCTAAAGATCTCCTATATGGAGAATTAATGCAAGGAAAGCGCCCTAGAGGGAGACCACAGCTGCGATATAAGGATATCTGCAAGAGGGATCTAAAGGCCCTCTACTTTGGGTAAGAGAAGTACTTGCTGGTCCAAGTACCTTGGAAGTACCTTGGACCTTGGAGTTGCAAGCCCTGATCTCTACCCCCTTTTGGATGCAACACTCTGGCGTGTTCTCAGTGTCTGGAAAACCTGATCTTCACACGCCATTGGCGGGGCCTGGATGGAGGGGCTCCTCCTGTTTGCATCCTTCCAACTGTTGAGGAGAGGCTGGGGAGAAGTAGTTGGGCAGCAGCAGAAGAGCCAAGCCTCCCATAATGAGGAGACAGCCTGCCACCAGAAAAGATGCCACGTAGCTCCCCGTCTCATCCCGAATCCAACCTGCAACACAAAGGATACCCCTTGACGTGAGTAAAGGCTCCATGTTGGGGTCTCACCGAGGTCCACATGGACCATAGATGGTCTAGATGCAATAGATGGCACCCAATGTCTGGTAGTGAGACAATCCCCCCATCTCTTTGGCACACACAGATGAACTCTAGGCATATGCAGAGTACCTCGGCCATCACAGCTCTTGCCCAGCAGAGCCACAGAACCAGTTGCTGGACTTCTATCCTGCTCTGTTTCCCACCAAAATGAATGTGTCTCTACATCTCACGTACTCAAGATCCCTGAACCCAAACCCATCCAGCCATGAGTCCTGCTCTGTTCCATTCTGTTCCAGTAGGGACTTTGGGCAAAAAAGTTCCCATCACACCCCATGTTGGTCTAGATGTCTTTTTGGGAGAATAGGTTCCTGGACCTTCTTCAGACACAACCCATAGCCATCACTGGAGACTATTTCCTCCCAAACCAGCTTATCTTTATCTCTTACCTGACAATGGAGACCCTGACAAAGCCCCAATGCTCTCCATCAGGTGGATGAGTCCAATAGCTCCCATTATTTGGTCTGGCTCCACAATTTCCATCAGGCTGGAGAATTTCAGGGGGACGATAGCACTGGCCACAAAGCCATAGCAGATGCTCAGGGCCATCATCAGGACGTAGTTGTGGCCCAGTGGCACCACCAGGGTAGAGATGCCTGTTAGGATGGTCCAGATGGTGAAGCTGTGGTAGAGGCGGAGCGAGCCACAATCGGCCAGCCATCCTGCTGTGATGCGTCCCCCGATGTCTGCGATGCCCACCACAGACACCAGGAAAGCGGCTTGGTATTCGTCAAAGCCCACCTCCCTTGCATGGGGTACCAGGTGGACAAAGGGGATGAAGTACCCAGCTGTGATCAACACCCCAGCCCCGCAGAAGGTCATGAAGGCTCGATGGCGGAGAAGGCTCAGGCCAAACAGAGAGGCCAGCTTCTTCAGTCGGCCCTTCTTTTCCGGAGACCCCGAGGCTTTGCTGTCTTCTAAGGCCAGGGGGCGAAGGAGGGCACCAAAGGCCACCAGGTTGAAAACCATGCCCGAGACGATCAGAAGGGCCCCTCGCCAGCCATAGGATTCCACCAGGAACTGGAAGAGTGGCGAGAAGGTCAGGGCGGCAATCCCGGCACCGGAGAACACCAAGGAGTTGGCCAGAGCCCGCCGGCGCTTGAAGTACCGTGCTACCAGGGCCAGAGAAGGGGGGCAGGTGAGGGCACCACCAATACCTGTGAACATAGAGTACTTGGAGTTGCAGCACGTGGAATTATAGCGCAGTCTGATTTATTAATTTTTTGGCATTTTTCCAATAAGCAGTGTCTGAGCTCCCTTCATTTGGGGTTTCCTATTTTGATTTTTGTGCCATTTTAAGAAGCAGGACAGTTTGTGCAGAAAAAGGCATCGACGCCCTTTAAGCACCACCTTTCTTACCTGTGAACAGGCCGATGAACAGGTAGAGCTGAATCAGGCTGGTGGCAAAGGAGGCCAGAAGGAGACCCAGCCCCGAAAGGAAACCGCCAACCATAGCGACTGGTCGTTCTCCGTACTGGGTGCCAAGAGCACTTGCCAGTGGACCTGGGTGGGGGGAGGTGATGAAGGAAGAAGGGATTTAGGAAAGGTATGGAGAATATTCTCCAGGTGTTCCCCACCTTTTTGAGAAGAGTCTCAAGCAACATTGAAATAGGCCAGTCTGGATTGAGAAAAAAAGTTGCTGCTGCCAGTGGCATAGCTAGAGGGGGTGGAGCAGTCAGCCTTAAAGGGAGGCATGTCATGCCATATGGCTCCATTTTGCTGCCCCCACCTGGAATGACATATATGCCACCCTTTAAGGCTGACTGCTCCACCCCCTCCAGCTATGCCACCAGCCACTTTTGAACTTCAGTTTCCATGCAACTATTAATTCAGTTGGTGCATTTTCCTTATTTTGGGAGCATGGAAAAGCAGACTAAAAATGACACACTAGGCATGTGCAGAGGGCATGTTTTCTACCATCCCTCATGGCTATTCCAGGCTGCCTTGAACCCTAGCACCGCTAACCCAAAACTGTGGGCTCCAATAGGATACTCACTGGTGAACATCAGCACAGCAACGGTGATGGAGGTGATCCAGGAGGTACTGCTGGACGACTCCTCAAAATAAGCCATGAATTCCACAAAGAAGACCCCGAAAGAGCGGATCAGCCCAAAGACCAGAGCCGACTGTGCAAAAGCCGCCACCACAATCATCCACCCCCAGCCTCCATCAGGGGGCTCCGAGTATGTGCGGGGGGGCTTCATGTTGCTTTGGTAGAGGGCAATGTTCCTGGTTGCGCTCCTATGTCTTTGCTGTGCTTGGGCCCGCTGGCAGCAGAATTCTTCTCAGTGACGGATCCCTCTCCAGCTTCATGGCCAAGGTCGACTCATGGGCACAGTACAATCCAATGCCCCTGTTTCAGGGCCACAATGCCATCTCTTTGCCATAGAGGCTGGCAAAGGCAGGTATTTGATGCCCTGCATTGCTAGGGCCAAAGTCTGCCGCAGAGAGGTATGTACCGGAAAGGTGGACCCATCCCTTGCTGCACCCATCCCTTAAGGTTGAAGGAGTTCACCCCTCTAGTTCTAGCCAAGAGCTGGCAGAGAGTGTCGGAATGGGGGGCATACATCTGAGCCCCAGGGATTTTCCTCTATGTGTCCTAGAAAAAAATCTTCATTGCCCCCCTTTTCCCTGTGAGGAGGCAGCATGGAACCTTCTTGGAATTAATAAATTACATGTGATAAATTATATACAATGGCTTGAAATTTAATAATGAACAATATAATGTTTGAATCAACCACCTGAATGTGTGACACACCACATATGTGAGTGTTTTTAGCTTTCATTTTATCATGTCCTACATTTTTCTTGGGTGCCCTACATTTTGGGGGAAAAGTCCTCTTTTGTGGTTATGCCATCTGGTCACCCAGAATGGGGGTGTTTGCTCATTTACCTAAACATACTGTATTGTGGTGATTCTCAAAGTGGGGGGTCAGGACTCCTTGGGGATTCACAACTTCATTTCGGGCATGGGGGGGGGGTCACAAAAAGCTTGGTGCTGCCATCTTGGAATTTGGCACTGGGCGCAGCCAACTTGGAACTGGGTTGCCATATGTCCTGGAAAATAGGAGTCCCAATTTTGGGGGATTGCGTTCACATGCTGGCAAGTTTGACAGGGGGTCCTGTCCTGTTTTTGTGGTTTTGTCCTGGTTTTGTGGAAGAGAATTATGGCAACCCTACGACTCATGCTGCAATCTATACTTTCCTGGGAGTAAGTGGTATTGAACACAGTGAGGGTGACTTCTGAGTCAACACAGAGGAGCTCTGGCATCACAGTGATGCCGCTTCTTGTTTGATGCCACTTCTGGCCCTTACATCACTTTCACGTTGATTCCATAACTTCCGCTACGGTTCTCAGAAGGGGGTCCCACACTTAAGTGCTCGAGAACCACTGCTGTGGTATGTATAGATTTGAGGCTCCCAGAGCAGAGGCAGGGAGGAAGAGACGCTTTGCTCTCTCACTTCTCTCCTTCTCTCAGTGGCGTAGCTGGAGGGGGTGCAAAGCACTGAGTTTTGCAGGTGCAAGAGGAGAACGCCTGGCTCCAAGGTAATGCAATTAGTGCAATTAGTAATCACACTAATTGCACAGTGTGATTAGTGTGGCCAAGCAGTGAGACTAATAATACGACATGAGGTGCAGCAGAAGGAGGCTTGGCACAGTGCGCAAAGCTCCAATACGCTCAAAAAAACCCACTTTATCTGCCATTGGCATCTTATCGGTGATGGTAGTGTTACTTCTGGCATCCTAATCCATAAGTAACCAGTGATGGTATTGCCAACTACTACATTTACTTGAATCTAATGCGCACCCCTTTCAGCCAGTCTCCAAAATTGGGGTGCACATTAGATTCATTGGTGCATAAGATTTGAGTAAATATGGTATTTCTGGTGGAACGTCCAACAGGTGGGCCATGCAAAGTGGGACAGAAGGGGACAAGTAAGGAGAAAGGCTGGTCTAGCCAGTTTCATTCAACTGACATTTATGGGGCTCAGTAAAGGAAGAATCAGATCCCACCCCAGTCAGGGGTCCTTTGACCACATTATATTCAACAAGGTCCTGCATGGCATCAGGTGTGGCATCACTGCAGCCCTGAGAGATCAGAAATTATGGTCATAGTAGAGCCCATTGTACTACCATTTGCACCCCACTGTGGGGTTGTTGAATAGATTCTTTTTAAGAAATGGGATGGAAGCTTTATTTAGGGGTTAAACCTCTTTCCCCCTCTCTTTTGTTCTGCATATGCACTAACTAGTCTCGGACTCCTGCTGGTGGTGCTGGGGAAGCATCCTTAATTCCAAAGTCTCTTGATCTCCAGATCTTTCTGGATTCTCCTCCTTGGCTGCGGATGGCTTGGAACAGGAGAAGTAGTTTGGTAGCATGCCAAGGATGGCACTCCCCGCCAGAAGGAATGCGCCAGCTGTGACGAAGGAAGCAGCATAATCCCCTGTGATGTCCCTCAGCCAGCCTGAAACAGAGAAGGCCAAAATCAGTTTCAAGAAGACTGGCCGAGCCACCAACACCCAGAACACCTACCTGGAACTGACTAGCAACTTGGTTAGTTGTCCGATCAGGGCACAACCCTCACCAATTTTCCTTCTCCATGGTAAGGGCAATGCAACTCCAAGGTAAGAGAATAAACATTGCATTATTTGAAGGAGTTCTCCGCATTGGGCCCAAACTACAGGATGCAGCACATGCCCTGCTGGCATAGCTATGCCAGTGCTGGAAAATTGGTTGGATCGTGTCCTGAGTCTCAGACCAAATCAAGCAAGGTGTGAGATCCACTGCTGTGGTAGCCAGTGCTTTTTTTCTAGAAATAAAGGTGGGGTACGCACCATGAAGATATTATTTGCAATCATAGGCATGTCTACTCAGGGGCCAAAGAGGTGCCGCTACTCATCATAGAGGTGCCAGTACTCAGTGCTGGTGAGTACCCCCTCAAATATAGCCCCGGTGGTAGCCAAGGTAGCCCATCTCTTCCTTTTTTCTCTTGCAAAATTCAGACAAGCCTTTCAAGAGTTACAAAAGCCAGAATGATTGAGAATCCAAGGACAAATGAAGTTCCTGCTTAGCTAGGCTGCAATCCTATATGCACTTATCCTATATGCCATTACTTAGTGCATAGCCTATATGCACTTAGGCTGCAATCCTAAGTGCACTTATATGCACAAACTTAAAGGGACATCACCATTTAAATGGTGGGAGAAGTGGGAATGATAGGAACTCAGTGGGACTTACTTCTGAGTAGACATACTTAGTAGTGCACTGTTAAGAGGCTCTCCACACCAACAATTGTGGATCTACACACTGGTGGGCTTCAGGGAGTTCTTGAGCGCCTGGTTCTGAGAACCGGTTACTAATGGGATATGGAAACTATTGTTCATTTAGGTTATTAGGACGTAGAACCTGTTGTTAATTTATTGGAATCCCACCACTGGATCTACCCGTTATACAGTTTATCTGTAGATACAAATCTATATTATATAACAAGGATAATGAAAGTCAGAACCAGAAAGTCAGAAACCGCACAGTTTTGTGGTTTCCCGTATCGTGCTCTGTGAGTGGATAATACTATTAGGGGCCTGGAGACTGGACAGCAATTAACCCTATCTAAAATATTTTGCTGTCCTACAAACCTACAAAGAAATCATATCCAGGACCTGTATAGTTATTGATTTATGGAAAACCAATAAGGATTGACTTGGCCATACAAAATTGTTGACTACAAGCCGCTATTGTTTGGGTTACTCAGGAAAAGCACTATTGGGGTTTAGGGACAACTTTACCTTTAATTAAAAGCTCCCTGTTTGAAGCTTCTGCCTGTTTTATTGCTTCTGTTTCAAGGTGGCCAGAGGACTTGTAATGGTTGCCTCTTTCGTTTCTGTTCTCCATAAGAACATAGGAGAATAGAATAGCATCAGAATTTTTATGGCATAGGAATTTAATTTCTGGTTTCATTTCATTATTATTTTTAATAGCAAAAATATTAGTTTTTATTCAAAAGTGGAAAAAAATGTAAGGAATGCCCCATCTCCCCATAAGCAGGCCTCCGTCAGTCTTGAAAGACTATGGTATGGTGCTCGGTGCTGCATACGCTGCATGCGAAGCACAAAAGCCTGGGTAGATTGTTATGGAGGATAGGCTGTTACCCAAGTAGCAAATCCCCCCTCTCCACGCCACTGAATTAGTCCAATGGAAAGGCAGAGCCAATACGATTGGATCCAGCTGCGTCGGAGAGCTGGGCTGAGAACAGGAGCTCACCCTGTCTTGTGGGGCCGACCCGGGTCTCGAACCCTGGCCTGCTGGTTAACAGGCACAGTGTCTTAGCCACTTGTGCCACCCTAGACTAATTAATTAATTTCTAATTAATGTTGCATGAGATCTTTGCTGCATGGCATTTTCTTTAGTCGGCATCATAGAAGGATGCGGGTTACAAGGCCAGTTATTGCTGGATAAAGAAGCAATACAGTCAGAGCACAAGCCTAACCATGTCTACTCAAATATAAGCCCCATTATGTTTAATGGGTCTTACTCCCAGGAAAGTGTCTTAGGATTGTAGCCTTAGTAACTACATGGACTCTCTTGAAATTCTGTTTCCAGCTGATCGATGCTCCTGCAGTGCTACAAAATGCAGTCCTACAAAATGTAGGACACCCAAGAAAAATGTAGGACATGACAAAATAAAAGCTAATAACATATTTTCCGCTCATGTGGTTAATTTAAATACTGTATTACTTACCACTAAATTTAAACCTTTTCCATATAACATTGCATATAATTTGATCACAAGAAAGCTACGTGCTGCCTGCTCACAAGGAAAAGGAAGACAATAAAGTTTTTTTCCAGGACACAAGGCTAAAAAAGAGGACATGTCCTGGAAAAAGAGAACATACGCTACCCTGAATCTTCCCACCCTGCAGCATCTGCCAGCAAGAGAAGTAATCTAAAGTCTTTACCTGAAAGTGGGGTCCCCAACAAAGCCCCCACACTCTCCAACATGTGCATGAGCCCAATGGCTCCAAGAACATATCCAGGACCCACAATTTCCACCAGGCTGGAGAACTGAAGAGGCACAAGAGCGCCAGCAAAGAACCCGTAGCAGATGCCCAGCAACACCAGCGAGGTGTAGTTGTGTCCCAGAGGCATCAGGGCAAGAGCAAAGCCAGTTAGGACCGTCCAGAAGGTCAGGTGGTGAATGAGGCGGCAGAAGACCAGGCAATCGGCCAGCCAGCCGGCAAAAATCCGGCCACCCATGTCCGCCACGGCAGCGATGGCCATGAGGAAGGCTGCTTGATAGTCAT
Organism: Cryptoblepharus egeriae; assembly: GCA_030015325.1. Taxonomy (NCBI): domain Eukaryota; kingdom Metazoa; phylum Chordata; class Lepidosauria; order Squamata; family Scincidae; genus Cryptoblepharus; species Cryptoblepharus egeriae. Next base: position 107,360,741 of record JAREYC010000004.1, on the reverse strand, counting down.
CACATCCGACCTCTTTGGCATGGGCCACCAGGTGTGCATAAGGGACAAAGTACCCCGTGTCGACCAGGATGAAAACCAAGACATAGCACATGAAGGGTCTGTGCTGCAGCAGCTCCAGGCTAAAGAGAGAAGCAACCGTCCCCATGTGCCTGGAGCCTGTGGCCATGTCGGCATGCGCTTGGTCTCCCTGCAACTCTAAAGGCCGCAGCAGTGCGCCAGACACCACCAAGCTCAGAGACAAGCCAGCCATCACCACGAGCGATCCTCGCCATCCATATGTGTCCACCAGGTACTGGAACAGAGGAGAGAACACCAGTGAGGAGACGCCTGCTCCGGACACAGCCAAACCCGTGGCCAGTGTCCGCCGCTTCTCAAAGTAATGAGAGACGGTGGCCATGGACGGTGTGAACACCAGAGCCCAGCCCATGCCTGGGAACAGGAAAAAAGAGGGCAGTCACATTCAAGGGGCTTCTGCCAGCAAGCCGTTCCACCACCACCACCTGTCCACCCTTTTTTGTTCTGTGGTATCCCTCCCTAGAACACAACAAGGTCCACAGGATTCCCCTTTATATACGTATATCTCTTGATCAGTTATATTTATCTCTTAATCAGTTTTCATATATATGAAAACTGATAAAGAGACCCGGATCGTTGATTATCAGGAAAACTGAGATTCACAAACACTTAGAGAGCAATCCTAACCAATTTAGGTTGGCATAACCCACCGGTCTCCCTGTTCCTGTGGTGGTGTGGGGAGGCAAGTGCATGTCTGTGCATTGGCCTACCCCATACCCCACCTCTACCCCCCGGAGTGGCACAGAAGTGCCTTATGACATTTTTGTGACACCTCCAGGCCTGCACAGTTGTGTCGTTGCTTAAACCAGCCTAACTGGGGATTAGGATTGTTGTTGCTAAAATGTTAGTTGTGGGAATATTTAGTTGCACTTCAATTCTTAGTTGCAGGAAAAGCACTCTTCACATGCTCAGAGGTGCCACTGACTTGTTACAGAGGAATTTTCTGCCCCATTTCCAGATCCAAGAGAGAAGAACCCCCAACCCCACTTTCTCTGTGCATGCTGAGAGATGTGGGGCAAAGCAGGCACCTGTGACCAGACCGATGCTCAAGTACAGATGAGTCACGGTGGTGGAGAACGAAGCCATGAGCAAGCCCAGTCCAGCGAGGAGCCCGCCAACCATCACGACAGGACGTGCCCCATAGCGGGCACTGAGAGCACTGCCCAGCGGGCCTGCAGGAAACATCAAAGCAAAACTGGTCAGTGTTGCAAGACTTTCCTACGAGAATCGATATTGCTGCAAGAAATATAGACACCCATATAGATTGCGGTAATATCTGTATGGTATACAGTGGTACTTTGGTTTACGAGCATATTTTGTGCCAGAAGTGTGCTTGTAATCCAAAACGCTTGTATATCAAAGCAAATTTTATCACAAGAAATAATGGAAACTCAGATAATTTGTTCCCCAAACCAAATATATTCATATAAAGATGATTACTATACTGTCATATAATACCAAATAATAAAGAAAATACAAAATATAAAGATAACCCAGACTGCACTTACCCTACAATCCAGTGTAACTACAGGAGCACGTAAGAGACATTTACATCGACATACTTATGGCACCACCTGGTGAAAACCTATGGGAAATTCATATTGCAATCCAAAGTAAATTGTTCTTATGTCGGAACAAGGACTCCCTGGAGTTACTCTGGATTGTGTCTCTGAGGTCTCTCAGGCTGCAATCTGCTCCCCTTACACAGGAGTGAGCCCCACTGATTAGAATAGGGCTTACTTTAGAGTGGACATGCAAGGTTAGGGCTACAATCCAGAGTAACTTCAGGACCTTTTACACCAATGTAGTTATGTAGCCACCTATGGGAAATCTATGGGAAATGCATAGAGCAACCCAGAGTAAGTGCCTCTTATGTCTTTCCATAGTTAACTCTGGATTATAGGGTAACCCTACAATCCAGAGTAACTATGGGAGCACATAAGAGACATTATGGCTGCAATCCAGAGCAAATTCAGCCTGCTCTGACCTAACTGCTCTCTCCTAACTATTCTGTATCCAGAGCAGAAAGTTATGCTGAATCCAGAGAGTCAGGAAGCCTGGGCTGCCCTAACTGCTCCAGAGCATGCTAAGTAATTGACACAAGGGGAAGACTTGCTCCTGAGGAGACACCCCTCAGATCACACTGAACAAGGAACAGCTGTGGTGCCTACAGTGGTGACATGACTCTGCACATCACCTGGTGCGGAAGTCTGTGCGTCATCCCTGGGATGCGCACCCACCCCCACCTGGACTGCACAGTCACCAAAGTTGGCGCCTGCGCAGTTGTTTCTGAAGCCAACTGGCTTCAGAAAGAGTACTGCGCAGGCACCATCTCTGACACCTGCGCAGTACTTTTCTGAAGCCTTTTGGCTTCGGGGGAGACTGTGCAGGCGTCAGAGTTGGTGCCTGTGCAATACTCTTTCTGAAGCCATTCGGCTGCCTCCCCGCCTCCTGAGTGAGGCCGAATGGCTGTGCAGAGGCGCGGACTTTCTCTGCTCGAAGGAAGTCTCCTCTGAAGCTGTTCGGCATGCTCACTGTGTTTCTGCGCAGTGCACCTCAGATGGCCGTTCAGGCCAGCTCCTCAGGCAAGTGTCAGCTTCTGGCTGCTGCTCCGCCTTGGAGCAGGCCTGAATGGGGGTGCTGACGCCCGGGGACTGCCAAAGGACAGTCAAACTCCTCCGGCACATCACCCCATACGGAGCGCATCCCCAATGCAGCCCACACCAGCCGCACCAGTCTGCTGACGCCACTGGGAGCCTGCCTTATAAGGAGTCCCTGATGAGATGCCAGTACATTCTACAGTGAATAGAAGGGGCTTCTTGGAGTGGCCTGCTGTATCCTGAGGTTTGTGGGCAGCCGTAGTTTGTTCCATATCCTGAGGTTGAGAGGAAGGGGTTGCAGCTAGGCTGGCCAAGAACTCAGATTTTTGGTCAGCACTGCCATTCTTACTCGGGCCTTCTCATGGACCCCTATGGGTCTACTCATTACTATACCTCCTCTTGAGGTGGTATAACTCTGAGGGCTGGAAGAGGGCATTTCTGCCTTGGAAACAGGCTCTGGATTCAGAGTAACTGCTCTGCCCCAGGCAATGCTAAGCATGCCCTCAACATGCCTCTCCTGAGCTGCATGACCTGTTAGGGCAGAGCAGGTCCACCTCTCTTGGGGCACCCTATGTTGCCTTGCTCTGCCCTAAGCCTCCTTCAGAGTAAATGGGCTGGAGCATCTTGCAGTTGCTCCAACCTAGTGTTAGATAGGGCAACCTAAGGGTTCTTATGTGGACAGATTAGTTGCTCTGGATTGGGCTGCAAGTGTACCTGTAGTTACTGCACCACCTAATGAAAACCTATGGGAAATTCATATTGCAATCCAGAGCAAATTGTTCTTACACCAGAGCAAGGACTCCCCATAGTTACTCTGGATTGCGCCCGTCTCTCAGGCTCCTTTCCATTGCCCCTCTTACATAGGACTGAGCCTATTGGCTGTAATGTAATTTCAGTGTAGATATGCATAGGCTGGTCTCTCAAGAAAGACTCAGGAGATGCTGTCGAGCACTGAAACTGGCCGAATCCTGGCTGGGAATATTTTTTCACTTGTATTGCAAGACAAAATGTATAAAAATGTTTGCTTATCTTGCAAAACACTCTCAATCCAAGTTATTTTCAATCCAAGGTTTTACTGTATAGGTAGAGTATACCTGGACTCCTTAGTAGACATGCACGGGTCTGTACTGCTAGTGTAGTGTACTGCTAGTCTGTACTGCTGTACTGCTTATTCCTTATTCCTCTGTAGGATGAAGCTGAACTTCTTTGCCCCTTATGGGGTTTTTTTTCTGGGAAATGTTTTTGGGACTGCAATCTGATCTGAACATTGCGCAGGCTTTCCATACGTGGCAGGTTTTGGGTGGGCTTTGCAAAACAGTATTATTTAGCTCTGGTCAATTTAAGTATCTTCAAATGCTCCGTTGTGACGAACATGTCCGGGAATTTCCGACCATACGGTCATCATCACACATGCCTTGCTGTCTCTCCCATAAATCAAGAAACCTCCTGATATGTTCCCAGTACTGTTCTAGCCCATGCTTTCTTTGATTGTTGACCTGCTTTCCACCCCATAAAGTTTTATCGGCTACCTGAACAATATAGGTGCGTTGGAGGACGGAAGCCTCCAAAAATTCCCAAATTTTGAGATATTGGCAGGTCTGAAATTTACCCAAGCTCCGAAGTGTCTCCCTTACCCGCAAACTGGAGGATGGCGACTCCAAGGGAAATAACCCAGGAGATGGTGCTGGAGGATGCTTGGAAATAGGCCACAAACTCAACAAAGATGACCCCAAAAGAGCGGATCACGCCAAAGACCAGTGCGGACTGGACAAACCCAGCAAGGACGACCATCCACCCCCAGCCACCATCTAGGGCCACAGGGTTCCTGGGGGGAGACATGGAATCCTGATGCTTTGTTGGTGGTGAGCAGCTCCTAAAATGAAGGACAAGGGCACTGAAATGCGGACATCCAAGAGGAGAAGAAGGAAGGAAACATCAGAGAGGGAGAATAGAAATCAGTGAGCGGTTATGAAGAATAGTAAAGATCATCCAAATTTCGAGTGAATATGGTAATTCGAACTGGAATTACAAGCTTGTTCGTTTTCCTGGGAGGACATTTATGCCTTTAAACAGCTGCGCAACAGGCAGAAATGCAACTGGTGAAGTGTGATCCATAACAGTAGAGAAAATGGTCAGTGGTTGACTTTTTCATCATGAACATATAGGACTGCCACACACCTGCACGTGCAAAAGTGGCAATCCAAGATCAGGGTGACCATATATCCTGTTTTCCATAACATGTCCTGGATTAAGCCTCGGAAAAAATCTGAGTGTCCTCCATTTCCTTGTAAGCAGGCAGCATGTAGCTTCTTGTAATTCATAATTGTTACGTAATAAATTATATTTCATAGTTTTATATTCAATAAAAAGTAATGTAGTGTTTAAATCAAGCACATGAAAGCAATATATATGCATTTTTAGCTTTTATTCTGTCATGTCCTACATTTTTTTTTAAATGGTCATCCTGGGACCAGGCCCCCTCCCAAAACGTAGGACGCCCAAGGAAAATGGAGGATATGACAAAATAAAAGCTAAAAACACTCACGTATCGTATTTACTCAGACGTAATGCACCATCAAATATATTGCACACCCTCTACTTTTAATCAAAATACCATATTTTCTCAAATCTAATTAACAATCGAATATAAGGCGCACTCTGATTTTGGAGACCGAATTCGGCTGGAAAAGGTTAGTGTTAGATTCGAGTAAATACAGTATATTGATTTCATGTTGTTAATGTAAACACTTAAATATTATTAATTTAACAGAAAAGAAATATTATTATTTAAAAACTTAAAATTGTTACATATAATTTATTAATTCCAAGAATTCTATATGTTGCCTACTGATTAGGAAAAGGAGGACAATGAAGATTTTTTCCCCAGGACACAAGGTTAAAAAAGAGGATATGCCCTGGAAAAAGAGGTCATATGGTGACCCTATATACAACAGATTGAGTTGCTGACACAGCTCAGACTTTCAGGTGGCTCAGCCGTTCCCAGGTGCTGGGATGAAAAGTGTCCCGATCTGACCCTGCCACCCTCAAGAGTGGCACAGTCTGATGGGCCCTATTCTGTCCACTCTCATTTAAAGGATGAACCCCACCATGCCAGAAGGAGAAGAAATAGCCCCCCACCAACACTTAACTGCAACCTGAAGTGCGACTGTTGCCTCCTTTTGCGTCTCTGGTGGAGATGGACTGGCTGGCATCCTGGGCACGCATGGAAGAATGGTCTCTGCCAGGACAAAGTCTCCATCCGTGTCCTGAAGTCTTCTTCACTCTCACCCAAATGGACACAACTGATTTATTTTTGCAGACACTACAGTCGTTTTACGTGGATAGTTTTACGTCTAGGTGAATTAGTCGGGTGAATGAACTCGAACCCAAATCTAAATCTGCTTTGGAAGGTTTTCTGTGTGACCTGGCTACAGTCACCCCAGGGAGAGGGAATGGCATTCTGCAGATGCTCAGAGGCACTCTTGCAGATCTGTCATGTGCCAGAACTCTCCTGAGCACTGGAAAGAGCCAGTGGGGTCTGAACTCTGGAGCTCAACCCTAACCCTGGCTCAGATCAAAATTATGTGCCTAGGTAACATCTTCAAGAAACTTTGAAATGTTCTAAAAATATACTTTTTTAAAAAAAAAGCCTGGGCTAGGAGGGATAATTTTAAACATTTAAAAATTAATCATAAATTTTTATTTCCTTGATTTGATTTTGTTGTATGGTTTTATTTAATTTTCCTGCTTGATGATGTCACTTCTGTCCATGACATCATTTCCAAGTTTATGACATCACATCTGGTGGGATCACTTCTGGCGACCAGAGATCATACCGGACAGATGGGTTGATTCAATAGAATTAGGTAGCTTCATAGATGCTGAGATGCTGCAGGTACTGTCTACGTGCTGCCAACCTATTCTTGCAGACGGGGACGGCTAGGAACTTGAATGTATAGCTGGAGTGCCCCAGCAGTTTAATCAATATATATATATGAAGTCCTTGAGTATATTTATTCATTCCTTTAACGTCTAGCTCTATCATATTTATTTCAATTTATATTTAATTTTTTTCCTGGCCCTTGACAGTGTGCTAGACATTTGATGGGACCCATTGGCCCAAAACTTTGAAGACCCCTGTTCTATAACATCAGCAGCTCTTAGAGATAATATATATTTAAATATATGCATATTTATATATATATATATATGCATATATATATATATATATATATATATATATATATATATATATATATATATATATATATATATATATATATATATTATATAGTGTATACACACACACACACACACACACATATAAAATTTTTTTTCTGCAGTCTGTAATTCCCTTTGCAGGGACCTGCCATAGACGAAAAGGTTTCAGAGGGCAAAGGAAACTCAACTACCATCTCAAGTGTGGGAAGATTTTGAGTAGACCTTAGCTTTGGTTTGGTTTGGTTGATCTTAGCTCTGAAGTTAAAATAGTCCTCATGCTCCCCAACACAATTATTGGATCCATCCTTGACTCAGTGATATACTGCCCCTGCATCTGGAGGTTCAATATAGCTATCATGGTAATAATCACTGCTGTATAGTGGTATACTTTCCAGTGGACGTAAAGTATAATTTACTTTAAAAGTCTTCTAAGCCAGTGTACAAATCATGGTATCACCCATTTCTATACAGGTTATCCAGTTACAGCAATACAGTCTACCTGGTCAATCAGTAACCACCAAAAACAACTTGATGACGCTCACACAACCGCATAGGAGTTCTAGTATTTAGCTCCGATATAAGGAAAGGGAGCTCACTTGTAATAATAATAATATTATATTGATTCCATTCTGTGCCATAATATTTTGTGAGCTCTCAGAACATTGGTCAGTTTGGTGTTAAGGAAATCCACTTTTTGTGCCATAAGGCAGTTGTTTCTCTTTTCCAGTTATTTGGCTATAGCTTTTGCTAGAATATGGGTGCAATCCAGAGTAACTACGGGGAGTACTTGCTCCAACATAACAACAATTTACTCTGGATTGCAATATGCATTTCCCATAGGCTTTCACTAGGAGGCACCATAACAAGGTCAACATAAATGTCTCTTACATGCTCCCGTAGTTAGTCTGGACTGCAGGGTAAGAATATTTCAATGTAGTTTGTTTCATTGTATTCTGCTGTAAATTATGCATTAAATGGTATATATTATTTCTAAAAACTACAATTACCACAATTTTGGTCATTATTGGGGTGGTTCTCCCCACCCCCCCAGCATGTCATCAAAATGTGGGATGTGGTTTTCCAAAGAGAGGACAACAAAAAGGAGACATACCCCCAAATCCAGAGTAACTACGGGAGCACACAAGAGACTTTACGTGCACCCATAGTTACTGCACTACCTAGTGAAAATTTATGGGAAATTCATATTGGAATCCAGAGTAAGTTGTTCTTACACTGGAGCAAGGACGCCCTGTAGTAAATCTGGATTTTGCCCATAGTGACTGCTTACTTGCAAGTAATTTACACAGAGACTCAATCCCTATAAAGCATGCTTCAGATTGCAGCCTTCAAATGTTTGGTGCCCAGTTTGAAAATATATTTTTCTGCCCCTCCATCCTGTCCCTTCTGTATTTTTCAAGCCGTGGACTGGAACTTGCTGATTTCACATATTCCTTTCACTCACAACTTTCCCTCCAAACAGAAAATTAGATCCAAAGGGCACACAAATGCAATTCCAGGCAAAGTCCACCCATGCGCTTCCAGATCTGTGGCCTGGGAAGAGGCCACCTTCTCCCCGTGCTCTGCAGGGCAGGAGGGAATTCATGAATCTGGACCAAAGCCTCCTTCATCCCATCCCAGAGATACCAGAAGTTCAAAGATCTCCCCCTGTAGAGATGGAAATTGCAGTGTGCCTCTGAGAATATGCAGAGAGCTCTTGCCCAAACAAAAAACTGAAATGCAAAATTGAATTTCTTATGAAGTCATACATGGTATAAAAATGTGTATGTGTTTGAATTTTATTAAACTCAAGAAGAGAATCTCACACAGACCCACACCAAGCTATTGCTTCTCGACTATTTACAAAATTCAAAATGTGCCCATTTGCAAAAATTAATATCTTTTTATTGTTAATAAATTATTAATATATTAATGTTAATTGATGTCAGGAACACAAATTAATATTCTTTGCAATTGACATGACATTCCATTTCCACAGTAGCCAATCTGGCTGCAATGATTCAGTGCCTAGGAAATTTGGAAGCAGCTAAACTCCTGCCCCAAATATTTCATTTTGCCGTTTTGGACTCACAGAATAATCATGATGCTGGGCAACCGGGCTTCGTTAATCAACTTCGTTAATCAAAAGAAACAGAGGAAGGGCTGATATGGACACAACAACCCTTTCTTGGTAGACTAGCAGGGCACGCCGGACAGCTGGCCTCTCCAAGACTGTCACCAATTTATTGAATTGTTGTGGGATCAAACATTACTTTCCATAATTAGCACAAAAGGGGCCCCAATCCACTTTCACCACTGATTGACAAGCGATCCATCAAGTTTTATTTCATAAAACTTTAAATGTTATTTAACAAAAGAGAAGCAGACATTTTAATGACTCCAGGAACTTTGAGAAAACTATTTCAAATGATTTCATATTCATCCGAAACAACAGCCAACCATTGCCTTTCGAGATGTCCCAACCACTCCTTTTTACAGGAATTGGAATTAATTCTTTATAGGAATTGGAATTAATTAATTATTACAGGAACTGGAATTAATTCTTGGTAGAAAATTATGAAATTAATCCCATTATTGTGTGAAAGAGGCAAATGGAACAGCTTGAGGACCTGGTCTTTCCAAGGTCTGTGAACCACATGTGTTATGGGGTTGCACCTGCACATTTGCAATGGATAGAGGATGGTCTAGGTTGGCACAAGTCAAAATGGTAGGGATGTTTTCAGCAGACTGTGCTAAGCATGGTCACCTGTGCATGTATCCCAACAAATCTACATCAGTCCACCCCACTTGTTGAAGGGCGTCCAGTCTGTGCCAAGTCACAAATTGAGTGTTCACAAGACCGGCTGGCCATATGCCCAAATTATAAGGCAAAATGTGATTGTACCCGACAAGGGCATCAGCTTGTTGTGGGCAGATGGGGAATCTCTCCAAGGCAGAGAGAGGGTAGCCACAGATCTGGAGATCTTCCCCCAAGTGGGTCAGCAATGAGAGATGGAAAAGAGTGTGACCCCAATGGGGTGTCAATTGCCTCTGGCAGGATGCAGCTCATGTGGCCAGCAAACAAGGTGCACGAAGCCAGCAGGGCACCACTGGAGCACATGGGTGGATCAATCACCTACATGTCTGGGACCTTCTACTCCTGCAGGGACTCCTGGCTTGAAAGAAGAGAACTTGCTTTCCCAACCATCTTGCCATGTCCTAGTCAGGATCAGAGGCTGAAATTGGGGGGAGCTGACTTTAGGCGAGGCCAGTGCTTTGGGGGAGCCAGTTCAACAATATGGGGAGGGAACCTCCTGTGGCTGGCACGGCAGTGATGAAAGTGGCAGGGGTGACAATGGCTTGGAAAGCCGACACAGATATTCTTTTGGAGATACAAGGTGGAACACATGTCCCATGCTGGATCAGAACCAAGCTAGTGGTTCAGAGGAAAGATCACATGTTGAATTAAGGCACACTTGTGTAACTTCTCCACCAGCTGCCATCATTTGTGTTGGCACTAGGAACAGTGCCAGCTTTGGCACTCAGCTTCCCTGGTCCCAGCAAGGTAGTTCTCCCAGCTTCTGGATGGCATCCTTGAGAATCAGCTCCTTGCCAGCGGTTTCTCTGCATCGGGTATGACACTATAGGGGTGGCTGTCATGGGAAGGGAGTATCACCACAGGGACGGAGGCTGGCACGGAGGAAGCACTTGTCCCAGCCTCCCTCTCGCCTGCAGGTTCTTGCAGAGCAGACGGTGCCAGGCAAGTGAAGAAACCGGGCAAGGTCACCAAGACGAGGCTTCCGGCCAAGAAGAAGGAACCGGCAGCGAAGAAGGACGCCTTGAAGTCCCCCGTGGTGTCCTTCAGCCAGCCTGGAAAAAAAAGAGAGGAATGAACGAGTGACCCTGAACTGAAACGTATCCTTATTCCTGCCTTTCCAGAGCTACTACTGCTTAACTCGAGCTGGACTGTGCCCACCACGTCAATCAAAACACAGCTACGCCTGCCCAATTCAACATCTCAAGAGAAAAAAGGGGTCAAGGCTGCCTAGAAAGCAGATGTGTAGGAGACAGGTTTAGTTCTGGGTGGAAAGAGGCATTCCGTACATGCTCAGAAACATTCTTGATTTTCTTACTTCTTCTGACATCATATAACCTGCTATCACCTATCTTCAAATCAAATACTATATTTACTCAGATTAAATACACACCTTTCCCAGCCAAATTTAGACACTTGTCAATTTGATTCGATGGACATCATTGGGAACCGGGCACCTATTGGGTAGGTGCACCCTTGCAGTGGGCAGCAGGCACCAATGGGCACCAATAGACACCATCAGGCAGCACACACCAATGGGCACTGGGCATCCCTACCACACACCATTGGGCAGCAGGCACCAGTGGGGACTGGGCACTACTGGGCACAAACATGAAGGAACCAGTAGGCACGGGAACCAGTAGGCTGCAGGTACCAACAGGCAACCCTGCCAAGAACTGTGCATCCTTACTGGGCACCACTGGGCATTGGGCACTAGGCATTGTTACTGGGCACCAGCAGGCACCATATAACTCACTGTTGTATGCAGTAAAATTAAATTTTTCACCTGCTTTCCAGTTGCACATTACAATCACCAGAAAACATCTTTTTAAATCTCCAGCCTTTTAAAATAAGGGTGCACATTAACTTTGATTAAATACAGGTAAACACTCAGGGAAGGAAAACATCACACTAGAAGAGCTATTTTCTGAAAGAGAGTCCAATCCAGAGTGCCACCCACCAGAGAGCGGTGCTCCCAGCAGTCCCCCAATACTCTCGATCATTTGCAGCAGCCCCATGGAGCTGAAGATGTTGCCGATGCCCACAATCTCTGGAATGATGGAGAAGACCACAGGGGTGAGGGCTCCGGCAAAGAAGCCATAGCAGAGGCTGATGGCCACCAGAAGTGGGTACTTGTGCCCCCAGGGGATCAGCACCAAAGACACACCAGTCAGAGTCGTCCAGGTGACCAAGATGTGCCCCAAGCGGAAAGCTCTGCAGTTGCCCAGCCAGCCTGAGAAAAGGCGACCACACAAGTCTGCCACGGCTGCCACTGACATCAAGAAGGCAGCCTGGTATTGGTCAAAGCCCAGCTCCCTTGCATGGGCCACCAGGTGGACATACGGGATGAAATATCCCGCATTGATAAGCGTGATGGCCAAGACAAAGCGCATGAAGGGCCAGTGGGACAAGAGGTGCAGACCAAAGAGAGAGGAGAGCGTCTTCATGTCCAATCTTCCCGAGTCTCCTCCTACCGGGCCAGACAGGTCCTCCTTCAGGGTCAACGGGCGGATGAGGGCCCCACAAACCACCAGGTTGAAAGACATGCCTGCCACGATCATCAGGGCCCCACGCCAGGCATAGGTGTCCAGCAGAAGTTGGAAAAGTGGGGAGAAGGCGAAAGAAGAGAGGCCCACGCCAGTCAGGGCCAGACTTGTGGCAAGCGTCCGGCGTTTCTTGAAGTAGCGAGCCACCGAGGCCAGGGAAGGGGTGAAGACCAAGGCCCAGCCGAACCCTGCCAAGAGATGCACACCATGAGCAGACTCCACACACACCCATGGGTGCCCTGCACCCAAATCAGTGATTACATACTGAGCAATGCGTAGCCATCGTTAAAAGACCAAGGACCTCTACCTCACCCGCCCAATTACAACTTTCTCTCTTGCTAGAATCCGTAACCTCATCCATCCATCCCCAACCTTATCTATCCATCTATCCTTTTCTCTTGCTAGAACATCTATCCCCTTACTCACTCACTCCATCCATCCTTTTCTCCACCTAGAATACCTTTCCCCTAACCTTTTATATCCATCCATCCATTTTCTCAGAGCCTACATCATCCATCTATTGCTAGAATATCTAACCTATCTATCCATTTGTCCATCCAACCATCTGTCGGTCCATCCATCCATCTGTCCTTTTCTCTTGCTAAACTATCTACTCCCTTACTTCATCCCTCCGTCCTTGCTAGAATATCTATCCCCTATCCATCCATCCATCCATCCTTCACTTGCTAGAATATCAATCAATGACAGCCATTTTCCATGAGGACTCATCCTTCCTCCGCACCCATCTGATCTCACCCCCTTTCCTTCCTACCCACTCCCTTCTGTGACTCTCAGAAGCAGAGCTTTTTATATCCATCAAGCAAGAATGTAAAAGTTGTCTGAATTTTTTAAATTTTAAAAATAAAACTAAAATTTTTGCCGCATAACCTATTTGCAAAACAGGGGCCAATGGCAAGTGAATTTGCATGAAGTGACCGATGGACTGGACAAGACACACCTGAGACGAGCCCAATGCAGAGGTACAGATGAGCCAGCCTGGTGGCAAACGAAGCCAGCAGGAGGCCCAGGCCCGAGAAGAATCCCCCGGCCATGACGACAGGGCGGGCCCCATAGCGAATGCTCAAGGCGCTGCCCACTGGACCTGTGGGGAGAAAGGATTTCCATGAGATCTATGACCAGGTCCAGGTTTGGACACCATGTAATCATGTCTGTGTGGCAATGGTGGCATCAATGGGGAGCAAGCACTCCCTACGAGCCCCCTCCCCACAGCGTTTCTGAGAGCTGCAGTTTTGGAAGCACTTACTGGGATGTTGAGCACATTTTTTAAAATTGGTGTGGTGTGATCCTTTCCAATTTCAGAAAATAGATTTGGGATCCCAAGACCCACAAATCTCGCTTTCCAAAGCCAGAAGGGTGGCGTTGCCCATTGATCCACTGCGCGGTGGAGGAGCAGCTCTTGCTCACTGTCCTTGAGCTGACAAACTCTCATCAATTCCAGCAAGTCACCAACACAGACACAGAAGGTCCCAGACAGACATGTCATGACCTGGTGGAACCTGAGTGCCTATCATTCCTTGACACTGTATAGTGAAGCTCCTCCACGCACATGACCTTTCTGATTAGACTTCCCCCCATCTCCTTGATCTCCCCTGGGGGCTTTTCTGATGATGAAAATCACATTTAAGCACAGTGGCATAGCTGGAGGGGGTGAAGCAGTCGGAGGGAGCCTCACCCAACATCCTATGGTGGAGATTCAGCCACAGTGGTCCTTCTCAGATCTTGCCCCCAGGACACTCCCCACACCACCACTCACTTGCAAACTGTTGCACCGCTATTCCAATGGAGGTGATCCAGGAGATGTATTGGGACAACTCGTTGAAGTAGGCCACAAATTCCACAAAGAAGACCCCAAGGGAGCGGATGACCCCAAAGACCAAAGCCGACTGGAGGAAGGCAGCCAACACGATCATCCACCCCCAGCCTCCATCTGGGGGCTCCGGGTGAACCAGTCCCTGGGCAGGCATGGATCTTGCTGAAGGGAGAAGAAGAGAGGAGATCAAAACTGAAATTCTTCCACAGTTTTCCCAAATTCAACCAGACTTTTCTAATTTGAACAGGCAATGCCAGGCTCAGCTTCAGCGCAAGACAAGAGCGCCTCTGAGAATGTGCAGAGTACATCCACCTTCACCTCTGCTCACAGGTTGCCACTCCATAGCCACACTGCTCATCACCCACCCCCATAAAGATTCCAAGGCACCCTCTAATTACTGGGCCCTTTAACACCCCCCCCCAAAAAAAAGGAAGAGGAAGAGGCTACATTTCACTAAATTAGCCACTTTGTGCTTTTTTTCTTGAAAAAGCAGCATTAAAATAAAAATTAAATATTCAAAAAATAATTAAATAAAAAATTAATAAATTAAAATTTTAATGGAATTAAAAAATTGATTTTTTAACCACAAAATAGGCCTGCTCACCTCCACCTGCAATTGATGGAGGGGGGCCCAGCTGTGCCCCCAGACAGGGGGATCATAACTAAAAAGAGAGGATTAGGGCCCCCAAAATGTAGAACACCCATAAAAATGTAGGACTTGATAGAATCAAAACACTCATTAATACATTACTTTCCTGATGTTAATCTTCACATTATATTACTTATTATTAAATTTAAAAATGTTATATATTTATTACATATTATCATTTATGACGTGTAGTTTATTTATTCCAAGAAGGCTCCTGGAAAAAGAGGACAATGAAGACCTTTTTCCCAGGACACAAGGCTAAAAAAAGAGGACACGTCCTGGAAAAAGGGGACAGATGTTCACCCCTTGCCCCATTATCTATTTTCTAGCTGCATCTCTCCCCCACCCCAAAAAATTACTCACCCCACTTAGGCTGCAACCCATCTTACTTACCTGGAAGTAAGACCCATTGAGCAAAATGGGACTTACTTCTGAGTAGACCTGCATAGAATTGAACAGTTAATCCGTTGCTGTGCCCTCCCTGGGGGGGGGGGGGAGAGCCATTTTTCTCCTTCAAATGTGGGGGGAAGCTTCTAGAGGCTTGATGGGGGTACCAATTTCGGGGGGGGGGAAATCTTGGAGGAGGGGAGGGGGGTCAAGCAGGATCAGGGCTCCCTCCTCCCCTGAGCATCCTTCTCCCCAGCACATCCATGCTCTGCTCCAGCAACCCACAGCCTGCAGGACCCCCATTCAGGTGCACGTGCCTTACCTGGCTGCACCCCTGATCCAGCAGCAGCAGCAGCAGCAGCAGCAGATGCCTGGTCCAAGGAAGGGGGAGGGTCAATCCAGGGAAGCCCCGCCCCACGATCTCTGCCCTGCTCCTGATACCCAGTGCTTGGCACAGGCGCAGCTGCAGCAGCACTGGTGGCATAGCTAGAGGGGGGCGAAGCACTCAGTCTTAGGGGGAGCCAGTGGCATAGCTAGGGGGCAAAGCAGGAAATCTTGCAGGGAGTCCCACTTGGCCAGTGGCATAGCTGGGGGGCAAAGCACAGTCTCCACCTCCAGCCCCCCCTTTCCCCTGCCCTCCCCCCACCCATGTGGGGCTTCTCTGTCTTCACCTCCACCCCCTTTGGACCCTCATTTGGCATACAAGGGGGTATATTCAACCCCTCCCTGCCTAGCTAAGGCTCTCCCCCCACCTTGTGCTGACCCCCCAGTCTGGGCTCCTCTCCCATTGGGGGCTTCTCTCTCCTCCCCCTCATGCTTCTGGACCCCACACTTGGCAGGTCCTACATTTGTCCTACATTTTTGGGGGTGTCCTCCATTTCTTAACAGGGTACTAATTTTGGCCTTGGGGTTCAGGAATTTTGTCTTTAGAATATGGTCACCCTGGCATTGTCAGCAGGAACCCCCTCATCATTCTTTCTCCCCCCACAGCCACCTGAGGTGATTTGAGTTGCTCTCTGAGGGGAACATGAAGGGGCATTGGTGGCAGGAATCCCCTCATCTGAGGGACGTTCTTTCTCCCCCCACAGCCACCTGAGGTGATTTGAGTTGCTCTTTGAGGGGACCAAGAAGGGGCACTGGTGGCAGGAATCCCCTCATCTGAGGGACGTTCTTTCTCCCCCCGCAGCCACCTGAGGTGATTTGAGTTGCTCTCTGAGGGGAACATGAAGGGGCATTGGTGGCAGGAATCCCCTCATTTGAGGGACGTTCTTTCTCCCCCCACAGCCACCTGAGGTGATTTGAGTTGCTCTTTGAGGGGACCAAGAAGGGGCACTGGTGGCAGGAATCCCCTCGTCTGAGGGACGTTCATTCTCCCCCCACAGCCACCTGAGGTGATTTGAGTTGCTCTCTGAGGGGACCAAGAGGGGGCATTGGGGGCAGGAATCCCCTCATCTGAGGGACATTCATTCTCCCCCCACAGCCACCTGAGGTGATTTGAATTGCTCTTTGAGGGGACCAAGAAGGGGCATTGGTGGCAGGAATCCCCTCATCTGAGGGATGTTCATTCTCCCCCCACAGCCACCTGAGGTGATTTGAATTGCTCTTTGAGGGGACCAAGAAGGGGCATTGGTGGCAGGAATCCCCTCATCTGAGGGATGTTCTTTCTCCTCCTGCAGCCACCTGAGGTGATTTGAGTTGCTCTCTGAGGGGACCAAGAAGGGGCACTGGTGGCAGGAATGCCCTCATTTGAGGGACATTCATTCTCCCCCCACAGCCACCTGAGGTGATTTGAGTTGCTCTCTGAGGGGCCCAAGAAAGGGCATTGGTGGCAGAATCCCCTCATCTGAGAGACGTTCTTTCTCCCCCCACAGCCACCTGAGTGATTTGAGTATTTGCAGAATTGGGGATTCATGTTTTGTTTCTGTGCAAAAATGAAAAGTGCAGAAATTGGTGTTACCTGCTTTTAATTCATGATTTCAAATATGTTAAGCTGCATGAGAGTCCATTGATTGATTGATTGATTGATTGATTGATTGATTGACTGACTGACTGACTGACTGACTGACTGCACTTTTGGGAGTGGTTTGTGTTAAGAGAATTTTCCCCTTGTTCTCTGTCACTTGCCGGGCATGTGTTAATCTGGCCTCTGACTGGTTAAAGACCTGCAAGGTTTCCTGCTAACTAACATTTCCTTCCCCTTCAACTGTTCCCCCCCCACCCCCAGGAAAGCAGCAGGAGAGACAGGAGGGCCTAAGTCAAGACCACAGCTGTGCGCAGAGAGGGCTCAACACAGTGCTCCCTTCTTCGGTCTGATCCAGCTGCTGACCCAGCTGCTGACCGGAGCTCCAGGCTCCCTCCTTCCCCAGTCAGACCCACCATCGGCTGCAGGTGAGGCTGAGTTTGCCTGCCTGGCCTCAGGGGTGAGAAAACAAACTGGGGAGGGAAGCTCTGGAGGGAGGGAGGGAGGGAGGGAGGGGCACGACTTGCTCTGTCCAGGTTTTCCTGACTTGCTTCTGAAAGGGGTTTGCTTCTGGCCTGCTTCACTTAACCCTCTTAACTGACTCCCTTCCAGCAATGCTGGATGTTTTGATTTCAGTATCAATAAGGGGCTTCTGGGTCTAGGAATGACATTTCATGCTGTGACCCTGCAAAGGAGAGAGGAAACCTTGCTAGGGGGCTGGAGCCAGGAGGGAATGGGAAGGTCTGAGCCCAGAGAGAGGGGGAAGGCCTGGGAGATGCTGTGCCAAGAAGGCCCAGGCAGGCATGGAAAGGGCCGGTTCTGGATCCTGCAGAGAGAGAAGGGACCAGAGCTGTGGCTCTGCGGTTCTTGAGAGGCTACACCAGGGAAACATAGGAAAAGAAGTACCTGCAAGACTAGTCTCTTTCTGCACCTTCAAAGCCAAGGCCTTATGGAGCCCACTTTGGGATAGTTTTACGCTCCCAGGTATGTCAAGGCCCTCCAGACCTCTCAGATGTATTAAACTGTTTGCAGAAGGAAGATCTGTTTGGGGCCTGGTTCTCCCCCCCCCAAAAAAATATTCTTGATTAAAATAGCACTTGTGAAGTATATATCTTTCTACAAGGGTTCATTTTTAATAGATTATAATTTATAATCACTTTCAAAATGAACCAAGTACTAATTCAATTAGAGCCCCTTTTGCAATGCTCATCCCAGCCAGGATGGCCTCTAATTCACAGATACCCAGCTTGTAAGCACCAGGAGTAAAGAACCATGGGGTATGACCTGTCCTCACCATCCAAATATACTGTGCCCGTCTCCTCTGGAACATCCCCCAAATGATGGGACTGGAATGCAACACTGGCATGTGCACGAAGCAAGTGTGCAAAGGTGAAAAACCTCACACAGTCTCCTTTCTCTCCCTGACAGAGAGTAGAGAAGCAAGACTGAAGGAATCCAAACCCTGTGCATGGACAGACATGGCTGCTGCTCATCCAGACCAGGTAAAGGATATTTGAAGGGGACACTTTGGGCTTACCAGTGGTACAGATAAGGAGATCCAGCAGGTAGCAGTTACACTGGACAACAAGCTTTAGGGGTGCAACAATCTGAGCTTGACTCTAATGGCCAAAAATGTGAATACCTCTTATATATAAATAATAAAACTATCATGTCGTATATCACTGGAAAGGTCCTCTAATGCAGAACGCAATAAAACAACTGTATTGAAATGTCTGTATTCTATCAAAAGATATGGCCAGCTAACCAGAAATTGCCTATGGAACAAACAATGGATTTCTTTCAATCAAAACTGACCTACGAGATTCATTGCTCTCAGAGCCAATGAGATGTCATCATGATTCTGTCTAGAACTAATAATACAGTCCTGAAATGATAAGAAGTCACTCCCATTTCCCTCCATCATAACACAATTAACCCCTGCTTTCTGGGCAAAAAAGCACTTTCTTCTATCCCAACATCCTTCTCTAATGTTCCTTGAAAAAGCCCAACTAATCTTCCTCTTCCCCGAATTCTCTGCAGAATTCTTTTCTTCATCTCCTTGTGCCAGCTTTCCTTAGGACTCCGTTGTCTGTGGATGTTGGGGGTCGGAGTCCCCCTGTGTAGTTTAAGCCCACCCTCTTTTCAGAGAAAGGAAGTACGCAGATCGTCCTCCTTTTTCGCTTGCCCTGCGGGCATGACTTTAGCTGACTTGCTAAGAGGGCATTTCTCTTTTTTCCTTCAGATCCCCGTTTCATTTGCGGAGATAGCCCTCCATTTCAGCAGTGAGGAGTATGCGCTGCTGAGTCCACGTCAGAGACACCTGTATGAGGCTGTTACGTTAGAAAATCACGAAAACCTCACTTTTGTAGGTAAGAAGGAGGTTTTGGTCCTTAATGTATTGATGCTCTGAATACAAAACTCTTCTCCAATGGTGACTGCCAAGGGGACGGTGATCAGGCTGCGTGAAACTGGCATGGCTGCTTTTACCTGACATCCCTACATTCTCCCCTTTTGGCCAGCCCAGATCTGAAACTCTTGAAGAGGAGCTTAGCCCCTGAAAGGATCTTGTGCCAAGACAGTCACAGAGCAATCCTATCCCCTGGTTAGTCCAGCACATGTTCTGTGCTGGCCTGGGAGTGTTGCAAAAGCTACATCTGCACAAACGCCACCATCTGCACACCACTGCAGGAATGGGTAGATGGGTAAGTTTTGCTGGCCTAGGTTGGTTAGGATTGCACCCCCAGGAACTTAGTTTGTTGGAGCTGGACAACCTTTGAGTAAAGACCTATGTCATCTTCTTACGGTGACAGTTTGCAGGTTTGTGTTCATCACAACCAAAGATTGGTGGATCCCCAGGCATATATGCTTTGGATATGTCTACATGTGCTGTGTACGTTTCTCAGAACTTTTGTGTGTAGAAACTGGTGGAGAATGAAAAAGCAGGCCTGAGTGGCAAGCATTGTGTGATCCAAGAAGTGGGATCAGTCAGATATCCTTGTTCATTTTTGTTATCACTACGTATGTGTCTCTGGAGAATGTGTTTTCACAATGCGTATGCAGACATATGTGTATGTTTGTGTATGTGATGAGAGAACAAGATATAAAAACTTCAGCTTCCTGTCTTTTATGCTTTGTGTATCTGTCTGCCTTGTTGCTGTGATCTTTCATCTCTTCCATGGGCATCCCAGTAAGCAACCCCATTTTGAACCAATGCTAATCAGTATATCAAGCCAGCACTCAGGACTGGCAACCACTTGCCAGCCCTCACCTTTCCAGCCTCCTCCTCGTTTCTCTCATATCAAATAACCAAAAGCCAGTGGTCTAGCCAGTTATTCTGGGAGGGGTGTAGCCATTCAAACAGGAGTGCTGGTCTTGACAGATATACCCTTCAATCCAGAGTAACTACAGGAAGACGTAAGAGGCACTTACTCTGGGATTGCTCTATGGTTTCCCATAGGTTTCCCATAGGTGGCATCATAACTACGTCGGTGTAAAAGGTCCCGTAGTTACTCTGGATGGTAGCCATAGCCCACAACTCTTCAAAAGCAGACTTGAGAACCTTGGTTGGTGGTGCAAAAAACCCCTTTCCCTTCTCTTTCTTTTCCTTGTTCTTTTGCTGTTTCTTATTCCTCCTCTCCAGTAGTGGCCTTTGTGACCTTCCTAGGACTAAAGAAGCAACACATATTACTGTTCAAGCCTCTTACGGCTAAAGGTTTCTGTGGCTATTCACTTCTGGTGAGTCAAAGGCTTATGACTCCCTGTCGCATGGCCATGTGCTGGAGCACCTGCCATGACAAAGCAGCCTTTTTGGCCTCTAATGGGGAGGGTGTGCCACAGCCGGCAGGCCAGTTGGGGGCTCTGTCTTCAGTAGACAAGCTATGGTGGGTCACAAAGCACCTAGAATCATAGAATCCAAGAGTTGGAAGGGACCTAGTAGGTCATAGTCCAACCCCTGCCTGTAGCAGGAAATTCTCCTAGAGCATCTCCGACAGGTGCTGGTCAGGCCTCTGCTTGAAGATCCCCAGTGAGGGAGAGTCCACCACCTCCCTTGGCAATCTCTTCCACTGCCGAACCGCCCCCACCCTCAGGAATTTTTCCCCGATATCCAACCGGAATCTCCTTTCTTGCAGTTTATACCCATTGGTTCTAGTTCTGCTTTCAAAAGCAGCTAAGAACACATGAGCCCCTTCCTCCCTATGACAGCCCTTCAGCTATCTGAAGAGGCCAATCATGTCTCCTCTCAGCCTCCTCTTCTCCAGGCTGAACCCAAGTTCCCCCAACCTTTCCTCGTAGGCCTTCCCTTCCATCCCCCTGATCATTCTTGTCGCTCTCCTCTGGACTTGCTCCAATTTGCCTGCAACTTTTTGCATTTTATACCTGTGTTTTTGGTTTTTATTGCCTTCTCCCTGTTGAAATTCATTCCATTTCTTCTAGCCCAGTATTCCAGTTTATCCAGATCCTCCTGGAGGTTTCTCCTGTCTTGTGTTATGTTTGCTACTCCTCTCAGCCTGGTGTCATCCGCAAATTTGATCAGGCTCCCCCGTATCCCTTCCTCCAAGTCATTGATGACAATATTAAAGAGAACCTGAAAAAGGAGGCTGTCCTTTGATGCCTATGTCTGGCCTAAAGAGCTGTCCCTGTCCTCTGACAGGCACTGGTGAAATCCAAAGGGGTAAGGCTGGCCACTGCACCTGATGGTTTGAAATGGGGTTGAAAGACCACCATGAATGGTCACTCTGTAGACTGTTGGCAGAAAAAGGCAGTGCCTCTCAGGAGCTTTCCCCTGGCCCATTACTCTCCCAGAGAGGTTGCATGGCTCCAGGGCATCGGAGGACAGCGGAGGTCACCACAGACTCCACATGGACATCCCTCCTGCCCACTGTGTGGCAATGAGACCAAGTCCAGTGGCAGCAACTCTATCTCACTGGATTATTTGCAGGAGAATGCAGGCTGAAATAGACCCTCCAGAGCACCCCTTAATCCAACAGACTCACATTGATCCTTCCCAGAGCAAGTTTTGTGTTGCGGGAAATGAACCCATTCCTAATAAGACTTATTGTAGGCTCTGTGATCGAACAGTGATCTGGGCACCCGAATGACTGTAGAACTACTGAGGCTGCAATCCTAAGCTTCAGTTAGACTGGCATAAGCCCCTCCATAAGTCCCTTGCTGGAACTGGGGGTGTGACTAGATCAGACTGGTGAGTTAGGCCAGCATAAACTGGTTAGAATTGCGACCTGTCAAAATCAAACCACTTTTGAGCATCTGCTGCCTTGTGTAGATCTTTATCCTGGGAACCGGGGAGGGGGGTTCAGGAAGGCCATAGCCACAATGCCGAAATCCCCATTAGCTTCCCTGCTCCCTTCCTGATTCAGGGGCACGTGGGTCGTGGACAGAACAGTGACCAAACTGGCTGTTGGTCCTGACAGCATTTCTTTCCTGATTTCTGCAGAATCCATTTGGGACCAGATCAGAAGAAATGGGGAACAGGCTCAGTCTACACAGCAAAGACCCCACACAGTGTTGAGGCTGTTTACAGGACAGGAGTGTGGAAAGACCTTCACTAAGAGAACTGCACTTCAGACCCACCAGAGAACCCACACAAAGGAGAAATGTTATAAGGGCCAACAGTGCGGAAAGAGGTTCAGTATCAGGAAGAGCATTATATTTCATCTAAGACCCCACACAGGGGAGAAACCCTATATGTGCCAAGATTGCGGAAAGACCTTCAGTCATGGTGAGCATCTTAAATCCCACCAGAGAATCCACACAGGGGAGAAACCCTATGAGTGCCAGGAGTGTGGAATAACATTCACTTGGCGTGGGAGTTTTAAGAGCCACCAGAGAACCCACACAGGGGAGAAACCCTATAAGTGCCAGGATTGTGGAAAGACCTTCAGTCATGGTGAGCATCTTAAATGCCATCAGAGAACCCACACAGGGGAGAAACCCTATGAGTGCCAGGAGTGTGGAATAACATTCACTTGGCGTGGGAGTTTTAAGAGCCACCAGAGAACCCATACAGGGGAGAAACCCTATATGTGCCAAGATTGCGGAAAGACCTTCAGTCGTGATGAGCATCTTAAATGCCACCAGAGAAGCCACACTGGGGAGAAACCCTATGAGTGCCAGGAGTGTGGAAGAACCTTCACTCACACTGGGAATCTTGAGAGCCACCAGAGAACCCACACAGGGGAGAAACCCTTTAAGTGCCAGGAGTGTGGAATAACTTTCACTTTGAGTGGGAATCTTAAGAGCCACCAGAGAATCCACACAGGGGAGAAACCCATTAAGTGTCTAGAGTGTGCAATCACCTCCACTCACAGTGGGAATTTTAAGAAGCACCAAAGAATCCACACAGGGGAGAAACCCTATAAGTGCCAGGAGTGTGGAATAACCTTCACTCAGAGTGGGAGTCTTAAGATCCACCAGAGAACCCACACAGGGGAGAAACCCTATAAGTGCTAGGAGTGTGGAATAACCTTCACTTTGAGTGGAAGTCTTAAGAGGCACCAGAGAACCCACACGGAAGAAACCCTATAAGTGCAAGGAGTGTGGAAGTACCTTCACTCATAGTGGGAGTCTTAAGAGCCACCAGAGAACCCACACAGGGGAGAAACCCATTAAGTGTCTAGAGTGTGGAATTTGTATTGCTAGCCTTAAACACCACCAGAAAACCCACAAGGGAGAAACTGTATGTGTTGGGAGTATGGAAAGTGTGGTGTTCTGACAATCCACTGACAATCCACTCAGCAGTGAATCCTTCCACAGCCGATGCCTGTTAACCTTGTGCTCTGCCTGGATCTTTGAAAAGTGCCTGTTATTTCTTCACTGCTTGTGTGGAGATGAAGTTCTTTCACTATTCCTTTAAAAAAAGGAAAATGAAGTGTATCCCGTTTCCCCCATTAGTCTGTTCTTGTGACTCTGGACTCTGCTCTGGTCAGTCTTTGTCTAGATTTGGTCCCAAATCTGCACACATCTTAAATCCAGCACAAATACTCACAAATCATGAGCTGCCATTTTAACCGACCCAAGAGACACACACTATTGAGTTGGTTTCCGTCCTTATTAGGGAATGTTATACCATCCTAATACTTCCCTTATAAATGCTTGCCTACGCTTTCTTGGTTTCCGCAATCAAAAGAAATCTCAACTCTGAAAAACTTAACTGTGTCCTAAAACTTAACTGAGTCCTAAACTGTGGTGCAAACACTCCCCCCAGAGTCAGATTGTACCCATCCTTTTCGTGTCCTCAGAAAGCACAACCGGAGATACTGACCCCAAGCGTTGAAGGGGTGCAGGGAGTGGCTGCCCCACATCCTGGTCAGTTTCTAATCAGCAGAGTAGGGTCCTTGCTTGTAGGTCTGTGAATGAGGGAAAGGATTTGGATCAAGTGCAGTTGGTTGATTCTTGTGGCCGCTGCTGGGTCCCAGGAGTGCCGATAGAGAAGCCACTTGTATCCTGTGCATTGGCAGAGGAACAGGCTTGGGGAGAGAAATTTAGAAACTCTAGTTCACCCTCTTCCTCGACCCACTCCCGTTGCTCACTGGTACCACTAGATAGCCTGAGTGCAATTTGTTGCTGCTGAGAATCCGAGGGTCTTCCACTGGGTGCAGCGCCACAGAATGGTGAAAAAACTACCCTCCACCGGCCAATCAGAATGATAGCAAAAAATTCCTACTCGGCTCCAAAAAGGATTATTGAGAATTCCTCAATAATCAATTAAACCAATTAATAATCCAATAATAAATGGCAGACCTCAAACTTGAACTGGGGTTAATTTTAAGACCCCCCCAACGCCTGCCACATGGCTATGGGTAAAGAGCTGACAGATCTGTATGGGCTCCCAGGCGAAAACCTGGTACCAAGGTTATGGCACAGGTGGGGGTGTGCCCGAAAAATCCAACCTCAGTCCCTGGCGGGGCGAGACCAGATGGTCAACCCCCATGCCAGCAGGTTGCCCGCTTTCAATCTCCAGCAGGATGGGACCGGGTAGCCAGGCAACAGTCGGATCCGACCCACTCCCCCCAGTTGGGGTGAGGGGTAATGGGGGCGGAACCCGATTAAATGGGTATGGCCTAAATCAGTACACGCCAACCCTGGTACGCAGGTTTTCTCCCGGGGGCCCATACAGATTTGTCAGCTCTCTACCCATAGCCATAGTTAGGGGTCTTAAAATTAACCCCAGTTCAAGTTCAAGGTCTGCCATTTATTCATGGAGAACAGTCCTAGTGTGAAAACCTGAATAAGGCTACAATCTTAACCACACTTTCCTGGGAGTAAGTACTTCCTAACACAATGGGACTTTCTTCTGAGTAGACATGCTTAGGATTGCACTGTAAGGTCAATCATTTGTCTGTACACCCCAAAAGTGCGCCAGACAAGGCATTGTGGGATTTTGCACACAAATCTGATGGAGGGCTGTGTAACCTGGAACCCGTGGGAGGGCAGACTCCTAAACTGGAGGAGATCATTATCCAGGGATAATTGGTGACTTTTTTATTATTATCGCCTTTAATCATGACAGACTAAACAGTATGTCCCTATTTCAAGCGGCACCAGTCATGACAGACCTGCCTCCTGCCAGCGTAGCAATGCATTCTAAAGTATTTGTGAGACATCGGATATTGAGGTGCGTTTGCTCTGTAAGACCCTTCTTTTCAGATACGTTGATTTCAGAGACATTTCTTGACATTTTCCAAGATTTTCAAGTATGGGAACCTGAACCCATCAAGAACATCCCTTTTGCATCCCAAAATGCAAAAAAGAACCTCATCCCAAAAAACTCATCTGGTCAGCATCTGCCATGTGCTAATCAGTATTAAGCATTGATAGCAAAAGGGTGGCCAATGTGAATGTCTTTGTGAATCGTGGCCCGCATGGAGCACTCCTCACCCTCCTTCCTCCCCAAATTGTTCCCTTTTTGTATCAGTGCAACAAATACAAGCACATACACGCTCTCAGCACAATATCTGAATCACAGCCACACCAATAAGATTTCATTACTCTCGGAGCTGGGTGCGACAGCCTCCAGGGAAAGACCTAGAATGGATCATGGGACCCATTCTAAGAAGTGGAACCACAGACTACAGTCCAGCACCCGGCAATCAAATCCTCTTCACCAGAGATACCTACCACAACCAGGTGTATCTTCAGCTGAATTCTCCGACAGCTGCGGACACAGCCAAGTACTGCAAGGTCCACAGTGGTGCAAAGCAATAGAGCAGTCATGCAAAACCCACCTAACCAGAGCACAAACCCTTCACTGCTTCTCCCAGCTGGTTTTAGAGAAGACGGGAGAATTGATTCCAACCAAACATCTTTCTGAGGTCTCTCTTACCTTGATGGTCCCAGATTTCCAGATGGTCTCATGCCTGCATCCCTGATAGCCTTCAAGCACCCTGCCATTCACCTCTACCTTCTCCTTCATCAAACCATGATTCATAGTGGTGTTAACCATGGGCTCTTCTAAACAGTCCTTGACAGCCCTGATGCCGGGGCTGGCCTGATGTCTGCCAACACCTGCTGTCATCGCTTGACTCATCTGTGGAGGAGGAGGATGAGTGCCAGGATCAGGCACCTGTTTCCTCTGGTCACTCACAGGCCTTCGGGAAGGAGCTGGCGGTACTGGGTGAGTAGTTTGGAAAGGGCCTGCTTCCCCCATTGCCCTGCCGCCATCTCCAAGGCAGGATATCCAGGGCGGCTGTGCTGCTGCCAGGCACATTGAATAAGGCAGCCAAACCTTACTTCACTGAAGCCCTACTAAAAATGGACTGAGCGGCCCATCAGTGCGCCGGGCGCTGCACCTGGCATGGCCAGACCTGGTTGACTCTTGCTTGGCTGCCTCTGTTGAGCAGGGAGACCAGAAAGACCCTTCATCTGGTCACCTTTTGAGTAGGGAGGTGAATGATTCTGGGACCCCCTCCCCCAGTAAAACTGGGTCAGGGAGATTTCTTTGTAGAAACAGTTTAATCCAGTATAATACCAAATTTACTGAAATCTAAACCATTCTCAGTTGAATTCAGAGCACAATCCTAACCAGGTCTACTCAAAATGACACATTCCTGTCCCATTGAACAAAATGGGGCTTACTCCCAGGAAAGTGTCTTTAGG
Source organism: Cryptoblepharus egeriae (assembly GCA_030015325.1). NCBI lineage: Eukaryota > Metazoa > Chordata > Lepidosauria > Squamata > Scincidae > Cryptoblepharus > Cryptoblepharus egeriae. The sequence continues at coordinate 107,333,547 of JAREYC010000004.1, read as the reverse complement.
TTTGCAGCCTTAGAGCACAATCCTAACCATGTCTACTCAAAAGTCAGCTCCATTGTTTTCAATGGCTCTTACTCCCAGGAAAGTCTTTAGGATAGCAGCCTATGTCTCCAAAATCATGGTGTGCATTAGATTTGATGGAACTTTAGATGCACGTAAATAAGGTATTTTTATTATAAGTATAGGGGCAAAATCCAGAGCAGTTATGGGTCCACGCAGTTACGTCACGCTCTAGCGTTATCTTATGGAAAGTCAACTGCTCCAGAGCAAAGGGCTTAATTTGACTTTAGGATAAGGGTCTAGGTCTTATTATACTGCACTGTAATAAAAATGTGACATAAACCCCGTATTGTTTAAAATAGTGCAATTAGGTAAAGATAATAAAGATCATAGATAGGTCATACCTAATAGTACAATTAGGTAAAAATTGCATATTGTCATATTATTACATACCTCATTATTTTATACAGTAAAATTAAATTTTTCACCTTTGCAGCTGTGCACTACAATTGCCAGCACACAATTTTTTTAATCCCAAGCCTTTTAAAATTTGGGCTTGCAATAGAAATTGGGGTGCACGTTAGATTCAGTGGCACATAAGATTCGACTAAGTACAGTATAATGGAGGATTGTGGATCAGGTGGCAGAGAATGCCAAGCAAGGTTTTGGAGCCCTAAATTGTACTCGCCACACATTGTATCTTAGGCTTGCAGATGACTTATAAATTTCTGCCTGCTTTGGACTGAAATTGGAACGAGGTGCTGGATCTCATTTGGTGATCCTGCCGCTATCACACAAGTCACCAGACCTAGTGGAGGTAACAGTTGGGGCAACTCAGGAACAGCTTGGCACATAAATGCTGATGATCTGCGTAAAGTACTATAGGACCCTTGTGGACACCACTGCACTGAGCACTGCAGACCAGCCAGGAAATGTGCATCAGACCTGCCATGGACCCTGCCATGGACAAAAAATAACTGTCAGGGCATATCTTGAGCACCATGATGGGTGTGCGTCAGACAGAGCAGATCTGGAAGGCACTATCTGGCACAGCATCTCCTGCAGCAGCCCCATGAAATGAGCGGGGTTGCAGACAAGCAGCGTGTGGCACTGCAGACTGTTGCAAACGTGTGTGTTGCATGCTAGTGCCCTTGCACTGGAGAACAGTCAGGAGGATCGTGCCCTGGGATGGGACTCATCAGAGGGGAGGCAAGCGAGAAGTGTGATTCCTAAATAAACCGGAATCACTGGGGCTTGCGCATACGTGGAAGACAACTGGCAGGCTTGAGCCGCTGGGAAGTGGGTGGCCGCCCTGGTGTTAAAAATATCCCAGCAGGAAGTGCCTGCAGCAGGGACCAGGGAAGCAGGGCAAGCAATCAGGTCAGCAGCTGCTTCCCTTCATATTGCTCAGCAGGATGAAAACAGAGACCCTTGCAATATTCAGGATCATGGCCGTCCCATGTTTCTCTGAGGGTTTACGATGCATCAATGCATCCCTGGCACATGATGCTCCTTTACTCTCCAGGACCCTGATGGCTGCCAGGTTTGGGTTGTGCTCAAAGAGAAAGACCATTGAGACCCTATGGGTTGGGTGGCTGCCTGTATGTTTGGGTTGTGCTCAAAGAGAAAGACCATTGAGACCCTATGTGCTGTTACTAGCCATTGCAAGTGAGCTTCAGCTGCATGTGAAATAGGGTTGCATGTTCTTTCTTCCAGGTAATTAACCTTGGGCCCAATCCACTGGGCCATTCTGCACAATTGCCACATCACAAACACTAGCCATATATTGTCTTCCACAGTAGTACTGTTGTGCAATCCCTAATCATGTCAAGTAAGCTTGAACATGGGGTGTGATGCTGGTTTGCCTCTGGTGCACCCCGGATAGCACAAAGGTGTGAACTAACCCACCAGCAACAGTTGGCAGCCAGACTACATTGAAGAATTGGTGACAGTTGGCAGCCAGAGATCAATGTGGAATTCCTGGCTCCGAAAACACATGGCAATGGAGCATTAATATCTGGTTTACCATAAGTCCATGTATTTGACATATACTAAATAAAACGTGAACATGAGAACATCCTATGGCTGGGTCCCCATAGGTAGGATCTGCTTGTCTTTCTATTGCCTTTAATGGCACCAAAGATCTCTGGCCTGCAGAAGGAAATCCTGTAAATGCAGCCAGAATTTCACAGTATTTAAGTATTCAATCCTTATTTGTCCCTGAGCTTAGGGCGTCCGGGACACACGTAATCCACATATCCATCCTTGGGGGGGGGGGGGACAGCACAAAAACACCCGGACACAGCATGGACTCTTGGCAGCTCCAGTAATGCGTTGCTGAATTGTTGTGACTCGAGGTTTTTTCATCATTATTTTGAAGTTCACGCTTCCTGCGATGGGTGGGCAATTCCTGATCTTCTTCCTCCGCCTCCGCAAGGGAAACTGAAGTCAGAAGCTGTGCATTTCAGGTTCTGGGTGTGAACGGCCACCAACCCCTTCCACCCACAAGGAAGGAAAGTGTGAGTTCAAAGAGTGACCCGGCAGCAGGATGCAGCTGTGCTGCCCGACCCGGCAACACCAGGGTGTGCCCGCCGGCCATTCATTTTTGGAGAAAGAAGAACCCACAGGAAAATTTAGCTGGAGGAACACTGTGGGGTGGTGGATGTTGTGGGACATCTGTTTTGTGGGTGCAGTTAACACAATAAATATTCCAGTCTACTGTTGTTGGGATGATCAATCCTAAGAAAACAGTAGCCAAACTCTCTTTTGTGAATATAATCAAGGAATTTGTTCCCTGACCTTCTTCTAGAAAGACTTTTCAAGAACTGTGCCTAGAATTCACCATCACAAGATGTGGTGATGTTCATTTGCTTAGGATGTTTTAAAAGGCATGATTGGACATCTTCATGACAGAAAGCCTTTCTACTGCTTTTAGTGATGATGAAACCTCCAGTTCTGGGGCAGTCTATCTTTAAAACCAGTTCCAAAGAGGATGGGAAAACTATACCTTTCTTTAGTTCTGTATATTTCCTACTACAAGTGTCCCTTCTTATCCACTAGGGTTCTGTTCTAGAACCTCCCATGGGTAAAGATACAGTGGAAAAATATATTTAGGGGAAAATCCAGAGTAACTACCTTGCCGCAGTATAAGAACAACTTACTCTGGATTCTAATATGAATTTCCCATAGGTTTTCACTAGGTGGTGCAGTAACTAAAGGTGGATGTAAAATCTCTTACTTGCTCTTGCAGTTACTCTGGATTTGGGGGTTAAAGACCCATTTACAGATTCTTCCTCCTCCATTGCTCCTAATGTAATAAGGCTGTGCCTCTGTATCCTTAGAGTTTGATTCCGGGACTCCCTACTGATACAAAAAGATGTGTTAAATAAAATTAAAAATGTGTCCCTTAACAATTGTTTAAAAACAGCTTTTCTTCCTGTTGTAGAGACGCAGTTGGCATTTACAAATGCAAAGGATTCCTGCCTTTTACTGGCTCAGTTGAAGAATGGAATGACTGCTTGCATGACTGCAAATCTACAACAGGAAGAAAAGCTGTTTCTTAAACTATGATTTTTAGTGATTTGGGTTGTGTCAAAACTATGGATATAAATCTTGGTGGGATCTGAATATTATATTTCATTCTACAGTTTCTTCTGTTGCCCTTCTTGTGGTTCCTTTGATCCTTACAGACACTCCTTTACCTGGCCTTGATCTCAGGGTAGGGCTCATCTCTTTGCTGGGATCAGGACCTTGGCCCCACATCCCCTCCTCAAATAAGAAGGCACAGCCCCTCTGAACAGGAACGTGGTGGAACTGAATGAACCCAGGATGGGCCCACCAGATGCAGGGGGCACAAGCACATCCTGGCCACGTGAATGGTCTCCAAACAACTTGAGCTTTATTGAAACAAGACAAGGACAGAAAGTCTGGTGACCAAACACAGCGTTTTACAGGTGAATAAATTAAGAATGAGAACAGCACCAAGCAGACCCCCACATCTTCTTGTCCCCTCCCTCCAAACCATGTCAAGACCACAGCGGAGCCAGCCTGCTGGGTCCATTTCCTGGCATACATAGCTGAAGCGGCCCCCACTGACCCCATCCAGATTTGCCTGCAACGTGGGGCACCAGAAGGCAGCTTACAATTCCTGATCTGCCAACTGGAGAAGTCTACATTCATTTTCCACTTAGGAGGGGACACCATCAGCCACTCCAGAGCTTCCAGAACCTTCCCTTCTGGGTCTGGTCCCCTACACCATAACTACAGATTCCTCCAGTGAAAAGCAGAAATCCATTTTGTGTTAAGGTGCTGAAACCCTTAGCAAGACTCAGAATTGGGCAATCCACATAGATGAAACAAGAGTCCATTTTGGGGGGGGGAATCATCTGATCCTTCCTCTAAATACCCCCAGGCTTCTCTGAAAGCCCCTGGAGTTGCAATCCTAAGCCCCCCCCCCATGAGTCCTGGGGGTGCTCAGACATGCACTGACCTTCCCACACTCCTACAGGAATGGGGCGATGAGTGAGTTGTGCTGGCCAAAATCGGTTAGGATTGCACCCTGAGGCGCTAGTGCAGGGGTCTCCAAAGTTCTTGGCAGGAGGGCCACATCATCTCTCTTACACTGAATCGGGGACCAGAAAACAAATTTACATTTCAAATTTGAATAAATTTACATATAAGAATGGAGTAGATTACAAGGCTTGCCCAAGGATAGAAGGGTCTTGTTGGGGGAAGGGGCTAGTTGAGGACTGAATCTGGCCCTCGGGCCGGGGTTTGGAGACCCCTGCTCTAGAGCACCAAATTTGAGATATTGAGACAGTTTCTGGAGTGGCTGAGGTTCCGAACCTCTGTGTCTCTCCATCACGACCAAGCCCGGTTCTAGATCTGCTTCTGGAACAGACTCTGATCTGCTTCAATGCCAAGACTGGCAAATGTTAGAAAGCAGCAGTGCTTTGGCAAATTGCAAATATAGACAGTCAAGACAGGTTTGGCCAGCAAAATAAACTTAAAGAAGAACAGAAAATATACTGGATTTACTCAAATCTAACGCTCACCTTTTTCAGCCAAATTTTATCTCCAAAATCAGTGTGCATTTGATTTGCTGCTTACCTGGGTGCAAGTAAATGTGGTATTTTGATGATAAGTATAGGGTGCGTATTAGGTTTGATGGCACATTAGATTCGAGTAAATACGGTATTAACATTCCTCAAGAACGTCTTTGATATACAAGCACATCACAGATATGGCGATACAAAGGCATCCCTGTAAGTGACGAAGGTTCACAACAACATAGGCATGGAGAAGAACAACAAGCTGTTTTGGGGGAGAAAGGGAAGATTTGAGATTTCTAAGTGGGGTCAAGTCTTTCCCAAGGTGTTGTCTCCTCCTCCAGCAAAGGGATTTTTCCCGCCACGTTGCAAACGGGGTCTGGGAAAAAAGTCCAGCCCATTTCCCAGCTGCGTTTCAAGCAATCAGCAAAAATAATTCTGCATGCACCTTAAGTACACTTGTGAGAGCCACAAGTTAGCTTGTTGTAGAGAAGCTGCCTGCCCCATTTGCTCTGCCTGCAGAGCTGGGCTTCCTGGCACGTGCCATGGGTCCCCCACCTCGATCTCTGAGAGGGGAGCAATCTCTCCAGGGCTGTCCTGGATGTGATCAAGAGGGGCAATGGCTGCCTCCTACTTGTCTCTTTCAGGTCTTGCTCCCCACCAGCCCCCACTTTGGAAATACAGGAATGACATTTCCAGGGAAACATTCAAAATCTGCTGAAATAGCCACATCAGGAACTTCTGATGTGTGGGAAGGCAGATCCTCTGCACCAGCGTCCTTCAAAAAGTGCCACGTGGGTGGAGACTGCTTGGGTGCCACCCACAGCCGTGGCACTTTTCAAAGGACTCTGGTGTGGAGGATCTGCCTCTTTCCCCACTGCACATCCCTGGAAGAAACTGGCCTGAGGGATGTCAACAGCAAACACAAAACACAAACCAGCACCAAGAACAGTAATCCCTTGCCTTTTCTCCACTTAACTTTCATCGCTTTGCTCTTTCAACCTTTTCTCAATTATCACCATGCTTCCAATTCTGTCCCCTGCTTTCCTCTTCCATCCAATTTCATCCCATCTTCCATGATGTTCGCTAATATCTGTGACATTTATTTTCCTTTTATTACTTGCCTTTGCATGCATTCACCTGAATTATACAGCAGTTAATGTTTTTTCACCAACCAGCTCAAACAAACAGGCTCTGCTTTGACACTCACCCATTTTTTGACTTGCATTCCTGCTCTGTTCCCTAAATGGACAAAAGGGCAAGGGACTGCTGTACTGCTGGTGCTGAAGACCAGACATAGAAGATCGAAAGGTCCACATCACGAGGGCATGGAGAGGGACCTGCCACCTCCACCCCTCACCCAGGACTTGGTAGAGATGAACGTGGCAGGGCAGGAGAGGACGAGGAATTCACTTTCTGCTCAGCAGAGAGTGGCGTAAGGCCGGTTGAGCACCTGGTAGCGGATCTTGGTGTTGGTGATGGCGCCGTGTTTCTGCCGCAGGTGGAGCCGCAGTTGGCTTTTGTGGCGGAAATCCACATTGCACTTTTCACACTGGTAAGAAGAGACGGGTTGTTTTTAAACGTTGCATTTTAACGTTGCAAGAAGAAAAGTTGTTTTTAAACGTTGCATTTTTTTGCAATGTAATTTTAATGGTTTTTAATGTATTTCCTCAATCTTGATATTTTTAACGATGATGTTTTTAATTGATTGCACTTTATTGTGAGCCACCTTCAGTCTTACGAATTAGACGGCATATAAATAAAATTATAACAATAATAAAAGTTGAGGGTAACACACTACTGGTATTCAATTGAAACGTGATGCTTTATGGTGAATTAGAGGGAACTCACTCTATCCCTTCATGTTATCAACTTCACAGTGAGTGATGAAGCTCACTGGAAAGGGAGTGTGGCATAGCAGTGAGAGCGTCAGATTCCCCACCCAGCTGTGAACAGTATTAGATGAGCTTAGGCCAGTAACCTACCTTACAGGGCTGTTGAGAGGATTAGAAGGGGAAATGATACAAAGCTCCTTAACTCCAAGTGGTTTGTAGGAGGGGTTGGAGACAATAATAAGAGTATATTGTGCAGAAAACATAGTTTAATGATGGAAATGTCTAGAATGAAAAATGGAGGATATAATCCTTCAAGGTTTGTATATGGCTCTGTTTTGCTCCCCCAGGTTGGAACAGCTCTGGAGGGGAGAGGCCCCCTCCAAGACTGAATGCTCTGCCCCCTCTAGCTATGCCACTACTCAGGAATCAGCCGTATACTGCACTCCAGAACTTCCCAGGGAGCACAGGATTCCTGCTTTCAGCCTTTCCCCTGAACTGCTATGTTTTGGTAAAGAAATTTGGGCACCGGAAGTGGCGCAAATAAAATAAAATTCATTATGCCACTTTTCCCTAAGAAGCAATTGCAGGGGATGGCACCCCTCTTTGCCCTAAATACTTGCTTACGCTTTGCCTGCAAATATCACTGCAGGTTTATTTCTGCAGTGATCTTATGAAAGGCAGGAATATTTGGATGTATGGATTCCAAGTACATACTTGGAGCAGAGTCACGGGAATAGACCTTTTTTGCCCTTCCTTGTCCCCCAAAGCCTCAGGATCCCACTTGTCCTCCTCTCCCCCCACCCCACTCACATGATACGGCTTCTCTCCGGTGTGGATGCGAATGTGGCTCTTGAGGGTCTGCAGGTGTCGGAAGCGGGTCCCGCAGGTCCCGCACGGGTAAGGCTTTTCCCCTGTATGGATCAGGATGTGGGCCCGCAGGTGGGCAACCTGGAAGAAGAGGAAAATTTGTTTTTATTTATTCAGTTTATATCCCATCTTTCTTCCTAGGAAGGAAACCAAATTGAATAAAGGACATCCTCTCTCTCCTTCCATAATTCAAGCTTCCAGAATTCAGGCTTCGGAAGGCTAGTCCTTGTGGACAGGAGACAAGATGCCTCCCTTCACCCCTGCAATGACTGCCAGCACCAGAGCCACATATGGAGTCTGGACCCAACACCAAACAGATGAAATCCAGAGTGAGCGACATGTGGGTCAGACTTGGCCAGGAGGGACCTGTGGGGTAAGTCAATGCTGGAGTCAGGGAAGACTTCGTTGGTCTCAGTTCTTTATTTTGGAGCATTGAACACAAAAATAGAATTTGTTCTAATTGCCAATCTTTTCCCGTGACTTGATTAGACTCAAAGAAGCATAGAGTTGGAAGGGACCCATGAGGTGATCTAGTCCAACCCCGCCTGTAGCAGGAATCCTCCTACCTAGAGCATCTCCGACAGGTGCTTGTCAAGCCTCTGCTTGAGGATCTCCAGTGAAGGAGATAAAACAAATTCCTTCTTACCTGCACAAAGCAAGATCCACACGTTTCGCACTTGTAGGGCTTCTCCCCAGAGTGGATGCGCAAATGGGTCTTGAGGTTGGCCGGCCGGTTAAACTGTGCTCCGCAAATTCCGCAGCGATATGGTTTCTCCCCTAAGGATGGGGGAAAGGCTTGGACCTCAACCGCCGGAGCAGCAACATTTTGCTTTCTGACAGACACCCATCTCACTCTCCCCGTGCTTAGGATTATCCAGCTTATTATTGGATGTACACTTGAGGGCACTTGAAGAGGGTCAAGAACATTGGAGGACTCTTGCTCATGGATCAGCCCTTCCAGCCCCACATCCTGTTTCCCACAATATCCAACCAAAAGTTCCTGACTAATAATAACCACTATTCGACCCTTCCTTCCCCCTGGGCTTGGATCACTCTCTTTGCTTGCTAAAGCCATCTGAGCTGACAGCGATTCCATCTCACAAATGCCACACTTTAATTACTCGTATTCACTTGAATCTAATGTGCCATCAAATCTAAAGCACAACCCGATTTTAAAAGGCTATTCTAACCCCTATTTTATTTATTTGAAAAGCTTACTGGCAATTGTAATGTGCAGCTGCAAAATTTAATATTACTGCAAATAACAAATTATATTATAATTTTATGACAACAAGTTTATGTTATGACTTTTACCTTTTTATACTAAAACAATGGGATTATATTACATTTTTATTACAATATAGTAAACTAAATACTGATCTGTATTTATTTGAATCTAATGCACCATCAAATCTAATGCGCACCCTAATTTTGGAGACTAAAATCAACTGATAAAGGTGCACTTTAGATTTGAGTAAATATGGTATTATGGTATTATTTGATTAAATATAGTATTATAGTTTGGTCTTCTTTTTTGCCAGGTTCCAACTACAAGGGGTCAATGCAGAGCTAGGCCTGCTGCCCCACTTCATCTGGCCTCACTATAGCCCACAGAACAAATTTCCCAGCCCTACTGAAAACCACCTGCAGATGGCATCCATTAATCTCCAAAATCAGGGGGTACACTAGATTTGATGGCGCATTAGAGTTGAGTAAAAATGTTATTTTGATTATAAGTATAGATCACAATTTACTTTAACAGTTTACTACATTGTAGTAAATGTGCAATGTAAACCTATTGTTGTATAAAGTAGTGCAATTACGTAAAAATTGTAACATAACCGCATTGTTATGCATTAACCCTACAATCCAGAGTAACGACAAGTAGACGTACGAGGCACTTACTCTGGGATTGCTCTATGCATTTCCCATAGGTGGCACAGTAACTACATTGGTGTACTCTGGATTGTGGCCGAAGAGGACTGGAGCTTCCAAGTCACGAGCTTCCTCTTTATTCTGCATTGGTTCGACCTGAACTTGAGTCCTGTGTTCAGTTCTGGGCACCTCACTTGAAGAAAGATGCAGCCAAACTGGAGCAAGTCCAGAGGAGAGCGACAAGAATGATCAGTGGGGTGGAAGGGAAGCCCTACGAGGAAAGATTGGGGGAACTTGGGATGTCCAGCCTGGAGAAGAGGAGGCTGAGAGGAGACATGACTGTCCTCTTCAGATACCTGAAGCACCTGTCGGAGATGCTCTAGGAGAATTTCCTGCTACAGGCAGGGGGTCGGACTAGATGACCTATTGGGTCCCTTCCAATTCTAGGATTCTATGATTGTCATTATCATTGTCAAATTACTAATTGCTGTATGGAGTAAAATTAAATTTTGCACATGCTTTGCAGCTGTGCATTCCAATGTGCATTCCAATTCATAGAATCATAGAATCCGAGAGTTGGAAGGGACCTAGTAGGTCATCTAGTCCAACCCCCTTCCTGTAGCAGGAAAGAGCATCTTCCTAGAGCATCTCCGACAGGTGCTCTGCTTGAAGATCCCCAGAGAGGGAGAGTCCACCACCTCCCTTGGCAATCTCTTCCACTGCTGAACCTGTTCCACTGTTTCAATTGCCAGTACAAATTTTAAAAAATCTCAATCCTTTTAAAATAGGGGTGCACATTAGATTTGATGGTGCATTAGATTCAGGTAAATGCATATATTTTAGATCTTCCAGATAAATCTGTTTCCAAGTCCCAGAAGGGACATACCCATTGGCGCAAACAGATGAGGGATTCACTGCAGTGCCAATTTCCAGGATCTGACTGTGGCGTATGTATATAGAAGCAAACAAACAATACCAGCCTTGGGCATGTATATGCAAAGCATCCCTCCCTGCTGAGTAACTGCATCTGGTTTACTGCACTTACTCGGTTACTCTGTAGGAGAGCTGTAACTCTGTACATGCCCAAAGGGACTGCTGTTTGAGCTCTTGCTGCATGCATTGGATGAGCCAAGGCTGAGTTGCTATTCTGGCATTATCTCCTTAACAGGTCAAGCATCAGCTGCTCCCCCCCCCCCCCAACTCACCAGTGTCACAGGAGTCTCCCAGGTTCACAGAAGCGTCCTCCAGGGAATGGGTACAGAGCACAGGGGGCTCCTGGTGGCAGATGGAGCAACGGGATTCAGCTGGAGGCAGCCTGGGAGAAGCAAAATGGGTCGGTGGGTCAGGCTGTGTCTGGGTTTGCCACTGCGGCCATCAGTCCCTCCATGCCAGGCTTGTCACCTGTGCTTTAAGGCTGAAGGGCAATATGCACATCCATGTGCCAGGAAAAGAGGTACCCCGGGCCCGAGATGTGCCAGGACAAGGCAAGCCACCCTTCTGCTTTGAGACCCTTCTGGATAAACCCAAGTGTGGGAAAGGTGTGTAGTTCCAAAGTTGATGTCGAAAGTGCCTTTTTCAGGCACTTGCCCAGAAAACCCCAGACAGGTTTGGGAGCACATACAGTTGCCACCCTGTGGCAAAGAAATTCACTCTGCACATGCTCAGAGGTGCATCTTCCCGCCATCCCAAACACTCCAAGGTGACAGATGCAATCCGATGGAGATATTAAAGGATGGTGTTGTGCACATGCTGAGAGGCGCTCTCCTTTGAGAGGTGCTCAGGTACTGGATCGTGGCATTCAGATCAGATCCAGGATCAGATCATGTGTTGGTGCTTGCAGAAATCTTGGAAATTTAAGCCCATTTATTCATTATTCCAAGATCCATCTCTAATCTGTTTATTTAAATTTAATATTTAAAATATGTTTTCCGGCTCTCAACATTGTGCCAGGTATTTGATGTGGCTGTACGGCCAAAACATTTAGAGACCCACGCTGCTTGCGCTCACCTGTGGAAGGGGCTCTCTTTTTCAGAGATGCTGGAGTCTTCGTCACTGCCAGCCTGGTGGTGGGGTTCAGGGGGGTCCTGCTTCCCCTCTCGTTGCATGGAGTTGAGGACAATAAATCGGTATTTCTTCCAATTGCAGGCTTTGGAGGTGGGGATCGGGACGCAGCTGCTTGACTCGCAAGGGGAGGCTGCCTGCCCAGGAGGAGAATCACCCCCATCTCTGGGAGACACCGTGGACCCCAAATCTTTGTCTTTGGGGCAATAGGATCCAGGATGGCCAGAGCCGCCAGCTGTTTCTTCAATCTGTTTTGGAAAACTGGCTGTGGCTGATCCCCCTTCGTCTCGGAGAGGTTGGAATCTGCGGTGGAGGAAACCAGGTGCTTCTGGAGCTAAGAAGAGGGTCACCCGATCGTAGCTGTAAGGATCATGGGAATATCAATAGGGTTTAGTTTTACTGAATCAAAAGATCACTGACCACCCCCACCAAACTCCACATCCCCAAATCCCCCATGAACTGTGTAGAAGTGGAAACTGGCTCTATGACATCCCATTGTCATTTGGGGAACCTGCCCATCTCCCTGGGGCTGCCTGCTTTATACCACCCCCTCCCCAGAAATGGTGCTGTCATTCAAACATCAAACCAACTACCGTATTTACTCAAATCTAATGCACCATCAAATCTAATGCACACCCTATCCTTATTATCAAAATACCATATTTACTCAAATCTAATTAACCATCAAATCTAATGAGCACCCTGATTTTGGAGACTGAATTTGCCTGGAAAAGGTGAGTGTTACCTGGCCTGGATGAAGCGATGGCAACTTTCTACCACATGTTCCATCTGCAGGTAAGAGGCAGCGGCCAGGACTGCTGGGACCGTGTCTGGCGTGAGCAGAAGGCGGGACGTGTACATGAAATCCAGGAGAGCCTGGAATCCAGCAGGCTCAATGGAGCTTGGAAGGGTCAGCACACTCACTTCATGGCCTCCCTGGCCCAGGAAGATGGAATAGAAGAAGCCACTGCAGGAGGGAAAGACACCATCAGAAACAGGGAAGAGAGGCAGGGAAGAGGAGCAGTGTGGCACAGTGGTTAGTGTGCTAGTTTTGGCACAGTTGAGACAGCACATAGTCCCCCTTGCTCTCTAATTATAGTGGTACCCCAGACCACTGTATGCTATGAATGACTTCAGTCCCACTCCTATAGGTAAGGATTGCGGATAAGGTAAGGAACTCTACCCATGGCTCATATGGCTGCCCAGAGTCCCAGCCATGTGCTCCAGAATGAGTGTAGCCAAGCCACATGGGCATGAGTGTTGCCACCTGAACTTTTTCTGACACCCCAGCTCACCTCACTGTGGCACATACCCAAGTTTTTCTCCTCTGTATGCAGCTCAGAAAGCGATGTGGGTCACCCCATCCACAAGCAACCAGAATCCACTTCTTCTAAGTCACTTGCATCGTGATTCCCCCAACATTGGCATTTGTGGATCCCGTTTGCCCTGATGCCCACCACGAGAGATTCCTCACTTTTCTCCATCCATAAATGCCACAGCATGACGGCGCATGGAGGGGAAAGGAGAGGGTCACTCTCACCTGCAGGCAGTGAGGACTGCTTTGTGGGCCTGCAAGGGACAGCCTCCCACCCGCAGGGTGACATCCGTGAGAATGTGTTGCTTGCGCAGCTCGTTCAGGTTCATCAGGACATCGCTGGAGTGACGTGTGAACTCGCGCACATAGCTCCCGGCCATTGTGCCTGGGATGTGGAGAAAAGAAGAACGAGGATTTCAGACACGGAACCAAGCCTTCCTTTGCAAAGCCTAATAATGGTGGGTCCTGACGTGATTTGGTGGGTCCTGACATGTGGTTTCCAATCCACAATTTGGACTAACACACACGAAGAAACAAATACCTGTATTTTCTCAAATCTGTTAGGCACCTTTTCCAGCCAAATTTATTGTGCAATCCTAAGCATGTCTACTCGGAAGTAAGTCCCACTGTGTTCAATTGTACTTACTACCAGGAAAGTGTGGTTAGGATTGCAGCCTCAGTCTCCAAAATTTGGGCCCACAGTGCGCATTAGATTCAACGGTGCATTAGTTTGGAGTATTAAAGTATTTTGATTATAAGTGTGGGTCACTATTTTGATTTACTGTATTGTAATTAAAATGCAACATAAACGAATTGTTGTATAAAGAAGTGCAATTAGGTAAATACCATAGCATAAGCCCCTTGTTATTATTTCAAATTACTAATTGTTGTATGCAGTAAAATTGTATTTTGCAGCTGCTATGCAGCTGTGCATTACAATCACCAGTAAACATTTTTTAAAATTGGGGTGCGCATTAGATTTGATGGCGCATTTGATTCAAGTCAATGCAAGTATTTCAGAGACCGCTATGTCCTTGGATGCCACAGTCCACAACAACATTATGGAGGTTCTTGGGGAAGATGTGGGAAACCACACAGAACACATGGATGTCTGGAACCTGGAACCTATGGGCCAGGTAGCACCACTTGTGGCTTGATGTGACATCTCATGAGCACCAAAGCAGAAAGGTGAAAAGGAGGGTGTCAAGCAACGATGCTAACAACACAGCCCTGAACTGGGCACAGAACCCAGGAATCCTGGCCAGTTGATCCCCGCACTGACTTGAATGTAGTGCGCCATCAAATCTAATGTGCACCCCAACTTTAAAAGGTTTGAGATTAAATGATGTTACCTGTGATTATAAAGTACAGCTGCAAAGCAGGTGCAAAATTTAATTTTACTGCATACAGCACAACAATAACATAACAATGCACTACCAAAATGCACTACTTTACACAAAAATTTGTGTTACAATTTTAATTTCAATTTAGTAAACTGTTAAACTAAATACTGACCTATACTTATACTCAAAATACTGTATTTACACAAATCTAATGCGCCATCAAGTCTAATGTGCACCCTAATTTTGGAGACTAAGGCTGCAACACTCTTTCCCGGCAGTAGGCCCCACTGAATACAATAGAACTTACTTCTGAGTAGACAGGCTTAGGATTGCACTATATATTTGGCTGGAAAAGGTGAACATTAGATTTGAGTAAGTTTGGTGTATTCCCAGAGAATCAAGAAGTCCTTCTCTCTTTCTGATTCTATTGCAGCTTCCCTGTTGGTGATCCTGGAAACCGTAAGGGTGCCCTCTTTGCACCCTCGAGACACCTCAACGCCCACCAGAAGAGACACCCGACCCCAAAATCAGTGGCACTACCCCATCCAGGAGACCTGCCCTGATGCCCCCCCCATCCAGGAGACCTGCCACTGATCACTCACCCCGTCCTGCAGGGCCAGCCGTGGAACCAGCGTGGACCTAATTCTGATCCTGCCAGCAGGAGCGTGTCGTGGCGAGGGGGGGCAGAGATCCAGCTGGACCCCCCGTCCCACCTGGAGCTCAGTGCTCTGAGAACCAGCCTCAAGAACAAACCGGGCCAGGCTGGGCCTTTTGTAACATCAGTGCAAACTGGAAAGGAAATTAGGCAAGTCACATCCTTCCTATCTTAGCTGCTTGCAGTTATAATGGGAAGGGGGAAACTTGAGAAGGGGGTATTTATAGATTTTTAGGAAAAGGGGTGGCTCAGGAAACCTCGACTCCTAGCTTCATCCCTGGGTCCCCCCTATGGGTCCCCCTTATAGGTCACCCCCAATTTTCCCCCCATTCAAGACAATCAGTCCCCAGCTTGCGTTGTTCTCTGTGTGATTTCCTTGCATTGTGGCACCTCCTGGAGGGAGACGAAAGGGGGGCAGAGGAAGCACCTGTTTGAATGAGACCATTTCCTCTCCCCCCCCCTCCACCTTCTCCTTCCTGGACCTTTGGCACTGAAACAAGAAAAAAGTTTAATCTGAGTTGGGATCCTGCCAGAACTTATTTTGAATGCCAAACATCAGGCTGAAAAGAAAAATGAAGTCATGACACTGCCTCTGAGAATGTGCCGAGTGCATTTTTACAGCTGAGATTGAAGCCAAGGCTCTTGTAAGCTCCAGCGTCTGTCTGATTAGAAATCAGTTGTCACCATCAAGAAATGAGAGTAACTATGAAATTCCTTGAAGTGGCGTAGCTAGAGGGGGTGGAGGAGTCAGCCGTAGAGGGTGGCGTGCAAGGGGCCCCTCCCTTTCATAGCCATTCTAGATGGGGGGAGCCAAATGGAGCCACATGGCTTGCATATAGAGACATGCTCTAGTTTGCATGCTTCATCCCACAACGTTGCACACCCCCTCCAAGGTTGACTCCTCCACCCCCTGTAGCTATGCCACCATTGCAGTTACAGATCCAACCTTGTTATAAATGGAATTTTTTATACATGGATTTGATGCAACACAAAAGGCCACTGCAAAGCAGTTATTAAAGCAGTTATTTTTGGTTTGTTATTTATTTTGTTATTTTTTGTTTATTTTGGGTTTTTTGGATGAGTAGGAATGCAATGCATTGCCTTTCTGGTGGTGGCTGGTACTTTAATTTGTTGTTCAAGTACCTTTTGGGGAGAAAAGCGGAGTATAAATCTAATACATGTATCCCCGGCTTTCTGACGATTTGTTTTCTGACAATCCACTCTTTCAACATCTTTCAATTATACCCCAATACCTTTCAATTATATTATCATTCAATGCATGTCCTGCTCTTTCAACCTCTCTCTGCTCCTCTAAAGGTCAAAATTGTCCTCCCCATGTTGTAACTTCTGGTCTCATCCCATTCCCAATGGCTGAGACTGCCAAGTAATGAGAATCTATTTGCAGAAATCTTTGGGTGGCAGCAGGAATTTGCAAGATAAAAGGGGCACTTGCAATTTTTTAGCTGAAAAAGCAATGGAAGCAACATTGATCAAGTAAAAATACTGGGTTCCACTTTTCAATGGTTTTCACTTTTGGAAAGTACTCTGGCTCCTAACCTGTGTGAGGGATGCCTGAATAATAAAATTAAATAAAATTAAATGAATCCTCGGGAGAAAGCTATACTATACTATTTTCTACGTGCGGGACCTGGTGTTGGCACAAAGCAGCAGTCCAATGCCCAGGTCCTTACCTGCAACCTGAAATCCAAACGGAAGTGTATCACCTTAGCCGCTGATAGCACGTCAGTGCAAGCATGTTTATTCAGAAGTAAGTCCAATTAGGTTATATCTTCCTTCTCCTGTATGTGTTTTAGGTTGCCAACCCTTGACTCTGGCCGACCATAAACCATGCACCGTGCCATCGCCTGGCTATGTGCCACAACCAAGATCAGACTTTTGGAGTGCAACCAACCAGCCTTTGTACACCCTCCATGCAGGGTCTATTCCATCGCACCAAACTAAATCAACTTTCATCCCAGCCACAGTGTGATTTCCATGCGCCAGAGAGCAACTCTGATGCACACACAGGCAGCCGAGGAAAGGAAACAGCACATCAGACAAGCACTGTGGCAAATCCCACCGTACAGGACTGAAACACAGGCATGCCCAGCTTCATCTGATCTGAGCTTTGGGGGAGAAGGGGGCATCCACTTGCAGCACAGAACTGGAACACGTGCCACAGTCATAGAAAATGTTATGAATCATCGGAGAAGTTCTTTTAAACCTATTGAGCTTCATGCCAAATGTTAACTATTTCACTGCCTGTCAATTTGATCACCAGGCTCCCCACATCTAGAATGATCACCAGGCTCCAAGCAGTAGGGCTTCCAGAGTCTCTTCCCAAATGGTAAGTTTTCCCATTAATTGTGCATCCAGCCCCACCTGCAGTTTTTAACCATACCAGTAGGTGGCAGGCAAGAATTCAAACAAACTCACATTCAAACATACAAATTAAGAGACAGAATTTTGATTTTTTAAAAAATACATATAGATATATACACATATATACATATACCTTTACACACACACACAGATTTAGCTTTCTATAGGCCACCCCAACTATGAGAGGTACAGTTATCAGTTTTGTCAGGGAGCACTACACCTGGGGATGGAACAAAACATAAAAGTACTAACAACAGCTTAATCTAGAGACATGAGCTGGAGCTACTGCTTCCTTACCAGCCACTCAAGAAAACCCCATCATTGCAGATTGCTGTTGAAGGCATAGGAGCAGGCCCAGCTCCTTTGCTAGTCAGCTGGCCATCCCAATGAACTTAGCACAAAACTGCTCCTCTACAGATTTATTTGACAGCCAAAAAAATTGTCAGAAGAGCCACACCATATGAGACCAGGAGGGTTCACTGATTTGGCTTCCTGCTGGCTGCTGTGGGCAACAAGACCCCCGCCCCAAAACAAGCCCACAAGAGAAGTGGGTGATTACAGTTCTATATACTTCCCTGTCTCATAAATTGAGTATTCTCAGCACACCTGATCATGGGGTTGCACTGGGTGACCATTACGTTATGGACCATATGACAACAGTTGCTTTCTCCTCCGGTTTAGGAGTCTGCCCTCCCTCGGGTTCCAGGTTACACAGCCCTCGATCAGATTTGTGTGCATAATCCCATAGTGCCTTGTCTGGTGCACTTTTGGGGTGTACAGACAAACAATTGGCCTTACACTGAGGCCAATCTCACTGTATCTTAGTGCAATCCTAGTGCAATCCTAAGCATGTCTACTCAGAAGAAAGTCCCTTTGTATTAGGAAGTACTTACTCCCAGGAAAGTGTGGTTAGGATTGTAGCCTTATTCAGGTTTTCACACCAGGACTATTCTCAGTGAATTTAAAGCTGCTGTTTTGATCTGGTCAACTGGTATTTTTGAGACTGGTTTATCCTTGTGTTGTCAGCATCCTGAACAACTAGTGGAGAGGAAAACCATCACTGGTCCAGAACTACTAGATCCGAGGGGATGAGACTCATGAAACTGATGAAACTCAAGGTCTGCCAGCATATCCTGCAGACACCATCATAGCAACCCCTCTGCACTCTGCCATTCTGTGGAGCTGCACCCAGTGGAAGACCCTCGGATTATCAGCAGCAACAATACCAGTGAGCAACAGGAGTGGATCAAGGAAGAGGGTGAAGTAGAGTTTCTAAATTTCTCTCTCCATGCCTGTTTCTCAACAGTGTGTCTCTTTGGGGTCGGTTAAAATGGCAGTTCATGATTTGTGGGTATTTGTGCTGGATTTAAGATGTGTGCAGATTTGGGACCAAATCTAGACAAAGAAAGACTGACCAGAGCACAGTCCAGAGACACAGGAACAGACTAATGGGGGAAACGGGATTCATTTCATTTTACTTTTTTAAAGGAATAGCCAAAGAACTTCATCTCCACACAAGCAGTGAAGAAATAACAGGCACTTTTCAAAGATCCAGGCAGAGCACAAGGTTAACAGGCATCGGCTGTGGAAGGATTCACTGCTGAGTGGATTGTCAGTGAATTGTCAGAACACACTTTCCATAATCCCAACACTTTCAGAGATTCTCCCTGCTGGGTTTTCTGCTGGTGTTTAAGGCTAGCAATACAAATACAACAAATTCCACACTCTAGACACTTAAAGGGTTTACCTCCTGTGTGGGTTATCTGGTGCCTCTTAAGACGCCCACTCTGAGTGAGGGTTATTCCACACTCCTGACACTTATAGGGTTTCTCCCCTGTGTGGGTTCTCTGGTACTTCTTAAGACTCCCACTCAAAGTGAAGGTTATTCCACACTCCTGGCACTTATAGGGTTTCTCCCCTGTGTGGGTTCTCTGGTGGCATTTAAGATGCCCACTCCGAGCGAAGGTTATTCCACACTCCTGGCACATATAGGGTTTTTCCCCTGTGTGGATTCTCTGGTGACTACTAGGATGCCCATTGTGAGTGAAGGTTATTCCACACTCCAGGCATTTATAGGGTTTCTCCCCTGTGTGGGTTCTCTGGTGGCTCTTAAGACTCCCACTCATAGTGAAGGTTCTTCCACACTCCTGGCACTTATAGGGTTTTTCCCCTGTGTGGGTTATCTGGTGGCTCTTAAGATTCCCACTCTCAGTGAAGGTTATCCCACATTCCTGGCACTCATAGGGTTTCTCCCCTTTGTGGGTTCTCTGGTGGCTCTTAAAATTCCCACTCAGAGTGAAAGTACTTCCACACTCATGGCACTTATAGGGCTTCTCCCCTGTGTGGGTTCTCTGGTGGCTCTTAAGATCCCCACTGTGAGTAAAGGTTATCCCACACTCCTGGCGCATATAGGGTTTCTCCCCTGTGTGGGTTCTCTGGTAGCTCTTAAAATTCCCACTCAGAGTGAAAGTACTTCCACACTCATGGCACTTATTGGGCTTCTCCCCTGTGTGGGTTCTCTGGTGCTTCTTAAGACTCCCACTCAAAGTGAAGGTTATTCCACACTCCTGGCACTCATAGGGTTTCTCCCCAGTGCGGCTTCTCTGGTGGCATTTAAGATGCTCACCATGACTGAAGGTCTTTCCGCAATCTTGGCACATATAGGGTTTCTCCCTTGTGTGGGTTCTCTGGTGGTTCCTAAGATTCCCACTCTCAGTGAAGGTTCTTCCACACTCCTGGCACTTACAGGGTTTCTCCCCTGTGTGGGTTCTCTGGTGGATCTTAAGACTCCCACTCTGAGTGAAGGTTATTCCACACTCCTGGCACTTATAGGGTTTCTCCCCTGTGTGGGTTCTCTGGTGGCTCTTAAGACTCCCACTCATATTGAAGATTCTTCCACACTCCTGGCACTCATAGGGTTTCTCCCCAGTGTGGCTTCTCTGGTGGCATTTAAGATGCTCATCACGACTGAAGGTCTTTCCGCAATCTTGGCACATATAGGGTTTCTCCCCTGCGTGGGTTCTCTGGTGGCTCTTAAAACTCCCACGCCAAGTGAATGTTATTCCACACTCCTGGCACTCATAGGGTTTCTCCCCTGTGTGGGTTCTCTGGTGGCATTTAAGATGCTCACCATGACTGAAGGTCTTTCCACAATCCTGGCACTTATAGGGTTTCTCCCCTGTGTGGGTTCTCTGGTGGCTCTTAAAACTCCCACGCCAAGTGAATGTTATTCCACACTCCTGGCACTCATAGGGTTTCTCCCCTGTGTGGGTTCTCTGGTGGCATTTAAGATGCTCACCATGACTGAAGGGCTTTCCGCAATCTTGGCACATATAGGGTTTCTCCCTTGTGTGGGTTCTCTGGTGGCTCTTAAGATTCCCACTCTCAGTGAAGGTTCTTCCACACTCCTGGCACTTACAGGGTTTCTCCCCTGTGTGGGTTCTCTGGTGGATCTTAAGACTCCCACTCTGAGTGAAGGTTATTCCACACTCCTGGCACTTATAGGGTTTCTCCCCTGCGTGGGTTCTCTGGTGGCTCTTAAAACTCCCACGCCAAGTGAATGTTATTCCACACTCCTGGCACTCATAGGGTTTCTCCCCTGTGTGGGTTCTCTGGTGGCATTTAAGATGCTCACCATGACTGAAGGTCTTTCCACAATCCTGGCACTTATAGGGTTTCTCCCCTGTGTGGGTTCTCTGGTGGCTCTTAAAACTCCCACACCAAGTGAATGTTATTCCACACTCCTGGCACTCATAGGGTTTCTCCCCAGTGTGGCTTCTCTGGTGGCATTTAAGATGCTCACCATGACTGAAGGTCTTTCCGCAATCTTGGCACATATAGGGTTTCTCCCTTGTGTGGGTTCTCTGGTGGCTCTTAAGATTCCCACTCTCAGTGAAGGTTCTTCCACACTCCTGGCACTTACAGGGTTTCTCCCCTGTGTGGGTTCTCTGGTGGCTCTTAAGATTCCCACTCTCAGTGAAGGTTCTTCCACACTCCTGGCACTTACAGGGTTTCTCCCCTGTGTGGGTTCTCTGGTGGCTCTTAAGATTCCCACTCTCAGTGAAGGTTCTTCCACACTCCTGGCACTTACAGGGTTTCTCCCCTGTGTGGGTTCTCTGGTGGATCTTAAGACTCCCACTCTGAGTGAAGGTTCTTCCACACTCCTGGCACTTACAGGGTTTCTCCCCTGTGTGGGTTCTCTGGTGGCTCTTAAGATTCCCACTCTCAGTGAAGGTTCTTCCACACTCCTGGCACTTACAGGGTTTCTCCCCTGTGTGGGTTCTCTGGTGGCTCTTAAGATTCCCACTCTCAGTGAAGGTTCTTCCACACTCCTGGCACTTACAGGGTTTCTCCCCTGTGTGGGTTCTCTGGTGGCTCTTAAGATTCCCACTCTCAGTGAAGGTTCTTCCACACTCCTGGCACTTACAGGGTTTCTCCCCTGTGTGGGTTCTCTGGTGGCTCTTAAGATTCCCACTCTCAGTGAAGGTTCTTCCACACTCCTGGCACTTACAGGGTTTCTCCCCTGTGTGGGTTCTCTGGTGGATCTTAAGACTCCCACTCTGAGTGAAGGTTATTCCACACTCCTGGCACTTACAGGGTTTCTCCCCTGTGTGGGTTCTCTGGTGGATCTTAAGACTCCCACTCTGAGTGAAGGTTATTCCACACTCCTGGCACTTACAGGGTTTCTCCCCTGTGTGGGTTCTCTGGTGGATCTTAAGACTCCCACTCTGAGTGAAGGTTATTCCACACTCCTGGCACTTACAGGGTTTCTCCCCTGTGTGGGTTCTCTGGTGGATCTTAAGACTCCCACTCTGAGTGAAGGTTCTTCCACACTCCTGGCACTTACAGGGTTTCTCCCCTGTGTGGGTTCTCTGGTGGATCTTAAGACTCCCACTCTGAGTGAAGGTTATTCCACACTCCTGGCACTTACAGGGTTTCTCCCCTGTGTGGGTTCTCTGGTGGATCTTAAGACTCCCACTCTGAGTGAAGGTTATTCCACACTCCTGGCACTTACAGGGTTTCTCCCCTGTGTGGGTTCTCTGGTGAATCTTAAGACTCCCACTCTGAGTGAAGGTTATTCCACACTCCTGGCACTTATAGGGTTTCTCCCCTGCGTGGGTTCTCTGGTGGCTCTTAAAACTCCCACGCCAAGTGAATGTTATTCCACACTCCTGGCACTCATAGGGTTTCTCCCCTGTGTGGGTTCTCTGGTGGCATTTAAGATGCTCACCATGACTGAAGGTCTTTCCACAATCCTGGCACTTATAGGGTTTCTCCCCTGTGTGGGTTCTCTGGTGGCTCTTAAAACTCCCACGCCAAGTGAATGTTATTCCACACTCCTGGCACTCATAGGGTTTCTCCCCTGTGTGGGTTCTCTGGTGGCATTTAAGATGCTCACCATGACTGAAGGTCTTTCCGCAATCTTGGCACATATAGGGTTTCTCCCTTGTGTGGGTTCTCTGGTGGCTCTTAAGATTCCCACTCTCAGTGAAGGTTCTTCCACACTCCTGGCACTTACAGGGTTTCTCCCCTGTGTGGGTTCTCTGGTGGATCTTAAGACTCCCACTCTGAGTGAAGGTTCTTCCACACTCCTGGCACTTACAGGGTTTCTCCCCTGTGTGGGTTCTCTGGTGGATCTTAAGACTCCCACTCTGAGTGAAGGTTATTCCACACTCCTGGCACTTATAGGGTTTCTCCCCTGTGTGGGGTCTTAGATGAAATATAATGCTCTTCCTGGTACTGAACCTCTTTCCGCACTGTTGGCCCTTATAACGTTTCTCCTTTGTGTGGGTTCTCTGGTGGGTCTGAAGTGCAGTTCTCTTAGTGAAGGTCTTTCCACACTCCTGTCCTGTAAACAGCCTCAACACTGTGTGGGGTCTTTGCTGTGTAGACTGAGCCTGTTCCCCATTTCTTCTGATCTGGTCCCAAATGGATTCTGCAGAAATCAGGAAAGAAATGCTGTCAGGACCAACAGCCAGTTTGGTCACTGTTCTGTCCACGACCCACGTGCCCCTGAATCAGGAAGGGAGCAGGGAAGCTAATGGGGATTTCGGCATTGTGGCTATGGCCTTCCTGAACCCCCCTCCCCGGTTTCCAGGATAAAGATCTACACAAGGCAGCAGATGCTCAAAAGTGGTTTGATTTTGACAGGACGCAATTCTAACCAGTTTATGCTGGCCTAACTCACTAGTCTGATCTAGTCACACCCCCAGTTCCAGCAAGGGACTTATGGAGGGGCTTATGCCAGTCTAACTGAAGCTTAGGATTGCAGCCTCAGTAGTTCTACAGTCATTCGGGTGCCCAGATCACTGTTCGATCACAGAGCCTACAATAAGTCTTATTAGGAATGGGTTCACTTCCCGCAACACAAGACTTGCTCTGGGAAGGATCAATGTGAGTCTGTTGGATTAAGGGGTGCTCTGGAGGGTCTATTTCAGCCTGCATTCTCCTGCAAATAATCCAGTGAGATAGAGTTGCTGCCACTGGACTTGGTCTCATTGCCACACAGTGGGCAGGAGGGATGTCCATGTGGAGTCTGTGGTGACCTCCGCTGTCCTCCGATGCCCTGGAGCCATGCAACCTCTCTGGGAGAGTGATGGGCCAGGGGAAAGCTCCTGAGAGGCACTGCCTTTTTCTGCCAACAGTCTACAGAGTGACCATTCATGGTGGTCTTTCAACCCCATTTCAAACCATCAGGTGCAGTGGCCAGCCTTACCCCTTTGGATCTCACCAGTGCCTGTCAGAGGACAGGGACAGCTCTTTAGGCCAGACATTGGCATCAAAGGACAGCCTCCTTTTTCAGGTTCTCTTTAAAATTGTCATCAATGACTTGGAGGAAGGGATACGGGGGAGCCTGATCAAATTTGCGGATGACACCAGGCTGAGAGGAGTAGCAAACATAACACAAGACAGGAGAAACCTCCAGGAGGATCTGGATAAACTGGAATACTGGGCTAGAAGAAATGGAATGAATTTCAACAGGGAGAAGGCAATAAAAACCAAAAACACATGTATAAAATGCAGAAAGTTGCAGGCAAATTGGAGCAAGTCCAGAGGAGAGCGACAAGAATGATCAGGGGGATGGAAGGGAAGGCCTACGAGGAAAGGTTGGGGGAACTTGGGTTCAGCCTGGAGAAGAGAAGGCTGAGAAGAGACATGATTGGCCTCTTCAGATAGCTGAAGGGCAGTCATAGGGAGGAAGGGGCTCATGTGTTCTTAGCTGCTTTTGAAAGCAGAACTAGAACCAATGGGTATAAACTGCAAGAAAGGAGATTCCGGTTGGATATCGGGGAAAAATTCCTGAGGGTGAGGGCGGTTCGGCCATGGAAGAGATTGCCAAGGGAGGTGGTGGACTCTCCCTCACTGGGGATCTTCAAGCAGAGGCTTGACCAGCACCTGTCGGAGATGCTCTAGGAGAATTTCCTGCTACAGGCAGGGGTTGGACTATGACCTACTAGGTCCCTTCCAACTCTTGGATTCTATGATTCTAGGTGCTTTGTGACCCACCATAGCTTGTCTACTGAAGACAGAGCCCCCAACTGGCCTGCCGGCTGTGGCACACCCTCCCCATTAGAGGCCAAGAAGGCTGCTTTGTCATGGCAGGTGCTCCAGCACATGGCCATGCGACAGGGAGTCATAAGCCTTTGACTCACCAGAAGTGAATAGCCACAGAAACCTTTAGCCGTAAGAGGCTTGAACAGTAATATGTGTTGCTTCTTTAGTCCTAGGAAGGTCACAAAGGCCACTACTGGAGAGGAGGAATAAGAAACAGCAAAAGAACAAGGAAAAGAAAGAGAAGGGAAAGGGGTTTTTGTGCACCACCAACCAAGGTTCTCAAGTCTGCTTTTGAAGAGTTGTGGGCTATAGCTACCATCCAGAGTAACTACGGGACCTTTTACACCGACGTAGTTATGATGCCACCTATGGGAAACCTATGGGAAACCTATGGGAAACCATACAGCAATCCCAGAGTAAGTGCCTCTTACGTCTTCCTGTAGTTACTCTGGATTGAAGGGTATATCTGTCAAGACCAGCACTCCTGTTTGAATGGCTACACCCCTCCCAGAATAACTGGCTAGACCACTGGCTTTTGGTTATTTGATATGAGAGAAACGAGGAGGAGGCTGGAAAGGTGAGGGCTGGCAAGTGGTTGCCAGTCCTGAGTGCTGGCTTGATATACTGATTAGCATTGGTTCAAAATGGGGTTGCTTACTGGGATGCCCATGGAAGAGATGAAAGATCACAGCAACAAGGCAGACAGATACACAAAGCATAAAAGACAGGAAGCTGAAGTTTTTATATCTTGTTCTCTCATCACATACACAAACATACACATATGTCTGCATACGCATTGTGAAAACACATGCTCCAGAGACACATACGTAGTGATAACAAAAATGAACAAGGATATCCGACTGATCCCACTTCTTGGATCACACAATGCTTGCCACTCAGGCCTGCTTTTTCATTCTCCACCAGTTTCTACACACAAAAGTTCTGAGAAATGTACACAGCACATGTACACATATCCAAAGCGTATATGCTTTGAAGGTGCAGAAAGAGACTAGTCTTGCAGGTACTTCTTTTCCTAGGTTTCCCTGGTGTAGCCTCTGCAAGAACCGCAGAGCCACAGCTCTGGTCCCTTCTCTCTCTGCAGGATCCAGAACCGGCCCTTTCCATGCCTGCCTGGGCCTTCTTGGCACAGCATCTCCCAGGCCTTCCCCCTCTCTCTGGGCTCAGACCTTCCCATTCCCTCCTGGCTCCAGCCCTCTAGCAAGGTTTCCTCTCTCCTTTGCAGGGTCACAGCATGAAATGTCATTCCTAGACCCAGAAGCCCCTTATTGATACTGAAATCAAACATCCAGCATTGCTGGAAGGGAGTCAGTTAAGAGGATTAGGTGAAGCAGGCCAGAAGCAAACCCCTTTCAGAAGCAAGTCAGGAAAACTTGGACAGAGCAAGTCGTGCCCCTTCCTCCCTCCAGAGCTTCCCTCCCTAGTTTGTTTTCTCACCCTGAGGCCAGGCAGGCAAACTCAGCCTCACCTGCAGCCGATGGTGGGTCTGACTGGGGAAGGAGGGAGCCTGGAGCTCCGGTCAGCAGCTGGATCAGACGAAGAAGGGAGCACTGTGTTGAGCCCCCTTCGTATGCGCCTTTTCACAAGGCCCTCTCTGCGCACAGCTGTGGTCTTGACTTAGGCCCTCCTGTCGCTCCTGCTGCTTTCCGGGGGGTGGGGGGTGGGGGGGAACAGTTGAAGGGGAAGGAAATGTTAGTTAGCAGGAAACCTTGCAGGTCTTTAACCAGTCAGAGGCCAGATTAACACATGCCCGGCAAGTGACAGAGAACAAGGGGAAAATTCTCTTAACACAAACCACTCCCAAAAGTGCAGTCAGTCAGTCAGTCAGTCAGTCAATCAATCAGTCAATGGACTCTCATGCAGCTTAACATATTTGAAATCATGAATTAAAAGCAGGTAACACCAATTTCTGCACTTTTCATTTTTGCACAGAAACAAAACATGAATCCCCAATTCTGCAAATACTCAAATCACTCAGGTGGCTGCGGGGGGAGAAAGAATGTCTCTCAGATGAGGGGATTCTGCCACCAGTGCCCCCTCATGTTCCCCTCAGAGAGCAACTCAAATCACCTCAGGTGGCTGTGGGGGGAGAAAGAACGTCCCTCAGATGAGGAGATTCCTGCCACCAATGCCCTTTCTTGGGCCCCTCAGAGAGCAACTCAAATCATCTCAGGTGGCTGTGGGGGGAGAAAGAACGTCCCTCAGATGAGGGGATTCCTGCCACCAGTGCCCCCTCATGTTCCCCTCAGAGAGCAACTCAAATCACCTCAGGTGGCTGTGGGGGGAGAAAGAACGTCCCTCAGATGAGGAGATTCCTGCCACCAATGCCCTTTCTTGGGCCCCTCAGAGAGCAACTCAAATCATCTCAGGTGGCTGTGGGGGGAGAAAGAACGTCCCTCAGATGAGGGGATTCCTGCCACCAATGCCCCTTCTTGGTCCCCTCAGAGAGCAACTCAAATCACTCAGGTGGCTGTGGGGGGAGAAAGAATGTCTCTCAGATGAGGGGATTCCTGCCACTAATGCCCCCTCATGTTCCCCTCAGAGAGCAACTCAAATCACCTCAGGTGGCTGTGGGGGGAGAAAGAATGTCTCTCAGATGAGGGGATTCCTGCCACTAATGCCCCCTCATGTTCCCCTCAGAGAGCAACTCAAATCACTCAGGTGGCTGTGGGGGGAGAAAGAATGTCTCTCAGATGAGGGGATTCCTGCCACTAATGCCCCCTCATGTTCCCCTCAGAGAGCAACTCAAATCACCTCAGGTGGCTGTGGGGGGAGAAAGAATGTCTCTCAGATGAGGGGATTCCTGCCACTAATGCCCGCTCATGTTCCCCTCAGAGAGCAACTCAAATCACTTCAGGTGGCTGTGGGGGGAGAAAGAACATCTCTCAGATGAAGGGATTCCTGCCACCAATGCCCCCTCATGTTCCCCTCAGAGAGCAACTCAAATCACTTCAGGTGGCTGTGGGGGGAGAATGTCCCTCAGATGAGGGGATTCCTGCCACCAGTGCCCCCTCATGTTCCCCTCAGAGAGCAACTCAAATCACTTCAGGTGGCTGTGGGGGGAGAATGTCCCTCAGATGAGGGGATTCTGCCACCAATGCCCCCTCATGTTCCTCTCGGAGAGCAACTCAAATCACCTCAGGTGGGTGTGGGGGGAGAAAGAACGTCTCTCAGATGAAGGGATTCCTGCCACCAATGCCCCCTCATGTTCCCCTCAGAGAGCAACTCAAATCACTTCAGGTGGCTGTGGGGGGAGAAAGAATGTCCCTCAGATGAGGGGATTCCTGCCACCAGTGCCCCTTCTTGGTCCCCTAAGAGAACAACTCAAATCACCTCAGGTGGCTGTGGGGGGAGAAAGAACATCTCTCAGATGAAGGGATTCCTGCCACCAATGCCCCCTCATGTTCCCCTCAGAGAGCAACTCAAATCACTTCAGGTGGCTGTGGGGGGAGAAAGAACATCTCTCAGATGAAGGGATTCCTGCCACCAATGCCCCCTCATGTTCCCCTCAGAGAGCAACTCAAATCACTTCAGGTGGCTGTGGGGGGAGAATGTCCCTCAGATGAGGGGATTCCTGCCACCAGTGCCCCCTCATGTTCCCCTCAGAGAGCAACTCAAATCACTTCAGGTGGCTGTGGGGGGAGAATGTCCCTCAGATGAGGGGATTCTGCCACCAATGCCCCCTCATGTTCCTCTCGGAGAGCAACTCAAATCACCTCAGGTGGGTGTGGGGGGAGAAAGAACGTCTCTCAGATGAAGGGATTCCTGCCACCAATGCCCCCTCATGTTCCCCTCAGAGAGCAACTCAAATCACTTCAGGTGGCTGTGGGGGGAGAAAGAATGTCCCTCAGATGAGGGGATTCCTGCCACCAGTGCCCCTTCTTGGTCCCCTAAGAGAACAACTCAAATCACCTCAGGTGGCTGTGGGGGGAGAAAGAACATCTCTCAGATGAAGGGATTCCTGCCACCAATGCCCCCTCATGTTCCCCTCAGAGAGCAACTCAAATCACTTCAGGTGGCTGTGGGGGGAGAAAGAATGTCCCTCAGATGAGGGGATTCCTGCCACCAGTGCCCCCTCATGTTCCCCTCAGAGAGCAACTCAAATCACCTCAGGTGGCTGTGGGGGGAGAAAGAACATCCCTCAGATGAGGGGATTCCTGCCACCATCCAATTATGGGGTGGATGGGCCCCAGATCATGCCAGATGAGGGGTTATGGGGTGGATGGGCCCCAGATCAGGCCAGTTGGGGGGTTATGGGGTGGATGGGCCCCAGATCAGGCCAGTTGGGGGTTTATGGGGTGGATGGGCCCCAGATCAGGCCAGATGGGGGTTTATGGGGTGGATGGGCCCCAGATCAGGCCAGATGAGGGGTTATGGGGTGGATGGGCCCCAGATCAGGCCAGTTGGGGGGTTATGGGGTGGATGGGCCCCAGATCAGGCCAGATGGGGGTTTATGGGGTGGATGGGCCCCAGATCAGGCCAGATGAGGGGTTATGGGGTGGATGGGCCCCAGATCAGGCCAGATGGGGGTTTATGGGGTGGATGGGCCCCAGATCATGCCAGATGAGGGGTTATGGGGTGGATGGGCCCCAGATCAGGCCAGATGAGGGGTTATGGGGTGGATGGGCCCCAGATCAGGCCAGATGGGGGTTATAGGGTGGATGGGCCCCAGATCAGGCCAGATGAGGGGTTGTGGGGTGGATGGGCTCCAGATCAGGCCAGATGAGGGGTTATGGGGTGGATGGCCCCAGATCAGGCCAGATGGGGGTTTATGGGATGGATGGGCCCCAGATCAGGCCAGATGAGGGGTTATAGGGTGGATGGGCCCCAGATCAGGCCAGATGAGGGGTTATAGGGTGGATGGCCCCAGATCAGGCCAGTTGGGGGGTTATGGGGTGGATGGGCCCCAGATCAGGCCAGTTGGGGGTTTATGGGGTGGATGGGCCCCAGATCAGGCCAGATGGGGGTTTATGGGGTGGATGGGCCCCAGATCAGGCCAGATGAGGGGTTATGGGGTGGATGGGCCCCAGATCAGGCCAGTTGGGGGGTTATGGGGTGGATGGGCCCCAGATCAGGCCAGATGGGGGTTTATGGGGTGGATGGGCCCCAGATCAGGCCAGATGAGGGGTTATGGGGTGGATGGCCCCAGATCAGGCCAGATGGGGAGTTATGGGGTGGCTTAGAGAAATGGAAGCAGCTGCCTTCTGATGATGGTGATGCTTTTTCTCCTTTCCAATTCAGAAGAGCTCCTGCCCCCAGCGTTGTAGGTGTGGGTGGCTGCCTGGCAGTTTCAGGGCCTCTGGTTTCTGGCTGCAGCCCTGGAGCCGCTGTGACTGGATGGCCGGGCAAAGAGGCGGGAGGAGGCAAGGCAGGCTGCTGCTGCTGCAGCTGCAGTCACCAGCCAGCCGAAGTGCGCAGGTGGAAGTCCGGCAGCAGACGGAGGCAGAGCGGCAAAACGAGCTGCTGTACTGCGCACGCACCTGGTGACTGCGCATACGCAAAGGCCGAGCAGCTGCCAGGAGGTGGAAGGTGTGCGCACGCAATTTAAAGATGGCGGCACCTATGGGGCTGCTGGGGCCTCCTGTTCCCAGACACAGCGCAAGGCTCCCCATCGAGCCGGACAGCACGACGTTTGCCGGGCACATCCGACCAAGGCCGGATGTCTGGTCACGCCAGCAATGCTCCCTCTTGGTCCCCTCAGAGAGCAAGGAAAGAAGGAGAATAGAGATTTTTTTCCAGGACACAAGGTTTAAAAGAGGACAAGTCCTGGAAAATATGGCCAGATCCCAAGTTTTGTCTTCCCTGCACTGGGGATGTGCATGGAGTTTGAGGAAGCAGGATCAGGGTCACAGTATGGGCTTGGAATGGACTGTGGGGCAGAGGAAGATCTGTGGGCCCAAAATAGCCCAGAGGCTTGTCTTCTTCTGCCAAATCAGCGCTCACATTACATTTAGATTTGAGATGCCAACGGGGTGGAGCTGACTTTAAAAATAGACCCTCTGTTTCCTTGGGTGCCCACAAATCCCAATCTGGTAGAGAGGAGGCCGCCAGGGCACAAGAGAGGTCAGCCACAGCCCTATGCTGAGGTGGCAGGAAGCAGGCCGAGCACACCCTAACCACTGCGCAATCCCACCAATCTGTCTGCCCAGTCTATGGTGCTTCGTATACTGTACACTATCTGCTTGTTTGGGTTTTAGGGCATCTATTAAATATTCTGAATCTCTGCCAAGGTTGATAAGGAACCGCAGCAAGGCTGATAACCTGGGCATGAGCCAAAAGGGCTTATTGGCATTCATTTCTGAAGTTTGAGATGGCTTTGGAGGCTTCATGTCTTGATCTCCACCAGTGGCATAGCTAGAGGGGGTGGAGCAGTCTGTCTCAGAGGGGGCCTCACCTTTTCAGACCCATTCCAGGCAGGGGGAGCAAAAGGGATCCATAAGGCTTGGAATGAGGTGAGGCTCCCTCCAAGACTGACTTCTCCACCCCCTCTAGCTACTCCAGTGGTCTCCATCCTCCCCATATGTGACACAGCACATGCCCAGAGGCACTTGCTCACTGCTCCTTTTTCTCAGTTTTGAAAACAGGCGCATGGATGAGGCACTCACACCTCCACATATCTGACTGTCTCACAGCCACCATGCATGCCCAGACAGGCTGGCACACCCAGACATGCATCACAGCCCCCAGGCAATGCCACTCAGTCCCTGGGTGTCTGGGGCAGTGGTGTAGCTAGGGGGGCACAGTACTGAGTTTTGAAGGGAGCATGCCAGGGCCCTCATCCCATATGCCTCCCTTTTGCTGCTGAGAATGCAATGAAGGGCAGGGGCAGGACCTGCAGTGAGACTCCCTACTTAACTTAGTACTTCACCCCCCTCTAGCTATGCCACTGGTCTGGAAGAGATTCAGCAGAGTCCTCCAAATCCAAGCTCCGGCTAGGAGACCCTTCCAAGGGAGAAGCCAGAGCCCCAGCTTCCTCCTGTTCCTCTGAAGAGAGTCCAGCAAGGGGTACCCTCCAGGAGTCCTGTCCCCCCTCCTCCCTCTTGATTAACCCCATCACTGCCAGAGGACCCTCCAAGTAAGGGCTAAGCTTGGAGCCTTCCCCCCCCCCCCCCAAGATCACACTCCCATGGGACACAGAAGTCCTATTCTCCCTCCTTTTTAACCCCATCCCTGCCAGAGCCCTCCAGGCAAGGGGGGCCTTCCACCCCAGTTCACACTCTTCCCCAGGGGTCCGCTTCCTCTTTAACCCCATCACTGCCA
This sequence comes from Cryptoblepharus egeriae, assembly GCA_030015325.1. NCBI lineage: Eukaryota > Metazoa > Chordata > Lepidosauria > Squamata > Scincidae > Cryptoblepharus > Cryptoblepharus egeriae. Next base: position 107,301,337 of record JAREYC010000004.1, on the reverse strand, counting down.
GATCGCCCCAGCAGGGGGGGCTTGGAGCCTCTCTCCCCCACCCCAGATTCACACTCTCCCCCCAAGAGACCCAGGGGTCCTACTCCTCTTCCTCCTCTTCTTTAACCCCATCCCTGCCAGAGCCCTCCAGGGAGGGGCCTCCCTCCCAGGGACTGCCCAGGGGCTGAGCCCTGCCAGGGCGCCCCCTCCCCATCCACTCCCTCCCTCCTCCTCCCCCCACCTCCCACCGGAAGTGGCAGGAATTCCCAGGCAGGCTCCACGTGACGCTGTGGAATGTGGTGACGTCAGCCCAGGGGGGTCCATTAAGAAAGTTTGGAGAACTTTGGGGAGAGGGTGGAAAAGTCTCGCAGGAGTTGCTCCCCCCCATCGCCGGCCAAGCAGCCCAGCCCTGGACAGGTGAGCTCCCCAGGGGGTCCTCTCCGGATTGGGGCCCCAGATCCCCTTACCCAGGTGGGGGCACCCCCCTAGACCCCTCCCCAGCTACAGGGGAGGCAGAGCCTCACCTCTGGGGTCCTTCAAAGGTGCTGCTACCTGGGAGCCCCCCTCCAGGATCCCCCTTATCCAGGTGGGGGGCACCCTCTAGACCCCTCCCCAGCTGCATCGTGTCCATAGAGGGGGTGGGCTGGGGGGATCCCCCCCCCGACAGCACTTTTCAAAGGACTCCCTTGGAGAGGCTCTGCCTCACCTGCCTCCGCATCCATCTTAAGTCTCTGGCAGGAAGAGGTCTGGGGGACTCCCCTAGGGGGCACAGTTGAAAGGACTCTTATAGGGAGGCTCTGCCTCTCCTGCCTCCCCAGCTATCATAAGTCCCTTGCAGGAAAGGGCTTAAGTGACCCTATTAGGCAGCACTTTTTGAACTGGACTCTGGTGGGGAGGCTCTGCCTCACTTGCCTCCCCATCTATCTTATGGGGATCGCCCAAGTGGCTCTTTTCAAAGGACTCCCGTGGGGAGTCTCTGCCTCACCTGTCTCTCCTTGGCAAGGAGGGGCTGGAGGCCACCCAGATAGCACATTTTGAAGGATTCCAGTGGGGAGGTTCTGCCTCACCTGCCTCCCCACCATCTTATTTCCCTGTCTGGGAAGGGGCTGGGGTTCCCCCAGGTGGCTCCTTTCAAAGGACTCCTGTGGGGAGGCTCTGCCTCACCTGCCTTTCCACCCATCATATGTCCCTTGAAGGAAGGGGGCTAAGAGATCCTATTAGGCAGCACTTTTTGAACTGGACTCTGGTGGGGAGGCTCGGCCTCTCTTGCCTCCCCATCCACCCTGGTCCCTTCTCTCATCAACTGAGGAAGGGGCAGAGCCAGGATCCTCTTGGGTCCTCTTGGAGCGGGTGGAGTGGCTGCATCAAGCCATGGGGGACCCCCCCTCCCTTTGGGGTCTGGTGAGCAAAAGTGTTTGGGTGAGCAAAGATGCACAGCACAAGAGTGCTACAAAGCATGTGCAGAGTGCCTCTTGTTGTACACCAGGGTGTGAACTGCAGGTAACCTCCCCTGGGTTTGGGCTGGAGTGGAGAAGGGAGGCTAGCCCAGGATTGTGCTTTCAGGTGGGAAATGTCTAAGGAACTAGGTGTTGGGGAGAATTAATGGGGTGGGGGATTTCCAGGGTTGTTGACATTGGATGTGATGGACCCCTTCAGAAGCTGGGCTGTGAAAAGGAGACAAGGCTGGGGGACGTGTGTTATAAGGGTGCTAAACAGAACTTAAAACCAGTGACCTCCACCTGGTGGGGTGGTTTGTAGAATGGCTTTTCCTTATGCTCTGAAAAGAGTCCCCATTTTCTGCACCTACAGGTCAAATTAATTGTGTTTTATCCCTTCTTCTCCACTTCACGTGGCTTGGCTTACTCACTTGAGCCACCTATCTTGCTCAGCATCAGCTCTCTGCCTCCATGTCTCTGTGATTTCCATGGGGTGACTGGTCTGGGCCTGCCTGGCGAGGATGTGAGCCTGCCTTGTGTCCAAGGGCTGCACTCGGTGACCTTCTGCTGTCTTCAAAATCCCCCCATGGCTTCCTTAGCTGTGTGTTGTTTGTGGGGGGAGGAAAACAGTTCTCGTTTGATAATTTGTTAATTATTTTGTTACTATTGTTCAGTAGTTTAGCAATCATACCCCTTGCAGGAAGGATGGCATGTGATTTTATTTCTTTAAAATGTTGCTTGTTGCAAGTGGAGGGAAGAATCTGAACGGATCTCCTCTGAATACCTCTCCTTTCTAGGGGGGTCTGAAAAAATGTGTCTCTTACAGTATTTCTTGTCTGTTTTTTTATGGAAACAATACACAACATGTTGGTAGTAAATGCCATATTGACTTGAATCTAATGCGCCATCAAATATAATGCGCACCCTGATCTTGGAGACTAAATTTGGCTGGAAAAGGTGTGCATTAGATTTGAGTCAATACAGAAATCCTAGACCTGAATTTTGTGCTCCTCTTCCTTTCTTCCAGCTTCCCTCGTGATGTCCGGCCCCACCTGGCTTCCCCCAAAGCAGGTGGGTGTTTCGGGGACCCCAGGCATATCTGTTTCTGCTCCTGCTCTCTGCAAACCCCAGAAGAGCTTTGCCACCGTCCCTGCTGCCCCCAAACCTCTCTACAGATCAGCGGAAGCTAATGGGACCATGAGTGCAACGGGACCGGCTTCTCGGTTCCAGCCCCCAATGGCAGGTAACCCTGATCACTTGGCCATGGATGGCGGTGCTTTTCTCTGGGGGAGTTTCCTTCTGCCAGACATTTTTGAATGTTTGGGCATTTGGTTGGTCACTTTGGGAAAGACTGCAATTCTTGATGGACCCGATCCAGCCAAGCTGTGGCATGCTATGAGGTGGGGATATTGCTTGCAAGATCTTGGGATGCTGGAGCTCCCCTTTTTTATGGAGCAAGGCACAGAGATTGCCCCCAGCTTTATGCAGGAGAAAGCCAGTCTCCTACTTGTGGTACTGGGGGGCCGTTTGGCCTGACTTGGTGGCCTTTAAGCCAGTGCTGTGGAGATTGCAGTAGGGTGGGAAGAGGTCCATGTTCCTTGGCCAGGTGAGCATTCAGAACCTACATCCTGGATGGACTGATGGAGGACCAAGTCCATCATGTGTTGCCAGACATGACGACTGAAGGCAACCTGAGAGAGAGCCCATCTCTGAACGCCAAGAGCCACAGGATACCACAAGATAGTCCCTTGGCCTGATCCAGCAGGCTTCTTCTCATGTTCTTTCTGCTCCAGGAGGCAAAGCATGTGCCACAGCACACTGGCTGAAAACGCATATGCCATGTTGCACTGGTTGAAAATCACTGCTCTAGCCATAGCTGGTGCCTCTGTGATGGTGTTTAGGGGCCTGAATGTCCAACAGGTGTGGATGGTGGGTGAGAGGGAGACCCTCTCAAGGCTGATTGCTGCCTGGGACCAGGAAAGGTGTCCCAGGAGCAAGGACCATCTAGCAGTGGGGCTTCCAACTCTCCCACAAATTAAATTTCTGGGTCTTGGAAGCAGCCGTGATCACTTTCAACATAGCTGGAAATTGGTCACTCTGTCTGTAGACCTCCTGTTAGGTTGAGGCAGATGTGATGACCCAGGGGGTTTATTTCCAGAGAAGATGCAAACCTGAGGTTGCAATATCTCCTGGGTTTTGTGGAGCCCTTGAAGCTGACCTGTGACCTCCATCCTCTGCACCACTCCAGGTCCTTCTTCCCTCCCCCAGGATTCCAGTGTGGAGCATCAGTGCTCGGCGCCTACAGATGAACGAGGAGCCAGAGATTCCTGGGGCAGCCTTTCTCCTCCAAGGTATCCCCAGCAGGTGAGCGGAGGGATGGGAGGAGTGTGGCTTGCTGCTTTCTTGGTGCAAGGATAACAAAACACATTTTCCCATCAGAAATCATGGAAACTCAGATATCTCATTCCACAACCCAAAAATATTCCTATAAAAATGATCACAATACTGTAATTACACTACAAAATAATAAAGAAAATACCAAATATCCAGAAAAATAAAATAAATGAATGTTCACTTGATCTTTCTGATCCCCGTCTAAAAAGGAGTGAGTCCCATTGATTATAATAGGGCTTACTTCAGAGTAGACATGCACGGCTAGGTCTCTCTCTGGCTCCTTTCCATTGCCCCCCTTACACAGGAGTGAGCCCCACTGATTATAATAGGGCTTACTTCAGAGTAGACATGCAAGGCTAAGTCTCTCAGGCTCCTTTCTGTTCCCCCCCCCTTACATAGGAGGAGCCTAGGCTGCAGCATACAGCATAGGCTGGTCTCTTAGGAGAGGCTGAGGAGGTGCTGGTGGACTTCCGAAATTGGCCGTATCCCAACCAGGATTAATTTTTGGCTTGTTTATCAAGACATGGCTTGTATATCAAATCAAAATTTATTAGAAATGTTTGCTTGTCTTGCCAAACACTCTCAATCCAAGTTACTCTCAATCCAAGGTTTTACTATATTTAAAACCAACCAAGAGGTGACATTAATGACCCACTTTTTTTCTCCGTAGGGGCCTTTTCTGGACCAGGGAACGCACCGTCCCTCCAGCATTGACGTCCAGATAGATTCTCTCACCAGCATGTTGGCTGATATGGAGAGCACCAGGCATGGTCGGGGTGAGAGGCTGGTAAGGATGCTATTTTTTCAATTTTTATAAGATTTTTATTAATTTCAGATACAGTTGAAGGAAAATTGAAACACATATAGGATGGGACGCTGTTGAAAGAATGGGGGAGGATTCCCTATAGGATCCCACAACTAACTTGTGTTTCCTTATGTCCTCCAGAACCCAGAGTCTGTCCCCTACGCTCCTGCCCCGCCACAATCTACAAGCGCCTACAAATCAGGGCTTTCCAGTACATTCTCTCCGGCCAAGTCCGCCATGTTTGCCACCGATGCCTACGCCAAGAGCATGCCATATGGGAGTCCAGCGGCACAAGCACCACCTTATCCAGCTGCCTCAGTGTTGCCCTCTCAGTATTGCCCTCCTGTGGCTGGTGACTCCTATTCTACTGGCCACCAGCGGGTCTCCACAACCCCCAAACCATTCCCTCAGCCCATGCCGGCTTCTTACGCCACAGCATCATCCTTGGCCAGCACCCCATTCAACGTCCAAGTGAAGATGGCGCAGCCTGTCTTGGGGTACAACCAACCCAGGCGCAGGGCTGAGCAGGCCTATGGGCCTCCGTCCCCCCGGATGAGTTACGGGGCAAAACCTCCCCCTCAATATGCCTCAGAGCCAGGAGTCAGGACGCGGCCCCAAGATGTGGAACCCTGGTACCCTGAGCCACCCTCATATGGGAGGAGAGTGTCTGATGGCGACTTCTATGCCGGTACTGGGGGGCATGCCAAACTGGGGGCACCTGTGGGGCAGTACCAGTCTGGACCACTGAAACCAGGGAAAGAGGACATGGCAGCTGCAGTACCCATGCCAACAAGTGGTGGAGGACTGAGATACCAGCATCAGGTGAGGAAGACCTTAGATCACTTGGGTTCTCCAGGTTGGCTGTTAGGGCTAAAGCTTGCAATGTATGTTTTGTTCACTGCCTCTAAAGCACTTGCAGCCAAAGGTACAATTTGGGGGAAGGAGGTAGGCATGGGGGTGCTGTACCCCCTCTTTGATGGGCAGAGGATTAACTCTTTCCTCTCATGCTCAGGCTTCCCCAAACCGCCCAGAAGAGGAGCTGGACCGACTCACTAAGAAACTGGTGTATGACATGAACCATCCTCCGTCTGGCGAGTATTTTGGTGAGGAGGTGCTTGAATCACGATGCGCTGATGTGCTTCCATGTTTAAAGGGAGGGTGCCAGGAAACAAAAATGGGGTATGTCCCACTTGGGATGGGAACATCTGACTGGGTCTGGGGCAGCTCCAGTTGCCTCCAGTCCCCTAGAGAGCATAGACTGGTGTCCTCATTCTAGGACTTGAAGGCAGCACTCCCTGAAATGTTCAGGCACATCAGAGATGTTGCGCTGGGACATCATCCAACCCCCCTTTGCTTCCTTTTGCTCCAGGTCGTTGTGCCCGGTGTGGGGAGAACGTGGTTGGCGATGGCACAGGCTGTGTGGCCATGGACCAGGTCTTCCACGTTGAGTGCTTCACCTGCGCCACCTGTCGCTGTCGCCTCCGTGGACAGCCGTTTTATGCTATTGAGCGGCGCTCCTACTGTGAAGCATGCTACATTGTGAGTGTGGAAAGGGTGAGGTGGGGTCGAAGGGGAATGGGGCAGAAGCACACAGACTTCTCACAGCTGGCTATTCCTTTAGGATTGGAAACCTGTGATGTCCTCCAGTGTGTGAAATGGGAATTGGAATCTCCTCCTTCACAACATCTGTAGTTAATCTGTAGAGAAAAATCTACTTATAACAATAGTAGTATTAGAACTCTACTTATTGTTCTAATAAGTAGAGAATAACAATTAGAGTAGAGAGTAGAGAATATCAATGTGTTAATGAGTAGAGAACAAGTAGAGAATATCAATTTGTTAATGTTAGTGCAATCACAGAGAGCTTCAATAATCACAGCCTGATCCAACTTGCAACAGGCTGAACAAGGAATCTCAAGATCAATCAATATTCAATCAATCAGTCAATCAATCTCTGTAGACAACCAAGTCTTTGTATGTTTAGAATGCAAATAAATGGCTTCCCCCATCTGTGTGCTTGTGCAGGTGACCCTGGAGAAATGTTCCATGTGCTCCAAGCCCATTATGGACCGCATCTTGAGGGCGATGGGGAAGGCCTACCACCCGCAGTGCTTCACCTGTGTCGTCTGCCACCGTTGTCTAGACGGGGTCCCTTTTACTGTTGATGCCACCAGCCAGATCCACTGCATTGAGGACTTTCACCGGTAAAAAACATTAGGGCTGCGACTAATTGGGTCGTGGTAGGCTTGGGTTTAATGGCACCAGCTGTTTAATGAAGCAACACCCACCCCGGCTTGCCTTGGCATTAGAAGGTCTTGGAACATTCGGGAGGGAGCCCAGCTGGTTATGAGACCCTTTAAGTCTTGCTGTGAACTTCTGGGCTCTCCAACTGACACGCGACTCCTGACGTGCGATTCTTTGCAGGAAGTTTGCTCCGCGCTGCTCGGTGTGTGGGAACGCCATCATGCCTGAGCCTGGGCAGGAAGAGACAGTGAGGATCGTGGCCCTGGATCGCAGTTTTCACATTGGCTGCTATAAATGTGAGGTGAGGAGTGCGAGGAAAGGGACTGTGGAGATTGGGGTGGGATCCTCGAGAAAGCTAATTCTGCAACAGGGACAGTAGTAAGAGGACTTGTGCCTGATCACTGGCTTCTATACAATAGCTTTAAATGGGGTTTGACAAGTCCTTCGAGTGCATGGATGTCCCGGAGCGCATGGATCTGGGGTCCGAAGGCCTGATCTCTCTTTCTCTTTCCTCTGCCAGGAATGTGGGCTGCTCCTCTCCTCAGAAGGGGAGGGTCGTGGCTGCTACCCCTTGGACGGCCACATCCTGTGCAAAAGCTGCAGTGCGCGGCGCATTCAGGAACTCTCCTCCAAGATCACCACTGACTGCTGACACCTGTGTGTGAGGAGTCCGACTGCCCCTTCCTGCCTTCCTTCTCAAGCGGAGGCCCATGTTCAGTGCCACGTTGCTCTTGCTGGGGGTCCCCTGAGTCCTGCAGGCAACACAACTTAGAAGTAGATCTCTGTCTCTGCCATCCTTGCCAAATCACCCACACCCCAAAGTCTTCCCCACACCCATAAGCTGGTCTTAGGTAGTCGGTTGGGGCTGTATATACTATTGCTTTGCCCTCCCTTTGCAACAAAATGCCTTCGCTCGCTGCTTTCCTGGTGTAACAGGAGAGCTCGGACTCCTGGGTCTCTCCAGAGCTGGTGGGTCTCCAAGAGTGAAAGGGTGCCATACATTTTTATAAACTCCCTCCCTTAATTGCTTATGACAGGTTGTTTGTGTGTGCGTGTGCACATGTATGTGTGATCAGAACTTAATTAAAATGGTGTCAAATTTTACTGTGTTTGCCTTTTTTGTCCTTAAACTTAACAGCAAAAGATAATAGTGTTGGGTGGGGGGTGATGCAACTCTCCTTACTGATTGGAGCTGGTTTGGTTTCTTTCTGCCCCCATTCCCTACCCCTTTTCCATTGGATGCTCGAGCACCTGCTGCCTTCCTTGATGCCCTCCCAGGTACCCCACTGGGTGCTGCCTGCCTAGGAACAGGGATCGCTGGACAGCTGGCACTCCAGAGCTTCCTGCACAACAATGAGGTCTCCTCTGCTCTGCATTCTGCTTCTGGCTGCCAGCTTGTGCCAGGGCACCCCTCTCCTGCCTGGCACTGGGGAAGTCCATGGAGGTCCCAAGGAGGAGGTGAGCAATGGATCTGCCTGGTGGCATAGCTACAGGGGGTTGGAGCAGTCAAAACTGACTCAGAGTGACCTTATATCCTCTTTTCCATAACTTTTCCTTTTTTGGACTTGTCTTGGAAAAATAAATCTTCAGTGTCCTTTTCCTTGAGAGCAGGCAGCATGTAGCCTTTTTGGCATTAATAAATTACTCTATTTACTCAGCCTAATGTGATATTGAATCTAACCTTAATTTAAAAGGCTTGAGATTTTAAAACCTTTACTGGCAATTGTAAAACATTAGCTGCAAAATTTAATTTTACTGCAAACGACCAATTATATGATGATAATAATCAGACAACGGGTTTATTTTATGATTTTACCTAAATGCATTTATAGAACAGTGGTTTACATTACATTTTTATTACAATACTAGCAAAAACGTACCCGCGTTGCGGGAGTAAAATTTCCCCATATGCAATCCCCCCACTGCTCATCCACCCCCCATGCACATCCACCCCCATGCGTAACATCCCCCATGTTCATCCACCCCATGCACATCATCCCCCCATATGCACAACAACCCTCATGCACAATATCCCCTATGTTCATCCACCCCCTGCTCATCATCCCCCTGTATGTGCATCATCCCCCCATGCACATCACCTCCCCAGTGCACATCACCTCCCTATGCACAACATCCCCCATGTGCAGCATCCTCCCTAGTGCAACACCTCCCTCCGAACCACATCCCCCTCAGTGCACCAGGCACTGAGCACCAAATTGGCTGGATGTTGGTCAGTCTTCCATGTTAAGTATACAACAGGAACACGTGTTGGTGTTGGTGTCACAGTTAATGTCACAGAAGGAACACCCTCCCCAAATTTCACCTAGGTCCGGGGATAGGGGCAGAGCATCCCTCAATCAGAGAGTCTTCAATGGAAAATATAGGGAGGAAAACACGTTGTGCCCCTTTACACCCCCTTCCGGTTAGAATTTCTGAAAACCAGTTCTTAATGGGTGCCTCCGTCATGGAAGGAACACCCACTCCAAATTTCATGCTTCTAGGCCCTGCGGTTTTGGCTGGGTGTTGATGAGTCAGTGATGACAATGAAGATTAGTTTTATATAGAGAGAGATAGATCCCTACAATCCAGAGTAACTACGGGAGCACGTAAGAGACATTACGTGCACCTGTAGTTACTGCACCTAGTGAAAACCTGTGGGAAATTCATATTGCAATCCAGAGCAAATTGTTCTTACACCGGAGCAAGGACTCCCCGTAGTTACTCTGGATTGCGCCCTAAACCCCACAGGGAAGAGGTTTGGAGATCCAGATGAGGCTTGAGTGGAGGGAGAAGTCTGGATTTTACAAAGACTTTAAAAATAAATTTTTTAAAATGTCCCTTTACTTGCAGAGCCAGTTTCAGTGTTGGGGGGATGCATTCCGGAGCACTTTTAAACTCCAGGTGCCTTGGATCAGGACCATTCTTAAGACTTGTACCCCCTACATTGCACTGCACCCCCTTGCACCTTCTGCACCAGCAAAAACATGTCTTGGATCAGGACCCTTCCGGTGTCCTTGGCTTCCTCTCAGCCTCCCCTTTCTTCCCCTTTCCAGCAGACTAAGGTTTGTTCGCTTACTCGTGTGTAAGCCAATATGCAAATTTTGGGGCTTTTTTTGTTTTTTCGGCCATAACTTTAGCTAGGAAGGTGCTATCTCAAAACGGATTGGATTCTGCTCTCCAAGATGAACCGAACAACATAGGGCACCATCAAGGGCACCATAACGTAGTTGCTTTTTGGGGGTCCCACAGCCTCCCACTGCATGTCACCTCTCCTGGGCATGTCACCTGGTGCAGGCCGCACCCTCGCAATCCCCTGGTGTTGTGACTGCCTTGAAGTGATGTCACAGCCAGAACAGGAACTGCCGTCACATGCCTACTCAGAAGTAAGTCCCATTGGGGGCAAAGCATTAAGTTACGTGGGGAGTCTCACCACAGCATACAACCTCCTCCTCCCCTTCATTATTTTCAAGTCAATAATTTCAATTGTAAATATCGGTCCGTCTTTAGTTTAACAGTTTGACGATGGGCGCAATCCAGAGTAACTACGGGGAGTCCTTGCTCTGGTGTAAGAACAATTTACTCTGGATTGCAGTATAAATTTCCCATAGGTTTTCAATAGGTGGCGCAGTAACTACAGGTGCACACAATGTCTCTTATGTGCTCCCGTAGTTACTCTGGATTGTAGGGGATGTGTAATAAATTATATTTAATAATTTTAAAATTAATAATCAATTAAATTATATGTAATAATGTAAATGTGATATTCAGTAATATAAGTAAACTTAAAAATTGAACTGGGTGTTGAAAATCTTTCTGAATTTTTTTTTTTTGAGTGGGGGGTTAGAGGTTATTAACTTGATTAACTTTAAAGTTATTTACTAACTTAAATAATAAAGTTATTATTAACTTTAAAGTTATTATAAATTTGCTTGATGACTGCAATAAGTTGATAGAAAGGGGGTACCCTTGAGGGTGACACCACTTGTGAACAAAATGGCTACAAATAATGGTTTTTAGGAATAATCCCATCATGTTATATACCGTTGGATGCGTAATTTGCAGCAGAATGCCGTGAAACAAACCACTTTGAAATATAGTTAGGCTGCAAACCTAAAGACACTTTCCTGGGAGTAAGACCTATTGAACTCGATGGGGCTTCCTTTTGAGTAGACATGGTTAGGATTGTGCTCTTTGTCTATCAAAACGTGGCCATAAAACAAACAAAATGGAGGCACAGCAATGGCACATAACCAAGCCCCACATCCAGGTTGTTGCCCTGTCCACTGCATGGGGGTGACACGTTGGCCTCCCGCACCGGGTGACCCGAACCCTACTGACATCCCTGCTTCAACGGGGTCCTGGACAGGTTGTCATTCTCAGAAGAGGATCCTCCTGGGTGGAAATGATTGAAAACCACATTGCCGGAGACGGATCGAGGTTTTAAACAGGGGCAGTCATTTCTGGGGGTAGGGGAGTCATTGAGCCATTTTCCCACCTCCATCTCAAGGCACTAAACCACCTTTCTGGTCTCCATAGGACATCTCCCATCGGCTGATCCTGAGGACTCTCACAGACCTTCACCAGCTCCACCTGCGCTCCATCCACAGCAAGGCAAGGCCTCCCAGAACACGGAAACCTGGCTGCAAGACTGTCTTCTGGAAGACGCTGACCTCCTGCTGAGCCCCGCTTTTTTGGGGGGGGGGGGTTGCCATTCTGCATGCACTGAAGTCTTCCTCTGCAGTGGCATGGCTGGTGGAGGGCAGAGCACTAAGATCTGCAGGGAGCCATCCCTTAACATCTAAGCAGATTGCTCCCTGCTTGGAATGGGGAGCTCCCTGCCTGCAAAACTTAGTGCTTTGCCCCCCTCTAGCTATGTCACTTCCTCTGTGGGACTCCCACATTGCTCCCTCCCATGTTCAGCGTATGCAGCCCTTATGGGGATCCACGGCTTCTCTCTCTGCTACTCCCACTCCTGCATGATTGGGGGTCTGATGCTGATCTCGACCTGGGCGCATTACAACAAGTTGTATGTGGCAATAAAACACCTTCTGCTCTGCTCTTGCTTCCTTCTTGCAGAGAGTCTTGTGGGGCAAGATGGGATCCCCCACTAGGGTGCGACCCTGAAACGCACAGCTATGGTGCCCTGGCGTTCAAATGGTTTCATTGCCCCCCCCCCTTCTCAAATCTCCAGCCCCAGGTCTCTGAGTCCTCTGGCCCGGCCACCACCTGCCAGAGTCCCCACCACAGGGGGTTCCATGGCTTCTCACGCATCTTCTGACCTTTCTCTTGATAGAGATGAGGCTTGATGAGGTTTTTCATTAATTACCCCCCTTGGCGAAACGGAAATTGGGCAGGATACAGACAGAGAGGGGACCAGATTGCAGGCTGGCTGCTGCTAGGACTCAGGGTGACCATATGACTGGAAAAACCTGGATTTGTCCAGATTTTTAGCATACGGTCCAGGTGTCCTACATTTTGGCTTAATTGTCCTACATTTTGGCTTCATTTTTTAACTTCGCAATGATGCACAGTACCCATCATGTCATATGTCATTGGATTCGTATTGAAGAGCAGAATCCAATGCAAAAATGGGTTTTGAGATATCTCCTTCTTATCAAATGTTATGGCCATAAAACCAGAAAACAAAAAATAACAAAAAATACATTTTTGGCAATTTTTTTAAGCGGGTAGGACTTTTGGCTTGGGGGGTAGGAATTTTGGCCTTGGGGTTCAGGAATTTTGGGTTTGGCATCTGTCACCCTGCCAGGACTGAGCCAGCCAGCCAGCCAGAACCTGCATGGTCAGAGGCAGTCTACCTTTCAATATCGGTGGTGGAGAGGATGGTGCACTCCTTGGGATGCAGTATTTGGCTGGCAGACATGCAGGCAGGTCAGTTTGCGATTGTAGCCCAATCCATCAGACCGACCACTTAAGGCGCATGTTTGACGGGGGCACATGCAGCACTAAAGAGACTGAAAGACCCCAGCAGGGTATGAAGAAAAGGGGCTTCCCTGTGGAGCCACAAGAGTAGGATATGGGGGGATACAGAAGGAATCTGCAAGCAGGATTGCCCTCATTTTCTTCCACAAAACCGGAACAGCACCCAGTATGTGAACACAATCCCCTGAAACAGGGACGTCCCCAATTTTCCAGGACATATGGCAACCTTAAGCAGGGAGGCACTGAGATGTTGGCCGTGGGAGGTGGTGGACTCTCCTTTCAGGGGATGTTCAAGAAGAGCCTCCACACATCCCCGTTGGAGATGCGCTAGGAGAATTTCCTGCTATAGGCAGGACTAGATGACCTCTGAAGTCCTTTCCAACTCCTCTCTGGACATAATCCAGAGTAAGGGCAGTGAGGAGAGCTGTAGCTGGGCTGCCCCAACTATTCTGCATCCAGAGCAGGAGCTTCGGGTTGCTCCGGAGCAGTGATCAGCACAAGGCTTCTCATCCAGCCAGCAAGTCCCACCTGGGCTGGAGCTGCTCTCGAGGTGACCCTCCCAGAACCACCAACAGCTCCTGCTCAACTGGGCAAGACAGGAGTCCAGGGCAAGGCTGTCGGGGGTAGAGATGGAAACCTACTGCCAGGGGGATGAGGCCCCACTCCCTGCCCCCCAAGCATGCAAGGGGGCCTTGGAAAAGCAGAGACAAGACTGCAAAGATGGAGTACAAAAAGGCAGTCATGAGCAGGGTGACCATACAACCAGATTTTTCCAGATTGGTCCTCTTTTTAGCCTCCTCTCTGTGTGTCCTCCAAAAGGGCTTCATTGTCCTCTATTTTGGCTTCCTTTTGGAACTTTGCAATGGTGTGCAGGACCCCATCATGTCATATGTCATTGGACTGTATCGAAGAGCAATCAAAAGTTATGGCCAAAAGACTCAAAATCAAAAATATTCATGGAGCTCTATGGAAATGCCCTGTATCACAACTTTACTCGTGAGTAGGCAAAGGTGCCATTGTCCACCGGAAAGGCCAGGCTGAGAGGAATCCAAGACCTTGTCTTCCTTTTGAGGTCACCCTGATCCCCCCCAGTCACCCTGTACATCACACCAAAGCCCTGTGGACATGCCTGGGGGATCATCATGGCATGTGCAATGCTGCACAACAAGTGACTACAGAGAAGGATCACCTTGCTGGAAAATGCAGGAGACAGCCAGGACCCCATGGCAATCCCACGGATGAGGGAGATTGCCATGGGGGGGGGATTTATTTATTTATTTATTATAAATATAAATATTTATTATAAATATTTATTTATTTATTTATTTATTTATTTATTTATTTCCTGCCTTTCCTCACCTGCAAGAGGGAGCTCAAGGCGGCTAACATCAATCAGAAAAATAAAACACAATTAAAACAGAATTATAATTATAGATTAAAACACAATTCAAATGCAATTCAAATACAATTAGATTGAATAAAAAACTGAGAACAATTAAAACAAGCTAAAAGCATTTGTTAAAAACAGTAAAAAATAGAACAATAAAACTGCCCCCCCACCTCTGCCCCATTAAAAAGCTTTTTTAAAATAAAAGGTTTTAAGGCTCCGCCTGAAGCTCTGTGTTGAGGGAGCCTTCCTCAGTTCAAAGGGGAGGGAGTTCCAAAGCCGGGGTGCCACCACCGAGAAGGCCCTACCTCTGGCCACCACATCTCTTAGTGGCGGCACAGTCAGTAGGGCCCCCTCAGATGACCTTAAGTGACGGGTCGGATTGTACAGAAGAAGGCGGTCCCTCAGATACCCTGGACCCGAGCCGTTTAGGGCTTTAAAGGCCAGGACCAGCACTTTGAATTCAGCCCCGAAATGAATGGGCAGCCAGTGTAGTCGCTGAAGCAGTGGCCCCACAGAGTCGAACCGAAGACCCCCAGCAATCACATGGGCCACCGCATTCTAACCTAATTGAAGCTTCCAGACCGTCTTCAGAGGCATCCCCACGTAGAGCGCATTACAATTATCCAGTCTTGATGTCACGAGGGCATGGGTCACCGTGGCCAGATCCAAGCGACTCAGGTATGGTTGCAGCTGGCGGATCAGCTGAGGCTGAGCAAAGGCTCTCCTGGCCACAGCCACCACCTGGGACTCCAGGAGCAGCTGCGAATCCAGGAGAACCCCCAAGCTGCGAACCTGCTCCTTCAGAGGGAGCACAACCCCATCCAGAACAGGATGATATTCCAATACCTGAGTCAAGGACTTCCAGACCAGGAGAACCTCTGTCTTATCAGGATTTAACCTCAGCTTGTTCACCCTCATCCAGTCCCCCACTGCCTCCAGACAAGGATTCAGGACTTCAACCGCCTCCTTGGACTCAGGAGGAAAGGAGAGATAGAGTGTACTGATGACACCTCACTCCAAACCTCTGGATGACCTCTCCCAGCAGCTTCATGTAGATCAGTGATGGGCCCAGCCTCCCTTAAGATCCAGTACGCCGGAAGTCAGGGGACGGGGGCGGAGTCAGGGGCGGGGCCGGAGTCAGGGGGCGGGGCGGGCCCTAACCAGGCCGAACTGCGCATGCGCCAGACTTGGCGCATGCACAGTGCATCCCCTGAAGCGTCCTTGGTGCCAGGACGCCAGGACGCTTAGTGCGCCTGCGTCCAGCTGGACGCAGGCACGCTGAGCGTCCTGGAGCTTGGCGCCAAGACACTTAGTGCGCCTGCGTCCAGGCACCTAGCCTCAGGACGCTCAGCGCGTGTGTGTCCAGCTGGACACATGCGCACTGAGCGTCCTAGGGCTCACCGCTAGGACACTTAGCACGCCTGCGTCGAGCTGGACGCAGGCACGCTGAGCATCCTGGCACCAAGCCTCAGGACGCTCAGTGCGCATGTGTCCAGCTGGACGCACGCGCACTAAGCTTCCTGGTGGCGAGCCCCAGGAGACCCGGCGCCGGCGAATGCTGGCGTACCGGTCCCCGCGGCTCTTGCAGCCGCGGGTCTGGCCGGTTCGCTGTCATCCGCCCTGGTGGAAGACCCGGTACAGGCACGTAGGCCAGTACCGGTATCTGCCCACCTCTGATGTAGATGTTAAATAGCATGGGGGATAGAATGGAACCTTGCAGCACCCCACACCGAAAAGGCGAGGGTGCCAAGCAAGCATCCCCCAATACCACCTTCTGGGACCTATCACCCAGGAAGGAGCGGAACCACTGCAGAACAGTGCCTTCAATCCCCAACCCGGCCAACTGACCCAGAAGGACACCATGGTCGATGGTGTCGAAGGCCGCTGAGAGGTCCAGCAGGACCAACAGGGACACACTCCCCCTGTCCACTCCCCGGTGTAGGTCATCCACCAAGGCGACCAAGGCAGTCTCTGTCCCAAACCCTGGCCTGAAACCAGATTGGAAGGGATCCAGATAATCTGCTTCATCCAGGACCCTCTGAAGCTGGGACGCCACTACCCACTTTGCCCAGAAATGGGATGTTTGAGACTGGCCGATAGTTGTTTAGGTTTTTAGGGTCCAGGGAGGGTTTCTTCAGGAGGGGGCGAACCACCTCAGGTTCTACAAGCTGAAAAGAATCCCAAAAGATGGACAGGACAGGTGCCCCAAGGACATCATTGGATGGATGGATGGATGGATGGCACATGGAGGGATGGCTGGAGGGAGGGAGGGAGCCTTAACGCACACACTTTCACTTACTCTCTCCTCCTCCAGTAAATTATTGCAAGAAAATACCATAAATCAAAGCAATCAACTGCAAAGAAAACTTCATTTTAAGATGAAATGTTAAGGTGGATGTTCTGATTTTGGGAAGATTTTACCAAAATGAAGTCCTTGCACTTTGTGAAAGCCGGAGATTGCACCTCCCAACCAGGCTTGGAGCATGTGTGAATTCTTGCTGGGTCATGGGTTGTAATACATGCCACTAGGGGGCACCCTCGGCCACATGCTTGGAAAGGACATCATCCAGCTGCAGGTGGTGTTTCTGGAGTCATCCAAAGGGAGGACCTCACATGTCTTCTGGCTCTCATGAGGAAAATTTAAGACCTTCTAATTCTAAGGTGGATCAGCCCCATTTGTGGCCACCTGATGGTTTGGAACACGCTTGTCCTTCACTGGGGTGTCGGGACACGTCCTTTGGCTAAGCAAAGGGGGGCCACTGCAACAAGGCGCATGATCTGGGGAGGACTGGCCGAGTTAGCGTGCCATCCAAGGGACTTTTAGTGCTGATCGGTGTGCTCCAGGGCTCCTCCGGGGCCCAAATCAGTCCAGAGGCTTCTGTGCCCCGCAGACGCTGCCAACGCCAGTCTTCCCTCCTCTCTGCGCCAACCTCTGCAAGGCTTCCCTGCCCAGCTCCATGCAGTGCAGCTGCTCGGACTCGGTGGTGTCATGTGCCCCGCAGCGGAGGTAGAGTTCCTTGGCCTGCCGGTTCCATTCCATGGTCACAAACTTTATTTCCACACAGCCCGCAGCAAGCGCAATCTGGAGGGGAAATAACAAGACATGCCCATATTTACTCAAATATAATGCGTCACCCAATCTAATGCGCACCCTCTACTTATAATCAAAATACTGTATTTACTCAAATCTAATTAACCATTGAATCTAATGCACACCCTGATTTTGGAGACTGAATTTGCCTGGAAAAAGTAAGGGTTTCATTTGAGTAAATTCTTTGGGGGGAGCAAGTGGGGATGCGCATTTGTCCATACCTTGTACTTATGGGATCCATTGGGCTGGACACAGGATGATGGAGCAGAGAGCTCAAAGGGTCCCCTTGCACAGCTCAGCATCAAGCTACAGGGCTTAGACATGGCTCAGGGAATCCACGGGCAGAACAGTCACCAGCTGTCAGCCCGGCCTACCTTGCAGGGTCCTTATGAGGGTAAGCTGAGAGTGCCACCTCGAGCCCTTTGAGGAAGGATTGGATAGAAACAAGTGGAGTGAAGAGGAGCCTGCAGCTGTCACCACCCATGGCAGGGCTACGTTAGGGGAGTCCTTGCTCCAAACCCCTTTAATGTCTGCATGACACTTAAGGCTGCATGACAGGCAGACATTCAGATGGTGGAGACTTCCCACTCTGGGAGTAACAGAATCTCCACACACACACACACACACACAGCTAGTTACATGATAAACAGGACGGGTCGGATCCGGGACTCACCTCTGCCAGCCTGGCCAAGAGCTGCTGCCCAATTCCTTTGCCTGGCAGAGGAGCCCAGGAAGAGCGATGCAGGTAAAAAAAGGAGAGAGAAACAAGAGCATACCGGTTTTTGATGGTTTGGATCAGTGTTGTTTTTATTTACCAAGAAAACAGTTCCTTGTAGAAACATAAACGTTTTATTTTTCATATATATATATAGGTCCACCCTTCTTCTATGCTGATTTTTTTATACACCGATTTGACCCAACATGAACAGCCCTTACAAATCAGTTTTAAAAACTGCTTTTTTACTGTTGTAGAGGGGCAGACTTGCAAGCAGTCATTCCCTTCTTCAGCTGAGAGAGGCAAAGGCAGGGGGTCCTCTGCATTTCTAGTTACTGACTGCCTCTCTACAACAGTAAAAAAGCTGTTTTAAACCATTCTAAAGGTACACCCAAATGACACCTTCACGTACCTCTGAATTCAGACACCACATATAGATTTTCCAGGTATAGCATCCTCCCATGACAGACATTGTACCCGAAAAAGTAGAGTGCGTAACCGACGGGGCGAGCTGCATTGGGGACAAGAGACAGGACGCATGCCACAAGGGAAGTCAGACTCTCTTTGCACAACACCATTGGCACCATTTACAAGTACTTTACACCCTTGTGCAAGTAGTTTAAGGCGTGATGAAAGATGGCATCCCTACAACTATGACGATGTTGATGATGTGACTACTATTACTACGGATTCCTTCTTACCTTGTTTGCATCCATTCTCCACCGGCAATTCAGCCATAATGCACTGGAAGAAGGGATTTTCGCCAAACCCGTCTTGCCTTAAAACTGCGGCAATAGAAAATACAGGTCATGGGGTATCGCTTCCCATATCTGCCCTCTGACTTCTATTTTGGGGTTCCTCCTATAATGTGGAGAAAGGGGGAACCTGACAGGGGTACGTGGATTCTGAAGCGGTGCTGGCCTGGATGCCACCTAACATGAACCCAAGAAGAGCCCATTAACATCTGCACGTGGCAAATGGACCAGAGAGGGGGAATGAAGGTGGGGGGTGCCACTGAACAAGGATGTTGACTCCGTTTCCCCCCACCCAACCAGAAATCGCTCCAAAGGGGACGCCTCCCTCCAAGGCTGGCTGCTGCACCCCCTCTAGCTATACCACCACCACCACTGCCTGATGTGCCTACTTTCAGCGTTGATGGTGACTTCGTGCAATAGGTGATGATAGTCGGCAATTTCCTGAAGAAAATCGGAATGGAAAGCAGTGATGAACCCATACTGGTTGTTGACGTGTCCTGAGTCATCCCACTGACATCCCCCCCACAGGCAGCAGCAACCTAGATATAGCTGGTGTTGAACCAAGGTGCTCACCTGGATGAGGCTCATGAGAAGGTCGCAGTCCTCGATTGTGGCCGGGCGGATGAGGCACTCCATCCTGCTCCAACTGTCAGCTGGATAGGGAGTCTATAGGGGTTGGGAGACACCTGGGCAGGGAGTTTATAGGCCCCCAACCGGCCATGGACAACCCTCCCACCTGGCTGGCAGAAGAGATTCTTCTGGATTCTGGCCAGATGGGCCACGGTATCTCTGGGCAATCAAGGAAGGGGAAGTGTGCGCATGCACACACACACACACCCCCATCCCTTCCCACTAGCCGGAGGAGAGAGGGCAAAGGGCTGCGTCAGTCTTAGATAACAGCCTGCCACCAGAAAGGTTTGTGAACCTGTGGCTTTGCCCTGGACGTGGCCTCGTATCACCTCTGGAAGAGGATGGTGTCGGCTCTGAGACTCAGGTGCCCAGATCAGAGCAAACCCCTGCACTGCCACATCCAATGACACATTGCAACATAGCTACTAAGTTGGGGGGAGTGCTGAGTTGTGTAGCACCCCCAGTCAGAATGGGTGCAAAACGGAGAAATACTCCTTCAACAGGAGAGACTCCGATTCGGACCCCCACTTAGCCCTGATCCTTTCTGGGGGACCCTTGAGGCAATCACAATCACAGTCGAGCCTACCTCTCAGGGTTGTTGTGAGAAAATAGTGGGGAAGGGGTTCCCAAGCTCTTTGGCGGGCTTAGATACAAATACTGTATTTACTTGAATCAAATGCGTACCTTTTTCATCCACATTTAGTCTCCAAAATTGGGGTGCACATTAGATTCGATGGCACGTTAGTATAGGTAAGACGGCAAGTAAGTATAGGTCAGGATTTTGTTTAACAATGTATTATAGATTTGAGTCAGTACAATACTATTATATAGATATCGTGTTATATGGATTATATATTATATATGGTGCAGGTGCCCCTAGACTTTGAAACTGACGGGACCATTTTCGGTTCCAATTGGCAGGCTTGTTGGTTATGAAACCTTATGTAACTTGCATTCTGCGCATGCTTTTTTGCCCCTGATGCCTTATCAGCAAAGAGGTATGATGAATAATGTTGTCTTGACAGTATTTCTCCCATGTGGTTGTTGGCGCAAGGCAGATTCCCGGGGAAAACATGACTCCAGTCAACCCACCTCCAGCCCAAATCCATCATTCATTCCGTTCACTGTTGATTGATTGACTGATTGATTGGTTGATTGATTGATTGATTGATGGGAGGACAGGCACCTGAAACACACAGCATTTGGGGGGCCCCTCCAGGAAGGCTGGTGCTCTCCGGAGCAGCAGCAGGGCCTTAGCTAGAGGGGGGCCAGGGTGAGCATAGCCAGAGATTCTGCACACCTGCGGCTGGGGCGCCAAAGGTGCTCCCTGCATATGCTTTTGTCACATCCAGATAGGGTTGCCATATTTCTCTTCCACAAAATCGGGACAGGACCCTCTGTCCCATTTGCCATATGTGAACACAATCCCCCCAAATTGGGATTGCTGCAGTTTTGGGGGACATATGGCGACCCCACATCCAGAGCAGCATTCCCACCTCCAGATTCCCGACTACGGGCTGCAGAGCAACCTCAGCCTGGTGCCCTTTGGCACAGAGGCCAAAGGCTGAAGCTTGCTCAAGTAGGGGCCGTGTGGGATCCAAGCGGGAAGCCACTGCCTGCACATGTTCATGTTCTTGTTCATGCACCTGCACAGCACCCTGGTCTGCAGCTCCACCTTGATGATGCACAAGAAACAGCCCAGGGTGCGTCTGCCCTTCTTGTGGGACTTCTCCAAAGCCTGTCTGGGTTTTGCCAGGTCTTTCGGGATTTCCATTTCAGGAACACTTTCATGCTCAAATGGTGCATGTCTGAATTTCACGGCCGATGCAAAGGAGTCCAGGAGAGGCGCGTCGAGGGGGTCGCAACTTCATTTCGGGGGAGTCACAGGAGCTGGGTGCAGCCAACTTGGAGTCTGGCACTGGGTGCATTTCATGACATGACATCTCTTATGGGGGGTCCTGGACTGAGTGTCCTTCTCAGAAGGGGTCTGGGCTGGAATACCAATGGAGGGTTCCCTCTGATTTAAAGGGGAACAGAAGGGCTCCCTTTTGGGGGGAGGGTCTCCCTGGTAGTGCAGAAATCTGAATGAGATGGGGGCTGGTTTGGGGGAGACGGAAAGGGAGGAGCTCAGAGTCCTTTGGCCCCCACCTGTGGCCTTCCTCCTCTTCCTCTGCTCACACCACCCTCATCTCCTCCTTGGGGGGCTGCTGTGATGAAGGCTTCTCCTCCTCTTCCTCCTGCTCCCAGGAAAGCGCCTGCCTGACTGCAGCCTGTGTATAAATTAACCCCATGAAAGCAACATATATAAATGGTTTTCAGCTTTTATTTCGTTTTCATGTTTTTATTTTTTTGATTTTATTTTTATTTTTTATTTTATTTTTAATGCTTTTTAAAATATTTTATTATTTTAAAAATATTATATTAATAAATATTTTTCTATTAATATTTCTGCAAATGTTTTCTTGGGTGTCCCAAGGGCAGGACTGACTGCTGCGCCCCCCTCTAGCTGCTCCACCGGTCCCAGCACATCCCGCAGCAGGGAGTTCCGCAGGACATCAGCTCCCAGCAGTGCTGAGCCTTCCTCCTCCTCCTCCTCCTCCCCCTGCATGCTCGCGAGATCGGAGGCTGTTCAGCTGTTCTCGGGGGCGGAGGCTGCGGAGGGGAATCCCCAGCGCGTGGTGCTGCTGCTGCTGCCCGGGAAGAGTGCTGTTTTCTCGGGTACGTTCCCCCTCCGGGACCGGGGATCCGGTGTACGTGCTACTCTGCAGCGGGATCGGGGCCCCAGCATTGGGTAGAGGGGGGGCCGGCCCTGGGTTGCCCCGACCCACATCCTCACTTTCCCAGGAGTAAGCCCCATTGAGTGTAATGGACTTACTTCTGAGTAGGCCTGCCTAGGATTGGGCTCTAAGGCTGCAAGCCCATCCTCACTTTCCCAGGAGTAAGCCCCATTGAGTGTAATGGGCTTACTTCTGAGTAGACCTGCCTAGGACTGGGCTCTAAGGCTGCAAGCCCATCCTCACTTTCCCAGGAGTAAGCCCCATTGAGTGTAATGGACTTACTTCTGAGTAGGCCTGCCTAGGACTGGGCTCTAAGGCTGCAATCCCACCCTCGCTTTCCCAGGGGTAAGCCCCATTGATTGTAATTGCCCTACTCTAAGGCTGCAATCCCATCCTCATTTTCCCAGGAGTAAGCTCCATTCAGTGTAATGCACTTTCTTCTGAGTAGACTTGTCTAGGATTGGGCTCTAAGGCTGCAATCCCAGTCACACTTTCCCAGGAGTAAGTCCCATTGAGTGAAATGGACTTACCTCTGAGTAGACTTGCCTAGGATTAGGCTCTAAGCCTACAATCTCAGCCGCACTTTCGCTTGAGTAAGCCCCATTGATTGTAATTGCCCTCCTCTAAGGTTGCAGTCCCATCCTCTCTTTCCCAGGAGAAGGCCCATTGAGTGTAAAGAACTTACTTCTGAGTAGACCTGCCTAGGATTGGGTTCTAAGACTGCAATCTCAGCCACACTTTCCCAGGAGTAAGTTCCATTGAGTGTAGTGGACTTAATTCTGTGTCGACCTGCCTAGGATTGGGTTCTAAGACTGCAATCCTAGCCACACCTTTTCCAGGAGTAAGTTCCATTGAGTGTAATGAATTTACTTCTGAGTAGACATGCCAAGGATCAGGCTCCAACAGATCACAGTAACTGTGCTTTCCATTCTGGACTGCTGCACATCCTGCCTTGCCCTGCACGGAGGGAACCAGTGCCCTGGCTGCAAAGGGTTGTTATTGTATTATTATTAATTTGGTTTATACTCTGGCTTTCTTGAATCCTGGAGTGACCCACTTGCCTACCCACAGAACTATGCCCAGGATCCCGTTAGCACCATCTGGGGCACTATTAGTGGGTGTATGTGTGCGCTGTGGTCTTCCTTGCAGGGGGGGCGTGGATCACCTTAGCCCTTCCAGCGGAAGTTGCTGGGCCACTTCAGTCTGGGCTGCTGGCCAGATTATTCTCCCCCGACTTCCTGGTGTGTGTGTGTGTTTGTGTGGCTCAACATGCTTCTTGAAACCAAATACGTACATGAAATAAGTGGCGCTCTTCAGTGCGATCTTAGTTTTTGACTGTGGATTCTCAACCAGTGGCACAGGAACCACCAGTGGTACTCGAGGTGGTGGCTGATGGTCCTCATAGGACCCCTGGTCTCAGCGGCAAGACTAGGAACACAGTATGGTCAGAGGCTTGCGTTGGCATGCGGCGCTCCAAAGCACACTTTTCCACACTTGAAAAGCCCTCCCAGCCATCCTGAGCCTCTTACTGGTGTTTTGTCCTGTTATAGACAGCCTCCCACCCAAGAAGTAACTGGTGAGGGTGTCATCACCAGTTCCTTCCAGTGGCACACCTGGTACATGGACCACATGAAAAGAGGGTGGAGGATAAAGTTTGAGCAACACTGTTTTTGGCAAAGCAACGCAACACCCCCCCATGCGCATCACACACACCCCCATGCGCATCATCCCTCCCAGTTCATCTCCAGGGCTGGGTAATCCTTCTGCACCTTTGGGTGCCCAGATGTTTGGCTGTGATGTGAAGATCCCTATATAGTAGTGGTATTTGGGTATTTCGATCTGGGACCTGTTCCGTGTTTACTCAGAAGTAAGTCCCGTTGTCTTCAATGAGACTTATCCCCGGAAAAGCCCAGTTCCGGATTGCAAGACAGTGGACCCCCACTTTTAATTCCAAGACGATTGCGAGACGGTGGACCCTCTCGCGACCCCCACTTTGAATTCCACTGGATTGATGGGTTGGCGTCTCGAAAGCCCTTCAACCGCTTTTTTTCCTTCTCAGCTGCTGAGATGGAGCAGGAGCAAGATCCAGAGGTGGAGGCGTTTTTCAGCCAGGAGACCTTCTCGGAGCTGTGGAGCAGCATTGGCGTCAACACCATCATGGTAGGTGGGAAGATGGTCCAAGTGGGGGGGCCCCCTGCGGTCCAGAGTCAACATCAGCAGACTTGTCTGCCCTTTTCCCAGGCTAAAGCATCGAAAGTGGATGTGTTGGGATATAGAAATATATAGATATATCCATTTATTTATTTTTATTTAGTGCAAGCAAGTACATGGACTAATGGTAAATCAGATGTTCCTGTTCCATTGCCATGTATTTTCAGAGGTCCTGGAAAAATCTATGTTGTCCTCTTTTTCCTTGTGAGCAGGCAGCATGTAGCCATCTTGTAATTAATAAATTATACATGTTAAATATAATAAGTAATATAGTATTTAAATTAACCACGTGGAAGCGATGTACAGTATATGAGTGCTTAAGCTTTAATTTTGGCACATCCTACATTTTTCTTGGGTGTCCTACATTTTAGGGTCCCTTGTCCTCCTTTTACGACATACAGTCACCCTGTGTTCAGAGTTTGCAGCTGTCCGGTAGTACATTGGCAGCCAATGAAGCCACCGAAAACTGGCAAGCCCCAGTGACCACATGGGTTGCCATGTTCTGAATTAATTGCAGTTTTCAGTCTTCAGAGGGCCATATGTACCTATATATACCCATATATATACACATATCTACTTGAATCTAATGCGCCACTGAATCTAATGCACGCCCATATTTTAAAAGGCTTGAGATAAAAAAGTGTTTATCGGTGATTGTAATGCGCAGCTGCAAAATTTAATTTGATTGCGTACAACCGTGAATTATATGACAATCTTTATATCGATATAGGTTTATGTGATGATTAGAACAGAGAAAAGAAGATATTCCTTTACCTAGCGTGTAATTACTGGTAATCTGTGGAACTCCTTGCCACACGATGTGTTGGTGGCGTCTGGCCTTGATATCTTTAAAAGGCAATTAGACAGATTTATAGAGGAAAAATACACCAAGTGTCAAGCCTACAATTCTTAAGGCTGCATTCCTAAAGACACTTGCCTGGGAGTAAGACCCATTGAACACAGTGGGGTTTACTTTGGAGTAGACATTGCAGTTATTCAATTCCTTTCCATCTCAATATACCTTAAAGAGACAGTGGTTCTCCAGCTTTTCAGCCCGGGACCCCCTTCAGAATGTCAATCCCTCCAGGACCCCTTGAAGTGATGCCATCAACCTGCAAGTGATGTCAAGGCCATCACATAGTAAGTGACATCACTGTGATTCCAGAACTCCTCTGTGTCTACTCAGAAGTAAGTCTGATTGTGTTCCATGAGGCTTATTCCTTGGAAAGGATATATTGTAGCTTGTGTGCCCCATGCCAAGACGGCAGTGTCCAGTGCCAGATTCCAAGATAGTGGTACCCAGCTTTTAATGACCCCCAAGAAGGTCCCGACCCCCATTTTGAGAACCAGCCCTTGCAGGTCCTGGGTTCCCACTAACTAACGGATCAAGCCTCTGGATTGTAAGTTAACTGATCAAGCAACTGCTCTACATATCTAACTCTCATCTGGCCACTGGAGAACGAACAGCACCTAGGCTACTTATGGGGCCATGCACCCATGATGGACAATTGCGCCAAAGAGGGACCAGCAGGCAGGGTGACCCTCACTGTCCAAGGGAAGTGCATCACACCCTCTGGGGTCCCTTTTGATCTCCCTGCACAGTCCAACCCCAATGCAGTATGTCCAAAGTCCTCGTGCAGGTAGGGGGTTGGACTAGATGACCTCTTAGGTCCCTTCCATGAGCTTCTAGGAGAAACTAACCCTCCTGCTGAGAATTTCATAGCTGTAGGGAATCTTCCTCTGGCAAGAAGTGCGCAATTGGCCACCTGCTCTCTGGCTGTCGAAGATCAGATAAGGAATTCCTTTCTCCAGATCCTTCTCTTTTCCCACCAGAAGAAGTCTCAGCTCTTCATTTGGGGTCAGACTCGAGCCTAGATTTAACCTGTTCCTGACAACGAGTAGACTCCTGAGCCACAAACTGTGAGCCACAGTGTCAAATAGGCTCCCCACCTTCTCGGCAGCACCACCTTCTAGCACTTGTTGGCCATCAAGCAGTAGTGCCAGGGATACACGGTGCACAGGTTATGGTCCTTGTCCAGTCCCTGGCACAGGACATCGATCAGCATGACCAGACCTGCCCTGGACTGAAAGGGATCCAGATAATATAGGCTCAGGTGATGAAATGCCGCTGCTTTGAATCGGTTTTTATTCTGAATTTTGTAATATTTCATTTTATTACGATTTTATGATTGGATTTTAAGTCTATTTGACTGGTAGTTTTCATGGATTTTATGTCATTGTGTTGTGAGCTGCTTTGGGTCTCTGGGTGTAAATATTGTATTTACTCGAATCTAACGCTCACCCTTTTCAGTCTCCAAAATCAGGGCGCACGTTAGATTCGATGGTTAGATTGGGGTCAGTGGTGTTTTGATTATAAGTACAGGGTGCACATTGGATTTGATGGTGCATTAGAGTTGAGCAAATACGGTACTTAAAAAGCAAATAAAACAAACAAACAAACAAACAAACACTTAACCAAATAAAATAAACAAACAAATAAATACTTAAACAAACAAACAAAATCAGTTTCTTCCTTTGGAGCAGAGATGTCTCCCGCCCCCCCAGTTCAACACCGGCCAGAAATTATCCAAAGTGGCAGGATTAAGGGGGGGCTTTCAAGGAGGGGGCACACCTGATTGCAAAGCTCTGCTCTTGGTTTTGCTCAGGACATCGATTCCCAGAGACTGACGGAGTCCGACTTGATCGCCCTGGAAGAGGGGAACCCCCAGCCCCCTGTGGAACAAGGCAGCATCTTCACAATGCCGGAAGTGACCGTCTCCATCGCTTCCTCCACCGTCCCGTCCACCGACGACTACGCGGGCCAGCATGATTTTGAGCTGATCTTCAAGGATTCGGGGCCAAATCCGACAGCCAAATCCGCCACTTACACAGTATGGGATGCAGGGAGGCTTCAGTGCCGTACCTCACGCAAAGAGTTATTTTGTCCCCAGCCATTTCCTTTATCTCCAGAAATTTGTGTCTTGGGCAGGTAGAGTAAGTGCTCACCTTGCAAATATGCTGCAGGTGAAGGCTTGATGTTCATCAGCAGGACGGTAGGGGGTTGCTTGGGGGCCGGGACCGGACGGCTTCAGGGTACTGGTGTGTTCTGGTTTTCTGTATGCAGGGACCCCTCCTTGACCTGCTAGTTTTCTATATGCAGGGAACCTTTGTGGGCATTCCTACTTTGTACCTGTGGTTTGAATGGCACACCTTGATGTGGGCATATCTCTGCACTGGCGGCTTGTGAGAACCAGACCCATGTCATCAAGAGTGACCCCCCCACCAGCCACCCCCATCTGGATTCTCAATTGTTTGTGCAGATTAGTATCTCTGCAAGTGAATGGAACGGGTGGGCCACCCATCTTCCTGGATTTGCAATAGAAGTGGTGGGTGTGATGACTTGTTCCCCCCTTCCAAATCATTGCCCAGAGGTCCTCTGCCCAGAGTATTTGGGGGGTTGTGGGATACATGCTGTAAGCCTGTTTTGCTTCCTTCCTGGTTCTTGCCCTCTGCAATTTCCCCATTGAGAAGGTTTTTTGAATGGGATTGTGATGATGAGGATGAAGATGAGGATGAGGATGATTCTATTAGTGCGTTCGAACAAAACCTGGAGTGCCTTTTGCTGCTCTTGTGCCATCTCCCTCTGCCTGTGCTGGGACCAGTGTCAAGGAACTGGGGTGGGTCAGGAAAGTGCCAGAATAATAATGAGCCTTCATTTCATGCGTTGACATCCTGGCCACCTTCACAACAGCCCTGCAAGTTGGATCCGACTTAAGGATCCTTGTTGTTCAGTGGCGGGGGGGGGGGCGGGTGTGGATCCGCAAGCTAGCAGATCCACCCCCTCCCAACCCTCTATGGGACTTCCTTATGATGCCACCTCCTTACTCTGGTGTCATTCCTGCCCCTGCAGTGCCGCCTCTATTGTGGGAGGTGGGATTCAAATCTGAGACTGGGATTTCCCTCTAGAGCTGCCTGGGAAGTCCCAGCTAGGGTCTGACACTGCCACATCCCACCCAACCCCATCCCTTCCATACCTTTCCCATGCATTTAGTGGCCAACTTATTCTAAAAAGGGATGCTTTATGCCAGGCCATGCGCGCACGTGTGCACATACACGTGCGCATCCTTTTTCTTTTCCATCCATACTCTTTCCTCCCCCTCCCTGAAGCTGCTTCCTGCAATCTGGGTTCCAGATTGGTAGGGTCGCTGTGCCCCCTCTGCCCATCAGTTCACTGACTTACCATTGGCATCGTCTAGCAAGGGTATCCACTGCCCACTCCATGCTCTCCATGCCCCTCTGGGGTGCTGAGATCCAGCAGTCCACACGGTCCAAAGTCTCTCTTGATTCTTAAGATGGAAACCCAGTGAGCCCTTCCCCCTCCTCATGAGTCACTGTTGTTGTTTGGAGACGGCATGCCAGGAGGGCTCTATTGCTTGCGACAGATCTAGACAAGCCTGAACATGCTCAGGTGTTCTCCGTGTCACTGTGGCTCCTGCAATTGAAGGTGTAGGGCGGTAGAGGAGAATTGAAGGGACACTGTTTGGCCAGAGACTGTCCCCCCTTTAAACCCCTCATTCACGCATCGATGGAAGAAAAGGTCAGTGCACCCCAAAAACTGATATGGAGACTTGGCTGAGCTTTGTGGGTTAGAATTCTTGAGTGTCTGGGGCTGGGTGATCGTCTTCCTGTTGTGCTTCTCCTAAATATAAGTGTAGGATATTGTTAAAGAGATGGGGAAATGGGGGGGGGGAGAGAACAGCTCGATTGGGGTGTCTTGCGGTTTTGGAAAGGTGGTACGTTGGATGCTCGAGATCCAGAGATCTGAGATCCAGAGTAACATAGGTTGCAATCCTAAATACACTTTCCTGGGAGTAAGACCCATAGAATATAATGGGGCTTACTTTAGAGTAGACATGGTTAGGATTGCAGCCATAGAAGCCTAGAGTTGGAATTGACCCAGTAGGTCATCTAGTCCAACCCCCTGCCTGTAGCAGGAATCCTCCTAGATTAGTATCTTTTGTACCTGGAAATGGGTATTTGGCATAAGGGGATAGAGTAGGAGGTAGGATTAGAAGGAGTAGTGGGTAGAGTAGGAGTCTGGATGCAAGAGCTCTCTATATTGATGCTTTTAGATTAGCTGGGGGGGCTCGGGTTCGAGTACTAGTAACCTTGTCCTCTATCTCTCTTCCCCCTCCTTGAAATGCAGTATTCGCAGCCCCTGAACAAGCTATTTTGCCAGCTGGGGAAGACGTGCCCCGTCCTCATGAAGGTGTCCACCCCGCCACCTCTGGGCTCAGTCATCCGTGCCATGGCCGTCTACAAAAAGTCTGAACATGTGGCCGAGGTGGTGAAACGCTGCCCATGCCACGAACGGGCCAGCGAAGGTGAGATGCTGCATGGGGAGGGAGGATCGGTTAGGAAGGTGCCACCGCAACTCTGAGATTGTGGGAACCTTGAACCCGGCACTGCCTTTGGGTAAGTCATGGCCTGGCTGAGTCAAGTGCTCAGAGGTGCCATGCAGACCAGGTTGTGGTAGTCTGCCAAAGCTGGGGTCATCAGTCACCCCCACCTTCCTCCATATAGGGTCTTTTCTGTGGCTTTTTGTGGGTCTTTTGTGTGGCTTTTCCATATAGGGTCCTTTGGGTGGGTCTCCATATAGGGTCTTTTGTGTGGCTTTTCCTCCATATAGGGTCTTTTGTGTGGCTCCCCATCCACAATTATACACAACTTACATTGTGGTGTACCTGGAAATCAGATTTTCCATAACTTTAGGTGTATGGAGTAAGTGAGCCAAGCTGCATCCCATAGGCAAGGCCAAGCCAAGAGTGAAGGGAATTAATAAATTGCTAGGAGAGCTTTTTATAATTCTGGGAATAGGGGAAGCACTCTGCACAGCCTCAGAGGACACAGACCTATAGGGTCTTGAAATAGTCCTGACCGCCTCTGGAACTATCTTCCTTCTCGAGCAGTTGCCTATTTCTCCCCACCCGGTTGTGTCTCCTGGCAGATGAGGCCACCTCGAAGCACCTGATCCGGGTGGAAGGAAACCAGAAGGCCCGTTATTGCTCAGATGGGCTCACCCACCGCCACAGCGTTGTGGTTCCTTACGAGACACCCCAGGTTACGAGGGGTGGGGGGGAGGAACGGGGTGCAGTGACCCCTTATTCTTACCTACCTGATGTTCTTTTGATATTCAAGCCCCTTATCTCCTGTGTGTTCTGCCACCCCTGGTGTGCTGGCATTGACAGCACCCACCTTGCCATATCCACAAGCCCCACTTGTGGTCCCAGTCCCCACCCCTTGATCCTTGGGTGCTGCAGGGTACGAGTTCCCAGTGCTGATTCCTGCTGTGCCCCTCTACAGACTGGCATGGACTACACCACTGTTTTATACAACTTCATGTGCCTGAGTTCGTGTATGGGGGGAATGAACAGGCGCCCCATCCTGACTATCATCACTCTGGAGACCCAGCAGTGAGTATCCAGTTCTCCTTCCTGCCAGCCAGTGATGTGGGTCCTGGAAGGGGTGATTGGGGCTGATGGGACGGGGGGGGGGGAACTTCCCCTGTTTACAATCTATGAACCTCCCTTATTCTTGACCTCCTTCTGGATTTTTCTCGCAGTGGGCATCTCCTAGGGCGCCGCAGCTTTGAAGTCCGGGTTTGCGCCTGTCCTGGCCGGGACCGCAAGACGGAGGAAGACGGGGCCCTGAAGGACACTGTCTGTGGCAAACGATCTAAGAAGGGTGAGTGGGCCATACAGCTCCATTTTGCTCCCCCTGCTTGGAATGGCTCTGAAGCAGTGTTGCTCCCTCCAAGACGGACTCTTCCACCCGCTCTAGCTATGCCACCACTGGGCAGGATTGCCCTGCGCTGCTGTCCCCCTTCTCCACCATGGGCCAAGACTGGGGGCTGAAGATTCAGACTGACTTCCTCTCCTGTTTTCCTTTTCCCAGAAAGCAAATCTGATACCTCCAAGCCCCGCGTTGCAGAGACTTCTGATGCCACCACCGCAAACGAGATCTACACCCTCCAGGTAATTTGTGTGGGTGGGGGGTCAGTGTGGGTAGATCCCCCCCATTTCTGCCCATTTGGGAGGAGATGCCCATCCTGCATCTTCCTTTGCGACTGATCAGTTCAGTGTCAGACCTCCAGGATACCCCCTGTCCATAACCCTTCTCAGAGCTTTCTCTGTTCCTCATGCAGGGGTCTGCTCCTCGGGGGGGGAGGGGCGGAGAGGGGGCACATTCTCCCCACTTCATCATCTCTTTCCATTTCTCCTTCCTCCTAGATCCATGGTTATAAGCGCTACCAGATGTTAAAAGAGATCAACGACGCCCTGGAATTGAAAGAGGCAAGACAGCAGGTTGGGTCAGGGTCTCGGAAGTCCACCAAGAGGTGAGCAACTTCTTACTGCTTGTTTAGCACCCAGTGGGGAAGGGTGAAGTCAGGCTGTTTAAGTCACTGGAGCCCTATGGGGTCTCCCATCCACTGGTGGCGCACTAGATGCCATCTAGACGGCCCACTGATGGGTGGAGGAAGAAGGCCGTTTCAGTAGCTGCACACAAGCAAGAGAGGACTCTTTCAATCCTCAGTATCCAACTAACCAGTCATAAGTTACTGTATTTCATTTTCTCTGTAAACCACTTTGTGAACTTTTTGTTAAAAAGCAGTATATAAATCCTGTTGATGGATAGATGTGGGATGTGTTGCTCTTTGCGGGTTGCAGCTTGGCTCACTTGCTCGAGTCGCCTGCAGTGATTTGTATATCAAGCAGCTCCTCATAGTTCTGACTTTTCCTTCCTGCTCTTTCTTTCCCTTTCCGCTCAGCCACCTCAAGTCTCCAAAACGGGCGGATCCGCCGTATCCTTCCAGTGGGAAGAAAAGAATGATAAAGGATGAAATGCTTGATTCTGATTAGTCCTTCCACCCCCCCTAAAAAAGATCACCCCTTTTTCTTTCTTTCTCCCCCCCTCCCCTTTGCAAGTTGACGCTACCTCTCTAATTGGGCTTGATCAGAGATAGAGCCCCCGTCTCTAATTCCAGACCTCGGTTGAGGCTTCCTGATACTGCCGTACAGCAGGGTCTCTCTCTTGTCTTCAGGGGGCCCGCACTGCAGGGGGGCAGGAGGGAGTGACCCCAGCCTGCTGAATCAAAAAGTCACTGCCACTGATCCTGATTCTCTTGGTTGGACAACCCGGGTCTTTAATGCTACCATTGGGTATCCATCAGTAGCCCTCCAAAGGTATATTCTCTACCCCCCAGACTGTCCTCCATAGTTTTTAGAACAGCAGGACAAGATTAGGAGAAGGGAAATGCAAGTCCTGGGCTCATCTGTTGGAAAGGAACTCTTCTGCCCCCTCTCGGGTGCCATGCAAGGAGGTGGCAACTACCTTGTGGGGTGCAATGCCCTGGATCTGTCTTGGTGATGGTTAAATTCTATCTAAATGCAGTATGTAGAGTAGGAGTTGGTCCAAGGCTGGTCTCTCGGATCAGCTCCCCTTATCCACATGCACACCCCCCCAGCTGTCATACCCACCCTGACTCCGTTATTCCTTTTCTTGCCCATGTGCTATATGACACGTCTTTGGTTTACTTTCACCCGGCTGCCCTGTGACCCCCCCTTGCATTTCAAGCAATGATAGTCTTTATTTTTATGTTGGTTTCCCTTTATACCACTTTGTAGACTTTTTTTGTATTAAATAAAAGCCTCTTTTTGATGGGCTGTTTTCCTAACCGTGGCCGGACATTTCTTGAATGCGACGAAAGGGCTTCGCGTGAACTGTATCCATGCTCTCAGAGTGGATTGCGATCATGAAAACAAACGGAAACGCAGGTTTTTAAAAATCACCAGCATGTAAATATGCAATCTGGTGCAGGTTTACTCAGAAGTTAATAATTCTGCCACCTTTGCCTGTGCCTTTTGGGCTGGCTCGTTGTATTTATTTAATTATTTATTAAAAAGATTTATATCCCACCTTTCCTCAGTTAAACAGATGCCCTCGGCGGCCTACGGTCATTAAATAAAACATACAAGTGAAACATATATTTAAAAACAGAATAAAACCAAGATATTAAAAGTAAGCAAACCTCCACTTCCCTCCCTTACAAAGTTCTTACAAAGTGGGTCAATGTTATATATATATTTTATCCATCTATAGGCAAGTGGCTAAGACACTGTGTCTGTTAACCAGCAGGCCAGGGTTCGAGACCTGGGTCGGCCCCACAAGACAGGGTGAGCTCCTGTCCTTAGCCCAGCTCTGCGATGCCAGCTGGATCCAGTCATATTGGCTCTGCCTTTCCATTGGACTAATTCAGTGGCGTGGAGAGGGGGATCTGCTGCTTGGCTAACAGCCTATCCTCCATAACAATCCAACCCAGGCTTTTGTGCTTTGCATGCAGCGTATGCAGCGCCGAGCACGATACCATAGTCTTCCAAGACTGACGGAGGCCTGCTATATATATATCTATATCTCTCTATATCTATGGCTGCAATCCTAATGACATCTCTCTCTCTCTCTCTCTCTCTCTCTCTCTCTCTCTCTCTCTCTCTCTCTCTATATATATATATAAGGAGGAAGAGAATGGCTCCCCCTCCCTCTTTTTTCCCCCATACTGTGACATCACAATGGATGGGGAAATCTCCTTTTTTGAGTTTCCAGTTTGTGTGGTTGTATGTATGTGTGCATATATATGTGTGTGTATGCATGTGTGTATATTGTAATATATATAAAGTGTGTGTGTGTGTGTGTGTGTGTGTGTGTGTATATATATATATATATATATATATATATATATATATATATATATATATATATATATAATATTTATATATACAATATATTTATATATAAATGTATATATGTATATACATAATGTATATATATATAATATAATAATATATATATTTATATATATATAAATGTATATATGTATATACATAAATGTGTGTGTGTGTGCGTGCGTGTGTGTGTGTATAATATTTTTGAGTGCATTAGATATCAAGCACAATCCTAACCATGTCTACTCTCAAGTAAGCCCCATTGTGTTCAAAGATCTTTTGGGTATTGCCTTCTAGTGGCGGCAGGCAAAAAAGAATTCCGTGCTGCAGTTCCCTCTTGCGCCAGGTGAGGTCAGTATTGCGCTGGCAGATGCCTGCAGGGGCCATTTTAGCTGCGGCCATTCAAGAACAAAAATAGGTCTCTTTATGAATGGGAGACGCAGAATTGGGAGGAGGGAATTGGCTGAATGGAAGAGAACACACTTTGCAAGTGTCCAAGCCTTGGATTCTGCGCTTTCCTCCCTCCCCTTTCTCTGTAGAGGGGGGAGGCAGTGCCCTCCAAGCTTGCCCCCTCCCTCTGACATGAGAGAGGCCATTTCAGTCTGAATATTCCCCTCCTCCTCCTCTTGTGTGAATGTGCAGAAAAGGAGATTCCCCCTCCATTGTGATGTCACAATGTGGGATGAAAGGAGGGAGGGGAGCCATTCTTCTCGCCCCCCCCCCCCCCATTGCCAGGCTCCGGAGAACTGTCCACGGAGAACTGTCCACGTTTCTCCAGCCAATGCGCAGAGCGCAGCTCGGATCTTCCTTCTGTATCCTTTGGGTGACCTTGAAGGAGCCTTGGATGGAGGGACCACTCTTGATGCTGGCAGAGGAGGGACTCTCCAAGGCTGTGGGGTGCATGTGATTTCCAGAGCCAGAATCCTCTGCGCATCAAAGACGCCTGCCTTCTGGCTGCGACGCAGCACATGAACTGGAGCATGTGTTCCTATGCGCATGGAAACAGTCTGGATTCCATCACCCGCAGCCCTTCACATCTCATCCATGCACATGTGAAGCTGTCTTTGATAATCGGGGTCTGGGTGACTGAGTAGTTCTGCCCTGGCATGGTGCGCAGACTCCTGCAGTCGAGAGGTGCATGTTTTGAACATGCTGCCAAGGTAGTCTTGAACATTGCTAGCCTGATGGCCACATGGCAGGCAATCCCTGCTCCATCCATGTGTCTGCTGAACAAACCCAGTCCTTTGCCATCGCTGCAGCTTTCTTGCGGGGTGCAGACCAATGAGCAGAAAGCATTTATTTAGGTGCCATAAATAAAGCCCCACAAATTGCTGCATGGGCTTGTCAGGAGTCACCAAGACT
Source organism: Cryptoblepharus egeriae (assembly GCA_030015325.1). NCBI lineage: Eukaryota > Metazoa > Chordata > Lepidosauria > Squamata > Scincidae > Cryptoblepharus > Cryptoblepharus egeriae. The sequence continues at coordinate 107,265,829 of JAREYC010000004.1, read as the reverse complement.
CCAATGTGAACCTGGGGGGTGGTGAGATGGGGGGACGCCTGCTTCAGTCAGACCAACCTTGAAAGAGGGAGACTGGCTGGTGCCCTCCGAGGCCTGTATGGCTTCTCGTTGGAGCTGGCACTGCTGCATCTGGGGGTGCCAAGGAACGGGCACTTTGGTTCCTGGTTCCCTTTGCTGACGGAGGCTCTCCTCACACTCATAGCTCAGGCCGCTGGAGGACGGCCGGGTTGCTCTGTGCCCCCCTCCTTGCAATGATGGCTGCATAATCTCACCCCACCCTCTGGAAAATCCCATAAGCTGCACTGCTGTTACCGTTCTTCCTCTGTCCTTGTCAAAGGATTAGTTGACATGCGGGGGGGGGGGGGGGGGCTGTTAACACTTTCAGATCCACCAGGAGATAAACAGGCACGTCCCAAAAGGTTCTGGCCAGGTGCACACATCCGTCCTATGTAGCAGCATGAGTTGGTCATGTGGCAGGTGGGACATTGTATATGAACTGGAACATGTGTCCCTAGTGCAAGCTAACCAACTGTTTTTTGGCCATATAGCTCCCTTTTGTTCCCCTCCAAGGCTGACTGCTCCACCCCCTTTAGCTATGCCACCGGGCTGGTCTGCCATGGTTGGGCACCAGTGATGGGATTCCAAGAAATTAACAACCGGTTCTATGCCCATCTGGCAGCCACTTTTAAATGGCCATTTTTAAACTATATGTCTTATCTCTCGTTCACAACCGGTTCTATAGAGTAGGTGCGAACCTGCTGGATCCCACCGCAGTTGGGCACCTGTTGCAAGCACCAGAGCCTTGCCAGGGATCGGAGCAACTGGGCACGGGATGGGCCGCTGTCTCCAGTCAATGGGGCCTTTTGACCCACTACATTGGGGTGAGAACATTCTGTACCGACAGTCTCCCCACCCCATTGCTGCTCCATTGAAAGCTGTCTACTTCTGGGCTGGGGGCCAAGAGGGGAGAAGAGAAAGTGAGGATCAGCAACCATGGGGGGGGGGGAGAGATAGAGGCTGGTTTTGCTCACCATATGATGATGGTTAATGGACAAGAAACATCCAAAGCAGGTTTGTTCTCACTGGCTTTTAAGGAAAATCATCTTACAGTGATGAGATGAGGTTTCCTTGGCTGTGTAGTAAATAGTAAGTTAGGGTGATCAACTAGTCCTACAAGACTGATAATGGGTCTACAACACCTTGGAAGCAGGAACCTGGGTGGGGAAGCGCTTCCTTTGGTTTTAATGGGGGGTGCCTTCCGATCCCAAGCAGAAGAGAGTCTTAAGAATGGTTAAGGTTAGAAGGGGGGGGGGGTTGTGCTCACTGCGTCAGAGATGCCTTTCAAGCTGATTAAAAAGGTTTTTAATCAATGATCAGGCCAAGCAATCAGTCTGATGTAAGAGCGCTCGGAATAAGCGCTGCACCTCAGAGGAGACCCTTGCTGGTGGAGACCCTCTCTACTGATAACTAGATAACTAAAGGGTAGCCTTGAAGGATAACTAAAGATAGGCTTGGCCCCAAATACTATATTTACTTTAATGCTCACCTTTTCCAGCCGAATTTCGTCTCCAAAATCAGAATCCACATTAAATGTGATGGCACATTAGATGCAAGTAAACATTTTTACGTACATATTAAGTAATATTGATTATACTTACACTAGATCAGTATTTAGTTTATTATATTGTAATAAAAATGTAACATGAATCCATTGTTGTATAAAGTAGTGCAGTTAGGAAAAAATCATAACTTCAACCCATTTGGTATATCTATTATTTTATCATATTATCATATCACATTATATTATTGCCATATAATTCATTGTTGCATCCAGTAAAATTAAATTTTGCACCTGATCTGCCGCTGTGCATTACATTCACCAGTAAGCTTTTAAAAAAAATCTCAAGCCTTTTAAAACCGGGGTGTGCATTAGATTCGATGGCGCATTAGATTCAAGTCAATGCTGGTGTTTGGGAGAAAGATTCAAGACGGCATTGAATTCTACTCATTAAGATGTGGCGTCTTCCAGTATGAGGTTTTTCTGCACATTACAAGAAATAGGAGCGGCACAAATGTGGGATGTGGAGTCGGTCTGTCTTCTCGCCACACAAAATCTGCTGACCAAGGCAATCATACCAACCTTGTTTGTGGGCAGCTCACCTCTATCATTCTAGTTCGGGGTCTCCAAACCCCAGCAGGAGGGCCAGACGTGGCCCACGGCAAGCCTTTAACTGGCCCATGGCTAGCTTCTGACCCCTAAGAGCCTCTGATCCCGTTTTTCCAAGCACAACTGGAACTGTGATGTTGGGGTGGGCAAACTGGGGTCCATTTAAGTGTGCGCTTTGTATCTATTCCATGTGTTGGTGCTTCCAGAAATCCTATAAATACGGAGTCCATTTATTCATTAATTTAAGTGCCATCTTGAATATGTTTATTGAAATTTTATGAAAATTTCCATCTTTTTCCCAAGTCTTCGACATGTGCCAGATATTTATGTGGATCTTTGGCCAAAACTTTGGAGATCCCAGTTCTACACATTTCTGCTGGTGGGTCACAATCTCGGACCACCCCTTCCCAAATTCCTATGCTGTCTTCAACAGCTGCCCCCCCCCCCCCCCCCCCGGCAAATTTCTGCAGATCATAGAATCCTAGAATCCTAGAGTTGGAAGGGACCTAGTAGGTCATCTAGTCCAACCCCCTGCCTGCAGCAGGAAGTCCCCCTGCTAAAAGGACTGCATTATTTATTCCGTTCAAATAAATAGATTTGAATGAATGAATGAATGAATGGACGAATGAATGAATGGACAAATGAATGAATGGACGAATGGATTCATCCTTACACATGTCCATCTTTCTTCTATTGCTATAACTACCCACATCTCACTGTCTGCTGCTTTTATGAGCTGCTTTTATATGGCATGACGTTGTCTTTATGATGAGTCAAACCCTTGGTCCGTCCAACCCACTTTTTGGGGTTTCCGTCAGATGGACGTATGTTCTTAATGCTTTAACCTGAAGACTTTGGGTTTATCCTGGTTCTTCCACGAGCATCACAGGCCTTAGAGGACCTTCAGCCGAGTCACTGTCCAGGCCAGAGGGATCTACTTCTGATCTACTTCTGGAAGGAGTTTTGGCAGATTGGAGGGGAAGGGGCTCCATGCAGGTGGGGGACATGCGGCAAAGAGGGGAGGGTGCCAGGCTGAGACACGTTGCATGACTCTGCAGAGCCCAGGGCAAGTGAGGTCACAGCGGAGCCCTCCCTTCTCGAGCCTGCCATCAAGCTGCACTGTGGCGGCTGGGAAGCGGAGGTTGGCACGCATCCGGATGGGCAGTCAGACAGCATGGCGGGCTGAGAACCCTTGGGAGGGGGGAGGCAGGGAGGGAGGCAAAGCATGGCTGGATCCATGGACAAGCCTCGGCCTCTACCTTGAGCAGTTATGAGCTGCTGTTTCAGTGGTTGAAAAACAAAATAATGTATTAAAAATAATAAAATAAAAATAATAAAATAAATAAAAATAAAAGACATGCTTAAAGGCCTCTTGGAGCATTTTGGTGGCTTTGCATTGCACAAATCTGATCGTTCCTTGAGAGAACCCAGGAGTCCTGGTTCGGCTTCGTAGCTCTCCATCTTGGCCCCCCATACCTCCCACCTGGCTTCGGGTCCTGCTGGCCATCCGGAGGCGACCACCAGAGTCAGGTAGGGTACGAGGTTCTTCCTTCTGTGTGCTGCTGGTTTGCTGCAAAAAGGTGGCTGAGCAGAGAAATTGGCAGGCTGGATGACTGCAGTATTTGGGGGGGGGAAGAGGTGGGGCAGCTGCAGACACCCTGAGTGTGGTTGCATTTTTCGGTCTTGCAACAAGCAGGAGAAGAATGGACCCGCTGGGAACGAAGGCCTATATGGGATTGCACCGGTGGTGTAGCCATGGGGGGGTGGAGGAGTCAGTCTTGGAGGGAGGCTCACCCCTTCGGAGCCATTCCAGGCCAGGGGAGCAAAACGGAGCCGAAGGGATGAGCCTCCCTCCAAGACTGACTCCTCCACCCCCCCCCCCATGGCTACACTACAGTTTCCGCTCTTCCCTATGGCCAGCCACATACCCCAACAGGAAGACCACTACCAGGGCACCCACCTTTACCTGCTCTTGCCTCCCCAGCAACTGGTATTCGGAGGTGGATCAACTCCTTACATGAAGCCTTCACAGAACCATCATAACTACAAGTCCAACTTTGTATACATGGATTCGACTCAACACAAACGACCACTGCAAGTCAGTTTTCAAAACAGCTTTTCTTACTGTTGTCGAGAGGCAGTCATGCAATCAAGCATTCCGTTCCTCAGGCAAAGTCAAAGGCATTCACGAGCCAGGATAAGAATGGGATCCTTTGCATTTCTCATTGGTGACTGCTTCTCGACAACAGTAAGAAAAGCTGTTTTGAAACAACTGTAAAGGGACACACTTTCAATTTTTAAACTAGTTTTAATACTTTTTTTGGTAACAGCAGGGAGTCAAAAAATCAAACCCCAGCAGATATTCAGGCTCAACCGTATCCCATTAGGAGCCATGGAGAAACCAGACACTTGGAAGTGGATCTTTAAATCTATTTTTCTACTGACCTTTTATCCACTGTTCTTTTATCCACTGATTTTTCTATTTAACACATTTTTGGTGACAGCAGAGAGTCTCAGAATTAAACTTCAAAAGATATTTGGGTGCAACCTTATTCCATTCAGAAGCAAGAAACCTGAAAGTGAGTCATTAAATCTATTTTTCCACTGGTTTTTTTATCCACTGACTTTTCAAAATCCACATGAGATTCTGGAACGGATCCCCTGCGGATAACAAGGGACAGCTGTAATCACTGCCTTTCACCCCCAAGCCCATTTTCAGTGCCAGCGTTATGCTCTCTGAACACGTGAGAGTAAATGAATGTGCTTCAAGTCATGTGCAGAGTGCTTTTCTACTTGCCCGCAAATAGTTGCACGCCATCTCAGTCTTGCTGGGAGCGAGGGGACGTTGGGACCCCAATCCAGCTGTGTGACACATGGATCTCCATCACCCGTGTCTGGAGATGTTTGCCTGCCGAGCACCCAAGGCAAGCAGGCCCATGGCAGGGAGATTGCCCGGTGCCTGGGGATTAAAGAAAGACAATCTGTCTCATTGCTGTAGCAGCTGATGGGAAGTTGGCAGGCATGGAGTGGGGGAGGGATTAAGGATGATCCGGCCTGGGATGGCAATAGGAGGGGGTATTATTCCCGTCGAAAAGGGGGATCGGAATATAGGTTACTAGGGGAACCGTGCCAGCAGGCTGCAGAAAAATCTAACCCCCTGCAAGCCCAGTGGGGGAATATCCATCACAGTGGGATGGAAGGGTCGTTGGGAAATCCCCCAGTAGCATAGCCAGGGGGGTGGCATGATAAGTATTGCAGGTGTTGCAGCGCACTGTGTAAGCAGTGCCATCCTGGGCAACCTAGATCCTTGCAAGGCCTGGGTTTTTCCCTTCCAAGAATTGGGGGCCACCCCATAGACTGCTAACCCCCTCCATTGGGAAAGGCCCATTTGAAGGACACTTCTTCCTAACTGGGGCACCTTTGGGTGGCAGGTGGCTACTAGATACTGATTCACACCTGGAAGTAGCAGGGAGCTGTCTCTGGTACTTTGACATGTTGGTTGAAAGACGCAGCTCCGAGATATCCGTGGTCCTAGGTTCAAACTTAGGGGGTTTTCCTTTCCCCCACCCCTGAATGTTGTGCTTCTTGTCTCCATCTGCAGGGAGGATCCCTGTTGCCACCCCAGTTTTGGGAGCTGGTGGCATAGCTAGAGGGGGTAGCGCAGTCGGGGGGGGGGGAATCTCACTGTGAGGTGTAAGGGGCCTCACCCCTTTGGAGTCCAGTCAAAACTCTCTAGGCCAGACCCAGCCATGGATAAAAAGAATCAGTGGATAAACATACGGCAGAAAAATAGATTTCAAGACACACTTCAAGGTTTCAAATAGATCTGAATATACTGATCACTTGGATTTCAAGATTTCTTGCTCCACTATTGATCCTAATGAAATAAGGTCATGCCTTAGTTTTTGCAGGGGTTTGATGCTGGGACTAAAGTGTGTTAACTAAAAGCAACTCTAAAAAAGGTGTTTTTATAATTGTTTTAAGACAGTAAGCAATTAGAAATGCAAAGAATCGCCTGCCTTCGCCTGGTTCAGCTAAGGAAGGGAATGGTTGCTTGCCTGACTGCCTCTACAACAGTAGAAAAAGCTGTTTTTAAAAACTGATTTTCAGTGGCCATTCTTGTTGAGTCAAATCCATGTATAACAAGGTAGAACCTGTATTTTCAGACGTGTGGCAGCTTGTATTGATTGGCAGTGCATCAAAAGGTCCTCTGTACGTCTTCAGAAACACTCTTGGCAGGCTCTGCAATTGCCATATTATTGTCGTCATACTATTGTAGGCAGTAAAATACAAATTTTGTACCTGCTTTGCAGCTCTGCATTACAATCACCAGTAAACTTTTTTTATTTCAAGCCTTTTCAAATAGGGGTGCATAAGATTCGATGGCACGTTAAGATTTGAGTAAGGATGGGTATGATCCTGGCCCTGCCCGGCGTGCGTTGCTTCTTCTTTGCAAACCTGAGGATGTGAAACTCTCCTTTTTTATACCCAGATCAGAAACGCAGCAAAGAAGTGGCCAAGGGCTTGAGCGCACTGTGCGCGCCCGTGCTAAGAATAGCTTTGGCAAGCTGGTACAGAGAACAGATGGGCACAAAAGAAGCTGCAGGAAGCATTGGCAGCCCCAGACCTGTGCAAGAGAGCAGCATTTTTTGGAGGGGGGTCACTGTTTTTGTGTACCCTCATCACAGAACTCGTAACGCTCTGGACCCCACAACCGAAAGACCTTGTGGCATCCCATGGCCCAGCCACAAAGATGTGGGTTCCCAGTGTACTCTCACCCCCTCGGCGCACACATTTCTATCAACGGTTTCGCTTGCGCAGGGGGAGATCTGCTTGTTGGAAAGCCAAGCGCTTCCTTCCCTCTCCCCACATCGTTCTCTCTGTCAGCCTGGTGAAAAGAGAAAGTTACAGCAGACCTTAATGAGCGCCATTCATTCCTGCCTGGCTCACAGGGGACAAGCCAGCCCCTGCCAACATCTCCCATCCTCCAGCCTCGGGCTTGTCCGATTCTCCTGAGAAGCCATTTGGGGCTGGGAAGTCTTACTCTGGTGCAGCCATAAAACTAGTGTGCTCCTCACATCCCGATCCAACGCTTTACCCGATTCCTAAAAGCAAATTATGCCTTGCCATGTGCTCCCTAAGCCACACATAATCAAGGCATCCAATGCACATAACATGCGCTGAGAGATCAGTGCTGCAGACCCTAACATGTGCCCATTCCTTTTTGGGGACATCTTATTGGGGGGCATTTTATAGGGTGGCAGAACTTAACATGTGCTCAGAGACCGGTGCTGCAGAATGTAACATGCTCCAATTCCTTCTTGGAGATCTCTAATCTGGGGACATTTTATCCAGTGGCCACCAGATAAACCTCCTCTCCAGTTCTAAATGGTTGTATAAAAACCCATATATCCATTCAGATTTTTTGAAGTTTTATTTCTCATATTTTACAGTAATCTGATACAGGCAATTAAATAATTCTGCAAATAAAAACAAACCAAAAAAAATCCAAAAAAGTTAAAAAGCCAAAGAATTAAGTTGTCTCTCATTCATATGCATGACGACTTCTAAAAGACGCAACCTCCGAGAGGTCAGAGGGATGAAGTTTAATCATTATTAAAAATAAAATCAAGAATTATAAACCTTCCTTGCCAAATTCAATGCTGTTTTCTCGGTAATGTAAGATTAATGGGAAGGGCAAGACCAGGCAGGCAGGAGCCAGAGAAGCAAAGATCTCTTATCAGTTAATTCACGTGGCTAATGGGGGGCAGCCAAGATGCCCCCTTGACTATTGCCAGACCAGTGGGCTTTAAAATGTAGTGCAATGTGCTACTTTTGAAATTCCTGTACACTAAAGAGAGAACCGAGTCAGAATATGTTATAGTTAGAAAAAAAGGGAGCGAGATTTAAGAGGACAACCGATAAACCGCGTTCATTTTTGTCTTGAAAATATATTTTTGCTGGGAATCAAACAGCCACGATCCACAGATAATTTTTAAAAGTGATGTGCTGTCCAGAAAGTTTTGCACATGGATTAGGAATTAACACACTATCGGCTATGGTGGCCTTATGGGAACCAAGGGTGCCACTTTGTGGTTTGACTCGTATTCAGGGTGGCCAAACATTTCAGATCCTATAGTTAGTTCCTGATCGTGGCCAGTACCCAAATCTCTCTCTCCCCTACATAGGGCATTTTCTCTTTAATAATGTAGCTTGATGACAGGAGCTTGGCCAATACTGATGGGCAGCTATGGGAAGAAGATCAATTTTATGCCCATTACCGATGTCTTCTGTACATTATGGCAACCACAGACTTTTGGGATGTTAGACTAAATAGCTTCTATCCATCAGCATGGCTAACTGGGATGCTCGACAGGCCAAAATATATCTGCTCCTTCTGTACGGAAGGAGAAAAATAAGAGGGTCCACCATCTAGAGGGCCCAACCTCTGTAACCGAAGCTACGTTAACAGATTTTGGAAGCCCAATCGCTAGAAAGGATAATAAGAGGATGCCGGAAAGACAAGTGGAAAGCCAAAAATGCAGAGGACTCAGCAGAACCTTATTTTTTATATAAAAAATATCTATATACATTATTATATTAGGAAATTTCTCCGGGAAGGTATTTCAAGGAAGGGGGTCACAGCCTTTGAGCTCCCCACAAGCCATGTAAGGTGATGGGCAGGGAGAAAGCAACTAATGTGGTTAGAACGAGCCATTCCAGGTATTTGGGGGGTGGCCAGAAGGAAGTTGAAGGGGTGGACAGAAGCACAGCCTTCACTTGTAGGGCTGAGGGGGCCGGGATTGTCTAATGGCAAGAGTTAGTGACCCTAGGATGAGCAGCAATATCAAGAATGCCCCCCAAGCCCACACCTCCACCAATATTTCAGGGCCAATCGCTCCCGACTCTGCCCAGAGAGCACGCAGAGCCTTCGAGGAAAGATCAGCAGCGAGGGCCGGAGGAGTTCCAGAAAGCCTCAGTCGGTGTTGATCCTGATCCTAAAAGACACACGCCCCGCAAACTTGTCCCGTTCATCAGTTGTTGGGATGTTGTCAGCGTTGATCTTGCATTCCACATGGTGGTCAAAATTACGTTCGGGGTTGAGAAACTTCACTGCCACAACAGGCTGCGTGTAGTTCACCTGCGGACGATCGAAGAAGGGAAAGAACAGACAAGTTTAGTTAAGAACTGGATAAAATCAAGTACTACCTGCTCTTCAAAGCTCCATTTCTGGATTGGAATCCCAGGCTTTTAATTCAGACACCACAAACACAATCCATTTTTGTCCCGATCACCACTTTGCTTCAAATATTTCAACTTTGGGTTTTTTTTTAAAAAATTCTGGTTCCCCATAGTGGGAACTTAGGAGAGATGATATCTATAAACCCAAAGCTATCAAGCGGAAAACAAGTACTCTGGCCATGATCTTAGACCAGTGATTTTCAACCACTATTTATTATCTCCTTTATTTTTTGACAGCCCACACTGAAAAAACCTAAGCCCCTTCTCCCAATACAGTTTTTGATTGGTCTGCTTAGCTATCACTCAAGCCCCTTCCCTTCTTCAGCTGCCAGTAATGGATGTAATGCTGGTGCATAATGCTAGTCAACTATGGGGAGCCAGGTCGCCAGCCATGGCAGGTGGATTTCAGGTGGATCTTACCCCCACCTCCTGCGGCACACCTGCGGACCATGCACGGCACCGCAGCTGACAACCACCAAGTCCTGATTTCCAGGCGATCCTACATCATGGAGCCAAGAAAGCAGACATCCACAAGTTTCCCAGCATGTCCTTGTACTTACTTGAACCTTTTTCCCATAGTAAGGGAAGTACATTAGGTCAATGGTCCCATTGGCTGGATACATCTCAACTGGACCAAGTTTCTGGGCATCTTCTTCTCTCTGTGGAAGGAAAAAGGATGTCGCTTAACTCTGCTCCACTCACCACTGATCCACCACGTCAAGCTTGCATCCCCCTTTCCTTCCAGAAAATCCCACCACATCAATGTGGCACTACCAACCACAACACCTTCCACTGGTTGACTCCTGCTGTGCCCGTTCCACACCCCAGATCTTCCACCACTGCCTATGGATTCTCAGGGCAGCCCCCAACATTCAGCCCCAATCTTCAAAGGCCCGTCCCAAACCCCACCTGATGTGGTTCTTACTATGTCATCCTGAGGATTTTTTTTCTTCTGATGACGGAAAGGTAGAAGAGGAAGAGAAAGACAGAATGAATCCACAGACAAGACAGAAGAAACCAAGCAGGCAGCACCAATGGACAAAACAAAGAAATTAAGTACATACATTTAGAGGGCACTTCTTTACGTATATCCTGCCAATAAGACATATAGTCACACTGTTGACTCTAGAGTCGCAAGAAACTTTCTATTTAGGTTGCATATTTATATATCTTTCTATTTTGGTATCGTATTTATGTATCTTTATATTTAGATAGTCTTTAGATTGCAGACCAGGTTTGGAGGGAATTCTCTTCCAAGATCTACCCCCAGATTAATTTACTCTAAAGTCTTAGAGGTTTCATGACCCCCGACAGAAAGAATCCGTTTCTACAGATAATTGGGATAGTCCCATTCGAAGAATTTAAGAACATCATTAATAAAACTGACTATATCATGAGTAAGTTGAAAATATTAAAGCAGATTTCTAAAATCTTATCGGGGGTGGAAGAGAACAGTCAACATTATTTGAAGCTATCAGCATCTCTATCAAATATATATATATTGGAAGAGGCCGTGGAGGGGCAGGGGGGGTTGATGAGATATTAAAGTAGCAGAAAGGGGGAAAGGAAGCTGTTCTGGAGGAGTCTTAAGATCTGTTTGGGTGAAGCGTGGGAAGAATCTAGAAAGAAGCGGGTCTCCAGAAGCAACATCAAGCCTAAGACCAGGAGGTTGGAGTGATGCTATCAACCACAAAACGCTTGCTCTAACCCTGATGCTTTGGCCAGATAAGCCCTTACCTCGTGTTTTGACCGGGGTCTCTGAATGCAGAGTAAATGTTTTTAAGAAAACAGGTAAGGAGGCAAAGAGAGGATCGTTAACAGAATGAAATGAATGAATGGTAACAGAAGCAAAGGAAAGAGAGAGGAGAAGACAAATGCAAGGGAGAAACAGAGCTAGGCCCCCTACCTTGGCCATGCAAGAGATATTCATGGTCTTGTTGGCTCCTGCGTAGAAGTTGATGACCTAGAGGGGAAAAAATAGTTGGGACATCAGCTTGGCACCCCTACACAAATGAGGTCAGGGGCAGAGGGGAGGTAGCCAAGACCGCAAGACCCCATCTGTAGGAAAAGGGACCTCTGTTGGGCCACCTTTCTTAATATCCATCCAGACTGGTAGTAGGTAGGTTCAGGTAGGTCTTTCTGTACTGATCTGCCACCCCCAAGTTGAGAGGTCCCTACGAAGGCCATAGGTAAGGAATTTATGGCCATAGGAATTTATGCTTACAACCACTATGATTGCTAGCAGGTTATTTTGGAGGATGGGGTTGAGATGTTGGTCCATCGCCCTCCTTCGAGAAACATTAGTTGTCAGACAGGGGCACCAACACCTCCCTGAATCATCTCAACTGGTGATTCTTCAACCAGCATACTGTGGCAAACTGGTGGGCCACAAGTGTGCCGTGGGAATTTGGCAAATTTATTTATTTATTAAATAAATATTAATACAATCATTGAGGCTTGTGAATCTTCACAGATAACATGGTTCACGTTGTCAACCATCCAAAGTTTAATGGTGGGCCTTGACAATTTCAGCACCTGGTCAGTGTGCCGTGAGATCAAGGAGGTTGAAAATGGTTGTTCTAAACTGGAAACGCAACCCACATTCCTTGCTCTCTCCATAACCCAATGACCTACCCGGTTCATCTTGACAAGGACACAAGGATGTCCATCCCGGTAGCCATAGGTGGGGTCTTCGAGGCCCGAACACTTCTGCAGTTCAGTGCGGTTAAATTGGCAGGCTGTTTTGGGATAGTTCTTGACCCCGTTGTCCAGCTGCTCGTGGTATTTCCCTGGTGGGCAGCGTTCATTGGTGGCCGCCTGCCTGGAGTCGTTGTAAGCTGCAATGAGGGGGCAGAGGGAATGAGGATGCATTCGGAGTACCCTCGAGCACAACTGGGTTACCAACTGGTTCCAGATCACCATGCAAGTTGCCAAATCTCATCTGCAAAATGCATACTTGAATAGAAAAATAATGTCCTTTTACGAAGGAAATTTGGGATGGACAAATTGGTTGGTCTTCTGTGGGTCCGCCCAGAGGAACTGATTCAAAAAAAATTTGGGTTCTACTTACCCCTCCAAGTTTTTGTTAAGACACATGACACCATTTTATGCTTACTTTAAAATATCATTTTGTGTTTCAAGCACTTTGGTGTTTAAGGTATTTTCCAGAAATTAAAATAGGATTTTTCCAGTTAGAAACACTGTAGTATCTGCTGTCAACGACAACTAGTTGTACTGTGTCACCACCTACAATAACCTAGTACACTTTTGAAAGTGTTTTATAATAACGACAACCTGGAATAAAAACACCCACACCATTTTCTGCCTTTCAAATCTTGCAATAAATATACCATTTTCAAACAACTCAGGATTTCCTGCCACAGGAGGGAGGGTGGACTAGATGACCTTATAGGTACCATCACAGATAAATTCACACACAAGAGATGGAAAAATCTACGTTGGGTCATATGTCCAGACCCAAGTTTTAGTGGGACAAGCCCAATTAGGCCAGTTAGCTTAAGCGCACATACTGGTTCTGTGATCTCTTAAATACAACAAATAGTAATAGCTACCCAAGATGCAGTTCAGCCAGCAGGCACAAAAAGGAGCATCCTCAATGGGATCACACCAAAGATCCACCCGAACCCCATAACCTGCTTCCTGGGATTGCAGGCGGGACATCAACGGGACTCGAAAACCATTTTTAAAGGGTTCGGACCCCCCGGCTATTGCAGCAAAGCCTTCAACTTATGTGATCCCAAAAGCCAGCAAATGAATTTAGAAGAAGCGCAGCCTCCAGTGTTCCCAGAATAAAAATAGAACGAAGACTCGTTTCTGCAGGAGATCAAACAGGGCAGCTTATCTTCCTATGAAGACTGTTTTTATTTTAAATTCAGAATCCCTTCTTTGAAGCTGCTGCTCAAACAAGCTGCTCTTGACAATGCTTTTTTTCTAGGCAATCAATTGACACCGTCTAATGCTGGGGAAGGGAGATAAAAATAGGATAAGTTAAAAACCCCGTCCGTGAAGGTTGAGAAACACAGATGACGTGCCTAGGGATGTTCTGGGGCAACATTTTTAAAAGGCCCATAATCATAAGGGCCACAAGATTTTTTTTTTGTTAGCCCCAAGGCAGTTGTCACATCTAAGTCGTCATCCACACAAGAACCCTGCGGTGTAGGTCACCAATATCACTTATAAAAAGTGTTGGCGTGCTTGATGGTTAATTATGCCGTTGTACATCGTCAGGCCCCAACTGCATGGTTTTGACCTAGTTTTGTCATCCACAGTGAACTAAATTAAGATTACGCCGATCTCCCTGACTCACAGCTCAGTCTTAGCCACTGGGCTGCAGCAGTTCTCTTGACACAGGACTCGGTGAAGCATCCCTCTGGTGAGCAGAGAAAGACAGCGCAACCCTTTAATTATTTCTAATTTTACACCATCTCTGTAAAAACCTAAGGGGGCGAAGACCTGAAAAGGCATCGTTGAGTTCAGTAGTTCCATACTGGTTGGCTGAACATCACCACCTCTGGAAGTTGGTGGATCAGTAGCATAGCCAGAGGGAGGTGGTGCGATAAGTACTGCATGTGACCCAACAAGAGTCCCCCCCAGATCATCAGGAGTCCAGGCTTGCTTCAAGTCCCCTTTTACCTATGCCACTGCCCCCCGACTACTTCATTTAACCACCCTATACATGGTCCTATATAGGACCCACCCCTGGGGAGGTGATCACAACCCCCTCCTCAATATTTCAGGCCCAGGGTCAGTTCCTCCAGAGAGGCAATGTGCTGCTCAAATGGCTGTCCCTATGGCTAATAGCATGTGAAAGGGTGCATTGCGGCACATGCAATACTTCCCTCTGGCTATGCTATTAATCTGGCACCTTTTGGTGCTGATGATGACATGTAAGCCCCAAGTGAGACCACAGCCAGACATGGAAAAATGTTCTGGGAGAGGAAGATGCACAATGCTCCACTCACTCAACGCTCCATTGTTTCAACCACAAGTTGTGGACTTTGTTTCAACCATGATTTTCACAGCCTGGAGTCAATCAAGGATCACCCTCACCCGTCACTTACCATCCAAAAACTTGTTCAGCATCACCACATATTGCTCCCATTCCTCGGTGTGGTTAAGGTTGTAGATGATATCCAGACCTTCTGTCTTAGGGCGAATCATCATGCCTGGAGGAGGTAAACCGAACGGGTGGGAAAGGAGACAGAACCATCATGAATTAACTAGAATGTGATAGCGTTGAATCCATTTACAATCCAATCTTGATTTTTAGTCCTTCAACCCATTCCTGACCTCATATTTGGTCCCTAATTTAATATATGCTACGTTGGGGAGGAATAGTTTAAAGGGCTGTTGAGGACAGCGTTGCCCCACGTCAGGACATAGGGTTAAATAATAAATATTAATTCTCCTCTCCATGCATTGCTAATAAAATACTTGATTCTCCCATCGCTAAATCTGTATATATTTGCTTAGTATTTATTTGTGCTGCTTCAAAAATAACCACTTCCTTTGGCCCTGATCATCCTCGCAGGGCTGTTGTGACGTCCTGACATTACTCCGAGTTCCCCAAGGACAGGATACACACAAAAACAAGTCCTCTCTGCTTGGATCTACTTTTTTAATTTCAAGGACAACTGAAATTCTTCCCCTGCAAAGCGGTTGCCTGGGTCGCCTGTCCCCAAACACAATGAGGCACAAGATGCAGCCAGCTGGAAGGGAGCCTGTGGAAGAACATGCGCCGTGGACTTTCTGGGCAGCCATGACTGGGGAGGGACGAGGGCATCAAAGCCTTACCTGGGACAGAGAGACGGTCTTGATACTTCGGGGTATACTGATCCACCGTCTGGAGCATCACCCACATCGTGAGCGTGAAGAGAGCGGTGAGGAAACCGTAGAACACCAGGTAGAAGAGCAGGATCAGAGCTGTGGGGAGAAGCAAACAGGGTGGTGAGTCCTACATGACACATCTTGCTCTAGCTGTGGCCTTCAGGGTCAATGTACACCAGCTGCATAACGCACCCATATATTTACTCAAATATAATGCTCACCTTTTCCAGCCAAATTTGGTCTCCGAAAATCAGGGTGCGCATTAGATTCGATGTTAATTATAACTGAGTGAATATAATATTTTGATTCCAAGTAATAATAATAAACCTTTATTACGGTCTTAGACCAGCACACTGTTTCCAAGTATAGGGTGCGCATTATATTCAATGGCGCATTATACTCGAGTAAATATGGTGTAATGTGCTTGATAGCGCTTGATCGTCCTGAAAGAATAGCTCAGAGCCCCTCTGATCTGTCCATGTCTCCCCATAGGGACTCCTTCCCCACACCTGATCTTTCAAGCCAGCCTCCACCGATGCCAGCGTCATCCAGCGCCAGCACCACCAGCAAAGGCCTTGTGCCAATTCAATTAGCAGATTGCAAGGAGCAAGGAAACCAGAGATCGGCCCCAGCACCCCCACGCTCGCTACCCCGAGTGGTTCAACACAAGGGCAGACATATTATCCAAGCTAGGAAATTTAAGGGGACACAGAAGCCCTCAGCCACTCCTTTCCAATGCCCACAGAGCAACTGTGGACCCCTCATTCGTAGTCCAACCCAGGATGTCATGGCCTAAAAGAACCAAGGTTGCTGGGACGAGCAAAGCTCGAGGTCCAACTTTGGTATACGCTAATTTTTTATTCAGATCTGACTCAACATGAAAATCAGTTTTAAAAACAGCTTTTCTACTTTTGTCGAGGCAGTCATGTAAGCATTCATTGCAGTCTTCAGCTGAGCCAGGAAAAGTGGGTCCTTTGCTTTTCTAATTGCTCACTTCCTCTCCGCAACAGTAAGAAAAGCTGTTTTTAAAGGGATGCACTTTTTTTTAAAAACAAAGTTGCTTCGACACATTTTGGGAGTCCCAGAATCAAACCCCTGCAGATATCAAGGCACAACCTCATTCTGTTAGGAGCAGAACACTTGGAAATTGGGTCTTTTAATCTATTTTTCTATGTTTTTTTAAAAATACATTATTTTATCACAGGAATTTCTGGAATGGAAGCTAGCGGATAATGAGGGACACCTGCATTTCCAACATCAGGAAGTGTTTGCAAGTAGATAGGACCCCTGTCATAGCTCTGGAGAAGAGAGAGTTCTGTCTAATGGTTAGAGCAGAACCTTGCTTGAACATGGGCCTGACCAAATGCAATGAACATGAAGAACATGTGCAACATTTTTTCTTGGAAAGCCACACACTAAACATAGACTCTGGAAAATCATGCACAGCTATGGGGTAACAGTTGGCTGCTTTGACACCAGCGACCCAAATACATCTACACAAGTTTCCATTTAAGAAACTCCAAACTCCCATTTCCATGTATCTGCCAAAGCATTGGTCTGAAGTGCTAAATATACCCATATTCACCCAAATCTAATGCGCCACTGAATCTAATGTGTGCCCTGATTTTAATAGGCTTGAGATTAAAAAAAAACATTTTTAGTGATTGTAATGCGCAGCTGCAAAATCAGATGCAAAATTTAATTTAATGCATACAACAGTGTTGTATAACATACAATAATACAATAAAAGATTTGTTATCATCTTTACCTAATTGTACTACTTTATACAACGATGGGTTTATGTTACATTTTTATTATTACAATACAGTAAATCGTTGAAACAAAATATTGACCTATACATATAATCAAAGTACTATATTTACTTGAATCTAATACACCATCAAATCTAATGCACACCCCAGTTTTGGAGATTAAATTTGGCTGGAAAATGTGAGTGCTAGATTCAAGCAGAGGCTTGAGGAGCACCTGTTGGAGATGCCCTAGGAGGATTTCCTGCTACAAGCCAGGGGGTTGGACTAGATGACCTCCTGGGTCCCTTCCAACTCTATGATTCTAATATGGCAATTAAAGCATCTACTTCTGCCAGTTATTGACATCTAATGATCTCACCCATCAGCACCACTACTCCAAATTTACTCCTTTCCTTCCACAATACACCAGCCTTTTTATGAATGATGAGTCACTCACGTGACATGATATTAAAATGATATTAATGTCATCTCTCCCATCTCCAAAACGCCTTCTCCTAGGTGGGGTGAGCCCTGACCTGAAGTTCTCCCAGAACTCAAGCTTATTTTTATCTCCGTAACTTTCTTACTAATTGTTTTCCTTGCATAGCTCGTTATTCTCTGTTAATTGAATGTTTATTCCTTTTATGGGTTGAAACCCTCGTAGTATTGTTTTATAATGGATTCCGGAATTATTAATTGAAGTGGCATCCGGCGATTGAAACACATTTCATTTCATTTATAACTTTTTAATTTTTTTTTCCACTTAAG
The DNA here is from genome assembly GCA_030015325.1 of Cryptoblepharus egeriae. Classification (NCBI taxonomy): domain Eukaryota; kingdom Metazoa; phylum Chordata; class Lepidosauria; order Squamata; family Scincidae; genus Cryptoblepharus; species Cryptoblepharus egeriae. The sequence continues at coordinate 107,248,054 of JAREYC010000004.1, read as the reverse complement.
AGGTTTACTACACTGATATTGCGGGATCTGAATGAGCGTTGGACGGGGGCCAGCGTTGATCGCCATGTTTTGTTGCGTCTGATGTTAAGTGCTCCGCGCCGGCTTCAGAAAGAGAAAACAAGCCATAACAAGCGATGGGAAGCAGGCCTTCACAACTCCTTGCACTGCGCCAACATCTACCGCCAGGTGAACTCAAAACACAGCAGCCATGCGCTTGCAAGATCAGGCGCATAGAGCCTGGCTTCCGACTTATCTCCTTAGATCCCTACTAGCAGTTTGAACTATGACCTCTTAAGAGTAGTCCTACTCAGAGCAGGTTCAACCTCCCTTTAGTTTCAAGAGGGCAGGAAGTATAGATATGCAAACAGTTTCCCCCACGATCAGGAATGTCAGAATATTTTTCTTTCCAAAGTACTGCATTAAAAAAAAATCATTAAAAAATAAAATAAAAATAAAAAATAAAATAAAAAAATAAAATATCGAGATTATTTCTCTCGACTTTGAAATAATCCAGAATTTAATCAGTGAAATTAAATTTAAAAATTAAGATGATCACAACACCCTGACGCTGCAATCTCTTAAGAAATCTGCTCCCAGGGAAGTGTTAACTCAGTTGGGTTACTTCTGAGTAGACAGGTCTAGGATTGCAGTATTAGTCCAGATTCTGCATTTTAATTCCAGTCCGACAATAACCGTCACAAGGTTAAAAGATCTTTCACCAACTGGAAAGTTTTTGTAATATACAGAAGTTACGGATCCCACTAATTTGGGGCGTAAATCTTCACAGCAAAGCCTAAAATATAGAAGACGGAAACACTTGCAACACCCTGGTGTTAAGAGTGAGTAACTACCATCTGTGCAATATTTAAGAGGCAAACAGTCTCAGCATCTTTTTGTAAGCCTCTGTAATCTTCACGAAGCCCAACTTCAGCTCTGAGTAAACCCTGCGTAATTCTCGAGTTTAGTTGCTCCATTTGTCATCCCTGTCACGGTTCTTAAAGTTGAAGATGCTCCGAGTTTACACCTTGCCTCGTTCGTGCAAAAAAGTTGCACCTATCCGGGAAATACTTTGGGAGATACTATGGCCATTTTACGGTTTGGGAAACTGAGGCTGGGAGAATATGATGCTTCCCAGCTCCACCCGCACAGGATTTCAACAACCAAATTTCCCAGATCTACATTACGACATTTCAATGCCTACCTGGAAACGTTAAAACCAAGCCAGCGCCATCTGGTCCTGCCCCACATCACGCAACAAGCAAAGCGCCACTGCCCCTACAATACCCAATTCCAAGCTCATGGGCAGATCAGACCATATGTCATTACCACAAAAAGAGGATAGGATCCTCTAAAATGTAGGGCACCCAAGAAAAATGTAGGACGTGATCAAATGAAAGCAAAAAACACTCCAATATTGCTTTTGTGGGGTTAATTTAAATACTACATTGCTTAGGATTAAATTTAACATTATTATATTAATTCCAAGAAGGCTGCATGCTGCCTGCCCACAAGGAAAAGAAGAATAAAGATTATTTTCCGGGACACCGGGCTAAAAATAGAGGACATAATGCGTCCTCTGATGCACAGCAGATGCACCTCTTCCCCTTGCTAGGCGCTTCTCCACTGGGAAACCAAGAGGGCTATGGTGGGCGCAGGAGGCTGAACCACCACCATCACCACCACCACCCCCCTACTGCATTTCAGACGGTGATCACCCCAAGGCAAGGACTGGTCTTCTATTGTAAAAGATCATGCAGAGTGATGGGCACTAATTTAGGATTTACTTGTAAGCAAAGCCTCCAACTGATGCTTGGAAGTGAGACATTTCTACTTGCCCAGGGCATTGCAGTTCCTTTCAATCTAAAAAAATAATCCAAGCTTTCCCCACCTACATCCCATTGCAGGCAGCCTGCTCAAATGCAAACCTCGAGCCATTTTCAAATATCCCAAGCCTGGAAGGGGGTCTTTGGAATCCCATACTCAATATTCATGCGCCACGTGCTACAGTGGAAGCATGACAGAGCCCTTGGTCTTGCCTGCAGCAAAGGGCCCCCTTTCGTGCCACCTCAGCAAAACATCAATAGATCCCGCAACAGCATTGCCCCATTTTTTACCCCATTAGCACCCTTCACATCTGTTCTCCATAATCATCCGCCCACATTTTCCCCAATCCTATCCTTCTAACCTCCGCAATATTTTACAGCATATAGTGCCTCTAATGCAAAGGAAATGTACTCTGCACATGCTCAAGTGCAGCCTGGCCAACCTTTATCAAATCAAGCCCTAATCAAAACCCCATGGAATTTGTTGTGGGGGCCAAGAACGCAACCCACAAGTCCCGATTCGGGTTCTTTCAGCTTACTACACCCTCCCCGCACCAGACACTACAGCCGTCTGCCAAGGCTTCTTATATGGTACCCCTTCAAGCTCATTTCCACCCCAGAAATTTTCATGCTGGGATAGGCCTGCCAGTGACCCCAACCAATCCTGGGGCAAGGAGTGCATGATGATGATGATGATGAACTGATCAACCTTTAAACTGATACACAGCCGATGACCGGTAAAATCTTAACAAATCCTAATAAAGGCTCTTCAAATCCTAATCAATCTGCAAATCCTCATCAAGGAATTGAAAATCTTCAAATCCTAATAAAGGACCTAAGAGCGGTTGAGGTTTTGTCCAAGATATCATCATCATCGGTATTTTTATCCTGCCTTTCACCAGGCAGCTCACATAAATCCAAATTTGGTTTCCTATCTAAAGTTGCATGAGATCCACTAGCTGGAAGGGGTCCTGGGGGGGCTCCATTCCCCTCGCTTCACCTCTCCAAGAGACCCACCACCACCATCCGTGGCCACATGTCCTCTCTTTTACACCCAGCACCCCCTCGGTCCGCCGCATAGTACAGGGCCAACTCTGTGCCAGCTCATCCCTTTGCAGTGCCAAAGCAAGTGAACCCCCAGCCAAGCAGAGAAGGAAGGGAGCCTACAAGTACTGTTCAATCTTGGCCTCTCTCTCTCTCTCTCTCCCCCCCATCAGTATCAGCTACCGCAGTGGGGTGGGGGGAGCAGCACACTTTCTGCAGTGAATTGCAAGAAGCAGATCCTTTGCCAACCTTTCCCCTGCTGCTAAGAGGCCACCAGGCAGAGTCATCAATGGCAGGGAAGCAGCAAGAGGGCACCGAGGCTGGACCCCATCAAGGATCTGGTCCAGAAACCCACCATCAAGACAGCCCCCAATGCTTCTGAAAGGCTGGCACTGAGATGCTACTCTTTTTTTGAGCACAGGCATACATGTGCAGGCATAAGATGGGGGGGGGGGGGGGGAGGATGCAGAGATCTGGAGATGCTAGGCAACCAAAGAGGGTTAAGAGAGCAGATGGGGGCATCATGGCAACGTCCGTCCGTCTGTCCATCTGGAGAGAGGCCGCCAGCTCTGCAAACCACAGATGAATCCAGAGTGAAGGGTCAAAGGCCAAATTCTGGAGAGCTGCGGTTTGGTAAAGCAACATAGCCATAGGTTGGGTATAGTATGTGGGCCTTTTTCATTAGAATTTCATGTATTTCACCACCTCGGTGCAACATGTCCAGTCTGGATCGCTGGCACATCAGGCCACTGCCCCCCCCCCCAGGTCTCTGTGCCAGACTCCAACGGGCAACTTGGGGCAAGGTGAGCAGATGTCACAACCAAAAAAGAGGACAAGGACCCTCCAAGAAAAATATTGGCAGTGACCAAATAAAAGCTAAAAACGCTCATATATATATATATATATATATATATATATATATATATATATATATATATATATATATATATATATATATATATATATATATATTGCTTTCATTTGGTTAATTTTAAAACTAATTACTTATGATTAAATTTGAAACCATTACATGCAATTTATTAGCTGTAATTTGTTATAAGAAGGCTACATGCTGCCTGCTCACAAGGAAAAGGAAGACAATGAAGATGTTTTTTCAGGACGCAGGCTAAGAAAAAGAAGGACACATGGTTATTATTAACTCTAAAAGTATTACCTGTGGTTACCCCAACTTGGGGGTGAAAAGGTGCGTTCTACTGGGGGGGTACGATTCATGGTGAAGGCTTAACCTGGAAGCAAGGCAAGGGCAGGAGAAAAATCCAGGCCCACTATTTACAGCCTGGTAAAGTCTATTAATTAATTATTAGAGCAAATGCACCAAGATCAAAGAGCGGTGGGGAGATATTTAGAGGCAGGTGAGATTTTCCAAAGGGGTGGGGGCTCTAGATTGTGCAAGAGACAAGGGGGGGGGGGTGAGGATTGCAAACAAATGGGTGTGAAGGTTGGTGGATTTAATCAGGAGCTTTTGCAAGGTGTCTTATTATGCACGGATTCTGATTCTTCTTTTTTATCAGGCCATCTGCTCTCGGGGCAGGTTGCAAAGCCTGGGACAGACAGACAGACAGACAGACAGACAGACGGGGCATTTGAAATGCAGAATCAAATAGGAGCAGCAATGGGCAAAACCCCTTCCCCTCCAGCTCTGCCAGGGGGGCTTGTTGACAGACTGGGCTGGCAGTGGGGGAAGGGGCTCGGAGGCCAACTCAGCAGAAGGAAAAATAATGACCTACTTTTCCTTCTGCTCCAGCAGCACCTTTTGCAATACAGAAAATTGGGAGGGGGGCCAGACAAGAGTCCCCCCCCCCAAGATCATCAAGAGACTGAGCCAGCTTCAAGCCCCCTTTTACCTATGCAGCTGCCCCCAGATTGCTTCATTTAACCAGCCTATACATGGTCCTATATAGAACCCAACCCTGGGGAGGTGACCACAACCCCCTCCTCAACATTTTAGGCCCAGGGTCAGTTCCTCCAGAGAGCCAAAGCCCCACACAGCCCCATCACTCATACCTATCTTCAGATCTTCCCCATATCTATCTGCAGTGAGTGTATTAGCAGCAGATGCACCACCACCCTATATATCCACTTCATACTCAAAATTGCCATCAAATCAATCTTCATCAACATCTTCATCATCAGCAAGCACCCCCCTTAGAATAACCCCTCTTCTTGTCCCATCCCAAATATAGCTGCCTATGATTAACACCCAATTATTACTTATGGGGAGAAGGGAGATAAAATTCTCAAATAAGTTTCACACATACCCCCCCCCCAGTTTCTACACCCCCAAGCCCAGCTTGAAACCAGTATAGCTTTCCAAGATTCTTCAACTCTGTGGGCAAAACCCCCACCCAATGATCCCCAATGGTACATAAAGAGCAGTTTATGGGGTTACAACCCTACCTTCTAAGGAAAGCACCCCAAAATCTGACCTTAACTTCATCAGGATTCTATTTTTGTAAATTGTACTATGAATTTTTGGGGATGGGGGGGCTGCCTTTGCTTTTTGCTCACTTCAAGAACACTGCAAAGGTGCTCACCTCCAGCAGCCTTTTCCCACCCCATAGAAAACCACACAACTGTTGTTTGGTGCCCCATTTTCAGCTCTGATATTGTTTGCTCTTGGAGGATCTGGGTGCACTCTTTTGGGGGGCACCTCTTGATTGGCACTGGAAAGGCCTGATGATATTTTATTCTAACCCCCCCTTATCATTTCGAAGCAGATGGGGGAGATATAATCAAGATTGCAGGAAGGGTCTTGATGATTTCATTAATTCTCCACCTATCCCCCCATAAGTTGATCACTGTCCATTTTAAATGGGGTTTCCACCAATCCCAACAAAAACTTAGGGGTGTTTTTTTGGGGGGGGGAATACTGCAATTGCAGCATCCTGCTTCTAAGGGATTTCCCACTCCTAATTAAATACTGTTTTTTTATACCTTTATATTGATTTTTCAAGGATTATTGCAGTGTCATAGCCCCCCCCCCCCACTGCAGCTTCCCTTCAGGGCTTCAAAAAATGAGGCTATATCCTTCTCTCCCCCGCCCCATTGGCAGCCCCATATTACTGCAGAGACATCCTTATTTTCAAGGGTTCTTCTGATCAGTACCCCTTCTAGAATAGCTTCCCTGCTTACCCTCTCAGTACCCCCTTCAAAAAAAACCTATGCAGTCAGCTCTATGGGGGAAGAAACCCTTTTCTATAATCCTCTTTAGAGGGAACCCACCCCCCAAATTATCAGAATCCCCCCTAAAAAACCCTATCTTTGCATCCAGATCCATGGGGAGAAAGAAACCCTTTTCTATAACACCCCCCCCCCCACTAGTCAATGAAAGCTGCCCCCTCCCCAGCATGAAAATCTTGACCAAAGAGACCCATAGTGCAGGCTAAGGAAACCCGCCCCCCCCCCACGATATAAGGGGCCACTCCCTAGATTAAAAAAAGAAACTGCAGCATCCTTGGGGGACGGTGGCGTAGCTAAAGGGGGGCGCAGCTGTTAGACTTAGAAAGAGACTCACCCCTTTGGAGGCATTCCAGGTGGGGGGAGCTGAACTCCCTACGGATGGAACGTTGAGGGCTGAAGGTTCTATGGATGGAACGTTCGGAAGATGAACGTTCTATGGAGGGAACGTTGAAGGGCTGAAGGTTCTATGGAGGGAACGTTGGGGGGGGCTGCAGTGGCGTAGCTAGAGGGGGCGCAGTTGTCAGTCTGGGAGGTAATCTCACCCCTGGGGGGGCAGTGGCATAGATCTCTCCAAGGCTGACTGCTTAACTCCTTCTGGTCCCCCCCGGCCTGGAAGGGCTCCCTCCAAGGGTGACAGCTCCTCCCCCCTCTAGCTATGCCACCGGCACTGCCCTCCCCCAATAATCCCTGCCCCCTCTAATCCCCCATCCCTAATCCCCTGGGCGGAGAAGTCCTTGAAGCCTCCTGCCCTGCTGCGATGCTGGCTGTGGGGCTGCAGGGCAGAGACTCACCCCAGCTGCTGCCGGTGCGCCCCATGAACTGGTGGGTGCGGGGGTTCCAGATGAACTCCTTCCATTCCGCCAGCACCTGCCCGCAGGTCTTCTTCTCCTTCTCCACGGCCATGCTGGGGGGCCCCGAGGGTGCTGCTGGGCTGGGGGCTCAGGGGCTGGAGCTGGGCTGCGATCCCCAAGGGGGCGGCGGGGAGCAGCGCAGGCAGGCAGGCAGACCGGCTGCAGGGAGGAAAGGAAGGCAGGCAGGCAGGCAGGACTCCCGGCTGGCCGCGATGCGCCACCTGCACCGGCAGGGATGAAGGATGCTCTGCGCGCTCCCAGGCGGGGAAGGAGGAGAGCGCTGCGGGGACTCCTCTTATAGCCCTCCCGCCGCCTCCCTGGACACGCCCCTCACTCAGGCACACCAGCCCCTCCAGCTCCAGACCCAGCAGGGCTCCTTCCCGGGACAGGCTCCTCCATACTCCCCTCTCCCCGGGACGCGTCCTCCTTTGCGCTTTTCCAAGAAAAGCCACCCTTTACTCCCCCTTTTCCAGGACAAGATCCTCCTGCAGTTCCCCTTTTCCAGGACATGTCCTCTTTTACTCCTCCTTTTCCAGGACATGTCCTCTTTTACTCCCCCTTTTCCAGGACAAGATCCTCCTGAAGTTCCCTTTTTCCAGGACATGTCCTCTTTTACTCCCCCTTTTCCAGGACAAGATCCTCCTGTAGTTCCCTTTTTCCAGGACATGTCCTCTTTTACTCCCCCTTTTCCAGGACAAGATCCTCCTGTAGTTCCCTTTTTCCAGGACATGTCCTCCTTTACTCCCCTTTTCCAGGACATGTCCTCTTTTACTCCCCCTTTTCCAGGACAAGATCCTCCTGCAGTTCCCTTTTTCCAGGACATGTCCTCTTTTACTCCTCCTTTTCCAGGACATGTCCTCTTTTACTCCCCCTTTTCCAGGACAAGATCCTCCTGTAGTTCCCTTTTTCCAGGACATGTCCTCCTTTACTCCCCTTTTCCAGGACATGTCCTCTTTTACTCCCCCTTTTCCAGGACAAGATCCTCCTGTAGTTCCCTTTTTCCAGGACATGTCCTCCTTTACTCCCCTTTTCCAGGACATGTCCTCTTTTACTCCTCCTTTTCCAGGACATGTCCTCTTTTACTCCCCTTTTCCAGGACAAGATCCTCCTGTAGTTCCCTTTTTCCAGGACATGTCCTCCTTTACTCCCCTTTTCCAGGACATGTCCTCTTTTACTCCCCCTTTTCCAGGACAAGATCCTCCTGTAGTTCCCTTTTTCCAGGACATGTCCTCTTTTACTCCCCCTTTTCCAGAACATGTCCTCTTTAAGTCCCTTCTCCAGGACATCCCTTTTAGACTGCAATCCCAACCACACTTTCTTGAGAGTTAAGTTCTATGGAACACAATGGGACTTACTTGTGAGTAGACAATCTTAGAGCACAATTCTAACCAGGTCTACTCAAAAAGTAAGCCCCATTGTGTCCGGTGGGTCTTACTCCCAGGAAAGTGTCTTTAGGATTGCAGCCTTAGGCTAGCATACACAATGGGGCTTCCTTCTGTGTAGACATGGTTAGGATTGTGCTGTATGTCCTCTTTTTCCAGGACATGTCCTCTTTTAGTCCTCCTTTTGCAGGACACAGCCTCTTTTTGTGTCCTAGAAAAAAATAATCATCCTCCTTTTCCTTGTGAGCAGGCAGCATTCTTGGAATTAATACATTACCGTATTTACTTTCAAGTAACGTGCACCTTTTTCAGTCAAATTTAGTCTCCAAAATCAGGTGCACATTAGATTCAAGTAATTATGATGTTTTGATTATTATAGGTCTGTATTATTTAGTATTTATTATTTAGTTTATCAGTATACTACAAGCATATTGCAAGAAAATGTAACTTAAATCCATTGTTGTATAAAATAGTGCAATTAGGTAAAAATAATAACATTTTAATCATACAAATAACACAAACCGTTGTCATATTATTACCATATCATTCGTTGTTGTATGCAGTAAAATAAAACTGCACCTGCTTTGCAGCTGCACATTACAGCTCTACGTACAGGTAAATATTTTTTTAAAATCTCAAGCCTTTTAAATAGGGGTGTGCATTAGATGACACATTAGATTTGAGTAAATGTGGGTATATGCAATAAATTATATGTAATACTTTTAAATTTCGTTATAAGCAGGGTAAACATGTGTCCTCTTTTTCCAGGACATGTCCTCTTTTTTGCCTTGTGGCTGAAAAAAATCTATAGAAGAGGGAATGTTGGTAGGTGCAGCCAGTGGCATAGCTAAAGGGGGCAAAGTACTAAGTTTTGCAGAGAGCTTCAGCATGGCCTCCCCCTCCTCTTCAGAGCCATTCCAGCTGGTGGGTGCATATGCCCCCATTTGGCACCCACCATCTGGAATGGCTTCGAAGGTGAGGGCTCCCTGCACACTGCATTGGGATTCCCTGCAAAACCTACTGCTTTGCCCCCCATAGCTATGCCACTGCATAGAACACCATCATAGGATACCAATCCAGGAGACAATGCATGGATTTGTCAACCTGATCCTAGTCTCAGGGTAGAAACAGGTGCAGGTAGAGGTTCCAGGGTTCCTTTTTTTGAATCCTCCTCATCCATTTTGATAAACCCTCATTTAAATGCTTCATCCTTGGGGTGTGTGATGCCCAAAGGAAGGGTGCCCCTGTGCATGTGCAGAGGACTTTTCATTGGTTACCAAAGAAATCAGAATGAGAGTTGATGAAATTTTAATTAAATGAATGAAACCCTCATTTGAATCATTGAGTCAGAGCCCCTGCTTGGCACACAGGAAAACCCAAACCAATCCTGGCAGCACCTCCAGGCCCTTCTGGGCATGACCTCCCCATAGAGCCGCTAAGATCAGCCAGTCTCTGACTCAACTGAATTCCATATGAAATAAAACCTACAGTTTCTACGAGCCCCTCAAATCGCCGCCTCGTTAATTGGAACAACTTTTTAATTGATCAAACATTTGTGGCTTTGTTATGTTTTGTAAGCTGCTTTGACCTGAGTCAAAAAGCAGGATATAAATATTCTATATGAAACCCAGAGAGAGACTGGCTTGCCCAACCCCACACATGCCGAGCAGGAAACTGGCAGCTCAAGGCAGTGCAAAGGAGACCACAACTGGAATCTGCCCCACACTTCCTCATATTTGGGACACCCGCAGAGCTGACAGGTTTCTCAACTCTTTCACTCTCTGTAGTGTTCCAGGCCTCCATAGGCAGGCAGGCTATTGAGCCTTCTCAACCCTCTCCTGCTTGGATCTGTGGCCCCTGAAAAGTGGTCATGGCATCAGCTTAATGCCCGTCACCAGCTTAATGCCCGTCACCAGTGACATCAGCTTGAACATCCTGCCACGCTTGGTGGAAAAGATCCAAAAGTGACAGGCAGTGGCATAGCTACAGGGGGTCGGAGGAGTCAGTCTTGGAGGGAGTCTCACCCCTTCGGAGCCATTCAAGACTGACTCCTCCACCCCCCGCTAGCTATGCCACTGCCTGTCACTTTTGGATCTTTTCCACCAAGTATAGCAGGATGTTCAAGCTGCCACAAAGAAAAATTGTGCAATGTGAGCGCTGATAACCAGATCTATCTATCTATCTATCTATCTATCTATCTATCTATCTATCTATCTATCTATCTATCTATCTATCTACCTACCTACCTACCTACCTACCATTTATTTAAAAAAGTCAAAAAGAGGTTTTAAAAAACATTCACTGATCAAGCTGAACGTTGAGCCACAGGCTGTTTGGGTCTCTAAACATTTTGGACATCAAAGGCACATCAAATCCGTGGCACAGCATCAAGGGCTGGGAAAATATAAAATGTGAATAAAGAAGATCAATTCTGACTCTGCAACGGGGTGACTCTCACCACCCCACTGAAAGTGTCCTCCTCGCCACCCTCCCGTGTCCCAGCCTCAGTTTCCTTGTTGGCAGAATGGAGGTTATGTAATGACCTCTTGCACAGGGCGCATTGTCCCATGAGGGTGGATGCAAATCACATACCACGCACTTGAAAGCTTGATGATGAATGTTTAACAGCCTTCGCCCTGGCAGGGCGCCAAGAGGGCTGCCGAGAAGGATCTGGCCAGGAGGAGATTGAACAAGATGACAAAGCAAACAGACAGCAGAGTTTGGCCAAAGGGTTGAGAGTACTTAGAGGACCGGGGTTGGAACAAGAAAGTGGTGTCCAGGGAAAGAAGGGGGTGTACATTGGGCCTGGATGGGTGGCCGTTAACTGGGCAGAGCAGTTTCCCAAACTGTGGGTCACAAGTCAATTTCAGGTGGGTCCCATTCATTTCAATGTGTATTTTATTTCCAATATATTAGACCTGGTATGTGACTTGGGAAATGTGTGATATAACCTTAAGCATTTCTACTCAGAAGTAAATCCTATTGTGTTCAGTGGAGCTTACTCTCGGAAAAGGGTGGATAGAATTGCAGCCTTCTTTTGGGGGAAAAAGAAGGTATATGACTTCTTTTGGGAAAAACAATCCAGAGTAACTAGGGGAGCATGTAAGAGACCTTATGTGCATCCGTAGTTACTGCACCACCTAGTGAAAACCTATGGGAAATTCATATTGCAATCCAGAGCAAATTGTTCTTACACCGGAGCAAGGACCCCCCGTAGTTACTCTGGATTGCACCCTAGTAGAGATTTACTTAGGCTGCAGTCCTAACCTCCGGTTATCTTAACCCTGGCATAAGTCCTTTGATGACCTAGGGGTGTCACAAAAGTGCCATAAAGCACTTCTGCCCCACTCGGGGGGGGGGGGGTTAGGCCAATGCCCAGGAATATGCTGACCGCCCCACCCCTCCATGGGAAGGTGAGTTAAGCCGGCCTAAACTGGTTAAGATTGCGTCCTTATACTTTTAACAGTCTACGATGTATGGCTGCAATCCTACTCTCCATTTAGGATGGCAGAAGCCCCAGCATATGCCACGTGCTGATCTGGGGTCAGTGCCACAAAACACTTCGGTGCCACTCCTGGGGCAAGGATGGGCCAGACATGTGCTTGCCTCCCTACATCCCCATGGGATGGAAAGACAGATGTGCCAGCCCAGGTTAGGATTACATGATATGTGATTTACCCTCAAAAGAAGGGCAGAAACACAGCTAAACCTGGCATTCTCTTTGCCATGCCATGAGGCAGTTTTGGGGGCAGCTGTGAGGGAGGCATTGTGTGTGTCGAAAGTGTAGGGTTGCCATAATTCTCTTCCACAAATTTGGGACAGGACCCCCTGTCAAACTTGCCAGTATGTGAACGCAATCCCCCAAAACCGGGACAGTCCCAGTATTCCGGGACATACGACCCTACAAAAGTGCCACCTGGGCATCTTGGTTACCTCCACACAACCTTCAAGGACAAAATTGCCTGGTGTACAAGAAGGCCAAGAGCACAACACGTCACACAACTCCTGAGAGAGACCCCACAAAAGGTGCCGGCCACAGGTGCCTGGCTTGTTTCCAGAGATGTGGTGGCGGGAGATTGTGGGGCTTTTTGTGGGGTCTCTCTCAGGAGTTGTGCGCCATGCTCTGCTCTTGGCCTTCTTGTGTGCCGGGCAGTTTTGTCCTTGAAGGTTGTGCGGAGGTAACAGAGAGCCGCAGGACGGGGGAAGAAACAGGTCTTCTTAATGACCAAGTGTAGAAACGCAGGCCTGATAAGCGCCTGAGGCCCTATATCTGCTCTCAGCTGCACAGAGGGGGAATTGAGCCCTGAAGGACCAGTCCGACAGGTCCCTCTCTCTCCACACCTCCCCACAGCTGCCCCCACCACCACTGTGGAAAATTAAATTACTCCTTGTCTTGAGGGTTAAAGTTCTGACCGACACCGAGAAAGGGGGGCCATACTCTGCAGTTGCCCTTGCTTTGGGGTGAAGGTGGTTTGGGGGAGCAGAGAGAGCGTACCCTGGTGCGTCATGGTGCGCCATGGGGTGTACATGGGGCTCAAGGCCAGGCCTGGCTCTTTTATTTACCTCAGGAATTTTTATTTTATTTATCTCAGGAACTCCCCTTGCCTTGGGGCAGCTCAGAAAAACACTGAGATTCAAGCTGCAATTCCATCCACACTTTCCTGAGGGTAAATCCCATCAAACACAATAGGACTTACTTCTGAGTAGATATGCATAGCCTATCTATGCATATGTCCCCTCCAGTTCTCATGGGGGGGGGGGTTAGGCCAGTGCACAAGCATGCGCAGCCTCCCTGCACTACCACCAGTTACACAGGCCCAAATTTTAGGGTTTCTAAAAAAATTTTTAGGGTTTTAAATTTAAAATTTTTAAAAAATTTAGGCTTTTTATGGCTGTAATCCTCAAGACACTTTCCTGGGAGTAAGACCCATTGAACACAATGGGGCTTACTTTTGAGTAGGCATGATTAGGATTGTGCTGTTAGGCTTTAAAAGGATCGCACCCTAAAAAAAGCCGAAAGTTGGTGATTTAACATCCAAATAAATCAGTAATCAGATCTATTTATTTATAAAGAAATATAATAAATATAATTTAATAATAACAATTAAAATAAAATAAAAATAACAATAAATATAAATATAAATAAATATAATAAATTCACTGGATTTGTGAATTTATTTATTTATAATTAGATAAATTTTAATATGGTAAAAGATAAAAGAGAATCAGACATCATCAAATGTCTTTCAAAGCAGGAGTAATGATGACAGAATATCCTGGCACTCGACGGACAACCAGGAAGGTGACGGGTGAACATGTCTAGGGAAGGAGTGCCAGTATTTGGGTGCCACCACCTTCACTGTCTCACACACACTCACCATATATTTTCACATGTCTGTGGCAGGAGATGTTTCGGCTGGACCTTCTCAAAAGCTGCCAAGATAAGGAGGCCCGAAAGGTTACCACATCAAGCTATTTGGTCTATTTTACATCTGAACTTGCTGGATGCCCCGAGGCGCACATAGGGCAACAAAAGACCCATAGGGTGGTGCCATTCCCCGCATATGGCCATATGGCGTTCTGAGTTTGCCTTCATCTAAAATCAGAAGGATGGACATATCCATCGTGGGTCATCATATCCTGTGATGAGCTTTACTTCCAAAAATCTGCCTAATCGTAATATTTACCTGATATTTACCTAATCCTAATATTTAATATTTATTGAATATTAAAGGGAATGGGGATAGTGTATTTAGGGGACAAAACAGCAAAAAGGAAAGGCCCAGAGAGGGCCACGGTGTAATTTCAAAAATGAATAATATATTCTTTCCAAATTCATTGAGTCCAATTGATTTACAAGTCCAGTCCTAAACATTTCTGCTCAGAAGGAATTAATTCCCATTGTATTCAATAATACCTACTCCTAGGAAAGTGTGGTTAGGATTGCAGCCTACAGGTACAGGATGGAATCCCAGTATACATATGGGAGGGAGACCGTAATACAGTAGCATTTGTACTGGGGACATGAGCCTAACCAAGTTAGGCCAGCATAACTCACCTGTTATGGTAGTGTGGGGTGGGGTGGTGGTGTGGGGAGGCTGGCACATGTCTTTGCACTGGCTTTACTGCCACAGAGTGGCTACAGGAGCCCGGTGGGGGTTAGGCCAGTGCATAGATATGCAGCAGCCTCCCCACACCATCACAGGACTAGTGCTGGGACTTATGCTGGCCTAAATGGGGATTAGGATTGCACCCTGGATTTGTGAATGATACTGGGAGACTGAGGCCAGGGTATGTGTGTACCATGCGGCACCCAGCTTCTAACATGTGGCACCCCTGACTTGTGCAACAGCAGCTTCATCTGAACTGGCCCTTGAACTATTAAGGGGGCCAGGAGCATAGCTATGGGGCAGGGGTGGCACATACCGTATTGTGCCATGTAAGTGGCCCCTCCAGCTGACCATCTGAGCCATTCTGGGAAGCAACTTGGCAACTGTCTTGGCGTCACTGCCTAGAATGGCTCAGACGATGAGTGGGGGCGGCACTTATCACAGCACCTACTATACTTAATGTGCCACCCTCTGTTGCTATATCACTATAGGGTGCATTTATACCCCCCTTGTCCGCCCACATGTTGTTTCATTTTCCACTGTATCTGTATTTCAGCCTTGCAGTGTCAGCTTACACCTCCAACCTCTCCTTCTGCCTCAAAGCGCATCCCTCAGCCAGACTCACATAAGAAACACCGTTTTGTAATGTACACTGGCGCGTAATGCACACCATTCTGGCAGCGCACAGAGCAGGGCTGCAGATGCTTCTCACCAAGGACTGCAACCTTAATTTCGGTTATTATTATCTTTAAAATGGAAAAACCTGCATCCTGGTGTCAAGCCCTGTAACTGGCATCCTGGGGTAGCTTACATCTAAAATTAAGATGCTGCACATGTGGACACAATCCTATAAAGGTCTAGTCAGAAGTAAGGACCATTGTGTTCAATGGATCTGACTCCCAGGAAAGTGAGTTTAGGATTGTAGCCATATTCAAAATCCGAATTCCTCTCTCAAATCCCAGAAGAGGTCTGTAAACTCGCATACCATCAGTGGCGTCACTAGAGTAGTGCGGGTGGTGCAGTCCACACCGGGTGACGCATCCAAGGGGGGTAAACGCATCCAAGGGGGTTAAACACACCGGGTGATGCATCCATGCACGGGTTAAAAATTGCAATCAAACCCCATCATGTCATATACTGTTGGGTTTGTATTGAAGAGCAGAATCCAATGCAAAGGTCCGTTTTGAAATTGCACGATCCTATCAAATGTTAAGGCCAAAAAACTAAAATATGCATTGAAGTCTATGGAAAGTGAAAGTGACCCATATCACGGTTTTACTCGCAAGTCGGCAAACATGCCATAGCTCATTGGAAAGGGCAAGCTGAGATGAATCTAAGGATACCAGAATTGTTCCGATCCCATGAACCCACAAATTACCGCAGAAAGAGGTCCTTGATGATTGCACTGAAATTCATTGAAAATGAATGTGAACTGCACAGCTGTGTTTACTGGTGAGTAAGCAAGCATGACTTGGCTGGAGTAGAAGGCTGGTGTGCACTCCGGTGCAAGGCCTCCGAAATGGTCCCGATCAGGGACGTCACTAGGGTGTTAGAAAGGGGGGACCCTTGGGGGGGCAGCACCCCTTGTGACTTTAATGGATAAAATCATGGTTTGTAGAAATAACCCCATCATGTTATACACCTTTGGATGCATCACTTTCCAACAGAACGTAGTGAAACAAACTACTTTGTAGTATCTTTATTGTTTTAAAATGTGTGGCTAAAAAAATCCAGTGGAGGCGGGGCAATGCACATAACCACGCCCACTATTTGTATTGTTGCCCCGCCCAAAGTATGGGGGTCCTGAACCGGGTGATGCGAACCCTAGTGACAATGCATACCATGCAATCCTATCCCTGTGTAATCAGATGTAAGCCGCATTATATTCAATGGGGCTTACTCCCAAGTAAGTGAGAGGATTGCAGTTTTGCTCTCTTTACATCTTCCAGGCTAGATTTCTGAGGCTCCAATCCTAATCACTGGGGAGAAGATCCCTTTAATGTGTGTTACTTCTGAGTAGACATGCAGAGGATTTGGCTCTGAATCAAAGAGATAAGCTGCTCCAGTGTAGTAACATCTGTCCTTGTTGAAGGTTGTAAGGTTCTGGGCTACACAGAAATCCTCAGCAGGCAACATGGACATGTACATTTCCCAGTTGGCCCCAAATCTCTCCGACTTGTTATTTCTTGTTGCAAAAGGAAGTGTGTAAGCACCAACGCACACACCCCAGCCATACTCTCCATTCCCTTCCTTAAAATGGGAGTCACTCAGAGCAGTAGTATTGATTCGACTGCATTCTTCCCCTGCCATCCGTTCTAATTGCACTGACCTCTGCTTTTCTCCTGGAGCTCATCAGAAACTTGGGGAAGGGAAACATCCAGGTAAAAACTCTGGTGTATGTTATTATTTCCAATTAAGTATTGATCCACCCAGCTGGCATTATTTTTTCCATGGCGAAGCCGTTAAACCAGTCCTGACCATTAAATGGAGCACTGGAGTTTGGGCATCCCAGTGCTTTAAATCTTTGTCCCCATTTCTGACTCCTGTCCTCTTGGAACCAGGGGCATGGAAGAGGGGGCTGGAAGGCCATCCGACACAACCCCATCCTTGCAAGAACCTCCATCAGGATGTTGGTTCTAATGCTGCCGTCCAGTACCCTACACCAGGGAGTAAGGGCAAAATCCAGAATAACTATGGGGAGTCCTTTATCCGATGTGAGAACAACTTATTCTGGATTCCAGTATGAATTCGAATAACTAGATGGTGCCTTCACTACAGGTGCACGTAAAGTTTCTTACGTGCTCCTGTAGTTACTCCGGATCTGGGGGTAAGTCCCACTGCATTCAGCAAGAGTTACTACTGACTAGACATTTGCTGCAATCCTAAAGACACTTTCCTGGGAGTAAGACCCATTGAACACAATGGGACTTACATTTGAGTAGACATGGTTAGGCTTGTGCTCAACGTAAGAAATGCTGGGGATGAGTGCTGGTAGCAAGACCTGGATGCTCATGTCCAGCTGTCTATCACAGTAGTTTCAGAACTTTATGTGGAGGAACTATGGATGATGATGATGATGATGATGGTGAAAGCTGTTTATAACAAGGATGCTGTGTATTTTGATGCTGCTTCTTTTTCTCATTCCAGCAAGGAATGTTCCGGTGAGCTTCTACCTCCAGTTTCTCTGCCTCCTCCTTGCAATTAACATCCCGTTGAATCGGATTCCTAACCTCAACTGGAAGCTGGCAAATATAGGCTAAAGTTTTTTGGGACCAGGAAACATGAAATGCAACTGGGTCAGTGCTCAAGTGTTTTACATTTTAACAGGCGCTGGAGGTGACACAACTCTTGGTACGCAGGTGAGTAAGTGCCCAGGTGTGTGGTCAGCCCCTCCCTGGGGCTGTGCTGTTCTCCAAGGAGCTTCTTCTTTGGAGGAAGAGCTGAGCATGTGCTCCAAACGAGGTCAGGGCAGATGTGACGAAGAATTGGGCACCTTTCACAAGAGTTATTATGCGCCTGACACCTACGCAGGGACTGAGATCCCATTTCACTGATGGGGCAAGAGAGGCACGAGGCCAAACGAAAAAGCAATCAATGCAAGGTGGGGCTGAGAATGGAAGCTTAGGAACAGCACCTCATTCTCCTCTGCTCAGAGGTTACACGCAGACGCAGGAGCGTGCCAGAAAAGTGGGCACATTTATTTCAGCTCCTGGCCTTACAGTGAGAGTAGGACCCAGAGGTACCTGTCTTCAAAGCCGTACTCAGCCCTGAAGCTCCCGGGCCTGCCTTGGGCCAAGCAATCTCTCAGTAGAGCCTCCCTCACAGGGTCGTTGTGAAGACAAAATGGGGGAGAGGAAACATGCCCTGGGCTGCTTGAGAAGATGAGAAGCAAAAACTCAGATGCAGAATCTGATGTAGGATAGCAGTGAAAAACTCTGATGATGATGACATCAAAATGAGTAAGGTGTTTCTTACTCAAAACTTAAAAGGGAACTCTCCCCCCTTTTAAGCCAGAGGTTGCTTACTATTAGGGCTGCCATAATTCTTTTCCATAAAATGGAGACAGGACACTCTGTCTCATTTGCCAGTGTGTGAACACAATCCCCCCCCCCAAATTGGGATTTTCTGGACCTATGGCAACCCTACTTATTGTTCATTAGGTGAGAGCCTGCCCTGGTTTTGCACATCATATTACAATGGAGTATCTGCACACTTACTAGAGTCTGGATCTATAGCGGCACTAGCATGTAATATATTTTTCCCTCACAACAGCCTTGCAAAGTAGGCCACAGTTCCTCCTAATGTGGGGAAGAGAGAATCTCCCCAGTGGTTCCAAAGAGCAGTCGCCTCTGGGCTACTCAGATGCAAGTCGAGTCCTCCAGCCCCTGAACCACACTGGCTCTCTTGTTTGCATCCCTGTTTGTCCCAGCAAAGCCCTGAAGGTTCTCATTGTGACACTCCAAAAGCGAACAATGCCCTGGAGGCTGGAGTGACGCTACTCTCGACACTGGAGGATACACAGCACTGACCCACATTCCCCACCGCCAGCATCTCCCCATTGGCACACAGGGGCTGAGTTTCCTTCCTCTTCAGGGAAACTGGGTCAAGCACCACCTTGCTGGGTCCTCAGTGACTCATCACTGGCCGCAGCTACAAGCAGGCAATCAGGATGCCATCTGCGCCAGGGTGCCCAGTTACTCTGGATTGTAGGGTTATTTTTGAGTAGACATGGTTAGGATTGTGCTCCAAACTTGGAATAGCTGTCTGAGGAGCGATGTCATCAGAACATAAGAACTTAAGAACATAAGAAGAGCCTGGTGTTTGTCCTTTGAATGGTTTGTTAATAATTTTGTATTTTATGGGGCCGGCTTAAGTCTTGTGTTGTTGTGAACCGTGATGGGCCTCACTTGTAGCGTGAAAAAGCAAAGGGCAAAAATATCTTGAAGAAAGGTGCACAGTTCTGTACAACGAATATCTGACTTCTAGCCTTACGTCCTTGATTTTTTTAATGACACTCGCTTTAAGTTGCAATACTTTCGCTTAACTTGTGTGATCCTATAAATCATTATTAAAGTTTAGGATTGCAGCCAAAATAAACAAAAGCGGGTGCCTGGAATCATCCTCCCTTTAAACCAGAGTTTGCTTATTATGCATTAAGTGAGAGCCTGTCCTGGTTTTGCACATCACATTAACCATACAATCCAGAGTAACTACGGGAGCGTGTAAGAGACATTTACATCGATGTAGTCACGGCACCACCTAGTGAAAACCTATGTGAAATTCATATTGCAAGCCAGAGTAAATTGTTCTTACGTCAGAGCAAGGTTACTCTGGATTGCACCCTATTATGGCATATCTGCAAACTTACAATATTCTGGATCTGTAACGGTGCTAGTTGGAAAAAGTCACCTGCGCGCACACAAATCCAGTTTCCTTTAAAGCAAAACTCAAAGCAAACAAGTCCAGCCCCATAAATGTTGCAAGGTTCAAGAGAGGGGTCTGGCTCGGAGGACCTCTCAAGCTGCTTCGATCAAAGTCTAAAGTGTCTGCTTGGAGCCTAGGGATGGTGGGGCAGCCGAGAACGGCTTGCGACAAATGGGCAAACTGAGGAAGAAAATACACAACGTCTCCAGAAAATGAACACACACTTTATAGAGTCCAATTTATTATGCGGTAATTTATGCATAGATGCATCGTACGCAGAATTAGTTGCTTGGCCCAGTTTCATTAGTTAGTTAATGAATTAGACCAGGTGCTTGAAATGTTCCCCGTTGGCATCTATAAACCGCTGACCACGTTGGCCACGGAATCTGCAGACGTGCACCGATGTCGGTGCTGGGATCGTTCCACACGTCTCCCGGAGACGACCACGTGTTGCAGTTTTCTACAATGAAATTAGAGTTTTTAAAAATACGTGTACATTTTTTAAAAGACATGCCATGTGGATCTGAATCTCGGGTGGGGGGTGGATGGGAGCAAGCGTGGGTGGGAATTGCGTGCTTTTAAGAATAGAAGAAGAGCCCCGCATTAGTGGCATAGCAAGAGGGGGTGTGCAGGGACTGTTTTGCATGCTGTGGTGTGGATCCCTTTGAAACTTTGTGCTTTGCCCCCATCTAGCTACGCCACTGCCCTTCAACCTCCTTTGTCGTTGGTGCCCAAAGCAGCAAGAGGACACTTTCCCAACATGCTTTGTAGATCTCTACCTGTGGAATTGCTGGCTGTGGAAGCCACACGGGCCCTGCCAAGGAAATGGAAGGGAGCAGCGCACTGAAAGATCATGATGCTATCTCCCCACAGTGTGGAGGAAACCATCTCACATGCTCTGCAGCAATGAAATCTCCTTTAAGCTCCCAGGTAACCATCTGCCTTTATTAAGTATGACTGTTTGCCCCTGGAAGGGGGCCAATCTGGGCTGCCAGCCAGGGCCAAATCTGCCCCCCCCCCCCCCCCCCCAGCATGTCCTGCATCCAAAGGCATTCTTGGCACCAAGATTATCCAGGAGTCCAAGCACCCCCTGGTGATGACATCAGGAATTGCATGCTCCAATGGCACTAGGGTGGCATCTTAGCCCCTCTTGTCATTAAAAAAATTACATGTAATTCACTGGTGCCTCACATAAAGAGCTTAATTCGTTACGGAGGCATGATCTTTAAGTGAAACACTCTTTAAGTGAAGCAGATTTTTCCATAGGAAATAATGGAAACTCAGACGATTGGTTCCACAACCCCCCAAATATTCAAATAAAATATTAACTGGATGTAAAAATGATGACAAAACACTGGAATTGAATTCAAGACATGCATTCAATGTGCAGGATCCTATGAAGTCTATTTAGGCTGCAATCACAAAGATACTTTCCTGGGAGTAAGCCCCGTTTAACACAATGGGGCTTCCTTCTTAGTAGACTTGTCCTACAATCCAGAGTAACTATGGGAGCACATAAGAGATATATACGTCGACATAGTTATGGCACCATCTAGTGAAAATCTATGGTAAGTTCATATTGCAATCCAGAGTAAATTGTTCTCACACCAGAGCAAGGACTTCCCATAGTTACTCTGGATTGTGCCCATAGTTAGGAGACTGCTATCAAAGACACTTTCCTGGGAGGCTTACCTGGGCTGCTGCTGGAGGTTCAAGGTGATCGGTGGGGGCACTTGGGGGCAGTTAGGGGCAGCTGCCTCTGGCACCTCCAGGCAACTGCCCCCAAGTAGGGGGCAGTTAGAGGCAGCAGCGCTGGCCGGCAGCCCTTTTAAAGAGCCTCCATACGGAGCGTCAGGGCTGCATAGCACGCGTGCCCATAGCGCGCTTGCTTGTTAAGTGAAGCGGAACTTGTTATGTGAAGCAAGATTTCTTGGCAGTGTTTGCTTGTTATGTGAAACGCTTGTTAAGCGAGGCGCTTGCTAAGCAAGGTACCACTGTAGTTTTAAATTTAATAATAAGCAATACAGAAAGTCCCCCTACTTACAAACATTCAAGATGCAAACTTTAATACATATGAACATAACTTCAAGATATAAACTTTCAAACACACAAACATAAATCTAAAAATAGCCTAATTTGCATAAATTATAATTGCCGGTCATTAAATCCGGTTGGTCATCTAAGGGTTACAGTACAATAACAGTATTTTAACAACAGGGTTTTTTTACAATATCTTAAAATATTTTAACAGTAAACATAATTAAAAGTAAAAATTACTTTTTAACAGTAAAGATATTTGATTTAGGTTGCAATTTTAACCATAGTTTGGAAGTAAGGACTATTGAACTCAATGGGACTTACTTCTGAGTAGATATGCTCAGGATTGCAGTTATACTACTTTTTCATTATTATTTTTTCAAACTTGGGGAAAAATAAACATGTGTTGACATAAATGGTGTTGGACTTACAAACATTTCAACTATGAATGAGGTTCCAGAATGGAATCTGAGACATCGGGTGAAATCCAGAGTAACTACGGGGAGTCCTTGCTCCGGAGTAAGAACAAGTTACTCTGAACTGCAATATGAATTTCCCATAAGTTTTCACTAGGTGGTGCAGTAACTACAGGTGCACATAATGTCTCTTACGTGCTCCTGTAGTTACTCTGGATTGTGCCCTTAGCATATGGTGTTCAAATAAACCACATGTAAGCAATATATATGAGTGTTTTTTGCTTTTATGTTATTATTTTTCCTACGTATTTCTTGGATGTCCTACTTTGGGGGCAGATCTGGACCTCTTTTTGTGATTATATGGTCACCTACTCCACTCCCCAACTGCTCCCATCCCTGAATGCCCAAGAGTCTCAATGACTATCATCTCCTGCATTACTCAGATGAAACTATTCGCTTTCCTTCTTCCATAAAAATGCCATATCCATAAAAATGCTATATAGTTGATCAATGATCAGCTATTCCACTTGCTGAATGTTTGATTATAATACAGTATTTGATGATAATACCATATTTACAAAATATTCCTTCTGATGCTTTTTAGTTAGCTAATTGCAAATTCCCTTTTTATCTTGCAAATTCCTTCAGTTACACAAAGATTTCAGCATCACACAAAGATGCTGGGAAGAGCTATCAACCAGTGCTATTTTAGCACAGGGAATAACAGAGAGAGGTTGAAAGAGCGGAACATGTATTGAATGAATGACTTCTGGGTATAACTGAAAGATGTTGAAAGAGTGGATAGTCAGAAAACGAACCATCAGAAAGTGGGGGATACCTGTACTTAATCACCAGTGCCACTGGCTATAAACTATTACTAATAATAATAGGATTGTCTATTACTAATATCTATCAAGACTGGCTATTATCTTTGCAATGGTCAATAGCTAACATGCAACAGCTTGCATTGGATTTACTTGAAAAAAGTTGAAATATTTGACAAATTTTTGAAAGCGGCATTATTAGTGACATGACGGATGACTTATGTGGGGTTCCATTTTTGGTTGTGGGAGACAAATCTAATAATGTAATATTAATGGCAATATTATTTTAATAATGTAATATTAATTGTGTGGCAGTGTCAGTGGCCTGTTGCTGTCGCCCCCTCCCCAAATCAGAGTTCTGCTCCCACTACTGGGCTTGAGGGATCTGGGGTCAGTAGAGCGGGGTGGGTCCTGTGATGGCTCCAGACTCCAACCCAACTGACCCCCTGCTCCACCCAAAGCTTTAGCTGGAAAGGACTGCCAATTCTTGCTCTTGGGTATTTCATCAGACTGATATTTT
The DNA here is from genome assembly GCA_030015325.1 of Cryptoblepharus egeriae. Classification (NCBI taxonomy): domain Eukaryota; kingdom Metazoa; phylum Chordata; class Lepidosauria; order Squamata; family Scincidae; genus Cryptoblepharus; species Cryptoblepharus egeriae. The sequence continues at coordinate 107,224,422 of JAREYC010000004.1, read as the reverse complement.
GCAGCCAAAGCTTGACTGGGCAAGAAGATTTAAAGTGGGAGAAAAGCTTTGCCTGCTACATTTCAATGAATCTGGCTGCTGATCAAGGCACAGGAGCTGATCCAACCAAAAGAGTTGGCAACCCTTTAACCAGCTGTTCTGAGATCCAGGGAAGGATGCCAGGTCTTCTGTGTTCCTGCTCAAGGCCACGCACCCATTGATCCCGGGTGGCTATACAATGATTTATGGGATGGAACCAAAGATACTCACAGGAAAAGTCCTTTATTTGGCCCAGCCCAATTGCCCTTGAAATATGCCAACTTTTAGGGTTCATATTATAATCCCTTGCCCCGTACAAGCACAGATGCCCCTATCCTCTCACATCGGTACATGGAGCACTGTGGCACCTTGGAGAACATCACCCTCATTGCAGCAGAAGCCTCTCTTTGCCACCATTTGGGACCCAAGGGACGGGCACAAGCCAGGCGGCCTGACTCCAGGCTCGGCCCCCAGGGGTGGGAGAGCAGGTGACCTTTGACAAAGCCATGGGATTTCCTTAATTGCTTCTGACAGGTGGCTGCTGTGTTCTTCCCCCTTCCTTTCCAGCTCTGCCTTGGCCCAAGGGTGGGGGAGCTAATCTTAGAGTGGGAGGATTGCAGTGGCCCCCCCACCCCACTAATTCCCACGGCTGGGTGTTCCAGGATGCAGCCCAGCACTTGCTATCGGGTGCCTGCCAAACAGTGACGCCTTGGGGGGGTCCACGTAGCCCCCCACTGAAGACCTTTTTCCTCTGCGGACATTGAACGGTGAGCCACAGAGGGGTTTTGCTATTCTTGGGGGGCCTTGGAGCTGCACGTAAGCAGTGATCAGTTAGTGGGGTGCAATGGGGTGCAAGGTGATCAAAGGATTTGGGGTCAGGTGGGTGGGGTTGGGCTGAAGAAAGAAAGTGGGGTGCAGTGGATCAGGAACTTGAGGTAACACCTGGGAAGAGGAGAAATTGGGGTTTCCAAGTATGCCTTAGAGTGGAGAATGGGCTGGTGACAGGAATGAAAGAAGGAGAGCTGGATTGGGCCAAAGAGTGGGTCCTATCCAGGCAAGGTATGACGCAAACAGCATATATCTGATCCCCTATATCCCCTGTTCCCCTATATCCCCAGCAACATCATGTCTAATTTCCCTTGAAAGGCCCAGATCCCACAAATTTTCCTAACCCCCTTTTAAAGACATCTAAACCTGTGACCACCCCCACATCCTGTGGCAGTGAGTTCCACCTGTGAATGTGTTGTACTGTGTGAAGGACTTTCTCTGTCCTGAATTTATCATGGTTAAATAATTGATCTGATGAGATGATGTAGGGTGGTGGAGGTTGGAAGTGGGCATTGAGGACCCAATTCAGCAGGGTCCTACCTTGGCGTTCATGAGTAGAAGCAGTGGTAGAAAGAGTCCTACTCCTACGATCATCATCTCCCCCATTGCACCAGGCATTCTTTTTTGGCCTTTCCCACTCATCCAGGTGGTTGCTCAGACAGCCAGATGGGGTCAAGATTGTGTGGAGATGTTCTTCTATGGGCCTCAGTGAGCAATGATGGTCCTGCTCAGGACCACTGGCTGGTAGATCACTGGGGAGATGGCCAGGGGTTGGTCCTGGGAGAACTGGAACCCCCTATTTAGCCTGCAGTCAGGGAAGGAGGTGGTTTCCTGGAGCAGAATAACAAAGTGGTTGCATGTGATCCTGATGAGGAAGAACCTTCTACAACTGGGGAAATGTGGGGCAAGCACTTCCTTGGGGTTCAGGTATTTTAAAAATGAACCTGCATCGGGCTGATGATTGACTAGGACGTAGTGAAGCATCTTCAAGGGAGGTCTTGGGAAAGTGGGGCCATCCTTGACTGGTCTGGCCAGGCCCATGCATAGGTCCGAGGAGGAGGGAACGAATGCCAAGCACTTCCAAGACATGCTGTACATATTCCGTTATCCCTGGCTGGGCAGTGAAATCAGGTATCCCCCACTTTCTGACGGTTTGTTTTCTGACAATCCGCTCTTTCAATTATACCCCAAACTCATTCATTCAAGACATGTTCTGCTCTTTCAACCTCTCTCTGCTGTTCTAAAGGCCAAAATTGCCCTCCCGCATGTTGTAGCTCCTGGTCTCATCCCATTCCTGAAGTAGTGAATGGGGATCCGTTTACAGAAATCTTTGTGTGGCTGCAGGAATCTGCAAGATCAAAAGGGACATTTGCAACTTGTTAACTAAAAATTATTGGAAACAGTATTTATGAACCAAATATGATTGGGTTCCACTTTTCAATGGTTTTCTCTTTTGGATGGTGCTCCGGTCCCTAAGCCATCCAGTAAGTGGGGGATGCCCTAACCCGTCCATGTGCAGTGGCGGTGTGTGGTGCACCTTCAAACACCACTTGCTGGGGAGATCCAGCAGCAGAGGGTTTTGATATCCCAGCCTGACTTATGGACTTCGCAATGGGGTGCTTGGTTGATCAGTGTGGGAGAAAAGGTGCTGCACAGTGTGAATCCCACAACACTCCTCCCATGTCTCTGACACCTGTGAAAATTTAGGGGAGGGAGAGGCAAGATAGCTCAGGGGCCTTGCCGGGGGAACAGAAGCAAAAGTGGAGCAGAGGAGCCCGGCAGTCAAGGATAGCCAAGTCCATTGGCTACCTGTTCTATACAAGTTGGATCCAATGGCTGTTTATGTAACAGCGCACATGGATGTATCGATATGCTGATGCCCCTTGGTGGTCCGTCTGGTCCAGTCGTGCATGTCCCGGTGCCCACCCTCCAAGCCCTTTGACCAAAGGGCTGCATCAAATATATATCTTATATAAAATTTTATACCAATTTTAATATAATTTTTAATAAGCATCTTTAGCCACAATGCAAAGAGGAACGGATGCAATCCTGGAAGGGGCCACCTGATGCAAACCTTTCCCAGAACCGTTAGCAGGGTCAGGGCAAGCACACGGCTCCATCACTCCGGCTGGACGGACACCAGCTTCCCGGGGACCGGGGGAAAGATGGAGGTGCTGTGCCCGCAATCCTCTGCCAGAGCAGCTCAAGGCAGTCCCGTGACTGGAGATCCTGCAGCGTCCTGAGGGTAGGGTGCAAGCCACGCTTAGGCCACGGAATCCGCTTACTGGGAAGATTATCAAAGGTTTTGCTGCTTGGCCCATAATGGGATTGTGTCAGTCCTTCATCTACCCGCCAACTTGAAGGGGGTGGTTGACTCTGGTCCGGCTTGAGGGAGATGGTGGCCACCAGAGTCAGAAAGTGTAAAAAGACAGGATGATGGTCTGTAAATAAAGCAAAGACCCCATAGCCATGAACATGGGCTCGGTAGCCACATGGCAGCCACCCACACTTACAGTGGAACCTGTGGATGGTCAGCACCTGGGGAATCTAAGTACCTGGATCTCTAAGGTGGATCCAGGCTGCCTTTGGCTCTGTGTCTCTAGGAATTCATTCATTCATCCATCCATCCATTCATTCATTCACAGAGGGGTCAATCCTAACCTAGGCCAGCACAACTCATCAATCTTCCCATTCCTGTGGTGTAGGGAGGAAAGCACATGTCTATGCACTGGCCTACCCCACCCCCAGGAGTGGCGCAGAAGTGTCTTATGGCACTTTTGTGACACCCCTGATTCAGCACGGGACTTGTGCCGGGGCTTAGGCTGGCCTAACTGGAGCTTATGCTTGCAGCTTTACTTACTTATATACTTACTTACTTGATAGTTTTGAAGTCATACAAAAGAAAAAGTCTGGAGATAACAAATGCTGATATTCCCCATCATCACATAGGGACATGCGCATGAGAGGCTATTCATGTCTCATGTGTCCTGAGTTCAGGAGAGAATACAGAAGCAACATGAAATGGTCACTGAGAGCCCAAGCCTGTGCATATCTACTCAGAAGCAAGTCCAATTATGGTCAATGGATCTTACTTCCTGGAATGTGCGGATAGGATTGCAGCCTCAGTCTTACTAGTTGAGATTTGCAATATCAGATGTTGTTGCTTCTAATATTGAAGACTAAGGGCACAATCCTAACCATGTCTACTCAAATGCAAGCCCCATTGTGTTCAGTGGGTCTTACTCCCAGGAAAGTGTCTTTAGGATTATCTTTCAGAAAAAGCTTCCGCTTACTCCAATCCTCAGGGTTATCCATGTGGAGGTTTTCCCCCCCAAAGTACAATGTTGGAAATTATACCCAGAACTCATTCATTCAACACATGTTCTGCTCTTTCAAAATGGTTGAGTTCCACTTTACAACAATTGTCACTTTTGGACAATGCTTCGGTCCCTAACCTGTACAATAAATGGGGGAAGCCTGAAGATTTACGAGACGAGGGGGGGGGGACTAACAGCAGGAGGAAAATGAAATGCAGACAAGCTGAAAAGTGCATGAGAGAAACATGGTTAGCATAACCTCCAAGCAATGCTATTAGGATCCTTAGGATCCTGCAAACTAATTTTCCTTAGGATCCTGCCAACTTCACTCTGCGTTTTCCATGTTTGTTCTCCCCCCATGTGGCTGCATGCCTCTGGTGTGTGTGCATGCGTGAGAAAGGGAGCATAACATGGATAACCCTGTATGCTGAAGATTTCGCTTCCTTTACACCTGATGCTCTTAAGTCCACAAAAGCTTCTATGGAAATCAATGCGCTGATCCAAGGACTCTTGTGTTTTCTCTGCAGTTACAAACTAACCAGGCTGCTGCCCCGGAAATGCCTTGTAAGAGTATCACAAAACCCAGCAATGTCACCTTGAATTGATTGTGTGGTGTGCAGATTTTCTTCTGGTGGGGGTTGTCCAAGAGATACTGGCCATATATATTTCACCAAAGACGTCCTAACTGAGGACGTCCTTGATCATGCTGGATGTCACGATCTGGGGGGAAACATCCCTTTCCATCTTGTGGATGTCTAGGTTTTTGTCCCGGAATGTGGGAATGTAGCCCCAAAGGCAGGTTCATCTTGTCCTGGTTTACTCGGGGTAATCCTCACTGCTGTCATGTGCAGGGACCGAGATGCCTTGGCCACAACAGGCCTCCCCCCCCCCCATGTTGCTCTTGTGGATTTTGTGCAAAACACCAACACATCACAGGTTACACACCATGATAGATATGTGCGACCTCCTGGTTTTAGGGGTAGGCAATCTCTGAATGCCAGATGTAGGTGAGGGATGCAGGGATCTTGTTGTCTTGTTGCTCCCTGTGGAATCTGGAGATAGAGGAAGCCGGACCATATGATGTGTTTGACCACATTCAGGAGGGCTTTACTTATATTCTGATGTTTTTCTGCAGGTGACACCTGGGCATCATGGATATAGGGGGACTGGAGACAGTGGTGGCCAACTCGGCTTACGTGTCAGCTCGTGGGACCGGCGATGGCGGTGGCCTCTCCGCGCGGGACAAGAAGATGCGCGCCAAGCTGAAGCTGCCTCACATCACCAAATGCGAGCACCTCAAAGACAGCCTGGACCTGGCCTTCCACAACATCTGTGTGAAGCAGCCCATTGGGAAGAAGATGTTCCAACAGTTCCTGGAGGAGACAGATGAATTCAAGTCTGTGGGGGGGCTGTGGGAGAGCATGGAGGACTATAATACGATGGAGGAGGCCAACCGGCCCCACGAAGCCAAGATTTGTGTCAACAAGTACTTCGACTCTGCTTCCAAGCAGTTCTGCTCTTTCCTGGAGGAGAAGACCATCATGAGGGTGAAGGAGGACGCCAAGCACGGTCACGCGGACCTCTTCAAGGAGACTGAGCAGCACATGATGAAGCACCTGGAGGCCCAGGCCTATGGCAAATACAAGGAAAGCCTCTACTTCTTCCGCTTCCTTCAGTTCAAGTGGCTGGAGTCCCAGAGTGTCACCGATGAGTGGTTCCTAGACTTCCGGGTGCTGGGGAAAGGCGGCTTCGGGGAGGTGTGCGCCTGCCAGATGCGTGCCACGGGCAAGATGTATGCCAACAAGCGCCTCAACAAAAAGCGACTCAAAAAGCGCAATGGATACGAGGTGAGGGGTGGTTGTGGCTGGGTGCGCCCTGTCCCTTTGGGAGTCCAAACGTGTGTGTGGGTATCCTTGTGGAGCTCCAGGATGGTATGGAAAATCCTGCAGATGCCACAACGTGCTATGTAAGTGTTCCCTCCCACTCACTGTCATTGTCGTTCTGGACCTCAGTGGCAACGCTCAAGCGGCTGCGCATTGACAGAATGGCTCTGACAGTGAGCAGAAAGGGCTACTCACATGGCACCAGGGTGTAGGTCTCTTGTTGTCATGTGTGCAACCTGGTGCACTTGGAGGACCACTGTGAGATGCATATACTAATGGGGTGGAACCATAGTTCAAAGGGAGCTCAGCTCCTTCAGCGCAGAAAGTGTGCACTCCAGCGCCTGTCCACATGCTGTGAGTGGTGCTGAAATGAGAGGTGCAAGTGGGTGGGTGTGATCTGGGTGAATGCATCATCTGTCGCATATGCTCTCCTTGTATGTGTTGTCAGCTGCATTAAGATAGCCAGATGCAACTGAGGACAGGGAACCCATGGCTAGAGGCTTGAAGCATTTGTGACTGTGACCCACAAATGGTTCTTAAACATTATGGCTGTAGAGCTTCCACACTGAGGAGTAGTCTGCCCCGAACCTTGTCGCTTGTATTATTTTGGGCCAGGAGGCCTTCCTATTTATATTTAGGGCTGCCCTGCCTTAGGAAATGCAGGGGATCACTGCTTTGAAAGGGTTCCCCAGGATACCATTAGCAAGAGTCAAAAATCTAGTTTGGTGGCGATTTGCGCATGCTTTGCACATGCGGATCAGGGCTCACAAAAGAAGGTGCCCTCCAGACCAGTGCAGCCTGGCACAGACTTGCTCAGTAGAGATCTGGCAGGCATCCAGTGAGGAGGGATGTTACTATTGCTGCCTCTGACTGAAACTAATCATGTTAATCCCCAACATGATAAAGTGTTAGAAATTCCTAGAAACCCCATTAAAATCTCTAGGTTTGCCTACGGGAGTTACCAGGAGGCCAAGGCTGGTGATTCCAGGCTGAATTTGGAAGGTCGGCAAGCCTCAGAGACATGCCGTCCAAATGGGTGAACATCCAGCCTCTCTGGGCACATTCGGCCCATTGCATGAAACGGGTTTGACACCCCAAAACTAGACAGACAGGTTTGGTTACTCCATTTGGGTGGGAGACCTGTCTTCTTCAGACAAGAGGAAAGACCCAGTTTCTCATCCAGCACATGGCTAGCAGCGGGCAGAGTCTGCAGGACTCACAACAGTGGCGTACTGTCTATAAGGCTGACATGGCTTGTGCCCTGGGACGTCACCAGCAGTGCAAGCATGCCCACCCTCTCCATTGACTTCCCCACCTGGAGATGTCCAGGCAGAGCACAGGCACCCGCGTCAGCCGGTTGGGCTCTTCTGCATGGCTGATTGTGGAGGGCACATGTGAACACACATGTGAACACACATGTGAACACACATGCACTACCGGTGGCCAGCCAGGACATTTTCCCTCTTGGGCACCCAGGAGGCAGGGGGGCAGCTTTGCTGGGAAAGATAGCAGGGGGAGATCACTGGGAGACAGGCGGACACGGGCACATGGACATACTGATGTCATAGTGTGCCATGGGGTGCGGAGTGCACTCAGTAGGCCTCTGACTCAGAAGCTGTAAGAAATCTCGGGGGGGGGGGGGAGGGTGAGAAGTGTCCAGAAATCGGGGCGGGGAATAGAATGTCAAGCATGCATCACAGTCATGGGAATGGCGATATTTACCCTGGGCCAAATTTTGAGCAGAGATTTCCTCCACACCCCCTTCTAAAGTTCTGGCCTTCTTCTTCCTCCCTTTTCCGTCCCTTGTCCTGGAGCTCTTGTTGGAACACAGACGGCTCGGGTAGGCAAGGCAGAAAGGATTGCCCTTTGCTCACATAGATCTGTCAAAGATCCCTTCAACGAGTGGCATAGCTACAGGGGGTGAAAAGCACTCTGTTTTACATGGAGCCTCCCTGCTGCATGCAAGTGGCCCCTTTCCCTCCCCTTCAAGCCATTCTTGGCAGTTCAGAGCCAAGTATGTTGAGAGCTACTTGCATGTCACAGTGAGGCTCCTTGCAAAACGTAGTGCTCTGCGCCCCCTCTAGCTATGTGTAGACCGTAACAAGTGCGTAGACCACTTGCTGTGCAACCGGATGAACCTATTGCCCACTGCAAACGGTATTCCGGTGCACATATACATGTTGGAGGGGATCTACATGTGCAGGGTCTCCTTGCCGGCCAGGTGTCCCACCGCCATCCACGTGCACTGCCAGTCTTGCCTCCCCCCCATCCCTGGATTACTTTCAGCCCCATAAAAATGAGCCATTCTAATCCTCCAGCCACTTATTCCCTGGAAATGAGCTTGCGATTGAGCCGCTGCGCACGGGCCACGGCAACAAGTCCTGCAAAGAAGGTGTCACTGCAAATCAGTGTCGACCACACTCCAGGAGGTTGGGTCAGGCAGGGGCACCCTTCCCATTCTGCACCAGTCATGGGTGCTTCGCCACTCTACTCGGAAAGAGAGCCACAAGCATGGAGCGCAGGGCTTGGCTCATGTATGTCTGTGCTCTTCTTCCTCCAATACGGGGACCAACACCTATCTTGCATTTGCACACCACCCCCATAGACCCCTTGCCCTATCCTTGGGGTAACATGTGCAGTTCCATGTTCAGAGCTCAACCTGAGCCAGGTGATGGCCACTGAACCTGGTGATAAATCTCTGGCACACCACATGATAGAGGCAGGGTGATCCGGCCAGCACACTGAACCCAGCTTGCCCAGCTTGCCTATCTCTCTGGCAGGGCAGTGTTGTACATGCAGGCCAAAGCCCCACTTCCCTGACCATAGGGCCTGTGTGGTGCAACTGCTCCCCACATTGCCGCAACTTGTCTCATAGGGAGCAATTGTGGAGAAGAGGATCCTTGCCAAAGTCCACAGCCGCTTCATCGTCACCTTGGCGTACGCCTTCCAGACCAAGAATGACCTCTGCCTCGTCATGACGCTGATGAATGGCGGAGATCTACGGTGAGCATCCTTGGGGAGTGGGGCAAGCAGGGCTGGCTCCCCTGCCTGGCCTCTTGCCCGAGGGGCACTTGCTGAGAGAAAATCTGTGGAACTCCTTGCCACAATATGTGGTGATGCCATAAAGATTTATGGAGCAAAAGTCCATCGCAGGCTACAGCCATGATGGAAATGTGCAGCCCCCTGAGTTTGCCCACACTTGTCACCCAATGTTGAAAACAGGCATATCAGTGAAGTCCTACAGAGCTGGTGGTGTAAAATAAAACATATGCCCTTTCCTTATTTAAGCAATATATGGCAAGAGTCATAGAATCATGAAAGGAATCTAATGGGTCATCTAGTCCTACCCCCTACCTGTAGCACGAAATCCTCCTAGAGCATCTCCAACAGGTGTTTGTCATTCCTACTATAGCGTTTTGAAGCACTTATCCATGAAAATGGCAGGTGGCGGTGTGTTCCAGACCCACCACAAATTGGCTTGTGGCCCACAGTTTGGGAACCACTGATGGAAATCAGTGTGTTCTCTGAGCTCCAGAAAACCAGGGCCAGTTGTTCCCTTCCTCCCGCAGGTACCACATCTATAACGTCGACGAGAAGAACCCTGGGTTTTCGGAATCCCGAGCCATTTTCTACGCGGCGCAGATCATCTGCGGCTTGGAGCACCTTCACCAAAATCGCATCGTCTACAGGGACCTCAAGCCCGAGAACGTCTTGTTGGACGATGCAGGCAAGGAGAGGCTGCTGCGGCCGTCACAAACTGGAGCTTGCGAAGGTCGTAGGCTGAGAACTAAATGGACGGAGGAAGCCAAATTTTGCTTCTCTGACAGCTGAGAAGCTGAGTGCCAACTGACCAGGGAAAGCCCGGTCTGCCCCGGGCTTTTAATAGGACCTTGATCTGCAGAAGTCAGCAAGTGGAGGATGCAGGTCTTCCATGGCGTGGAGATAAAATATCTCTCATTTCTGCAGATCCAGCCGCAGTTAAATGTACAGGAGCAGAGGTTTGTAAAAACAGTTGGCAACACAACTGCTACCCTCTGTAAGTCTTCTATGAAACTGTCATGATGGTGACTTTTTAATAATATTTTTATTCATCTATTAATGTAAAGATAAAACAGAGGATAATCAGTCAATCAACAGTGTATATAGGGTTGCCATATGTCCTGAAAAACAGGAACAATCCCAATTTTGGGGGATGGTGTTCACATACTGGCAAACGGGACAGAGGGTCCTGTCCCAATTTTGTCAAAGAGAATTATGGCAACCCTAAGAATATATTACTTTTCAAGAAAAAAGTTAACAAAGCAGTTTACAGGGGAAAAAAATTAAAACACTAGTGGCAACTATATTAGAGCCAAAGGGATTTTTCTTGGCGTGTTTCAAACCTGTAACAAATGAACTGCCATTTATAACACCATTGGCTTCAAGGTTTTAGTAACAATATTAAAATAACAACAAAGTCATCTTTTAAGATCAAAATATTCAACATCAAACATTCTAAAATGTTGAGTTAGAAATTAGAATTAGAAATTCTAGATTAATTAGAAATTAATTAGAAATTAAGATTTTCCCAAATCACTGCCAGCCCAACCATGAGGCGAGGCAGTGTGGATTTGCTACTATCAGAGGCGTACCAGTTATATAGCATGAGGTGTTTCCACCATGGGCGCATACATGCTGGGGGTGCAAGTGCGCCCCCACACCTAGCACTTCCTCCCACCCCTGCGCCCTTCTATACCAGCCAGAGAACACTTCCTGGCTGGCTCAGAAGGGCATCTATGCGGTTCCAGCAGAGCCATGCGTGCACCCTTTGACCAGAGAACGATCCCCACCTGGCTCAGAAGGGCAAGTGCATGGTTCCAGCATGCACACCTCTGAGCCAGTTGGAGAACGTCGTGTGCATGGTTTCGGCTGAGCTGTGCATGCACCCTTTCGAACCAGCCAGGAAAGGATGCATGTGTGAGTCAGCTGAGTGAAGGGCTTGTGCGTGGCTATAGGTGAGCCACATATGTGCTCTTTGCAGCTGGCTAGTGCGAAGAGCCTATGTACATGATGACATCATGATGCCACATGGAGTCATGCATGCCATGAGCATGCGATGGCGTTGGTACACCTCTGGATACTTTATATGTGGATTAATATTCATCCCCTGTGCTGCTATATATATGGTGTTTGGTTGTGCTGCTTTGCATTGGCCTATACAGCAGCCCCCCAAATTAAATTATTTTATTCATTGTTTTATATACAGCAAGTCTTGACATAAAGATGTTTCATTATATGTTTCATTTTGAACCTGTTGAGAAAAAAAAGTTCCCGGCCAGGGCTGAGGTTTATGTGGAGTCTGAATGTCTACGTTATTTCAGTGTTTTGTATTCAAAACTCACATTTATTTCAGTGTTTAATAATTATTATAATATAATAATTAATATAATATAATAATTAATAATTAATATAATAATTATTATAATATAATAATTATAATAGAAGAGTTTTGGGTCTTTAAAAGTCAGGTGTTTTTGTGACCAGAAATATTTTGGGATATTGAGAAATAGGCTGAATTCTTGGCATAGTGGCATAACTAGTGGGGGTGCAGAGCACTAAGATTTGCAGGGAGCCTCACCGTGCTGTGTAAGCGGCTCCTTCCTCTCCTCTTTGTAGCCAGGTATGTGCCTCCATATCATTCTCACCACCCAGAAGTGGAGGGGAAGGGGCTGCATGCACAGCACGGTGAAACCCCCCAAAACTAACAACTTTGCAGTTTGCACCCCCTCTAACTACGCCACTGGAGGGAGCATAAATGGACTGACTTGTCTTTCATACTGTACTTCTTTGTTGGATTTAAGGGAGCTTTGGCTACCCCCTATTTCGCCTGTAGCGGCCAACTTTGGCACGTGGCCCTGTGGGCTCTTTGTATTCATGCGCCACCATTCCTCCCACAATTGTGGGATGCCCAAGGTTAGTATACTCCTTTCTGTGTTTCTTATCCCTGGTTTCTGTTTTCTCCCTCCCTCCCAGGGCATGTACGTCTTTCGGATCTGGGCTTGGCAGTGGAACTGCCCGACGGGAAAGATAAAACCACAGGCTACGCAGGGACACCTGGTGAGTGCTTGCAGGGGACATGCACCAATGTACTCCCATAGTGTACTGATGGGAGGTCCTGATTGCATAGCGTACATCAGTAGCATACTGGTGGGGGGCTAGTGGCCCTGGGTGCCGCAGCCTGGTGGGGTGCCAAAATGCCTCCCACCACGCGACACCACTTTGGCCATGGGTGGGTACATAAAGGAGAGCCCAGGTTGGTTTCAGAACAGGGGACTGCAGGGAGGTGTCCCCAGGTACCAGATGGACTGGTGACACCCTTGTGTTGTGGTACCCACAGTTCTTGCCTCTTCTCTCCACCCTGTAGGATTTATGGCTCCAGAGCTCCTGAAGGGGCTGGAGTACGACTCGAGTGTTGATTACTTTACACTGGGAGTAACCCTCTTTGAAATGATTGCGGCCAAAGGACCTTTCCGTAGCCGGGGAGAGAAGGTACAATCATGTGTGAAGGTCTGGTCCGGCTTCTCTCCGAGTGTGTGGGGAGTTGCTGTGGGTGACTGTACGGGAAAATGGGGCATCAGAAGGTAAAAGAAGTCCCAAGGGACATGGCCCTGTGCCAGATGTAGGGTGGAGCCAAGGCCTCAAACGGCTTAGGGAAGAATGTTTGCTATAAGGGCAGGTCCCCTTGACCTTAGCAGTTATTGGGGTCCCACTGGATTGTCCCATCAAAGGTTCCTCCATCCCTCACACTGCCCTGAGCAGTGCTCCAGCTCCTCTGAACGAATTCTCCAAAGGACCAAACCACCTTTGGCCACCCTATGATTTCTGCTGGTCCCCTCTATTCCCCTCCAGGTTGAGAACAAGGAAGTGACCCGTCGCATCTTGAATGACCCCGTATCATACCCCGATACATTCAGCGCAGAGTGCAAGGCCTGCTGTGAGGGGCTGATGGCCAAAGACCCTGCCGGACGCCTGGGCTTCAAGGACAACGAGTGCGCCGAGCTCAAGAAGCACCCACTTTTCCAGAAAATGAATTGGGGCCGCCTGGATGCAGGTGATCAGTGGGTGGGGGGCTCCACAGGTTTTATGACGGAGCAGGGAACAGGATAGGGCTCTGACGGCAGGCCATCTCCATACACATACCCCTCTCTTTCTCTCCTTCAGGCATGGTGGAGCCGCCCTTCGTGCCGGACCCCAAGGTTGTCTATGCCAAGGATATTGGCGCTGTTGGAGCCTTCTCCACGGTGAAGGGCATAGTGATTGATGACACTGACAAGGCTTTCTACAATGATTTTTCGACGGGGAACATCCCCATCCCCTGGCAGGATGAGATGATTGAGACAGGGATTTTTGGGGAGCTGAATGTCTGGGGCGCCAAGGGTTCCATTCCCCGGGATCTGGACCGCAATGTGAACCCGGACAGTGTCTCCAGCAAGTCGGGGACCTGCCTTCTGCTCTGAAGTGGGGGTATCAGACAAGTTTTCTCCGTGCTTGGCGGCTGTTGGCGGCTGCCAGATTCCACAGAACAGCTGGCATGGGGGGGGGGGGGGGTGATAGCCAGGATGGGCCTTGGCAGACCAGCAAATCCTTGCCCATGAGGCCACAGTGCCATCTTAGGAATTCACCTCCACCTCTACCCTAAGACTGATGCCAGCTGAGGCTTGCTGTCTGCCCTGCACCTTCCTAACCACCACTTGGCTCCCTCCACCTTGGAGGCCCTTTGAGATGGTGCCGTTTATTTCCTGACCTACACCAGAGCAAAAAGGTCTACACAGACTCCTTCAAGAACTTCCTACAAGGACTTCTGAATCCTATTTCCAGCTTGGCCTGGGATACTGTTAGGGCAACTGATGATGTGGTGCCGAGGAAGACTCTGGTGTCCTTCGGCAAAGGATCCACAAATAAAGATGTTCCCAGAACCTGATTTGGTTCCCAGCTCCTCTTAGCTTCTGTTCTCTGGGGGTGCAACTGGGGGTGCTGAAGAAACAAGAAAAAATATTCCTTTTCCAGCAGCCTCCTCAAATATTCCTTCCACAGCCATGGCGGTGTCTGGACCCCTGGATGTGCCCTTGATAGGGGTCAGTGGTCAGTCCAAGGCAGGTGGCTCTCCTCTGGAACATATGGCTGTACTGGATTCCCAGTAGCAACAAATGAGGTTGATGCCAGTTTGGGCTCCTGGATTGGTGGCATCAATCAATTGGTGGCAAACCAGCCCTTGATAGTCCACGTCCAGGTAAAAACAGGACACAGCTTTCCCTTGCACATGCACATTGGCTATGGGAGCTGCCTTGGGGGTCATGATCCAGCTCCGGAAGCAGCACCGTTCTCAGACACTCCACTGAGCCCAGATCGCTTTCACCGATCTGCACCCAACCCCATCCCCATGCCCACTGTTGAACCTGGTGTAATGCCATGTGCTACTGAAAAGCACACTCAACTGCCACTGTGAACATCAACCCCACACACAGTGTTGCGGTTAAGTCCTGAGACCACCATTGCCGCTCCAAGGTGTACCACTTCATGCCACTCTGCTCCAGTTCAACAATGCGCAAATCATAGTCTGGATTCTGAGCTGGGAGGTCTGAGCATGACCCTCTTCGAGTAAAAGGATCGACACCCCAGCTTGCTGTTGGATACGTTTAAGGCTGCTCACACCACGGAAATTACAAAAACCAGCACTCAAATCAAAACCCTGTACATACATGTAAAGCTAGCAACATGGAATCAGCACAAATGTGCCCATAGACTCGAGCTGCGTCCTTTGTCCGGCCTTTTGGGACCCAAATATGTTCCTGTACTTTGGAATGGAATCTGCTTGGTTTCTTCTAGTATGAAGGCCTGGTACACATCCACCCTCACCCATATATACGGGGTCAAGTGCCCCTCGCTTACTCATGAGTAAGAGATGCTCCAGCTGGCAGTTGACAGACATGGACCAAATCACAAAAGGGTTGCCTGGACCTCCGGCTGCACCAACTCCTTCCGTCCAGTGGTTCACCCTACGTTTAGGTGTTTGGAACTTAAAAGACAAGGAGGGGGCGCAATAAAATGTACACAGTGAAGAAGGAGGCGGATCTCATCCTGGGAGAACTTGGGTCATTCCATGACCATGAGGGGCCAACATTCAGGCCCCATTTGGCGCATGGCAGCATCATTGGCTCCGAGGCAACATGGTCACCCGCGTTGGCCAGTTCCTCCCGAGGCTCTCAGCACCCAGATCTCCTCCCCAAATCAAAAGAGGGTCCCCCTACATCAGCCACTCATAGGGGTGTGGGTGCCAGAGCCACAGAATCTCTTGCAGGCGAACTGCCAGCCCCACTCTCTCCCGGCTAGCCACACAGTGTCTGGGCAGCAGCGGGTGTCACTACCTTTCACAGACCCACATCGTGGCCCACTGCAGTGCATGGAGGACACACTCGGTTATGTTTCTTCCAGGCTGGGAGGGAGGGGGGCAATGGCAGGTCTGTGTGTTGTGTGCAGAGAGGGAGCCGGCCTTGCTGCTCTGCCAATCCTTATCCTCAGTGCCCACTGCTGTCTGCGCCGGGAGTATTGCTGGGGGTGGCATCATCTCCGGGGCAGCTGTGGGACCAGATGGAGTCGCTCCGGTGGTGAGCCAAGTCGAGGTCCAGTTGGGAGCCTTGAACCCGGATTTCATGCAGGCAGCCTTGGAAGAAGCCTTCCTCCTGGGACTCTTCCTCTCCTGAAACTAAAAGAGTGAATGCTACTACGGTAGGGAACACGGGATCCAAGAGATGGATGGGAGCATCAGACTTGCTGGGGCATCGAGGACTTTTTCCAGTGGGGACATTAAATAATATAAAGTAAAAATAATAAAAATAAGTGGAAAAAACTGATAAAGTGAGGAATTCTCTGCCACACGGCACAGTCAGGATCAGTTACGAGTGATCCAGCGGTGCCACCTCTGTGCTGGGGGTTATGGCAAGCTGAAAGTCACATAGCCAAGGGTTGGCACGGTACGGATCGCAGGTGCCACAGCGCAGCATGTAAGGAGTCCTCCCATTTTCTCCTGTTCTAGGTAGCGACAACAACCCAATCACAGCCAAAACAGCTTCAAGGCAAGTGGGAGGCACTGCGGCACCTGCAATACTTACCGACTGGCTATGCTACGGCACTCACAGCCACATTATTTTCACATTATTATCTCATACCTGTGGCCGGGCCACCAATGTGGAGAAAACCGTTCTTGCCCAGCCAGAGGTCTCGCAGCCCTTCAAAATCCCATTGCTGAACCAGCGCAGCGGATCCCCCCAAGCCCAGGAGCAGCGTGACATGAGAAGGAGTGATGCGCAGAAAGAAGCGCCCATTCAGGCAGCCCCCCAGAGGCAGAGGCACCGAGATGTCCGTGGCATTTCCCACTTGCACCACCAGATCCTGGAGTGAGAAAAGGGGGCAGATCACAAGATGAGGGGGCCCGAACCTTGACCCCCCCAAGCGCCTGCATTTAGCAGCATTTCCCATGTGGCTCTTACCTTGTGCTGTAGCTTCACGCTCAAGACCGGAGTCTTCTTCATGGTGGTGGCAACCAGCAGGGTACCCACCTGCCGGGCAGATCTGATTCCCATCTCCACCTCCAGGGACCAGTTTCCATTGGCAGTGCCCCATTTGGTGGGAAGGTCTGTGGAGAGCCAGATGGAGGCAGATTAGAGAGACGTTCTAGAGAAGAAGGACCCCACTGGGACCAAGATGCAGCACTTCTACTCAAGCCATAAGAAAACCAGCTTGTTCAGATGGGGGGGGGTCTCGTCTGCCCAGTTCCCTCCTCCTCCCCACAGTGTCCAGCCAGATGACCTCAAGAAACCCATAAACAACCCTTGCTCATCTTAATGAGCATTAGATTCAATGGTGCATTAGATTCGAGTTTATACGGTATTTTGATTATAAGTATAGGTCAGTATTTATTTTAACACTTTATTATATTGTAATAAAAATTTAACATAAGCCCATTGTTGTATAAAGTAGTGTAATTAGGTAAAAATCATAACATAAACCTATTGACTCATCATCATCATCATCATCATCATCATCATCATCATTGTCATCATCCTCCAAATAATTATTGCATGCGGTCAAATTTTGCACCTACACTGCAGATGTGCATTATAATCGCCAGCAAACTTTTTAAAAATTTATTTTTATTTATTTATGGGATTTCTATCCCGCCTTCTCTCGGCAAGGCCAACTCAAGGTGGCTTCTGAGTAGACATGCTTAGGATTGCACTGTAAGTCTTGCAGGGAGCCTCACCACAGCATGGAAGCAGCAGTTATGTTGGAACTGTTATATAGGTAGCAGTTATATAGGTATCCTAGTGAAATGTAGCCGTGTTGCGGGGGTAAAATGCCCCCATGCGTCATATTGCGCTAAACATGGCTGGAAATTTCCAGATTTGTCCTTTTTTTGAGCCTGCTGTCCGTGTGTCCTCCAAAAAGTCTTCGTTGTCCTCTACTTTGGCTTCAGTTTGGCACTTTGCAATGGTGTGCAGTCCCCATCATGTCGTATGTCTTCGGAATTGTATTGAAGAGCAGAATCCAAGGCAAAATTCAGCTTTGAAATCTCTCCTTCCTATCAAAAGTTATGGCCCCCAAACTAAAAATCAAAAATATGCATTGAGCTCCAGGGGAAAGCCAAAGTGCCCAATATTGCGGCTTTACTCATGAGTAGGTAAATGTGCCATTGTCTGCCAGAAAAGCCAGGCTGAGACAGGGTGACCAAATGTCAAACCCAAAATTCCTGAACCCCAAGGCCAAAATTCCTACCCACTTAAATAAAATGGCCAAAAATGTATTTTTTAAAATATTTTTTGTTTTTGGCCATAACTTTTGATAGGAAGGAGATATCTCCAAACTGATTTTTGCAGTGGATTCTGCTCTTCAGTACGAATCCAACGACGTGTGGCATGATGGGGTGCTGTGCATCATCTCAAAGTTCAAAAATGAAGCCAAAATGTAGGACACCCGGACAGGAGGCTAAAAATCCAGACAAATCTGGGTTTTTTCAGTCATCTGGTCTCACTGTTGCTGAGAGGAATCCAAGAACTTGTCCTCCTTTTGTGGTTTGGGTATCTGATCATCCTGGCTAAACTCCCCATTGGGCTAAACCCCTCATGCAAACCCCCCATGCAGAATATCCCCCCATGCACAACATCTCCCATGTGCATCAATCCCCATGTGCATCATCCCGCCATGTGCAACACCCTCCCCATGTGCATCAACCTCCCCAGAAGAGTGTTCGGTGGCAGATCACCGGCCCACCTCCTGGAGTCCATCACCCCCTCTACCCTACCTGACAAAAGGAAGCTGGCCAGCCCGTTCCCTGGGAAGAAGCTGCCTCTGCGGATGGTGGAGAAGCAAGCCTTGGTGTTCTTCTCCGCCAGGAAGGCCCCATCCTGCCATTCTTTGCTTCTGTTCAGCCAGTTCCAGTGCCTCATGCAACCATCCATGGCCGTGTTCATCTGGAAGAGAGGCTCGGGGTGAACATCTTGCCTTCATGCCCACTTGGCCCCAAGGCCCACATTGGAAAAAAGTCACCCACACCAGCTGCCCCCTTTCGTTGCAACCATGCATAGAATTTGCACAGAGAATTTGCACACTCATGGAGACCCATCAAGAAACTGGCCCCACGAAAGGCTCAGAGGGTCTCCAAAGAACCAGGTTGTCCTTCTTTCAGCACATCTGAAAGCACATAACGTGGGGACGTTAAATAATATAAAGTAAAAATAATAAAAATAAGTGGAAAAAACTTTCAAAGCGATAAAAACTGATAAAGCTTCACATTTGTGATGTGACTTGATGCACAGCCTTGAAGTGCGCGAGGCTGCTGACCATACTTAGAAATTCATAAAATGCAACGAAACCTCAAATAAAAACCCAACAAAATAACCATCATCAATAAACAAAGCCGCAGGGACAACCCAGTTCTGGAGAGATTCAACAGAGGAAGCCCTACCACGGACTGCCACCAGCCACACCAATGTGCTCCCAACCACAGATCAGAAGGTTGGCCTGTGAGCCATCCGGAGCAGGTCCGTTGGCCCATCTTACCGGAGTCAGCAGATCCGTCCTGGGGATGAGCAGGCCCCCGACCCCAATGTCCATGTGAGAGGAAGGGCGCCCGACGATCGCATGCGACACCCTATTCAGGATGAGCATGTCGTCCCCATCCACCACCAGCGTCACGCTGTCCCCTTCATTCTTCACCAGGAGCTGTTGGGTGGAGAGGTGGAATAAGAGGCAAACTGGAAGTAGACTGGTACCCAGTCTTGTAAGCTGGAGTCCTTCCTCAAATCCCAACCTAACCCTAACCTCCCAGCCTCGGGAGTGGGAGTTCACTTGCCCCTTCAATGTACATTTGATAGGAATGATGGCGCATCAGCCGGCTCATTCTGATCAATGGAGACTTTTTCAAGGGGGCCAAATTCCTGCCCTACATCCCTCTAGTCCCTGGTTCGGTGACCCTCATTTGTAGGTCTGATTTGTCACATTGTAAGTGGCGTCAGCTGTGATCTGATTAGCAAAATCAAAGAGCAGATATATCTTTGCCACCTGTTTGTGCCCCCCCGTACCCGGTGCCACAGGCCATCATTGAGATACTGCCCCCCAGAAACACTGATGTTGGTGACGGTGTTATGGATCTGCATCTCTGGCTTCCCTCTGCGCAGCCCCAGGACGAACCAGTCGTTGTCGCTGCTCGTGTTCCCGAAGAAGATGACGCCTTCTGGGTCAAAGGTGCGGAACTCAAAGGAGGACGCGGCGCTGACGGCGGGTAGGGGAGAAGAATCAGAAAATCACGCACCCAGACACATCCCTGTTGTATGACATCAGCACATGGGTGGACGGGGGGGGGGGGGTGAAGCGGCTTTTGTGGTTGCAGGGTTGTGCGTCAACAGGCAACCATTCAACAGGGGGGACTTTATAAAATATATGAAGCTGCCAGTCAGCCCCACACCCCATGGATCCAAACGGGGCCCCCGCTCCAACTAGGCACCCCATTGGAGCACTTGCTTACCTAGTCACTCCCCGCAGATCAATGTGCAACGACGCTGTCGGGGAAGAGTCTCCCCACCTCTGTCCCAAGTTCAAAGCACCCACTTCGCGAGGAAAGTTTGGGGAGCACCGGGCAGGCTGGGAAAGAATAAAGTGGGTGGGCATTACCCCAAGATGATTGTTAGCCACCTTTCAGGACAGTACAGCTCTAATAAATCTAATAAATAAATACTAATAAAATAAATAATAAAAATACCGTATTTACTTGAATCGAAAGCGCCACTGAATCTAATGTGCATCCAATATTTATAATTGCAATACCAGATTTATTCAGATCTAATTAACCATTGAATCTAATGTGCACTCTGATTTTGGAGTCTGAATTTGGCTGAAAAAGGTGAGCGTTAGATTCAAGTAAATACGATAAATAAATTATAAATGCAATAAATTACATGTTCTAAATTTAATATTTAATAATAATATAATATTATGATAGCATACAGTGCAATCCTAACCATGTCTACTCAGAAGTAAGGCTGAAATCCTAAAGGCACTTTCCAGGGAGTAAGACCCATTGAACACAATGGGGCTTACTTTTGAGTAGACATGGTTAGGATTGTGCTGTAAGTCCCATTGTGTTCAATAGTAGTGACTCCCAGCATAGTGTGGTTAGGATTGCAGCCTGAGTGTTTAGAGTAAACACATGAAAGCAATATATAGTATGTTTAGCTTTTATTTGGTCATGTCCTACATTTTTTGTGTGTCCTACATTTGTCCTCTTGTGATTACCCTGCCATTCACCCCCAAGTGGCCACCAGATCCAGAGTGGAAAAATAGGGACTGTGCATTATCAGAACTGGCCAGTAGGCCGCGCTGTGGGACATGCTCAGAGCGTTCCCTCTGTTGGCCACAGGGTGGCAGTGTTGCTCAGTGAAATGCCATTTAATTTGGTGGCATAGCTGGGGGGGGTCTCAGCACAGTCTTGGAGGGTGGCTCCTTGCAGCATACAATCCCTTGCAAGCAGGGGGAGCATTCCACCTGGAATGGCTTCAGAAGGACCTCCTTGCATGCCTCCCTCCAAGGCCAGAGTGTCCCCCATGTCTTCTTTTCCAGGACATCTCCTCTTTTTCCAGCCTTGTGTCCTGGAAAAAAGTTCTTGTCCTCCTTTTCCTTGTGATCAGGCAGCATATACCTTTCTTATCATTAATAAATTATTGCTGCAATCCTAAAGACACTTTCCTGGGAGTAGGATCCATAGGACACAATGGGGCTTACTTTTGAGTTGACATAGTTAGGATTGTGCTGTATGTAATGTGTTAACATTTAATAATAAGCAATACATTTTCAAATTAACCAGATAAAAGAACTATAAATGAGTATTTTTAGCTTTTATTTTGTCATGTCCTACATTTTTCTTGAGTGTCCTACATTTCATTGGCCCTTGTTCACTTTTTTCCTGATTATTCACCATTATTATCAGTGAATAACCAGTGAGTACCTGTGAAGATACTGGGGAATACTGTATTTACTCGAATCTAACACCTTTTCCAGCCTAATCCAGTCTCCAAAATCAGGATGCGCATTAGATTCGTTGTTCAATTAGATTTGAGTGAATGCGGTATTTTGATCATAAGTAGTGTGCGCATTAGATCCGATGGTGCATTAGATTCAAGTTAATAAGGTAATATTGGTGAATATCAATTTTTCTGGTTATTCACCCACGTATAGTCACCCTGTCCAACTTCTCCGCTCCCCTCCAGCGTGGGTTCCCCAGGTGTGATGACAGGTAGCAGATAGATCTGCACATGCCCAGAGGCTCTATTCTTGAAGGTGGAGATGGCAGGTGGGACTGCGCCCCCTTTTGCACCCCTTTTGCACCCAGCTGTGCTGCCCATCAGGAAGGAGCCAGACTGGCACCCTACAGACTCACCTGTGTCTCGTGGCCCCCCATGATCTCCTCCCCTAAGGCAGGTGGGGGACCCTGGAGCACCCCCAGGAAGATGCAGGCAGAGAAGAGCAGCATCAGGCTGGCCTGCCCAGGCACCAGTTCCCCAACTGGAGCCAGAGTGTGCAGGGCTGGGACTGTGCACTGGGCAGCTAGGAAGCCTTGTTGACTTAAACTCCAGAGGTCAAGGGCTGCAGGGCTAGACCTGGGGGGGGGGGGAGGAGGTGCTCCTGTCTGGACTGCCTGAGTGGGAGGTGTGACACTCCCTCCACCACACCTTGAGAGATCCCAGAATGGAGTCGGGCTTGGAAGAGACCTTTGAGGTCATCTAGTCCAACCCTAATGGGATGCAACATTCCTGACAGGTGGCAGCCATCATCTGCGGGGGAACCAAGACCATGGAGCATGTGCTTGGGCCATGCATGGTGGACTTAACTGGCCGCCAGCTTGGAGCACCTCTGCTTCCTTGCTGGACGTGGCATTCCCCAGTTAGTATCTCCCCAGTGGCAGAGCTAGAGGGGTGCAAAGCACTTTTACAGGAAGCCTCATCACAGCATGCAAGGGGCTGGGCACAGGACAGGGAGGTCCCTGCAAAAGTAATGCTTTGCACCCCCTCTAGCTATGCCACTGATCTTGGCCGTTCTTCATTCTGGAGCCAAGAAACATGCGCCTGTCAAGATCTCAGCTGCTTATTGGAAATAGGATCTCTTGCAACCTGGGATCACCTTGGTGTAGTGTATGAGCCTCAGGCAGTTCTCTTATTTAACTCCCTCTTATTAAATTATTTAAGGATGGTGGCATAGTTGGAGGGGGTGGAGCAGTCAGTCTTGGGGGGGCCCTTCCCATGGAGTGCAAGGGTCCATTCACCTTTGGAGCCATATGACTCTGTTATGCTCTACATCAGTGGTCAGGGAATAGGGGTAAATTACCCCAAATGGGGTAAAAATGACATTCCTGGGGGTAATGCCTCTCCCAGGGAACCTTTAGGTAGGGAGGGAGGGAAAGTCTATGCGCGCATGCGCAGTCATTCTTTTCAAGATGGATGCCTGCAGTGCCTGCCTGGATGGCTGAACTCAGTCTCAGTTGCCCCCAACTGCAGCCTGGGCCTCCCCAGCCAAGGTAAGCACCCATTCCTAGGTGTCTACTCAGGAGTAAGCTCATTAATTCAATGAAACTTACACGTTTTTTAAAATATGACAAAATCCTACTTTTTGTCCTACATTTTTAAAAAAACTGTCCAGATTTTTTTGAACCGATTCAATAAAATTTTGAATTCAAATAATTAATAATATATGATTTTCTTTTCAAATCAAGGGGGTAACGTCGGCGTATCTAAATATATTTTGGGGTAAAAGGTAAAAAAGTTCCCTGACCCCTGCTCTACATCTTACATTTCAATCAATCAATCAGTGGCTTGTAGGACTTTAATAGGGCTCATCAGCAGGTCTTCGGAGAGTGCACCTTCCATCTTCAGGGGAATGAAGGTCCTCACCATCAGATACTCTGGACCAAGACCAGAAGAGGAGCACTTAATTGGTGGATAGTGGAAGTGAACCACTCGGTTAGACGGACTGGGACCAGCTCCCCCAGCTCTGATCAGGCCCTGGGGCTCCACTCAGCCTCGTTCCAGGGGTGTGATGTGACTTTGCCCCCTCGTGGTGCACCCCAGAGAGCACGAAAATGCAAACCAAATGACTAGCAACAATGGGCAGCCAGACAGCAATGTGGAATTCCTGGCTCTCAAAATACACGGCAATGGAGCATTAATATCTGATTTACCATTAAGTCCATGTATGTGCCATAAATTCTCATTCCGAATCCCATTGAAGCCCCAGGTTGCTGTCTATAGAAATCATTTGGTTCCCCCTTCTTGGAGCTTTTGGCCCAAATGCAAAAACCTTTGGGATCAAAGGATCCAAATGGGGGATATCCAGGAACCTCTGCGCACAGGCCTGGCCACAAATACGCACCGCAGGCCAAAACCCATGGAAAGTCCTCGAAGAGGCACCCGTACCTCGACTGCTTTCTCAGCAGAGTGAAACAGTCATCGTCCCAGAGGCAAAGGGGTGAAAGGCTTTGTTTGCCCAGGTTGCGACACCCAGAAGGGATGAACCAAGAGGGCAAAGATCTGGATCTGGCTGGAGGTGGTAGACAGGTGTGGATGCTAGTGTGGGCGTGCGCATGCATGCGCACTCAGTGCTGCCAGAGAAAGACAGGCACATTTTGAACTAACAGCTTCTAGTGGCAACCTTTGAATGAACTGACCCTTTAAAACTGGTGTTTGCAATTTTTCAGGCTAAGTGGTCAGGCATTTGTGGCTGATTTCAACACGTTTCCACTGAACTTGCAAGTTGTTGAGCTTGCACACCCATGTGCTGCGCACTGGACAGGGCAGAATCGCCTTCTCCAGGCTTGTGAAGTCTCGGTGCCGTGCAACGCTGCGACTCGGTCGGGGAACGTATACCTGAAATCGTGGAATACTTTGTGGCCTTTGCTTTACTGTTGAGCCTGGGATGTGCTTGATGTGCATTTTGCAAGATGTGCATTCTTTATACCCCCCACCCCACAGCTTCCTCCCCCCAAAACGGCTTCCCGAGTTCTTCAACACTAAGGACTGTTCAAGGGCTTTGAAACCGTTTGATCAGATAAATTGAATAAATAAACCAGATTTAATCGGTGATCGAGTTAGACTGCTTTGCTCTAGGAGTGCTCAACGAGAAAAGGAAAAATAAAGAGAGGCAGAACGGCAGCCCCATCGGGGTTCACTGGACGCTTCCTATTGGCCGCCGCAAGTGGCACGCCTGATCAACGGGTTCAAGTCAATTGAGCATATAATTTTTTTATTCTGAAGAAGTTATTTGAGTTACACACAAAGATGCAGAAAGATAAATACGGTATTGGTCTAACAGACTCTTCACACTGTCACACTTGGAACAGAGACCGGGAAGAAGCGGCGGAAATTATGAATTATCCTCATTGTTGTTGAATGTTTTTTGTAGTTTTTCTATTTTTTTTAAACCCTTGGTATTGTTTTCCTTTTTTTTCCTCCTTAAACAGTTTTATTAAATCTCTAAAGTGCCATAAAACTAGCTAGAGGGTGCTTCTAGAAAAAATAATAATAATAATAAAGACAAGTTACATTCAGTAGCAAACGCTCAACAATCACCGAGAGCCCCCCCAGTGACAAAGTGCAAAAGATCGGAGAGACGGACAGCTATGTACATGTCAGTGACCGCCCTTCTGCCCCCCCACACCCTCCCCTTCCCACCCTGGGGTGCCCCAAGCCCTCCCTTCCCTGTGGGAAGGGGAATAGGGTCTCACCCCAAATACCTTTGGTGAACTCCCGCTCCCCCTCACCTGGTCGCCAAACCTGTACCCTCCAGAGGGTTCCACTCCCAGCCCTGAATGTCTCTCCAGAAATGCATGGCAAGGTTGCACCAGATCCAGCAGGGAAGGGGCCAGAAGCCCCTGGTTGCAGCAGTCTAGCAAGACCAGCCCCTTCGTCTGGCCAGGTGGGAAAGGGTGCCAGTCCCAGCTGTAGGGGCCTATCCTTTTTCCTAACACACTCCAGGAGGCCTGCCCTGAATGATGTGCACACTAGAGAAATAGGGGGGACAGACAACCCCCACATCAATGCCTGGTTCCCAGTGGAGAAACAGGAATCCGTGTCTGCTGCATTGCAGCTGTTGCTCCTGCACTCCGCCACTGCATATCCCAGTCCTGCAGCAGCATCTGGGCACAGCGCCTGCTCCACGGCATGCATCAGACCACAGCAAAAAACTGCATGGGGAGAACTGAGACCTCACTGCATTGCTGCAACCAAAATGCTAGGAAGGGGTCACTTGCTGGGATGAGAAAAAAAGAGGGGGCGCAAACCTTCCACTGTGTTTGTGGTGAGGATTGCGGCGGACTGTGATGTGCAGGAGAGTCACTGCATCTCCCTGGCGGTGTGGCAGATGCTGCCGTGCAAAACTGTGCGAGCATCCACTTGCAACCCAGACACTGCAGCAAATGGAGAGGGAAGCACCGCATTCATCAGTACGGCAGCAGAGGTTGGGAGAGAGGCTTGCCCTGCAGCGCATCCTTGCATGGTGCGCAAGCACATGTGCCACAGTGGCGGGCCAGTTGTCAGCCCTCTGCTACCTCCCTCTATTTCAAGAGCCACTTCCCCAATGGAAGCTCTTTATTCAAGAATGCTCACAGCAGCACATTGATGCACCTTGCCAACTGTGCTATCTCCCTACCCCCCCCCCCACACTTTCTGGCTGCATCGTTCCCCCAAAACCTACCCAAAAGGCAACCCAAGAAAAATGGGGGGCCAAGCAAGTTTGCTATATCCTGACCCACCACTGCCATCCGCATTCCAGTCATGGAAGCTCGTGTGAATTGTAGCCCTCAAGTGGCCAGGAGTCAACAAGCACAACCACAAAGTCTGGGAGATCTTGGGGGCAACAGAAAACCCCTTAAAAATAACTGATGAATGAGGGGCCACCCAGCCAACCCCACAGCAAATCTTTCATTGCCAGTTTTCTGAAGGAGGTTCTGGGTGCAGGAAAATTGTTGGGAAGGGCCAAACTCAATGTAATCACAAGGCAAAGACAGGGTCCCAGTTGCTACTGGGAGAGGCGTATCTGGGACCATGCAGGGAGGTCCTGCTAAAACAAGCGGGGACTGCAGGAGGGCACCAAAAATGGAATGTTTTGCCAACTTTCCACAGTGTTGCACTTTCAAAAAATGTTTGGTGTCTCTCCCCATTTTCCCATTAAGTTTACTAACCCTTCCATTATTTTCCGTAATCTTTTGTAAAAATTTTGGATTACCCCACGAGCTCTCTTTTTAAACCTGACTGCATTAGCATAGCAAGCCTTGCACATGTTGGGCCACTCCCTGTGGCATTTCCCCCGTGCCACTCCTTGGGGGTGGGCACCCTGGAGTGCTTGTCCCCCAGCTACATTGCTGTCCAACTCCAATATACCATTTTCCAAAATAATCCCATTTGCTTTGAAAGTTCCCAAAACACATTTTTCTCTCCCCTGAGAAACTGACCGGTTTATAAAATGTTCACTGTTTTGGTCCATTTTTGTTTGAAAAGAGGTCATTTGAAAATTCTTCAGTGACCCCAAAGCCTAAAAATCCACTATTCGAATACTTTGGCTTTAAGTGGAAAATTTTTTTCCTCTGTTAAAAACAATCTGTTACTCCCCCCCCCCCCCAACTTGGAATGCAGGGTTGGGAATCAAATCTTCCCCAACCTTAAAAAAATATACAATACTCATGTTTTGGGGTTCGTAGCAAGAAAAGGGGGAACTAGCAACATTTTGATTGCCTATCCTATAGTGATTCTTTCCTAGAGGGGAAGGAACTTCCCCTTCGTTAAAAACTTTTGAACGTTGTGGTTGAGATCTAGACTACTTAAGAGTGTTTTTCATAGTTGAGGCTTGAAATAGGTCTGCCTTCAGTGGGTTTGTAATGCAAAATGCAAGTAACAACTTTGCTGTCCTGGCCAGAATGCTCCTTGGCATGACAAATGCCACCCTTGGGTGCTCTCTTCCACATCAAAGCCCTGCTAGACTGCTTTCCTCTCTCTTTTTTGGATGCAGAGAAGCTCCAAGACTGACTGAAAAACCAAAGATGGAAGGGTGAGTTTGGACTGCTAAATGCAATTAAACATGTCACTACCACTATTGCTGATCTTTGCTCCTTTGCAAGGGAAAGATTTTAGTAAGTAGGGGTGCTAGGAGAGCGCCGGGATATGCATCAGAGCTATAGGTGGAGTATTGCAAAATGGGGCAGATACTCCTGCCAGGAGGCTAAGCCTTGTGAAAATCACAATCACGGTACACAGTGGCATCCGGTCTGATCATCCCCCACCCACCAGCTGTTCCCCCCATCTGGCATCTCTCTGCCCCCCACCATGTGCCTGCCACCAGAGCCTTTGGTCGTGTGGGCCAAGGAGCCAGAAAAGGAATGTCCCCTCCCTCCATTCTGCACCAGCTCTCCAGGCCGCCCTGCCCCGTACAGCGGCCCACCCCCGCCTCTGTGCCTTCCTCCAGCCAAGAGGAAAATGTGATTCATCCCTTGCAGCTTCAAAACAAAAAGCAAACACCCCCCTTGCGTGCAGCAAAGGAGAGGCCTGGCCTGGGGATGGAGGCAGGAGGGGCAGAACACAAAAAACAGGGAAGCTGGGTGGGGGCAAAGGGTAGCAGGTCTATGTGAGACCACCACCCACAGGAGGTCAAGCCACCGAGGCAGGCAGAGATGGTGGGGGGACGGACACCAGAATGGGTGGGGGCAGAGATCCATCCACACCCAGTGCTCCTCCTATGCCAGGAGAACCCCCAAGGATGGGAGACGGGCAGGCTGTAAAGGAATCACCATGCATGATGCACCAGGCAGGTGGGCAGAAGAGGGGAAGGTTATGCAAACCCACTCTGAACAATGCCTACCGAGTGAGGCTCCTGGGGGTGGGCTGGGAATTGGGGGGTGGAGAGGAAAGAGGGATTACCCTGTACCTAGTTTTGCTACTTTTTTGACATTTTACCTACAAATGTGCCTCCCCTGGCCCGTCACAGGTGCGAAGCAGGGGGAGATGTGTGTGTGCCTTGGACCTGGTGACTCCATCCTGCTCACCTCCAGATTCGCAACCCTAGTATGCTCTTTGGAGGCACCACACACATCTTCACAGAACAGATGGGGGGGGGAAGGAAGACTCTCCTTGTATCGCTCCCCCCACACTCCAACACCTTCTTGGGTACCTTTCTGGGCACACAACCACCTCCCTCACCCCTCACAGGAGG
Source organism: Cryptoblepharus egeriae (assembly GCA_030015325.1). Lineage (NCBI taxonomy): Eukaryota > Metazoa > Chordata > Lepidosauria > Squamata > Scincidae > Cryptoblepharus > Cryptoblepharus egeriae. The sequence goes on along the minus strand of JAREYC010000004.1, from coordinate 107,195,597 downwards.
CTTCCTTTCTTCATCCTTTCAGGTGCTGCTGGTTCCCCTCTGCTCTCTGTGCTGCCCCCCATCATCAGGCCCCCATTGGATCCTGTTCCCCCATCGTGTGCTTCGCTCCGGCACGGATTCATCGAGTAGCTGAAGACACTGGGCAAGAAGGGGAGTGGCTGGACCTTGTCATCTGGGACAACCATGTTCAAAGCCACCGGCAGAGTGAAATTGTAGGGGTAGGTGGCCAGGAGCTGGTGGCCGTACATCAAGGGGTACGGGTCGGGGTAGAAGTTCACCTTGCCATCCGCATTGCTGCTGCCGGCTTTGCCCACAGCGTTGAACTGGATGGCACTGGGATAGGCAAGGAAGGAGGGCTTGTCCTCCAGGTCCTTCCTGGTCCGACAGCTGCCCGGCACCAACAGTGGCAGGGGGTACTCCTGGACTGGATACCGGTCCTCTTCTGCCTCCTGTGGCACTACAAGTGGCTTGTGGACAAGGCCGGTGTGTGAGATGATGGGATCTTGCAGAGAGTGGGGCAAACTCGGTGGCATCTCAGTCAGGCTAGTGGCGGCCTCCAGGAGCGGTGGGGGAGCAACCAGGTCCTCAGGAAAGGGAGCCTTGATTTCCCCCACTGGTGATGGATGTTCCTCTGGTGGCATCAGTGCTTGAGGGTGGCCCTCCTGGGGCAGGATGCCCATGGCCAGTGGGCCTTCTTCGGGTGCTTCCTGTTGACCCACCAGGGCCTCCCCGCTTGATGACGACACCTGCATTTCTTGCGTGGTCTCCTCCTTGACCACTGGTGACAGGGCTTCTGGGGACCCCTCCGGGACCTTCTTGGAGTAGGCAATGACTGTGGTGAGGGCCGGCAACAGGGCCTGCTCTGGCTGCTCCCCCTCGTGTCGTTTCATGTGGCGGCTCAGTGCCGCCGCCGTCTTGCAGACTTTGGAACAGTGTGTGCAGGTGAACTTGACCAATGGCTTGCGGCCGACCCGGTGGGCAGTGCCTGGCAGAGGTGCCAGTGACTGGTCGTCCCTGCCGAGTCGGCCATGCACCCGCTCGTGTTTCCGGAGCTTCTTGAGTGCAGAGAATAGCTTACCACAGGTGCTGCACTCATGTTTCCATTCGGAGCCCCGTCCACCTCCTGCTCTGAGAGGCAGGTCCGTGCCCTTGCTTTCAGAGTCACCCTCAAGGCCTGCAGAAATCTCTGTGCACACCGGCTCACTGGTCCCTATGCTGTTTGCCTCCTCCTCTTCTTCCTCTGCTTCCTCTGCTTTTCCTGCCCGTTTCACCCAACGCAAGGAGCGCAGCTTACGCCGCCATCGAGACTTCTTCACTTTGGGCACCACACTGCCTGCACTGTTGCCACCACACACCTTTCGTTTGGGCTTGTAGCTGTAATATGGCCGCCAAAGCTGGTCTTCAGCGTCCCCATGGTCGCTGTCCTCCTCCCCGCTCTCATTAGCACAGATCCGGTCAGCATGCTTGCCATGGGGTGCTGGTGATGCCGACTGCTGCCTCTCCCCATTCTGGTCCCTACCAAAATCAAAGCAGCGCTTGCCCCCCCCACGACCCCCCTTGTCCATCATGAGATCTGTTTCAGAGATGCGCCGCTTGACGATTGCTTCCTCACCAATGCGCACCGTGATCTGGCACAGTGGTGCAGCACGGCTTTCTGAGGCTGCTCCTGTGCAGGCTGGCTTGGCCATATATGTCATGGTCCGCCCAGTTCGTGGTCCCCTGACCTTAGGCTCATTCTCGCTCCTGTTCTCCTCTGAGGCCTGCTCGGCCGCCTTCTGTGCCTGGATGTATTCTTTCAGAACTTGCTTCTTGATGGGCCTGGTCACAACTGTGGTAGGGGGAGATGGCTGCAGTGGGGGAGGAGGTGGAGGTCCTGCCTCTGATGGTGGGTCTGAAGATTTGCTGTTGTAGGTGATCACTGAGGGGCCCTGTGGCATCACGGAAGTGCTATGGACAATCACTGAGGAGGCCGGGCGTCCGTAGGCGATGACGGTGGGTGCCTCCGAGCCCAGAGGCCTTGGCCGCTTCTCCTGCTGAGCCTTCTCACCTGCCGTTGGGGAGGTGGGCATCTCTGGGGCACCTACTGGGTCTTGCCGCTGAAAGCGCTCGGCTTCTGGTAATTCTAGAGACCCATTTTTGGTGGCGAAAACAGAAGCCACGTCACCAGTGCCCAAAGAAGAGACGAGATTTGCATCCAAGGCGTCACCATCACCAAGTGCAATTGACAGTGGCTGATTTGGAAGCAGGAGGTTGTCAGGCCCCAAGCTTTGGCTGTAAGTCTTGTAGGGCCTCTTCTGGGAGCGCATGGGCAACAGCCGGTAGAGCTTCAGAGCATTGAGTTTAGGCTTGTAGCCTCCATTGGGGGTCTTCTCCGAAGAGATGAGCCCAGGGTTGATCCCGTGGAAGGCTTTCTGGTGGGTCTTCAGGTTGTAGTAAGTCACAAAGGTCTCCCAGCAGAAGATGCACTGGTAGCGCCTTTCCCCCGTGTGCCAGACCTCATGCTTGGTGCGGTACTCAGCCAAGGCGAAGACTTTATCACAGTAACGGCATGGATACTTGCGCCGCCAGGAGTGGACATTGGAGTGGCGCTTGAGACTTGAGAGCGTCATGTAGGACCTCTCGCAGACTGTACAGAAGTAGATGATGTGCCCGTCCACTACCTTCACAAAGTGGTCTTGGTCAGAGATAAAGTCCAAGCGCGGCAAGCCACGGTGGCGGAAGAGCAGGCCCTTCTTGGAAGACGCCAGGGGCGCAGCTGTCGACTTGGAAGGGAGCCCAGGGTTTGGCAGTGTCTCGCCCACAGCGGCACCCTCTTTCGGCCTCTCCACCTCTTGGCATAAGATCTCGTGTGCCTGAAGTCGCTTGGTGTGGATAAAACCCTTCCCACAGTGTCGGCAAGACAAAGAGCGCCGCGTCCGGTGGAGTTTCATGTGCAGGCTGAGTGCAGACGAAGTGGTGAAGGAGCGGCTGCAGGTCCCACAGCAGAAGGTGCTGCTGGCTGGGTAGGAAGTGCCTGGTGGGGATGAGCACACAGAGGCTGGGGCCACTTCAGCACTGGTGGTGGAGGCGGCAGAGGGCTTCTCAGAAGAGTTGTCTTGATCCCAGCCTACACTTCCTTTCAGTAGGAAGGCCAGGTCAGATGAGGGAGGTGGTGGTGGTACTGTGGCCACTGAGCTGAGGTTGTAGAGGATCTTGGCAGTCTCTGTCTCCGTGTCTGGGCAACTGTCCGGGCTGGAGGCCTTGGCCAAATCCTGGAAGCAGAGAGGACTGGAAGGCTCTGCTGAGCGAGAAGGACAGGTGAGGTCAATTGGTGAGCCGCAAGGTCTGGGGGAGGAGTTGTTGGAGTGCTCCATCTTGGCGTCAGCTGATGGGTCACCCAGGCTCTCCAGGGAAGAGATGCCCAAACGCCGGCCAGCTGCTCCAATCTCCTTGGCGGCTGCCGGGCTGGGCACAGAGAGGTGGGAATTGTAGATGAAGTTGAGGATGTCTGAGAAGACTTCTGCTTGGATGCCTGGGACCTCCAGGATCTGGCCTGACTGGCGACACACCGATTCCTCTGAAAGCACCTCCTTGAAGTAAGGGCTGGAAGCTGCCAGCACGTTCTTGTGCGCCTTGAACTTTGTGTCTTCAGCGATGAGGGTGATGTCACAAAACTGACCACGCAGGCGCTGTTCGTTCAGCTGGACCAGGAGGGAGCTGGAATGGCCAACATCCGTGACCTCCACCACTGGAGCCATGGTGCTGCCCGGGACCTGCAGAAAGAGAGCCAGAGAGGTTTCAGGATACAAGCCTCCTCTGAAACAAGAGGGCAACTCTGGGGCCTACACATTCTGTGTGTGGGGTGGGGGGATGTGAGTGCTTCTGGTTCCTGCTGAGTTTTGGGGGTAGTAAAGTGAGGGACTCCGAGGGCTCAGGGTAGGGATTGAAGGTACGTAACTTCCTGTGGTGGAGTGAGGGGGGGTGGCACATTCTCTGTCCCACTCCTAAGGGGGTTAGCCCAGTGCATAGGCATGCGCCAGCCTCCCCATATCACACAGGAAGTTATACCCCATACCACCACAAGACACCCATGGTGTCCTAGACCCCAGAACAGGGCTGAGCTCCAACCTTTCCCACAGGAGCTTAGTTTCCTCTCCACCTTTCTAGAGTTCCCCCCCCACCTCCTATTCCCTTTGGAAGCCATTTTGCTCAAAGAGTCTGTTCCCCTCCCCCTCCCCAAGTTGGCAGCCTAAAATGGCTGAAGGAAATGAAGGCTGGTGCCAGCTCGGATTAGTAGATGCCACACTTGCCCGGCCCACTCCGGCTCCGTGCAGACATCCCTGCTGCTGTCGCCAGGGGTGGCTCAGGCCGTTCACTCCGTTGCCCCAGGCACGGGACTTGCTCCCAGGCCAGCACTTTTCTGTGCCAACTGCTGGCACCCGTCTCACAAAGAGCTATGGGGGGGGGGAGTGTTTCAGGAATATGTTTGCGCCTGTGCACATGGCGTGCATGTGCACGTTTGTGTGTGCAAGTAATAGACAGACAGCCACCATTCCTGAAGGGGATCAGAGACGCCCTCGCGCACACACACGCCATTCCTGGCTGAGACGGGAGTACCCAAATGGAAAGGGGGTTTCTATGGAAACAGGCCTGCATGGGAGGAGGAAGGGGGGAAAGGAAGGAAGAAGCTGTGATGTGGCAGGAGTAGGAATTTTAGGGTCCGGGGACCGGCAGGCAAAACAGACCTGGCACGGTGGATAAATGCCAGGGGGAAAAAAGAAACTGTCAAAAGGCTACTCCAATGATCGTGAATTAGTAGTGGCAAGAGTGGCTGGGACCTCACCCACGGGTGCCAAGATCCTAATCCGCCTGGGATCCCCCCACATTCCTGTTCCTCTGTTTGCAAGCCTCTTAAGAACCCGTAAGCCCTCTTCTTTTGCCACCAGCTTGTGACAGGCCCTGGGGAGGGTGAGCAGCCCTCAGTTTTGCTCGGCCATATGCCCGGCACTTCCTATAGAAACATCGTGGCCGATGTCAGGAAACAGCCACTTCCGACAGAACGGACCATCTCAATGTCCACCTTTGCAGATTCCTAGGATGCAGGGCTGCCTCTGACTCTGCAGGAGCTGGCTGTTGTCTGGTGCACAGGGACACTTTTTATTCTGTGACATCCCATGTTGTAGCTAGCAAATGTGTTTAAATAAAAAAAAAATTTTAATTTTAAATTTTAAATAAATTTTAAAAAGGATTTAACACATTGCCCATTTTCCCAGTCCAGAAAGAAGTGAGGTGACAACAATCAAGGAGCTAGAAGGAAAGAGATGGTTAGCTAGCACAGGGGTCTGCAAAACCTCGCCTGGGGGCGGGATGACCCATGGTGACCCACATCCAACCTCTGGTCTCTGGCCTCTAACCCAGCTGACCAAACACAACTGGAGCTGTGATGGAGGAATGGAAGAAACGGAGGCCCATTTAAGTGTGTGCTTTATTTCTGTGCTATGTGATGCTGCTTGTAGAAATCCTGGAAATTTTAGCCCTTTTATTCAATAATCATCTCTAATCTTTTTATTGAGATTTTATATTTAGAATATTTTTTCTGGCTCTCAACACTGTGCCAGGGATTTGATGTGGCCCTTTGGCCAAAAAGTTTAGACCCTCCTGAGCTAACCTAATACCCTACCTACTACAGAGGCTCCCCATAACCAATGATATTGCTGCTGAAATGGATCAAAATCCTAAACTCAGATCCTTTTGTTTGCCATCACTGAGATGGGGGGTCTCCCTAAGAAGCCAGGGCTCATCTCACATCCCTCTTTCTTACAAGCCATGTGCAAGGTACATAGTTCTCCCCACAGTTTATTCTAATTTTTGTGGGGTTTTTTTTATTCAAAGATGCTATTTTGCTTTCAACACCCTATAAAATGTCATGCGCACTAATGCCACTTTACAAGTAATAAATAATAGTAGACCTGAAAGGAAAGTTTGAGAATGCAGAGACAGCAGGCTGTCGTTTTATCTCCAAAGTTCAGAGTTGTGTACAAGGCCAACACCCACACACCTTTATCCTCACAACAAGTGATTAAGACACTGTGCCTGTTAACCAGTAGGCCAGGGTTCGGGACCTGGGTCCCCACAAGATAGGGTGAGTCTTGTGCTTAGCCCAGCTCTGCGATGCAGCTGGAACCCACTGTATCAGCTCTGCCGTTCCGTTGGACTATTTCAGTGGTGTGGAGAGGGGGGATTCGCTGCTTGGGTAACAGCCTATCCTCCATATTAATCTACCCAGGCCTTTGTGCTTCGCATACAGCGTCAAGCACAAAACCATCGTCTTCTGAGACTGATGGATGCCAATGCAACCCTGCAAGGTAGATCAAGCTTGCAAGCTGCAAGGCTTGCAAGCTCTGCATTGGGCCCCTCCTGCTAGTGGCATATTGGGTCTACTGACATACCGCTGGGGAGACCCGGCATCCCAGAGGGATGGACAGGACTGCTTCTGGACACGCTTTGAAAAGCAGAGCTTATTAAAAACCCCATACAAACCCCAAAGGCAACAGAAAGTTCTAGAGGGCGCCCAGGAGAAACCCGGCGAAGTCAAGCAGCCCAGGCTGCCATGGAAACACACAAGGTTAAAGACAGCCGGATCCAATGGTGGTTGCTATGGGGACCAACGCGAGTAGTGGCTGGCCTAGATCCTGACATCTTTCCACAAGCAGGAGGTAGTGACTGTCCTACATACAGCTCCTGTCGCTGTCGTGACCAGTACAGGGAAAAATGTGGGTCTGGAAGCAGGTGGCATTTCCAAAGTGCAAAGTTCTACAGAACGAGGCTGCAATCCTGTCTCCACTTTCCTGGGAGTAAGCTCCATCAATGGGACTTACTTCTGAGCGGTCATAGGATTGGGCACCCAGTGTCTAAAGGGGGTTGCCCAACTGTGTGGAAAGGAGGCATGACGGAAGTTGCGTTACCTCGACAAGTTGACCACATCTAATGGGTATCTGCGTCGCTGCTCCTCAAGCTGTCGCCTCCAAATTCGCCTGGACAGGACCCTCTGGGAAGAAAGAGGCAATGCTGTTAGGCCCCAGGCTTGACTGATCACTCTCAGCCCACCGTCCCCACACACAACTTATATTTTGTCACATCGTTCATTCATTGAATGTCTCACCCAGTGGCATAGCTAAAGGGGGTGCAAAGCCCTAAGCTTGGCAGGGAGCCTGACCACATCATGCAAGGGGTTCTTCCCCCTCCCATTTGGAGGCAGGCACATGCCTCTGTTTTGCTCCAACAGCCTGGAATGGTTCCAAAGAGCGTACTTGGGCGCTGTGGCGAGGATCCCTGCAAAACTTAGTGGTTTGCACCAGTCCAATCAAAAGGAAGTTCAAAGTAAAACGCAAGAAAAACAAACATCAATACCATAAACTATGCCAACAAACTTATAGAAGAACCAAACAAGCAGATACAGTAGAACCTTGTAAGACAAACGAAAATGTCTAAGGAATTCTGCCTTGTAACAGTTTTACAAGGAAAATTAGTTGTAAAACAAATGAATTGATGGATCTCCACCATGAGCAACAGCAAGAGGTTATGGATTTGATCTCATCTGCAGAGAAGGAGGAGGAATCCCTCAAATCAAATGAGATTAAGCACGTTTTTAAACATTGGGAAATTGTGCAAAATTTTATACAAAAGCACCACCCAAATAAGGCTGTAGCAGTGCGAGCGATGAATCGGTTTAATGACAACGCAATGACGGATTTCCGTTAAATACCCAAAAGGAGACAAAAGCAAGTGTCAACAGAGGGGATTCTTGTAAAAGTTGCTCCAAAAGACACCAGTGCCTCTCTTAGTGAAAATTAAGTCATCCTTGGCCATAAAGATTTTTCTTTTTACTATACATAATATTACAGTGTTTTTAATTAATATTACAGTGATTGTGAACTGTATTATATTACAGCGTTTTGAATTTGATTACAGTGTTTTGTCATCATTTTTACATACAGTTAATATTTTTATATGAAAATTTTCTGTTGTGGAACCAATCATCTGAGTTTCCTTTATTCCCGATGGGAAAATCTGCTTTGTATAAAGAACACTTTGTAAGATAAACGTGCTTCTGGAATGAATTATATTTGTCTTACAAGTATCTTTTTAGGGAATATTCACATCCCAATGAGAAGGTATCCTTAGATGATCAAGAACAGCTTTACTGCCCTGGCTGTAATACTGCAGGGAACCCTTAGTAACTCAGGGCACAATCCTATTTATAGTACTGTATTTACTCATATCTAATGTACCATTCAATCTAATGTGCACTCAATACTTATAATCAAAATACCACATCTACTCGAATCTAACTAACCATAGAATCTAAGGTGCACCCTGAATTTGGAGACTTACCCTACAATCCAGAGTAACTACAGGAGCACATAAGAGACATTACGTGCACCCGTAGTTATTGCACCACCTAGAGAAAACCTATGGGAAATTCATACTGCAATCCAGAGCAAATTGTTCTTACACCGGAGCAAGGACTCCCCGTAGTTACTCTGGATTGCGCCCTTCATTTGATTGAAAAAAGTGAGCATTAGATTCTAGTAAATACAGTATATCTACTCAGAAGTAAATTAATCTGTAAAATAAGGAGTGTTGTCAACTCCAACATTCAACTCTTCAATTCCAACTCTTCAAGTTTGGAATTTTACAGACAGGGCAAGGAGTCAAATGGCATAAGATATGGAGAAAATGAGAAGCTACCAGATTGAGGGTTAAAATCAGGACCATATGCTTTCAATGACGGGCAGTGATGTAACTGGGGAGGGAGAGATGCTGTAAATAAGGCACCACAACACACACTGTGTAATCGGCCCATCTCACTCCTTGTAGGAGCCATTCTGGGCAGCAAAAGCAATGCACAGGCATGGTAGAGTTGCCATCACTGCCCAGAATGGCTCTGAGAGTAGCGGGAAGGACAGCTTACCTGGCACATTGAGAAGCCTGATGTACCAGTAGTTACTGAATTGTGGTACCCCATAACTATGCCACTAAGAATGAGTACCCTCACTATTACAACTCCCATCAAAAGGAAGCTGCCCCAATGTTAATTGTGGGTGTAGATTCCAATTTTCTTATTTTCTCTTCCATGAGGACTAGAAACTTGGCTTTTTTAGAAAGCAAGAAAGCTGAGATTCTCCAAAATTCCATGCAGGACTGACAGGTGATGGTCTATGGAGCCGGGGAAGAAGCTGAGGATCTCGATTTCTCTGTCAAATATAACAATCCTTTCTGTACATTTATGGACTAGCAATAAAAATTTAAAAAGCAGCTCCAATGCATTAAAAAACAAAATGCTAGCATCGTCCTTTGGCATCATCTAACTGTAGAAAATTGTTTCCTTTCAATGTCTTTTCCTGAAATGAGATGCCTGAAAGTTACACCCATTTCATACACACAAAGTAATGGAAAACAAACTTTGTTCGTGTTTATGCAAGAGAAATAATGGAGATTATTTTTTCCTTCAGTCATTGCATTTTGACAGGAAAAAAGATGTTCTGGATTTGCTAATTTGGATCTTTGGATATACCCACGAAACACCTTTGGGCGCCATCAACTCTAAATGACCGCTACGGGGAGAGAATGGAATGGGGCGGTCCACTCCTCAATGCGTGACTATCCAGTCCCGGAAGAATCCAGAAGCCTACTTTAAAAGGATGGCAGCCGTTTGCAGTTGCTATTTTTACAGACCTTCGTATGCTGTTTGCTCAAAGCTCGCAGGCTGCGGGGAGGCTCTGAGATCTCACCCCGAGCCCCTGCCAACCACCTAAGCAACTCTTCATTCCATTTTAAAATCAAGGGGAAATGCCCATCGGGGGCTACTTTTATAGTGTTGCATGCACTGACCTCTGGGGCATACATGACTTCCTATCTCCCCCTCCAAAAAAATCTGGCAATAAATCCCATGTTCTGATCCCGATGCTTCAGCTCTGTCGTGGTCGGCTACGCTTGTTGAGGGCAAAGATTTCGGAATCTGGTCCAAGCACCAGCCCCAATTTAGTTTTTCTCCACAGCGTCTTGGAAGAACCTCCCTAAACCCAGGCCTTCCAGAGCTGACAAGTCCTGGCTTGCAGTCTTACTCATCTATAGCAGTGGATACCCCATTCCCCCCCCCCCATTTGATCAACGGAGCCTAGTGCCCCTTCCATGATCCTAACATATCCCAGTAGTGTCCCAGAGAACTGAGGATCTGAGCTTGCACGAAAGAGGGAACCCAATCACCTTCCATTTCCGGAGAGCCTGTGATCTCAGCAAAGCCGAGGACTGTGTTGCATTAGCATCCTCCATCCAAGCTTAACACTAGAAGAATGCAATGGGGAGGGGGAAGTGGAGGAACCTTTCTAGCTGCCAACAAAAAAAGAGGATGCAGTCACCAGAAACCATTGCAAGCTGTGTTCATACAGCAGAAGAACCCTGGCCACGTCAGGTCACAAGGATCACTCATCTATGACCTTCTGTGTGTGTGAGAGAGAGAGACGTGGGCCTTGCACGCAAGCCTTGTGTATATGTGTGTGAATATTACAGTTGGGCGTCACCAAAAATGGGGATGTGATCTCTAAGACTTACACATTCTCCCTTAAGTCAGGGATTCAACAGAGACGGAAGCCAGTGGAGTAGCAAGAGGGGGTGCCAAGGGATATGTTTTGCAGAATATACTGTATGTAGACCAATATATGTTTGTTAGGTCCAGTTGGTTGTTGTTGGATTAAATAGAGCAGCATCGTGCCTCAACCAAAATTGCATGACTGAACACCACTCAAGGAGTTTGCCCACCTTCTCATTAAAAAAAGGGGGGCGGAGATTTCTGAAGGTCAGAGAAGGATGTGCCATTGGCAAATGAAAGGTAAACACTCTCCACATCTCAATGTTTCACTTTTGCAGGGATGCAAACCTGTGTGTCACACCGGTGTGCCACATGAAAGAATAAAGCTGGAATTCTAAAGACGCTTACCTGGGAGTAAGACCCATTGAACAAAATGGGGCTTACTTTTGAGTAGACATGGCAAGGATTCTGCTCTAAGTTGCATGTTATTTCTATGCAGACAAATATATATCACATTGTAAACTGAGATGCATTTATTCCAAAGTGGGGAGCCAAGGGGTATGGTCTTCCCAACTATTATTCCATGGGTGGGGGTGGGGATGGTTGCTGGGATGGTTGCAAGACAGGCATGGCCGGGATCACAGTGGATCCACCTCTAATTTCTTCTATGCAAGCTATTGTTACATTATTACATCCTTTACTGATGATGAATGCATCTTTTAAACCCCTTCCCCACCCAAATATTTTCTCTTCACTGACTTATGGGGTCTTTGAAATTTCTCCGTACTTATCCTTTAACGTTGCACACTAGCATGTATACACCCGATGTAATTGCATAGCCTGAACAAATAGTCCCCGACCCACTCTGGAATCCTGATTATAGGCATGACCCTCACCACAACATGTCATAACTGGGTTATATATGTCTTGCATGCGCTCGGGTCAAGAGTGGCACCATGTACCAAATACTATATCTACTCAACTATAATTCAACCTTTTTCAGTTGAATTCAGTCTCCAAAATCAGGGTGCACATTTTAGAATTGAGTAAATGCAGTATTTTGATAATAAGTATAGGGTACGCATTATATTCGAGTAAATATACATCCAGAGCACTCACAGTGAAGAGCCACGGGCAGGTGGGTGCAATCTGATGTGAGAAGTCTTGGAAACAGCATGATGTGAATCCAATTTTTAAGTTGAGGCTTGACGAGCACCTGTCGGGGATGCTCTAGGAGGATTTCCTGCTGCAGGCAGGGGGTTGGACTAGATGACCTACTAGGTCCCTTCCAACTCTATGATTCTATGATTCAAGGTCAAAGGTTCAGAACCAAGTGGGAGGCATGGACCAAGGTGTGCATTCATGCAGCATTTTAGTGGCGCACCCGTCACAGACAGACTTTAACATGCGCTATTATGAGCAGACAGATTGCTGATATGGGGAGTAATGCAGTAGGAAGCAGGATCAGGGAACGTGTGGGGTACAGCTAGATCAGTGGTTCTCAATCTTCCTAACGCAGTGACCCCTTTATAAGTTTCACATGTTGTGGGGACCCCAACCATAAAATTATTTTCATTGCTACTTTATAACTGTAATTTTGCTACTGTTATGAATCGTAATGTAAATATCCAATATGCAAAATGTATTTTCATTGTTACAAATGAAATGTGTATTCTATGCACACATTGAACACAATGGGATTTATTTCAGAGTAGGCATGCATAGGATTGGGCCCTGAGGCTGCAATCCTATCCACATTTACATGGGAGTAACGGCCCCCTGATTATAATGGGATTTATTTCAGAGTAGGCATGTATAGGATTGGCCCTGAGGCTGTCAGTCAGCCCCAGTGCGTGTGCAGCTACAGCAGGAGATCTGGCAAACCTGACCTGGCCCCCTGCACCAGGGGTCTTTAGACGACCCCGAAAGGGACCCTGATCCCCACTTTGAGAAACACTTAGCTAGATGAACAGGGGGTCGTTTGAAAGGAAGCACCCAGCATAACTGGGGGCCAGCATCAAGCAGACTCCAGCCACCGTCATGATGGAGCTAATAAATAGTCTTGATTATTTCTTATTTCATGCAGGACAAGAAAACTTGAGCCAACGGAAGTGGCCAAGCGCTCACAAATCATTAACCAAAAACAACACCAGCATCTCCATAGGAACACCTAACCCTTAACCCTTTTTTTCCAAAACTGAAGAGGGCAAACAGCAAAGGAAACCAGAAGACCAGATCTGGCAGTTGACCTGGCAAGGCCAACCACAGAGGATCTTGATCTTGTCCCCCTTTCTCCCCCCCCCCCCCCCGTTAACCTGCAAGGTGCTGTCTCAGAAAAAAGCATCTTTAAATAAGACCAGGCAAAAAGGACTTTTCCCACTTTCTCTCCCAGCTATCACTTTAAAAGCAAAGGCAGCTCCCTGCACATCCAGGACCAATTGAAGGACGCTGAGCTATGAGACTCAAACATTCAGAAATATGATTGGCAAAATGATCCATGATGTCATGCTGCTCCCTTCCTCCCCATCGCCTGCTTTTCCAGCATGCGCAACTACCGCACAATCGGTGGACACACCCTCTGCAAAAAAGGATCATCTTGCCGACATGCCTCTTGCACATGCCCACGTCCACTGGTTATCACAACTGAAAATCAAACCCAAAGGATTTGGGACAAGCGTTCCTGAACGCGCATGATATTTCCAAGCACGCAAAAATGAAGCTCTTGATTAAATATGGACAACACAACCACGTAGTAATGTCTGCCATGTAGATAATCTGAGCTAACTGTCTGACATCCTAAAACGCCCAACTGATGCTCACTCGTTCAAACGCACCGTTTGGGAACCTACAAAGTACACACAATGAACACAAGCCTAACTATGTCTACTCAAAAGTAAGCCCCATTGTGTTCAATGGGTCTTACTCCCAGGAAAGTGCGTTTAGGATTGCAGCCAGTGTTGTATAAAAATATACAGCTAGCCCAGCAATTCCTTCAACATACAAAAATATGCCCTTTTACTGGAAATTCCTGCACATAGCTACAGGCTTGTGCCCCATTGGATTATTGGGTGGGGGTGCAGGACAGCTGATGGTCAATGTTGCATGAGTTAGCAGACTGTTGGCACCACTGCCTGACCCACAGAATGACTGCTCACGTCTTCTGGCAACAGCTCTAACCCCAGACAGGCCACCCCATCTATAAAAAACCCATAAAGCACTGTAGTTTTTGTGCAATTAATGCACAAAGAGATGCACAAAGTGATGCTCAGTGGCATCCATAGGGGGTGTGGGCTGCCAGGAAGGCAACTCTTTTCAGTAGCGCCGGATCTGTTTACTGTCTCCCTAGAGAACAAGAAACAAATTGTTACAGAGAGTGGGAATGGTCCCCTGCAGTGGCATTGTTATGGCGGGCTGCAGGCTACACTGGGTGATGCACATGGAGTGCTGACACCACTGCTGACCAAAGTATTTTAAAATCTTGCTATTTTCAAATCATACTATCATATTATATATAATCTATGTGCAATTTCATACAGGACACACTGGAACAAACTGTTAAGCTATCTCTGTATTATAAAAAGCTATAGCCAAAAAACCAGCTGGGAAAGGTGATGGTACATCACCATGCACTGCACCAGGGGTGTATAATAGGGGTGTCGCGCTTGCCTCCCATACCAGGGGATACAAACCTTAGTGATACCACTGGGCATACTATACTGCAGGCATAGGGTTTTTTCAAACAATAGAAAGAATCCTTTAGTAACCCCCAAATCTCATTAATCTCCTTAAAAGGAACTATGAAGCCCTTAAGTTGTATACAGGTGTACCTGCATCTTTCAACAAGTGGTGTAGAACACTATATTCTCAGCAATCCTACCTCTCATGTCATTACTTTCTCACCAAAGTGATAACAGACCTGGTGAAAGGACAGCCGGTTTCCTCAATGTTGCATCAAAACATGGATTGGATGATTCTGATCCAGAACAGCAGACACCACCACTATATGGGACACAGACATTGGAACAAAGTATGGAACAAAGAAGCCAAACGGGGCTGAAGAAGTTGCCTTTTGCTACCTCTCATGTCACATGCACAGGACTGAATACCCTTGTCCTCTGGATTCATCCCAGCAGTGATGCTGCCCTTGCACCTCATTTAGATGTCCTTCCCCAGTGGTGTACCTAAAGGGGGAGCAAAGCACTAAGTTTTGCAGGGAGCGTCATTGCAGTATACAAATGGCCCCAACCCTTTAGCCATTCCAGACTATGGCTGGCTCCTACCTGGAGCCATTCCAGACAAGCGAGCAAAATTGAGATGTCCGCCTCTGTTTTGCTCCCCATACCCAAAAGCTCCCTACAAAATTCAGTGCTCTGTACCCACTCCCTACTCCCAGGAAAGGTGGGATGCATGGTAAATTCCTAAAATGAATCAATATTCTTCTCATTAATCTCCAAAAATACATACCAGTCCTTGGTTTCACACTTACTAAAAAAAATTTTTAAGGTCTCTCAGGGTGCAATCCTGACCAATATAGCCTGGAACATCTCATCTGCTCGCAGTTCCTGTGGCAGCAAGGGAGGCCAGCACATGTCTGTGCACTGGTCTAACATACCCAGAAGTGTCACAGAAGTGCCATACGGCACTTTTGCAAAACTCCTAGGCCACTACAGGACTTGTGCTGGGACATATGTCAGCCTAACTGGGGATTAGGATTGTGGGCTCAGTTTCTTAGAAGGTCACCCCTGGAGTGGGAGGTCTACCTCACTGCCATTTTTAAATCACTGAGGTTGTAATGAGGATGGTAAACTGTAGATGGTAAACTGATGGTAAATGGTAAACTGAGGATGGTAAACTGTAGCATCCTGTAATGAGGATGGTAAACTGGTAAACGGGTCCAGCAACCCGGAATACAAGCTGCGCAGAAGAGTGGAAGACGGTTCAAACATGACACACTGAACCTTATCCCTGCACTAGTATCTAACCGCAAGGTGCGATTGTTTTTACAGAGCAGGATGGTGCACCCGGAGCCCCTGGTGGGATGCATCGGGCTGCTGATTGCCGAGAAGGGCCTCTTTGATGTATAACTGGGATGCCGGCCATGGAAGAATGACCTTTTCCGTCTGAGAAAGCTTGTTCCTGTTTGCAGCGAGAAGGCCTGACTCATTGCAGCAACAGCGGCAGCAGCAAAAATGAGGCTTAGCTCAACCGAGACAGGAGAAAACAACCGGGGCGGGGGGGGGGGGGGGGGGGAGAGAGAGAAACCAACACCAAAGAAAGAAGATCTCCAGAGAAAACATACCAAGCCAGCCACTTTGTCCCCCCATATGCCTTAAGTCAGGCATCAAAAGAAAATGGAGCTGGCCTGCACGAGAAGGGCACCCACAGCCTCTTGCAGGTCTCTGTGCGAACATATGCTGGCGCAACACTGTCCACTGCTGGGAGTTTATTCATAGAAAAGAGACAACTTCTGATGGTTAAAAAACCTTTATAAGGTATATTGTACTATGACTGTACCTATTTTCTTTCCCCTTGTCCCTTTATGCAGGGGCTGTGGGTAGCGCAAGTGGCTAAGAAGCTGTGCCTGTTAACCAGCAGGTCAAGGTTCGAGACCCGGGTCGGCCCCACAAGACAGGATGAGCTCCTGTCCTTAGCCCAGCTCTGCGACGCCAGCTGGATCCAATCGTATTGGCTCTGCCTTTCCATTGGACTAATTCAGTGGTGTGGAGAGGGGGGATCTGCTGCTTGGGTAACAGCCTATCGTCCATAACAATCCAACCCAGGCTTTCGTGCTTCGCATGCAGCGTATGCAGCGCCGAGCACGATACCATAGTCTTCCAAGACTGACGGAGGCCTGCTTTGTCCCTTTATACCAGTTCTGATCAACACACAGAGCTGGCAGAACACCAGGTTGTGGTCTCAATCTGTCACATTTCCCTTCCTCTGAAAAGCTGGGTATAATGCGCAAGGGGTCTGCATTCCCCCAACTGTTGGGGAGGCAATGCTCAGAGAGCATGACTGCCCCAAGACTCCCTAGGAAACTTTAGGGCCAACAGGTTTGATCCCTGGTCTCCCAAGTCAAAGCCTAACACTCAAACCACAACAAACAAACACCAGCTTAATTAATGATGATGCAACTACAGCCCAAAACTGAAATTGAGAATACACTGGACAGAAGGACAAGTGGAAATAATACACCAGTATATGGACCTTATCAAAATGGGGTCTTTACTATTAAGATTTTATCCCACTTTGAACAGCTGCTGTCTTGCATGAGGCCAAAACAAATAAATCTACCCTGTCCATATTTTACTTGTAATTTTTTTACTCCATGCTTTACTCCATACTAGGATGGATGTGGACACCACTCAGCCTTCCGATGTGGGGGGTATACAGTATATGCATTAGCCATTAATTTTTTTTTATTTTCTTTGTAAACTGTTTTGTGAACTTTGTAGTTGAAAAGCTGTACGTAAATGGATAGATAGACAGATATAGACCGATAGACAGATGGATAGATGGACAAATATACACCGACCCTCTACATATCATGTGGCAGAGCTAGAGGGGGTGCAAAGCACTAAGTTTTACAGGGAGCCTCAGTGTGGTGTACAAGCAGCCCTTCCCCTCCCCACTGGAGCCATTCAGAGCAAAACAAAAGTAGAAGGCTTCAACTGCATGCTGCAGTGAGGCTCCCTGCAAAACTTAGTGCCCTGCACCCCCTTTAGCTATGCCACTGCCACACAGGTATGTACCCTTAGATGAAGGCACCTATTTTTCCACAGTTCAGCAAAGTTCTAGAGGCGAACATAAAGTGCACTGAATATGTTAATGAGAGCATGTTAACGATCAGCATCAGGGCCACAGAAATTATCACCCTCTAACTAAAAATATCAGCTTTACTGGGAACAGATGATATTTATAACAGTATAATAGGCTAAAAACCTGGCATCCCAGATCCTTGGGAAGGACTCAATGTCTGGATAAAACAAATCAGTCAACAACATCTACCTGACTATGTGAAAATCTCCTCCTCCTGATGATGATGATGATAGAAAAATGTGCACACGGAGAGAGGAAGCAAGTCTTTCTCCATCTCAATTTGCGTACATCGGAGAACCTTATTAAATGACGTCAGAAACAGGCCCAAGCTGCAGATACTGCAGCTGCCGTCTCTTCCACCACTTGGCTTATGCATCGCCGGCCGCATCAAGGGGTGATGCTGCTCTGTCACTGCTGTTGATCCAGCCTCGTTCCCACCCCCTAGTCCTGCTCGCAAACTTCTGTGGAAGCTTGCATGCGCAGTGTGCAACCAAGATCACAAAGATTCCCCAGAAATCAAGCTGCTGTGCTCAAAATGCACAGCAAATGGTATCATTGCCCCCCCCCCAATTTATACCCTACTGTTCACAGACATCTGCACATCAAAGAGCACTGCACAGAGAAAGCCACTCGGTGAGACTACAAGCTTAAAAGTGCATTCTCACAAACTATGATCCTGCTTGCAAAGGCATAGAGAGTCATTTGTTTCCCAACACGCACCCTGAACATCTCCTATGTGAAACCCTTGGCTTCCAGTTCAAAAGCAGTCTCTGGCTTTGTGCGTTCATGAGCACATGAGAGCGGAGAGGTTAGCAACAGTCATAAAGGGTGTGAAAGGCAGAGAAAGGCCGGTGTGAAAGATGTAGGCCATGAAACAGTGGGGGCGTTTGAAGGGTATGAGATCTACAAAAAGGCTAGCGGAGGTAGGAGGCTTGCACCGAAGAATCTGAGTGCGGTTTTGGGCCGCGTCGCAGGCGGTGTGAACAAGGGATGTGAGAGAGATGTGGCCGAGAATGTCAAAATGCATGTCTATACGAGGGCAGGGATGTGTGACTATGGGGTGCGCATTTTGTGTGGGGTGGGAGCAAGAGAGAGGATATACGGAAGCATTGATGCGCATTAGCAAGGACATCTGGACAACATACGGGAAGCTTGACCAAAAAGGCCAAAAGGTTCAAGGAAGGCAGAGGGATTTTTTAAAATATTGATTAAAAAGCTGTGGGATCCTGTGGAAAGGGTAAAGGCGCATGTTCCATGCGCATAGTGGGGTTGCACGGAAGGGTAAGACACAGACGGGCTAACATTTCTCAGGACCAAGGTGGAAAATTTCACGTGCCACAGGCTTTGCAAATGGCTCCTCGGAATCTGCACATAGTTTCCATCCCTGTGTAGTGCTCACCACAAAGAAGGCTGAGGCCGGCCTGAAGAAATGCAAAATATTTCCCAGCCTTGGCTCAGGAGCGCAGGCGGCGGAGCACATACAGGATATGCGCAGGGAGTCATGTGCAGGGTGAACAAAGTGGCATTTCAGGGTGTCGCACAATCCACGTACCTGAAAAGCCCCAACGATGCTCCTGTTTGCTTCAATAGGGCTTGCGCATGCAAAAATTTCCCTGCTGGATTGGGACCCGTGTTCATGAGTTATGTGGGAGTGTACATGAAAAGCCCCAAAGGTGCTCCTGTCTGCTTCAATGGGGCTTGCGCATGCAAAAATTTCCCTGCTGGATTGGGACCCGTGTTCATGAGTTATGTGGGAGTGTACATGAAAAGCCCCAAATGCTCCTGTCTGCTTCAATGGGGCTTGCGCATGCAAAAATTTCCCTGCTGGATTGGGACCCATGTTCATGAGATATGTGGGAGTGTACATGAAAAGCCCCAAATGCTCCTGTCTGCTTCAATGGGGCATGCGCATGCAAAAATTTCCCTTCTGGATTGGGACCCATGTTCATGAGTTATGTGGGAGTGTACATGAAAAGCCCCAAATGCTCCTGTCTGCTTCAATGGGGCATGCGCATGCAAAAATTTCCCTGCTGGATTGGGACCCATGTTCATGAGATATGTGGGAGTTTCCTTTGAACGTTCCTCCTCAGGCACCAAAATGTCTCAGACTCGAAGGTGCCCGAATGGAGTCCCTGCTAGAGACGTAGATAGATGTGAGACCACACATGTGCAGACTCCTATGGGTGGGTGTGTGCGCGCATGTGACAGCAAGGTGTGGGGGGTGCAGTTAACAGAAGGTACTGTGGGGAAGGCGTGTTGGGATGTGGGAGGCTCACTCTGGGCTGTGCATGAGCATTTGACTTTGGGGGTCCTGAGAATGAGTGGCTCTCACAAGTGCATGTGGGACACATCAAAGAACTGCAACATACAGGCGCATGAGCGCACTGTTAAGAGGTTGTGAGGAAGGACATGTGGGGTCTGAGGCAGGCCAGAGTTGGGGGGGAATAAAAGCAATTGTGAGGAAGGGGTCGATACCACCAAAGGCTCGTTTTGAGGGGGGCATTCAAGGCTCATTCAAGGTGTAGAGGGAAGGCATGATGTGTTAGGGAGGACATGAGAGGGTATGACACATCAAGGCATGACGTGTGTGGGAGGACATGTGGTGGTATTACGTGTGAAGGCATGACGTATTAGGAAATAAGAAGGCATGATGTGTGAGGGAGGACGCGTGTGGGTGTGACGTGTTAGGGAAGGACGTGAGAGGGTAAGACACGTGAGTGTGGACATGATGTGTGAAGGCATGACGTGTGAGGGAGGTCATGTGACAGTATTATGTGTGAAGTCATGACGTGTGAAGGCGGACACGTGAGGGAGGATATGATGTGTGTAGGCATGACATGTGAGGAAGGACGTAACCATTATGTGTGAAGGCATGATACGTGAGGGAGGACATGTGAAGGTGTGACACATGAGGGAGGATACGATGTGTGAAGGCATGATGTGTGAGGGAGGTTATGTGACAGTATTACATGTGAAGGCATGATGTGTGAGGGAGGACATGCAAGGGTGGATATGATGTGTGAAGGCATGACATGTGAGGAAGAACATGTGACTATTACGTGTGAAGGCATGACGTGAGGAAGGACATGTGACTATTACGTGTGAAGGCATGACGTGTGAGGGTGTGACATATGAGGGAGGATACGATGTGTGAAGGCATGACGTGTGAGGAAGAACATGTGACTATTACGTGTGAAGGCATGACGTGAGGAAGGACATGTGACTATTACGTGTGAAGGCATAACGTGTGAGGGTGTGACATATGAAGGAGGATATGATGTGTGAAGGCATGAGGTGTGAGGGAGGACACGTGAGGGTACAACATGTGAGACATGAGACGCTGGTGAGGACTGGAGGGAGGCTTTGCTAGGCCTTGGGGGCCGTGTTTGGGGTGAGGCCCCCCAGGTGTGTGAGGAGTGGGCAAAGCTGAGGGGAAGGAGCCGGGCGGAGGAAGAGGAGGTGCCCTGAGGAGAGCAGTGGAGAAGGCAGGTTGAGGGGGGCCTTTGAGGGAGGTCGTCCTCAGGGCCCCCCCAGTGCCCCCCAGTCCTTCTCAGGCCAGGTCCCAGCTGGCAGCAGGAGACCCCAACCCTGGCTCCTTCCCAGGCACCCCAGGCCCTTCTCCCTCCCTCCCTCCGGCCCCAAAGGTCTGGGTCACCCCAACAGCTCCAGCTACTGCCAGGCCAGCTCAGGGCAAGACCCCCGACCAGGCCTGGCTGTGGGGAGGGAGGGAGGAAGGAGGAGACCCTCCCCACTGAGCCCCCCAAGTGAGGCCTCCTGGAGACCCTCCCTCACTCCCCACTTGCCCCAGACCCCAGACGGCCTCCAGGGAGACCCCAGCACTGCCCCCTGCCTGCACAGCCCCCCAAGTGGCCCCCCATGGAGGCTGGGCTGCCTCCTGGAGACCCTCCGCAGCCCCCCAGGGCTCTCCCCACCTGCCTGTAAGGACCCCCAGAGGCCCCCAACAGAGCCTCCTGGAGACCCCCAGGAGCTGCCGAGGGGGCTCCTACCTGCGCTCCTGGGACGGCGCGGGGAGCATCAGGCGGCGGTAGCCCAAGATGGAGGCTTCTCGCCCCGCCATGCATGCTCGCAGCTCCGGGCAGGCAGCCTCCCTCCTTCCTCCGGCTCCGGCTGGGCTCCCTCCGTCCTCCCGTCCGCCGTGCTCGGCTCAGCCCAGCCCCGCAGACGCCGCGAGGCCTCCCCCTCTGACATCACCGCCGCCGCCCGCAGCGCCCCCGAGCAGGGAGGGAGGGAAGGCAAGAGGGACTCTGAGCACCTGCAGAGTGCAGACCCCACAAAGGGGGCAGGCCGGGCAGGGAGTCCCACACGAACACCGCCCCCCAGGGGCCTTCGGCTCTGCCCCCTCCAGCTACCCCACTCCAAGGGGGGGTCTCTTGCCCCCCATGATGTCTTTGGGGTGTTTCTTGCCCCCTATGTTGCTCCCTGCAAGTCTTAGTGCTCTACCCCCTCCAGCTATGCCACTCCAAGGGGGGTCTCTTGCCCCCCATTATGTCTTTGGAGGTGTTTCTTGCCCCCCCCCCCCATGATGCTCCCTGCAAGTCTCAGGGCTCTGCCCCCCTCCAGCTACGCCAGTCCAAGGGGGATCTCTTGCCCCCCATTATGTCTTTGGGGCTGTTTCTTGCCCCCCATGATGCTCCCTGCAAGTCTTAGGGCTCTGCCCCCCTCTAGCTACACCATTCCAAAGTTGGGTCTCTTGGCCCCCCATGATGTCTTTGGGGGTGTTTCTTGCCCCCCATGATGCACCCTGCAAGTCTTAGTGCTCTACCCCCTCCAGCTATGCCACTCCAAGGGGGGGGTCTCTTGCCCCCCATGATGTTTTGGGGGGTGTTTCTTACCCCCCATGATGCTCCCTGCAAGTCTTAGTGCTCTACCCCCTCCAGCTATGCCACTCCAAGGGGGGTCTCTTGCCCCCCATGATGTTTTTGGGGGTGTTTCTTACCCCCCATGATGCACCCTGCAAGTCTTAGTGCTCTACCCCCTCCAGCTATGCCACTCCAAGGGGGGGGTCTCTTGCCCCCCATGATGTTTTTGGGGGTGTTTCTGACCCCCTATGTTGCTCCCTGCAAGTCTTAGTGCTCTACCCCCTCCAGCTATGCCACTCCAAGGGGGGTCTCTTGCCCCCCATGATGTCTTTGGAGGTGTTTCTTGCCCCCCCAATGATGCTCCCTGCAAGTCTCAGGGCTCTGCCCCACCTCCAGCTACGCCAGTCCAAGGGGGATCTCTTGCCCCCCATTATGTCTTTGGGGGTGTTTCTTGCCCCCCATGATGCTCCCTGCAAGTCTTAGGGCTCTGCCCCCCTCTAGCTACACCATTCCAAAGTTGGGTCTCTTGGCCCCCCATGATGTCTTTGGGGGTGTTTCTTGCCCCCCATGATGCACCCTGCAAGTCTTAGTGCTCTACCCCCTCCAGCTACGCCAGTCCAAGGGGGATCTCTTGCCCCCCATGATGTCTTTGGGGGTATTTCTTACCCCCCATGATGCTCCCTGCAAGTCTTAGTGCTCTACCCCCTCCAGCTATGCCACTCCAAGGGGGGTCTCTTGCCCCCCATGATGTCTTTGGGGGTGTTTCTGGCCCCCTATGTTGCTCCCTGCAAGTCTTAGTGCTCTACCCCCTCCAGCTATGCCACTCCAAGGGGGGTCTCTTGCCCCCCATGATGTCTTTGGGGGTGTTTCTGGCCCCCTATGTTGCTCCCTGCAAGTCTTAGTGCTCTACCCCCTCCAGCTATGCCACTCCAAGGGGGGTCTCTTGCCCTCCATGATGTCTTTGGAGGTGTTTCTTGCCCCCCCCCCATGATGCTCCCTGCAAGTCTCAGGGCTCTGCCCCCCCCTCCAGCTACACCATTCCAAAGTTGGGTCTCTTGCCCTCCCCATGATGCTCCTTGCAAGTCTTAGGGCTCTGCCCCACTCCACTACACCACTCTTTGGAGACCGGATGATGCTCCCTGCAAGACAGGGCTCTGCCCCCCCCCATCTATGCTACCAGCTCACTGCACCCAAAATCTTATTAGTGCTTCTTTTCCTTGTGATCAAGTAACATGTGGACTTCTTGTAATTAACAAATCATACGCATTCTTATGTATGTATTTCTTACAGTATTTTTAATTGTATGTAGTAGTTTAAATAATAATAAAATGTTTAATCACATGAAAGGAATATAACAGTGTCTTTAACTTTTCTCATGTACTACATTTTGCTTGCGTGTTCTACAATTCAGGGGCCTTGTCCTCTTTTGTGTTTATGACATATAGTTACCCTACTTTGTCATTCCATGTTTGGGGGGGGGGGAGCAAAAGGAAGGCCTATCCCAGCTCCGAAAAGTACAGGACTTTTGTGCTTTACTTTGCACCCACAACCCCATTGCCAGTGTGGGGTTGTGCAGAACCTTTAAAATTATTCCAGGGCAACTGCACCCTTGCAATGGGAGATAGAGGGTGAAATCCAGAGTAACCACGGGGAGTCCTTGCTCCAGAGTAAGAACAAGTTACTCTGGATTGCAATATGAATTTCCCATAGGTTTTCACTAGGTAGTGCAGTAACTATGGGGGCACGTAATGGGCACAATCCTAACCATGTCTGCTCAAAAGTAAGCCCCATTGTGTTCAATAGGTTTTACTCCCAAGAAAGGGTCTTTAGAATTGCAGCCAATGTCTTTTACGTGCTCCTGTAGTTACTCTGGATTGTGCCTGGTTTAGTAGTAATGCCTGGTACTAAACCCATTTTAAAGTTATTGTTGATATTGAAATATGGCGCATGGAGCTGATGCTTGATAGCCCCTCTCTATACTGTAAGCTCCTCAGGCCTCTTCACTGTAGGTATAGCACTGTGTGCACTAATGATGCTAAAGTAATGTAATAATATAAAAACTTATTAATTTTCCATCAGATTCCAGCATAAATTAATGCAATATTTAATATAAAAACATATTAATTTTCCATTTCACATCTACTCCCCCCCTCCGTTTCCTATTTCCAGTCACTCAGCAGACCACCCTCATTTATCCATACTTGGAACGGATATACAGGTATTACTCTGGCAGGGTTGATATAAAAATAATAACATTAATATTAAACTACTGGTACACTGTTGTTGTTTTTGAAATCCATATCTAAACACCAAGCTTTTGTTGAACTTTTTTTAAAACCAGAAAAACACACATTTTTATTTGCTGTTTATAAATTGTTCTTTATTTTTTCAACTATAGATTTATAACATATTTTTTATATATTTTTTTCAGCTATAGATATTACGACATTATCGATTTACAACATTATATCAAAGAAATTACAGTTTGAGACATGTAAAAAAAAGAGCCAAATATGAGAGGAATATGAATAAAAATGTCATGGTAGATAAAAATCAGCATTTAATTGCAAGCAAACATATACTGAAAATAAAAATAAAAAATTGGAATCCTCCACAGGGATAGCAGGACATTATAATTATAAATTATATTTATATATTATAAATACAAACATCCCCCACTTATTGGACCAGGAGCTGCAATATGGGAGAGGGCAATTTTGGCCTTTGGAACAGCAGAGAGGTTGAAATAGCAGAACATATGTTGAATGAATGAGTTCTCGGTATAATTGAAAGGTGGATTGTCAGAAAACAAACCATCCCAAAGCAAGGGGATACCTGTACCTGGGGAATTTTCATCACGAGAATTTCTCCCTCCAAATTGTTTTGACTATGGGCAAAATCCAGAGTAACTACAGGGAGTCCTTGTTCTGGTGTAAGAGCAATCCAGAATAACTACGGGGGGTCCTTGCTCTGATGTAAGAACAATTTGCTCTGGTTTGCAATATAGGTTTTCACTAGGTGGTGCAGTGACTACGGGTGCACGTAATGTCTCTTACGTGTTCCCGTAGTTACTCTGGATTGTAGGGTTACTCTGGATACCAATATGAATTTCCCATAGGTTTTCACTAGGTGGTGCAACAACGATGGGTGCACGTAAAGTTTCTTACATGCTTCCATAGTTACTCTGGATTTGGGGGTATGTGTAGTAAAAATGAATTGTTATAGAAATATAATTTTAAAATTTATATAAATTAAATAAATATAAATAAATGTTATTTATAGAAAACATGAAGGATGAGGTTTCATGCCTTCGTCACCCTCTCCCAGTTCGGTCTTCCTTCAAGCACTGGCAATGAGCCCAGCAGATGGAAGGCCCCCCTCCGACAAGATATATGATGTCATAGAGATGTATGAATACATGATGACATCACAATTTCCTGCAGGCCCGTGAACAGAGCAGGCTGCTCTTGATTTAGAGGTGAGTGAAACAAACCCCCAAATCCAGAGTAACTATGGGAGCACGTAAGAGATTTTACGTGCACCCGTAGTTACTGCACCACCTACTGAAAATCTATGGGAAATTCATATTGGAATCCATAGTAACTTGTTCTTACACCAGAGCAAGGACTCCCCATAGTTACTCTGAATTTTGCCCAAAGTGGGCTCCGAATGGGTGTTTCGGGGTTTGCCTCTCCTTCCGTCAGCCTTAGTTTTGGGGAAATTTCGGGAATTTTTCCTTCTCCTCATCTTCCTTCCTGGCTCTTCTCCTAATCCACGAGAACCTTCTAGAACTGCTGACATCAACGCACACTAGGATCAAAGATATTTAGATTTGCACTGGATGGCTTTGAGGAGGCCAGTGTGGACTCCAAATCAAGATCCTAAATCTGGGTCTTGGCACCCACAGAGCTCTGTTTCTCCCGCTTGCAGCACTGTTAATGACTTGTCCTTGCGGGGTTGCTGTGCAAATAAAATGAGATGTATACATTGGTATGCGTAAACAGCATCCACCGCCAATCCTAAAAAACTAGCTGGAAATCTTACAAGCCAGTGTAAGATTTTACAAGTGGCTTGTAAGAGTGTAAGAGCAAGAACCTAACCATGTCTGCTCAAAAGTAAGCCCCACTGTGTTGAATGGGTCTTAAACTGGGAAAGTGTGTTTAGGCTGCAATCCTAAACACACTTTCCCGGAAGTAAGATCCATTGAACACAGTGGGGCTTACCTTTGTGTAGACATGGTAAGGTTTGTGCTCAAGGTTTAAGATCTTTACAAGATCTTACAAGATCCAGACACACACAAAGGCCAGTTTCATAACCTGGTTTTCTGCTGAGTAAAACAGAGCATGGCTGCAATCCTAAAGACTTTCCTGGGAGTAAGACCCATTGAACATAATGGGGCTTACCTTTGAGTAGACATAGTTAGGATTGTGCTCTATGTGAAACTGGGAGACACAACACATTAATCACCTAGTGAACTGAAACCTACCTGAAAATTATTACTATTACTATTATATAGCTTTTCAACAAAGAAGTTCCCAAAGTGGTTTGCAGAGAAATTCAAATAACTTAAGCAATCCCTGACCCTATATATACTCATATTTACTCAAATCTAAAGCGCACCCCAATTTTAAAAGGCTTGAGATTTAAAAAATGTTTACTGGCGATTGTAATGTGCAGCTGTAAAGGAGTTGTAAAACATAGGGCACAATCCAGAGTAACTATGGGGAGTCCTTGCTCCGAGGTAAGAACAAGTTACTCTGGATTGCAATATGAATTTCCCATAGGTTTCCACTAGGTGATGCAGTAACTACGGGTGCACACAATGTCTTTTATGTGCTCCCGTAGTTACTCTGGATTGTGCCCTTAATTTTATTGCATTCAGCAATGAGTTTATATGATGATAGGTTTATGTTATGATTTTAAACTGTTAAACTAAATCTGACCTATAGTTATAATCAAAATACCATATTTTTCAAATCTAATGCGCACCCTGATTTTCGAGACAAAATTATGCTGAAAAGGGTGAGCGTTAGATACAAGTAAACGTGGTATATCCCCACAAGGAACAAAAGGCTCCATACAGGATTGTCATCATCCCCCATTTTATACTCACCACAACCCTGCAAGGTTGGTTATACCTTCTTTGGAGTGGGTTTCTGAACTGAGCATCTACCCCACATTTATTCATTTCCAAAATAACATCTGGATAGGGGATACCGGGAATGTAGCGCTAGTCGATTTTTGGCTTGATCCAGCCTAATGATTGCTGGTTACCAGTGTTGGGAATAAAGGAACTTAACTGAATGGACCCCCCAAAATTGTGTGATCCCACCGTTTCACGTAGACCTTGTCATTATATAGCGCCATCAGAGTCGCTGCACTTGCTACAAGAGTCCAGGGCCCTGCCCCGAGGGGCTTACAATCTAGACCCAAACCCCTTCTGCAGGAGACAATTCCCAGCATAGGGGTGAGCATGACAGAAAAGGACAGGTGACCTCCCCCACCCCCATTTTCCCTTCCTTTGAAGTGGGCAATGCCCATAAAGATCTCCAAAGGCAAGGAAAGGGGCTTTTCAACAGCAAGGAGGCAGGAGTCATACGCAGTGGCCTCTGACTCATTTGACTCTCTTCTCTCCCACAGGTCGCAGCAGGATCCTATTTGGTGCCTACAATCCATTTGTGCTGACCTCAACTTCAGGCCCCCCCAAACTCCCCAATGGCGCCTGATCCCAGACCTCCTGCTAAAGCAACATGGACGGTGGCAGATCTCCTGCGCTTACCTCCTCCCTGCTCCCCTTCACCGCCTCCCCGTCGGCCAGCCTGGAACCGCTACCGCTTGTCAGAGAGCATGAAGGGACTCTTGGTGGCTCTCTTTGGAGGAGGGGTGCCAGCTGGCTTTGTGGCTCCGTTCACACGCATGGCCAACGAGGCCTCAGGCATCCCCTCGCTGGAGATCCTCTTGTTCCGGTGTGTGTTCCACTTGCTCTTTATTTTTCACCTCCGCTGGCAGAAAGCGCCATTCTTTGGGCCTTCTGAGGCTCGTCAGCGTGTCCTGCTTCATGCCTCTGTCAATGTCATCTCCATTGGATGTGCCTACAGCTCATTCATGGTGGTGCCCAGTGGAAACGCAGCAACAGTCCGCAAGGGATCCTCCACCATCTGCTCCGTCTTGCTTGCTTTGTGCATTGAGAAGAGCCACTTGACGGGCTATGATTGGTTTGGCCTAGTGGGAAGCACCCTGGGCTTGCTCATTATGGTGGTCCCAGACCTGCTCAACCTCGACAAGAGCACCCAACTCTACGACACCTTTGGGTATGTCCTGGCTTGCTTGGGAGGGTTGGCACTGGCGTTGGGCCTGGTGATCTTCAGGGCACTGGACTTCCCAGATAAGCTGGTGACGGTCACTTTCATGTTTGGCGTGGTTGGTAGCCTAGTGTGCTCCCCAGTGATGTTCCTTTTGCAGGATCCAGTGATGACCCTGGACCCCCTAACCTGGACTTGTGTGGTGGCCATCAGCTTCCTGGCTTTGGTGTCCTTTTTGTGCGCCAGCTACGCTGTGACTAAAGCACACCCAGCCCTCGTCTGCGCCGTCTTACACTCCGAGGTGGTGGTCACTCTGGCTGTCCAGTACTATGTCTTGCGTGAAGCTGTCACGCCCTTTGATATCATGGGAGCCGGGGTCATCCTAGGAAGCATTGTCATAATAACTGCACAAAATATCAGCTGTGATTCAACTGAGGATGATGATGGTGTCATCTGACCGGTTCTAGGTTCTAAATTGTCAAGATGCACTGATGGGTGGAGGAGCAAAACAGATCCAGACACATACTCCCACATAAGGCAGAAGAGACAGGCGGCATGAGAAGTGCAGATTCCCATCCACAGAAGACAGGCCAGCTTGAGGCTTAGTAGACTGTCTGCAGTTCTTGGAGCTGGTGGAGAACAGGATAAAGCAGACCTGCAAACCGCAGGATGGTGCCGTCTTTTGAACACCTACATGCAGCAATCAAGCCTTGGACATTTTTTAGACTAGTTCACCTATCTAAGGACTGATTCTCAGATCTCGGGCTGTGGCCAAGGTTCAACCTTCGTCCCTCAATCTCGCTGAACCACCAGAGCAGGAGGGAGGATACCCTGTTGTATGTTCATCTGACACCTACTGGCCTTCTTGCAGTAGCAAATAATAGAGCTGTTGCAGGTAGCGTTTTTTGGTCAGGAAAAGTGGGAAGAACCCTTTGGCACAGAAGGTGGATGTTCTCGGGTCTTGCATGAATACAGCCAGGAGACAGAGACCTTACCATGCTGGGATTGCTTTCGCTTTGGCGTTTACCTGGCAAGGAAGGGAGTCTACTAGAGAAGAAAACTGAATTAAATGAAAGCAAAAAGCAATGGAACAAAACTAAAAACTGAGAATCCCAACAGGACAAGCTCCAACAAATGCAGCAACCTTCCATTTAAAAATTTTTTTGAGAAGGGATGGACCGTTGGGTGCAAATGACTGTCTGCAAACAGCTGGGATCAGGAAACTGGAATCCCATATTTACAGAATGCAAATTTGCATTCTGGATTTGGAAAATATTAGAGTAAGGATATTTGCATATATGTATAGTGTTTGTACTCCACTTTTGATTGTTTGGTTTTGTTTTTCACTTTATCAGTTTGACAGTTAAGAATGGGGACAACCATAAAATACTTCCCTACAAGCTACCACGGGGGGGGGGGGGGTTGGGGATGGAAGAGGACGAAGCCCTCATTCTGCCTGTGGTTCATACAAAACTGCCTGATACAGTTAGGCCCTTAGTCCACTACCTCTGTGACTCTGACTTTTCAAACCAACGCTACTCCACTTCTACCTGAAAACTTAAACTGGGAATATGGCTGTGATTCGGCTCCTGCTGGGATACCTGTTTTCTCTGCCGCAAACTAACCTTGCAGGCCTAGGCATACAGCCACATCACTAGGTAGTTCAGCCACCTGGCTACTGGATCCTTGGGAAGGGAGAGTTGAATGTAGAATTATGTAGATCCCTTTTATTGGGGAAGAAGGATGTCAGCAGCACACTTTTAAAATGAGTGGAAAATAAATTATTCATAGAAGACAACTTGGGGAAGGGAGAGAATGGAAGACATTCTAAGAGCACAATCCTATTCATGTCTACTCAAAAAGTAAGCCTCTTTGTATTCAGTGGGTCCTGTTCCCAGGAAAGTGTCTTTAGGATTGCAGCCATGCCCTTCAGTCCAGAGTAACTACGGGAGCACGTAAGAGACATTACGTGCAGCCATAGTTACTGCACCACCTAGTGAAAACCTATGGGAAATTCATATTGCAATCCAGAGTAAATTGTTCTTACACCAGAGCAAGGACTCCCCGTAGTTACTCTGGATTGCGCCCTAAGACATCCTCTGTCAAATTCAGGCAGAGGGAAGGATCTGTGCCTGCAATTCACCTTTCAGAAGTTTGTATTTCATTCTCATACAGGAGAGAGAAAAATGGGAAAACCCCCATATAGGAATGAACGTTTTCATAAATTTTTCAAGCATGATCTATAATTTAACCTCATTTTTTCCTCCACTTAGTATAGGGTTTGTAGCCTGGGACACCACCTAACCCAGGATGTCCAGGTACTAGTAAAGCATACCTTTCTCCCTCCCCCACTTTTCAAGAAAGTGTTCCCTATATAAATAAATAAGGCGAACATCCAGAATAACTACCACCAGACTGGAGTGAATCTCTGCTCCCCATTTTGTATTTTTCTTGTCATTGCCCCATCTCCTTCCATGCAGGACCAACCTGGCTCATGAGGACCACATGTGCACCGTCCATTCACTGCCCCAGTTCTCTCTTCTGGGCACTTCCCTTTTGCTCAGGATGCCTTTTCAAAAATCTGGAGCAGTGAAGTTTCATAATCCGGTTGGAATAACCTCAATGAACAGATTGGCAGTGACAAAATAATCCCGATTTTTATCCCCTGGACTTGCTTCTCAGCAATCTTTCCATGCACCACCCACACATGCAGAGCCTCACAAAGGGCACGGCTTCACCAGGCTACACGGCGGGCACTGCCTTTGCTATGTTAAGCAAGATTCAGAAGCAGAGGAAGAGTTTTGTATGGGAGGGTTGGGCTGTGCCTGCTTTCATCCTGCCCTCTGGTGGTTCTCTGGCTGACTGAGGACCCTACCAGACAGGAAGGGCACCAGGCCTGGCAAACCGCAGTCCAGAGTTCACAACACACACTTGGGTATTGTGCTGAGTGCTCACATTGCCATCTTTTCCCTTCCAAACCCTGCAAGCATTCAGACAAGCAGTGGGTGGAGTATGGTATGTGTTCTTCTGGTATGATCACACTCGGTTTCTATCCACTTCTGAAATCCTTGACACCCCCCTCGTTGCTCCTGCAATAACCTTATTCAGCCCTACCTTTGACTTTGGCAGCATTGCTCTCAATGTTGCAGCAGCCTCTCTTCTCCCCCTCCAAATGTTTGGCGTTTTAAATCCAGGATCTTTAGAAAGGTCATTTAAAAAAAACTCTCTAATCTTAAGAAGCACAAGAAGCATGAAAGCCAGAGGCCTAGAGCTGGATGGAGCCAGAGAAGCATTTCAACCGCCACAACCTGGCCTGGCACCCGCCAGGCAACAAGCCCCAAATAGATTCAGCTGTCAAAAGTGTGAGAGCAGCCTGTTGGCTCATTATGAAGGCCCACCAAATCCAGCATCCTGCTCCCTGCAGATGCTCCCCCATCTACACTTCATTTGCTGATTCATTTAATTTATTATTAGATTGGTATTTACCTTTCTCCCCAAGGCTGCTAACCATAAAACAATAATAAAATAGAACATTAATTTCACCTTTCTGCCCCCCCCCCATCCCCAGGTCACGAACAGGCCATATTTATCTGACCCTGAGATATGTAGCGTTGCTGATTCTGCATTGCAAATGTAGCTCCACCATTCCTCGCTTCCTTTCAGTTTCTATAGCACAAAGAATGCTTCACAAAGGTGGAAGACAAGCCTCAAGCACTGCTTAGTAAGACAATCCTACTGAACATTTAAATGTGTATTCACCAACAAAGGATTGGCTAAGGATTCAGAGTTCCTTGCAGAGATGAGATTTGAGCTGCAGACTTCCAAACCTATGCTCTTGGCTACTATGAAACACCAAACTGGTCAGAGCCTGCAACCCTATATACACAATCAGCACTATTGAACACAATTGAATTTACTTCAGGGTGGCTAGGGTTGACTTGAAGAGGATTCCCCCCCGCCCCCCCAACAACACTTTCTACTTAGAGGGTGAGGGAAAGATGGTTTCATGGGAATATCACGCCACATTTACACAGGCTTATAGGGAAGAAACGCTCCTGCGTGCAACACACTTTCGGAGACAATCCCTGGCGCTCTGATCAGTGTAAACAGTCCCCTTTGACCAGCTGAGCCGACCACAAGTGCTGATATTTCCAAATTCCAGAGTCATGACTCAGCAACTCCAAGAAGCAAGATCTGAAAACAACAGACAGAATCTGAAGCTTTCCATTTGCCTTCCATGTTCCATTTCTTTCACAGCCGCAGTGCTTTCTCCCCACAGGGCTAGAGAAGCAATGAATGGCGTCTTGAGAGAGACCCCCCTACCCCCCAACACAAAAACAATGCAAGGGATTTCAATCAAGGTAACACCACCATTTATTTACATTTAGGTATAACAGTGAGGGGAGAGACAGGCCAGGAGCCCAAAAGCCCCATCAGGCTGCTGTTGCGCTCCAAGCACCTCTTCTTAGCAGCTCATTAAAATGCAAATGTAATCAGAAACACTTTAAGGCAGCAGACACCCATGACAGCCAGATGGCATTTGTGTTTATGAACCCAAATCAGGAGTGTTCCCAGGAGAATCAGACTTCACATGACAAATCTTGCTGGAAGGGGAAAAGGTGGGGTCTTTCTGTGCATTGCCTCAAATGACCCTTTAAACCAAGGTTTGAATACTAGGTAAGGAGACACAGGACTCTTTCCTTCCTAACACAACCTGCTTTGATGTGTCAAACTGTGTAGACAGAAGCAAGTGTGAAGGACCTGTTACTATAATTCCATCATTCTGGCATCATACTGGTTTACATCTGTCTTCCAAACTCTCCCTCCCATCATGCGTACTTGAGTACCGCTTCCTTCTGTACAATCCAGCTCGTTCTGAAGTCATCTGACGTGGCCCTGTTGGCAGAGTATAAATCTAATAAATAAACTTCCCATATCACTCCCAATTAAGGATTTGTTTTACATTATGTAAACTTTGAAATTACTCAATCCCAAACAACATTGATCATCTTGCTCCTTTTCAGTCAGGAAGTTTCCCTCCTTCAATCAACAACTGCCCCAGTCTTTAATCGGACTGCATCTTTGGCTCTCCTTTTGCCAACTGCTCTTCCCCAAATTTAACTCAGGAAGGCAGGTAGCCCAAGTGCAGCAGCCTGGCAGAGGCAGGCCCAGGCCTCGCAGCCATTTCCAGCACCAGCTTTGCTGGCTGGCATCCCAGTCTGGCTGGAATGGCCGAAAGGACAAGAAAAGGCTTCCTCACTGGTGCACTTGTGCCACCTAGTGAGCGACAACAGGTACGACAAACCTGTGCATGAAAGGCCCCACTGATCTTGCTCCCCCTAAACCAGGGGTGTCCAACCATTTAGCTTCCCTGGGCCACATTGGAAGAAGAGAAGTTGGTTTGGGCCGCACATAAATACTAACAATAGCTGATCATACAAAAAAACCATAGAAAACATAATTAACATATTAAACTTACAAACAATCGAAGTTAGTGAGATGATTGACATTGTTTCTGAGCCACCAACGCGTCCATATTTGCTTCAATTGAAGTAGTTGCAATTCTCAGTCATTTCTCAAGGTGTTCATCAGATACTTTGGTTCTAGTTTTATTTGTGCGCTTCATCCTTGAAAACAGCTGCTCACAAATGTAGGTGCTTCCAAACAGCGATGACATGAATAAGGCATGATTGTGAAGTGAGGGATATTTTTCTCTGGGAAGATATATCTTATAGAAGTCCAACAAAGAGACATAATCAAATTTTTCTTTCAGTTGAATGTCGGACTGGAGTTCAATGCATTCCATTTGAAAACTGGCAGGTAATATGTTAATGTCAACTGAAAATGGAGTTGCAAATATTGCAAAAGATTTTTCCTAAGATTTTTCCTAAAATTGATTTTTCCTAAAATCTTGAAACCTGTTCTCAAATTCCTGTCCCAAATCGACAAGCAAGGCTGCATATTTTTCGGTGTTCACAGGAACGTGTTTAGCCAATGTGACAAAGTGCATAAAATCCTTTGCCTTAATTTGAGACTGCCATAGTTTCAGTTTCATTTTGAACGCCGTTATAGTGTGAAACACTGTATTGATCAGTTGGCTTTCGCCTTGAAGACGCATGTTTAACTCATTTCAATGAGCGGTCAAGTCGACCAAAAATGCCAAATCTGTGAGCCAGTTTTGATCGTCAAGTTCGGGCACAAGTTTTGCTTTGGATTCCATAAATAACTTGATTTCGTTTCGCAAATCATAAAACCTTGCCAACATTTTACCTCGACTTAACTGTCTTATTTCAGAAAAGTAAATGATGTCCCCATAGTTGGCATCCATAAATTTAAGGAATTCCTGGAATTGGGGATGATTCAATCCGTTGGACCTGATGAAGTTTACAGACTTGATGACAATCTGCATGACGTTAGCCATATTTAAAGCTTTTGCACATAAATTTTCTAGGTGTACTATGCAGTGATAGTTCATCATACGTAAATTTTGGGAGGCAATTGCATCTTCTTCTATTAACTTTACAAGTCCGTCTCTTTTATCTATTATTGCTGGGACACCATTAGTAGCTATACCAGATATGTTCGCAACGGACAAAGAAAATCACTGTAATGTATTTTTCACTGCTTCGTATAAATCTCTTGCTTTAGTTGTGTCTTTTAATGGCACTAAAGAAGCCATTTCTTCAGTGATATTATAATCATCATCAATACCCCTAATAAAAATTGCCAATTGCGCTGTATCCGTAGCATCTGTACTTTTGTCTATTGCCAGAGAATAAAATTTAAAATTTGCAGCTCTACTTTTCAAAACTTCTTCAATGGACGTTCCTATTTCATCAATTCGCCTGGCTATAGTCTGGTGAGACAAACTGATTTTAGAAAGTTCCCCTTTTTTATAGGGGAAATTATATCTGCCACGCTATCCATACATTGCTTAATAAACTCGCCGTAGCAATACGGTTTTGATTTTTTTGTATCAGGTTTGCAACTGCATAACTAGCTTTTACCATAGAATCCGATTCAATTGATATTTCTTTAAAATGATTTTGTTGAGATAGATCTTTTTTCAGTTCTGCTATTTTATCTTTACGACACACTCCTTGATACACACTAAATTCCACAGCGTGTCTTGTCACGTAATGCCTTTTCAAGTTGTAGTCTTTGAAAATACTCACTAATTCCTTGCAAATTAAGCAGATTGCCTTACTATTTGATTTGACAAAAAAGTATTGATCGGTCCATTTCTCTTGCAACACTCTTCCTTCGTCTATGATTTTTCTCTTTAGGTGTTTGGTTTTCTTTTTTGACATGCTGGAATTAAAAAAAATTGACTTTTAAGAAGCATGGTTTATTAATCAATGTGATTACTATGTGCTCTATGCTGTGGATTTCCCTTTCAAATTAATGAGAAGCAGAATGTGATCGGATTTTGATATGGAATCTGCAGCCAATTTCGCTTCAAAATCCATAGTGTGAACCCAGCCTTACGGGAAAACATAGACCCCAACACTGGCTACAGAGCTGATCTAGGTCTGTTAAGCAGCACCTGTAGTTACCTGGCTCCAGCAATTACATAATCCTGGGGAGGGAAGCAGGAGGACTATAGGCTAGGATTAATAGCAGATACCAATATGATGGTTAGCAGCCAAGGCCTCACCTGTTTTGAGGCTTGTTCCATTCTGCACTGGCAGCGTGCAGCATGTTGGACTTTTTTTCTCCGCACAGGAGGGATGTTGCTGTCTGTTGCTCAAATGAGGACTGTGGTTATGAAGGCCTGGAGTGAGAGAGGATCCTTGGTTAAATTGGGAGCCATATGGATGGAGGGGAGTGACAGGAGACTATCAGAAGTGGCTTGCCTGGAGGTAAGGATGCTGGAATGAGGCCTGTCTGCCTTTAAAGATGCTGGAAATTTTGCTGCTTAGTATAAAGAACAAGTTAGTGACAGTAATGGGATTTAAGGGGCCACTAGATTTTAGATAAGAGAGTGGGTTCACTTACTGTCCTAGAGAGATGGAGGAGGAACAGGGCCTGAGTGTTAATGGCTTTCTAAGCGCCATGTGAGGAGTAAGGAGAGAGGCCCTGCGATGCATGCCACTTAGCTCATCACTGTGACCACCCAACTAGTGTACTTACGCTGGCGGCACAGTGGTGAACAGGAGAGCGTGGGGGCATGCCGGGATGGAGGTATAGGCAACACCAAGATGGCCACAGTGCCCATGCTACAGTACACTACTGGAATATTAATAAAACTGCAATCCAAAACCGCTGCACAGTGTTAAGCAGCAAGTCTGGTTGGGCCGCATCCATAGGCATCCTGGGCTGCATGAGTTGGACAAGCCTGCCCTAAACATTCATGCCTGGGGACCATATAACAAATACCAAGGAGACAAAAGGGGGAGGTAGACAGGGGAAACAGGCAAAGAATACAAGATTATTTCAGTTGTGTGCATTTTAAAGAACAGCTGAACAAGGGCACAATCCTAACCAACTTTCTAGAACCCGCATGTACTGCATTGTGCAGGTGAGAGGCCGTTATGAAGGCATCCTCAAGGTAAGGCTATGTTTTTTCCCTTACCTCTGAGTTGCATTTCCCTTATCCCAAAGCTAGAAAATTGGTTAGGATGGCACCCTCATACACATGCCAGCACATCTCCCTGTTCCTGAGGTGGCATGCGGAGGACAGCACAAACCCCATAGGAATGGTGCAGAAGTGTGAAGCAGAGATTTAAAGTCAAGTCCACAGGGTCACAGCCCACCACTCTGAACTGTACCACCCCTCTTCTCACTTTCCAGTACTTAAATTCATCTCCATGCAACACTCTGAACACCAGTAGAGCCTTTTCCCACCCTGTCCTTCGTTTCCCACCCTGTCCTTCGTTTCCTTTCCACAGGTCTCCTAAGCTGCCACTCTTACTACCCTCTTCTGGGGTTCCTGTGTCCCCAATGCTCAGTATTCCTCCCACTGCTCCACATTTTTCAAACCCCTAATATTCACAATATTGGAGGACCCTGATTCAGCTCCATAGTCAAGCACACAGTCTGGATGCAGAGGGTTCAATTCTTGTCATCTCTACAAGAGGCAGCGGAAAAAGTCTTGTGAAACCTAGAGAGATGCGATCAGACAAGAAGCAACAGTGCAGAGCCAGGTGGACCAAAGGTCTGCCTCTGTTTAAGGGAGTTTCCTATATACCCCACCACCTGTATCCCATTTCTTTGCTTGCAAAGTACTGTACCTACAGCAATGGTTCTCAAAGTGGGGGGTTGTGACATCATTTGAGGGTGGTTGCAAAAAGCTGGATGCCACCAACTTGGACTATGACACTGGGCACCACCATTTCAAAATGGGCCATTCCGTTATGGCTGTGACATCACACCTAAGAGGGGGAAGACCCTAGATTGTCATTCTCAGAATGAAATGCTTGAGAGAACCACTGACCTATAGCTTGTTTCAATGTTCATCCTCCATATACCACTTCACATGGTTCACCTGTCTGAAGTACTACCAGAAGTATTTGGCAATGACATCATTGTCAGGTACACATGGGCTGGGAGACTGCAAGAGGAACACCAGGAAGTGGCTTAGGTTGGATGGAAAAGCTCTTTCAAGTGTGTAAAAGCATACTTTGGAGCCTCCTACCAGTACTCACTGTGTTGCGTCCTCTGTCCCTCTGCTGGGCAGTCAAAGTCTGGGGGTCCCATGAACACCATCAGGCTGGTATTCTGGCCCAGACTGAGGTGCTCGTTGGGTACCACCGGCTGAGAAACATGACATGCTACTATACTTTCTTACTCCCCAAACAAGAACCACCAAGACGTTGACATTTAAATAACTCCTCTGCTTTTCCTGAGACAACTCAGAACCTGCCTCTAGGAATTTGGTAGTTTAGCACCCACATAATCCTCACCCCCCAAAATAAGAACCTAAGAAGAGCCTCTGCTGGATCAGGCCCAAGGCCTAGCTAGTCCAGCTTCCTGGATCACACAGTGGCCAACCAGATGCCTTGGGGAGCACATACGACACCTGTATCTGGACGTTGTGACATCACCCAACAACTGTCAGGAGGGGGACTGTCCTACTCAGAAAATCCTCAGAAGTCTCACAGTACAATCCCATGCATGCCTACTCAGAAGTAAGACCTACTTCCGTCAATGGGTCTTACACCCAATTAAGTGCAGATAGAATTTCCACCCTTAAAGCCCAATCCCATGCATGCCAACTCAGAAGTCAGTTGTATTTCTGTCAATGGATCTTACTCCAAAGAAAGCGTGGATAGAATTTCCAGGCACAGAGCCCAATCCTATGCATATCTACTCAGAAGTAACTCCTACTAAAGTAAGTGGGGCTTAGTCCCAAGTAAGTGCGGATAGAACATCCAACCAGAGCCAATCGTATGCATGTCTACTCAGAAGTAACTCCCATTAAAGTCAGTGGGGCATGCTCCCAGGTGAAGTGTGGCTAAGATTTTCAGCCTTAACAGTTCAATTCCATGCATGCCTACTCAGAAATAAGAGCTATTTCTGTCAATGGGACTTACTTTCAAGTAAACGTGGATAGGATTTCCAACCTCAGAGTCCAGCCCTATGCAGGCCTACTCAGAAGTAATTTCCATTATAGTCAATGGGGTTTACTCTCAAGTAAGTGTGGACAGAATTTTCAGCCTTAAAGCCCAATCCTACACTTGTCTACTCTGAAGAAAGTCCTATTATAGTCGATGGGGTTTACTCCCAGGTAAGGCTGGATCAGATTAAAGCCTCTAGTTCCTTTCTATACACCTGGTTTCGGTCTTCTATCACCTTCTCGCCCCACAGATGGGGCCTGATCTCCCCACAGCCACCTCTTAAGCCCTCCTACCCAAGAGGGAGGGTGTAGGGCAGAGGAAGTCTCTATGGGGCAGAGGGTGTGGGGCAGTCTCTCCCCCCAGGCCTCCCCCTCTCTCCCCCTTCTGCCCAAGGGAGAGCCCTCCACCCTCGACCCCCCAGAACTGATAGGGGGCCTGTGAGCCCCCAACCCCTACCCTGCTCCAGAACTACCCCCCCCCCCACAGAGCCCATCCCTGGCTGGCCCCCCACACTCACAACCCTTCGACCCCCCCATACCTCGCCTTCCTCCCGACACCAGTCCAGGGGCGCCCCTGCTCCGTCCCCTTCTCCACAGGGCCGCCCGGCCTTCCCACCTTCGCGGCCGCCCTTCGTTGAGAAGCCCGCGCCAGCTTCCGGAGGTAGGCCTCGAAGCCTCGGTGTTTCCTAGTCGGAAGGCCGAAAAGCCGCGCGCCCTCACCCGCTCCCGCCTAACAAGCGAGTCCGAGGCTTCGCAGGCCACGCCCCTACCGACGCTGAGTTTCGGAGAGGCTTCGGGTGAAGAAACCCCGCGTTCAAACCCCCCTCGGGCCTCTTCGGGACATTTCGGAAAACTCCGGAATGCCTGCGAAGCCACGCCCCCTTCGGGAGGTGGCTTCACTCCCCCTCCCTTCTTCCATCTCTGAGGCGCCGCTTCTTCTGGGACTGTACCATTCGCAGAGGGGGAGGCAGCAGAGGATGTCTATGTTGTACCTTCTCGAGGAAGCCCCTTCTGTGGTCATTTCACTTTCTCAGCCTTTATTATTGTTTAGTAACATCAATCACTATGTCTTTAGCCCTAAAATTTCCTCAAAAAATAAACAAAACTCATATACTTTACAAGGATTTCCCCCCAGTCCATAATGGTACATCCCTGCCGCCATCTTAAGAGCGGCCTTTCCTCCCCCTTTCGCCTCAGCGCAGCTGGCCCTTCCCGTTTGAAGAGTGCGCATGCGTAGCCACGCCTACTGCCCCTTGCGGATCAGTTTGTGGAGCCCCGTAGAGGGGGTGAGTCTATATAAAGCGGTGCCTGAGGCGACCGCGCTCAGTCGCGCTGAGGAGCGCGGAGAGAGAGGACGGAGGGAGGGGGAGAGACGGCCGGACGTGGTCGTGAGGGCTGAGGCTGCGCGGGGTCCGCTGGGGTCCGTAGCGCGTCTGTCAGCGTGAGGCGAGCGGAGCCAGGTGGCGGCGGTCAGCGTGAGCTCGGCGGCCCGGCGGGGCTCCGCGAGCGGGCGGCTGCGGCCTCGCCTCAGCGGTGCGTGGGGGGAGGGACGACACTCCTCCCGACTGACTGACTGAGGCGGAGCGGCGCCTGCGTCACGTGACCACAAAAGAGCCAAGGCCCGGCAAGATGCACGGGGGCGCGCCCTCCGGGGACAGCGCGTGCCCGCTGCGCACCATCAAGCGCGTGCAGTTCGGCATCCTCAGCCCGGACGAGATGGTGGGTGGCTCCGCTCTCTCCAGGGGGGCAGGGGAGGGGGAACTCACTGCCACAGGATGCAATGTCATGGTCAGAATAGACAGAGTGATCTGTGGAACTCACTGCCACAGGATGTAGTGTCAGGGTCAGAACAGACGTAAGAGCAGTCTGTAGAACTCACTGCCACAGACCGCATCAAGATTAGAACAGACAGAAGAGCAATCTGTGGAACTCTCTGCCACGGCATGTAATGTCACGGTCAGAAAAGATGGAAGAGTAATCTGGCACTCACACAGGATGTAGTGTCAGGGTCAGAATAGACATACAGCGGTCTGTGGAACTCACTGCCACAGGATGTAGTGTCAGGATCAGAAAATCTATGGAACTCCTTGCCACAAGATGCGGTGAAATGGAGTTGAGCAGGCATTTGGAGGCAGGGGCAAAACAGAGTCTTTGACATGGACCTTCCAGTACCTGCCAGTGTTTGCCAGTCACTTACTGGTTTTGCGCCTGATCTTAAGAATAGAACTTCTTGCCAAATAGTGTTAGGTGTTTAATTTTCAAATACTGTATCTTGAAATTTGATATATACAGGATATGTTCTGTACCCTGAAATAATTATAGAGGATTTCTTGGGAATTGGCAGGTTTATTTTTGTTGCCACTCCGCTCTCTGCTTTCTGTTCCATGCTTGTTTTGTTAAGTCCTGTCCGACTCTTCCTGACCCCAGGGATTGCAGCAGGCCGTGCCCTCTATCCTATAGTTAAATCATGTCTACTCTTCCTGACCCCATGGATTGCAGCAGACCATGCCCCTTATCCTATAGTTAAATCGTGTCTACTCTTCCTGACCCTATGGATTGCAGCAGGCCATGCCTCCTATCCTATAGTTAAGTGGTATCTACTCTTCATGACCCCATGGATTGCAGCAGGCCATGCCTCCTATCCTATGGTTAAATTGTGTCTGCTCTTCCTGACCCCATGGATTGCAGCAGGCCATGCCCCCCATTTTCCACTAGCTTCCTAAGTTTGTCCGAATTCATGTTTGTGGCCTCAGTGACGCTATCCAAGCTTCTCATCTGCCACCCCCTCCTTTTACCTTCACTTTTACCAGGATCAGGGTCTTTTCCAAGGAGTCCTTCTCATGATGGGGCCAAAAGATTTCAGCTTCAGTATTTGTCCTTCCAGTGAACAGTCAGGGTTGATTTCCTGCAGGATTGACTGGTCTGATCTAGACACGCACCTCTTGGAGGCCCTGAAGGACCTGACACCTCTGTTCCTACTGATGTTCTTTGGGAAGATCACATACTTGTAAGCTTCTTTTTCTCCTCCAATTTAGAAACGGATGTCTGTGACGGAGGGCGGCATCAAATACCCTGAGACAACAGAAGGGGGTCGCCCCAAGTTGGGCGGTTTAATGGATCCTCGACAGGGTGTCATTGAACGGACAGGGCGATGCCAGACTTGTGCAGGTGGGTGCTCTGACCCAAACTGGGGAAACGGAAATAGGGCCTGAAATGGAGTGGGACCTAATGGCGTTTCCTTCCCTTTTCCTTTGACAGGCAACATGACGGAGTGTCCCGGCCACTTTGGGCACATTGAGCTGGCCAAGCCGGTCTTCCATGTCGGCTTTTTGGGGAAAACCATGAAGGTTCTCCGCTGCGTTTGCTTTTTCTGTTCCAAACTGCTGGTTGACTCAGTGAGTAAAGATTGGGGGCGGATGGGGGGGGGGATCTGCAACCATAACAGACAACTGTTTTTTTGGTGGCAAATCAACAACTTAAGAACCTTGTTCCAATGTTGTAAATGGTTTTCTGCTTTTTTTATTTTGTGTCTTACACCCACACCTACATGTTGTTCTTGACTTTCTCTACTCCTGGTTTTGGTCTTATATCACCCTGAAGGTCTCCCAAGGAACTCTTTGCCCCACAAATGGGGCTTCCAAGGCCTGCAATCTTTGCCTATTTGTGAGGACAGGCAAATGTTTTTATTTCACTCAATGTAACTCTTCTCCAGTTGAGGAGTCATATTCACACTTTAGAGTAGCCTCTCTATTGCAGAACAACTCCCTGTTTGGAGTCAGACCTGTAATACTCTTCCCAACATGCACCAGTTTCCAGTGTGACTTCCTGTTTAGAAATAAAAGCTGTGAATTCTGGGATATTTTTGCATGATTTCACTAATAATAGCCCTGTTGAGTAAGACAACACTCTGCATACACAAACCGGAAGTGAATAAAAGCACACTTTCTATGAATAATTCTGATCACTTGTGAGCTTTGCGTGAAGTACAATTACATACTGTATACGTACTAATCTCTTTCACATACACATAATGATCCTCGCGGTTCTTTGCACAAAAATACAGCAAAAATACCAGGAGAAATCTAGAAGAAAATGATTTATTATGCATGCTTCTAGGAGACAATGAGTGCTATTAAACTCACAGGACCTTACATTTGAGTAGACATAAGTCTAGGGTAAAATCCAGAGTAACTATGGGGAGTCTTTGCTCTGGTGTAAGAACAACTTACTCTGGATTCCAGTATGAATTTCCCATAGATTTTCTCTAGGTGTTGCAGTAACTATGGATGCCTGTAAAGTGTTTTACACTTTACACATCATTCCTCCTTTTCCCTTCTTCAGAACAACCCCAAGATCAAAGACATCCTGGCCAAATCCAAAGGGCAGCCCAAAAAGCGCTTGACCCACGTCTATGATCTCTGCAAAGGCAAGAACATCTGTGAAGGGGGAGAGGAGATGGACAACAAGTTTGGTGTGGAGCAGCCAGAGGGTGACGAGGACATCACAAAGGAAAAGGTCAGAACAACTCTGCTAATGGGGTGGAAGAAACTGGGGACAGGTCAAGCTATAATAATATGGGGTTTTTTCCCCTTCGCTGCATTTTCTTAATGATTTTAATCCACTGCTGTTTTGTATTATTTATTTTATTTATGTTTTGTTGTACAATTTATTTATGCGTATGTTGTGCTTTCAAGCCTCTTGGGCACCCTGTTTTTGGAGAAAAGGGTAAAAATAGGCTGACCAGACTCCATGCCTAAGATCTCACCAGCTTCATTTATCTGGCAACGGTGTTCTTTTTCTCCAGGGTCACGG
The DNA here is from genome assembly GCA_030015325.1 of Cryptoblepharus egeriae. Classification (NCBI taxonomy): domain Eukaryota; kingdom Metazoa; phylum Chordata; class Lepidosauria; order Squamata; family Scincidae; genus Cryptoblepharus; species Cryptoblepharus egeriae. The sequence continues at coordinate 107,151,716 of JAREYC010000004.1, read as the reverse complement.
TGGTTGTGGGCGCTACCAGCCAAGGATCCGACGCTCGGGCCTGGAGCTGTATGCTGAATGGAAACACGTCAATGAGGACTCCCAAGAAAAGAAGATCCTGTTGAGCCCAGAGCGAGTGCATGAGATCTTCAAGCGCATTTCAGATGAAGAGTGCTTCATTCTGGGCATGGACCCCAAATATGCCCGGCCCGAGTGGATGATCTGTACAGTGCTCCCAGTGCCTCCCCTCTCTGTACGGCCTGCTGTGGTCATGCAGGGCTCTGCCAGGAACCAGGTAGGGAGCCAGGCAAGACTTGGGATGGGGACTGGTCTAGTCGGCTTCATGAATGGGGCAAATCTGTGGAGTTTTGCTTGTCTTTTCATGGATCTTTCTTGTCTAGTGTGTACAGAATGTCAGAAAGTTAAGACACCTCTTGTTTTTGGTGACACTTTCCCTTCTGCTTAGGATGACTTGACTCACAAATTGGCAGACATCGTGAAAATCAACAACCAGCTACGGAGAAACGAGCAAAATGGGGCAGCTGCCCATGTCATTGCAGAAGATGTGAAGCTGTTGCAGTTCCACGTGGCCACAATGGTGGACAACGAGCTGCCTGGGTTGCCCCGAGTAAGTTCTGAGCCATAGTCCCAAGGCCCTTTGACAGTATGTGATGCCACATTCTCCTTTGGCAGTGGATACATATTCAAAGGGGGGTTATTCCACATGAGCAAGGTGGCATGTGTGGCATTGAATAGTAATGAGCAGCAGCCTACTGGGAGGTGAAGCTAACTGTAGGTCAGTTAGAATATCAAGTGAGGATACTGGGTTGAAAGACTGACTTGTATCATAACCTATTTCCCCGGCGTGTTTGGATATATGCGGGGGGAGAGATGGGGAGAGTGTTGAGTCGCAGAAGGAAGATTTGGTTGGAAAATGGCAACAAATAAAATATATACTTAATCCAAAACAATTTTCTGTCAGTGGAAGAGGGTGTCGCGAGGGGGGGTAAGCTTGCCGTCTCCAGAGACATGTTAAATTTTGGTGTAGATTGGGTTAAATTTTGTTCCTCCAAGAAGAGGATGGACTGACGTACCTTGGATCTGATTCTGCTTTTCCAACTTGAAGGCGATGCAAAAATCGGGAAGGCCTCTGAAGTCTCTGAAGCAGAGGCTGAAGGGAAAGGAGGGCCGTGTGCGAGGGAATCTGATGGGCAAGCGAGTAGATTTCTCTGCCCGGACAGTCATCACGCCCGATCCGAACCTCTCCATTGACCAAGTAGGCGTACCTCGCTCCATTGCTGCCAACATGACCTTTGCTGAGATAGTAACTCCTTTCAACATAGACAGGTGAGGCATCTCTTGTCGGCACCCTGGATTTGGGTTGACTCCTCTGAGGCTCTTGGGATAGACAAGCGCAGTGTGCACTTTTACACCTATCCGTACAGTGAAGCATCAGGAGCCCTAGGCAAGAATCAAACACAAATGCATGAAAGAGGTGTGTGTAGATACCTGTGTGACTCAGAAGTGGTGTTGGAATGGGCTCATTCTTGGAAATAGGGGGCTTCATACTTTAAAAGCACAAGTCCTTTGTATACCTCTGAAGGAGAGCAAGAAGGGCACAGTGGCAGTTCTGGTTGAATAACTGCCCCAGGCAGAAGCTGGTGTGCTGCAGGAAGAGAAGAAGGCCAAGCCAGGGGTGAACATGCAGGGGCGTACGGGAGAAGTCGGGGTTTTCACCACTCTCATGACTCTTCCAGGCTGCAGGAATTGGTGCGCAGAGGGAACAGCCAGTATCCTGGAGCCAAGTACATCATCCGAGACAACGGTGACAGGATCGACCTGCGTTTCCACCCCAAACCCAGTGATCTCCACTTGCAGATCGGCTACAAGGTCAGCACTGTTTGCTGTGGGGGTGGCGGTGGGGAAGAGTTGGTTGTAGAGAGGCATTGGAGTTTCCTGGAGGGAACCCAGCTTGTGCCTGATGAAAGGAGAAACTGGGGAGCCTACTTTGACTACCCTCCAGAGGATTGCTGTGGAAAGGGGGGGGGTCAAAGCTAACTCAGTATCCTGGCAGCATTAAAAGACTTGCAAGCTGCAGTGTCTGTTCAGCCACGTAGCCCTTTCCATCCCTACGCATGTGAGTTATAGTGGACTCTGGCTAATGGGATAGACAAGATCCGTGTGTGGTGGAGCCAAGGAGCTACAGTGTTCACCTGAAAGTCAGATGGGGTCAAATGCTTGAGAAAGCGAGGAGAAGTTTCCTTTTGTTTTCCCCAAGCTGATTTGATGCCTCTAACACAGAGAAGCCTAACAAAATTTAGGGAGCCATATCTTTTTAGGTGGACATGTCCTGGCCTGCGTTTTCTGCTTGGCTGTAGCACAAATGAGACACTTGTGTTGACTTCATACAATAGTGTGAGCTTCTTGGGGCAGAGAACCGGTTTACATTTCTCGGAAATAGGCAAAAAAATTATTCAGATTGAAGTCTATTAACGGCATCAAACGAAACGTGGTGCTGTATAGCTTAGCTTTGGAGAATGTGCTTCTGCCCCCTTCAGTTCTACTTCCCTTGTTGTTGTTCAGCTGATAATTCATAACCAACTCCTCATGACCACCTGGATTACGGCATGCCAGGCCCCCTTATCTTCCAATGTCCAAAGTTTGTCCAAGTTCATGTTCGTTGCCTCGGATGCTGTTTAACCACCCCATCCTCTGCCACCCCCTTCTCCTTTTGCCTTCCATTTTCCCAGTGTCAGTCTTTCATAAACAGTTCTCCCTTCCCAAGATGTGGCCAAAGTATTGGTGCTTCAGCTTCAATGTCTGTCCTTCCAGTGAACAGTCAGGGTTGATTTCCTGCAGGATTGACTCCTTTGATCTCCTACCCACCTCTTAAAATAATTTTGGTTACCCTTTCAGGTGGAACGACACATGTGCAATGGGGACATTGTTATTTTCAACCGGCAACCAACACTACACAAAATGTCCATGATGGGGCACAGGGTGCGCATCCTGCCATGGTCCACCTTCCGTCTCAATCTCAGGTGAGCAGTGAGGCAAGTGGTGACACAGCAGTGGCTTAAGGACCAGAACTAAGAGAAGCCCAGATCCAAGTCTTTTGCAGGCTTCTTATGATCTGCCCTTCAGCTTCTGTATCTGTTCTTCCAATGAACAGTCCTCTTTTGCTGACCCCAGTCATCTGAACTTCTGAGTGGCACCCTCCATACGAGTGTTTGAGTATTGGAGCATTCTGCCTGCACTCTTTTAGGGTGCTGCATATGGATTAAAGAACGCCTTTTCTGTATGGTTCTAGTCTCAGTTTAGAAGGAAAAGGGGGTAAGGAATGAGAACAAGCAGTGGAAAGGTTTCTCTAATGATGAGGTTTCATGGCCCTTGAGGAGACAGATCTGTGTGTGGTGGAGCCACAGAATGGGCCTGGCTTCATTTCTGGCCACTTCATGGGCCCTGAACATTTCTCAGAACAATCAGTTGGCTCTCCCTGGGAACGAAGGAATGAATGGGGCTGGTTGTGGGTCACAAGGAGGCTGAACCGAATGGAATGTCCACGGTGACTGCTTCAATTGCAGTTGACATCCCCTGTTTAGTACCAGATGACCCAGGAACTGCTGAGCCGTCCCAGCCCCTCATCTGGTGCCGAGCAGGGGCGTTGCAAGGCCAAAGCAGAGTCCTCCTCTTACCTGAAAGAGACAGAATTACTGGCTGTTAAACGGGGTGGTCTTTAGTCCAGGGCTGGAGAGCTGTTGCCAGTCAGACCCCTTTCTCACCACCCAGAACACACAACTGACCTGGGAAGAGTTCTGAGAGTTGAATAGTTAATTCCCAGGAGAGAAGCATTTATTCCAGACAAACTCCTTTGGCATGACACTGGGGGGAGTGCATATTCTTGAGTAGCACGGAAGCCCCTCTTCTGAGATGCAGCACTGGCAACACTGGCAAATATTTCCACCAGCCTGGGTTTAAATGCCACCTTCCCAGTGTCCAAGTGGAGGATCTTAGATCGTCATCAGAGGGAGACGGGGTTGGAGATGTCCCAACTTGGGCCGTAGTTGTGCATAAAGTCTGCTTGGTATTTTTGCAAGTTCTGGCAAGTATCTCCTTGGCCAGAGTTCTGCTTTCACACGGTTGCCTCTCCTGCCAACAGTGTGACGACTCCTTATAATGCGGACTTTGATGGGGACGAGATGAACCTGCATCTGCCCCAGTCCCTGGAGACGCGAGCTGAGATCCAGGAGCTGGCTATGGTTCCCCGCATGATCGTTACACCACAATCCAACAGGCCCGTCATGGGCATTGTGCAGGACACCCTCACAGCTGTCCGCAAGTTCACCAAGAGGGACGTCTTCCTGGAGCGGGTGAGTGGGGGGAGGAGGGGCTGATCCTGGGTTGGAAAAGACTTGAGGAGGACTCCGTGTTCTCCAGCTGGGACGCGGAAGGAGGCTTGTGAGGCTGTTTGTTTAATGTTTTCCTCATTTCCTTAGTTACATGATCCATTATAACAGTGGTTCCCACATTTTTGTTTTGCATACCTCTAGACAGCCCATTTTCATAAATTGTACCCTTTATATTAGCCCCACAACGTATTCTAATATCAGCCTTGCAAGGCATTTTTCCACCATTCTGTTTTATTCAGATGCTTCTAACGGGTACCTTTAGTAGGAAGTACCCTTGGGGTATGTGTACCCCAAGTTGGGAACCACTGTTAAAGTATGAAGGCTCTCAGGAGGAGGATGTAATTTCCTGTTCTAAATGTGAAAATACCAGGTATTGTAGTTAGTTAGCACTCAAGTGCCTGATTCAGATCCTCATCTGGATTCAAAGCTTCTCAGCTTTCTATAGCCCTCTTCCTCTTCTTTGCATTCAGGGTGAGGTGATGAATCTGCTGATGTTCCTTTCCACTTGGGACGGCAAAGTGCCCCAGCCAGCCATCCTGAAGCCTCGCCCGCTCTGGACTGGGAAGCAAATCTTCTCCTTAATCATCCCAGGTCACATCAACTGCATCCGAACTCACAGCACCCACCCAGATGATGAGGACAGCGGTCCTTACAAGCATATATCTCCAGGAGACACCAAGGTATTGTTCTGAACTAGAACTAGGAAGTGGTGTTGGGGATAAGTGTGCAAACTCTCTTCCCCTTCCAACAACTAGCCCAGTGTGTCTGTGTTGTCAAGGGTCACTTGGAAGTAGCTCATATCGGTAGGCACAAAGTCGCACTTTCGTGGTCCAGGAGTGGGTTACATCACCCAGCATCATATGTATCACCTACTCCCATGTCAGCCTGCCTGGCTTTGTAGATCTGTTGCAAAGGCCTTGCTTTCTGGGTTATTTCTTGTCAAGGTTCCTTGGCAGGTAGCAAGGACCAGGGCTGTTTTGCTGTGGATGTTCTATGTTTTTTAATGTGAGTTATTGAGTGATACCCAAAAAGTGGGGCATGCACAGTTATTGGAAGTTGGCTTAGGCAAACACTATGATGATAGAAACAGATTCTTCAGAAGACATTGGCAAAGCGGGTGTGTGGCAGAGCATTCCACAGGTGAGGCCTTGTGAGTGGCAAGGGCCTGTTCATCATTGCTGCCCACCTTGCTTCTGAAGGGACACCCTGATCAGAAACTGGGCATGGGGGACAGGCAGTTCTTCCCTGTCTCTACTCTTTACCTAGAAGTTTAGAGGCTTTGGGCTTTGCGGTAGAAAAGCCTGGCTATCTCTTTACCTTCATTCAGAAAAGGCAGAACAAAATCAGACTCACAGTTGATTCAAGTTATCCTGAGCATGTAAACTGGTCTCAAGTCAGGTGCACGGAGTAACATTTGTCTGCTAGGTTATAGAAACTGGGGGTTCCCTTATTGGCTCAACTATATACTGTGCCCCAGCGTCAAGATTCAGCTGTGACCAGCCTGTCCACAGAAAGCAGTGCTTTCATCACTCCTTTGTCTCTATAGGTCATTGTAGAAAATGGAGAGCTGATCATGGGCATCCTGTGTAAGAAGTCTTTGGGCACCTCAGCTGGCTCCCTGGTCCACATCTCCTACCTGGAAATGGGCCATGATGTCACTCGCCTTTTTTATAGCAACATCCAGACAGTCATCAACAACTGGCTGTTGATTGAAGGTGAGCCTGGAATTGGCCTCCCAGTCTTGAAATAGTTGGCAGTTTCCCTGCTGTAGCTTCCCCAGAGGACTATCTGTTGAAATGCTGGGAGTGTTGTCATTGAATACACTGATGAGGTATGTGCTGTGGTGTTCGTATAATTGTATTTGAGGGCCACATGAGCTGGATCACTGCCTGATAAGAAACTCTGGCAGCCAGCACACAATAAGTAAGCAGAAGGCACTCTCCTCCACCAGTGTGGGAAGTGGTAGCTGCTGTTGTGTAAGGATCAGCATTGTGCTAATTCTGGCTAGGAATACCTGACTTTTGGAAAAGGGGGGAGTGTACGGTGACAGTCCATGTGACCCTCCCCCCCCAGCTTTGAGCTCACTCTTCCCTCCTCCAGGTCACACCATCGGAATTGGTGACTCCATTGCTGATGCCAAGACCTACCAGGATATCCAGAACACCATCAAGAAAGCAAAACAGGATGTAATAGAGGTATGAGCCATGGGGGAAGGATGACTGCAGAACTCTGCCTCAAGCAGGCCTTATTCTGGACTGGGATGTGTTTCTCCCACTGCAAGGAGAGATGTAAGAAAGAGTGGGTTTCACGTAAGAAAGAGTGCGTATTTGGGCCACGGGATGCTTGCATTGCAAGCCCTTTAGGGTGTGGGTTTTGCAGGTGATTGCTAGGGGTGAGGGAGAAATAGTATGTGGTAAAAATAAGATTTTCAAGGGACTGAGATCAAGAGCTGGTTGGACCAGGAAGGCATTAGAAGGGAAGACTTGGTTCATAGGCATCAATGATTGGGGCTAAATCTTGGTGGGACAGTGTTGAGAGGTCTGCTGTTCCTTCCCTTCCAGGTCATTGAGAAGGCTCACAACAATGAGCTGGAGCCCACCCCTGGCAACACCCTTCGGCAGACCTTTGAGAACCAGGTCAACAGGATCCTGAACGACGCCAGGGACAAGACTGGTTCTTCTGCCCAGAAGTCACTTTCAGAGTACAACAACTTCAAGTCCATGGTGGTGTCAGGGGCCAAAGGTTCTAAGATCAATATCTCCCAGGTAGGCCACATGCCTCCTTCCTGCACTTTCCATTTTGCTGCAGATCCCCAAGCTCCAGCCTCACCTTTACCATCTCCTCCTCAGGTCATTGCTGTGGTTGGTCAGCAGAACGTGGAAGGAAAGCGCATCCCTTTCGGCTTCAAACACCGGACACTGCCACACTTCATCAAAGACGACTATGGTCCTGAGAGTAGAGGTTTTGTAGAGAACTCGTACCTTGCCGGCCTCACTCCAACAGAGTTCTTCTTCCATGCCATGGGTGGCAGAGAGGGGCTGATCGACACAGCTGTCAAAACAGCTGAAACTGGTGAGTTGGAGGAGTGCAAGAGGAGACAAGGGGATTGAAAGACGGGGAGAAGGAAAATGCTGAGAACGTAAAGAGTCCTACTGAATCAGGCCAAAGATCCACCTAGTCTAGCTTTATGTATCTCATAGTATCCCCACTGATATCTTAGAGGAGTACTCGAGATAGGGGAGCACCTGTAAGATAGGCTACTTATAAAACCTGGGTTGCGTACATTCATCATGACTTAAAATCTTTGACTTTTCCTTCCATCAGTCTGTCCAAAGCCCCTTTTGAAAGCATCTAGGTCAGGTGACATCACCACATGCTAAAAAGAGTTCCACAGGCCATAGTCATGTATAAAAGCATGTTGTCGATTGGAATGAATTCTCATTGCTTTTGACATGTAAAATTCATGTGGGCTTAGGAAGGACAGAAAACTACAAGGCTTTGCCCCATCTCTTGCCCTCCTTCCACCAGGTTACATCCAGCGTCGACTGATCAAGTCTATGGAGTCGGTGATGGTGAAGTATGACGCCACTGTGCGTAACTCTATCAACCAGGTGGTCCAGCTGCGCTATGGTGAGGATGGGCTGGCAGGGGAGAGCGTGGAATTCCAGAACTTGGCCACGCTGAAGCCTTCCAACAAATCCTTTGAGAAGAAGTGAGTGTTAAATTTGCTGTTCACAGTGTTTCTATGCTTTACTTCAGTGGTGCTCAGTGTGTGGGTTGGGACTGTCCTACCTGTGAGATGGTAGGATCGACTATGTTGGAATCTGGCACGAAGCTTTTCTGGAAGTAACTCTCGTTGAACACAGTGGGACTTCTGAGTAGAAATGGAGGCGCTCTGGAGTCACAGTGATGTCACATCCCCATAAGTTTGATGGGAGTCCAGAGTGATTTTTAAGTTTGAAAAGGCATCCCTGGCTGAAATTCCCAAGTACCACTGCTTTACTTGGTGGCTACAAGTTGAAAACCACTCTCCGGAGGGAGGAAGCAGAGTGCAGGGCAGAGACCTGACCCTCATGATGCCTGTTGATGCAGCTGTGGGTGGCTTCAAAGTTACCACCTTGCCTTCCGTGGCTGTGCCAGGGCAGAGAAACAGACTTTACAGATTAGTAAAACTGCACAGAATGGGTATCCCCTGTTGATGAGATGCGCCTCTTCTGTTTGCCCAAAGGGGGCTGCAGTACTCCGTAGAGCACTGGTGGGGAACATTTTTGGAACAGCAATGTGCAGGGTGACCAGATGTCCAACCCAGAAAAAGAGGACAAGGTCCCCCAAAACTCCTGACATTCAGGCAAAATTCCTGACATGATAAAAAAGTAGGACAAATGTAGGACATGTTAAAATAAAAGCTAAAAACACTCATTGCTTTCCTGTACTTAATTTCAACACTATATTGTTGAAATGCCTTGTGGAGTATTTGCTGAGTTCCAGGTGCACGGGTTCAGGATCATTCAGGAAGCCTTGCACTAAAAAGTAGATCATTTTTAGCCTCGCTAAAATGAGGCTGAAAAAGAGGACAAACCCAGGAATTTCTGGTCATGGTCACCCTGACACAAATGCCAACTGATTGCACCAGTGCCCAGCATGGATGCCTGGAACTCCGGTCATGTGCCCTGAGCCTATTGGACATGCCTAGAGCTTTGGGTATGCACAGTGGGCACTCACCATAGAGTATTGCCTCATTTCCTTTTTTTATGCTATGGATATCTCTGATCACGATCCATGGGTTGACTTGAACATGGAGGCTTGTCCTGAAGGCTTCTTTGGATCTCTCCTTCAGGTTCAAATTTGACTACACCAATGAGCGTGCTCTGCGGCGCACCCTGCAGGAGGAGATGGTGAAGGACATCCTCAGCAATGCACACATTCAGAATGAACTGGAGAGGGAGTTTGAGAAGATGAAAGAGGATCGGGAGGTGCTGAGGGTCATCTTCCCCACAGGAGACAGCAAGGTGAGATTGGCCCCCACCTGCTCCTCCACTGCGAAGAGAACTTCAGGCACTGAGTTAGCTGAGGACCTGCAGTTAACGTGGGAAGTCCTCTTCCTGTGGCTTCTCATCTCCATTCATGTTTACAGTAGTACCTTGGTTTGTGAGCATAACTTGTTCTAGAAAATGCTTGTAATCCAAAACAGTTTTATATCAAACCAAATTTCCTGTAAGAAATCATGGAAACTTAGAGAATTTGTTCCATAACCCAAAAATATTCATAAAAAATTATTACAATCCCAAAATAATACCAAATAATAAAGAAAGTACAAAATATAAAGAGAAAAAAAACAAATTAACCTGCACTTGGGTAGCAGTCCTAAACATACTTTCCTGGGAGTCAGACCCATTTAGCACAATGAGGCTTACCTCTGAGAAGACATGGTTAGGATTGCACAGTTAGTTTCTCAGGCTGCAGTCTGCCCTCTTATACAGGAGTGAGCCCCACTGAATATAATAGGGCTTATAATAGAGTAGACATGCAAGGCTAGGTCTCTGGGGTTTTCTAACAGACATTCAGGATTCCCCCATCCCACATAAAAAGGAGCAATGCCCTCATCTGGCCTGTTTGCTCCTTCAGCTTCTCCTGAATTAGACCATACGTGGAGTGCGAGGAGTAAAAGGAAAGAAAAGGGGTGAGATAAAGAGCAGCAGCAGCATGGGAGTGATCTGTCTGATACTGCTTGCTGTCATACTCACTGTCACCTTTCCTGCTCTGCATAGGTGGTTCTTCCCTGCAACCTGCAGCGAATGATCTGGAACGCTCAGAAAATCTTTCACATCAACACACGCCTGCCCTCTGACCTGCATCCCATCAAAGTAGTAGAAGGTGAGTTTGGGATGGAAGGGATGGTTCTTAAGCATGTTTTTTAAAAGGCTGCCACTAGTTCTCTACTGGGCTGAGAGAACATCTTTTGGGAGATAGCTGAATGGAAGAAGGGGGTGTAGAACTGAAATGAAAAGGGGGAGGGTGTAATCAGGACAAATGGGCCTCTTTGCCCTTGAGATCTCAGGATGGTCTCCCCAAGTTTCTCTTCTCTGGATAGGCGTGAAGGAGCTGAGCAACAAGCTTGTGATCGTGAATGGGGATGACCCTCTGAGCAAACAGGCGCAGGAGAACGCCACGCTGCTCTTCAACATCCACCTGCGCTCCACGCTCTGCAGCCGGCGCATGATTGAAGAGTTCCGCCTGAGTGGAGAGGCCTTTGACTGGCTGCTGGGTGAAATTGAGTCCAAATTCAACCAGGCCATTGTGAGTTCTGATGCTGTCTTGTGGGGGGGATTGGTTGAGCAGAGCTTTTTAAAGAAGAAATGGAGGAGGTAACCCTAAGGGAGCTTATTTTTAAACTCTGTAATGATTTACTCAGAAAGTTTTAGTTGGATACCAATGTTGCTTCTCTTCCTCTTTCCATAAATTGCCTCGCAGGCTCACCCAGGTGAGATGGTGGGTGCTCTGGCTGCCCAGTCCCTGGGTGAGCCCGCCACACAGATGACCTTGAACACTTTCCACTACGCTGGTGTCTCAGCCAAAAACGTGACCCTGGGTGTGCCTCGACTGAAAGAGTTGATCAACATTTCCAAAAAGCCAAAGACCCCTTCGCTGACAGTCTTCCTGTTGGGGCAGTCTGCCCGTGATGCCGAGAGAGCCAAGGTAAGGGCTGTGACAGAGACATGGATACTCACAGGATTGCACTGACGTGGAAATCTGAATGCTAGTAAAGGGATGGGGTGCAAATGGTGACCCACATGCAAGTTTTCTGCATCCAGCTTCCCTCTTGTCTTCCCAGGACATTCTTTGCCGCCTGGAACACACTACCCTGCGCAAGGTGACGGCCAACACAGCCATCTACTATGACCCAAACCCACAGAACACAGTGGTGGCCGAGGATCAAGAGTGGGTGAACGTCTACTATGAGATGCCCGACTTTGATGTCACCCGGATCTCTCCCTGGCTCCTGCGAGTGGAGCTGGACCGCAAGCACATGACAGACCGCAAGCTCACCATGGAGCAGATCGCTGAGAAGATCAATGCCGGTGAGGCCTGGCCTCTCCACCCCTGTGGGGACCCTCTTCTGTTTGCAGTGGGATGTCCTGTTTGCCTTTTCATTGATTCACAGTACCTGCATCCATACCCATGTTTCCCCTTCATGCAGGTTTTGGGGATGATCTCAATTGCATTTTCAATGATGACAACGCTGAGAAATTGGTGTTGCGGATTCGGATCATGAACAGCGATAAGAACAAGATGCAAGAGGTGAGGGGTTGAGGGAAAGGGGGCTTTTGTAGTTGGCACAAACTGAACACATTCATGTGGTGGGCAGTCAAGGAACCCCATTGCTCTGGTGGAAGGGCATACACAAGAACTGTTCCTCAGTTACGTATATACTGGGGCTAACTCTACTTCCCCTTTCCTCTGTTGTGTAGGAGGAAGAGGTGGTGGACAAGATGGATGATGATGTCTTCCTGCGCTGCATTGAGTCAAACATGTTGACGGACATGACCCTTCAAGGCATTGAACAGATCAGCAAGGTGAGCCTGGCTGGCGTGTCCAGGAGTGCCCATCTGCTGCCACTGATGGTTGCCCTTTCGTCTCACAAAAACTGTGGCCAGATTGGAGCACCCTGTGCAGGCCCCCCTAAGCCTCTGTGCTTTTTGTCTCGCCCTCCCTTCAGGTGTACATGCACCTGCCCCAGACCGACAACAAGAAGAAAATCATAATAACAGAGGATGGGGAGTTCAAGGCCCTGCAGGAATGGATCCTAGAGACAGACGGTGTGAGCCTCATGCGGGTGCTGAGCGAGAAGGATGTGGATCCCGTGCGCACCACATCCAACGACATTGTGGAGATCTTCACGGTGGGTTCCTGGGAAGCATCTATGCTTGGGCTGGGTTTGCTCTTCTCCTTGGGTGGTGAATTGCCTTTCTTGAGTCCAGGCTGGATGGAGAAGGACTTGGAAGTAACCTCTGTAATAGTGGGCATGTATTAAGCTCTGCCAGTTAAAGGAGGTGGTTCTCTTCTGTGTAACTGATGGTTCTTTTTGCACAGGTGCTGGGCATTGAGGCTGTAAGGAAGGCCCTGGAGCGGGAGTTGTACCACGTCATCTCCTTTGACGGATCCTATGTGAATTACCGCCACCTGGCACTTCTGTGCGACACCATGACGTGTCGCGGACACTTGATGGCCATCACCAGGCACGGTGTCAACCGGCAGGACACAGGACCTCTTATGAAGTGCTCCTTTGAAGAGACGGTGAGTGAGGAGGGGAGCCAGGAGGAGGGGGCGCTGGGTATCCGGAAGACATTTGGGGAAGCAGCAAGCAACCTTTGACCCTGTCTTGCTCTTTGCTGCCCTTTCAGGTTGATGTGTTGATGGAAGCAGCTGCCCATGGCGAAAGTGACCCCATGAAAGGTGTCTCTGAGAACATCATGCTGGGCCAGCTGGCCCCTGCCGGCACTGGCTGCTTTGACCTTCTATTGGATGCCGAGAAGTGCAAATACGGCATGGAGATCCCCACCAACATCCCTGGGCTGGGCGTCGGGGGGCGTAAGTAGCTCCAATTTGTCTAATTGATGTGGGTGGCACAAGCAGTTAAGACGCTGTGCCTGTTAACCAGCAGGCCAGGGTTCGAGACCCGGGTTGGCCCCACAAGACTGGCTGATCTCCTGTCCTTAGCCTAGCTCTGCGGCGCCAGCTGGATCCAATCGTATTGGCTCTGCCTTTCCATTGGACTATTTCAGTGGCATGGAGAGGGGGGATTTGCTGCTTGGGTAACAGCCTATCCTCCATAACAATCCAACCCAGGCTTTTGTGCTTCGCATGCAGCGTATGCAGCGCTGAGCACGATACCATAGTCTTTCAAGACTGATGGAGGCCAGCTTTAGCAGCTGAGAGTCTGCCACTTTGAGAAGGGGGTGATGTCAGGGATGTCCTGCTTTCCAGAATCTTTCCCCACCATCCCCTGCCAGTTTTCCTGTTGTTCAACACATCTCTCTTCCCCACAGCTACCGGCATGTTCTTTGGCTCTGCACCCAGTCCCATGGGTGGAATGTCACCTGCCATGACGCCATGGAACCAGGGGGCCACACCAGCGTATGGAGCCTGGTCTCCCAGTGTTGGTATGTTTTGATGGAACTGGACTGGGAGGATGGGGAGAGCAATTGCCTCACGTAGCCTGCAATAAGCAGTTGTGTGTATGGAAGGGATGGTGTATATCAGGGAGGCTTTTCCACACAGTCAGCTTTGTGTGTGTGTTCACTTATTGACAATTTTGTGAAATGTTTGGGTTTAAAGGACAGATTTCCACTCTTCTGCTCTGCATCTTTTAACCTTGCAGTAGCAAAGGGTACTTGGCCCTCCTGGAGTTTGTCAGCCGGTGTTATGTATGAACAGGTCCTCTTTACATAGCAGCGTTCATGACCCCCTTGGGTCATCACAAATGACCCAAAGCATCCCTCCAATAGGAGTCTCCAAGTGGGACTCGTTCTTCTAATTTCTGCGAGCAGCAGGGAGGGAAAACCCACAGTGATTTTTATTCTGGTTGTAGCTTGGTTCCTCAAGTCAGGTGACCTCACATCAGAATTGTCATATCTGAGCTATCCAGCCATGGAAATTCAGCTGATGTGGTTGGAGGTCCACCTTATAGGATGGTTTCTCACATCTTCCTTTATTTACATTTATGCAGGAAGTGGAATGACTCCAGGTGCAGCAGGGTTTTCTCCCAGTGCTGCCTCGGATGCCAGTGGTTTCAGTCCAGGCTATTCTCCAGCCTGGTCACCCACCCCAGGCTCTCCCGGATCTCCAGGACCTTCCAGCCCATACATCCCCTCACCAGGTCAGTAGTGATGTCATTATGGTGCTCACTCCCTTGGGTGTCCAAAATCTGAGGAGGATTGTCCATTAATGGCTGTTCCTTTTCCACTCCTCTAGGTGGAGCCATGTCTCCCAGCTATTCTCCAACATCTCCAGCTTACGAACCCCGCTCTCCTGGAGCATATACACCGCAAAGCCCCAGCTACAGCCCCACGTCTCCTTCATACAGCCCAACATCCCCCTCTTACTCTCCCACTAGTCCAAACTACAGCCCAACCAGTCCCAGTTACAGCCCCACATCTCCTAGCTACTCTCCAACCAGTCCCAGCTATAGCCCCACATCACCTAGCTACAGCCCAACTAGCCCCAGCTACAGCCCAACATCACCTAGTTATTCTCCGACTAGCCCCAGCTACAGCCCCACATCGCCCAGCTATAGCCCCACCAGTCCTAGTTATAGTCCCACATCACCAAGCTATAGCCCCACCAGCCCTAGCTACAGCCCCACATCACCTAGCTATAGCCCTACCAGTCCTAGCTATAGCCCAACATCACCCAGCTATAGTCCCACCAGCCATAGCTACAGCCCCACTAGCCCCAACTACAGTCCAACTTCTCCAAATTATACCCCAACTTCTCCCAGCTACAGCCCAACATCTCCGAGCTACAGTCCAACATCTCCGAACTACACACCAACTTCCCCTAATTATAGCCCAACCTCTCCTAGTTATTCTCCTACAAGCCCATCCTACAGTCCCACTTCACCAAGCTACTCTCCCTCCAGTCCTCGCTATACCCCACAGTCACCAACTTATACTCCTTCATCGCCTAGCTACAGCCCCAGTTCCCCCAGCTACAGCCCAACCAGTCCCAAGTACACCCCAACCAGCCCATCCTACAGTCCCAGCTCTCCAGAATACACCCCGACGAGCCCCAAGTACAGCCCGACAAGCCCCAAATACAGCCCAACGAGCCCCAAGTACAGCCCGACTTCGCCTACATACAGCCCCACTACACCCAAATACAGCCCAACCAGCCCCACCTACTCGCCAACATCTCCTGTCTACACCCCAACGTCGCCAAAGTACAGCCCCACCAGTCCCACTTACTCGCCAACATCTCCCAAGTACAGCCCAACTTCGCCCACCTATTCACCGACCTCCCCAAAAGGTTCCACATACTCCCCAACCTCCCCTGGCTACAGCCCCACTTCCCCGACCTACAGTCTCACCAGTCCAGCCATCAGTCCAGATGACAGCGATGAAGATAACTGAAAGTAGACATGGCTGGAGACCTGTGGGGGCCTGATCTTCTTTGATTTGATGAAACATCAGAACCTCCCGTGAGATGGACTGAAAATTTCTGATGATTCTTGCCATCTTCCCAGTCTCAAGAAATTCCAAGGCGCTCTGGAAATCTGTGGTGTAGAAGGAAATCTTGTGAAACTGATCCTCACCTCCCCCCTTTCCCCTCCCCCCGGAGAAGGTTTTGGTCTCTGCTTTTAGCCACTTTTGGCATTTTTATCTTTCAGTAAATAACTTGTAAATAATCAGACTACCTAGTGAAACAGCTAATGTGAATTCTCTGGGGTGATCTCACTGGCAGCCTGCAGTGGTGGGGTTGCAGACCCCAGATTCCTCCTCTCTTGCAACTGTGGTAGAGAAAACAAACCTGGCAGGTCAGCCAGTTGAGTGCTCTGGCGATTTCCAGCTTCAAGTGCATTGCAATTCTCTCCACATCTGTCGGCAATTATTTATGTTGAAATGTTAGAAATGCTTCTTAGGTCCGTTCTGGGTTCTCTTCTTATGATTTTGCTCTGAGAATCCCTGCTCTCAAGAGAAGCTGTTTTAACGCTTAACCTTATGTCAAGTTGGTGCTTGTTTTCCTTTGTAGCATGTTTAAAAAGTTCAGAATTGTTCCCTGGTTTGGCTGCTTTCAAGGGGGGGGGCAGCCTGGCCAGACATTACTTTCAGTTCTGCTTTGTGCTGAGGGAGGGGGCAGCGTGGCAGCACTCTTGCAAGAAGTGTCGGCCAAGGAGAGGGGCCGGCCTGATCGGGAAAGAAAATGACATTTTGTTGGGTGGTTGAAATTCTTGCTTTTCTGCAAACTCAAAACTGTATCTTTTGGGGATTAAAAAAAGAATAAAAATTTTTTTACTAACTTTTGAACTTGCGTACGTCAACTGCAGAATTTAGAAACTATTAAGGCATGTGTCGTTCCGTTGTGTTTCCTGGAAAAGCCCTTTCAGCTTCTACCACCGCTGCAGAGATGAGCACAGCCTTGTGCAGGTGGCCAGAGGTTGGGTCCGCCTTGGAGAAAAAGGGACCTTTTCTGTGAGGTGGGAATGCTGCGGGGGATTGACACCACTGAGTCCATGACCACACAAAAATGGGGCTCTCTGGCTGCTTTTCTCTTGTCTTAAATAAGGCACAACCAGGATCCCCAACCAGAGCCAAGATCTCACATCCTCTAGTCAGAGTTCCTTGCACAGCCCTGCTCTCTCCTATCAACATGTTGCACTTAGCATTGCAGCCTTAAGGACTGTTTGGTCTTCTGATGGCCAAGAGAGGTCCTCTAGGGCCTGGGTTCTGCTTTCAACATCTATTTCTGTGCTGGTGCTCGAAGCTTTTGGAGAGCTTCCACAGCCTGGCTCGGCGCAATTCCTATTTTAAGGCGCATTCCTCAGATCAGCTGAGGTCGCCAACAATGGCTCACTCGTGATCAGACCAGCGTTCTAAGAGGAAGTGTGTGGCGTGCGTTCCGTACTCATCGGAAGCCGCCTCTAACTGAGTCAGACCCTTCATTCAGCTCCTTTTGAACTATCTCAGCTGGCTCTTCAGGAGTGCAGAGCAGGGTCTTCTCCGGTCCCACCTGATGGGCCGAACCTGGGACTTCCTACTGGTGAAACAGCCGTTCTGTTCCCTTGTGCTGTTGGATCTTGGGCTGCTCCCACTATATTGGACAGCCCAAGGTTGACCAGGGGATCCAGGTGAAGAAGGGTCCTCGAGGTATCACGGACACTTTAGTTCCTCTGGCAAAAAAAGGAAGTGGAATGAAGGAACCGATGTCTGTGCCATCAAAGAAAGCAGATGCTGTGCTCCAGGAGGATCCTCAGGCGGGGAGTGGGTGAAAAGATCTTTCCACTCCCACGCTGACTTGAAATGTGTCTAGGAGGGTCTGGTCAAGTTCTGCCCTTCCCTGTACAGACTGAATTGATTTTAAAATATTTCCACCCCACTTTTCTGGCCTCACAGCTAACCAAATAGCATCACAGAACAAGAGAAAACAAAATGCAATCTTAAAAAAAGCAGTCCTCCGTCAGTCTTGAAAGACTATGGTATCGTGCTCGGCGCTGCATACGCTGCATGCAAAGCACGAAAGCCTGGGTTAGATTGTTATGGAGGATAGGCTGTTACCCAAGCAGCAAATCCCCCCTCTCCACGCCACTGAATTAGTCCAGTGGAAAGGCAGAGCCAATACGATTGGATCCAGCTGGTGTCGCAGAGCCGGGCTAAGGACAGGAGCTCACCTGTCTTGTGGGGCCGACCCGGGTCTCGAACCCTGGCCTGCTGGTTAACAGCGTCTTAGCCGCTTGTGCCACCCACAGCTCAAAATGCAATCTTGGGTCTAGATAAAAGCCTTGACTTGCATATAAGGGGTGTCCACACTTTCTGTGTCAACCAAGCCGGCTGAGGGTTCTATCCCCATGTGTCTCTGGGGCAGAGGAGGCTGAGGGTTCTATCCCCATGTGTCTCTGGGGCAGAGGAGGCTGAGGGTTCTATTCCCATGTGTCTCTGGGGCAGAGGAGGCTGAGGGTTCTATCCCCATGTGTCTCTGGGGCAGAGGAGGCTGAGGGTTCTATTCCCATGTGTCTCTGGGGCAGAGGAGGCTGAGGGTTCTATCCCCATGTGTCTCTGGGGCAGAGGAGGCTGAGGGTTCTATCCCCATGTGTCTCTGGGGCAGAGGAGGCTGAGGGTTCTATCCCCATGTGTCTCTGGGGCAGAGGAGGCTGAGGGTTCTATTCCCATGTGTCTCTGGGGCAGAGGAGGCTGAGGGTTCTATTCCCATGTGTCTCTGGGGCAGAGGAGGCTGAGGGTTCTATCCCCATGTGTCTCTGGGGCAGAGGAGGCTGAGGGTACTATTCCCATGTGTCTCTGGGGCAGAGGAGGCTGAGGGTTCTATTCCCATGTGTCTAACTGACTCTGGGACAGATAACAGGCCAGGCTGAGAAGAGGCTGGGGGGCAACTGAGCTGGAAATGGGGTGGTTTTTATAAACTGATGAATATTGTTAGATTGTATCTCTGCAGCAACAACAGCAGGCCGTTACTGGTTAAATCATAAACATCTTCAGTACTGGTCTTAGTTCTGGAAAGCCTACTCGGAAGCAGAAGCTGGAAGGCAAAAGTCTCCCCCACCCCCACCTCCACACACGTATACTCAGCCCCCTATTTGCTACACCACAGGGTAGATTGCTTTTGTACGTGGAAGTTCTAATCATGAATAACCCGATAGCAGGGGACGATCCTCTTCTCCTCTGTGGATTTAATTCCTTTTGAAAGCTGCTCTCCATTGCATCTGGTGACAGTGGATTCTGCTAGTAAATTGTCCAGTAAATTAAATAAAATGTAAATTGAATCTAGTAAATTAAATAAATTTGTGTTGCATCATCCTAGGGTCAAGCAATAATCCCCAGTAGGGACCTATAAATGCAGCTTACTCCTAAGTAGATGCAGACTTTTAAAATGAAGGGGCTTCAAAGCCTTTGAAGCAGGATCTGTGAATGGAGCCTCCACAAGTCAGGGCAGTCTACCTCTGCTGATAGACCCCCGGGGAGGACTTTCCAGGAAGAGAAAGGTGTTTGGAAGAATACATATGCTTGGCCTGATCCAGCTGCAATGGCCAACCTCACTGGTCCATGACAAAAAATGTAGGACATCCCAGAAAAATGCAGGACATGATAAAATAAAAGCCCACACTTTGCTTTTGTTTGGTTAATTTAAACATTCTATTCTTTATTCTTCAAAGTAAACCTATGGGAAATACAAGCTGGAATGATCCCTGTAGGGGACAAAATAGCAGGTTGCAGGGAAAAGAACCCCTTTGCGCTGGCCGGGAATACGAACCCGGGTCAACTGCTTGGAAGGCAGCTATGCTCACCACTATACCACCAATGCAACTGGAACCAGGGCTAGCAGCACCACCAGAGGTTGGCATCTCTGCTACTCTTGCACCACTTTCCAGAGTCCAATCCTATGCATGCATGGTTTGGGGTGCAATCCTAAAAAAAAATTCCCAGGAGTAAGCCTCATTGAACACAATGGGACTTAATTCAGACAGCACAATCCTAAGCATATCTACTCGGAAGTAAGTCCCATGAGCTTGTGCCAAGGTATGTATGGATAGGATAGCAGCCACAGTGTCCAATCCTATGCATGTGTAGGTCCCATTAGAGCAAGGTGACCAGATGTTATAACAGAAAAAGAGGATTAGGGCCTCCAAAATGTAGGATACCCCAGAAAAATGTAGGACATGAACAAGTAAAAGCTAAACACACACACACACACACACAGGGTGATTGAAAAGTAACTCTCTATTTTAAAATACATATAAATTACAGTATAGGGAGTGACTTTTCAATCACTGTAGATAGATAGATAGATAGATAGATAGATAGATAGATAGATAGATAGATAGATAGATAATTCATGTGCTTGATTTAAACACTGAATTATTTATTATTTAATTTAAAACAATTATTAAAAACAATTACATCTAATTTATGAATTACAAGAAGTCCACATACCACTTGCTCATAGGGAAAAGGAGGACAATGAAGATTTTTTTTTCCAGGTCACAAAGCTAAAAAAGAGGACAAAGTCCTGGAAAAAAGAGAACATCAGATCACCTTCCACTAGAGTCAATGGGGCTTACTCTCTAGTAAGTGTGTATAGGATTGGGTTGAGGCAGGGGGGGCGTTGCTGGAGTGATGCTTCCCCCACCCCAGGGGGCTGGAGAAGAGCCCAGCTCCTGTCACAGCTCCACCCAGCAGATGTGGTCAACCTTGCAGGGGTGGCGTTCCTTTCCCTCCACCTTTCCCTCCTGAGTTCCGGCAGAATGGTCCTACCCGGGGTAGCGTGGCCGAGCGGTCTAAGGCGCTGGATTTAGGCTCCAGTCTCTCTGGGGACGTGGGTTCGAATCCCACCGCTGCCAGCTGGGTGCTTTTCTGCCCCACTGCCACGTTTTGCCCTATGGGGCTGGGGAAGTGCTTGTGCACATGTAGGGCTTGCAGGGCGCTCTGATACAACCGCGTTGGTGGTATAGTGGTGAGCATAGCTGCCTTCCAAGCAGTTGACCCGGGTTCGATTCCCGGCCAACGCAGTACCCTTTTTAAAATCCCGGACTAGGTTGGATCTCCCCGGACAACTGCAAAGATGCGGTGGCGTAGCGGTGGGGGGACAAAGCAATAGGTTTTGGGTGCATTTTTTTTTGGGCAAAACACAAAATCTATTTAAATATATGGGGTGGCGTAGCTAGAGGGGGGGGGGTCAAAGCCCTGATTTTTTTGCAAGGCACTTAATAGGGTAGTGTATCTAGAAAGGGGGGGGGGCAAAGCACTAGGGTGGCATAGCTGGAGGGGGCAAAGCCCTAGGTTTTGCAAATAGGATGGCATAGCTGGAGGGGGCAAAGCCCTAGGTTTTGCAAATAGGATGGCATAGCTAGAGGGGGGCAAAGCAATAAGTTCTGCACTATATAGAGTGGCGTAGCTAGGGGGGGCAAAGCCCTGATTTTTTTTGCAATGCACTCAATAGAGTGGCGTAGCTGGAGGGGGGTCGCAGCAGTCGCTCGTAGAGGGAATCTCCCCCCTTCGGAGCGGATGGAACGTTGGGGAGCTGAACGTTCCATGGATGGAACGTTGAGTATCCGCGGATAGAACGTTGGGGGATGAAGGTTCTGATGCGGTGGCGTAGCTAAGGGGGGGGCGCGGCTGTCCCTTTGGGAGGGAGTCTCGCCCCTTCGGAGCCATTCCAGGCAGTCTGCGGCTCCGTTCTGCTCCCCCCTGCCTGGAATGGCTCCGAAGGGGCGAGACTCCCTCCCAAAGGGACAGCCGCGCCCCCCTCTAGCTACGCCACCGGCCCCAGGTAGACTGCTCCTGATGGGGGAGGCTCGTGGGTCTGCCAGGCTTCCCTCCCCTCCCCGCCGCCTGCGCTGCTCCTCCGGCGGGCGTTTCCTGTCCGGGCTGCTGCTGGCCTCGCCTCTCTCTCTCCCTCCCGGCCGCCCGCCCGCCTCCTGCCTCGCCCGGAGGCTCCCCCGTCCAGTGCTCCGCCGCCCGCCCTGCCGCCTGCCCGGCCATGGGGAGGCGCCGCCGGCCCCGGGAGCCGCCCGCCCGGTCGCTGCTGCTGCTGCTTCTGGCGCTGGCCTCGGGGGCTGCGCTGCTCCTCGCCTCGCTCAGCCTCCTGCTGGCAGCAAGACCCATCCGGACAGAAGGGGCTCCCCCGGGGGAGGAGGAGGAGAGGCACCCGCAGGTGAGGGTCCCCCTCCGGCTACTCCTTACCCCCCCCCAGCTACGCCACTCTAGTGCTTTGCCCCCCTCTAGCTACACCACCCTCTTCAGTGCCTTGCAAAAAATCAGGGCTTTGACCCCCCTCTAGCTACGCCACTCTATATAGTGCAGAACCTACTGCTTTGCCCCCCTCCAGCTACGCCACCCTAATTAGTTCCTTACAAAACTTATGGCTTTGCCCCCCCAGCTACGCCACCCTATTAAGTTCTTTGCAAAAATCAGGGCTTTGTCCCCTCCAGCTAAGCCACTCTATTTAGTGCTGAACTTATTGCTTTGCCCCCCTCTAGTTATGCCACCCTGTTTAGTACTTTGCAAAACCTAGGTCTTTCCCCCCCCCTTGCCCCCAAAGCCTTGCCAAAAATCAGGGCTTTGATCCCCCTCCAGCTATGCCACTCTGTTTAGTACTTTGCAAAACCTAGGGCTTTGCCTCCCCTCCAGCTGTACCACTCTAGTGCTTTGCTCCCCCTTCAGCTACACCACCCTATTCAGTGCATTGCAAAAAAATCAGGGCTTTGACCCCCCCTTTAGGTACGCCACACTATATAGTGCAGAACCTATTGCTTTGTCCCCCTCCAGCTACGCCACTCTATTAAGTGCCTTACAAAACATATTTGTCGGTGGTTTCCCCCCCCCCAGCTACACCATCCTATTAAGTGCTTTGTAAAAAATCATGACTTTGCCCCATATCTAGCTATGCCACCTTACTCAGTTCTTTGCTAGAATTAGGCTTTGCCCCTCCAGCTGCGCCACTCCATTTAGTTCTGTGCA
Organism: Cryptoblepharus egeriae; assembly: GCA_030015325.1. Taxonomy (NCBI): domain Eukaryota; kingdom Metazoa; phylum Chordata; class Lepidosauria; order Squamata; family Scincidae; genus Cryptoblepharus; species Cryptoblepharus egeriae. Next base: position 107,129,143 of record JAREYC010000004.1, on the reverse strand, counting down.
GAACTTGTTGTTTTGCCCCCCCCCCCCCCAGCTAAGCTACTCCATTTAGTACTTTGCAGAACTTGCTTGTCCCGCAGGGCAGCAGCGCTCCTGGCCAGGAACTCCATAGGGGAGGTTCTGCCTACCCTCCCCCACAGTGCCTGCACCCACCCACACCCCCACCTGGGCACCCACAGGTGGACTCCAGCAGTATGGGCACCATTCCACCAGCTGCATCGCACACCCCATACCATCTGCAGTGCCAAGGGGAGCCTGGCAGCACCTTCATGGCCTTGTAAAAGGAGGATCACAGCCAGGGAATCACATGCAGGACTCAGCCTAGGCTTGGGTGCAAGGGTTGGAGGGGGGAATGGCCTCAAATGCAACAGGGACCCCCCAGGCTGTGCCAGGCTGTCTCACTGCAGCGTGCAAGGGGATGCTCTCCCTACCCCTTGGCATTTTGATCCCCTATGACTCCAAGCTGGAGGGCTGCTTGCCCCACTATAATGTTCCCTGCAAAACTGAGTGCTTTGCACCCCCTTTAGCTATGCCACTGCCCCCCCCCCCCGGCACAACCTGAAGCCCACCTCCCTGGAGCATCTGTGCATACCCAGTAAACAACCTCCAACTGCTGCGCACTGGCTGCCAAACCCGGCCATGGCACCCTTGGCGTGCACAGACACCCACACAGCCAGCCCTGCCAAACCTCACTGACTCCTCTGGGGCCACTGTGGGAAACAGACCAGTGCTCATTATGGGATCTGGAATGGGCAGGATGCTTCCTCCGAAGACTTTAAATAAACAGGGAGGCCAGCTTGGATTTCCGGCACTGCACGACGGACAGAAATCCAGCAGGTGCAGCTGCAGCGGGGAAGGCTTTGTCGGTGGAATTTCTGCCTGGCACTGGAACCGCCTTGCCGGAATGAAAAGGTGCAATCCAGGCATTATAGGTGGAAAAGAAAACCAGAATATTTTTACCACCTACCTTCTAAGGCAATGATTTTCAACCCATGTGCCGTGGCACGTTGGTGTGCCGTGAACGGTTTGCAGGTGTGTCATAGACGTTTTGGGGATCATTAGGGCCAATGGGTGTGTGAGCCCCTATTACCTGTATGGTGTGCCTTGTAAAAAAGCAGATGATGTGCTCATCAATCAATCAATCAATCAATCAATCAATCAAACAAACAGTCAGACAAACAAACAATCAATTTATATACCGCATTCCAAGAAAGTTCACAAAGGTTGAAAATCACTTCTATAAGGTCTGAAAGCAGAATTGTCCCCAAATCTGTTCCTCTTCCAAAAAAACCCCTTTGATGTCCAATTAACTCAGAATGATCTTCTGTCCTCTTTTTCCAGAACATGTCCTCTTTTTTAGTCTTGTGTCCTTAAAAAAAATCTCAATTGTCCTCCTTTTCTTTGTGAGCAGGCGGCATGCAGCCTTCTTGGAATTAATACATTATATGCTAAATTAAATAACAGGTAATGTGTTTAAATTGAGTAGATGAATGCAATATAGTTCAGTATTTTTAGCTTTTATTTTGTTGTGCCCTACATTTTCCGGGGGTGTCCTACATTTTGGACACACGTTTTGGGTGTGTGGTCACCTACATCTGGTGACCCTGATTTAGATCCAGCTTGGCTGTTCCATGTGGGGGTCTGGCAAGTGGCCCAAATTTCCCCCTAATGTGGGTCTCCTTTACACAGGGCCACCCAAGTAACTTTCTGACCTGAAACTCGAACTCAGATCCAGTTGGCCGACCACACCAGTGGTTCCCAGCAACATCAGAAATGTGCTTTTATTGGAGTGGACACTTGCCCAGAGCCCCCTTGGAGGCATTTCGGCCTTCGGGGTGGGTGGGGGGCAAGCACCAGGGCAGTGTGTGGTGCTCGGAGGTAATGGGGGAGCCCTATGGCGATCCTTTCCCACCCCTGGCGACCCTCACACCCAACAGCTGGGCTGGCCTTGGAGGCCCATCTGCGGTGACTTTCTGAACTTCCCCTCCTGAGTCCTTGGCAAGGAAAAAGAGAGCGATTGCAGCTGCTCAACGTGGACGAGACCCAACAGGAGCTCATGGCGGAGGAAGGACTCCATCCTCATCGCAGGGATGGGCCCTCCAACATGCTTCCCTCAAAGGGCAGCGCGTTTCATGCTCAGCCATGAAACACATTTCATGCTCATGTAATTCCGGAGTATTGTGTATGGCTATCTCTGAGCATGTACAGAGTGATTACTCCACATTGGTGGAGTAGCTAGAGGGGGATGGCGCAGTCAGTTTTTGGGGGGCCTCAACCTTTCGGAGCCATTCCAGGTGGGAGAAGCAGAACGGAGGGTTGAGGCCCTCCCAAATGAGTTGGGGGCCCCAAAAAACTGACTGCGCCACCCCCTCTAGCTATGCCACCCACATATAATATCAGGGGTCAGACGCCTTGGGGTCAGATGCCTTGAGGTCAGTTCTAGGGTCACTCAGATCACCTTGAGCCCCAATATTTTTTGGCTCGGGACGAGTCACATGTAATAACAGCTGTCAAGTGCTTTGGAAACAGAAAAAGAATCGGTGTTCTGGATATGGAGAGAGATTGGAAAATCAGTTTTAAAAGGCACTTGCAGGCCAGTGGGGCGGATGTTGCCGGATTTGTTTGCTGTGTCTCCTTAGTAACTCCCTGATCCCGAACGTCCCCCTCCTTTCCACTCCACATCGCTGAACTCCCCCCAGGTACAAAGCCCTAAATCAGCCCTGAAAAACTAGATCACGAACATGGGAATTATTTGAATTAAACTTCTGAGAACGTGATTGCTGCGATCCAAAGTTCTCAGGATCCAGGAGTGTTGATGATGTGGAACTTTCTTGCCCCCCCTTTAAAAGGAGGTGAACAGATAGGGTTGCCATATATCCCGGAAAACCAGGACAGTCCCAGTTTGGGGGGATTGCATTCACATACTGGCAAGAAGAAAATTATGGCATTATGAGAACTACGTGCTCCCTATGAACGGAGCACGACCACGGACGGATCCCATGTATGGTACCCGAGCAGAACTAGCTTTGGGACAGATAGGACTTTTTTTTTCCACCTTCCGGGATTGAAAATCTGTTCCTTGAAGCAGCACCACAACTTCATGTGATGGTGTGGGACGGCCGACGCATGCTCTGCCCCACTCCTGGAGGTGAAAGGCCGGTGCACGGGCATGTGCCAACCTCCTACCACCACCACAGGAAGTTATGCCAGCTGAATTACGCCAGCCTAAATTGGTTAGGATTGCACCCTATAAGTAAAAAAAAATCATGTAAATGGTTTTTAATGTAATATAAGTAATATAGTGTTTAAATTTCAACAATATACCGTATTTACTTGAATTGAATGCGCCATCGAATCTAATGCGCACCCCATCTTATAATCAAAATACTGCATTTACTCAAATCTAAGTAACCATCGAATCCAATCCGCACTCTGATTTTGGAGACTGAATTCGGCTGAAAAAGGCGAGCCTTCGATTTGAGTAAATACAGTAAATGAGTGTTTTTAGCTTTTACTTTGTCACGTCCTACATTTTCCTTGGATGTCCTACATTTTTGGGTCCTTGTCCTCTTTTTGCGGTTATGACATCTGATCACAGCAAGCCGATTCCTGGTATTGCATGTGGGGATGTGGTGGGTGTTGGCTCGGATGACTTCCTCGATGGAAAGACGCGGCTCTCTCTCTCGGGTGGAGCAGACCTCGATTCAACAGCTGAGCCGCAACCTAATTCCAGGAGAGGAACTTATTTCGAAGAAACCTCTTTACCGCCCTTCTTGTATCTCTGGGTTTGGGGTTGTGATGTGATCTGGTCCCTTTTCTTTTTTGTCCCCCCAGGAGATCCTGTCTGCAGATGGTGTGGACGAACCGGACCCGGTATGTGGATTGGCTTCTGAGCCGCCGGTCAGGCAGAGGGCTCTGATCCAGGCAGATCTTCCGAGTGCTTGAGAGGTGTATGCTTACCCATGTCCTTGTCTTCATACTTTTTGGGAGGGTGACGCCTGGAGTACGCGCATGGGGTGATCTAGATGAGGTGCGAGTGAGGGTCTGTCTTTGAGATCAGGACTTAGTTCACAGGGTGACCAGATGCCCAAACCTCAAAAGCAAGGCAAGGTCTTGGATTCCTTTCAGCATGGCCTTTCTGACAGACAATGGCCTATTTGCCTACTCATGAGTAAAGCCGTGATATTGGGCACTTTCACTTTCCCATAGAGCTCAATGCATATTTTTTATCTTTAGTGTTTTGGCTATAACCTTTGATAGGAAGGAGATATTTCTAAACGGATTTTTGCACTGGATTCCACTCTTCAATACGAATCCAATGACATATGACATGATGGGGTACTGCACACCATTGCAAAGTTCCAAAATGGAGGACAATAAAGCCCTTTTGGAGGACACCCGGACAGGAGACTAAAAAAGAGGATAAATCCTGAAATTTATGGTCATATGATCACTGTTACTTGTGGGCTGTGGGTGGCACAAGTGGCTAAGACACTGTGCCTGTTAACCAGCAGGCCAGGGTTCAAGACCCGGGTCGGCCCCACAAGACAGGGTGAGCTCCTGTCCTTAGCCCAGCTCTGCGACGCCAGCTGGATCCAATCGTATTGGCTCTGCCTTTCCACTGGACTAATTCAGTGGCGTGGAGAGGGGGATCTGCTGCTTGGGGAACAGCCTATCGTCCATAACAATCCAACCCAGGCTTTCGTGCTTTGCATGCAGCGTATGCGGCGCTGAGCACGATACCATAGTCTTCCAAGACTGACGGAGGCCTAAGCAGTTCAGGACTCTCAACAGAGTTGCACCTTGGCCTCAGGTAGATGGCATCAGAAGCGTCACCCCTGTTTTCTTTTTGTAGTTGAAAGTAAGAACAACCGAACTGGTTTATCTGATCAGATTTAATTAATCAGTTTAATCTGAGCTGATCAATTAAATCAGTTAAATCTGATCTAATCAGTTAAACCAGCATATGATTAAAGCAATGGTTTGGAAGAAACTCATCTTTTATCTTTGTCATGTTGTAACCGTTTGAAGAAAAGTAATTGCATGTCCCTTGCATACTCCCTCTGTGACTGCCTGCTCCACCCCCTCTAGTTATGCCACCAGTGTTATCTCTTCGTATGGTCAAAGTACCACCAGAATAGGGGTGGCATATGTCCCCCCCCATAAAAAGGGACAATCCCGATTTTGGGAATTGTGATCACTTACAGACAAATGGGACAGAGGGTCCTGGCCTGATTTTATGGAAGAGAATTATGGCAACCCTAAACTGGAAGAAAGTGGTGATGAGGTCATCGCTAGACTGGGAGTCTGGGTCATCCAGACTGGGAAACCAGGCAGGACACCAGTCAGAGGCTGAAGGCAGCTGGGAGAGCTGTTTGAAGCATTCAGCGCTTCTGAAAGCTGCATGAGTTGAATTGCAGCCTGGTTGTGCAGTTGTTGCAGATATAGGAGATTAATAAATTAATCTCCTAAAATAATATATTAAATTAATTAAAAATAATAAATAAATGAATTAAAGTGTCAGCTTCTGTTTGCTGTTGGATCTGGGTGTTTTTTGCCCTTCTCTGCAGATTGCAGTTGTGTTTCTTGGCCGAGGGATCCTGCCAGGGTCTACCATAGTGTGGCTGGTTGGATCTGCCAGGCAGGGCGAGGCTGGTGGGTTGATCTTCCTGTTTGGGGCTTGGGTTTGAATCCGCAGATCCTGGCACTAAACTTGTGGCTTGGGTGAGCTGACTTTTTTCCCCCACAGTGGCAGCTTTTGCATCGCTTGCCTTCCACCAAAAATCCATAACATATTGTTGCCAGCAAATTGCATTCCAGCCTTTCCTATATCATATAGTCTTTAAAGGGGAAAAAAAAACCTGATTTGGCATAATTTTTAAAATTTAATTGCAGGCCAGTACGAACTGGAAAAGGGCCCCATGAAGCACCCACAAAGTACCGTCCCTTTTAATTAAAAGTTTTGTTCTTGCAGCATTTGTCCATTGTTGTCTATTTTTGCCTTTCCCCAGGCTTTATATAGTAGTATTGAATATTTGTATAATTATTTGAATTGCAAACCACTTTGGATGCTTGTCCTGGATATAAAGCAGATATAAAACTATCCGTCCGTCTGTCTGTACCATTTTTCAACTTAAAAAAAAACTATTATTACAAATAGAAATAAATATACAGTAGCCATATTACTGAAGGGCTGATTCTTGAATAGCCTTTTAATATTTTTATTCCTTTATTGCAAAAAAAAAAAAAATAAATGCAATTTTCTGTAGAAAACAAGGGGGAAACAAGAGGAAACAAGTCATTCAAGGCTGTCCCCTACAGGAAACAGGGACTAATTAATTACATGCAATTAAAGAAAAATTCATTTTTAATTCCTCCCCTTGCAGGCATGCCAAACAGGAAGCAATAAAAATGATAGAAGCTGCAATGAGTAAATTTCTAGTTTAATAGTAGTAGTAATAATTTATTGTCATTGGATAAACATACAACGAAATTCATAAGACATCTAGAGACCGGCCCTGACAAACCCCCCTACCCACCCCAAAACCCTCCTTAAAAACACAAGCATCTGCACAGCACACCAAGTAATACTGTTCAACTGTTCAGTCATGATGGTCCTTAAAATTACTATTAAGTGCAGATATAGCTTTAGGGTAAAAACTATTCATAAAGCGCGTGGTCCGAGATTTAAATCTTCTATATCTTCTCCCGGAAGGCAACAGTTCAAAAAAATTGTGAGCAGAATAGGAAGAATCACGGAGAACGTTTTGTAACTTCTTCAAACAAAGAGATTCGAAAATTTATTTATTTTAAAAATAATAATTCGAAAATTCAAAATTAATTTTAAAAATTAATATCCCGCCTTTCTCGGGCAAATTAGCCCGACTCAAGGCGGCTGCCATAAAACATAATTAAAAACATCCAGGGTTGGTGGCTGGAGCCCAATAACGCTCTGTGCGGTTTTGATGACCCTCCGTAGAGTTTTTTTTAATTCCCAACAGAGCTGCTCCTATTCCATACCAAAATCCCATATGTAAGGACACTCTCAATGGTGCTGCGGTAATAGGGCAGAAGTAGACGCTGAAATTCATCTTCCTGAGCATCCTCAGGAAGTACAGCCTCTTCTGTGCCTTCTTTACCAGCGTCTTCGTATTTGTATTCCATGTGAGGTCTGCTGAAATGCAGGGGAATATTTATTTAATATTATTTATTAAATTATTATAAATATTACTAATAATATTTAGTTAATATTCCTAGGGATGCAGTTCAAATGTAACATTATAGAAGAGTCTTGGCCCTGGGAAATGGCATGCTGGATAATATATGTATACACACACACACATGCATGCATATATGTATATATATATACACACACACATATATACAGTATTTTATAATTACATACATTTTCAATTAAAAAGTTCACAAAGGAAATGAAACAATTAATAACTAATGGGTCCCTGTCCCAAAAGGGCTCACAATCTAAAACCCTGTGAAGTGCTGGGCCAAATTCTGATTTACGTACATTTCCAGCTGATGGCAATGTCTGTCCGGCAGCACTTTCTAAAGTCCTGGGAAGGAAGCAGCCATAAAACCTTGGCCATAAAACCATAAAACCTCTTTTTTTCCCCAGTGATGGTGTCTGAACTTTTCCGTGCATTTCCTGCTTGCTCCTCTAGGTGGTGATCTCGGCAGGCTGGAACAGTCAGGGCAAATTCCTCCATCATTATGCCCAGCGCGGGGTTCTGCGCCAGCGAAGGCAGGGTGAGTAGTTCTTGCCCCGTCCATCAGACACGGTGATGTAGACAGACACGGTGGTCAGACATGGTGGAGAAAGGAGAGAAAAGGGGTTCCTTTTTATCAGCCTAGCACCGTGACTTTCAACTTTTGTGCCGCGGCACACTGTTCTGCCATGGACGGCCCACAGATCGGCACAGTGGTTGAAAGTCTGCAAATCGGCACAGTGGTTGAAAATCAGTGCTGTAAGGGATCCTTACATGCTTTGCCTACCTCTCTCTTGCTCAAAAAGGATAATGTCCCAGCTTCGTGGCTACTGTTATTATACAGGAATACAGTGTGTATCTGAAGCTGCCCTATTAGATGGCAAACTAATCCCACACCAGGATCTCCTCGGCTCGCAAGGGTAGACTAGGGCCTTGCACGACCCTTGGAGCAGTCGGTGCTGGGGAAGAACATGGACCCCTTGCAAGCAGAGCGGGTGGTGTATTGTATCACCGGCTACGCTCCTGATCCTGAGAAGTCTATTATTCAAACTGCTCTTGGGTGTACAGACAGACTAATACCCATTTATTTATTTAATATATTGCAAATACATGCACTTATGGTAAATCAGATGTTAATGCTCCATTGCCATGTATTTTGAGAGGCAGGAATTCCACATTGATGTCTGGCTGCCAACTGTCAGCAACTCCCAATTCTTCAATGTAGTCTGGCTGCCAATTGTTGATAGTTGTTTAGTTCACACTTTCATGCTATCTGGGGGTGCGCCATGAGGAGCCGATCTAGCATCATACCCCACTATTGCCCTATTATATCAAGATTGCCATACAATCTGGCAGCCGCTCTCCTGGTCTTCAAGATGACAACTCTTCCCTGCCCTGTCTGGAGATGTTGCCATCAATCAAATCTGCTGGGTCCTTCCGCCTGTGGGGCATGTGGGGTCCCCCGCTAAGTCACATCCTACACCCTTATAGGGTTTTCACTGCCATCTGACTCCCCACACTGGTCCTCCACTCCTGACCATACCTGCCTACCCCAATGACACTGCTTTTTCTCCATATTCCTATGAAGGGTTAGGGCAGTTCAGCGGTGGAATAGACTGCTAAGGAAGGTGGAGGACTCTCCATCAGAGGCTTGACAAGCACCTGTCGGAGATGCTCTAGGAGGATTTCTGGCTATAGATAGGGGTTGGACTAGACAACCTAGTAGTTCTATGTTTCAATGATCCTATGATATCAGCCCTGAACCATTAAATGAGAATGAGAACATCTTCCAAGCTCTGCTGGTTGAAACTCCAGAGCAACCCACAGACATCTCCTGACTACTTGCTCCTGTGCAGGAAACAGCAGCCGAGGCATCCTGGGCTATGATCCGGTGACCCACTGAACCAAAGGGATGGAGAAGGCCAGCAGCTCCATAGGGCCACGTCAACCCCTTTGGGGAGTCTGCCCTTGGCACATCTGTGTAGGGAGAGGTACCCTTGGCCACTAGACTGGCTGGTGGCTGTTTTAGGGACAAGGATGTCTCGCTTTCCAGCAGAGCTAGTTGCCAACCAGAATCAATCAATCAACAATAATTTATTATTGATGTTTTATGAATTTCATTGTATGTCTATACAATGACAATAAATTATTATTATTATCATCATCATCATCATCATCAATCAATCAATCAACAGGATTTGAAAGCCTGTTGCATGCCCAACAAGGTCTGTCCTCTCTCCCCTCTTTCCACAGTCAGCAAAGGGAAGCGTTCCCGGCCTCGCCGAACCAGCCCTGTCTCTGCCGCACACTACGAAGGTGAGAGGTTTTGGATTGTACCTGGGCAGATCCCCTGGGCGACCCTATGGGGAGAGAAGCCAGGAGCCTCTTATCCTAGATCTGGCTTCAGAAACCCTAGTCCTTGGTTGGAATGGCGGGCTCCTACCATACACATACTTATGGGGCACACACTTACCCAGCTCATTCCTCATTTCCTGCTTGGGACGGCACAAAAAGGGAGGACTGGAAGGGATCTAACAGATTCGTTGCCTTTCACGTGGTGGGAGGGGAGCACATGGTGGAGACGGCATCAGGTGCTGCCTCATCTTAGCCCCCATCCTGAATTTGGGGTCTAATCCCAGCTCATCTTCATCTATGTTTTCCAGTGCAACCCACTGAGGCACGAGCTGGGGTCCAGGCAGGTAACACTTTCTACCTTTCTAATGGGCAAGAGGGGTTGGATGGGCACAACCTCCTCTTTCAGTGGATTTCTTCCCAAATAATGTATTGAGGGGTGGGGAGACCTTACAATGGGGTGCGATTGGGGGATTTGTTCCTCAACATACCTCGGCTCTGCATTATAGATGAAAACGGGACCATCCGTGGATGGGCTGAGGCCAAACTCAACACCACCAGCCCTCTCCGCTATAACAGTGGCCGGGGAGAGTTCACCGTGGTCAAGAGAGGGCTCTACTACCTGTATTGCCAGGTGAGAAGGCCAAGGGGGGGCACCATGTGGCTGCCAGAAGACATCGGGACTGATGGAGGAGACTCGGGGACGTAACTCAGGAGTAAAACCAGTGGGTTCTTGGAGACTTTGAGAAGCTATTCCACACACCCTTGGGAGAGGGAAATGAATGTTTTGGGGCTGATGGATCTCCTGATGGATGGGGCTGATGGATGGGTCTCCTGGGTTTGGGGGGGAGAAGCTATAGGGAGTTTTCATTGGACCAAAAGGCACAGATGGATCAAGATGAGCAGGATTTCGTTCATTCCTTCCTTCCTTCCTTCCTTCCTACATACATACATACATACATACATACATACATACATATATACATACATTTATCAGTTTTATACCCCACCTTTCCCATGCTGATTCCAATGCCCAAGGCAGCTTACCTAGCTTTTCATCCTTTCTTTCTCATCACAACAACCCTGTGAGGTAGGTAACTGTTCTGTGGGCAGCTCGTCGAAATCTTCTAGGTAGAAACATTCATGGAGTTTCACTCCATGTAACACTCATGGAGTGTTACAAAGATTACATGGCATCAGGGAACATGTTCATATGATGTGTTCGTATGATGTGCTATGGGAATGCATTTGGAGACGAAGCAGCTCTCCCCCATTCTGACCATAGCTTGTAGGTGCCACTTCCCTCCCACAGAGTCCATTATGGACCAAGACATCACCACAGGCCAAAGTTGGGGGGGGGGAGGAGCAATAGTCCCACATTCTTCCCTTCAACCGGGACAGGGCTGAAGCATACTGGAATCCTGTAACCCAGACTAGTTAGGCGGCACTAGTTAGGACTGTGACTGAGGCTGGCACAGTTAGGCCGGCACAAGTCCCATGTTGGTCTGAGGGTGTCACAAGTGCCACAAGGCACTTCTGCGCCACTCCTGGGGGTTAGGCCAGTGCACATGCATGCGCCAACTTCCCCACACCATCATGGAAAGATAGGCCAGGTGACCTAGGCTGGCCTAAATTGGTTAGGCGACCCTCTGGCCCATAAAACTGGGCACATAAAATGGAGACAGGCCTTCTTCCCAGCAAACTGCGGTGGGAACCAGAACCAGTTCCCACATCCCATGAAGCTGCTTGGGGGGGGGGGGGGAGATTTGAAAGGGAGAAAAGGAGGAATGAAAATGTGGGGTGTCTATAGATGTGGTGATGGTGAAGCAGCTGAGGGGGGAATTGGATGAAGCTCTGGAGGAAGAAGAGGAGAGCTGTGTGGAGAGTCACGACAGCCATACCAAGCCTCCCTCAGTCCTCAAAGGCCACGGGAAGAGGTCACAGAGCCATTGCGCCACGTAGGCTGCCCAGGCAAAACTCACCTTGGTCTGACCCAGCAAGGTGCCATTCCCAAGCAGAGCAGGTAGGTCCAGGTTCTGGTGCTGCTAGTGGCACTAGTGCCAGAGTCCTGGGCATTAGAACGTGAGAAGAGCCTCCGCTGGATCAGGCCAAAGGCCCATCCAGTTGGGCTTCGAGACCTGGAAGATCAGGGTTCAAATCCCCCCTTAGCCACAAAGCTTCCTGGGTGACCTTGTGTCAGTCACTGTCAGTCTCACCTACCTCACAGGGTTGTTGTGAGAACAAAAGGATTTTTTAAAAACTTTGTAAGCCGCCTTGAACATTTGCATTGGCTTGGGAAAGGTGAGGCAACGATAGCTAGATAGATAGATAGATAGATAGATAGATAGATAGATAGATAGATAGATAGATAGATAGATAGAAAGGCTTGGTGGGCAAGAGACAGACAGACAGACAGACAGACAGACAGACACCAACAAACTCACAGTGGCCTAATATGTGCCTCTGGGAGTTCTTGCTACTGGTCCTGGCAGCAAAGGGGGAAACTGAAGATTGCCAGGGGAGTTTTGGGGTGACTGGCTGGCTCCGTTAAGGGATGACCCAACAACATGGGTGGTCCATGCCCTATATCAGTCGTGCTGAAATTGGGGGTCTGGACCACCTTGGGTAGGTCGCGAGAGGGTGGGATCTGCCATCTTGGAATCTGGCACTGGGTTTTCCTGGGAGTCTCATGGAACACAACGGGACTTACTCCCGAGTAGACATGGAGGACTCTGGCATCACATCCCAGAAAGTTTTAGAGGGTCCCCATCCAGACCAATTTTTAATTTTGGAAGGGGGTCTCGGGGTGATCCAGCTTTGGAGCCATGTGTGCCTTGGGAGCCCTTCAGCGAGAAAGGCAGGGTACAAATCAAATGAATGGATGGATGGATGGATGGATGGATGGATGAATGAATGAATGAATGAATGAATGTGTGGGCTGGTGCCTCCTGACTTCCACCAGTGTCTTCTGTGTCCCCAACCCCAGGTCCATTTCAACGAAGGGAATACAGGCTACATGAAGCTGGACGTGATGCTGGACGGAGAGCTGGCCCTGCGCTGCCTGGAGCAGTTTCCCACCACCAGCTCCGGGCGTCAGGAAGCCGAACTGCGGGTCTGCCAGGTGTCGGGGTTGCTCCTTCTCCGGCCCGAGGAGACGATCCGGCTGCGGACCATCGCCAAGGTGCAGCTGAAGGCAGACCGCTACCTCACCTACTTCGGTCTCTTTCAAGTCCATTGAGAGGCTCAGCAGAGAGAGGACCTGGATGCCGGGTTCTCGGGGACCTTGGAGGCAAGATAAGGACGTGGGAGCCAGCAGGACTCCCGGGGCTGGCCCTATGGGACTCCCTGCTTCCAGTTGTTCTGGACCTACCCATGTGGGGCTGGTCCTTGCATCCGACCCACCCCCAAGTTCTGCAGATCACCTGCACTCTGGCCGTGCCTGGCCTTGGATACCTTGCTTATCCCCTGATCACCTGTGCAAAAGGAGGTGATAGTTGCCGTCCCCCCCTCCTCAACCTAGTAGGGCTGCTCCCCCTTTTTGAATCTCTATGTGAACAGTTGGACCCCCAAGAGCAACTGTTGGCCCAAAGGGATGCACTCAGATCTGACACTCCACGCTGCTTTCGCCAATGGGGCCTGGGCACCTTCTATAGGACCTGGACTGCCTGCTTCTTGCTAGGCGCCTCCTGGGGGGCTGCGGACCCTGAAGAGACCCTGCAGCACGTGACCCACCAGCAGGCCTCCTCAGACAAGGCTGCAGTCCTGTTGCCAGCCAGCAGGGGGCACCAAAGAACCCATGGGGTTTGTGCAGGGGCCAACCCCAGGAAGACTACGAGTAGGGATGTGGGGTCTGTGCACACAGAATTGAAATTAAAGGAAGGCTCCTGAGCACAGAAGGGCGTTTGCTTTGGGGGGGGGGCAGTATATATATATTTCAGGGCAACAAGGGGGTCTGATTCCTCCGACCCCCCCCCCACTATGCACCACCACTTTGTATGTGTGCCCTTCCAGTGTGGAGCCTGCTAAGGGGGCATGCCGCTTGAGAGGCAAAGGGAAGTGGGGTACCTGCTTCTCTGCAAGTTCTGGCAGCCCCTCTCCCCAACAGAGGAGTCTTCTGGTCACTCTTTCAGCACCCCCCCCCCCCTACGTGGCCTGGCCAGGCATCCCCATCAACCCCCTCTCCCTTTCCAGTGGCATAGCTAGAAGGGGGACAAAGCACTGTAAAAAAACACTAGAGGGGGCAAAGTGTACCCCTCTGTTTTTATACCCACTACCCAGAATGGCTCTGAAGGGAGGCAACTGCATGTTCCTTGCCAAAGAGTGCTGCCGTCCACTTTTTGTCCCCATATGGGTCATCCTCAGCAGTCTGGCATCCTCTGGGATGGAAAGGGTTTCTACCTGTAGGTCTCAACAGGTGTGTGGGTACCCTCCACCTTTTCGTCTCATGGTTGTTCCATCAAACCTGATGCCACACCTATGTGAAACAGTCATGCCTGGGTGCCAGGAGAGGCCTTGGGTGAGGGCTTCTGAGGTCCCTAGAGCAGTGGTACTCAAAGTGGGGGTTGGGCCCCCACCATTTCATAAAACACTGGGTGCTGCCATTGTGATTGTGGAATTTGGCTCCGGGCACCAACATCTTGGAATGAGGCATTCATAAATGCAATCCACACTTTCCTGGGAGTAAGCCTCATTGAAAGCAATGGTACTTACTTCTGAGTAGACTTGGAGGAGCAATGGCATCACACTGATGGCTCTTCCAGCCACGTCAACCCCACCAGCTTGATGACATTACTTCCAGGGTGTCTCAAAAGGGCGTCCCAGCGTGAAATGCTTGAGAACCACTGCCCTAGAGGAGCATCGGGGAGGATAAGAGTGCTGAATTTTGAAGGAGGGCAATCCTGTGGAGTCGGTTGGGTTGGGATACGGATATTGGTCCAATTCATTCCAAGGTAAAGGAGCCCAGGATTTTGGATCCATCAGAGTGGGCATTACCGAGCCAAACCTTGCACACGAGGAGCCCTTCATTCATTCACAGGAGAGCCCTGCTGGATCTGGCCACGGATCAGGACCAGCATCCTGCTCCCTCCCAGGATTGTCAGAGGTCTCTGAGAAGCCGCGAAGGTTGGTCACCGAAGCCGCGAAGTGCCACCTGGAAGTACCCTTTATGGAAAAAACGGGGGGCCTTCCCATGTCAATCAATAATCCATCAACAGTATAGGAATCCCCCACTTGTTGGATGGGTGAGGAACCGGAGTACCGTCCAAAAGGGCAACCTGTTGAAAAGTGGAACCCAACCATTTTTAGTTTATAAATGTTGCTTCCAGGTGGGTTGATGGTGGAAGCTGGTGGATGATGGGGGGCCTGGTGTCCATGGGGGTCACAAAGAGTTGGATGCAACTGGATGACAACACAACAAGCTGTGGCTTCCAATGCTTTCTTAGCTCGCAAATTGCCAATGTCCCTTTTATCTTGCAAATCCTTCTGTTGCAAGGATCCTCATTCTGAAATGGATCCTCATTAACTCCTTTGGGAATGGGATGAGACCAGGAGCTGCATCATGGGGGAGAGCAATTTTGGCCTTGAGAACAGCCGAGAGAGGTTGAAGAAGCAGAACAAGCGTTGAATGAATGAGGTCTGGATCTAATTGAGAGGGTCATCAGAAAACGAGCTGTAAGAAAGGGGGCTTCCTGTATTTATAAACCGCTTTTCCACAAAAGTTCACTAAATGGTTTACAGAGAAAATAACGTCCTCGGAGAGGAGAGGCCCAAGTGTGTGGATGTGTGTCTGTCCAGCAAAGGGCTTCCTGTTGTGGGTCCAGAATCAACGTCTTTAACCAACCTCTCTGCAGGCTTGAGACGGAGGGCAATTTCCCTTTCTCCCCCCAGGCATCAGCCATCATCACCAGCCACCTAGTGTTGCCATAATTCTCTTCCACAAAACCAGGACAGGATCCCTGCCCAACTTATCAGTATGTGAACACAATTCCCAAAAACCAGGACTGTCCCAGTTTCCTGGAATATATGGCAACCCTACGCCTGATCAGCACCAGGCACACTCGGCCTTGCGTCCTGGATGAGGATCTCGCACTTATGACTGCCCTGGAATGCTCGAGGTGCGCACGTCTGATGTTGGCAGCGCTCCACGCTGGGCGGGTAAAGTTGGCCGTGATGGGCAAGGGCAATCAGCTTCCTCCAACGCTCTTGCACAACCGCTGCATTTTCTGGCACCAGCTCAGTTCCCACTAAACAGAAACTTCTGCCAACATCAGATGTCCACCAGCCCTGCTGGGGGGAGGAAGGCCGGTGGCAGCCGGACCAGGGCTGGGAGAGACAGGCCATGATCCGCTGGGCATCTGCCTCTACCAGGCTGTAAAGTAGCAGGGTAATCTGTGCCTGGATGCAGGGGATTGTATGGGATTTGGGCATGTCCCTATTTCTGGGCAAAATGCCACCGAGCCTAGGGAAACCATGGGGTGTATTGGGGTAAGGATGCTTTCCAGAAAAAGAGACTTGGGTGCAAAGGTGAGAACTCCTGGGACGCTTCCTCCAGCCTAGATCTGACGTTGGTGTCTGATCCAGAGGGTCACTATAGGAAATAATTGGAGATCAGAAGGGGGCTTCTGTGCAGCACGTGGTTCAGGGCACAGCATGGCGGGTCAAGCCCCATCTCCAGTTCCCGTGAACAGACATGGGTCCCCTCGACACTCCCCTCTCCTGGCTGCTGCCTGGGTGGGTGGAGGAGTGGTGGGCCTGGGAATCGTGGCCTGCATCTTCATGGTCATCTGCGTCCAGTGCCGCCTGGAGGGGCTACATGTGGAGATAGTCCAGCTGAGAGAATTGCTGCAGTCCAGGGGCAATGGAGCAGCGGGGATCAGGGGCACCTCCAAAGAGCAGCAGGTAAGAGCAAGGCCAGGTTGCATGGGGTGGGGATCAGTGTGGGAGATGGTGGGGCTGGGGTTCTAGCGTACAGCTAGGGGGATCCTATTACTCCTATTTGTATTGAGCATGGCTTCAATAGCCCCAGAAGAATGACACTGTGGAATAATTTCAAGCAATAATCTGAATTCTAAGCATGTGCAGAGTGCATTTTCCTGCCACAAAGGTTAAGCACCTTAACCTGATGAGGCTGAAGGTGACACCTCGTTCTGCGTAAGGGGGAGGCAGGATGTAGAGGCAAATAGCCTGGATCTGTTTATTGCAACATACAAACAACATCAGTTATGGATGCATGTGCAGCGCGCCTGTCTGTGCGGCGCATTTGAGCCATTTCATCAGCTTTTGCGGATTAAAACTCTGGATTTGATTTTGGTTTCTCCTCGAAAAAGCAGCTGCCTTTCCCCAGCAGTGGGATCAAAACAAAAATAATAACAGGGATGTACCTTTTACTTCCGCTTTCCCAGAAACGGGATTTATTTCCCCCATCCCACCAAGGCCACTAATCCAGCCTCCCCCCCCTGCCAGTGGGTCCTCTCCAAACTCCAGATCCCCACCGGGCATGTAGCCAGCCCTCCTGCCTGGGGAGGGAGCAGAAATTTGCATCTCTAACTTGGTTTCCCGGAATCTAGAGAAATAGATGGAGGGGGGGCCGGATAGCCAGGGAATTCCCCACTTCCAAGTTAAATTACTTGTAGGTACGAAAGGCAGACTTTTATTTTATTGTGTGTATTTGTGTCCTGGCAATAACTAAATTCTGAGGCCGGATCCGGCCACATGTGCAAGAATCAGGGAGGCTGTGCATGCTCAGCCTCATGAGCATGGGTCCTCTCCGGGAAGGGATCCTGCACACATTTTGAATCCGGGCCCACCTGCAAACCCAGATCCCCCTCTTGGAGGGAGGGGATGTGCCATGCACATGCTGTGCAAGATGTGATGTTGTTTCTGGACTAAGACCTGCGCATTGTCATAGGGTTTTGGAGCTGATAAGAGAGTCCTTTTGTTCTGCCATCCCGTATCTTCTGATTCCCTTTCGAACTTCCTGTTCATGTACTCTTGGTTGGAAAAACCCACATCCACAGTGCGCGCAAGGCGGAAGCAGCCACATGGTCTCTGATAACCTGCGGATGAGCCACTCCTGTCTCAAGAGGCCCGAAAACAGAGTCTACCTTAGAGCACAATCCTAACCATGTCAATCCTAACCATGTCCTAACCATGTCTAAAAGTAAGCCCCACAATGGGACTTACTCTCAGGAAAGTGTCTTTAGGATTGCAGTGGAAGTCTAAGAGTAAGCCCCAATGAACTCAATGCAACTTACTTTTGAGTAGACCTGAATAGGATTGCACAGTAGACCTGAATAGGATTGCACCTCCACTAACCCTACAATCCAGAGTAACTATGGGAGCACATAAGAGACATTACGTGCACCCATAATTACTGCACCACCTAGTGAAAACTTATGGGAAATTCATATTGCAATCCAGAGCAACTTGTTCTTACACCAGAACAAGGATTCCCCATAGTTGCTCTGGATTGCGCCCTAAGCCTGCTACAGGCTGGGGGTTGGCCTAGATAACCTACCCAGGGTGACCAGACGCCCAAACCTCAAAAGGAGGACAAGGGCTTGGATTCCTCTCAGCCTGGTCTTTCCAGCCGACAATGGCATGTTTGCCTACTCACGAGTAAAGCTGCAATATTGGGCGCTTTGACTTTCCCATAGAGCTCAATGCATATTTTTGATGTTTAGTTTTTTGGCCACAACGTTTGATAGGAAGGAGCTATTTCAAAACTAATTTTTGCATTGGATTCTGCTCCTCAATACGAATCCAACGATATATGACACGAAGGGGTTCTGCACACCATTGCAAAGCTACAAAATGAAGCCAAAATGGAGGACAATGAGGCCCTTTTGGAGGACACCCTGGCAGGAGACTAAAAAAGAGGACAAATCCAGAAATTTCCGGTCGTATGGTCTCCCTGAACCTACCAGATCCCTTCCGACTCTACGACTCTATGATTCTAAGCCAGCCTCCCAACACTTTCGAACATCTCCTTTGAAAATCATTGTGACCTGCAGGAATGGAGCTGGTGATGCTTTCCTGGCCACTTTGCCTGGAAGCCACATGTGCTTTCCAGCCACATGTCTGCATGTCAGGATGACGCTGGCCCCATAGGCGTGCTTTTGGAGCCACATCCCATTGAGATGATCCCATTGAGATCAACCTTGTATTATTTATTCACCTCTTCTTTCCGACTTTATATCTTATTATAACTCATTCAAAGATCTGGCCCGTGTCACCTCAAATCCCGAGAGAGTGGATTGCAGTGGCATAGCTAAAGGGGGTGCAAAGCAATAGGTTTTGCGGGGAGCTTCACTACGCAGTGTGCAAGTGGCTCCTTTCTTTTGGAGCCACTTTGGGCTGCAAAAGCACAACGGAGGCAAACGTTGTTATAGGTAAAGGTAAAGGAATCCCTTATGGGTTGCCCTGCTAGCCGTGACTGGCAAGGGGGGGGGGTGGCACTCATCTCCGTTTCAGGGCTGAAGAGCCAGCATTGTCCATAGACACCTCCGTGGTAATAAAAGTTATTATGGATTAAAGCAAATGTATATAAACCGATGAATTTTTAAACATATCGGATCAATATAAAATCAGTATACCATATTTACTCAAATCTAACACTCACCTTGTCCAGCCAAATTCAGTCTCCAAAATCAGGGTGTGCATTAAATTCAGTGGTTAATTAGACTTGAATAAATGCGGTGTTTTGATTATAAGTACAGGGTGCGCATTAGATTTGAGTAAATATGGTATATATAACGTGAACCTCAGAAATAAGCCCACAATGTTCAGTTGGACTTACTCCCAAGTTACTTGGGAATCCAGTTTACACGGGGAATCTAGGGGTGTGTGGAAGAGCAGACACTGTGTTTTATAGCAAATGCTTCCTCCTCCTCCATCCTCTGGTTTATAGGTGCCACTCACTTCCGGGGGAAAATCTCCCATCTGTCTGGAAAGGAGGAAGAAGAGGAATTCTGAGAGGACCCCACAGGAGCACCTGCGCCACCGGAGTGAGTACACTGCTTGCATGTACAAGGAAGTGGAAACAAGAATAGGTTATGTGCCACTGGACCAGATCATTAAATGCAGGACCCACATTTGGACTACAGATTTGGACCGGAGCCTCACTTCCAAACTTATCCCAATTGTGATTAGTAAGAATACTTATCAACCAGTTAAGAAAATGGTTTACATAGCCTCCTGCATTGAGGTTTGTGCTGTACACCCCCTCTAGCTATGCCACCATCCCGTTTTCTGGCTGGGCCCTAGAGCTGGTAGCCCATCCATAAATAGTATGCAGTATGCACTGTTGAATTGTGGTGTGTGGGGGGCAGCCACATCCTGCCGTTGGCCTGATGGGGATGTGAGCGAGAAGAGAGAGAAGGTGAAGGAAGGAGGACGTGGGTGGGTTAGAGGGGAAGTGAAAGTGGATGAACGAGTGGTGGAGCAAACATCCCTGCAGAGATACAATGCACCATTTTTTCCTGGGGTGGCTGAGGTGGGCAGCTCTTGGCACTGGTGCCCATGCCTGGCAGGAATGGGGCATCAAATGGGAAGATCATACCCACCCAAGGCATTTGCCCTGTTCATCCCAGATTGATTTGGGGCTGCTTGGCCCAAGATTTCTCCAACTGGATTCTCATTAAAACTCCTTTGGGAATGGGATGAGAACAGGAGCGACAACATGGGGGAGGGCAATTTTGGCCTTTAGAGCAGCAGAGAGGGGTTGAAAGAGCAGAACGTGCATTGAATGAATGAGTTCTGGGTCTAATTGAAAGGTGTTGAAAGAGTGGATCGTCAGAAAATGAAGTGTCAGAAAATGGCAGTTGCTGGTATGTGCCCAGTTAGCAAGTGCGGAATGGGAACCAGGGCCATTCATTCATGGAAGTCAAAATCTTGGCAACTGTGGAGCAGAAGTCAAGGGGGGGGTCCCCGAAGCACACAAAAGATCTTTCCAACATCCAGTGTTTCCAAAAGGCCCATCTACCTTTAGGATTCCTAAAAGTACCTAAAGGATTCCTAAAGGTGGATTCCTGGGCTGAGGTGACCCCAGGACCTCATCAGAGGAACTGCCCCCCCCCCCCCCGGGTCAGAGAGCTGCACCGAAGGGCGGTTTGAGAACACGTAGCTAGCTGAGTGACAGGACAAGCACATTCATAAAGGATGGGAAGAAGGGGGCATGTTTGGGAGGAAGAGGAAGGAGCCCCTGACATTTCGGTCTCCTCTTTCCCTTCCAGGAAAACACTCCGTCCTGCACCTGGTGCCCCTCCGCCACACCAGTAATGGTATGTACTGGGTCAGGTACCCCGTACTGGTACCTCATCCCATTGAGATCAGCAGCATTTTGAAAATACAATGCAAATTCTTTTTTATTTCTGTGTTTTTTACATTTAATAAATCAAATCAGAAAAAACTTCTCCTTCTCCTTTGCAACACTCTTCTTTCAGCTCCCCCTCCCTTATCAGAAACCTTTGGATCTGCTCCTGGATTTGTTCCACACCCTCCATTCCTCACCTTGGCCCAGTATCCGTCTTTCTTCCTTTCTTTCACCTTCCTCTTTTTCACACCAAGCCTGAAATCTCCAGCCCTCCAACCTTCACACCTCTTCGTTTCTAGCAGCTGAAACCAGGGCAAATATCCTCTTTCACCAGGACATGTCCTCTTAGCCTGGAATAAAAAAAATCTTCATTATCCACCTTTTTCTTGCAAGCCTTCTTGGAATGGATACATTATATGTAATAGTTTTCAATTTAATAAACAATATAGTGTTTTAATTAACCACGTGAAATTAATATAGTAGTGTGCGCCACCGCCATAGAAGGTGGACCAAGCATCCATAAGCCATGTGCTTGCAGTGCTGCTTTGGAAGGACTCTGGTATGGACAGAGGCTCTGCCTCACCTGCCTCCACACCCACTACACATCCATGATTCTGGTCCTGCTGATGTACATCATGTATGTACAATGGCATCATGTATGTACAATGGCATCATGTATGTACAATGGCATCATGTACATCATTGAATCATCATTGGTGATGGACTCTCCCTCACTGGGGATCTTCAAGCAGAGGGATGCTCTAGGAGGATTTCCTGCTGCAGGCAGGGGGTTGGACTAGATGACCTATTAGGTCCCTTCCAACTCTAGGATTCTATGATTCTATGAATCAGTTTTTGATCTCGGCATTCCAGTGTCTCTTCTTTTAAACTAATAATAATAAATGCACTTTTGTTTTAAAAATTATAACACGGGCTGCAGTGTAACCCCCACTTCCCTGTCCCATCAGATGAAGGGGATGCCACAGAGATCTGGTGGACAGCATCTCTCAAGCAGGGTCGGGCCCTGGAGCTGAGCGGTCAAGATGTGGTGGTGAAGCAGACAGGGCTTTATTTCATCTACAGCCAGGTAAGGGGACCGGGATCAGGGGAGCCCAACATGTGAAGACCCCAATTTGTCATTGGGTTCAAGTCAGGGAAGCACTGCTTTGTCTCCACCACCACACTATTGATCCTGGATCACAGGCTGCAGCTCATTCTCGATGGACTGACTTGATGCAGCACCCTCCCTGTGCAAAGGGGTCCCTGACTTGGGGTGGGGGTACCTATGATTTAACACAGGGAAGCAAGTGGAGCAGGGTGACTCTAATGGCATGCTGCCCAACCTCTTGCCCTTTCTTCTGCGCCCCAGGTGCTCTTCCATGACCCCACCTTCACCATGGGGCAGCTGCTTCAGCGGCAGGTCCCGGGGAGGCCTGAGGAGATCTTGTTCCGCTGCGTCCAGAGCATGCCCGCCAACCCAGAGCAGGCGTACAACAGTTGCTACAGTGGAGGTGAGCAAAGAACCTCTCTGCAGACATGTTTCAAGAATATTTGTGGGCCCCAGGAACAGCTGGGCACATCAGGACGCCAAGCACTGGCACCAGGTGGTGGGCATCAGTAGGCACTGTCAGGCACCAGACATTGGAGAGTACCACTGGGCAGTGGCAGGGAGCAGTGGGCACCAGGCATCCCTCCTAGGCACTGGGTACCCACCATCATGCAATGGCCAGTGGATACCACCAGGCAGCCGATACCACCTGTATCCGCAGTGGGCATCAAGCACCATTTAGCAGTGGACGTTACCGGGCACCGGTGAGCAATCAGAGAACCATGATGAGAAGGAAACTATGTGGACCTTGTCTGTCTGTCTGTCTGTGCTTAACCCCTTCCTGCCTCTTCTTCCAGGCATCTTCCACCTGCAACACGGAGACCACCTGACCCTGTGCATTCCTCGCTTCAATGCTTCTTTTGACGCCAGACCACATGGGACCTTCTTGGGTTTGCTCCGGCTATAGCAGGAGGAGTATCAGGAGCTCTTCCCCCCTCCAAAATACAGACAGTTGGGCAGACAGTCAAGTCAGAGCACCGACATGGACGCTGCATGAAGAGGGTCCAGGATGGGTTGGCATTGATGCAAAAAACAGACACAGCCATATTTCCCTCCTGCAAGGCTTGTGGAAATGATTCTTGAGGACTATTTCATCACCATCAGGAATATGGGTTTGTGTACATGCATGCACATATGTTTTGCAGCAAAGACCTGAAGTGTTCAGGCTAAGCTGGGCCCAGCATGTACTTCTCTGATCTCCTCTTCCCAGCCCTATATTTGCTTGTACAGGATGTAGGAAGTTGTCATATATGGCATCAAATGCTTGGTCCACCTGGCTCATTGCTGGCAGCAGATGTGCTCAGCTGGACTTGTTCTCTGCCCTCCCAGGCGATGCTGCCAGGACCACCTGTGTGCAAAGTGGGTACTTTCCTACTCACATGGAGCCTCTTTATGGGAATCACCTTCAGCTGCGAGACCCTGAAAAAGAGCATACAGTACTTGTAAAACCACCGACAACCGTCCTTTAATCCAGACAAGAACTTGCAAGCAACAATCCTCGTTTTATTGTACTGATACAATCCATTTATCAGTACAATAAATTGTACTGATAAAATAAATACAATAAATTTTATTGTACGATAGTTAAGGATGCTGACATATTCCTCTGCCTCAAAACACCAGAAATTCTTTATTTGCAACTTTTCCTGAGTAGACAACTGAGTAGACATGGTTTGGAGTGTCACTTTTGTGTATATCTTAGGATGCTTTTTCCTTGCAAGAATTCAGCCTCCATGAGAATTATTCCTCATTTATTGTTTTTTAAACTCTTCTTTGCTGTCGTTTTCATTAAAACTTTTATTAAGTGCAACGGTTTGTAGGAAAGAATAATAAACCCGCTTGATGCTTCTGAGCACCTCCAAGGCTCAATGGTCAGCACATCCACAGGGAACCTGTTTGTAAGATATCTACTCAAGTGGAAATATTTAAGTGGCATTCCTGGAAGGGGGGGCAAAATGCTAAGTTTGCCAGGCCTTCATCTTGCACCCCCACCTAAAACAACTCGGAAGGGGAAGGACCCCTTGCACGCTGCGGTGCAGCTCCCTGCAAAACTGAGTCGCAGTTCCTCTAGCTTTGCCCTTGTGTTGGTGACCATATGACCAGATTTTTCAGGATTTGTCCTCTTTTTTAGCCTCCCGTCTGGGTGTCCTCCAGGAGGGCTTCGTTGTCCTCCATTTTGGCTTCATTTTGGAACTTTGCAATAGTGTGCAGGACCCCATCATGTCATATGTCGTTGGATTTGTATTCAAGAGCAATCAAAAGGTATGGCCAAAAAACTAAAAGTGTCCTCTTTTAGGCCAAAGTGTCCTCTTTCTCCAGGACACTTTTGGCCAAAGAAGAGGACACTTAGCTTAGTCCAAAAAAAGAGGACATCTCTTTTTCCAGGACACTTTTGGCCAAAAAGAGGACACTTTTCGTTTAGTCCAAAAAAAGAGGACATCTCTTTTTCCAGGACACTTTTGGCCAAAAAAGTGGACACCTCTTTTCCCATGACACTTTTGGCCAAAAAAAGGGGACACTTTAATCCAAAAAAAGAGGATACCTCTTTTCCCAGGACACTTTTGGCCAAAAAAGAGGACACTTGGGTAGTTTAATCCAAAAAAAGAGGACATCTCTTTTTCCAGGACACTTTTGGCCAAAAAAGAGGACACCTCTTTTTCCATGACACTTTTGGCCAAAAAAGGGACACTTTAATCCAAAAAAAGAGGATACCTCTTTTTCCAGGACACTTTTGGCCAAAAAAGAGGACACTTGGGTAGTTTAATCCAAAAAAAGAGGACACCTCTTTTTCCAGGACACTTCTTTTTTTAATAGCCTTGCGTCCTGGGAAAAAAAATCTTCATTGTCCTCCTTTTCCTTGTGTGCAGGCAGCAGGAATCCTTATGGGAATTAATAAATTATATTTTTAATCAACAATATTATAAATTAATTAATATTATAATATTGTAAATTTATTATAATATTAATTTATTCTATTACCCTCTTTTATGTTTACATTGTGTGGATATTTTAATTGTAATGTTTTAATTGTTAATTGTTTAATTGTATGATTGTTAGCCACCATGGGTGCACTTCGGGGAGAAAGGTAGAGCACAAATCTAATAAATAATAAAATAATAATATTATTAATTAAAATAATTTAATTACACATAATAAATTGTATTGTATTATATAAATATTAATATAATTTATAAAAATAAATTATAGGAAATCCTTATTCTGGGGCACAAGCAGAGCCATTTTTCCCAGATTGCAGGAAAAGTGGGGTTATTTTTAGTTTCCAGTGGTTTCCAGTGGCAGGGAGTTCCACAGATCCCAGGTCTATACAAAGCAGGGCTAAAAGTGGCCACTCAGGTCAAGTGCAGTAAGATCTCGCGGGATTTGATACTGTAATATCGCGAGATTGGATGAAGCACAACAGAGGCAGGTTCTATTTCACTCTCGCGAGAGTTTAAGAACAGCGAGAGGCCGCTCTTACGTTGGTAGGTTTCAGAAGTTGTCGATGAAAAAGTAGAGGTAAGAAACAGCAAGAGTGACACAACTCTATGTCTGTGGTAGAACACTTCTGGGTTTTCATTATGAATTTTTTAAATAATACTCCAGTGCAAGTGACAGCTGCACCAACCAATGGGGGGAAAAGCTGTAAAAGAGGACAAAATATAGGACACTCCAAAAATGTAGGACATGATAAAATAAAAGCTGAAACCACTCAAATATATTGTTTCCATGTGGTTGAACACCATATTACTTATTGTTAAATTTATTAAATTATATATTAACTTTTTATTAAGTTAAATTATTTTAAATTTATTAAATTTATATAAATAAATTATATTTTTTTATTAAATTATAATTAGGCTATATTCTAACCTATAGCTGGCTTGCCGGCCCTTTAAAACTGAGGCTAGCCCTTTAAAAAGTGATCTTGGGCGGTTTGGGCTGGACCACCCAAACCCGCTGTTCCCAAAACCCCGCCGCTACCGAACCGGTAGCAGTGGTGGGGGCAGAAAACCCAGCGTGCCGGTTCGCACACTGGGAGGAGACGCACTGTGCATGTGGCGAGGTCGGAGGAGACGCAATGGAGGAGATGCACTGCGCGTGCGCAGAGGGTTGGCGCATGCGCAGTGTGCCTCGGTTGGGGCCCGCCCCTCGCCACACCCCTGACCCCCGCCCCGCGACTCCCACCCCACCCTCGACCCCCCCCCCACACTTCCGGCAAACCGGTTGTTGGGTGAGGGTCGGCCCAACTCTGTATGTATGTATGTGTGTGTGTGTGTGTGTATATATATACACACACACACACACAGATGTATATATATGCATATACATATATGCATATGTATATGTGTGTGTATATATATATATACATGTGTTTGTGTATATATATCTAGATATATGTGTGTGTATATATATATAACCTTGTTATAAACTGATTTTTAAATAGATTTTTCAACACAAATGACCACTGCAAATCACAATTTTAAAAACTGCTTTTTTACAGTTGTAGTCATACAGTAGGCAGTCATACAAGCAGTCATTCCATTCTTCAGCTGAGCCTTGCACAGGTGGGGGATATTTGCTTTTCTAATTGCTGACAGCCTCTCTAAAACAATCTATTTTTAAACCATTATAAAGAGACACACCTTTTAAAATTCCCTTTATTTAACACATTTTTTGGCCTCAAACCCTTGCAGATACTGATACACAACTTTATTCCATTAGGAGCAATGGAGGAGTAAGATATCTGGAAGTGGGTCTGTAAATACTGTACTTACCGGAATCTAATGCTCACCCTTTCCAGCCAAATAGGCCCTACAATCCAGAGTAATTACGGGACCACGTAAGAGACATTACGTGCACCTGTAGTTACTGCACCTCCTAGTGAAAACCTGTGGGAAATTCATATTGCAATCCAGAGCAAATTGTTCTTACACCGGAGCAAGGACTCCCCATAGTTACTCTGGATTGCGCCCTATTAGTCTTCAAAATCAGGGTGTGTGTTAGATTTGGTGGTCAATTAGATTCAAGTAAATGTGGTATTTTCTTTATAAGCATAGCATGCACATTAGGTTCAATGGTGCATTATTATTTTCGAGTAAATGCAGGTAGTATTTACTCAAATATAATGCTCACCTTTTCCAGCCAAATTCAGTCTCCAAAATCAGGGTGCACATTAGATTTGATGTTAATTAGAATTGAGTAAATACTGTATTTTGATGGGGTGTGCATTACATTGAATGGCGCATTATATTTGAGTAAATATGGTGTTTCCGTTGTTGTTTTTTTAAATCCACTGATATTTTTACCCATGGAAGTTCCAGAACAAACCCCTAGTGAATAATAAGGGACACCCATAGAAGCCTAGAGATGAGAACTTATTGGAGTGTGTGTAGGTATCGGGACTCCTGGGTTCTTTAGGAGGGTGTTGGGTACTAGCGGGAAGGAGATGCAATAAAATACATGATGGAGAATACCCTTTTTCCTTCTAATTGGAACGTGTGTACACATGTGCACAGCAGGTATATATGTGTACCCTTCTTCCTCCCAATAGACATGTTTGCTTTGCTTTCACATTTTGAGACAAGAGCTTTGGGATCAAAAGAAACCAGGCATCCCAGAATGGAGGAGAGTGGATTTGGGGTCCCCCTATTTAGGGTCAGGCCACCAAATACTATTTTCCCGCTTTCTCGGCCAGCTTCCGGACATGATCCCCATCAATATGGCACAAGTTCCAGGCCTGAGAGATGGTGACGTCCAGGGCTCCCATCTTGGTGAAGAAATCCATAGCTGGATGGTTCCAGCTGGCGGAGATGAAGCGGAAATGGGAACAGCCTTTCTCCGTTGCAATCTAAGGGAAGGGAGAGAGAGAGAGAGAGATCATTGCCCATGGCTACTCCGACCTGGTTCCAGCTGGTGCACAGCTCTGGAGGTGACTGGTTTGGGGGTTCTACTGGCCCACCTTCCCATCTTCTCACCTTTGCAGCTTTCCTCAGCAAACTTGTTCCAATGCCTTTACCTGGTCGAGAAAAAAAAGATAAATTGATCACTGTTTGGTTTTAGTGATTGATATTTCATTTGCAGATTATTATTTGGGAAGGGAAACCCTATGGATATTCATGCAGCCATTATTGCTGGAGCAAATTCTATAGGTTGTCTCCAGATCTTGAAAGTGCCAGCAGCGAAGAAGGATTTGCCTCCTAAACTAACAGGTCATAACAGAGAATATGAATGGCTATGCTGGATCAAAACTGGTGAGAACTGGCCGATCAGAACTTGCGCATGGGGGATATTGCACATGGGGGATATTGCGCATGGGGGTTGATGAGCATGGGGGACTGATGCACATGGGTGTTGTTGCGCATGGGGGTTGATGAGCATGGGGGGTTGAAGCATATGGGGGATGTTGCGGATGGGGGATGTTGTGCATGGGGGATGTTGCGCATAGGGGACTGATACACATGGGGGTTGCGCATGGGGGATGTTGCGTATGGGGGATGTTGCACATGGAGGTTTGATGTACATGGGGGGATGTTGCGCATTGGGGTGTTGGGGTTAGATACACATGGGGAGATGATGCACATGGGGGTTTGATGTGCATGGGGGAAGGTGGAGCATGGGGGACTGATGCGCATGGGGGATGTTGTGCATGGGAGGATGATGCGCATGGGGAGATGATGCGCATGGGGAGATGATGCGCATGGGGAGATGATGCGCATGGGGAGATGATGTGCATGGGGAAATGATGCGCATGGGGAAATGATGCGCATGGGGGAAGGTGGAGCATGGGGGACTGATGCGCATGGGGGATGTTGTGCATGGGAGGATGATGCACGTGGGGGAATGATGCGCATGGGGGATATTGCACATGGGGGATATTGCGCATGGGGGTTGATGAGCATGGGGGACTGATGCACATGGGTGTTGTTGCGCATGGGGCTTGATGAGCATGGGGGGTTGAAGCATATGGGGGATGTTGCGCATGGGGGATGTTGTGCATGGGGGATGTTGCGCATAGGGGACTGATACACATGGGGGTTGCGCATGGGGGATGTTGCACATGGGGGATGTTGCACATGGGGGGATGTTGCGCATAGGGGTGTTGGGGTTTGATGCACATGGGGAGATGATGCGCATGGGGGTTTGATGTGCATGGGGGAAGGTGGAGCATGGGGGGACTGATGCGCATGGGGGATGTTGTGCATGGGAGGATGATGCGCATGGGGAGATGATGCGCATGGGGAGATGATGCGCATGGGGAGATGATGTGCATGGGGAAATGATGCGCATGGGGAAATGATGCGCATGGGGGAAGGTGGAGCATGGGGGACTGATGCGCATGGGGGATGTTGTGCATGGGAGGATGATGCACGTGGGGGAATGATGCGCATGGGGAGATGATGCGCATGGGGAGATGATGCGCATGGGGAAATGATGCGCATGGGGAAATGATGCGCATGGGGGAAGGTGGAGCATGGGGGAACTGATGCGCATGGGGATGTTGTGCATGAGAGGATGATGCACGTTGGGGAATGATGCGCATGGGGGGTTGATGCGCATGCGGGATGAACATGGGGAATGTTGCGCGTGGGGGTTGTTGTGCATGGGGGACTTATGCATGGGGGTTGATGTGCGTGGGGAATTGATGCACATACGGGGGAATTTTACTCCCACAACGCAGGTACGCTTTTCGCTAGTCCTTCATAAAAATGCTGCCCAGAACTGGTTGCAGCATTCAAAGTATTGGGACATATACTTGCTTCCTGTCCTCCAAGAGTTCTCAAAGATCTCAGATCAACCAGACATGGTCAGAGTTTTTCTCTGTTACATTACTGCCCATCCTAGTACTCTCTCTTCACTAATCGAAGCTTAATGTCCACTAATTATTCTTTACTTCTCTCTGGAGTCACATGCTTGGAAAGACAGACAGACAGATAATCAGACAGACAGACCAGCACCTCTGAAATCTGGCATCACATAGAGATCTTCACCAAAGAGAATGTGGCCGTCCCATGTACAGTATGACCAATAATGGAACTGGTACCCAATAATTGTGTGACCTGGAAATAAATTATTACTGTTATTTTTGATATAGTACTTCAGAACATGTGGAACAATTACTGTTGTGTTCTCTAGAACAACCCTGCAAGGTAGGCCATAATTATTACGCCCATATAGTATATGCTGGGGCTCTCCTTAGAAAGAATGTATTGCCAGTGCCCAGCTTTACCACCTCGGGCAATGCCAAAATTCCAACTGGGGACATCCAAATTTGTAACCCCACTTCTTAGCAGTTAAGATTTCTCTTGCTTATTTGAGTTCAGCTTTCTGCGGGATGAATAGGTTACAACACCACCTACTAGGCAATATTGCCTCTGTAGTGTCTCTTCATCAGTAGACCAGCTGTGTTGCTCTTACCAGTTTTGCTCTTCTGTTCTGGGGGCACCTCAGCTACTAGGCATCCTAAAGTGGACTCTTTCCCAAATCCATGCTCTCCGAGTACTGTGAAGAGATAACATCTTTTTAGTACAGTGGCACCTCTCATAACAAGCACCTCACATAACAAGTATAAATTTCCAAGAAATCTTGCTTCACATAACAAGTTCCGCTTCACTTAACAAGCAAGCACGCTGAGGGCATGAGTGCTATGCAGCCCTGACACTGCGCAAGCCTCTTTAAAAGGGCTGCCAGCCAGCTCTGCTGCCTCTAATTGCCCCCAACTTGGGGGCAGTTCCCTGGGGTGCCAGAGGTAGCTGCCTCGAACTGCCCCCAAGTGCCCCCACCGACCACCTTGAACCTCCAGCAGCAGCCCAGGTAAGCCTCCCAGGAAAGTGTCTTTGATTGCAGCCTCCTAACCATCTCTACCCAGAAGTAAGCCCCAATGGTGTTCAATGGGGCTTACTCCCAGGAAAGTGTCTTTAGGATTGCAGCCTAACCCTACAATCCAGAGTAACTATGGGAGCACTTAAGAGACATTACGTGCACCCGTAGTTACTGCATCACCTAGTGAAAACCTATGGGAAATTCATATTGCAATCCAGAGTAAATTGTTCTTACACTGGAGCAAGGACTCCCCATCGTTTCTCTGGATTGTGCCCCTAAGTAGACTTCATAGGATCATGCACTTTGAATGCATGTTTTGAATTCAATTCCAGTGTCTTGTCATCATTTTTACATCCAGTTAATATTTTTATATGAATATTTTGGGGGTTGTGGAACCAATCGTCTGAGTTTCCATTATTTCCTATGGGAAAATCCACTTCACATAAAGAATGTTTCACATAACAAACATGCCTCCAGAACAAATTAAATTTGTTACGTCATGCGCCACTGTATATGGTATTGAAACCAGTTCTTGCCCTTCCTTTTGGAGCCAGGTGTTTGTCTCTGCTTTGCTCCTTTGTGCTGGAATGGCCCTAAGGAGGAAGAGGAAGCTCTGTGGGAAGGCTCCCTGCAAAACCTAGTGTTTTGCACCCCCTCTAGCTACTCCACTGTGCACCAGACCCTATCCCATAAACGTTCTCCTTTCCCCTGGACTTTTGCCAGCAGCTCTATAGGGGTCTGAGATCCAGAAGACCTACGTAGAGGGAAGTAAAAGAGTCACCTCTCCCAACCAGAATATTATGTACCTGTATTTACTCAAATCTAATGTGCCACTGAATCTAATGCACACCCTGATTTTAAAAGCCTTGAGATTTTAAAAAGGTTTACTGGCATTGTAATGCCCAGCTGAAAATCCAGTGCAAAAGTTTAATTTTACTGTATATAACAATAATATGACAATAATAATATGATAATGGGTTTATGTTATGATTTTTACTTAATTGCCCTACTTTATACAACAGCGGGTTTATGTTTCATTTTTATTACAATATAGTAAACTGTTAAACCAAGTACTGACCTGTACTTACAACACCCATTAAGTCCTATTGAAAGGTAATGTTCTATTAAAAGGGATGATGAAGGCTTCAATCCTAACCACACTTTCTCGGGAGTAAGTACTATTGAAAATAATGGGACTGCTGAGTAGGCATTCTTAGGATTGCACTGGAAGATTGTTTAAAATGGGGGGGGGTAGTGGTGGTGGTGCAGATTTCACTCTTGCAGATCTACTTTCTCTTGTTGTTTGTGATCAATAAATCACTACTACTACTACTACTACTACTATTACTACTACTACTATTACTACTACTTTATTGATATCCTGTCTTTCTCACAAGGACTCAAGGCAGCTGATATTAACAAAACCACAAGTTGGGATCAAAGCTGAGTAGTTAAAGTGTCATCACCTCTGATGTGCTCGTGAAGGTGCCCTTTGCTCCGCAACTGCACCAGCGCCTTTGCGGTGGTCTCGTTCAATGTCCGCTTCCTGAAAATGCTTTACAAGAATCATGGCAACCAGCCGGCACTCGCAGGGAACTGGCCAGATCCCTGATGGATACTGGTTGACAGACTATCAGAACCCTGTCCGATGAACATGGCTTTGGGGAAAGCTGTTGAGAGGACAGCATGGATTCCTGGAACCCAGAAGCGTACCATCTATTTGGCACGAGGTGTCTCGTGCCATGGGCGCATACGCCCTGGTTGTTATTATTGACGTAACATTAGCTAGGGGCGAAATTTCAGTCCTTGCTACTGGCGCCGTTTAGCCTAGGTATGCCGCTGCTGGAACCCGACCTTCCCGTGAAAAATCAGAGCAACCATCTCTTTGATTACGATT
Organism: Cryptoblepharus egeriae; assembly: GCA_030015325.1. Lineage (NCBI taxonomy): Eukaryota > Metazoa > Chordata > Lepidosauria > Squamata > Scincidae > Cryptoblepharus > Cryptoblepharus egeriae. The sequence goes on along the minus strand of JAREYC010000004.1, from coordinate 107,096,435 downwards.
GTGATCATAGATGGACTCTGGTCCATAACTTACTTTCCGGGGTGGTTTTCACTTGTTTCACAGCCCCATGCGCCACTGCACATTCCTGAAAGACCAAATTTGGATCTGCTGTTAGTTCCACCTGTTGGGTCCAGAACTTTGCTTCTCGAGGACTGAATTTCCAAGAGGAGTATGCGTGCATCTCCCTTTTGAGTTCTGGGGTGCTGCCCCCCAACCTCTCCCAATCACCCACCTTAATAAGCCGCATGACATCCTTCAGGTCTCTGGTGGTCCAATGGCGGATGATGTAGTTCATGGCTGCTCCAAGAGCCCTTCCAGCTCCGCTCTGGTCCTGGACTCTGGTCCCTGCGAGGAATGCTCTCTTGCTCTCTGGATCTCTCTTTTTCTGCTGATTGCATGAAGGAGGGGGAAGACATGCCCCAGTGGAGATGCCCCCAGAGGCTGCAGGGCTAGCCAAGAAGGAGAAAGGTGATCTGCAACAAGGGTCAGGGAGTGCCACGGCAAACCACCCTTGGACCCTTGTGCCTGTGGATGGAGCACTCACAATAGGTATGGCGAGCACTGGGCAGAGTTTGCCAGGCCCTGCTACACATTAACACACTTGGACATTTATGGATCACCCAAGTCTCCACTGCCAGGGCAAGCTCCTTGTGGCTTTGATCAGAGTCATTCATGTAGAGATTGAAGCCCGTGGAGGACAAGCCTGTCCATGCTGCTTGGGGACTTCCATGTTTAGAAGCCACGTGCCCACTGTACCCGTTGATTTCAGAAGCCCATTTTGGCAGATTCCCTTCACGGGAAGCTGAACCCACTTGGGTCTGCCAGCCAGGCTCCAGGTAGGGTCTGGGGTCCCTCTATTGCAGTGTCACTGACTGTCATGGCTTCAGTGCCAAATTATAAATCATAAATACATAATTGTAAGTATATAGTTTAAAATGTAATCATCATCATCATTTTCTTAGCTCCTGGCAGGGTCCACTTTAGCTGATGGATGTGACATGGGGAAATCTGGCCAGCCTGTCACCAGGATGCTGCTTCATGCAGCACCCAGGTCTCGAACCGCTGACCTGCCGATCTTCAACCACAAGGCCACAAGGGAACATCCAATAATAATAATACATTAAATTAAGCACATGAAAGCAACATACAATATATGCTGTTTTTTAGCTTTTAGTTTGACATCTCCCACATTTTTGGGGGGTTTTCTACATTTCAGGAGTGCCTTGTCTCTCTAAGACCTTATGAGCACAATCCTAACCATGTCTACTCAAAAGTAAGCCCCATTGTTTTTAATGGATCTTACTCCCACGAAAGTATCTTTAAGATTGTAGCCTATGTCAGAATTGCAGTAGAAGACAAGGGGTGAAATTCAGAGTAACTACGGGGAGTCCTTGCTCCGGTGTAAGAACAATTTGCTCTGGATTGCAATATGTATTTCCCATAGGTTTTCACTAAGTGGTGCAGTAACTATGGGTGCACGTAATGTCTCTTACGTGCTCCTGTAGTTACTCTGGATTGTGCCCGCGGACTCCCTAAAATGTAGGACACCTGGAAACCCAAGGAAAATGTAGGACAACATGACAAAATAAAAGCTAGCCACACTCATGTGTATTGCTTTTGTGTGCTTAATTTAAACAGATTACTTATTATTAAATTTAAAGCTATTAAATAGAATTTATTAATAACAAGAAGGCCACGTGCTGCCTGCTCACAAGAAAGAGTAGGATAATGAAGATTTTTTTCCAGGACACAAGGCTAATAAAAGAGGACATGTCCTGGAAAAGGGGGGCATGTGGAGAAGGAGGAAAATGTAGACTTTTTCCAGGACACAACGCTAAAAAAGAGGATGTGCCCTGGAAAAAGAGGACATAAAGTCATCTGGTCATGCCAGGGTCCATTCAAATAAAACCCATTACATCCCCATATTGCAGCTGGACATGGCGGTGGTTGCAAAAAAAAACCCAAAGCATAGAATAGTGCTGTGTTATTAGTAACCTTGTAGGTGGATTGAGGGCTGTGGGTGGCGCAAGCGGTTGTGCCTGTTAATCAGCAGGCCAGGGTTCGAGACCCAGGTCGGCCCCACAAGACAGGGTGAGCTCCTGTCCTTAGCCCAGCTCTGCGACGCCAGCTGGATCCAACTGTATTGCCTCTGCCTTTCCACTGGACTAATTCAGTGGTGTGGAGAGGGGGGATCTGCTGCTTGGGTAACAGCCTCTCCTCCATAACAATCTAACCCAGGCTTTCGTGCTTTGCATGCAGCGTATGCAGCGCCGAGCACGATACCATAGTCTTCCAAGACTGACGGAGGCTTGCTTTTTTTTATGTGGATTGGGCCAAGCTGAACTCTGAGACTGCTTACAACAACCCTGCAGTGTGGTCCAGTTGTGATTAGTCTGCATTATAATCAGGCTGAGCCAAAACAGGGCTGAAAGCCAAGACAAGCAACTCCGAGTGAGCATGAGAATCGAGCCACATGAAGCGAAGCCAGCAGAAGTCAGCAGTTCCCACGCCAGACAAAGGCCAGAAAGTGGGCCTGAGGAATTCGGAAAACCCAGCTAAAAAAAGAAGAGGGTGCAGATGAAAGAATGGAGGGCGCTGATCATTGTATAGAATGAGTTCGGCCCCCAAAGGGCAGGAAATGGGTTGCTCGGAGCATAGGGTGGCAAAGCGCATGGTGTGCAGCATAGGACAGGCCACTTCCAAGACACTATGCAAGCAGAATGGGGCACTCAGGCCGCAATCCATACTTTCCTGGGAGTAAAGCTGCAATCCTAAAGATGCTTTCCTGAGAGTAAGACCCATTGAACACAACAGAAGAGCACAATCCTAACCATGTCGACTCAAAAGTAAACTCGAAGAGCACAAGTTAACTCGAAGAAACCACAAGTAAACTCGAAGAGCACAATCCTAACCATGTCGACTCAAAAGTAACCTCTGTTGTGTTCAATGGGTCTTACTCTCAGGAAAGTGTCTTTAGGATTGCAGTCTAAGTCTCACTGAACACATTATTTCCGAGTAGACATGGAGAAACTTTGGCAATTACAGTGATATTGTTTAATGTATGATGTCACACTCTGGCCATGACATCATTTTCAGGTTGATGACATCACTTTGGGGGATTCCCAAGCAGAGTGTCATTCTCAGAAGGGGGTCCCCGGCTGAAATATCAAGAAACACCTGCTTTGCACTCCCCGAGCTCAGTGTGAACCAATGTCATAAACATAAAAAGAGGACAAAATCCCCCAAAATGTAGGACACCCAAGAAAAATGTAGGACATGCAAAAAATAAAAGCTACATACAGTCAAATCTTGGATTGAGAGCGTTTTGCAAGACGAGCAAACATTTCTAGCTTTTAGCACATTCCTAACCATGTCTACTCAAAAGTCAGCCCCATTGTGTTCAATGGACTTACTCCCAGGAAAGTGTCTTTGGGATTGCAGGCTTTGAGCCCAATCCTAACCATGTCTACTCAAAAGTAAGCCCCATTGTGTTCAATGGGATTTACTCCCAGGAAAGTGTCTTTGGGATTGCAGGCTTTGAGCCCAATCCTAACCATGTCTACTCAAAAGTCAGCCCCATTGTGTTCAATGGACTTACTCCCAGGAAAGTGTCTTTGGGATTGCAGGCTTTGAGCCCAATCCTAACCATGTCTACTCAAAAGTAAGCCCCATTGTGTTCAATGGGATTTACTCCCAGGAAAGTGTCTTTGGGATTGCAGGCTTTGAGCCCAATCCTAACCATGTCTACTCAAAAGTAAGCCCCATTGTATTCAATGGGATTTACTCCCAGGAAAGTGTTTTTGGGATTGCAGACTTTGAGCCCTAACCATGTCTACTCAAAAGTAAGCCCCATTGTATTCAATGGGATTTACTCCCAGGAAAGTGTCTTTGGGATTGCAGGCTTTGAGCCCAATCCTAACCATGTCTACTCAAAAGTAAGCCCCATTGTATTCAATGGGTCTTACTCCAAGGAAATTGCCTACAGCTGCAATCCAAACAGCTCTTTCCTGGGAGTAAGACCCATTGAATACAATGGGGCTTACTTTTGAGTAGACATGGTGAGGATTGCGCTCTGTTTTTAATAAACTTAATAAAAATTTTAAACTCATTATATTTTTTAATTCTTTATTGTCATTGTACATATTAATAAATTTTATTTAACTTTAAATTTATTTAAAATTATTAAATTTTAAACTATTACATATAATTTAAGAATTACAAAATTCATTAAAAAAATTTCCAGGACAAAATGCTAAAAAAAAGGATTCGTCCTGGAAAAAGAGGACAGTTGGTGCCCCTGCAAGTGGTAATAGAATGGCTCACTCTAGCCTTTTCTTGACTCTAGGGGATCCTCAGCTGGGCAATGCAGGTCCTGGAGATTTGGTGAGCTGTCGCGAGATTTCCTTGGCCAGGAGGGGGGAGGAGGGGGGGGGTGTCATGGCTGCCCCCAGCTGCTGTCCATGTGTTGGTAGCACTGCTGGGTGAGGAGGAGCAGCCCTCCCCCTCAGCCCTTCTGGAGGTAATGGGGGTCCCTGTGCCAGTTTATGGGGTCCTGGCCCTGGGGGGCCAGGCATGCACATGAACAGGGCTCTGCATGCACCCCATGGGTTGTGTGGTTGGGACTGGAAGCTGCCTCCCCCCCACTGTGGCTCCACATGGGGGGTTTATTAATTTGTGCCCTGTGGAACTCCCTGCCACAGGACGTGGTGCTGGTGTCTGGATGAGATGCTCCTTTGGAACTCCTTGCCACAGAATATGGTGCTGGTGTCTGGATGAGACGCCCCTGTGGAACTCCTTGTCACAAGATGTGTCTGGCCGAGATGCCCCTGAGGAACTCCTTGCCACAGGATGTGGTTCTGATATCTAGCTGAGGTGCCCCTATGGAACTCCTTGCCACATGATTTCTGATATCTACCTGAGATACCCCTGAGGAACTCATTGCCAAGGAACTTCTTGGCTGTTGTTCTGAAGTCTGGTCAAGACACCCCATGGAATCTGTCCCCACATGATGTGGTTCTGATATCTAGCTGAGGCACCCCTGCGGAACTTCTTGCCACAAGATTTGGTTTTGGTCTCTGGCTAAGATGTCACATGAGGTTCTGATATCTAGTTGAGACGACCCTGTGGAACTCCTTGCCACAAGATGTGGTTCTGGCTGTTGGCTGAGACACCCCTCTAGAACTCGACTGATAGGCCTGAACCAGCAGGTCTCCTTTTACGTTCTCAGCAATCAAATAACCAATCAATCAACAGTATTTATAGACCACTTTTTAGCAATAAGCTCACCAAGCGCTTTACAGTTTAGCCCACTCTTTACTGCAGAAAATAAAAATAAAAAATCTTTCCAATTCAGTATAAAATAGTGCATTTGCTTGAGATTGTGGCTGCAATCCTAAAGACACATTCCTAGGAGGAAGACCCATTGAACACAATGGGGTTTGCTTTTGAGTAGACATGGTTAGGATTGTGCTCTAATGCTCTTTTTCACCCTTCTCAGAAGGGATACTCCAAAGTATTATCTTTGTTGTTAGCCACTTTGAATCCCCCTGGTGAGGGAGAAAGGCAGGATAGAAATGCAATTAATAATAATAATAATAATAATAATAATAATAATAATAATAATAATAATAATAATAATAATAATTATTATTATTATTATTATTATTATTATTATTATTATTATTATTATAGTAGTAGTAGTAGTAGTAGTAGTAGTAGTAGTAGCAGCACAAAATTGTTTGCTGTGCATTTATGTTTGATTTTCAATCATCATCATCATCATCATCATCTCACTCCTGCCCTTGCAAGGATGGTCAATAAGTCCAAAGTGGGCAGGGTGCTGATTTCTGGAAATTGCTGGGTTTAGTCTGGGTGTCTTTTGCTTTCTTGTTTTTTCCCAATCCTACAGATCTCCTACTCTGTCCGTCTTGGTGTTGTCTCCACCCCGCAACTTGTGCTGGGATGAATAAAACAGCGGACTCAGCCAGCCATTCAAGCTGTACCTGGATCTCTGGCTGGAAGCGGAACAAAAGCTGGCATAAACACTATTCTAGGAGTAGTAGCACCTCCTAGAATTTGGGTTCTTGGGCAACCCTCAGGGTTGCATCATGGAGGCTGAGCTGGCCCTTGAAGACCAGGCGCTTCTGGACCAGCCAACCAACACCAATGATGGGGAAGCAGGAGGACTCTCTGAGCCCATTTCTATGGGGCCGCAACCCGTTGAGGGTCACCAAGAGTACAGCAGTGACACCATCTGTGAACTGGAACAAGTGGAGGAGAAACCCCAGTTAGAAGATGGGCTGGAGCATCTCGAGCAGAGGCAGCAGGAAGGAGAAGATGAGAAAGTGGACAACGGAGGGGAAGTGTCCGCTGAAGGAGAATATTAGTGAGTGTTGGGGAAATGTCCGCTTGCCCTGACCAGGGTGCCTGGTCTTTGCCTTGGAATGGCAGGTGAAGCCAGGCTCTCTTTCTGGCTTGGGGACGGGCACTGAGCACAAACTTCTAGATGGGGGGGGTGCTCATATTCAAGCAACAGTGTTTCTAACTGAGATTTCAACTTTGGGGTTTGGTCTGGAAGAGGAAAGTGGAGGAGACCCTCACAATGGCATTGCCCCAACATCTTTAGGTGTGACTCCCATTTTTTGTCCTCCACTAGCTATCCAGTGTATGACTTTCTGCAGCCCCCCAAGCTGCTGACGGGCTCTTGGGCCGAATACAGCCACATACCAGAGAACTTCTTGAAGGGCTGCAAATGGTGAGTGATGTGCCTTGGAGGGGGTCAGTGCAGCTCTCCCATTCATTCATTCATTCATTCATTCATTCATTCATTCATTCATTCATTTTATATACAACTGATTTTTTTCCAGCCCTCAGATATGTGTAAAATATCCCATGTGGCCCTATTGATGACCCCTGTGGCTCATGCATTTCATTTATTTGTACTGCACAACTAGAGTTCGTGACACTACAAAGAATGGGATGTCAGATCCCCGACCTAAGGAACTTCCAACCCTGAAATCAACATCTCGAGCAGTGGTATCCCTGCATTTCAGCCCCGGATCCCCTTTCAGACTTAAAAATCTGCCCAGAACCCCCACCCTGGTCATACTTACTGGGATGTGACATCACTCTGATGTCTACGTAGAAGTAAATCCCATTGTATTCAATGAGACGTACTCCCAGTAAAGCCGAGTGTCAGATTCCAAGATGATGGATCCCATCCTCTCGCACCCTTCTGACCCATGATCCTGACCCCCCCAAAGGGGTCCTGACCCCCACTTGAGTACCACTGATCTAGAGGACAACAATGTGGGGAAATAATGAGGGAACAGGGGATGAATTTAGGTTTTATTTCAGTTGCAAGTATTTACTCCCTCTTGGGTGACCCTTGGCTTCGGGGGTATTGATGCTTTCCTTACCTCCTCTTAGGGCTCCGGATGGGACTTGCCTGCTCACCAACAGCGCAGACAATACCCTGCGGATTTACAATCTTCCTCCAGAGCTGTATGCTGAAGAATGGGGGAGCGTTGCTGAAATGGTATGAAGTGGAATACCAGGGAGTGTGTGCAGGAGATCCCAATGGGCAGGTCCCAGTTCACTGACCGTTAAATGGAGCTCAAGCAGGGTCCTGGCCACAAGGTTGTGGATCGGGACCCTGTGGCTCAGTTCTCTTTGTTGCCATTTCTTGACCCCAGTGGCCTTGGGAGAGTCACCCCCCTCAGCCTCACCTCCCAGTCCGCATAGGGGGATCATTCTTACCATGCAGCCTTGTGGTGTGTGAAAATGTTTGCGCCTTAAGTGCCACACAAGCTGCTCCCGTCAAGCTCGCCTCTCTTGGTCCACAGAGCCCTGTCCTGCGCATGGCGGAGGGAGACACTGTCTACGATTACTGCTGGTTTCCTTTGATGAACTCGGCTGACCCACAGACTTGTTTGTAAATCCTTCTCCTCTCTCCTCCCCTTTCTACTCCTACCCCACTGCGAGGAATTAAAAACTAAAGAGCCCCCCAGCTGAAAGGGTCCCACCTATGGAGAGCCCAAGGCAGACCTCCTGGACTCGGACCCTGGAGATCCAGGTTTGGAAATCAACTGCCTAGTCACGATGCCCTCATTCTCTCAGGGTGGTTGTAAAGATAAAAGGGGGGAAGCTGCACCCCCTGCCCTGACCTCCTTGGGATATAAGTACATACTTGAAATTAGCCTGGGGAAGCTGCTCGATGAGAGTCCCAACACCCACCATCCTAGTCCGAGCAAGAAGCTTGGATCCCTTCTGTTTTTGGGGTTGCAGTGTTGCCTTCCACTTCTTCAACCTAAATGGGGTTGAAGAAGAGGAACCCCATTTTTGGACCCCTCAATTTGCTTCCCAACCACAGGCTTGCATTTAAAACATCACATCTGTGATATGGAAGTTACGCTTTGCAATGGTACGTAAGATTAAGAATATGCCGTGCATTGATTTTGCAAACTTCTGGGCTACAAAAACGAAACCATAATAATTTAAGCATAATAATTAGAACCATAATAATCCTTGCTTAGCCCTTCCTTGCGCTACGGAGAGGGGCTGCCCATGCATCTCGCAGGCTTCCGGGCTAGAAACATCTTTCTGTTCAAATACGGAGTTTGGAAACACTTGAGGTGCTGCCTCCTCCGCATGGTCGTCCATTCCATGCATGCACAGTCTGATTGTTGAAAGCTAGAGCCCCGGCCAAGAAGTCCCCCCACCCCGATTTAGTTGGTCCCCGGCAAATCCACATTGCACCCTCCTCATATTGTGTGTACGTGTCTCTTCCTCTCTCCTTGCAGTATTGCCAGCAGCAGCCGGGACAACCCCATCCACATCTGGGATGCTTTCTATGGAGACCTGCGGGCCACTTTCCGGTCCTACAACCACTTGGTGAGTGTGGGTCTTTGTGTCCCCCCCACATCCTTCCCCCCAATGGGAAGCAAGAGCCTGGAAGCCTGTCTGCTTCTCTGCACCCTTCCTGGCCTCCTTGACCCTCCTGTCTCCCTTCAGGATGAGCTGACGGCCGCCCACTCGTTGTGCTTCACCCCCGACGGCTCTCAGCTTTTCTGTGGCTTTGACAAAACCGTTCGTGTGTTTGACACGTCGCGCCCCGGCCGGATGTGCGAGAACCGCCCCACCTTCGGTGAGTTGGCCTTGCTTTGGTGGCACCTGCAGAATCAATCCTGCGCTTTGGGGACTTCCAAAAAGGCAGATCTTAACTTGGGAGAGGGATGTATTGACGGACGAGCCTTTTGTCCTAACATGACCCCCTCCCCTTAATTTCCAGTGAAGAAGCGGGGGCAAAGCGGCATCATCTCCTGCATTGCCTTCAGCCCAACGCAGCCTCTCTATGCCTGCACCTCCTACTCGAAGACGGTGGGCCTCTATTCCCTTGCAGAGGGCGACCCCCTAGCTGTGCTGCACGGACACCGGGGTGGTGTCACACACGCCCTCTTCTCCCCTGAGGGCTTCCGCCTTTTCACTGGGGGGCGCAAGGTAAAAGCTAGTGAAGACGCAAGTGATGGTTATGGATCATCAGTTGGGGGGGGGAAGTGAGTGGTCTTGGCTGGGTGCATGTCCTCAGCTGCTGCACATCCTTGAGGGAGGGGTCCTTCCCCTTCTTCTGCATTATAGGTGCTTCTTGTGTCCTCTTTCCCAAAGTGGGTCTCAGATTAACTTCTTCTTGGTATGCCTCTTGGACACTGCTATCTTTTGATTCCCTCCCCAAACCCCCATATTTTTTGATCGGCCTTTGGTGCAAGTGGTCCCATTTATCCCATCTATGGGATGCGCATGTAGTCTTCCCCATCAACCTATGCCCTCTCTTCCTTCACTTCTGGTGTGGTATATTGGACTGCAAGCCTCTCTACTGATTCTTACATAAAATTCTATAAAGTAATCTTATATACCCACATTTACTCAAATAATGCGTCATTGAATCTAATGCGCACCCCTATTTTAAAAGACTTGAGATTTTAAAACTGTTTAGTGGCAATTGTAATGCTCAGCTGCAAAGCAGGTGCAAAATCTATCTATCTATCTATCTATCTATCTATCTATCTATCTATCTATCTATCTATCTATCTATCTATCTATCTATCTATCTAACTATCTAAATTACAGGTATAGTATGAGTAGACCCATAGAGATCCATGATAAGGCAGAGTAAGAATGGCAGTGTTGACCAAAAATCTGAGTTCTTGGCCAGCCTAGCTGCAACCCCTGCCTCAACCTCAGGATACGGCACAACTACAGCCGCCCACTAACCTCAGGATACAGCAGGCCACTCCAAGAAGCCCCTTGAATCCAGTTGTGTTGCAGTTTCATGCTGCAGCTGTTAGGGACTCCTTCTAAGGCAGGCACCACAGCTGATCCTTCTTCAGTGTGATCTGAGGGGGTCTCCTAGGGAGCAGGCCCTCCCGAGGTGCCACTGACTTGGTGCCTGCTGAGCATTACCAGGCTTGCAGACTCTCTGGATCCAGCATAACATTCTGCTCTGGATTCAGAATAGTTGGGACAGCCCAGTTAGGGCACTCACTGCCCACGTTGCCCTCACTCTGGATTGCAGCCTTCGTTAAAACGCTTATGTACCATAACTGTATATAAATAGTGGTGTGCGTCATTCTTATTTCCCTTTTTGCACCCTTCTCCCTCCCCAGGACTCAGAAATCCTCTGCTGGGACCTTCGGCAGCCAGGCGAAGTGCTCTTTACCATGAGCCGAATCGTGGCCACCAACCAGAGACTCTACTTTGACTTGGATCCGTGAGTGCCAGCCTGCGCTTCTCCCTAGGAAAAAGGAGTGTGACGCTCTCAGGGTGGCTTGAAGTTGGCACTCTTGGGTTGTCTGAGCTTTGTGAATCTCAGGATAAAAGAGGGTGGGAGGCAGAACCTCGGGAACCTCGGGAGCTAAACATGCAGTTGGGTTATCCTCATAAACAGTGGTCTCCAGACTGGAATCCACTTTGGAGCACCCTCATGGTTTGGGCTTGCCCCGATCCACTATGTAGTGGGAGTGGCAGTGGCCTTGGTGGTACCTGTGGAGATCTGCCACCTGACTGCCTTATGGCAGACACTCTTACTATGTGGCTTCTTCCATTTTCCTCCACAGGAGTGGGAGGTACTTGCTGAGCGGTGACACGGAGGGCCTGGTCTCCATCTGGGATACAGCACAGCCTCCAAGCAGTGACCCTCGCCCCCTTTTGCAGCCAGCCCTGCAGTTCCAGGCTCTTAAGGACTGCGTCAATGGGATCAGGTATGGATCTGGGTGGGTTTGGATCATGGATCATGAAGCATGAGTGTCATTGGGAACAGGAGAACCATGTTCCACCTCCATTCAGAGAGGGGATTCTGGGCTTGGCACTCCTGTAGATGTTGCCCTGAGACTGGTAGGCTTTAGGAACATAGGAAGTGCCCTGCCACGTCGGACAAAGGATGGGGCACTTAGTCCAGCATCTGCTTCCCACGATGGTCCAGTAAGTGTCTCTGAATGGCCTCCAAGCTGGGCACGAAACCGCAGCCCTCTCAGGTTACAGTGGATTGGAACCAGAATCCCCAAAACTGGGGAAGGAGAAGTGTGGTTGATAGAGTGTGACCCACATTTGGGCTAAATCTGAAGCTACAGTCAAGGGGTGTGGATTATCAGGGGTTCCTGATTTACATTCCTGAGGATTGCGGTGTTGTATGTACGTGGCCATCTGGAGATCCAGCACAGGATGGCTACAGAGCTGAGATAGAAGGCAGTTGTGAGAAGTTCAACAGACTGTCAGTAGAGGAGCCTGGGTCTAAGGGTTGTGGTGATCCGATCTATCTTCTCCCCCTTTACTCAGCCTCCATCCCAGCCTACCTCTGCTGGCTAGTGCCTCGGGTCAGCGCCTATTTCCCGACTTTTGGGACAGCGAAGAGGATGACACGGGTCACTCCCAGGCCTGTCGCCCCCAGACCTCTGGCCATAATTCCCTGCAACTTTGGTGGTGCTCTGAAGAGCCTGGAGCTGAGCCGTCCCAGACCATTCAATGATTTGCAACCTCCTAAGGGGGAGCTGTGAGGATCCATCCCCATCTGTATGTTTTCCTTGGACACTGGACTCAAAGGGGGCGAGCTGGGAGCCTACGCTCCCCATACAGTCATGCGCCACATAGACTGTTATATTTTTGTACGTGTGTATTTGAAACCACAAATTCCACAACTTTGTTATGTGATGGTTGTGTCTTCTGAACTGTGTGTGCCGTTTTGTGTTCGGCTCAGCTCCTTGAGAGGTGAGCTGAAGTGCCGACTGACGTGGGGTGGATCTGCTCTGGATCTTCTGAAGATTCATCTCCGTCCCTGTTTTTGGCCTCAACAGTTCAGCCTCCAGCCATCCACAAAGTGTTGTATAAATACCAAATAAAAGTTGATTATTGTGTTAAATCTTGTTTCCCCTCAGCTGTTTTCTGTGCGTTGAACCCACAAGTCTGATGCCACGGAGAACGTGGAGCATACGGGGTATGGCACCTTTTTCTGGAATACAAAAGTCCTGGAGTGAGGGTCGATCTTAGGAATAGAAAGAGCCTCGGTTCATAGCAGAATCAAACAACTCATGAGAAATACACATTTTTTAATACAGAGAAGTGGAAAGCCTATTAATGTGCACATTTCTGGGCTTTTAAAGCATTCTATGTGAATTATCATGCTGTGTCCTGTAAAAATGCTGTGTCCTGTGGGCTGTGGGTGGCGCAAGCGGTTAAGACGCTGTGCCTGTTAACCAGCAGGCCAGGGTTCGAGACCCAAGTCGGCCCCACAAGACAGGGTGAGCTCCTGTCCTTAGCCCAGCTCTGCGACGCCGGCTGGATCCAGTCGTATTGGCTCTGCCTTTCCATTGACTAATTCAGTGGCATGGAGAGGGGGGATTTGCTGCTTGGGTAACAGCCTATCCTCCATAACAATCCAACCCAGGCTTTCGTGCTTCGCATGCAGCATATGCAGCACCGAGCACCATACCGTAGTCTCTCAAGACTGACGGAGGCCTGTAAAAATTATCCCCGTACTCCAAGTGGGGAGACTGAGGCTGAAAGTGGGGGGTTTGCCAAGGTCATCCTCACCAAGGCAAGGTGGAAACAGAAAGGTGATTCTTGGCTCAGTTCTGGCCGTTAGGCTACAATCATATTTCCAATCATATTTTAAAAGGCAGTTTTGGGGTCTAGTGGGGGGTGGGTGTTAATTTTGTTTTTGTCGATTCTAATTCATCAAATATTTGGGAGATATTGAAGCGGAAAAAAATGCAAGATTCGGGATTTAGCTGTGCTGCTGAGTTCTGAACTTCCACTATAGGATTTTAAAGCCTGAGTTCTGCAAGCAGGAATATTCTGAATTTTCGGGAAATTGGGGTCTCTTGCTGATCCCCCCACCTGCTGAATACCTTTTCTGGCTCAAAGTGGTAGGACATTGTATGACTCCTCGCATACCACATGATGGCAGGCTATTCCCACATCTTTTCTGGTTGAGCTGGCCAGGCCTCTTATGGTTGCCGATTGGGGGGGGCTGGTGTGGGACTATCTCCCCCTCTTTCCCAGGGAGGCATAACCAGTGGTGGGCTGCAGCAGGCTCACACCTACTCTATAGAACTGGTTGTTAATGAGAGATAGGACATATTAAGTTTAAATATAGCCATTTAAAAGTGGCTGCCTGATGGGCAGAGAACCGGTTGTTAATTATTTGAATCCCATCACTGGGCATAACCAGTTTTCTTCCTATATCTGGAGGTTTCACACATTTGGGCCAGCCCAGAAAATTTGCCCGAAAGGTACACAAATGTGCAACTCTTCTCACAATTCATTTCCTGTCCCCCCTTCGGGTTGGGCCAGACTCGAACCTTACAAGTCATAAAGATCACATGGGACCAAACCTCTTGGGGCTTTACACAAATTTCTTTGTGTTATCCCTGTTTATGGGGATGCCACACAAGGGTTGTCACTTAGGGGGCAGGTGGGAGGGCTATGCAGACCCCTCTTGCCTACTCTGGCAAGGCTGCTTTACCTTCCACCCCATGGAAGACAGTCATCAAGGAAGGTTGTGAAGCATCAAGATGATACGCAGAAGACAAGCGTACAACCGTTCCAAGGCTGGGCTGCTGGTCCTTGATGCTCTTTTGGGGTGGACCGGATGGTGCCACATGAACCAACACTTTCTCCAGTTTGGGGCTACTTTGGGGCCACATAGCCACCCACCTAATGCCAGGGCTGTCCAGATTAGGGCATCATAAGCGAACCTTGTGGTGGGGGGTGTGCAGATCAGGTTGGTGGTCCTGCCCTTCACTGCCTCTATTAGTGGTGGTGATCCCGCCACTAATCTTGCCCTAGAGTTGCACGTTAAAGAAGAGGGTGGATGTTCTTGCCATCGGGTTTGGTTGGCATCCTGGCTGGTGTGGCGATTCTAAGTCCAATAAAAACGTCCAAGCGAACGAAGATCGGAGCAAGGCAGGGCTTGCACCTGCCCAGCAAAGGCCTGCCGGAGGTCTGGCCTCCCCCTGCCCCACTGGCCGTGCCCCCCCCACTCCGGTAGAAATAGTTCCTATTAATGGCCCCAAAGTGAATTCTTGCTCAGAAAGGCAGTTGCTTGGCAACGCTGTAAACTGAACTGGCCCCAGTCAAAGCGAGCGCCTGGCTTGCCGTGTCGCTGTCGCCGCCGCCGCCGCCAGAGTGTTTCTAAATGTCTGGCCTGTCCTTAAAGCAAGAGCCGTTGGAGCAATGAAGCAGATAAAAACAGGTGCCCCACCTTTGCCTGGCACACCTGAGCCATGCCAGGGCATCGGGGAGCTCGGAGGTAGCATTGCGGGGCTGACATCTCAGCCCGGATTGCCTTCATGCCAAAGCTTGGCACTCAAATGCCTTGCAAAAGTGTTCCTGAGCATGGGCAGAGTGCATTTCAAGACACTCACAATGCTATGGTGACAGAGACAGAACCAGCTGGCCTCTTTGGTTCCATTTTTTTCTCTGGAATGGCTCAGAAGGGGTGAGGCTCCCTCCAAGATTGACCGCTCTGACCCCCTCTAGCTATGCCACCGCTGCAGGGGGGGCAGTTCTACAGCTCTACATGAAGTAGGGGCCCTGCCTGGGCTTGTTCTTGCACCCGGCTCAATATCACACCTTCCCGGCCACCCCGCAGGGTCTTCTCGGCTGTCGCTGTGCCAGGAATCATGTGTGGAGATGGCAGCCCCAATTATGATATTGCGGGATGGGAGAAGGTACAGAAAGGGTGGTCCGGGTGCTGGGGAGGCTCACTGAAGCCTCTTCCCCGGGCTTCGTCCTGAGCAAAACGTGCTTGCGAAATAGCACGGATGAGGTCGTGACTGAGTTTTATGGATGGTGTGGAGAAAATGCCAAGATATTTCCTAATATTTTTTCCTAATATTCCAAATATTTTTTCCTAATATTTCCTAATATCAGAACTCAGGGATCGGTAGATTTCATATTCAAGCCCAATAACCACTGCGGTCTGAGTAAGCGGCAGATTGACTCCAAATGTCATAAGCCAAAACGAGAACATGGTCCCTCAAAATGTAGGACACCCAAGAAAAATGTAGGACATAAAAGCACCACTTTGTGTTGTATATTGTATATTATAGAATATTATATAATAATATTGTATATTATATATTGTTTTGAAGTGATTAATTCATACACTATATTGCTTGTTATTATTAAATTTAAAACTGTCCACATTTGGCTCTGGATTTTTATTTTTAATTATTATTATTATTTATTATTTATTGTTATTATTTTAATTTTATTTTATTTTTGTTTTTAAAACTTCCTAATCCTGCTCTAACGCTTTGCAAATGGGGCAAATTATAAAAGCGGGCGATGCAGAATCATGTCTCCCCGCAAAGATAATAGTAATTTGTTAGTGGGACATAATTTGTTCATGCAGTGATTTTCCATCTTTTTCAGCACATGGCATGCCGACAAGGTGCTAAAATTATCTCGGCGCACCATCAGTGTTGGGACCATTGACAAGGCCCCCCATGCTGCCGATATGGGACTCACACCCCATTGGCCCTACTAATCTATTATCTTCCCCCCCCCCATTTCCACGGCACACCTGCAGAACATTTGTGGCGCATTAGTGTGCCATGGCGCATCAGTCTGCCGTGGCACACTGGTTGAAAATCGCTGTTAGTGGACATAGTCGTGCACCCCAAGCTCTGTAATCTGGCCGTCGTGACCCCTCACTGCAACCGGCAATGGATAGGAAGCACTTTAAATGCTGATTTTTAAAAATCTGGACCATCTGGAAGGGTTGAGCCCTGAAAGTTGGAGGCGAAGAGACTGATGGAGTCCTAAATGCCCGTCCTCTTGTCTCTCTCCCCACATGCATTGGAAATGGGCATAGCTCCTGGCCCTAGTGGGTTTTTGTATCTTCCTGCAGAAAAAAGTCCTGGAAATGCAAGTGATGTTATTCCCCCCTTTACACCCCATCAGCATCTGTCTCGGGAAGGGGTCTCGTGTCTCTCAGTGGGGCGGCTGGTTTTCCACTATTGCTTTGGGCAACTGGCAGGAGGTCCGCGTGGCCTTCGACGCAGAGCATATTCATAAGTGATTAGCATCCAAATAGGCAGGCTTCCTAATGTGAGCCCAGGTAAAGGAGGATGAACCGGCACTTGAGCCCAGAGTGAAGAGAGAAGACGTGGACGTCATATCCAATACCAAACAAACCAGTGGCATTTTCATGTTCTGCCGTTTTGCTCAAGAAAAGTGTGGGATCCAGTGTGGGAACTCACTATGGTTCTAGTGGTACCAATGGGAGTACTTGCGGTGGTGAAATCTAGTGGTTTTATCATCAGGATCTACTTTGCAAATATGGATCAGGATCATCAGGATCTACTTTGTGTGGGCTGTGGGTGGCGCAAGCCGTTAAGGCGCTGTGTCTATTAACCAGCAGGCCAGTGTTCAAGACCTGGGTCGGCCCCACAAGACAGGGTGAGCTCCTGTCCTTAGCCCAGCTCTGCGACGCCAGCTGGATCCAATTGTATTGGCTCTGCCTTTCCATTGGACTAATTCAGTGGCGTGGAGAGGGGGATTTGCTGCTTGGGTAACAGCCTATCCTCCATAACAATCCAACCCAGGCTTTCGTGCTTCGCATGCAGCGTATGCAGCGCCAAGCACGATACCATAGTCTTCCAAGACTGACGGAGGCCTGCTTTGCTACTTTGTAAAATGATACTCTATCAGGATCTACCTAGGTGTCCAAGACTTTAAAAAAATTTCAAAAGAAATTATATGTTTCTTCATGAAAATTAATAATATTTATGAATTTATTTATAAAAATGTTGCACTGAACGCTCCCTTTCCTTTCCTATTTCTCTCCAGAAAAATAAAACAGATCATATTTTCAGTTTCTTTTAGAAAAACTATTTATTAGGGGGCATCAACTTACCCGACACATTTACGTCCCTACATTGAGCCAGGCTTGCAAACTGCAGGAGCTGAGCTCTTTGCAGGACAATCAGCACTGATCTTGCAAACTCCAGGTACTGAATTGTTTGCAGGGATTTAGCAACCATTTGATATCTGAGTAGACCCAGGGCTACTCCGTTGCCATCCCCTACAATCCAGAGTCACTACGGGAGCATGTAAGAGACATTACGTACCCGTAGGTACTGCACCACCTAGTGAAAACCGATGGGAAATTCATATTGCAATCCAGAGCAAATTGTTTACACCGGAGCAAGGACTCCCCGTAGTTACTCTGGATTGCGGTTTTCATTGAAGGCTCTGCTCAGTGTTTGGATGCCCACCAAAAATCAGGTTGTGATGCACCCATGGGTAACTCCCACTCCTTTCTTGCCCCTATTTGATTTGATTTGATTTATATCCCACCTTTTCCACCAATAAGTAATTATTTATAATTATTTTCATGATAATATAAACAATAAATAAACAATAAAATAATTATTAATTATAATTAATAATTTATCAGAATTCTCATCAATAAATAAAATAAATAATTTCAGAATAAATAATTATATTTATTTATATTTCGACGTTTTCGTAAAAGACTCGAGGTGGCCTTCTCCGCCTGCTTCTAAAGAGTAGGGGCACTGCCAACCAGCACCTGCTCCGTTCCCCTGTTAAAAATGAACTCCCCCATGAATGAATGATCGACATGGCTGTGCAAAATTGATGATGATGAGGAGGAGGATGATGATGATGAGGATGATGTGGTTATTGAGGAGAGGTGCCAGGGTTCTAGCTTGCTCTTTGTCCAACCTGATCCAGGGTCCTACTGGCTGGGTTGCTCCCTAAATCCTCACCCCATTGACAGTGGTTGTTCTAGGACCACCATCAGGTGTCACGCAGGGGAAGATTGGAAGGCTCCATGCAGAGGTTTGTTCCACAGGTGTTGTGAAAACCTGTGTCTAACCCTAAAGATGTTCAGAGAGGGCATGTCGCCGCGAGGGCACTCTGCACATGTTCGGAGGTTCCCATGTCTTTCACATTGCATATTATTGGTGTGATCCCTATCAGACGCAATGGGATTTAGAGCGATGTGTTTTCCTAATCCTTTGATTGCTTTATCTTTGTTCCTGAAACCCTGGCATGCCAACACTTTGGGGTCTCTTCCCCATATTCACCTATAGATGGAGCCCATTGAACTGGCTTTACCATAATTTCTCGCAGACATTGGAATATGCAGTGGTTTGTGTATGTGTGTCTCGTATGTCTAAATCATTTCCATTTCTACCCCTGCAAGGCAAACACACCCTTGCAAAACTCTCCCATTTTGACGCCTCTTCCAAAATTCCTGCCTGAAGTTTCCAAACACCGTCATCCGGATCTCCCTCCAAACTTAAAAAAACCTTGTTGGGTAATTAGATTTTATTTACTTACCGTAAATTCATTTCCTTCCCACCCTTTTCTGACTTCTTGGGATTGGTCAAGTATTTAGACGCTCCTCGTGTGCAAAATGAACGTCCGGGAGGCCGAGAAACATTTTATAACAAAGTGTGTGTATATATGGAAAAGCATTCGTTGTGTATATATACTGTGTAGGGTGAAATATATAAGTCATATATAAGTACTATATTTTATACATGAATATTCACAGATCCGGATACTTTTTATAGGGAGGGGAGGATTGAAATGCACACACCTTATGGCCAAACTCCCCGGGACACATTGTGAAAACCAGAAACCTAAAGCCAAATTTTATGCATGTCTACCCAGAAATCATTTATTCTAGTCAATCAGGCCTACTCCCAAGTAAGTGCATTTACCTAATTCTATTTACCTAGGAGGAAAGAAGCCTAGAGTGTGATAGCTGCAGAGTTCAATACTGTGGACATGATATGTTTTATATGTGGATATCGTGGGCACATTTTAAGGTGCTAGTCCTCATGTTATATATATATATATATATATATATATATATATATATATATATATATATATATATATATATATATATATATATAACATGATATATAATAAATATATATAAATATATAATATAATCCTTCCCCCACTCCAGCAGTGGCATACCTAGGTCATTGGGCACCTGGGGCCCACAAATTTTTTGACACCCCATGCACCAAATTTCATTAATTATGACCAGTATTAATTAATACAATTAATTAGATATTAATATTTTCATATTTTTTTAAAAAAATAACCTTACCAATGAAGTTTTATTTTTAATTTTTGGGGGAAGGGGTGAGGCTACCTTCTGGAGCACTTGTTGATCTCCACTTTCATTGGATTGGGACCATTCTGGTGGCCTCATATGTCTGACTTGAACACATGCCAAGGCATGATTGCTTACTCATGAGAAATCATGGCTATGTAGCTCAGTTTCGCTTTCCATAGGGCTCAATGCAGTTTTCATGGATATCCTTCTGGGTCAATATCTGGGGGCTGAGTTCATTGGATCGGGACCATTCTGGGGGCATCTCAGTTTGTCCTTTCCAACGCACAAACAGTACAGTCCTATATGGCTGCAATCTTAGACACTTTCCTGGAGTAAGACCCATTGAACACAATGGGGCTTGCTTCTGAGTAGACTGACTTAGGATTGCTTCTTCTTTAGGAGCTTCTTTGCAGTATGTTACGTTTGCAAAGGAAGCACAACTACGGGCAAAACTGGAACCTGCAGTTTTGTGTGTTTAATAATTACCATTTCGGGTCCATAAAGGTGCATGTGTTTAGGAGCCTGTTTGCAATTCTAAATTATTTGCTTGATCTGGGTCACAAGCACCGGCATTAAACTGAATAAAAACTGAAATTGAATTGTCAGGGAAACCCAAGACTCCAGGTGCTCAGGATGTGCGCATGCGTGTGTCTGCAATGGCATGTACATGTTGTGCACATGAGCGTCAGGAGTATATAGGATGTGTGCATGCGTGTGTCTGCAATGGCATGTACATGTTGTGCACATGAGCGTCAGGAGTATATAGGATGTGTGCATGCGTGTGTCTGCAATGGCATGTACATGTTGTGCATATGAGTGTCAGGAGTATATAGGATGTGTGCATGCATGTGTCTGCAATGGCATATACATGTTGTGCACATGAGCGTCAGGAGTATATAGGATGTGTGCATGCGTGTGTCTGCAATGGCATGTACATGTTGTGCATATGAGCGTCAGGAGTATATAGGATGTGTGCATGCGTGTGTCTGCAGTGGCATGTACATGTTGTGCATATGAGCGTCAGGAGTATATAGGATGTGTGCATGCGTGTGTCTGCAATGGCATGTACATGTGCATATGAGCGTCAGGAGTATATAGGATGTGTGCATGCATGTGTCTGCAATGGCATGTACATGTTGTGCATATGAGCGTCAGGAATATATAGGATGTGTGCATGCGTGTGTCTGCAATGGCATGTACATGTGCATATGAGCGTCAGGAGTATATAGGATGTGTGCATGCGTGTGTCTGCAGTGGCATGTACATGTTGTGCATATGAGCGTCAGAAGTATATAGGATGTGCGCATGTGTGTGTCTGCAATGGCATGTACATGTTGTGCATATGAGCGTCAGGAGTACATAGGATGTGTGCATGCGTGAGTCTGCAATTGCATGTACATGTTGTGCATATGAGCGACGGGAGTATATAGGATGTGTGCATGTACATGTTGTGCATATGAGCAACAGGAGTACATAGGATGTGTGCATGTGTGTGTCTGCAATTGCATGTACATGTTGTGCATATGAGCGACGGGAGTATATAGGATGTGTGCATGCTTGTGTCTGCAACTGCATGTACATGTTGTGCATATGAGCGACGGGAGTACATAGGATGTGTGCATGTACATGGTGTGCATATGAGCAACAGGAGTACATAGGATGTGTGCATGTACATGTGCATATCAGTGACAGGAGTACGTTCCTTGGGGTTTGGCATTAGGAGTGGCATCAGTTCAGCCACAAAAATTCACAGGACTCTTAAGAGCCCAACCCTAACCCTGTCTACTCAAAAGTAAGCCCCATTGTGTTCAGTGGGTCTTGCTCCCAGGAGAGTGTCTTTAGGACTGCAGCCTTTGTTTTCCTCCTGTATTTCTTTTCCAGAACTTACTGGAGTCATGTATGTTCTGAATATTCGTCTCTTCCTCTGCTGCAGAGTTCTGTGCATCTCAGAGGCCTCCACAGTTCTCTACCAGCTTGCAGAATAATCAAAATAAAATGTTAGCTCCTATTTTTTATTTTAAAAGTATCTTCATCCAGCTGTTCCAAGCTGTTGTGATCAACTGAAAATTAAAATTAAAAATTGAATTTTGAAAAAAAAATTATTTCTTTTTCATACATAATCCCTAATAGCGAGGGCGTCCCCCAAATATTCTTTCTCCACCTCCAAGGTCACGAATGAACAAGGGGTCCAATCCAGTGTGGAGGTTTCTTGTATGGGTTTTGTTGAAATTAATGGGAGGTTGACAAAAATACGGGATGATGTCACAGGAACCAGCCAACTGGTGCTTTCTGTGTAGGGTTGCCCTAATTCAGTCCCACTCCTGCGGGGTCAAATGCATCCAACCCAGTTCATCATCCCTCCTGCCATCTTTGCAACTGGAAACAACTTATCCAACTAGGGTTGCCATAATTCTCTTCTACAAAATCCGGACAGGACCTTCTGTCTCATTTGCCAGGATGGGAACACAATTCCAAATATCGGGATTGTCTCTGTTTTTCGGGACATATGGCAACCCTACTTCCATGGCGGTGCCCTTGCATGGTTCCCAGTGGTCTCACAAGACTGGGCCCACGACAGGTCCACTCAATCTCCTGGTGTGTTTTGACCCCCAAATCAGCCGCCA
Source organism: Cryptoblepharus egeriae (assembly GCA_030015325.1). Classification (NCBI taxonomy): domain Eukaryota; kingdom Metazoa; phylum Chordata; class Lepidosauria; order Squamata; family Scincidae; genus Cryptoblepharus; species Cryptoblepharus egeriae. Next base: position 107,074,148 of record JAREYC010000004.1, on the reverse strand, counting down.
CCTTGTTGTGAGATCCGCTCTCCACCGCCGTGCACCCCCAACTCCACTGTTGAAAGGTCTGATGTTCTCCCAGTCTTTCTGGCCCCCCTTCCTCGCAGCCCTTCCCTCTATAAATAATTATGCTGACTCCATTGAAATCAGTCCTTCCATTTGTCTACCTCAATTCTGTTCACCTGGTGGAGGTGGAGGGGGGAACACTCAGTTTTTTTTAATGTCTCCTAAACACAGCAAGCCCCTTTTTTCTGATTCCGCCTTTTTGACCCGGAGCCAGAAAATCTTGCCCCCTCCCTGTGCACCAGCCATCCTGCTGGCATTAGGTTGGCATCTTTCTCTGGCCACCCCTGCCTGGTGCTGTGCGCTCTTGGATTCTCTTTCTGCGGGAGTTTTGGGGGGCTTTTCCTGTGTGTGCAGCTTCAATCCTGAGTCCATATCTTCACTCATCTCCTGACTCCAGCTCCCTGAATGTGTTTGGAGAGCCTCTCTTCACTCCAGTATTTCTCATTCACCAATTCTTCTCCTCCCTTCTCTCTGTCTAGGCAAAAAAAAGAAAGAAAGAAAGAAAGAAAATTCTCCTGATTGCCATTCTTTGGCTGGGCTTTCATTGCCGGAGTTGAGCCTGCAAGAGTGGGGGGCTGCAAAGAAGGCAGAAGCAAAGAGGACGACTCCAAGGGGGGCTAGTGGTGGCAAATGAATTCTTGCTGTGGCCCCCTTTCTTTCTCTTCTCTTGCCACACACACTTTTCCCCACCTCTCTTCAGCACCCCCTAAGGAGACCAGATCAGATCAGAACAGAAGGACCTCCACCTTCAAGAGGCCAAGTGGATGCATTTCTCCTTCTTGATGGTGGCTTTTTTCTTCCCCTTTTCTTTCTTTCTTTCAAGCCCCACCAAACCAGACCCCAACCCCGAGATGCAGTTGGTCCTCCCCAGGCTGTCTCCATCTTCGCCTCTGGATCTGTGGGTGCTCCTCAAACTTTCCGGATCCCCCCGAAAGCTGGTGCCAAAGCCAGGATTGGTACAACTTGACTGACCTACAAGGGAATGAGACCTACAGATCCATCTCTTTGGGTGCATGTGCCAGGCTTGAAGGAATGCAGTAGTGGTGGCAGCTTCTGGGAATCGGTGTGATGTGTGTGTGATTTGTCAAAGAAGGAAAACAAAGACAGGAAGGAGAAAGGAGGAAAAAAGAAAAAAGGGGAGAAAAAGAAGAAAAGGACTGACGGGGAGTTGGACTTCTCCCCCCTTTCAAGGAGTTGTTTCCCTTTTGCAGTGATGGCCCTGGGGATCTCTTGGGCTGGATTTTATTCTGGTCTCTTATTCTCTTTGGTGGAACTCTGGTTTATAGAAGGACTCAGTTTAGAACCCATTTACTGGAACACCTCAAACAAAAAGTAAGTATCTGGCGGGGGGGGGGTGTCCTTCTTGCACAGGCGCTGCACAGTTTGCATTTAAAAATAATAATAATAATAATAACTGCCAAGTTTTCCAAGCTCTTTGTCTTTTTTGCAGGTTAATAAGAAGAAGAAGGGGGTGCCGGGGGAGATGGTTGGAGTACATAAGAATCCGTATTGTTTCTTTTTTTATTGTTTTCGGTTCATACCTAATGTGCAGCTTCTCTGGTTGCAAATCCAGACACACAACAGTAACAGGAGGAAAATCTCTTGTTGGAAATGCCAGGAGGATGATCTGGGGAACCGTGGTCAGTTTCAAGTGAAACAGGCTAGGAAGAAAAGCTTTCACCACAAAGAAACCTCGTTGCAAACCAACTATTCAGAATCCACCCTACTATGTTTCTTTTTCTTTTTTTCTTTCTTTTTTTCCCAAACTTTTGGAATTTCCATTCCCTCCGTCCGTTTGGTATTAAGGGCAGCGAATAGAAAATTCAGTGCTTGATTTGCAGCCAGTCACAACATTTTAAAAATATCCCAAATATCATCGTTCTAATCTCTGTGTCTCTCTCAAAACTGCATCTTTCTTTTATAGAAAGTGTGATTTTCCATCCAGCCTCTGAAGAGTTTATTTGGTGACCGACTTTTACTAGTTCCTGGAGTTTTGGGTGGCTCCACACACACACACAAACTCAAATGCTTTGCAAAAGTTGTGTGTGTGTGTGTACAAAATGTTGCTTTGACAGCATCTGACATGATCTGTGTCTTGATACTCAATGCATTTACTTGAAAGTAAGCCTGTTGATTTTGGTGGGAGTCCTTGCGAGACTTGCAAGGCAAGCAGTCCAGTTGGTCTGTACACCTCTGGATGTGTATACTGGGAAGCATTTAAAAATCACAGTCAGCGATACTCAGAATTAAGTGGGGTGCACAAAGTTTGTAAGGGGGCTATTTGTAGGGCCTTTTTCGAATTTGCTTTCAACTCTGTATATGTTTGCGTGTGAGTGTTTTGCAAAAATGTATATATCCCGAAGCTTTTCATTTTGGGTCTTGGGTGGGTCTATGGATTGCATTCTGCACTTATCAGTGGTTTCTGTGACTTTGTACCTTTGGTTTCGACCCCTCCAACTCTCCGCTCTCCCTGTGAATGGGTTACATTTTAAAAATGCAGACATCCTTTGGGGCAAAATCCATAGGAAAGGTCTTTTGTGTGGGGCCTGTTGAAATAACAGAGATCAGGCAGGATTGTAACTTCATACCTGCTCTTTTCTGAATACCTTTCCCTCTTCTCCTTCCTACATCCATTTTCCAGATCAGAGCTTTAATAGGTCAAATTTAGGGGAAAAACCATTTTTTGATGTGCCTTGTTTTCCGTGTTTCCCATCGAGTGGTCAAAGTCTGGGACAGACCCACACAATTTTCCTCTCTCTCTCTGGGCGCAATCCAGAGTAACTACGGGGAGTCTTTGCTCTGGTGTAAGAACAACTTACTCTGGATTGCAATATGAATTTCCCATAGGTTTTCACTAGTAAGTATGGGTGCACGTAATGTCTCTTCCATGCTCCCATAGTTACTCTGGATTGTAGGGTCTGTCTCTGTTGTGTGCCTTGCACACAACCTTATGCACTCATGTGCGCGCACTCATGCGCGTGCCCACCAGCCTCCCCCTGAGTCCAAAACTGGCTCCATCTGTTAACAATTGTGGCTAAACCTCCAATAACTTCTGAAGCTCAAGTCCTACTTGCACAGTTAAAAGAATATAAAAAAGAGGAAGGAGGAGGCTGGACTGGATCCATTTATTTCGGAGCCCAGATTTGGGATTACATCAGTTTTTTTTCCCCCCATGGTGGTGGGGGTTGCGATGGGGGGAGGTTAGTGGTGGTTGTTTGTCGGAAAAATCTCTCTCTCTTGCACATGAAAAAACCCCTGTGATTCATAAGTGCTACAATTTGCGCTCTGTCGCCATGTGAGGAAACGCTTCCTAGCAACAGAAATATATATTAGGGCTTAATAGGCCTATTTGCCTAAATCATGGTGTGAATGTGTGTGATGGTGTGTGCGCCTGTGTGAGGGTGTGTTTTCCTCCTTCCTTACCTTTTCTTCTCCCTCCTCTGCCTCCCTTTCATCTCCTCCTTAAAAGGGAAGACTATTTCCAAACAGATCCCGTTCTCCCTCTCCTAAAGAAATATATACATATCTAATCCGTAAATGGCACAGGAGGGGCACAGCAGATGGGAACAAACAAAAAGGGGCAAAAGGGTCTTCCGTACCTTAAAAAAAACCCCGTTATTTCAAAGTGAACAGGCCTGATCGATTGACGGCTGACTGCTTTCCACACACACAACACACACACAACTTTTTGGTCCAAGGGCCACATCAAATATCTGGCATGGTGTCAAGGGCCAGAAAAAAAATTAAATCTCACATTTCAATCAATACATCGGAGATGGAACTAAGGGCAAAATCCAGAGTAACTACGGGGAGTCCTTGCTCTGGTGTAAGTACAACTTACTCTGGATTGCAATATGAATTTCCCATAGGTTTTCACTAGATGGTGCAGTAACAACGGGTGCACGTAAAGTCTCTTACGTGCTCCCGTAGTTACTCTGGATTTGAGGGTTAGATTAATGAAAAAAATAGGCTCGGATTTGTAGGATTTCTACAAGCACCAACACACGGCAGAGAAATCAAGCCTATACTGAAATGTACCCCCATTTCCCCCATCTCTACTTGTGTTTGATCAACTGGGTCACAGGCTCTTAAAGGACCAGAGACTGGCTGCGGGTCGGTTAGAGGCTCGCCGTGGGCCGCAACTGGCCCCTGGGCCAGGATTTGGAGACCCTTGGTGTGGTAGAAGATCAGTCTTTGGGAAGAGTATTGGGGTGCTGCTTCACCCCCAAGAGATTCCCCAGCGGGAATGGATGGGAGACATTGCCCAAGTGCACTGCCTCACATCCCCCATTGGCTTCAGTGTGGCCACCCTTGGAGAACTTTTGGTGGACGGAAAGCTTCCAAATAGCATCAGCGTTGCTTTTGAAGATGTGAAATCTGTGCCTAGCTGGGTGTTGTTGTTGAGCTGGAGTTTCTTGTTGGTTGTGCTGAGAAAGTGGGTGTTGGGGGGGGGGGGCAAGACCTGTCAGATCTTGCCTGCAATTTGGAGAAATTTTCAACGGAGAAGCCAACGTTGGACCAGCTGGATAGGGTTGGAGATCTGCAGAAACTTTTGGGGAGATAAGTGTGTTCCAGGGCAGGCGTCTTGCCCCAGGACCTGCCCGGGATGGTTGAAGATCCAACAACTGGAATCTGCTTCCCAGAAAAGTGATTTTCAAGGAGACACACAAAGCGTTGACATTTTCTGCCCAACTCAGCAAAGATGGGGGGAGTTTGAACTGTAGGGAATGTCATCAGTTGGTCTTTCTCATCTGTGCTGTTTTAGGTTTCTCTCTCTCTCTCTCTCTCTCTCTCTCTCTCTCTATCTATCTATCTATCTATCTTTCTCTTTCCCTAAATAATAGCTTTACCTCCCTTTGCTTTGACTCACCTGAGAGTGGATGCATTTGCAGAGACACAACTTCTCTTTTTGATGTCATTAATTTTTTAATGTCATCCGGTGGTGTGGGATGGTTGCAAAAAGTCCCGAAAAACAGGGACAATCCATTTTTTGGGGATTGGGTTCCTATACTGACAAACAGGACAGAAGGTCCTGTCCTGATTTTGTAGCAGGGAATTATGGCAACCCTCTTACTGGTGGTTCGTTTTCTGATGATCCACTCGTTCAGCATCTTTCAATTATACCCAGAACTAATTCATTCAACAAATGTTCTGCTCTTTCAACCTCTCTCTGCTGTTCTAAAGGCCAAAATTGCCCTTCCCCAGGTTGTAGCTCCATCTCAAGTCCCATTCCCAAAGGAGTTAATGAAAATCCATTTGCAGAAATCTTTATGTAGCATCAGGAATTTGCAAGATAAAAGGGGCGTTTGCAATTTGCTAGCTAAAAAAGTGCTGCAAGAAACACCGATCAACTCAAAAAGATGGGGTTCCACTTTTCAACGGTTTCGACTTTTGGACCGTCCCTAAACCATCCAATAAGTGGGGGATGCCTGTACTTGTAGTTTGCAAGTTTGGTATGAAAGAGTGTGTGTATACATAGCTTTTGGTTGTTGCTTTTTTCCTAGGCAACTGTTGCAGGCTTTCACTATCCTAGGGGTAAGACCCACTGAACACAATGGGGCTTACTTCTGAGTAGACATGGTTAGGATTGTGCTTTTAGTTGGTTAATTTGTGCAGTTCAGTTTTAACTGGGGAGGCTGGATGTTAAGACACAGATTGATCCCTGGCTGTACTTGGGAACGAAATTATGGCTGCAACCCTAAAGACACTTTCCTGGGAGAAAGATCCATTGAACACAATGGGGCTTACTTTTAAGTAGACATGGTTAGGATTGTGCTCTATGTTAAAGGCTGCTCTTTCTTCCGACAATAGCATTTGCACCTTAACTTGAAAGTGATCTTACACCTCTTTCAACATCTTTCTTATCTGAGATTTTTGCGAGATGTGATTACAGGTATATTTCATTAACAGCACAAGTCAATGCAGGTCTACTCAGAAATAAGTCCCTCTGTGCTCAATTTGGCTTACTCCCAGGGAAGAAACAATTTTTGACAATCTCCGAAGTGCTCTTCCAAAGGAAAGTGTGCACTTCTTACATTCTGAGTTCCACATCCCCATAACCAGTGGGATGCGGCACTGTAAGTACAGAAAGTCCCACAAAGCGCCATATAAGCAGCCTCTCCACATAGGAGCCATTATGGAAAGCAGTGGCAATGCCCAGACGAAAATAAATATTTTCCAGCTCTGATGATGTGAGAGAAATCTTTATGATTTCTGATCCTAAAGATCAGTAAAGATCTGATCTGAGTGAATTAAATGCAATATTTTCCTAAGTAAATATGATCCGCATCGGTGGTTGATCACATCAGTGGTGATGTGATCCTCTTTGCATTTTTGTCCCTGCCAGTTGCATGAGCTGGTCATAGATGTGGTAACCTTTCCAAGCGAGGAGCAGGGATGTCTGGGCGCCAAAGTCCTTCTAGACCCAAACAGATCCCCTCTCTCTGTTTCAGCTCAACGCGACTTGACTGATATCAAGCTCAACCCGAATGTGTTTTATACTTTAATGTGTGAAACCCTTGTGTGGATAATCAGACACAATTTCACACATGTTCTATTTATGTACCTGCGATGTGCACTGTGGGTGAGCCAGTCAACTCTAGCCTCCCAGCATGTGGTGAGATCCAGGTGCGATAGGTCCATGTGGCAATTGCTGTGTGCCAAGGATGCTTTATTTCGACGCAGAGGTGCTCTTTGCCGCCAGTTTGAAAGAACCACAGTGGGATTTCCCCAGAGAAGATCCCACCTTTTGAGCACTGGATGAATTCATTCTGCGCCCACCTCCGTCGAGCTCGATTCCCTGTAATTATCGTGGATTAGAATCCAGGCTTCACAGATGAGCATGAGCCAAAAAATTTCCCTCACTAAATAGTATCCCCTTTCCAGGGTTGTGGGACCCGAATTCAGGTTTCTTGGAATTTGGGGTTTAACTTCCTGAAGGTTCAAGTTCTCTTGGAATGCCTGATAGCAAAAAGGGAACAAAGCATGCAAAATAAGCCATACTTTTGCAAAATGTCTGCTGTTCTCAAAATTCCTCTTCGTTTTTATTTTCGGGTTTTGGTTCAGTGTTTGGAGCAGAGCCCCAAAGTCTGAACTGCAAGCTGTGTTTTGCAACGGATGCATTTGCAGGGCCACTTCACCCACCACCACAGTGTGGAAAGTAAGTCACACCAGATTTTGGGGTGGCAAGTTATGCTTTGATCTCTAACCTCTGCTCCGGGAATGCGGCTGAAAATTTTTGCAGGAACTGGGCAACGTCTTGTCCTCCTACATTCACACGCAAGATGTTCTGTCTGCTTGCGGTGGGTGTTCCTCCCTTGGGAAGTGGTGAGAGTTCACATGTATTCCACGATTGGCCTCTTTTGTGTGACTCTTTCGCTGGAGCATCTTCTGGAGATGAAGGATGTAGGACGTTTGAGATGTAGGGTATTGAAGATGTAGGATCACTGGTGTCGCTACGGTGGTGCAGGGGGTGTGCCCCGCACTGGGTGACACACCCAGGGGGTGATGTGCAGGAGGGCTGTGGCATCCCCAAAAATCAACTTTGTGATGGTGCGCATGTTCCCATCGTGCCATATGTCGTTGGGTTCGTCTTGGAGAGTAGAGTCCAACACAACACTCTGTTTTGAGATAACACCTTCCTAGCCAATGTTATGGCCAAAAAAATTAAAAAGCCCCCAAATTTGCATATCACAGCTTTACTCACGAGTAAGTAAATGCGCCTTAGTCTGCTGAAAAGGGCAGGCTGAGAGGAAGCCAAGGACAGTGCAAGTGGTGTGGAACGTGCAAGGGGGGGTACAGTCCAGTCCAGGGGGTACAAGACTTCAGAATGGTCCTGATCCCAGGCACCTAGAGCTTGAAAGTGCTCCAGAAGGCCCCCCAACACTGAAACTGGCTCAGCAGGTAAAGGGAATTAAAAAAATTATTTGTATAGCCTTTGTAAAGTCCAAACGTCTCTTCTCCCTCTACTCAAGCCTCATCTGACTCTCCAGCCCTCCTCCCTCTGGGGTTTTAATCCTTTTTGTGGGGGGGCGTTTTAAGGCAGTTTTGACTTTAAAAAATATTTTTAACCAATGTCCCCTTTTACCAGGACACGTCCTCTTTTTTAGTTTTGTGTCCTAGAAAAGCGTTCCTTGTCCTCCATTTCCTTGTGAGCAGACAGTATGTAGTGTGATTGTAATTCATAAATTATATGTAATAAATTAACCCTACAATCCAGAGCAACTACGGGAGCACATAAGAGACGTTACGTGTACCCATAGTTACAGCACCATCTTGTGAAAACCGATGGGAAATTCAAATTGCAATCCAGAGTAAATTGTTCTTACACCGGAGCAAGGACTCCCCATAGTTATTCTGGATTGTGCCCTAAATTTAATAATAATCAATAAACAGTGCAATCCTAACCATGTCTCCTCAAACGTGAGCCCCATTGTGTTCAGTGGCTCTTACTCCAAGGAAAGCATCTTTAGGATTGCGGTCATGGTGTTTAAATCTGCCTATTGCCTACTTGGAATTAACAAATTTTGACTCCAATCTTTCCTGGGAGTAAGACCCTTTGAAAACAATGGGGCTTACTTTTGAGTAGGCATGGTGAGGATTGTGCTCTGGATGTATTAAATTATATGTAATAATCAAAACGGGTCCATAAAACAAACAGAGGAGGAGCAGTTGCACATACCCATACCTACCATCCAGTTGCACACACCCATACCTGTCACGCCCACTGCATGGGGATGACGCGCTGGCCTACCGCACTGGGTGACGCAAACCCTAGTGACGGCCCTGTGTAGGATGCTTTTAAGTTATTGCATGTCACATTAATGGTTAATAATTAATTGTTATAATTAATTGACATAATTAATTGTTATACTAGTTTCACATTTTCCAATAAAGAATTATAGGTTTGTGACGGTGCTAAGTATTCCGTATAAAACGATAAAACTTCCATCGTTTTCCTTGGGGAGAGAGAATGATTTTTAAACCCAAGTGTGCCAGATGGGAAAGGTCATTGATGTGCTATGGAAGCGCATGGAAGCTCACCTCCTTCATCTCTGGCAGTCTTACCCCGTTGCATGGAGCTAAGACGCTGGCTGGTGGTGGAGAAGACAGGCTCCAATCCGAGATCCTGGGCGGTGGGTACTATACTGGACGGACCGCACCGGACTAGAGAGATCCAGGTCACTTCATAGGTTCCCAGATGTGGCAGCTGATGTGGTCTTTAGCAGTCAGGTTGCTCTAGATGGGAAATTGAAAAGATACTTGCTGTTGTATTGAAAGGATTCAAGCTTTGGAGTTAATCAGATTCCTTTAATCTGATCATAAATACAGAGAACAAAGGCTGCTTCATACAAACAGTCACCATTGGAAAGTCTTTTGTGCTGCGGTCTTATGTGCGGTTACCTCCGTGTAAGTCCCGAATGCAGCGGGATATACTTCCGACCACTTATAGGATTGCTCTACAAGACTGCTGAGAAGCTTCCCGTATGGAAAGCATCCGAGGAGTGCCTGGTGAACTATCCTCAAAAATATAAAAGAGGCGCCTTTCAAGCATCCTCGTCCCCTGACCTCACTTCATTTGACCACCTCTGACCACTTCATTTGGCCACCTTTATTGTCATTAGTTAATTATTGTTAATTATTATTAATAGTATTATTAATAATAGTATTATTAATATTAATTATTATTAATAATAGTTATTATTATTGTCTCTGTAAACAGCTTTGTGAACTTTTTGTTGAAAAGCAGCATATAAATACTGTTGATTGATACATTGATTGATTGTGCACTACGGCTACAATCTGGAGTAACTACGGGGTCTTTAACACTGACTAGGGGCACAATCCAGAGTAACTAGGGGGAGTCCTTGCTCCGGTGTAAGAACAATTTGCTGTGGATTGCAGTATGAATTTCCCATAGGTTTTCATTAGATGGTGCAGTAACTACGGGTACACGTAATGTCTCTTACGTGCTCCCGTAGTTACTCTGGATTGTTACACTGCCAGCTATGGGAAACCTATGGGAAATGCAAAGAGCAATCCAGAATAAGTGCCTCTTATGTCTTCCCGTAGTTACTCTGGATTGCAGAGTGTGACTGTTTTGGACAAGTTGTGTTATCTCTCAGCCTCAGTTTCCCTCATTGGGAATCGCCGGCACTATTGTGGGGTGCTTCACGTTAATGATCATAAAGTGTTTTATAAGGGTAAATTAGCAATCACTAGTAGTGGGACCAGTAGACAGAAGCAGATTTGCAAATTATACACAAATATTTGAGCATTTGGGGTTTTCTCTGCTCCCCGTGCAAAGAATTGGGAATCACTAACCAGCTTGCACTTTCTCCCCCTTGCTGGTTGATCCTCTGGAAGCTCTTGTCTTACCTGTCGGAGTTTGGCAGCCGACAAAACGACAAACCAGTAGGAAAGTAGGTGTAGTACAGAGGTTTGGCTCTTTGCAAAGTAGTTTCTTCCTTTGTGATTCCTTGGCAAACTCTCATTGACTTGTTTAAGGTGCTGTCTGTATGTTTGCCAGACAACTCTGCATTCAGAATAATGCTTTCTTTGCACAGATTCTGAAACTTACCATTTCTTAAATGTAGGAATCTCACATCAGAAGGGCAGCAATGTTGGATCTGCATATGGGAAAAATGATGATGATGGTTTCTGGAATCAGGCAACACCTCTATGGAACTCGCTTGACTTAGAAACCCTAACCTTAGAGGCCTTCATACATCACCTTCGTGGATCGTGGCATGGATTTGTCCTGATCATAGCCTTATATTCTCTCATTCTGCCAACGTGATCTCATAGAGATTATCTGGCTGTGATTGGGCCACCCCAATGGGTAGGTGGGAGTCAGGTAGGGTGACTGTCACAGTCTTGGACGGACCTATCATTGTTTAATACTGTTGTTGTCTGACAAAAGTCACAATGTGCGGTGTTGTTTTTAAATGCTAACCAGTTTGCTTCCTTCCCTATGGAAAAGCTCTCTAATTTTTTTAAATCTCAGTTTTCAAAATCAGTAATCATAGTAACTAACGTTGTCCCCATCCAACAACCCCCCAACTTCTCAATGAGAAGGCTGCGTCTTGATATTTTATGGGCACAATCCAGAGTTACTATGGGGAGTCCTTGCTTTGATGTAGGACCAATTTACTCTGGATTGCAATATGAATTCCCCGTAGGTTTTCACTCACAGTGACGGGGGGGGACGGGGACGTAATGTCTCTTTCATGCTCCTGTAGTTACTCTGGATTGTAGGGTTAATCTCCCTAAAATATCAACAATTTACTTTGATTCCCCTTGGGAATATTTCTGGTTTTTGTCTTCCTAGCTTATGTGCTCAGACAGACAGACAGACAGACAGATGGATGGATTGATTGAATGATTGATAGATAGATAGATAGATAGATAGATAGATAGATAGATAGATAGATTGATAGATAGATAATTTAAGAAATATAATTCTCTATAAGGAAGGAGAAGCTCCTTGAAATCTAACCAGTGGTTCTTCCATCTCCAAATCTCACATCTGAATTCACCGTGTGCACAGCTAGCTCCTCGAACATGCGAATCCCTCGAGCATGTGCAGAGTATCTTTTCCTCTCTACCAAGCACTTTTCATGTTTCAGAAAGGATCAGGCCCAAGGCAGAAGCTGTCAGGGCCCGGTTCTCACACTTCAACGGAAATACCTTGATTAAAAATTGAAGCACTGATTCTTATCCTTCCAGAAACATTAAAAGTGCTCCCGTCTGTACAAGATTTTACATATTCAGCTTCCTCCCCTTCCAGTCCTTCAGGCCACTGGAATAAATGTGGTATTTGAAAAGGAAAGAGATGTATTCTCTTCTCTTCCCCTGAGCAATTGAGCAAAACCAGCTTTGCCTTCTGGTTTCAAAAAAGTCTTTGACATCGAATTTTTTCAAATGTCTCCTTGGCCTGATGTTCATGTTTATTTTTGATGCTTATGCACAGAAAATATTTTTTAAATGGACCTTGGAATGCCTTTTGTGAAGGTTGTGTGTCGTCACAGGTGTCAGAAAAACATTTTTTTAAACCTCAGGGATGTGCGATGGTTGGGGAGGCAGGTGAGGCAGAGCCTCTCCGCTGGACTCCTTCAAAAAGTGCCACCAACTTGTAAAGTGCCCAAGCACTCTCACCCCATGCTCTGCCTCAAAGGTCTCCGAGATGGGGGCGACCTTCTCACCCACTGCACATCCCTGTTAAACAAACAAGTTTCCCTTAGGTTGTCAGTGCAATCCTATTTGTGTCTACTCAGAAGTAAATTCCATTGAGTTCAATGGGCTTAAGAAAAGTGCTCTTAGGGTGGCAGCCTGTACCATAGCTGAGGCTTGATGGGCACCTGTCGGAGATGCTCAAGGATTTCCTGCTGCAGGCAGGGGGTTGGACTAGATGACCTACCGGGTCCCTTCCAACTCCAGGATTCTGTGGGTCTATCTATGATTTAAAGAGCTGTGGCTTTTGATTTTTAAAAAACTAGTGCTCAATGATGCCCAGCCTGCACTCTGGAGTTTGCCAGCTCACAACTCATGCTGGCAAAAGGATGGAAAAGAAACTGTGTAGTGATGTTCTTATAGAAAATTGGTGATGTGGTCGCATTTGGTGCGTATAGTCTGTGTCTTGGAAAAAGGATAGACGGTGCAGACAGGAAGAAGGGCAGAAAAGGGCAATGCCAATGACATTTGGAGCACATCTGAGGAAAGGCGAAAGCATTTGCCAGTTTTTAGTTTTGAAAGAAAGCAATAAAGTGGATACATGATCGAAGCTTATGGACTTTTCCGTCATGTGGAGACGGGATAAAAGTTGTGTTTCCTTCTCATTCTGCTAGAACTTGGGGTCATCCAAGAAACTGAGTGGCAGAACATTAAAGCCAGGCACTATTTCTTAGTGCAGTGTTTCTCAAAGTGGGGGTCGGGACCCCTTTGGGGGTCACCTAGAGCTTTTCTGGGAGTCACCTAAAGACCCTTGGTGCAGGGGGCCAGGTCAGGCTTGCCAGACCTCCGGCTGTAGCTGTGCGCGCACTGGGGCTGACTAAGCGGGGTGGGGGGGGCTTCCCCCAGGTGCGCGCAACACCCACCCAGGTCGCACAGGAGGGGGCGTGGGGGACTTCTGACTACTCAGAAGTCGGTCCCATGATAGTGAACGGGGCTACTCCCAGGAAAGTGCTAGGATTGCAGCCCAATTCTATGCATGTGTACTCAGAAGTTATTCCCACTGAGTTCAGTGAGGTTAACTCCCAGGAAAGTGTGCATAGCACTGGAGCAGCAGAGCCCAATCCTATGCATGTGCACTCAGAAGTAAGTCAATTCAGTTTAGTGGGACTGCCTCCAAGGAAAGTGCAGAAGATTGCAGCCTTGGAGCCCAATCCTACTCAGGCTGTTTCCCTACCCAATCCTACTATTTCAGCCTACTCTGAAATAAATCCCGTTATAGGCAGGCGGGCCTTTACTCCCATGTAAGTGGATAGGACTGCAGCCTCAGGGCTCAATCCTATGCATGCCTACTCTGAAATAAATCCCATTATAGTCAGGAGGCCTTTACTCCTATGTAAATGTGGATAGGATTGCAACGAAAATAATTTTATTTTTGGGGGTCCCCGCAACATGAGGAACTTATAAAGGGGTCATGGCATTAGGAAGATTGAGAACCACTGTCTTAGTGCATGATATGGAATATGCTCCCACTGGATGTGGCGATCGCCACTGACTTGGGTAACTTTGAGACCGATTTAAGGACAGTGGCCATCATCCAAAATAGAGCGAGATATCCAAGATAGATCCAAGATATCCAAGCTCATGCAAGTTAGAGCGTCCAGGTTCCAAGGCAGATGGAAGACCAGCCCAAGCTCCCAGTTCTACTGGTGGGCTTCCTGATGACAATCTGGTTTGCCATGATAGGAAGCAGGATGCTGTTATAGGTGGAACTTACCTTCTGAGTCAGCAGGGCTCTTCTGCAGGGCTTATCTTGAGACTAACCCAATAGTAACAAATCCCTGGTGAAATATTATGTGGTGCCCCAGCTTAGTCTCTGTAATGCTTGCCCTTTTCCGCTGCTCTACTCTGTGAACTAGTACAGTGGATTAACTAATGTTTTAATCACAGGTTAAAATTTGCCCCCAGCTGGTCAATTAACTGATAAGAAAGCTGGATAGCAAATTGATTTCACACACGCACACACATAAGCACAGAGAGAGAGAGAGAGAGAGAGAGAGAGAGAGAGAGAACAGTCCTATGGCGGACAGTCCTAATTTCAAGATGTCCTAATTAACAAGTCTTCAGCGGGTGGCTGGTGCATTAGTGGCCTTAATACAGTGGTTCCCAAACTGTGAGCCATGACTCCCCAGGGAATCAGCAGGGGAGCCATGGACTCCTCACTATAAAAACGACAACCCCATACAATACATTACACTGTAGTATTAAGTAAGCATAGCCAATGGCCCAGTAGGTAAAGGAAGCCACTGTTCAAAAGAGTTTGGGAACCACCACATTAGAGCCCAATCCTAAGCATGTATACTCAGAAGTAAGCTCCATTATAGTCAAATGGGGCTTACTTCCAGAAAAGTTTGGATATGATTGTAGACTATGGTTGCAATCCTAATCTCTTCTTAAACTGGTCTAAGCATAAGCCCAGCATGTTCTGACCTGGGGGTGTCACAAAAGTGCAGTAAGAGACTTATGCCCAACTCCTGGGAGGGTTAGGCCAACCTCCACACACCATCACAAAAAGATAGGACAGGTGAGTTAGGCCAGCCTAAATTTCTTAGGATTGTGTCCTTAAAAAAATAAATCAAGACCCATGAATTAACTATACCCATGTGCGTCCCTTTTTCATGTCATTGGGGCTTGCTCAGGATAATTAGTTCATAGAATGTGCCCTGGATCGGGTCCTTTAGACTCCTCTGCTGCCTTGCTGTATAGTCAGCTCTATCTCTACTTTCAGGATGGAAGGTTCCACCATTGCATCTTTCGTAGGAGACTTTATGCTGCTTCCCGTAGTTCGTGCTTCTTCTTCTCCACCTGCAATTAGTTTGTGTGCTTGTTTTTCTTGTGCGTTCGTTTTCCTAATAGCAAAGAGGAGGAAGAGGCTTCTTAGCATGCCTCTAGCGCTGCTCATTACAAAAAACCACCACCCCAAAATGGCATCCGGTTATAGAGGAGGAACAGAAATCAGCTGCATGGAGACCTCCGTAATGTATGGAAGCCACCATGTTTCTGCCAGTCGCAGTCAAGTGCATGGAGGTGACCACCTTTCAAAGCTCTGAGCTTGCAATTCCAGTTGCTCGCGTGGCACACATGATTGAATGTGAAAAAGAAACGTGACCCAAGCGGGCTGGAAGGAGAAAAAAGGAACTGCTCTCCAGTACTTCTTGTGCTGGAAGGTAAAAAAATGAACGCAGCCTGGAATTCCTTGTTTGGCTGCAGTTGAGAGCTGTTGTTGACATCCTGCCCGGGGTACACCTGGAAGCCAACAGATCCCCGTCTTCCTTAAGGTCGCTTTCCGTATTCCCAAAGATTCCTATCAAGGATCCCAGGAGCCTGGCTTTCTCCAAGTTAAACAAACTCCATCCCTTCCATTCGTCCTCATCCGTCATCATCTCCAGACTTCTAAGCATTTACTTTTTGTTCCTCCTCGGAGTTTTTCCGACTTTTCCAAGAGGGATCATAACTAAGGGGTTTACCGACTTCAGCAAGATGTTGTTTTCACAGGGCCAGAAACGTTGAAGCCTTTTGTGCTTTCGAGAATGGGGCAATTTGTGGCAGTTGTCGGGGCTTTTTAGAAGGCACTCTACATTCCTAAGAACACACCATCCTAATCTAGGGTCCTCTTTTTCCAGGATGTGTCCTCTTTTTTACCGTTGTGTCCTGGAAAAATACCTTCATTGTTCTCCTATTCCATGCAAGCAAGCAGCATGTAGCCTTCTTGAAATTAATAAATTATATGTACCGGTCATAGTTTAAGTTTAATAATAAATAATTTAGAGCAATCTTAACCATGTCTACTCAAAAGTAAGCCCCATTGTGTCCAGTGGGACTTTGGCTCATATCCTAAAATCGAATTAAGCCCTTTGCTCCGGAGCAGTTAAAGTGACTTTCCACACTAGAGGGTGATGTAACTGCCTGGACCCGTAACTGCTCTGGATTTTGCCCTTTCTCCCAGGATGTAGGATTACAGCCATAGTGTTTAAATTAAGCACCTGAAAGCAATATATATGAGTATTTTTAGCTTTTATACTGTCATGTCCTACATTTTTCTTGGGTGTCCTACGTTTTGGGGGTCCTTGGGCACAATCCAGAGTAACTACGGGGAGTCCTTGCTCTAGTGTTCTTGCTCCGGCCACAATTTGCTCTGGATTGCAATATGAATTTCCCATAGGTTTACAGTAGGTGGTACAGTAACTACAGGTGCACTAACGTCTCTTACGTGCTCCCATAGTTACTCTGGATTGTAGGGCTTGTCTCTTTTTGTGGTTATATAGTCCATACAACACATGTTTGTGACATTTCTAGCACAATCCTAAGCATGGCTACTTAGAAGTAAGTTCCATTGTGTTTAATAGGGATTGCTCCCAGGAAAGTGTGCACGGGATTGCAGCCATGAACACCCTGCCCTAATCAGACCATTGGTCCATCGAGCTCAGAATTGTAGATACTGCTTGGCAGTGGTTTTGGTCAGAAATCTTTTCCTGGGTAAGAAAATTTTTTAATTAAGTTAATTAATTTTAAGTAGTACTTTTCCTTTGATTAAGAATCATGACCCAAAATTTACTGATGATTCTGTCACCGCTCAAAGGATGTGAACGATGCCTAGTTTACAAGAGAATTGTTTTCCCGTTATAAATGCTTGCCTTTTTTGGATAGGAGAGGACGCTTCTCCGACTCGAAAAGAGGGTGTCTAGCACCCAATCCGCACAGATTAGAGGAGCAAATAAAGAGAGGCTCTGGCAACGGTTCTGAATACGTTATTTCATTTTTTTAAAGACTTCCCCCTAAATACTGAACTTCCCCCTAAATAAAAAAAAATAAAAAAAACTTGCAACACAATGAGCTCAGTGGTGGTCAGAGCACTAATGTGCTTCAGGTGGAGCGCATCTGCTCACAGGTGTCACAGAGAACATATGAAGTTTGACATGTGACCATAAATCCACCTTCCTGTATAGCCCTCAACTGCTTTTAAAAACTGGTTTCCTGCCCATTTAAAACTGCATTACTGCACATTAATTCTCCCCCTCCCTCATCCAGAGAGTGCAAGAACGGCTATAAGGCACTTTTAATGTCGGTTTCCAAAATCCCTTTAGATGCCGGAGTCTACGTTCCACTCTGCCGTTCTGGTTTATGAAGATCATATTTTGGGTCTTGTCGGGACTTTTGGCGAAGGACTGCGTGGAAATCACAACTATGGATCCTCGTAGTTGGGGGAGGAAGAGACATTTCTGTCTTAACATGCTTATGTGTCCTTTCTATGGCCAAGTTTGTATTTAAATATCTGCTGATGCACCCACTAAATCCAAGCTTTCTCCTTTTATTAAAATCAACAGTTCGGTCTCCTCGACTAGAGGCAGGAAAGGCTCAGCTGTCGTTGCAGCTCTAGAAAATTATCTGCTTACGACGTTGAAATTCTTGATAAAATTAAGGTAGCAAATAATTGAGCACCCTTAATTGCATTGGGGATGAGTTGACTGGGGTGACCTTTGCATAGAGGTCTTGCCAAATCAGAGGAAGATCTTTTCCATGCTCTCCTTCGACTCCAGATGGATGGTCTGGGGCATGTTGGGACCCCAGGCGAAACCCCAAAATGGCTCCTCCCTGGCTGCTAATTAACATGGGATAACGTTTGCCGCACAGCCCGTTTGCTTCAATAGGATTTATGCCGGAGAACTCAGTGCTGACCCTGGATTGCATCCCCTATTAATTAGAGGAAGTGAAATTTTAGGTTGTCTCTTTCAGGCTGGCCCGGAGCAGAAAGTGCTCACCGATTGCTCAGGTAAGCCAGCCAAACCCTATGCTAAAAGGGGAAAGGGTTTTTTTTAGAATGATGCATTCATGGACAATATATAGTGGCTAAGAGTAGATGCAGCACATTAAAACATAACATATGTCTGATCACCAGTTCTTGGGAGCAAACAATGAGGCTTGATGGTTTCCATTATGCTGTGCTTGTGAGGTCCCAGTGGGATCATCTGGCCACCCACTATTGGAGACACAATGCTGGGCAACACAGACTCTTGGTCTGATCCAACAAGGATCTTCTATCACTACCTAATTTGACTTTGGATGGGATTTTGCATCCTGAGCGTTATCCTGTCAATTTATTCACTTAGGGTGAAATCCAGAGTAACTATGGGGAGTCCTTGCTCTGGAGTAAGAACAAGTTACTTTGGATTGCAATATGAATTTCCCATAGGTTTTCACTAGGTGGTGCAGTAACTATGGGTGCACGTAATGTCTCGTACATGCTCCCGTAGTTACTCTGGATTGTGCCCTTAGGAAAAACAGTGCTAAAACAGTGACCAAAATGCACATCCTACCGTTATTTATATGCAATTTATATGAAATTATAAAACCCATGTGATACAATTGTATCAACCAAAACACTTCAAAAGATGGACTACATATCAAAGCTTGTTGGGAAACGGATTAGATATTTATCTAATAGGGAAATTCAGGTGGGCACATCTCCAGCCCACTCAACACCCAGTGCCTACGTAGTTTGTACCCTTTATACCGCAGAGTATATGAAGCAGGACACTTTGTATAGGGTGCAATCCTAACTTAGGCCGGCACAACTCATTGGTCCCGTGGTGATGTAGGGAGGCAAGCGCATGTTTGCACACTGGCCTAACCCTCCCCCAGAAGTGGTGTGCAGGTGTCTTACGGCACTTTTGTGATACCCTTAGGTCAGCATAGGAATCATGCCAGGGCTTAGGCCAGCCTCGCTTGAGGTTAGGATTGTAGCCTAAATCATATCCATTTTCATGAACTCCACTGAATAGCGGTGGCGCAAATTGTCCTCAAAAGCAGCCTTCGACTGCCCGCTCCGTTGGGGGTTTACTGAGTGCGTGAGATTACCCGTCTCCTCGACCTGGTCTTGATTTTGGGGGGGACAAATCATCTCAGCATTGTGTCCAATTGGTCAATCATTACCTATTGTGTATGAAGAATGGGGGAAAAGGGCCCCTTATTTGTATTGTAAATTTTTTTCCCGCTTTTCCTCCGTTCTCGTTCTGTCTCTTTGCTTCTCCCCTCGCAAGCTTTGTGTGATTCAAGAGCCCCTTGGAAAGCAAAGCAGGAAGGGGGCTGGTGAAGTGCCATCTTGTCACCTGTGCTACATGCATCTGCAAAAGAGCGAAGGCCCCACCGCCGATCAATGCCGCCGAGGCACTTAGAAATCAGTCCCCTCTTGTTAAATCAACAGGCAACTGTTCGGGCGACTAGTAATTTGCCACACTAATCTATATGGTCTTGTGTGTGAGTTTCAGCAACACATCTGTGGACATGCCTGTGAAACCTATGGAAAAAAAACCACATCTGAAGAGTGGGGCGGAAAATAGAGCATTTTCACATATGGTGTGATGAAAACCTTTTAGCCCACAATATGATGCTTCTGATTAGAGTTAATGCGGCAGGGGGAAAAAAGTGAATTTTTTGTCATTCAATGTTCTTGCCGCTATGGGGTTTTATGTCTGAAAAGGGAAAACTCTATGCATGGATAATGCAAAGACCCCGTCTAGCCACGGGTTTGTGTGGACACTTCAGCACAGTTTTTTTTGGGGGGGAAACATTTAAATTTTTATATGTTGTCAGGATTGCAAACCCTTTCCTGCTTTTCGGGGAACGTCTTCATGTGGAAAACCTTTTGTCCGGGGCTGGCCCCAGTCCGAGGCAGTTTTGGGGGTACCAGCCCTTTTTTTGGGGGGGTGAAACATTTAAATTTTTGTATGTTGTCAGGATTGCAAACCCTTTCCTGCTTTTTGGGGAACGTCTTCATGTGGAAAACCTTTTGTCTGGGGCTGGCCCCAGTTTGAGGCAGTTTTGGGGGTACCAGCACATTTTGGGGGGGAACATTTAAATTTTTGTATGTTGTCAGGATTGCAAACCCTTTCCTGCTTTTTGGGGAACGTCTTCATGTGGAAAACTTTTTGTCCGGAGTCCGAGGCACTTTTGGGGGTACCAGCACATTTTTTGGGGGGGAATATTTAAATTTTTGTATGTTGTCAGGATTGCAAACCCTTTCCTGCTTTTTGGGGAACGTCTTCATGTGGAAAACTTTTTGTCCGGAGTCCGAGGCAGTTTTGGGGGTACCAGCACATTTTTTGGGGGGAATATTTAAATTTTTGTATGTTGTCAGGATTGCAAACCCTTTCCTGCTTTTTGGGGAACGTCTTCATGTGGAAAACCTTTTGTCTGGGGCTGGCCCCAGTTTGAGGCAGTTTTGGGGGTACCAGCACATTTGGGGGGGAACATTTAAATTTTTGTATGTTGTCAGGATTGCAAACCCTTTCCTGCTTTTTGGGGAACATCTTCATGTGGAAAACTTTTTGTCCGGAGTCCAAGGCAGTTTTGGGGGTACCAGCACATTTTTGGGGGGGAACATTTAAATTTTTGTATGTTGTCAGGATTGCAAACCCTTTCCTGCTTTTCGGGGAACGTCTTCCTGTGGAAAACCTTTTGTCCGGGGCTGGCCCCAGTCCGAGGCAGTTTTGGGGGTACCATCCAAAGGCAGCAAATTGCTGCCAATTATTCCGTTTATTTTTCCTACGGTTCTGGCCCTGAGGGTGCTTTTTGGAGTGCTCTGCCTCGGGCACCAAAATACCTTGTGCTGTTTCCACTTATGTCAAAGGGAGGAAAGGGAATGTGGTGTGGCTGTGCGAGGCCACCGAGCCCGGCTCGGCGTCTGAAGGTGGGCCTCCGAATAGGCGGTGAGTCCTCCTGAGGTAATTTTTGCTGACAAGCAGACAGGGATACCTGGTGGTGCTCTTGTTAATTAGGTCATGAACAATTTGGAACGTTGTGCCGTGAAAAATATTATGTGAGAGGAGTTTGCTTGAAACGAGGAGAGGCGTTTCTGAAATGTGCTATATTTTGGCAAAGAAATGCAAAAACAAACACACAGGAGCCACTTCATTTTTAATTTTTTAAAAAATATTTCAAGATTCTTAGAAATCTCTTCAGTATTTTTTATCCCCTCTTTCCAGAGCTGGCAGTTCTGGGTTAAAGGAGACTTGTCATTAGAGTGTCACCTGCTCTGGTCTTTGGTGCTTGAGGTGAAAAATCAAAATGGCAGCCTCTCTGGTAGGGTTGCCAATTCTCATGTGTTAATGTAAAGTGTCACAGTTTCACCCTACAATCCAGAGTAACTACAGGAGCACGTAAGAGACATTGACATCGATGTAGTTACGGCACCGCCTAGTGTCAACCTATGGGAAATTCATATTACAATCCAGAGTAAATTGTTCTTACACCAGAGCAAGAACTCCCCGTAGTTACTCTGGATTGCACCCTCAGCCTCCTTCTCAGGGTCTCTTTAGTAAAGGTGTCCCTGCAGGGAGCGCACTAGCCCTTGACCAATTTTAGAGGATGGTGCCCATCTCCATTTCGGAGGCCATAGAACAGGAATGTGCACACTTTTTGCCAGGAGCGCCACATCGCCTTTCTGGCACCATGTCGGGGGGGCTGGAAAAAAAAGAATTTTCTTCAAATTTGAATAAATTGACATAAACTTAAGGTGGGACTTATGAATTAACTAGAGGACTTTACGCATCGTTGTGGGGGTAAAATTTGAAGAATAGTTGTGTGCCCTGTTTATGGTTGGGCATCGACGGGCACCGCTGAGCACTGAGAAGTTCAGCCCTCAGAATCCCTTTTGGAGGTGAGGATAGCAGAGTTCCCCCCACCCCTGCAGGATTTACAGGGCCTTCAGGCTTGCTGGATAGAAGGGGTTTGCCACAGACCCCATTGAGGCTTGCTGTGGGTTGCATCTGGCCTTTGGACGTCCCTGCCGTAGATGTTTCTGTGATCATGTGGCTGGCATTACTTGACCTTCCCAGGCACAGACAGTGTTACCTTCCTGTGTTTTAAGTGTGGTACCTATTGATCTACTTGCATTTACTTGCTTTTTGGACAAACTTTGGGAAGTAGAGAAAGGTGGGAGACATGCGTGCTGCAGACACAAAAGGTTGGGCCCGATTTAACAACTGAGCAACAACATTTGCATGGAGATGGGATGAGAGACAGGCCGCCAAATCCAGAGTAACTACAGGAGCACATAAGAGACTTTACCTGCACCCATAGTTATTGCACCACCTAGTGAAAACCTATAGGAAAGTCATACTGGAATCCAGACTTACCCTACAATCCAGAGTAACTACGGGAGCACATAAGAGACTTTACATGCACCCATAGTTACTGCACCACCTAGTGAAAACCTATGGGAAAGTCATATTGGAATCCAGACTTACCC
This sequence comes from Cryptoblepharus egeriae, assembly GCA_030015325.1. Taxonomy (NCBI): domain Eukaryota; kingdom Metazoa; phylum Chordata; class Lepidosauria; order Squamata; family Scincidae; genus Cryptoblepharus; species Cryptoblepharus egeriae. The sequence continues at coordinate 107,051,617 of JAREYC010000004.1, read as the reverse complement.
TACAATCCAGAGCAACTACGGGAGCACATAAGAGACTTTACGTGCACCCGTAGTTACTGCACCACCTAGTGAAAACCTATGGGAAAGTCATATTGGAATCCAGACTTACCCTACAATCCAGAGTAACTACGGGAGCACATAAGAAACTTTACGTGCACCCGTAGTTACTGCACCACCTAGTGAAAACCTATGGGAAAGTCGTATTGGAATCCAGACTTACCCTACAATCCAGAGTAACTACGGGAGCATGTAAGAGTCTTTACATGTACCCGTAATTACTGCACCATCTAGTGAAAACCTATGGGAAACTCATATTGCAATCCAGAGCAAATTGTTCTTACACCGGTGCAAAGACTCCCTGTAGTTACTCTAGATTGTGCCCATAAGTTGCTCTTACACCAGAGCAAGGACTCCCCATAGTTAATCTGGATTTTGCCCTGAAGCACACTCCGTCATGTGGCTCTTGGGCAGTTGAGCTTAAGGGTGTTCATGCGCAGCGTCTTAACTCACCACATTCTCTCAAAGGGTTTCTTTGAAAGGAGTAAAATTTTGGGGTGATACTCAAAAGGACAGGCCAAGTTCAACATAGTATGTGAGCTTTTGTTAATAACTTTACAACAGAAAGTTTTTGGAAAGTTATCGGCTGTACCATGGCCTCACCAGCTCCCACTGGTTTGGCATCTGGTATAGGATATGCAATGGATATGGTTATTATGGAGAAATGTATTTTGTAGCTTCTAAGGAAGAAACTTGGTGTGATACTCCTTGGACTATCCCTACAATCCAAAGTAACTACGGGAGCACATAAGAGACATTACGTGTACCCGTAGTTACTGCGCCACCTAGTGAAAACCTATGGGAAATTCATATTGCAATCCAGAGCAAATTGTTCTTACACTGGAGCAAGGACTCCCCATAGTTACTCTGGATTGCACCCTAACTGTCCGCTGACCTTGAAGCATATCTTTAAAAAAAACTTCCATTGAGCACACCAAGAAAGGCCATGTGGAATGAACTTTAATACAAACCAAGAATGTATTTGGTTTTGTTTTTGGACTATTACAAACTATCACATATTAATATCTATATCTGTTGGCAGGGTGATCATGTGACCAGAAAAACCCAGATTTGTCTGGATTTTTTGCCTCCTGTCCGGGTGTCCTACATTTTAGCTTCAGTTTTGAACTTTGTGTTGCTGCACAGTACCCCATCGTGTCATCTGTAACTGGATTCGTATTGAAGACCGGAATCCAATGCAAAAATCATTTTTGAGATATCTCCTTCCTATCAAAGTTATGGCCGAAAAACAAAAAATATAAAAACAAAAACATACATTTTTGGGAATTTTTAAAATTGCCGGGAGTCCTACATTTTCAAATTTTTAATATTGCCTGATTTTTAAAACTGCCGGGTGTCCTACATTGTGGGTAGGAATTTTGGCTTGGGGGGTTAGGAATTTTGGCCTTGGGGTTCAGGAATTTTGAATTTGGTATCTGGTCACCCTGATCTATTGGACTATTACAAACTATCATATATTTGTTTTGGGGCTTTTACAAGCTATCCATGTACTGTTGGTATTCTTCAAACTTGCACATACGTATACAAAATTTATGTTGTGAATTGTAAAAGTATATGGTAGCAGTATTGTTTCTTTCGATCGCTGCCTTATTGACATAAGCAGAACTTAAGCGTTATTGGGGTGCAAGCCCATGTCACCCACAGCAGCCGATCTTTGAAGTTCAAGAAGGATCACCCCGTAGTTGATTGCGGGGGGAAAACCACACTTTGACTTTCAGGGATCAATAGACTTACCCCCAAATCCAGAGTAACTACAGGAGCACATAAGAGACATGTACCCATATTACTGCATGTAAAGACATGTACCCATATTACTGCACTACCTAGTGAAAACCTATGGGAAATTCATATTGGAATCCAGAGTTAGTTGCTCTTACACCAGAGCAAGGACTCCCTGTAGTTACTCTGCATTTTGCCCTAAGCAAACCACATTAATCCCAAATTACTCCTGGGGAATTCTAGAAAAGCCTCCATTCCATTTGAAGGGCATTTCAGGTGGTGATTCTAGAGAAGCAAATCAGTGGCAATATGCTCAACCCCCAAATAACCAGTTATTAGAGTTTCATGCTGGGTGTGAATGAATGGGAGGAATGGGATAGACCTTCAAATTGCAATCCATCCTCCTTCTCTCGTAAACCAGGCTCCAAATTCGGATTACAGATTTGAAATGGTCCATTTATTTCCACTCTCAAATGCATCGGCCTACCCTATCTTCAACGGACAGGTGGTGACCAGGCAACCAATAATTTGCCGGCGGAATCGATACGGATCTGTATGCGCAGGTACTTCAGATGTCAGCCCATCTCAGTAAATGTGTTTGCAAAGTACCGGTGGAGGGAATACCTTTTCTAGGAAGCCGTGTAGGGACGGGGGAGGAAGGCACCGAGATATAGGCCTTAATTATTTTTTGTGCTGCTTTTAACAAGCATTCCTTCAGCCTAGAACTTGGCAGAATCTGAATACTTCCGAAGAACTCGGGAACGAAGGGTGAAATCAATTCAAAGAGGCCAAAGAGGAATTGCTATTATTTCATTATATTTATACCCTTTCCAGACTCCCAACCCCCTCCACAAATTAATATTTTAACATTACAACATCAAACACCACAAACATCACTAAGAACACCATTTCGAATGCAATAAGAGCAATTTCAGCTCCAGACCAAATAGGAGGGTGTAACAGTAGATTGAAACTTTCCAGACAATAATCTCCTTTTTTGTAATAAAAGGAGGCTGCAGTTGCCCCCCTGATTTTCCTCCTGCCTCTGGTGATTTCTCTGCTCGCTCTTGCCTAGAGCTAAACACAGCCATTACTCTCCATGCAGGAGTCAGGGGGTAGAAGCAGGACTCCGTACATCCACGTCCCATGTTTTTGGTAATGGACACCAGAATTTAGCAGCCTGAGGTTATTCTTTTTTAACATTTCCTCTGAAGGTATTATGCAAAATAGGGACAAGTGTGCAAATGTGTCTCATTTGCATAGTATGCCCAGGATATTAATCCAGGTTATTATAAGGGAGCGTTTACTCCACTCTGATATAATATATTAAGATAAAATACTCATGTCTTTTGTGGTAAGGTAGTGATTTTCAATCTTTTTATTCTCATGGCGCACTCACAAGGTACACCATGGTACTAGCGTGGTGCTCCAGACCCCAAATGAACCACTTCAGACTCCCGTGGCACACCTGGGGACCATCTGCGGCACACCAGTGTGTCACGACGCAGTGGTTGAAAATCATTGCACTAGCTTGGCAACTGCTTCTGCAAAGTGTGAACTTGCTTCTCAGTCCCTCTCCTGCCCCCCTTCCTATGGTCAGGAGACATGAGTACTCTTTCTTCCCCCCACCTCCCAGCCAGACTCTGCGCACTCTGCAAAGTGTTATCATCACATCCACGCCCTGCTGCTGCTGCTGTCAAGATGAGGCATGTCTACCTCCCCTCAATCGGCTTCCTAGAACCCTCCATCATCACGTTAACCTCTTAAGGGCTTAAAGCCGCACAGAGAACAAGGCAGGTGTGCATCAGGAATGTCACCGGGCCACCCCTGCTACATGGGGCTTTGTGAAATCCCCAAACCGGCAACCCAGGCACTATAATTTTCTCAGTGTCTTTGCTTTCTCCAATCTACACTTTTGCTGCCTCTCGTCTCTGACAACTCCTTCCATCCCGCTCCATCTGACTTCCAGATGGCACAATCAGTTATTTTCAACCTTTTTCATCTCATGGCACACTGAGAAGGTGCTAAAATCAGTTTGACATCATCGGTTTTTGACCCAAGGCACACCGTGCTGCTGGTACGGGGCTCAAATCCCTTCTCCAAAGTCATATGGCATACCTGCAGACCATCCATGGCACACCATGGATGATCACTAGTGATCATCCACACCATGGATGATCATACCCAGTGATGGGATTCAAAGAAATTAACAACCATTCTCTGCCCATCTGGCAGCCACTTTTAAATGGCTATTTTTAAACTTTATATGTCCTATCTCTCGTTAACAACCGGTTCTATAGGGTAGGTGCGAACCTGCTGGAGCCCACCACTAATCATACCTGCAGACCATCCATGGCACACCATGAAAATCACTAGTGGGAAGTGGGCCAGCACTGTCCTGGCATAGCTCCCATTCATTTCAATAGGGTTCTTCATTTTGGTTTTTTCCTACTTTGTGTGTCTAGGGAGGTGCGGTGGTGCCGTGATAAAGTGGTTTCTTACCCATGATAATTTCAACCCGTTGACTATAATGATACTCCAGGTCAACAGCCTAAAGTCCTGTCCTCCTTGTCAGGATGTTCTTTAGATCAAGGCTTTTGGGGCAGCAGGGGCGGCATCGTGTGTGTTTCCCGCAGCCGTCACATCTTCTAGCATAACAGAAATGCTAACTTGTGGTTGTCAAAGGAGTTTGGGGGTTTTAAGGAAGATGTGGATGTATGTATGGAAAACCCCAGGAATTGTGCTGCAACTCAATAGAGCAAAATTGTACTTCTGGGCTCGCCTCTGATTGCCAGGTTGAATGCAGGAGGCACTCAGGTCTTGAGAGAGCCTGAAAGGGCATCAGGGATACTGGCAAGGGTATAAGACTGAGATGGAGGGATTCATGAGAACATGTAATGGGATCGTGTCCTTCTCCTCTTCCTCATTACTGGAATAGTTAAGGGTTGAAAGCAATGTTCTGGAATTATCTGAATGGGATGTAGGATTGCAGAAGGGAAGAAGAGCCTAGCGCTCAGGGCCAGGAGCTTTAGGGCGGTGCATTTGGGAGGGGAGAGCAAGGGTAGGATACCTGGTTCATTTTGGGGTTTAAAATTTAGGATACCTAGGATTTTTTTTGTTGTTTTTTGAGTGGGGAACTGGATCTTGTGGGTTAGAGCAGGTGTGACCAAGCAAATGGCTTCTCAAGGAAACCAGGGCAGAGAATCATGCTGGGAACTTGCATGTAAGGGCGGAGAGAGGTGTTTTTTTTCTGTAGGATCTAAGATTCTTCTGGCCAGGTATAATCCAGGTAGCAACACACAGCAATGTTTTATTATTATTTCCTAGCAAATCTAGGAAATCCTCCTGCATGCTCTAGGAGAATTTCCTGCAACATGTAGTGGGTTGGACTAGATGACCTTTTATGTCCCTTCACACTCTATGTTTCTATTATTCTATTTATAAGGCAGCTGCATTTAACTGAAGGAAATATTTTTACATCTTTGTATTGATTTATTGCTTTTCTCTCACCTATGAGATGAGTGCTTCAAATATTTTCCTTTCCCCACAAACTAAAACTGGGAATCCCAGTGTCCCTTCTCCACTCCTGCCAAGTGCCCCTCCGTTCCTGATCCTTCTCCAGTGAAACCAGGCCAATGACCCCAGTTTCCTCCCTCCCATATTAATTATTGCCAGAAGATGGAAACCTCATTCAGTGGCCTGGAAAAAACTTAAAAGCTTCTTGAGCCAGCTGAGAGATCCAGCCCAAGGATCCAGGAATCCCAAAAACACACTCCCACCCCTTCCCTTGCAGCTTTGCTAAAAAGTTATGCACTCCTCTCCAGAGATACCGTAGCTGTAGCCTGACCTCGGGCAAGGAATCCAAAGAAAGCCAGGACCACCCCCAATCAGTTCTGTTTCCAACTTTTAAATATGTGTAAAGGAATTTATCCATAGCCATCCCTCTCCATGAATCTCTCTTCCCTCTGTGAGTTTTCCCTGTTGCCTATTTTAGATTGTACGCTTCTTGGAGCAAAAATGTGTCCTTTTTTGTCTGCAAGGTGCAATGCATGTTGATGGTGCTATAATAATTTTTTTTAAAAACCCTACCCAAGTAGAAAAGCCATCTCTTGTTGGTCATGGAATTATTTTGAATCCTCGTGCAGAAAAGGAAGTACAGGTCCAACTTTATTATACACTGTTTTTTTTATACACATATTTTACTCAGCATGAACAACCAATGCAAATCATAGTTTTAAAGTAGAGAGGCAGTCATGCAAGCAATCATTCCTTTATTCAGCTGAGCCAAGCAAAGGCTTGGTATCCATTGCATTTCTAATTGCCGACTGCTTCTCTACAACAGTAAGAAAAGCTGTTTTTCTTACTGTTAAGAAAGAACTGTACCTTACTGTATTCTTATCTTTTTCTTATCTTTATTATCTCACTGTATTCTTTATTAAAGAATAATAAAGGGACAAGCTTTAATGGTTCAATAGTACTTACTTCCAGGAAAGTGTAGTTAGGATTGCAGCCTTTATTTTTTAAGATTGCTTTTATTTAAAACACTTTTCATATCAGCAGGGAGTCTCAGAAACAACCCCCTGCAGATATTGAAGCACAACCTTATTCCATTATGAGTAACGGCAAGAGCAAGAAGCCTGAAAGTGGGTTTTAAAACTATTTTCCACATATTTTTTTTTAATCCACAGGAAGGTCTTGTAGATAACAAGGGGACATCGATATAGTAGGAATGTCTCTGTGCATGTGCAAAGTATGCGTGTGTTTTCACAACTGATTGTGCACCCATCTCATGCCAGGTAAAAGATGTACCCATGCCAGGTGCACCCATGCCAGGTGCACTCATGCCAGGTAAAAGAGCCCTGATTTGAGAGCAGGCCTTTGCTTTTTGTATATGATTAAAAATTCAGTGCTTCTCCGGTTACAGAGATAGTTGCCTTGCAGCACCAAGCAAAGAGTAGATAACTACTTACTCCACTCTAGAGGCAGCTGCTTCCCAGCCCCACACGAGTTCCTATATCAGCAGTGTGCACACACATACATACATACATACACGCATACACATGCACGCACATGGCAGCTGCATCTCAGTTCTGAACAAGGGGGCTCTGTGTACTATGGACCTTCCTTTCTGTTTTAAAGCAAGGGAGGTCAGGAAGAGTTAATTATTTCATTAAGAAAAAGGTGCCGAGGCAATCAGGTTGTGTCCCATCCCCCCATCAATGATAGGAATCAGAACCTGTCTCACACCAGTGAGCCAGAACGGGATACCACAAGCCGTGGGGTCACCCAGACAGGGGAGAGAAGTGGGGTCTCTAATGTTTAACCAGGAGAAGAGAGATTAAATTCCTTCTGGACTCTTGACTGGGTCTGGGAAGAGGAGGGGAGGCCACGCTGGGAAAGAGGATACCTGGAAAGGAGTGTGTTGCTGGAAGGAGAAAAGTCAAAAAGGATTCCCTAATGGGATGAGAGCCTGTGGATTGGAGAGCTGTGTGTGTGAGAAGGGGTGGGGGATGCCTGGGTCTCCTTGAATAGGGTGCCATATGTGCCGGAAAACCAGGACTGTCCCAGTTTTGGGGGACTGCATTCACACACTGGCAAGTTTAGCAAGGGGTCATGTCCCGTTTTGTGGAAGAGAATTATGGCAGCCCTACCCTTGAATCGCTTTGTGTGCGCACAGTGAACCTTCACATGCATGTGCCACATGTCAGCGCTTGCACACAACTTATGGGACATTATAACATTATTCAGAAATAATGTCCGCTTCTTTCGAGCCAGTCCTATAAGTTGTGTGCACGCACTGACATGTGGCGCATGCATTGTCATAAATGCATTTGGACTGTCGGTGTTAATGGACATCCCGTCATCCCTCTTATTAGTCTGTTAAATTGAGGGTTCGCTCTATACGTCTCTGTTTACGTGTTTGGTGGGGAGGTCATTGGGTTGGAGACCGAATTGTGTTCCCGGACTCCTGGGTACCCCCGTTAAGGATGGAGAATCTCCAACTCCTTCGGCTCCCCTCCCCATTTGCTTCTTAGCTCCTTTCCCGAGCTGTCACTTTCTATTCCATCTCTTGTCCCCCTCCCCACCACCCCTGCTCCAATTCCAGCTGAGCCTATGACCCCGTTTCAGGAATGGGGGAGTGCAGTCGAGATAGACTGGATGATGTTTTTGTGCAGGCCAAGAAGCAACAAGTCCTATGCAAAGCCTTGCATGGGGGGGGGGGGGAGGCACCGTGGGGGGCAGAGCTGGGGGACGCTCCCCAAGTGTGGGTCTGCGGTGGCGTTTGCTTAAGAAGAACGGCAACAGCCCTTCCCCAAATGCCTGCTTTGTCCCCCTCCTGGCCCTAAAGCGGAGCCCGTCCCCTTCCTGCGCTCTTTCAGACTAGGCCCCTCCATCACCATCAGTTGGCATGTGTTGCTAAGGCAACTGTAGGCATTTTGCCCTTGCAGAAATATTCCTGGGTTGCTGGAGGGGAATGTGGGACCTCGTGTTGCATGTGCACCGATTCTGCATAGGGGGCAACTGGGATTTGCGGGTTCTTCCTCGAATTTGTGGGGTGATGTTCTCCCCATCTGCATTCCTTATTGATTTCCCTTTCTTTTACATATAGGTCAGAGCAGTGGCATAGCTAGAGGGGTGCCACAGTGGGTGCCTCCCCAGAGTGTGCAAGGGGTCCCTCCCGTACGGAGCCATCCATTTTGCACCCCCCACCCAGAACGGCTCCAAACGGGAGAGACCCCTTGCACACTCTGGGGAGGCACCCACTGTGGCACCAACTCATGGCTCCTTCAGTGATATTGTTGGGCTGTGCCCAGTGGTGGGATTCAAATAAATTAACAATTATGTCCTATTAACCTAAATTGACAACAGTTTCTATGTCCTGTTAGTAACCAGTTCTCAGAACCAGGTGCTCATTAGCAAAGGGTTCTATAGAACCCTCTGAAGCCCATCATTGGCTGTGCCCCACATTGCAAAAACCGAGTAGGCAAAGTGGACATGGTATTCAGGAGTGCCACTTGCGACAGGCCGTTCTCGTACTCCCATGCACACCAATGCCACACTGCTCAAGCATACGATGGACCTCTTTCTATGAAGTCTGAGGACGGTTCCCCCTTTATTGTGGCCCAAGACACGCAAGTGTAGATGCTGTGGATCCAAGTATGGATGCTTTACACACCCGGAACAGCAGTGGTTTCTATAGTTTATTGTGTCGCTTGTGTGTTGTCAAGTTCATGCGTGTTGCACAGGGTGCCCATATGACCAGAAAAACCCAGATTTGTCCGGATTTTTAGCCTCCTGTCCGGGTGTCCTACATTTTGACTTCATTGTCCTATATTTTGGCTTCATTTTGAAACTTTACACAGTACCCCATCACAGTACACAAAGTGCACAGTACCCCATCATGCCATATGTCGTTGGATTTGTATTGAAGAGCAGAATCCAATGCAAAAATCAGTTTGGAGATATCTCCTTCCTATCAAAGTTATGGTCAAAAAACAAAAACAAAAAATACATTTTTCGGCAATTTTTTAAAGCAGGTAGGAATTTTGGCCTGGGATTAGGAATTTTGGCCCTGGAGTTCAGGAATTTTAGCCCTGGGGTTCGGGAATAATCTGGTCACCCTGGTGTTGCATGCCCTTTACATATTCCAAAGTCATTATTGTGATTTGGAAAGGCCACCTAGTGAGAAGTTTTGGGTTTGCTAAAAAAACATGGTTGACACTCTTAATCACATTTCCTGGAGACCTTCAGGTCAATGAAATAAAATGTTATTTTTACCACTTGAGCAAGGCTAGATCCAGGGTCAGTGGTATCCCCACTGACCCATATTAAGACCATGTGAATGCTACCATGTGAATGCTACATGTAGTGTAGCCAAGTAAGTACTGCAAGCTCTGCAATACATTGCCTATCCATTGCCACTGGCTGCCTAGAATGACTCCAACAACATGTGGAAGGAGTTGCTTACATGGCATGTTGTGGCAATTGTAGTAGTAACTGTGCCCCCGCACTCTGGCTAGGCTTCCTTCCATGGATAAAAAAGTCAGTGGATTAAAACACCAGAGGAAAAATAGATTGAAGACCCAGTTCCAGGTTTCTTGATCATCTGTTGCTACTAATGGAATACGGTTGTGTATTTGCAGGGGTTTGATTCTGAGACATACTGATGATGCCCCAAAAATGTATGAAATAAAAGCAATTAAAAAATAAAAGTGTGTTCCATTACAATTCAAAAACAGCTTTTCTTACCATTGTAGAGAGGCAGTCAGCAAGGCAGTCAGCATTAAACATGCAAAGGACCCCTTTGCCTTGCCTGTCTCAGCCGAAGAATGGAATGATTGCTTGGATAACTTCCTCTACAACAGTAGAAAAGCAGTTTTAAAAATGTGATTTGTAGTGGCTTTTGTGTTGTGTCAAGACCATGTACAAGTATCCCATGAGTCAAATCCATGTACAAATATGGTTCATTTTCTGATGAGCTACTCTTTCAACACCTTTCAATAACTCATTCATTCAATTCATGTTCTGCTCTTTCAACCTCTCTCTTCTGTTCCAAAGGCCAAAATTGCCCCCCCCCCCATGTTGTCACTCCTGGTGTAATCCCTTTCCTGATGGATTTAATGAGAATCCACTTGCAGAAATTTTTGTGTAGCTGCAGGAATTTGCAAGATAAAAGGAGCATTTGCAATTTGCTAGTTAAAAAAAAGCTTTGGAAACAATATTTATAAACTAAAAAGATTAGGTTCCATTTTTCAACGGTTTTCACTTTTGGACAGTGCTCCAGTCCCTAACCTGTCCAATAAGTGGGGATGTCTATATATAAAAAATCAATTAAGAACAAGGTTGGACCTGTAATGTAATTTGGAAGTTTGCACTGCATGGATAACAAGAACTAGACCCCTTCATCCAGCAGAGGGGCATTTAATCCCATTGATGGCACTTGGGCAATTAGAGATAAAGTCAAGTCAAAGAGCAATTCTAATGGTTCCATTAACTCTTTACTGGGAACAGAACCAGTAATTCTTTATTGGGAACAGAACCGCATCTAGGACAGGTAGAAACCACCTCTACAGGTAGACCCTACATAGCTTGTCCACCCCTGCAGAAAAGCTCCCTTTACCTCTGAATCCCATACCTGGAAAGCCCTGTTTGCCCGGATTGTGACTGCTTTTAGGGTGCAATTCTGTGTGCACTTCCTTACCTAATGTCAGCCTGATTAACCTTAAAAGGACTGACTTCTGAATAGACATGCATAGGATTGGGGTTTTATTGCGTGAATTGATTGCACGTGCTCATCTTTGCAGCGATCCTATAAGAAAATCGTTAATACAGGTATTTGCAGTTTGCAAGGTCGGGGATCGAGGTGAGGCTCAGGCTCACATAGGCATCCTTAATGCATAGGAGCAGAACCCAAGAGTCCTGGCTTTGCTCCATCGCTGGTCTAAGCCTTCAGATCTCCATAATAGCCCTTCTTCCCTCTCGCTTTTATCTCATTTGGCTGCTGATAGGACTCCAGGGGCTGAAACAAGCAGCTTTGGGGTCAAATGTCAACAGGTTTGAATGCAGGGCTGGAATCTCTTGTTGGTCTCTCACACAGGAAGGGGCGCTGAGGCCATGTGGGACCATAAGATGTGGGGAGGGGGAGGTTTGGATTTTTGGAGGGGGGAGATGGAGAAATGAAATGAAATACAGATGTCTGTGAAAAGCACCCAGAGGAGGAAGCAAACAACATATTAATACATACATGGGGTTAATACCTCTTGTGTTTTGTTGTTTGATCCATTTATCCATTTGTTGATCCATTTGGTCCATTTAGATCCATTTATCCTTTATAACTTTTTATTTATTTTTTCTTATAGGATTTAAGTTAAAAATGTTATACACTTTCGAACTGTGACAAAGAGCAAACTTTGACACAGGTATACAAAAAAGAGATGGAAAACTGAGCCTGGAGATACACAGTTGGATTTTCAGAGAGTCTAAAGCAACAATCCGAACCATATCTACTCCAAAGTAAGCCCCATTGTGTTCAATGGGTCTTACTCCCAGGAAAGAGTCGTTAGGACTGCAGCCAAAGCTGTTTTGCAGGAGATCTTACTTGTGGTGGTTTCAGGGTGACCATGGCTGCAATACAAAGGAAACTTTCCTGGGAACACAATGAACATAATCCATTGAACACAGTGGGATTTACTTCTGAGTAGACATGGATAGGATTGCACCCCATAGGTCAAAACAGGATACGTCCTGGATTTTAGTCCTGTGCCCTGGAAAAAAAATCTTCATTGTCCTCCTTTTCCTTGTAAGTGGGCAGCATTTGTAACTGATAAATTATATGTAATATGTACTAAATTATGTGTAATAGTTTTAAATTTAGTAATAATATTGTATTTAATTAGCCACATTAAGGCAATATTTTTTTAACTTTTTGTCCTATGATTTGCTTGGATGTCCTACATTTTCAGGGGGCTTATCCTCTATTTGGGGTTATGGCATATGGTCACCCTGCGTACTTTATACTACCAGGCATTCTACTTTTCCCAAGCATGTGTTTTGGGAAAGAGTAGGTAAGAGTAAGAGCAGGACAAAATAGTTTTTGGTGTGTGTCATATGGGACATCTCTCAAACATCTTTAAACGCTCTTAAAATCAATATTATTTGTCTCAAGCTTAAATGGAAAATATAGGGACACGTGGTGGGCTGTCGTTTGCCCAGTTTGTGTCCCTGGATGTGTCTTTTGACATGTTATCCCAATTCCAAAATGACTGATGGGACAAACTCCTGCTTCAATATACTTTATAATGTGTTTCAGGGTGATTATAATTTAATGTGGCTCGCTTATAGGGTAATTATAATAAGTGTGGCTCGCCTAATTTTTAAAGAGCCACAAGACTCTTCATAGTTTTTGCCGCTTCAGACATAGTGACCGCTTTCGAAGATGATGGAAAAACTGATGTGTTTTTTCATAATAACACAGAACTACCACCAGCCATTCTCAAATTTTTTAGTATTTAGTGTTTTTAGTATTGTTTTTAGTAGGTTTTTATTGTAATTTTTTAGGTCCAGTTGTTTTTAATGTTTTTTTTCCGTATAATCTAATTGTATTTTAATTGTGTTTTAATCTGTATTTACTGTTAATTTTAGTGGTGTTTTATTCAGTGATGGGATTCAAAGAAATGAACAACGGGTTCTCTGCCAATGAATAACCAATTCTACGCCCGTCTGGCAGCCACTTTTAAATGGCTATATTTAAACTTCCTTGCATTAAGCTATATGTCCGATCTCTCGTTAACAACTGGTTCTATAGGGTAGGTGCGAACCTGCTGGAGCCCACCACTGGTTTTATTGTTGCCTCAATTGCTGTTAGCCGCCTTGAGTTCCCTTTTCTAGGGAAGAAAGGCAGAATATGTATGTATGTATGTATGTATGTATGTATGTATGTATGTATGAATGAATGAATGAATGAATGAATGAATGAATAAATAAATAAAATACAGGATGTGCCTTTGAGAACGCGCAGTGTCTCATTATTGAGTAATCCCAACCATGTCCCTACAACAGTGTCCTCTCTGGCAAGAGCAGGTGTATCCCTACAATCCAGAGCAACTACGGGAGCATGTAAGAGACATTATGTGTACCCGTAGTTACTGTACCACCTAATGAAAACCTATGGGAAATTCATATTGCAATCTAGAGCAAATTGTTCTTACACCGGAGCAAGGACTCCCCGTAGTTGCTCTGGATTGTGCCCTTAGCCCCAGAACTTATTATTTTCTTGAGAACTTAACCATTACTGGGCTCCCTTCTCTGTAAACAGAGGCATCCTAGTTATTTATTTATTTCCATTTTTATCTTGGCTTTCTTTCATCATGGAAGTCATTTGACATTGATGGAGTTTCCAGGTGGTTTGCTACACAGGTGCTGATCCTACGCAGGGGGAGAGGCCACAACACATGTGACTGTTTAATGTCCTTTGCATTGTGCATAGCCATCCAGGGCCCCTCGTTTCGAGAAACATTGAAATCCGGGCTCCCAGCCTTTTCCAATTGAATCTGCTATATTGTTTTCTGCACCCCCGAGTTGTGAGTTTTTTTGTGCTGTCCATTGCTTTCCACTTGACTGATTTGCAAGTTGTTCCCCTGCAGATTCCAGAATGAGGGGGGCTACGTCTTGTACCCCCAGATCGGTGACCGCCTGGACCTCATCTGCCCACGCTCAGTGCCCCTGGGCCCCTTCTCCACAGAGGATTACGAATATTACAAGCTGTACCTGGTCCAGACAGAGCAAGCCGAACGCTGTGAGATCCTGCGCAGCCCCAACCTCTTGCTGACCTGTGACCGGCCAGAACTTGACATGCGCTTCACAATCAAGTTCCAGGAATACAGCCCCAACCTTTGGGGACACGAGTTCAAGACCAACCAGGATTATTACATCATCAGTAAGTTCCCAATGTGGGGAAGGGGAAATTTTCCTTATCTTTCCGAAAGCAGATATTCTGAAGACGTCCCTTGGACTGGATCCTGCCCTTGCATAAAATGAGATAAGCACATTCCTGGATCTGAGATGTCTGGAGGTGTTTGACTCTCATTTGGCAGGCAGTTTCCAGGAGGTGGAACACATTTGGAGGCAAATTCAGAAGAATAGGAAGTAATGGTGAAAAGGGGAAAAAATTCCTGATTTGAACCAACTTTTTAAGGTTACTTGAAGCAGGCTGTGAATAGAAAGGGATGGGAATTAGGATATGTTTAGTGTGACTTAAAATTGTGTGCAAAAATTCTTATATAAAAATAACTTAGAGAGTTTTTTTAAGCCAAAGGAACAATCCATGGCCAAAAAGGTAGTAGCGCATGACACTCATACCTGCCAGAGACAGATATTTGGTTCTCCATTAATGCCTTTTTAAACCCGTCCAAGTGGGTGACCATGATCACATCTTGTGACAGTGAATCCCATAGACCAGTGTTTATCATCCAATGGTATGAATGCCACCAGTGGTACTTGAGATGTTGGCTGGTGGTACTTGTAGAACCTATGGACATCTGCTGCCTAGAATGAAACACAACAAACAGCAATGGGAGACTCCAAGCATGATTTTCTGCACTCAAAGAAGTCCTCCTGTCCATCCTGGTTACCAGTGTTTTTCTTGCACATCTGGCCTCCCAATTTAGAAGTAATTGGCAGTGTGATATTAGGTAGACCAGGAGTCCTCAACCCCCAGTCTGTGGCTCAGTGCTGGTTTGTGGCACTTTGGCAGCCACACCATGCTGAGACCAGACCCCAGACCAGAGGCAGGAGTCCTGCTGTGCCCAGCCTTGGTCCAGACAAACTGGGACCATCCGCTGGGGTGCGCATGGGCATTTCTGGCTGGAACTGCATGCATAGACCCCCGGTCTGTGGGAATTCCCCCCCCACCATGTTCCTGGGCTGTGATCCTCAGAAGGTTGAGGACCATTGAGGTAGACCATGTGAAGTGATACTGATACAAAACTTCACTCAGCTACTCTGCAACCTCACATCCTCTTGAAACTTCTCTCTCGTTTCCTTGTTACCTAATGGTCCAAAGAAGCATTATTTTATTGTACTGTTTTCCTTGATTTAATGTGTGTTATTTAGCACTTAGCTCCTAATATTAATTTTCAGCTTCCCTTATTATCGCCTTACATTTCTTTTGCCATAATTTATGTTTTATTTGTTTTCCTAATTTGGACAAAATGTGCATATTTTTATTGAAGGCTTCAATCAATCAATCAATCAATCATATTTATATATTGCTTTTCAATCACTTTTTCATAAGAAGGCTTCTTGCCTTCTTGAAAAGTCCTGGACCTAGCGGTGCATTTCCTACTTTCTGCTCTCCATTTAAGACTGCTTTACAGTTGAGACTACAGGACTTTGATTGGCACCCAAATCTGAAAAAAGGAAAATAAAAACCAAATGAAGGCCAGGTCTGAATGCTATTTGGACATCCATCAGCTCCTCTTCATATGTAGCATGCATGCAACACCTCCTTCCCAGCATTCTGGGGCTTTTTGGACTATTGGATGGGGCAAACCACCCCTCTATATGCACTATAAAGATAGTAGCACGAGTATTTTAGCAGTGGGCAGGGAGGTGGTTTTGGGGCTGCAGTGGCTCAGTAGTGAAAGGCATTGTGCCTGCCACTCTAAAGATCGGCACGTCAGCAGTTTGAGACCTGAATACTGCAAGATGGGGTGAGCTCCTGTCCTTAGCCCAGCTCCTGCCAACCTAACAGTCTGAAATCAAGCAAATGCAAGTAGGTAAATAGGTACCACCTCAGTGGAAAGGCAACAGTGTTCAATGTGCATGCAGCCCACATGATCATGGAGGTCTCTTTGGACAACACTGGCTCTATGGCTTAAGAAACTGAGATGAGCCCTGCTCCCGAGGGCTGGTCTCGAGTAGCAAGGCAACCTGCAGGGGACACCTTTACTTTTACCTTTAGCTTTAGGGTAGTGGTTTGGATTATGCCCCCTGGTAGCAATTGAGCAAAAAAGCCTCTAATGTGAGAGAAACATACAGTGGTACCTCTCATAACAAGCACCTCACGTAACAAGCGTTTCACATAACAAGTATAAATTTCCAAGAAATCTTGCTTCACATAACAAGTTCCGTTTCACTTAACAAGCAAGCGTGCTCTGGGCACGTGTGCTATGCAGCCCTGACGCTCCATGTGGAGGCTCTTTAAAAAGGCTGCCAGCCAGTGCTGCTGCCTCTAACTGCCCCCGGGTACCCCCACTGGCCACCTTGAACTGCCAGTAGCCTCCCAGGAAAGTGTCTTTGATTGCAGCCTCCTAAACATGTCTACCCAGAAGTCAGCCCCATTGTGTTAAGTGGGGCTTACTCCCAGGAAAGTGTCTTTAGGATTGCAGCCTAAGTAGACTTCATAGGATCATGCACACTGAATGCATGTTTTGAATTCAATTCCACTGTTTTGTCATCATTTTTACATCCAGTTAATATTTTTATATGAGTATTTTGGGGGTTGTGGAACCAATCATCAGAGTTTCCATTATTTCCTATGGAAAAATCTGCTTCACTTAAAGAGCAGGCCTCCGGAATGAATTAAGCTCTTTATGTGAGGCAGCAGTGTATATGCTTCTGTGTTCAGATTGGCCAGTTTGGGAAGTATTGTGTCTGGAACAACCCCAAATCTTCGATTACTGGCAAAATAATCACGCTCCAGATAGCAATCGGCCCAAAGCATTCTGAACTGGTTGCATTTTTAAGCACGCTTCCTAAACAGCCCTAGTAGTTTAATGCTGATCCCATCCCACTTCCAGACCCCAAATGGCACATGAGTTGCCATCATTAAGGAAAACCACCTGTTCTCATCCCGTCTCCGCTTTTTGGGGGAGTGGAAGGGAAGCCTATTTGGGGGGAGGGGTTGGGTAGTGGGTTGCTCCTGATCCCCTTTTTGCAAGGACTAGGAGACAGTGCTCTATCCAGCACCCCATTTCTCTTCTACTCCACCCCACAGCATCGCTGTCACATCACTTCTGGGGTGGCCCTTCATCCATCACTATAGCAACTGTCTCACCGCAAACCTATGCAACTTGAATCAAGCACCACGTTGTGGGTAGCAGCCAATGTTTCCCCCCCACACACCTCCATCTTCCCTGTTTCCCCCCCCCCGGGGGGTTATTTCTGTGTCCTTTAATTTCCTGGAAGGGTCCCCTTTCAGGCTTCCCATCCTTGCAAAGCCACTGGTTCTGAAGTGGGTTCATGGACCAGTTTAATGGAGGCTGCTTTGTTCCTGCCGCTAGATTTTGAAGCGATGTTCTGAAGTGTTGTTTGGGGCTAAGGGTATATGGATATCAAACTATGGGGTTAAGGGTACATGGATATCAAACTACACAGGATGCTGGCAATGGCATAGCTAGAGGGGGGTGGAGGAGCCAAGTCTTGGAGGGAGTCTCACCCCTTCGGAGCCATTCCAGGTGGACGGAGCAAAACGGAGCCGTACGGCTCCGTTTTGCTCCGTCCACCTGGAATGGCTCCGAAGGGGTGAGACTCCCTCCAAAACTTGGCTCCTCCACCCTCCTCTAGCTATGCCACTGGATCCTGGAAACAGTTTTCCATTTTCTCTCTTTCATTCTCTCACACACTCTTCCTCTTTCTGTTTTTCTTCCATCTTCAGTTCTCTCCGCTTTGTAGCCTGGTATATGCCCCTGGGCAAGGAGACACTGTTGAAAGAAACCCACTCTTTGCCCCCTCCCAGTCCTATTTCCAACCATTACATCTCCGGTGGGGCAGGCGAAGTGTGTGTGTGTCTGTCTGTGTGTGATGGGAAATCTGGATCTGCATTCTTTTTAATAAGAGGAGTCAATTCAAGGTCATAGCCTTACACACTGGGCAAAACAAATGAAGGTTTTGTACCAGTTATTTCCCCACCATCACCTAAAACATGACATCCTTCTCGAAGCCGGCTGATGGAAGCACCCTCTAGGGGACAATTGGGGTGGGCATGGTGGACTTTTGGTGGTGACCAGGCATTGTTGACCCACTTTTCTTTTTTTCTCAAATGATTTTATGCCCAACGAAGCATGAGAGGAGAGAGCAAGACAGCTGAGTGGAAAGGAAGGGAGGAGAGCAGTTGTTGGGGAGGGGGGGTGAGGTCGAGAATCAAGGCGATGGTGCCATGTAGGACAGGAAGTGATGGAAGAGGAAGTGACATGTAAACAGCCCCCCCCCCCAGAAATTGCTGCATATCAGCAAAGTTGGCAAGGACTGCACATGAATTTGCACCCCAGACTATTTTTCATGCCAGGACACAGCGGTGATAAAACAGTGTCTCTGAGCATGTACAGAATGACCTTTTCTTGTGGATGAGCCATCACCTACTTGTGGAATTCAGGAACAGGTCCTAATCAGTAATCATCATCATCATCATCATCATCATCATCATCATCATCATCATCATCATCATCATCATCATAACAGTCCCAGACTCTTGGGAATGGTCCGACTGGTGATGTGAATGAAACCAGCATGAAATTGTTCACTGTGTATTTATGGATGATGATGATGATGATGATGATGATGATGATGATGATGATGATGATAATAATAATAATAATAATAATAATAATAATAATAATAATAATAATAATACCTGTAGTTAGGTCTACTGCTGGCATTGTGAACTGGACACAAAAGGAACTGGATGACTTGGACAGGAAAACAAGGAAATTAGTGACCATTCACCACGCTTTACATCCACGTAGTGATGTTGACAGGCTGTACCTGCCTAGAAGATCCGGGGCAGAGGACTTTTGCAAGTGAAGCAGTCGGTGGAAGAAGAAAAACATGCCCTGTAGATGATGTGCGGGAGAGCCAGGAATCTGCTCCGACTGATTCAGCAAGAGAAAGTGGCTGAATGTGCAGCAGACCAACTATGAATACCGCAAAAGTGCAATTCAGGCTCGGACTGCCAGTTGGCAGAATAAAGTATTGCATGGCCAATTCCTTGCCAAGATCGAAGGAAAAGTGGATCAGGATAAGACCTGGTTGTGGCTCACGAGTAGAACCCTGAAGAAGGAGAGGAAGGCCTGAGACTTGCTGCCCAGAACAGGCAAGCAGGACAAATGCCATCAAGGTCAGGATTGAAAGATCAGCCGATGACCCCAAATGCCGGCTCTGCAAAGAAGTGGATGAAACCGTCGACCACATTCTGAGTGGCTGCAAGAAGACTGCGCAGACTGACTACAAACTGAGGCACAATCTGTTGCCCAGAAGATCCACTGGAATCTATGCCAAAAGGATCACCTGCCAGTGGCAAAAAACTGGTGGGACCACAAGCCTGAAAAAGTGGCTGCAAATGAGCAGGTCAAGCTTCTGTGGGACTTCAGGATACAGACGGAGAAGGTCTTGGAACACAAGACTCCAGATACCACCATCATAGGAAGCAGTCAGGGGTGGCTTGTTGACATCGCCATTCCAGGTGACAGCAGAATTGAGGAGAAACAACTGGAAAAGATCTCCCGCTACCAAGACCTAAGAATCGAATGACAGCGGATCTGGTGTAAGCCATGCAGGTGGTTCCAGTGGGAATTGGCACACTGGGTGCAGTGCCCAAAGACCTTGGCAGGCACCTGAAAACTCTCGGCATTGACAAAATATCACTCTGCCAACTGCAGAAAGCTGCTCTTCTGGGATCAGCACGAATGATACGCCGCTACATCACACAGTCCTAGACTCTGGGGAAGGGTCCGATTGGTGAGGTGAATGAAACCAGCACGAAATTGTTCGCTGTGTATTTATTATTATTATTATTATTATTATTATTATTATTATTATTATTATTATTATTATTATTATTATTATTATTATTATAATAATAATAATAATAATAATAATAATAATAATAATAATAATAATATACTTTATTTGTACCCGTCTTTCTCCCAGGGGACCCAAGGCGGCTAACAACATTATTGTTGCTAAAAACAGTAACAGTAATAAGCAAAAGGCGAATCTGAGCTCCAGGGCACTCTGCGCTGGGAAGATTTTCTGCTCAAGCTCAACTAGAAACACGCAGGGTAACTTTTCAGTGCCTTGTGCTCTGTTCAAATTAATGTTCATGTACAGAGGAATTGCCATGCCAACACAAACGCCCATGGCAGCATACAAAGCTTTAGTTCCTCCCCTCCTTCTGTCCTCACAACAACCCTGTGAGGTAGGTGAAGCTGAGAGTGAGTGACTGGCCCAAAGTCACCCAGGTAGCTTCATGGCCAATGAGAGATTTGAACCTGGATCTTCAAGTCGCAGTCCAAGTCAGTAATCACTACCATCCTGGCTCTCCTGGAGATTGGCATCATCCTGATGTGCCTAGACTCACAGCTAGTGAAGGAAGATTAAAATCATGATGCCTTTGAGCATGCACAGAGTACTTTTCCCATCCCACTGTATAACCAGGGTTAAATATATTTATAACATAGAGGGTCAAATGATAGGCATCCAGGTCAAAGGATGACATGGACTTTCAGTCAGGACTGTGCCTAGCACCTCTTTTGAAAACAGACTAGACAACAGAAATTATGGGATATGTTTACCCATTAGCCTGGTTTTACAGAGCATCTCTCTGGATGGAGGTGTTGCCAGTACACCTTTGTTGTTGTGCTGATGGCAAAGAGAGGAGCTGGGGCGCCTCTCAAACCTGGTTGTGTCTGCAGCCTCCCTAAAAGTGCTGTCCACCGTCCAGTTGTGCGCTTTGTGAGGGTTCAGCTGAGCGCATCTAAACTGAATCGACGGGCCTGGCTTCCTAGCGCCTCTGGCAGCTGCTAGCAAGGAGTTGTGCGCTGCTTCAGCCTGCGTGCCTCCCCTCCCCCTTTTAACCATTAGACCCACTTTTCTTTGCAGAGCTAGCATGAGAACCCCAGGGTCCTGGCTGCGAAGTTCCTAAACTCATCATAAAACAAGCTTAAATCCATATATTCCACACTAATTCTTCAAGGAGCGCTCCTCTGCTTATGATCATGGCAGCCAAAATGGAGCCAAATCCCTGCTTTATCTTCTTTGAAAGAATCATGGAGAAAGTCCACCCTCTGGCTGCGGGAACGGAGACAGTGGCAAGGCATGGAGGCCAGGAGAACAAGCTGGGAATGGCAAAGGCCAGGCCTGGCATGGATCTCTCTCCTTGAATGAAGGAGGTGTCATAGTGATGGGCACCATGAGACAAAGCCCTCAATGGCACCCCACAGTCCCCCTATGGGTGCCACTGGTGAGCAGGTCCTCTGATGGGCATGGGTCCTGTGTACATGGACCTTGGGTACCATACTGATTCAAGACTCATGCTCTCCAGTATCAGCCGCCCCCCATCTGCCATGTGGAGGTAATGATACTGGCCTACTTACAGGTCTATTTTAAGGATTACAAAATAATGAATGTGGAAGTGTTTTGATCACTGGGAAGCGCAATGGAAATGCTTATTATTTATTTACTGTTAAGGAGTATTAAGAGGAAGAAACAGACAGGAGGTAATCTGGAGTATGTGTCCTTTAGCCTAACAAACACTGGAGCCAGGACTTAAAATATGGCAATGCAGAAGGGCTTCGTGTTTATATTAGCCTTTTATGTCTACAACAGAATCTGTCAGTGCAATCCTATTTGTGTCTACTCAGAAGTAGGTTCCATTGAGTTCAATGGGACTTACTCCAGGAAAGTGCTCTTAGGATTCTAGCCAAAATGCCCTTTACTGAATGGGTTGCCTCTCACACGCCCCTGTGTTTCTGAATGGTGTTCCTGTGTTGCCCAAGGGGTCGGTTTAGATAGCCTTTTGGGTCCGCCAGTTCTGTGAAATCTGTCTTTTGGATTTGGGAAAGTCATATAAAACTTGCTTAGAGGAATGCCAGTTAGGATAACATAATAGTTTATGACTGAGCCCCCCCCCCCCCTTTCAAGTTTATGTTGTTGCCACATTTCGAATATTGCATGCTGTTCTTGTTGCTCCATCTCAAAATGGACATCACAGAGTTGAAAAATATACTGAGAAGCACAACAAGACATGAGCACCTTTTGCATGACATTTGGGGCTTTTGGAGATGTTTTGGGGATGGAATAAATAGGACTGTCTCAAATTATGGCGGGTGTGGAGAAAGTAGACAATCTCTTATAATGTCTCTTATAATCCCCAAAGTTGGGATCACAACTCTGATGGGGAAGAGATTCAGGACTGTCTTGTGCCAGTCCTTCACACAGCACATCCATAGGAGGTAACATGTGCTACCATAAGTTGTGATGATGCCCATGCGCTTGGGAGTGTGTGGACAGATTTCTGGGAAATTCCCCGATATTTGCTGCAACCTCACCAGAGCCCCAGGACTGGAGTTGTCATGTCCTACTTCTATGGGTTCACTTGCCCTCTACCAACAGTTTTGGAGAGGGGTGGTCATAGGTGGCTGCTCATCAGCCAGGACACATGAGTGATCTCCGCAGCTCTGTCAACCTTTGGTACGTCAGGTGCAATTCTGTCTCTTTGCTCGTCTCTGCAGCTGCTGGTTTATTAACAGATCACAAGGGGAACTTTTTCTGTGCAAACATTAAGCGTCTTGTTTAAATATTCAGTGACCCTGCAGCACAAGAGGAACTGAGAGGGTGAGATCCTTGGGAGGTGTGACATCTGAAGAGCTGGGCAAAAATGGTCTGCAGGCTAGAGTTGGGGGCACCATCACACCCAACCAATGGCCTAATCTCCACAGTCCTCCACCTGCATTGTCCATGTATGGCTTTGAAGGGAATACAGTCTGGTCCTACAAGGCCTGCAGTTCTGATGACAATCTATCCCATCCCCTTCCACGTCTCCCCCCCTGTCATGGAGAATACCAGCTATATTCCAGACTTTTGCTTCATACAGCTCATTTGTGTGGGGAGGGTTCCCTCATATCTTCCTCTTCCTCAGCCCATTACTACAGCTGATCTTTCTCCTTCCCCACAGCAACGTCTGATGGTACCAAGGAAGGTCTGGAGAACACGAAGGGCGGTGCCTGCCTTTCCAAAGGCATGAAGGTTGTCCTGAAAGTTGGGCAGCGTAAGTTGCTAAGATGGGGAGAAAACTCAAAATTGGGGTTTGGGGGGGGGGAAGAATATGGGATGTTGAAATCCTTGCTTTTTAGGGATTTTTTAGGGATCTTAGGGAAGGGGGAAGAACTTAGAGAAGGGGGAAGAACATAAGTTGGGGATGGTGATGGTCCAGCAAACTTGGGGCCTTTGGGATGGAAAGAGGGGGTGTCTAATGCACCAGAGCAGAGGATTTAAGGAGCCAGGACTTGGAGCCAAGAGTGAAGTCTTGTGGCTTAGAAGAGGGGATGCTGGAAAGGAATTCTTGCAGCCTCTAAGAGGGGAGGCATCCCATGACTGGCAGGTGTGCACCTCCAGCAACAAACAGGTCTTCTGGGGTCTTGGAGTCCTTACTGACACTTTCCAACCTGCTCCTCCAGATCTGAAAATACCCACACTAGCCAGAGCTAATGACTGCCATGTAACTGGGAATAACAGAAAAGGGGTCAATGGGATGCAGAAACAGATCATTTGGGGCAGGGATCAACATAAACCCTATAATTTAGTTCCCACCTACTATTCTAGTCCTCACCTTGCCCCTGCATTGTGCAAATACCCTTTAATTTCAGTCTGCAGCTCACCCACCTTTCATGGATCATAAACTCCTGCTCAGACAGACATTTAGCAGACAAATCAGGTGGAAGAATTTTTTTAATGAGATTAAGAGCACAATACTAACTGTGGGTGCAATCCTAAGAAATTTAGGCTGGCCTATCTTTATGTGAAAGTATGGGGAGGTTAGCATATGACCCCCCCCCATGAGTGGGGCAGAAGTATCTTGCTTAACATTTGTGACTCCCCCAGGTCAGCACAGGACTTAAGCCAGGACTTATGCCGGCCTAACTGGAGTTTAGGATTGCAGCCTATGTCTACTAATAAGTAAGCCCCATTGTGTTTAATGGGTCTTACTCCCGGGAAAGTCTGTTCAGGATTGCATCCATACAGGTTTTGATCAATCTGATTTGTGGAGGTGGGAATGGAAATGGGAATCCTCGTCTCAGTTTTTCCCTGGGCAGCCTTGGGCTAATTCACCTTTGCTCAGTTTTAGGCCATTTGCAAGGCTTTAATGACAATAAAAATAGAGTGAAAATTAATTGGGGGACAAAATTAATTGGGGGACAAAAAATCAGGCAAGCAAAATTCTGCTGATTTTCAAATCTGTTCATTTTTCCCTCCTTCTTCATGAGCCGAGGAAATAAAATAAGCTAAAGGAATATTTTAAGCTGTTCCAAACTCAGGAAAATGAAAGTACTGGATGGGCTGGATGCAGAGTTCCCATATGTCCCCCAAACTAGGGACAGTCCCACTTTTGGGGGATTGTGTTCACATACAGGCAAATGGGACAGAAGGTTCTGTCCTGATTTTTATAGAATTATGGCAACCCTAGTTGGATGGTTATTGCCAACTGCAAAGATGGCAGGAGGGATGATGAACTGGGTTGGATGCATTTGACCCAGGAGAGGGATCAGAAGTCATCACCTTCCTGGCAAAAGGAACCTTCCATATGGGATTTATTCATGTAGTGTAATGCATAAAATATATGGACTTATAGTAAATCAGATGTCACTGTCCAGTCCTTCCAGCTGGTCCATCTGGGAGATAAGGGTCTAAAGCAGGGTGACCATATGACCAGAAAAACCCAGATTTGTCCGGATTTTTAGCCTCCTGTCCAGGTGTCCTACATTTTGGCTTCATTTTGAAACTTCACAATAGTGCACAGTACCCCATCATGCCATATGTCGTTGGATTCGTATTGAAGAGCAGAATCTAATCCAGAAATCAGTTTTGAAATATCTCATTCCTATCAAAAGTTATGGCCAAAAAACAAAAAACAAACAAAAAAATACACTTTCTGCCAATTTTTTTAAGCGGGTAGGAATTTTGGCCTGGGATTAGGAATTTTAGCCCTGGGGTTCAGGAATAATCTGGTCACCCTGGCTAAAGGCAAGTGCCATCTTGATGGGCTTCCATCAGGTCTGCCCATCATGTGGTAGCAGGTCCTATTCATGAGTTTTTAATCCTTATTAGCAGCAGAGAGTGAAGGAACTGCCTAAATTCTGATTACTTACACCGCTGGACCAAAGAGCGCAGTGTCTCCATCTGCTGTTGACATTTTGTCCTGCAGTTCAGCAGAACATAGACTATGGCTGCAATCCTAAACACACTTTCCTGGGAGTAAAACCCATTGAACACAATGGGACTTACTTCTGAGTAGACATGGTTAGGATTGTGCTCTAAATATCCCTATGCCATCTTGCAGGTTCCTTTTTACATGCACTACTCTCTTGCTTGGGCTGTGCAAAATTTATATTACAAAAAGGTCAGTCCATATGTACTGTTTTTCAATTGGATCAGGATGTTGAGGGCTGGGAACAGGAGGTGGACACACCTCTGTGTGTATGCTCCTGTTTGGTACTCCCTGCCGCTCTCCTTTGTTAGCCCAGATTGCCCATCGCTCTCTCTTTGCCCTTGCCCCCCAGATCCCAACACAGGCTCCAAATCCCAGAAGTCAGTTCCAGATATGCCTGCTGAGAAGGAGCGAGGGACGTCGGGTGCTGCTGAGCCCAACAAGGAAATTATGAACCCAGGTATGCCCCTTCTAATACAGGGTGACAGGCATGGCTTAGAAGAGCCAGTGAGAGCTAGACTACCTGCTGTAGCATCGCAGCTCAAAGACCAAGCTGTGAGCCACAGTGTCACAGCTATAAATCTCACCTGTTTCCATTACAACCTTGAAGGGTTTGGGTCTTGATACCAGCAAGGCTGCTTTCTTCCATTAGAATCTACCCATCTGCTACCATCTTAGGAAAAGGCTCTGTCCCACATGCTAGCCTGAGCCAGGGTGTGTTGGCAGCATGCAAGACCCAGCCTTTTCGGTGATGGCCCCATGGATATAGAGGTCCCTTCCTCGGGGGACTGTGATTGTCTCTCTTTGCTCATTAAGACCCACCTTTTCTGCAAACCAGTCTTCTGACTTGTGAGCTATTCCTGCATCTGCTGCGACTGATTTCATTTTTTCTGTATTTAATTATTGTTTTAAATGATTAGATTTTAGTGATTGTAAATTGCTTTGTTTTTATACCCCTTAGGAGTATCTAGTGAAAGGCAAAGTGGGAATGAATGGATGAATGAATAAGTCCATCCCCCCCCCCAAGTCAGGGGGAAGGTCTTGGCCAGAGCTGCTCAGTGGAAGATTAAGAGAGAGGGTAGCTGTAGACAAATGGACGCAAATCTCAAATGTTCTGGCTTTAAAGATGCAATCCTAAGAAATTTTGGCTGGTGTAACTCACCTGGCCTATGTACGTGATGTTGTGGGGAGGCTGGCGTATGCCTGTGCATTGGCCTAACCCCTGGAGTGGGGCAGAAGTGTCTTACTGCACTTTTATGACACCACCGGTTCAGCACAGGACTAATGCCGGGTCTTAGGCTGGCCTAAGTAGAGGTTAGGATAGCAGCCTAAGAATCCTATGCTTCACACATGGACCTTGCCCCCGTCCCTGGGAACCTTAGAGTGCTCATAGAGTGCTCCAGTGTCCCAGTTTCCATTGCTCCTTCTCTCATCTTGGCATCTAGGCATCCCCACCCGGGCATCCTGGCTCCCAGCTTCTCCAGCTCCTAACTCATCAGGCTTCACTCGCAAGGCAGAGTTGGGTTGGGCAGAGTCTGTGGATCAGTATTTAGAGGGTTTGGGGCCTTTTCCAGTCTGGGTTCAGACTCCTAGCCGACTGGAAGACCCAGACTAGGCAGGTGGGGAGGAAATGCTGGGATCCAGCTATTCGGGAAGGGTTTTTGTTATCCGGGCTGTCTTCCCTGGCAGGACTGGGGCCGAGGTTGCGCAGGTTGAACTTTATTGATAGTGATGGTTGAAATGAACCCTGCAGAGCTGGGCCAAGGGAGGTATCGGGGAGGCAATTAGCTCCATTAACCGGAGTTGACAGACACTAATGAGCCCCTTCCCCCACCAAGCTTGGCCCACTTTGCCACTCGAAGAGCACCTCTGCATTGGTGGCTATTCAGCCACTCAGATCTGAAAATCTGGCAAAGGTGCTGGAATATGGAAAGAGCTGTGCGTGGTCAATTCAGGCCCTCCCGGCCCAGGTGTGTCTGTCTCGGCTACAACAGGTGGGGGATGACCAATGGCTCAGGTGGCTCTAGCAAGAGATTAGTCCAATTACTGAAGGCAGAAGAGGTTTCTTTCACTAGCCATTAGCAACTGCCTTCATGTATGGAGGCAGTATATTGGGGTGTAACCCTAATTAATTTAGGTCTGCACAACACACCTGCTCCCCATTCCAGTGGTGGTGTGGGGAGACCAGTGCATGTCTGTACACTGATTTCAGTCCCCCGCCCCCCAGGAGTGACGCAGAAGCGCCTTATGCCAGTTTTGTGATACCGCCAGGCCAGCACAGGATTTGTGCCAGGACACAAGCTGGCCTAACTGGGAGTTTAAGATTGGATCACACTTCTTGCTCTGGGACAGCAGTGGGAACATCATGCTGGCACCCACCAGTGGGACACATCTATCCGAGCCCTGTTGCCTGAGATCCTAGGGATTGAAACCAAAACCCAGAACCAGCGGGACCAGTGGGAATGGTGGTCTTTTGGGTGGTGCCTGCTCCATACTGGTGAACCTTTGCCAGCCCGCTGTGTCTGATAGGGAGCTGGCCAGGACTCCTGGGTTCTTAGTATAGTATCAATATATATCTCACAAGCTGTTGTGATGCAAACCGTGTCCCCTAAGCATGCTTTATCTCTTCTCCCACACAGGACTTGCTTCTGGAAACACCACTGGGAAGGTGGGAGAGAATGGCCCCCTGCCCCAGTCCAACGTGCCCATCATCGCAGGTGCTGCAGGGGGAGCAGCCTTCGTCCTGCTGGTGGCAGCTGCCGTGACCGGGGCCCTGTGCTACCGCCGCCGTCGTGCCAAGCATAGCGAATCCCACCACCCACCTCTGTCGCTCAGCACCCTGACCAGTCCCAAGCGGGGAGGTGGGAGTAGCGGGGGCAACAACAACGGTTCTGAGCCCAGTGACATCATAATCCCACTCAGGACTTCAGACAGCGCCTTCTGCCCCCATTACGAGAAGGTGAGCGGGGACTACGGCCACCCTGTCTACATCGTCCAGGAGATGCCACCACAAAGCCCTGCTAACATCTACTATAAAGTATGAAGGAGGGATGGTGAGAATAGAGCTCCCTCCGACTGCCTTCCCCACCCTGGAGTGGGGAACGGAGAACTCGGCCCATGTGAGGCAAATGGAAAGCAGCCAGCCCATGGCCCTCCTCTCACCCGCTCTGGACGGTGCACAAAATGGGGTTGACGCACAGGCACGTGTGCTACCCTCCAGTAGTGGGACTTGGCCACTCTTTTCTGCCAGCCAGGGAAGAAAACGGCCTTTCCCTTTCAGCAGTCTCTGGCCTGACTAGGATTAACAGACTGAGGAATACCATCCCTACCCCAAGTTTGATGTGACCTTAAATGAGCCAAGCCTCAGCATCCCAGCTCCCAAAAGGGCTGACTCCCCTCTATCCTACACAACCCAAGTCCACCAATTTCTCTGTGGAGTCCAGCGTGACTGGGATCAATGAGGCGCGCTTGTTTCATCCATGCGCCATGTTCCCATTCAACACAAAAGGGTCACTTCACACATGTGTACACTTGCCCTTATAAAAAATGAATTAGGGAACAAAAGCTCTCAAGCAGGTTCTTCACACCCAAATCTCTTCCAGATGAATTTTCTCCTAAGTCCATCTAGGTAGATCTTTAGGTTTCCGACATGTCCAGTTAATGCTGCTGCAGTTAGAGAACTTTAGAGGGGGCAGGGAGGGGGAATCAAGTTTGTCAGGGCTTGAATTGGGCTTTGAATTTAACTGTGAATGTTATTGCCTCAAAATCACAAACTATCGAGGGTCACCTTTCTTTGTTCTAAGGTGTCTCTCGAGGCTGATGCCAGAATGATGAACATATTTGAACATTTTGCACAGCTTCAGAGTGGTGCAGGTTCAGTTTCATCCATCCCTTGTGTCCTCCTCTCCTTTGGGTGGCTCCTTCAGAGTCCGAGAAGAAGAGTTTTCACTTCATGATATGGGTCAGGGGCTTCTCCAGACCTTCCACAAACACCTCCAGGGGCAGGAGAGGCTGGGCAGCCGGTTGTTGTGATGGCAGGAACGGGATTACAGAGACTCGGCTCTCCCCAGCTCAGAAACTCTGCCTGGTGCACCTTCACCCCCTGCTGCTGTTGCAAAACCCCACATGCTCATTTTGATTTTCCTTCTCATCACTCCCCGCAAACAACACTCTTGACCGCAAAGCTTTTGCTGCCTTACATGAATTGGAGTCGGTTGGGGTGCAGAACGAGTGAGGCCGGTGCTCTGCTGGTATTGGGATTGGGGCCAGAGGAAGCCTCTAGCGTTGGTGCAATCCACAGACCAGACTCAATACTGGTTACTTATCCATCCAGCAGTGGCCATTTTGGGAATTTTTCATTGTTTGGTTGCTTTGGGGGGGGCACTGTTAGAAACAAAATGGCTGCCTTTCCCCGTCAGATCACGCCAAGAAGGTTGTCCAAGAGAAGCGGCGTCCAATTTGGGAAGAAGATGGTGACTGAATCCTCAAGCGGACACACCTGGCAGATTTTAAGCAACGATATATTAAATGTGACATTTAACGGGGCTCCGGTACGGGCAGGACTACATGCGCTGAGACTGGGACACGGTCGGCCTTTTCCTGTCTTGGCAGGAAATCAAAAAGATAAGGGGGGAAAAGGTGGTCTCTTTCAGCTTTAAGAGGTTTTGTTTATGTTTTTTTGGATCTGAGAGTTTCTTAGCTTTGTCGGTGGAATTTTACTGTTGGATCATGTTGATTATAGAAGTTCTTGTGCAGATGGGTTTGGACTCCGCTTATTTCCCCTCCTCTCTGTTGGAGACAGACAAAGGGTTTGCAACCGTCTCTCGCCTTTGCAGCCATACGTCTGGGATAATTTTACACCGTTGCGCAGGTGTTAAAAAAGAAAGGGGGGGTTACCGGGAACAGAGTGCCCCGGCGCACCCTTGGTTCTGGAAATACAAGAAAAGGAAAAGGCCAGAAATGTTGGGAGGAAAGGAGAGTCTCAAGTCAGTAGGCTCTCTTCCTGGGATACAAGAGAGGGGCCAAGAATCCCCACAGCTCTCTCCCCTCCAGAGGGACACGACATTATTGCAGACACCAGCAGTTCCTTATCCCGATACGAAGCTTTCCAAATTCACCTGTTCCTAGAGAGCTCCCAGGGTTGGCGTGTGCCAGGTAGCTCTGATTTTCAACCATTTTCATCTCATGGCACACTGACCAAGCGCTAAAATGGTCAAGGCATTCTGCTGGTTTGGGGGCCATGCTTCCGATGTGGGGCTCACACCACCATTGACCTTAAATATGATTCTTCTTCCCAACTCCCATGGCACACTGCAGATCATTTGCAGCACACCAGTGTGCCATGGCACACCGCTTGAAAATCTCTGCTCAGAAAGTGACACATGTAGCCTGAACTCAAGGGAAAGTCCTTCTTGGCAACTCCATGTCCAAGTGGTATGTGGAGGGTTATGATCGCCCAATGAGGTGAAGTGTGTGCTTTGCATGTGCTCTGAACTCCATGCTGAAGCAATCTGGGGTAGCCAGAATCTGTCCTCCCCATGACCTCCTTCTCCCAAACCATTCAACTTTAAATGGACACTGGCAGCATAAATGGGGTTGCCAGATGTCCCTGAAAACCAGTTTGGGGGGATTGCGTTCACATACTTGCGAGTTTGTCTTGTCCCCGTGGAAGAGAATTATGGCAACCCTAAGCATTGAGGATGGGGTGGGTGGGATGCAGAATCCTGGAGAGTCCGTCATGCTGTTGCTGCCCAACTTCCCCGCCTGCCAGTTCCATGCGCCACCTGACCTCGCATCCCCCCATCTCCTTCTTGAGCAGTTGGATCAGCAAACCTTGCTGTAGTATGTGATGGATTCTGACAGCATCTGGCGCTCTCCCCCCACCCCCCGGCTGTGTCTGTCCTATGCACCAGAGATCTAATTGAGAATGCAGCCCCCCATCCGTACACACAAAGTAAACAGCACCCAAAGGGAACTTAGGGGAGCGAGAGTTCGTAGGGGTGGACAGGAGGGCAGGGTTGCCACGCAGCCACTTTTGCCAAGCAGCCCATTCTCCTGACACTCAGCTCAGATCATGGAAGGTAGGCATGCCCCAACACCAGTGACAGGTTCGCCCCATGCGGCCTCGCCAGTCTCCCCCCCCCCCCCCCGCCACGTGTGCGTTCTGGGCCTGTCTCCTGCCATCTCCAGATACGTTGTCAGTGTTCGAAGGAGACAAGACTTGAGCGGTTATTTTGGGAATGGGAACAAGGGAGCTCGAATCAGCAGAGCCAGCACGATGCCAACATTGCCTGTCCCAACAGAGGTGGGGAGCAGAGATGGGGTGGAGGAGGCAGCAGCTGGCAGGAGAGTCCTCTGAGCCCAACGAACAGTTGCGTGTGCTTTTCTAAAGGCTTTGCCATCAGGGTGGGTGGCAGAGGATACGTCTGTTGGTGTTCACAGAAGAAGAGATCCCCACACTGTGGCCTGACCGGAGCACATGCTGGCAAAGGTGGCCCTCTATGGCTTCTCCTGTTATGCATCTGCACCATCACCTTGGTTTATTCTCCACTAGGGAAATAGAGTCTGGGGGTGCAATCCTAACCAATTTAGGCTGGCACAACTCACCCGGCTTGCCGTTCCTGGTAGTTGACAGTTGTCAACCCTGCATCTTCTTCATCTTGTTTGATAGGATTGATTTCCACTGCCGGGAAATGAGAAAATCTGAAAATGCCCCCATGCGTTGGTGGCAGGAATGTGCTTCGGGGGCCCTGCGTTCCCCATCCTGTTTCCGAATACTCAGCCACACTCTTGAGATTGTGGGATTGTACCCCCCTTCCCAATAGCCTTCCTCAGAGCCCGAGGATCAGGGGTGAAATGTGGGGGTGGGAGCTTGTGGGGAACAAGCCGACAGTGGGGGAACGGAGCCCATTAGCTCAGCCAGCTCAGCTGCTTGGCTGGGAGCCAGAGGTCAATTGGGGTCACTCCCCAATTAGGTCACATTTTCTCCTCCTGTCTCCACACTGGGAACAAACTGTCGCTAATGAGCCGGGGATGCCTGGGTTCCTATCCTCTCCAATGGTGGGATCTACTGGATTAGAGCCAGAGGGGGTGGGTAGTAGCGCCTGATGGGTTTGCGGAAAGGGGGAGGATTCCTGGGTCCTCTAATGAACTAGCCATGATTCCTGGTTAGTCCACCTTGCTGGGGCCTGAAAAGGGGCCGGGGTGGGGAAAGGGTTAATTGTGACAAAGGGAATTAATCAAAGGGGCCGCAGAAGGACCGTCCCTGGGGAGCTCGGGGTGTGGGAAGTTGTGTTGCCTCCCTGGAAAGAGGGACGCAGGGGAAATATACCTTGGACTTCCACAATTGAAGGTTTCCAAAGGTTTTGCTCTGGGGTGACTTTCTTTGGAGAATGTAAAAAATAATGACACACTTCATTTTATGTTCACAGATGTCTAGGCGGTGATGCCGCATGTAGGGCTCCATCGGCGTGGGGGCCCAGAACCAGTTTCTAAAATCAGGGAAGGCTGTGCCTCTGCACAAGTGCCGAGTGCCTTTGCCAGGCACCCTGTGGACTGATGCCCACCCCTTGCGTCCCGACTCGAGGCCACAATATTAGATCTCTGCCTGTTCTCCGTTATTGGGGAGGCAACAAGCCCACAAGACAAGTCGTTGCGTGTTCTCACTATCCCACCTAGGGGGTTGCATGACGCCAAAGAGGGGGGTGCACCCTCTCTGACATGGGTGGGAGATTCAAAAGCGCTTGGCAGACACGGAGCGACACAGCTGTCGGCTTGCACTTGGGACGATCTCAGCCAAGGCCTAACATACCATGACACTGTCTCTTTAAATCTCTCCCCTCCTCCCCTGACCCCCCAACCCCAGCAGAGGTAAGGGGAATAATAAGCGGTGAAGGGGGGTCAGAGGTCAGCCTGATGCTCCCACTGCTCAGAATGCAGGGCAGCGAGGGGAATCCAGCCACCTGCACCTTTCTCCAAAAGTGGCATAGTTGGGGGGGGGGGGTGTGCAAAGCACTAAGTATTGCAGGGAGCATCACTGCAGCCAAGTTTGAAGTTTGCACTCCTGGATCTTTACCCAAATGGCCGCAGGGTCAGTGGCACTTGTTGCTGCCGCCACCCCAAATGGGAACAGGTCATCACACCCAGCCCAACCTTTCCAACCGCCACATGGCACAGCCCTGGAGTGGGCGAAAGCCTTGTCTGCCCTTTGTGCCCCGGAAGACGCACGGCTTGATGAAGCAAAAGGGAGGGCGAGGGGCCCAGATGGACTGGCGCAAGCCTGTGTCACTCTCCTCCCACACCATCCTGTAGAGCGATGGGCTTTGATCCCCCCATGTTGCCACCCACTCACCCCCTTGAGCTGCCACTACTGTCTGATGATCCTTTGCTATGGGGTGCTTGCTGAGTGTGCCATGCACGGCGCAGCTTGACTTTGCCCATAGGTTTAGTGGCCTGCGAGGCAGGTGCCCCCATGGAGAGCTGCAGAACAGAAGGGGGCAGGAAGAGGCAGGCTGCCACTTCCTTTACTGGTGCCCCCGACCCAGTATTCCAGTTTAGGGAATACGTCCTCAATCAGTACGGTCATCTCACATAGATTGGGGCTTTGAAACAAGTTTTGATTTGATTTGGGGTGTGTTGTTTGCAGACTGCTGCCGTTATGCTCTGGTCTCAGGCCCCACTTCTGCCCCCCACATCCACTGTAGCCAGAGAGAGGCCTGTACAACTGTCCCGCTTTGGCCGTCTTAGGACAATCAGAGCAGCGACCTCCATCACCATCTCTTGGGGCAGCCACCATTGATTCTGAGCATGATTTGTGCCGTCCAAGATGGGTCGGTTCCTTCAGATGCCGACAGATTGGACTGGACCAGTAGCATAGCCAGAAGGGGGTAGCAAGGTGAATATAGCAGATGCCACATCCCGGGGATGACAGTTGGCATCACTGCCCGGAACAGCTCTGATGATGAACGGGTCGCTTACATGGCACATTGTGGCGCCTGATGTAGTCACCACACTGCCCCACCCTGTGGGTATGCCCGTAGGACAACTCCGTAAGGAGTTACGAAAGAGGTCTCTCCACCGTCACTGCCGATGAAGACGGAAAAGTTGACAAGCACACTTTCGACGTGTCTCCCATGCAAATGGGTCCCTCTGCGTTTCTGCTTTGCGTGCCCCCTTCTGCCCCATCCTTCTATGTACCCATCATCTGTCCCGTCCCAGTCCCCATCAGAGAAGTGGGGGGAGGCTGAGCCCCTCTGACAGACGGGGTCTTGAGGAAGCCCCAGGCAGCAGCTGCTGGCAAGGCTGGAGTCAGGAAGAGAAAAGGACCCCCATCAATCACTCTCTCCCCCTGCCTGGCTCTGCCCCACTGCAGCTGGGCCGGGTCTGGTCTGCTTTTGAGCGGAGGAACAATGCAGAGCCCTCCCAAGACAGAGGCTCCTGTGGCGGACTGGAGCATGCACGCCAGAGGGTCAGGCTGGGGGTTCGGCACCCTCTCCCCACAAGTAGCCCCACCAGGAGGATCAATGTGTGTGCAACAGATGGAAACAGGCCCTCTGCTGTGTGCTGGCTGCATTGCACACCACTACTTACAACACTGCCCTGACCCCTGGCGGCTCCTGCCTTCCACTGCTGGATTTGGAAAGGGACAGGATGCCTAAGGGGTAGATCTCTACCTCTCTTCCACCAGGCCCCATACATTGGGAGGGGATCAGAGAAAACAACACAAGAATATTCTATAGGGGACGCCAATGGATTCCAGGATGGTGGGAGAGGGAAATTCACACAGACCCCCATGCAGATCCATTTAGAAATGATTTGATGAGCCGGACAGTGGCATAGCTAGATGGGGGTGCCAAGCACTAAGTTTTGCAAGGAGCCCCTTTCTCACTTTTTGGGACCCTTCCAGGTTGGAGAGAAAAACAGAGGCAAAGGAGAGGGAGGGAGACTGACCCTTTGCACCAGGGTGCCATATGTCCTCTTTTTCCAAGGCACGTCCTCTTTTTTAACCATGCATCCTGGGAAAAAATCTTGGTTGTCTTACATTTCCTGGTGAGCAGGCAGCTCGTAGAACTCTTGGAGTCGCTAAATGATTTGTCATCAATTATATGCAAAAGTTTTAAATTGGATAGTAATGGAATGTTTAGATTATCCGCATGAAAGCAATATACATATAGACACCTTGGGTGCCCTTTGGGGAGAAAGGTGTGTATATATATGGGGAGTATGAACGAAAGAAAGAAAGAAAGAAAGAAAGAAAAAGAAAGAAAGAAAGAAAGAACGAACGAACGAACAAATGAACGAACGAACAAACGAACGAGTAAATGAAAGAACAAATGAATGAACCAAAGAATGAATAAAAGTATACATGAGTGTTTTTAGCTTTCGTGTCTTACATTTTTCATGGGCGTCCTACATTTCAGGGTGGCCTTGTCCTCTTTTCCAGTTATGACATCGGTCACCTGGCCTGGCACACTGAAGTGATGCTCCCTACAATACTGACTGTTTTGCACCCCCTCTAGCTATGCCACCCGACCCGAAAGCACAAGTCGGTTCTAAATTGTGTAGATGACGGACAAGTTGGGCGTGTTGGGTTGTGAGAAGAAAAGAAAGACTCGGAAGCCCCTCTTTTCCCTGTGCAGCTTTGCTTTCCATGCCCAGAATGTGGCGGGGAAGAACCCCTTCGAACCGCTGATGGAAAAGCACAGGCACCCATGTTTTTTCCTTGCTCCCGTTTTCAACCTGTTGATTCCTTTCTGCAAAGGGGATCCGGCTTGGCGCACATGTCCAGATGGGTTTGTTTTGGAGATCGTGGCCAAACCCCAAGACCGAACCTTGGCTGGGGTGGAGGGCAAAGCCAGTCCTTCCAATACTGAATTTGTCCATGCATCTTTTCCCGGCTGGGGAAAGGGAGGGAGACAAAGAGGGGGGGACGTGCTTCTTGCCCCCCCATCTCTATTCACCACCACCACACCCCATGGGGGGTGTGCCTAGCGCTGGCCATCGCCCTGGGCAACAGCGATGGTAACCATGGCAACTTGTTGCCCAGCGACAGGAAACACACTGTGCCAAGGAAGATGCCCTGACCCCAGGCGCCTTCTTGGGAGGAAGGGGCTGCTTCCCCCCCCCACACATCGGGCCTCCCCCCCTCCTCCTCCACATCCTCTTCCCTTTCTGACAGACACAAAGCATTCTCGGGGTGGACTGGCTGTCCTCTGGTGTCCCAGGAGGACCGGATGAAGGGAGGAGGCCATTGTGTGCGATACGGTCCCAATCCTCCTGCACTGCCACATCCAGAGACGCTGCCTCTCCTCGCGCCGTTCTCTCCTCCGGGCATGAGTTCCAACCCGGCCTCAGCCTCATCACTTAACCCGGGATGTTTTCGTCTCAGCTCTGCAACATACCCGGGAATGAGCAGCACTACGAGATCGTGGACGGTGGCGCGCAAAGGTCTTTGGGCACCTGTGGCCCAGAAGGTGATGGGGCACCTTCCATACCAATTCAGTAATTACTTGAATCGAATCTAATGTGCACCCTCCACTTAGGATCAAAATTCTGTATATACGCAAATCGAAAGCAGGCCTCCGTCAGTCTTGGAAAACTATGGTATTGTGCTTGGCGCTGCATACGCTGCATGCGAAGCACGAAAGCCTGGGTAGATTGTTATGGAGGATAGGCTGTTACCCAAGCAGCAACTGCCCCCTCTCCACACCACTGAAGTAGTTCAATGGAAAGGCAGAGCCAATACGATTGGATCCAGGCGGCATCGCAGAGCCGGGCTAAGGACAGGAGCTCACCCTGTCTTGTGGGGCCGACCCGGGTCTCAAACCCTAGACTCAAATCTAATTAACCATCAAATCTAATGCACACCCTGATTTTGGAGACTGGATTTTTCTGGGAAAAGGTGAGCATTAGATTTGAGTAAATAAAGTACTCATGAAATGAATAATCATACAGGTATCCCCCACTTTCTGATTGTTTGTTTTCTGATGATTCACTCTTTCAACACCTTTCTGTTATACCCAGATCTCATTCATTCAGTGCATGTTTTGCTCTACCAACCTCTGTCTTCTGTTCTAAAGGCCAAAATTGCCCTTACTCATGTTGTAGTTCCTGGTTTAATCCCAATCCAAAGGAGTTAATGAGAATCAATTTGCTGAAACCTTTGTACGGCAGCAGGAATTTGCAAGATAAAAGGGCTATTGGCAGTTTGCTAGCTGAAAAAGCGCTGGAAGCAACACTCATAAACTAGAAAAAGATGGAGTTCCACTTTTCAACCATTTTCATGTTTGGGCAGTGCTCTGCTTGCTAACCCACCCACTAAGTGGATTGTAATGATGATGATGATGACCAGAGAAGGATTGCAGAACGTGAACATTTTCTTTTAAATTATATATAATAGTTTTCATCGATGTAGTGAACATCAGATATCAGAAACTCCTTCTCTCCCCAAAACAATAAAGGATTTTCTACCTAGATAATATACAGTGGGTTGTGGTCTATCATCCATATAAATCTGTGTTATTATAATACTAGCGAAAGGCGTACCCACGTTGTGGGAGTAAAATTCCCCTGTATGCCATCCCCCCATAGGCATCAACCCCCCATGAGCAACTTCCCCCATGTGCATCAACTTCCCCCGTGCACAACTTCCCCATGCGCAACTTCTCCCCATGCGCAACTCCCCCATGTGCAACTCCCCCCGTGCGCGACGTCCCCCATGCGCATCAACCCCCATGCACAACTTCCCCCATGCGCCTCATCCCCAAATGCGCAATTTCCCCCATGTGCTTCCCCCCATATGCATCAACCCCCCCTGTGCAACTTCCCGCATGCGCATCAACTGATATATAATATGATAGTAGTCAAAAAGTGGTCTGTGTAGCCCCTCCAAAGTGTGATCTTTCATGGCCTTGTTTGGGGATGCAGTGGCATAGCTAGAGGGGTGTGAAGCCCTACATTTTACAGGGAGCCTCATGCCATTCCGGGTGGTGGGTGCAATATGGCTGCGTACATCATGGTGAAACTCCCTGCCAAACTTAGTGCCTGGCACCCCCTCTAGCTACGCCAGCGTGAGAAGGGAGGCATTTCAGCCTGCTGCCTGCTGTCCATAGGCCTGGGGAAGTGTGTGAGATTTGTGTGTGTGTGTTGTATGTGTGTGACAGTATGATCACTGCCGCTTCCAGTATCTCTTTCCCGCCACCCGTCTCGGGGAAAAAAATCTTGATGAGTTTCTGTCAAGGAGAAGCCCGGCGGTTTCCCGAAAGGTCAGGCAGCGCTTGCCTGGCGGATCAGAAATAACCCTCTTATTTGGGTTTTTATAGTGATGATGGGAAGAGCTCCAAAACATCACCGAGGCTCAAAATTAGCCAGAAAATTGCTTTGAAAAGAGACTCGGGGTGGGGAAGCTTCCATTTTTAATGTGTGTGTTTATTTGAGCGCCATTTTGCCGATTGGAACAGCAGCGCAGCAAACGCGCACGCACCCCAGGTGGGTTTCACGCCATGTGCCGCCTCTCGGCTTGGAGCTTGTCACTCATTCCCGACCCCCCCCCCCAACCAGAAGGCCTCTCCCTTTCTTGATCGGTATATTCCAAAACCTTCTGCTCTGCTTTCCATGCCTGTCGAGGCAACCCAAGGCAGTTCCCGAGAAGACGACGCAACGTAGAACAACCGTCAAAATACGGGCAAACCAAACGGCAAATTAAAGATGCAGCACAAAACCAAACTGGAACCGCAACAGTAAAGTCACAAAAGTCCAAGCATGACTTGGATCACTTGGTCGTTCCTGCTGGGCATCTTCATTTGGGTCCAAATGATCACATCTACTGGAGTCCCTGTTCCAGCGACTGCTGAGTTGCAGTGGCATAGCTAGAGGGG
Organism: Cryptoblepharus egeriae; assembly: GCA_030015325.1. Taxonomy (NCBI): domain Eukaryota; kingdom Metazoa; phylum Chordata; class Lepidosauria; order Squamata; family Scincidae; genus Cryptoblepharus; species Cryptoblepharus egeriae. Next base: position 107,012,245 of record JAREYC010000004.1, on the reverse strand, counting down.
GTGGAGCAGTCAGTCGTGGAGGGAGGCAGGCAAGACGTGCATACCAGACAGGGCGAGCAAAATACAGCCACTGCCTGGAATGACTCCAACGGGGAAGTGTGCCTTGCATGCCTCCCTCCAAGACTGACTGCTCCACCCCCTCTAGCTATGCCACTGGGTACTTCTGAAAAGGGCCAGGTCGCAGGTAGCTTTGGGATGGGTGCAGGCACAGGTGGGCAGATGCTGGTTCGGGCCTATTCGCCCAAACCAGATCTTCCCACGCGGCGGACGCTAGCAAACCGGACAGAGCCGCGGCTGCCAGAACCGTGGGGACCGGTTTGCTAGCAGCCGCCGCGTCTCCTGAAGCTCGGCTTCAGAAAACGCCGTGCGCTAGTGTCCAGTTGGACGCTAGCGCGCTGTGTCTCCTGAAGCCGAACTTCAGAAGACGCACTGCGCATGTGCCAAGCCTGGCGCATGCGCAGTGCGGCCCCCACCCCGCCCCTGACCCCAGCCCCGCCCCCTGTCCCCAGGCCCGCCCCCAACTTCCAGCAAACCGGATCTTGGGGTTGGCTGGGCCCACCCCTGGGTGCAGGTGCTTCAATGTGCCATGAAAGCACAGATGTTAATGTGGATGTTTTATATTTATTGTTTTAATATCCCTGTTTTAAAGATTTTAATGAATTGGACTTTATTGTTGATGTTTTTATGGATTGTTTTTTGTAAGCCGCCTTGGGTCCCTCTGGGAGAAAGGGGGGGTATATATAAAGTTTCTTTACTAGGCACTGGACACCAGGGCACTGGACACTGCTGGGCATTGACAGGTAATGGGCAACAAACAGTACCTGGGGGAAGTGGTGGGCAGCAGCGGGCACTGGGCATCTCTTCCAGGCACTGTGCACTATTAGGCAGTGGGCACCAGTAGGCATCATCAGGCAGCGGGCACCATCAGACACCACCAGCACCAGTGGGCACTGGACTAGTGAGCGGAGGGTACCAGCGGCCAGCGGGCATCCCTTCTGGGCACACTGGGTGTCCCTACTGGGCACCACTGGGTACCACTGAGCACTACCAGGCAGTAGGCACCTCTAGGCAGCACTGGGCACTAGTGAGCAGCAGACACCAGTGGGCAGTGTCGGGCACCCGTTGGCACCAGTGGGCACCAGGCATCCCTACCAAGTTGAATGTTCACCATATACTCTGAAACACTTATTATCACAACCAGTTCCCACAGATTTGGAAAACGGGTTTGTGGACTGTACCCGCTTTTGAATGAAGCCTGCTTCCCAGCCCTGCCAGCCCTTCTGAGTTGAACTTGAATCACTAAGGGGGGGCATAAGAGAAAGACACTCTCTCATCCAGCACCCGTCCGCCGGCATGTCAGCAGATCCAGTTCTTACCACCACTTCCTCTAAGGTGTTAATTGGGACATATTGGGGGGTGTGTTTGCGTGCAAAAGAAGGGAAGCAGCTGGCAGAAGAAAAGATGTGTGAAGGTGATACCAGCATCTGTAGGAAGGAGGAGGTGGAAGATGGGAGGTGCAGCCAACCCAGGGAGCAGCTACTGAGCTCTGCGGTGTGACTGTGTGGCGAGGTGGTGGATGGGACCCTTTTCCCCAAGGGAACAAGCCCACGTTCCCAGGAAAGGCTAAACATGGATGTGGCAGGAAAACGTCTCGGTGGCGGGTACCAGAGGAACATAGCCCTGAAGGGAGTCACCAGTACTGTACTCATCACTGCTAACATTGCCCCACTAGTGAAGGCCATTTGGGGCAGAACTAGGGTTTGGAATAGCAGATCAGATCGGTAGAATCTGCATCTCTGCCCCAACCCGTAAAAGGAGCGGCTAGTTTGATCCTGGCAAGTTTATCCCCTCTGCCCCGAGATGATCCCGGGATTTGCAATCCTATCCAGTTTAGGCCACTGCAACTCTCCGTCTCCCTGTTCCCGCAGTGGCATCGGAAGGCCAGTGCATGCTTGTGCCATGGCCTAACCTGCCCAGGAAGGCCTTATGGCACTTTTGTGACATCTCTAGGCCAGCGCAGGATTTCTGCCAGTTAACCAGGGTTAGTATTATGCTGTGAGCCTGTGATCTCCAATGAGGGAACCAGATGCCCAAACCGCAAAAGGTGGAAAAGATCTTAGATTCCTCTCAGCCTGGCCATTCCGGCGGACAATGGCATGTTTGCCTACTCATGAGTAAAGCTGCGTTATTGGACACTTTCACTTTCCCATACAGCTCAATGCATATTTTTTATTTTATGTTTTTTGGTCATAACATTTGACAGGAAGGTGATATTTCAAAACCAATTTTTGCACTGGATTCTGCTCTTCAATACGAATCCAATGACTTATGGCATGATGGGGTACTGCATACCATTGCAAAGTTCCAAAATGGAGGACAATGAAGCCCTTTTGGAGGACACATGGACAGGAGGCTAAAAAAGAGGACAAATCTGGAAAAATCCAGAGAAAATGGTCACCCTGTCTCTAAGGAGCAGCTCCGTACGGCTCTGTTTTGCTCCGCGCCGCCTGAAATGGCTCCCAACGAGTGCAGCTCCCTCCAAGACTTGACTCCTCCACCCCCTCTAGCTATGCCACTGGCTACACCACTGCCCTCTCCCCCCCACCAACCCAGCCAATAGTTAATTTGCAGATATTGTTACAGCATTTACAGATATTGTTTTAAATATGTGTTGATATTCAGTCCAGTTTTTTTTAAAAATCAGTTTGATCTCTCAAAAAAAGTGGCATAAAAGTTGAGTCAATCAAAAATAATGATAAAACCCATGGAGAAGATGAGATTTATTTTGTTTTATTGCTTTATTTTAGACATTTATCATCATTAAATGATGCCCTGAGGAGCAGGGCATTATTTTGGTGAAATCACAAAATAAGGAAACCTACCAATGGCTCCTAGTTATGGCAGTGATATGAGACCTTCAGGTCCAGATGTCATGTGCATTGGACGCTGGAGGAGTGGGGGACAGGACAAGACTAGGGAGGGGGGCTGCTGCCTTCCTGCCCCCCCTTTAAGGTGTGGGAACATTTGGTGGATCACTGCGGAAAGGAGACCGGATCAGTGCAAATCTTGGCCCGTTCCAACACCCAGACAACACTCCTTTGGGGTCCCAAATCGTCCAAGCTAAATGGAAACTTTGAGTCAGAGGCAATGCACCTCTAAAGCTGCCATCCTAAAGACACTTTCCTAGGAGTAAGACCCATTGAACCTAATGGGGGTTACTTTTGAGTAGACATGGTTAGGATAGTGCTCTTAATAGTGGGGAGGGGGCTTCATAGCACTATTGGAAATCAGATGCACAGGCAGATGAGACTCTCTTAGAGCGCATCCAGCCAGTGGAGTATCAAGATCATTTAACATCCGGGGCCCATAAATTTTCGACACCACCAAAAATAATAATATAATAATAATATAATAATTATTATTATTATTTTCAGTAACAGTCATGACATGAAATGCATAATGATGGTCAGAGAAGAAGCACAGACGGTGAGCATTTTCTTTTTGTGTGTGCAGAGACATCACATAGTATTAAGGTTCTATACTCGTACGTTGACATTTATGTCTATATCTTTGTAACAATATCATTATACCAATAAAAAAGATTGAAAAGAAATGTAAAAGAAATATATTTTAATCTTTGGGTGGCCTCATGGACACCCCCTGCAGTTTGGCACCCAGGGCTGCCCACCCCTCCCAGCCACCTCTTTGCACGCCAGCACTTCTGATGCCCTCCTGGGCCTTTCTGGTCTTCAGACCAATCTGGAGACTTCCTTGCAGGAACTGATCTGAGCATGCATCACCCCCTCACTCCTTCCCCCCCCCAACCAAGTAGTGACAGACTGGGGTGAGATCTGCTTCACCCCGCCATCCTGCTGGAAACCAGTATGCTCAGCAAACCTTGGGAACAAAGGCTGTGTCCATCACTTGCTGGCGGTGGAGGTGTTGGGATGGAGAAAGCGAGAGGTGCGCGGAGAGGGGGGTGGGGGTGTTCCTAGAAACCAACTTTTATTAAAAGAAGGGAAAATATATAGGATTTTAATTTTAAACCGCCATCAATCACGCGGCAGGGGAGGAGAGCGGCAAATATCTCCCCATTCCCACAGTCTGCGCTTGGTAGAAAGAGTATAGAGCAACTGTAGTTAGGAGAGGGCAGAGGGTTGGGGGGGGGCAGAATGACACCATGTTCTCCATCCGTGGTCGAGGGAAGGGTGCAGGAAGTCCAACGGTGCACACTCCAGATCAAGTACCTGGGCAATCATTTTACACGTCCTGTAGGAGTCACCGGGCTGGTTTTCTGACCCATAAGTGCAGGTTTATGGCTTGTGAAAAAGTTCAACGCCACACAATTCTGATCGACGCAGTGGGGGGAGTTTCCAGATTAGTAAGAAGGCGCACAAGAGTGCAGGCATGTGGCCTGCATGTGCAATTCGGTACATGCCTCTCTTTTTCAATACACGTCAGTTAGGTACATCTCTCTCTCTTATATTTGCATCTTTGGGTCAGAGGTCGAGAGACCCCTGCACCGCGCATGCATGCGTGCATGCAATGCACATGCACATGCAACCATATGCACCAAGAATTGTGCAACGTGCATGCACATGCAACCATATGCACCAAGAACTGTGCAACGCGCATGCACATGCAACCATCTGCACCAAGAATTGTGCAACGCACATGCACATGCAACCATATGCACCAAGAATTGTGCAACGCGCATGCACATGCAACCATCTGCACCAAGAATTGTGCAACGCGCATGCACATGCAACCATCTGCACCAAGAATTGTGCAACGCGCATGCACACGCAACCATATGCATCATGCAACACGCCTGCACATGCAACCATCTGCACCAAGAATTGTGCTGTGTTTTGGTGCCGGTTCCGGTGTCTCTTTCCAGCCCTTCCCTTTCCTTGTCTGTCCCTGCCACAAGTCCACCGTCTCCCTCGCACGCCTGGCAGATGTGTCACCTTCTGATGTGTGTGTGTGTGTGAGGAAGTTGACACCTGCTGTGGTGTCGGCGTCTCTGCTCCTGGCGGTGCAATTTCACAGTTCTCGCTCTCTCCTGATGCGCTGCCCTACATTTGGGCCTTCAGCCTCTCCACGGAATGGTCACGGGGTGGCGGGGAGCAGCGCTACCTGGGAGATCTGGATGGGGTGGGTGGGGGGCACCACTTGATTGGAGAACCTTCTTTGGATGAACTTTATTAATCCCCAGGCACCATTCCGGTGGGGTTGCGAGAGGAAGAAACACACATCAATAGTCCCTAATTAAGACAAAAGGAGCGGGAAGAACCTTTGATTGCATTTCCATTTAAAGTAACACTAATGACATTTCCCTTTTATGTACCAACTGGGAGCGCACCTCGTTTGCATGGTGCGCTCCCTGCCAGCCCTTCTCGCCTCTTCCCTGCCTCCACCCCCCAGTGACACTTGTGTCGCAGACAGGGTGCTGAGGTGGCAAGGAGAAGTGATGGATCTGCAAGTGTCTCACCGCAAGCCAGGTGCACACTGATTTTCAACCTTTTTCATCTCATGGCAGGCTGACAAAGTTCTGAAAGTGTCCAGGAGCACCATCAGTTTTGGGACTATTGACAAGGCACACCATGCTGCCGATCGGGGGCGCACACCCTACTGACCCTATTAATAAATTGTCCTTCCCCTAATCGTACATGGCATACCTGCAAACTGTTCATGGAACACTACTGGTTGAAAATCGCTGCTCTAAAGAGTGCCCTGCCACCCTCTTGACTTGGACTGGGGAAACTGGTTCCAAGTAGTGGATACCAGCTTTTCCTCGATGAAACTGGAGTCCTGTTACCAGGAGGCCTGCCCTGCTCAAGACAACCACAGCGGCTAGTGATGGGCCAGGAATGCCCCCTTCCCTCCTTGCCCTTTGCCTGCTCTCATGGGAATGGAGCCGGTACCACTTCCAAATGAGATCAGATATTCTTCCCGCTCGGATCTCCCTGCCACTAGACGGGTCTGGCCCCGCATCCACCCCACCTATCTGGCCAGTGGGCCAGACGCCAGCCAGCCACGCCGTGTGCTGCCGGGACGGGGAGGTTGCGCGGTTCTGGCACATGTGGGGAGGACCACAGAGCAACCTCGCAGCCCCCCCGTGGAGAAGTTAAATATTGACGGATTGAAAAGTTCACTTCTCGCAGGCGGAGAGAATGGCCAGGCCTCCCGGAGCTTGGAGCGTGAAAGGAGTGGTGGTGGGAATCTGTCAAGGAGCCGGAGATGCAAAGGCCACCCGGCCATAAAGCAGAGAGGACAAAAGAGAGGCGGGCGGCGCAGGAGCCAAGAAAGGGCTGCTTTTCTCCCACAAGTGTCTCCCCCCAGCTCCGCCATTGATTTAGCATCAGAAAGGTGTTGCCAAATCTCAGAGGCTTCTGCAAAGGTCAGCCCCAAAGTCACCCCTCCAGCCTGGTCCCCCTTTTGTTCTCTGTGCCCAGCCGGGTTTCATCCCTGAGCCGGTGCCAGAGTGAGGGGTTCACTGGGTACGTGGGGGGCTGGACCCAGAGATTCCACCTGGGTGAGAGGAGACAGGCAGGGGCTGCGCTGGACGCCCCTTCCTTTTGCTTCTGTGTCCCGGGCTTTCCAGTTGCAGCCTTGGTGTGAAATAGGGTTGTCGTAATTCTCTTCCACAAAATGGGGACAGGGCTCTCGGTCACACTTGCTGGGATGTGAACACAAAATTGGGACTGTGTCTGTTCTTGGGGATATATGGCAACCCTAGCAGGAGGGCAAGTGAGTCATGCCCAACATAGTCAGGATCGGCGGCCAGAGCAGAGAGTGCATGGAGACTGGCAGCCTTTCAGCCGACAACACTGGCAGTTTCAGCCACCACACCGACACCGACACACAGAGCAGAGGGTGAGCAGGGCAGGGGTAAAGCCCGATCCCCCCTGACGTGGAGGGGGGACACTCACAACCTCTGACTATGGGTGTCTTTCAGTACCACTCACCTCTGAGTGTGAGGTTTGGCTGTGGGTCACCTACACCCCTGACCCCCACCAAGGTGTGGGCGTTAGACACCCACAACCTCTAAGTGTGGCTGTCTCTCAGTGTGTCACTCACCTCTGAGTGTGAGGTGTGGGTGTCAGACACTCATACCTCTGTCCCCCACTCCATCTCCAAGTCCCTCTCCAAGGTTCCATGTGCACTGAATCCTATTGAAAGTGAAACTGCACATCCATGTTTACTTGCGAGTAAGAAAGCACGTCTCAACTGGTGTGGAAGTTCAGTCCAAGGGAGTGCTAGGCTTCCAGAATGGACCTGATCCTATGCAGTTGATGCTTGAGCCATTCGAGAGTCTGCAAGCACCTTTCTAGAGGACATCTGCGGCGTGCGAATGGAAACTGGGGGCTCAGACTGAGGAAGGTGGCCATGCACCCTTCCGACCTACATGCCTTAAAGAAAAGCCCCGTAAATTGCGGGATCAGCAGCCAATCTGACTCCATGGGGCGTTGAATCAGGGCATAACCTGGGGCCTTCTTGACGGGGGTGCCTGGCGATGTACTTGCGGAACCTCCTGCCCCAGCAAATCTCATTCACGTCCTCTTTCCGACACTTCCAAGCTATGCTTCGGGACACTCATTTCAGTAGGTAATTTGGTATTTATTGATTTCTGTTCTGTTTGCTTTCGTCAGGGGCTGTTATATGTTTTCGGGTTTTATTGACATCATTTGAGGTGGCCGGGACTGACTTCTCCCTCTGGGAGGATAGAACGACAAGCCATGAAGATTTTAATAGATAGAACTCCAGTTCCATTCCTTGCTTGCAGTGGCGACCTCTGATGCCCGAGCATTGCAGGGGGGTGGGGGGGAGTCCCATCCTGAGCTCAGGGGACCTTTGCTGGATCTGTTCAGCCGTGCGGCACCGCAACAGAAACCAGAAGAATCCCAGATCGTCTCTTAAGAACAGGAACATAATTAGCCAAGTGTGGAAATAGTTGAAATCAACTCATTAGCTGGCTCCAGGGCTGGGAAAGGGGGAAACGCCACACTATGTAATGATTTTTTTTTAAGCTACTAGTCCTCAAGCCTCCAGGAAACTAGATCTCAAAAAATGATCAGGCCTCATGACTTGAAAGTCCTTGGCTTTGGGTGACTTTTCATGAAATCTTATTTCAGTGGCATAGCTAGAGGGGGGTGGAGCAGTCAGTCTTGGAGGGCGCCATTGCTTCGGAGCGATTACAGGCGGGGAGGGGGGATCAAAATGGGTACAATCCCTTTTCCTAATACTCTACCACTGTAACTAACCACAAATCCTCGTTGTTGCCACAATTCTGTCACTTGCGCCTCCTGCTGTTCTGTGCAACGGGCACCTGCTTGTTCCACTTGGTGGCACCATCTGGGCTTAATGCAGGTGAACTATTCAAAAAGAACCTTTGGCATTTCTTCCCCCAATATCTTCTGCCAACCTCCCCACTCTACCCAGTACTGCTGTGGGGGCAGTAGCATAGCCAAAGGGGGCAACACAGTGAGTACTGCAGGTGCCACAGCGTGCTGGGGAAGCGGCCCTTTCTATATGCGGCCAAAGCCATTCTGGGCAGCGACCACAACAGAGCACGGCACTGATGGTGAGCGGGCTGCTTACACAACTCATTGTGGTGCCTGCAATTCTCACTGCACCACCGCCCCGGAGGTGAGAGCCGGAGACACCACCGCCCCGGAGATACTCTACTGCTGTGCTTGGGAAGACAGCCTGCCTGCGCTCCCCGTGGTCAGGATTTCAGGCTGGCGCTGAAAGAGAGCAAACCCCCCACATCTCTTTGCCTTGCCCAGACCTCTCATCCAAATGCTGGGTGGCGGCAAAGAATTGACATGGGTTAATATAATTGATTACTGGGAGTTGGGCCTTATTTGCAGGCCATTTAGTTAATTACGCCTGGATGGGGAAAACGCGTCTGTTAATTGCCACTCTTGGACGGCGGCGCCAAATGGTTGCAGGTGCAGCTCGCCGTCGCATCCCACTAATGCCTGGCATGTGCAGGCTGCGAGGGATGGAAGACACCAAATCTTCCCCCTCCCTTCTCCCTCCTGGCACGCATCACTCATACAACCCCCACCCCCAGTTAGAGGCATTTGGAAAGATGTGGGGAAAATGGTGGTGGGAGCTTGGCCAGCTTGCTCTACATGCATCTGTGCAACGCTCTTGGAGAAGGCTCTTGGTGGAACTGGACACTGACCAGTACCGTGACCTTTTTCTAGCAATATAGGGGATAAAAGACATGGGTCCCAATTCCCGCTCAACCATCTTGGGCTGGTCATGTCCAGCCTACCTCATAGGGTGGTTGTTGGGAGAATAAAGTGAGACCACTCTTGTAGAGGACATGCTCTGCTCCTTTGCAGAAAGGCGAGGTGCAAGCCCAATACAGTGACAGGTAAGCGACTCTCTACCCGTGGTCGGTTGTTCCTCCTGATTTCCACATGCCCCCACTCCTCCCCCCATATGACTCCATCCTTCCCTGATATGTAGCCCAAGTGTCATGCGCTCAGTAAGTGGGAACAACATATGCAAATAAGTTTTAATTGCATCAGTAACACCAATCACATCACTCCACTTTCCTCGGTGCACAGTTTGGACTCTCTTGCGCCAAATTCCTATTTATTAATGTGTTTGTTTCGCACATACATGCTCCTGGCAGTGGTGTAAAAGTGCCGCGGGCCACAACTCTGACCTTTCTTTCGACAGTGGGAGAAAGATGAGACTCAGCAGACCATTTGTAGGATAATCCTGGCCGTGTTGGGGAAGAAGGGGATCCCCTTCACTCAAGTGAGTCGGGCTCTTGGTCCCAGTTGGGGTTGTCTCCTCTGGGCTTGGGTCCTCCACTTTTCTTGGCAATCATGATCTCGCTCACCCCCAGCAGCGTGACTGCCATCTGAGTGGCCAGCACGATGCCCCGGTATTTCACCAAGTAGAGGTCTAGCAAGCCTTCTTTGGCGGCGTCAGTGGTGCCGCTCTCTTCCGGGCCGATCATCTTGATGCCGGTGTTCTGCGTGCCCAGCTGGTGCTGCACTTCGATTTTTGCCATGATTTCATTGACTGGCAGGCCTGCGTTTTCTGCCAGGGTAGCAGGAAGAGTTTTCAAAGCCTGGGAGAATTCCAGGATGCCATACTGCTCGGGGCCTGGGTAGTACATCCCTAGAGTGGTGAGCCGCACTGACAGCGCCATCTCAGTGGCGCCCGCCCCAGGTACAAGACGTGGGTCACAGCCCAGAGTCTTGTAGATATGGACACCATCGTGGATGGCTTCCTCCAGGCAGTCCAGCATCTCCTTGCTGGCTCCTCTAAGAATGATGGTGGCTATTGGACAAGCATCCCCATCTTGACTGAAGACAACCACGCTGGTGCTGCCAATCTCAGACATGTAGACACGGCGGCAGTGCCCAATGTCTTCAGGCAAGGGTGGGATCATGCTGAGCAGAACAGTGGCACCGACCGCCAGGCACAGGCGTTGCAGTTCTATACGAGAAGTCACCCGCACCACCATGAGCCTGTACCGGTTGGCGTAGAAGAGGGCCAAGTCATCCACTTTCCCCCCAACGACCACCACATTGATGCCTGCTTTGGCAATGGACCTCACATGCTGCTCTATCAGGCGTTCTTCACTTCCACTGAAGTTCTTCATCTCGGCAGCATTTTCAAAGATGATGGTGCCCTTGGCTTCCATACCGGATGGCCCAAAGGGGCAAGAATAGGTAGCAATTCGGGCTCTCTCCACTCGCCTGACCAGCCCCTCGGCCTCAGTGCAGAGGACCATCCCTTCCAAGACAGTAGAGTCGGAGATGCCACCACCGGGGATTTTGCACGTGCGGATGAGATCAGGGTTGAAGTTTATATGCTCCGGAGGCAACACCAAGATACAAGCTTTGGCCACCAGCTTGGCCAAGAACTTTTGGTGACCAAAGACCTTGCTGCCCACCACGGTTTGCAGGGCCAACAACACCTCATCCGGGTCACGAGGGTTTCTCAGGACGTGACATGCCAAGCCAGGAAGCAGGCGCAAGGCCTCCTTGCAGGCCATCTTGTAGCCGGTAGTGATGTGGACCACGGAAAGACCTGACCGTAGCAGCTTCTCTGCATTCTCCAACAAAGCCCCAGACAGGAGGATGACAAAATTGGTGCCGTCCCCCGTCTCTTCCTCCTGGGTTTCCGCTGCTGTACGTAGCAGGCAAGCAATGGGGTTCTCCAGCTCCAGCTCCCGCAGGATGGTGGCAGCATGAGAGGTGTGGAAGCTCTTACCCAGATGGTTGATCACCAGCTTATTGCGGCCCAGAGGACCGTAGCAGGTGCGCAAGCAGCGCACCAAAGCTTTGCAGGCAGTGAGGTTGCTGAAGAGGGTCTCCTGAAGGCCGCTGAAGTACTTCATGCCCGCCTTGAGCATCTGCGGGAGGCCAGGGGCCATGGGGACGTGGGTCGCCATCATCTGTAGAGAAAGAGGCAGTGGCATCAGTGCTTACAAGGCTCCTTGCTGAAACAGGGCATCACTTTATGGAAGAGCACCTGGGTGGCATGCAGATGGTGGCAGCGCTGGTGTGGCACGCAGCTCAGTTGCGTGCTGGGGAGGGCTGGGGAGGCCTTCCCTCCATAAAACCCTGGGAATTGAGCTAGATTTTAGATTTGGAGCTAAATCAGCCATTTTCGGGCACACCAATGTGCCGTGGATGGTCCACAAGTGTGCCGCAGGGCATAGGGAAGGGCAATTAGGGGATCTGAGCCCCCTTCCTGAAGCATGGTGTGCCTTCTCAAAAAAACTGAATGAAAATTTTAAAGCCTTGTCAGTGGCCATGAAATGGAAAGGCTGAAAATCACCAAGCTAAATGGATCTGGGGCAAGGCAGGCGCATCTGTTCTATGTTATGGCACATCCAAACCCAAGCCCAAACCCCAAACGTGGGGCAGATCAACAGATCTGTCAGCTGTGCAGTGGTTAATTTCTTTTTTAAAAAAGGTATTGGGCTGATGGCTACCTGGCCAATCCGGCTGCTTTGCAAGCCCTTCTGCCTCTTCTCTACTCACCGAGATGTGGCCAGCAGGCACCAGAAGAGGCTGGATGAGAGCAACAGAGAACCAACAGCGCTCCAGTGGCTCAAATGACCAGTAAACGGCCAAGACGCTGATGTCACAGTCGGGGATTCTGACGGGCTGCAACGGACAGATCCCTTCCGTGAAGCACCCTGGCCAGGGCAAGCATGGGGGGATAGTGGTGCGCATGGGGAGATGATTCACTGTGGGGGAGTGTTGATGCGCATGGGGGGTTGTTGCGCAGAGGGGGATGGCGTATGGGGGGATTTTTACTCCTGCCACGTGGGTATGTTTTCGCTAGTTTAATAATAAATCATATAGTATTTTGCATGCTGTAGCAAAATGCTCCTGCAAAATGTGTTGCTTTGCATCTCCTCTAGCTCCCATTCTGGCACCAACCTATGCATGTGCCCTCAGAAGGACATCTCATTGTATACAATGGGGTTTACATTCAGGAAAGCATGTATATAGGGTTCTAGCCCTATATGTGGGGCATGACCTAAATTTCTAGTTACACATGGAGTGGAAGAAGTGAAGATACTTTTTCCTTGCCTTGTGAAATTAGAATTTGGGTTCCCCTGCACAACACTGAACGCACAATCCTATGCACGTCTATTCAGAAGTAAGTCCCATTATGTTAATGGGCCTACTCCCAGGAAAGTGTATATAGCATTATATCCTGACTCTTCTATGCCTTTAAGGATACATGGCCCTGTTGAGATATCAGCTTCAATGTGAGACACCTCAGACCTCACTTGCTCTGTTGCTGCCCCATTCTGCATTGCCCCCCATCTCACTTCCCTGGTGGGTTACCTGGATCAGTGGTCCAGCAGTGGTCCGTAGCCACGCACAGGACCATGCGCAGAACCCTGGTTCAGCCATTAGGTTTGGGCAGTAAATGAATCTTCCTTTAGGCTTCAGAATCTGCTGTTTAATGCAGATTGCCCAGCCTGGGCAATGCTGTCCTTGGGTGTTTGTACAATTTCCAGATCTTACCAGCGCCCACAAAAAAAGTGAGTTGTGCTTGGAAATGGCACTTTTTTAATGCGCTGGCTTAGAGCCCGGAAAATAGCCATTCCCTGAGGGTCTGTGCGACTGTCGGACTGTGGCAATTGTGCCCGAGGGCTGATGGCCTTATCATCACGATTTCTCAAGCTGCCAGTTTTAGAAGAGGGCACATTTCCACCAAAAATCCCATGACGTCCCCTCCGAGGGCAACATGATGCAGCACAAGCTGTCCTAAAGCTTCCTATAGCACTGGGATGGGTCAGCCAAATAGGTCTTTGAAGTTGCAATCCTAACCACACTTACCTGGGAGTAAGCCGCATTGTCGATAGTGGGACTTCCGTCTGAGTAGACATGCTTAGGAATGGGCTGTCAGTCTTGTGTCATGCTATTTGGCAGTCAGTGGCACCAATATTGCAATGGGATGCTCAGAAAGTCATCAGTGGGTAATTTGCCTATTGAAACCCCTTTGTGGAAACCTTAATGGCCCTGGCCACTCTCATGGTTACTACTATTAAAATGAAGAAACTGTCCTGGAAAGGGGCTTGTAATCAATCAATCAATCAATCAATCAATCAATCAATCAATCAATCAATCAATCAATCAATCAATCAATCAACAGTATTTATGTACCACTTCAGAAAAAAAGTTCCAGAAAATACCTATGCTTCGTAGACTGTCAGTACAATCCTAAGCATGTCTACCTAGAAGTAACCCCTACTGTACTCAATGGAGCCTACTCCCAGGAAAGTATGTTTAGGATTGCAGCTTATGTCAAAGCCTTTGGCTGTGTAGATCACAACAAACTGTGGCAAATTGTTAAAGAGATGGGAGTGCCAGATCTCCCGAGAAACTTGTATGTGAGCCAAGAAGCAACAGTCAGAACCAAGTATGGAACAACAGAGTGGTTTAAAATTGGAAGAGGAGTGTGACAAGGCTGTATATTGTCACCTTGTTTGTTTAATTTATACGGAGAGTATATTATGAGAAAAGCTGGGCTGGATGAATTATAAGCTGGAATTCAGATTGCTGGCAGAAAAATCAATAACCTCAGATACGCAGACGATACCCCTCTAAAGGCAGAAAGTGAGGAGGAACTACGGAGGAGGGTGAAAGCAGAAAGCGCAAAATGTGGTTTAAAATAAACATTACAAAACCAAGATCATGGCTTCTGGTCCCACTAATTTGAGGCAAATAGAAGGGGAAGTCGTGACAGAGTTTATTTTCCTGGGCTCTAAGATCACTGCAGACGGTGACTGCAGCCAAGAAATCAAAGGATGCCTCATTTTGGGGAGGAAAGCTAGCGCAGGGCTGGGTAAGTTAATCAAAAGTTGGGACCTCACCTTGCCGACAAAGATCCGTCTAGTAATGGTTTTCCCTGCGGTAATGTATGGATGTGAAAGCTGGACCATGAGGAAGGCTGACCGCCAAAGGATAGATGCCTTTGAATGATGGTGCAGGAGAAAACCCTTGAGAGTCCTTGGACTGCAAGTTCAAACCATCCATCCTGCAGGACTGTTCACTGGAAGGACAAATACAGTGGTGCCTCACATAAAGAGCTTAATTCGTTCCGGAGGCCTGCTCTTTTAAGTGAAACACTCTTTAAGTGAAGCAGATTTTCCCACTGGAAATAATGGAAACAATATTGGTTCCATATAATAATTGGTTCCAGAAATAATTGGTTCCACAACCCCAAAATATTCATATAAAAATAAACACTGGAATTGAATTCAAAACATGCATTCAGTGTGCATGATCCTATGAAGTCTACTTAGGCTGCAATCCTAAAGACACTTTCCTGGGAGTAAGCCCCACTGAAAACAATGGGGCTTACTTCTGGGTAGACATGGTTAGGAGGCTGCAAAGACGCTTTCCTGGGAGGCTTACCTGGGCTGCTGCTGGAGGTTCAAGGTGGTCGGTGGGGGCACTTGGGAGCAGTTAGGGGCAGCTGACTCTGGCACCCCAGGAAACTGCCCCCAAGTTGGGGGCAATTAGAGGCAGCAGAGCTGGCTGGCAGCCTTTTTAAAGAGCCTCCCTCCAGAGCGTCAGGGCTGCATAGCATGTGTGCCCATAGCGTGCTTGCTTGTTAATTGAAGCAGAACTTGTTATGTGAAGCAAGATTTCTTGAGACATCATTAGAAGTGAGGACTCCTTAGAAAAATGCCTGAAGGTGAGAAAAACTGAAGGCAAAAGGAAAAGTGGGCAGCCGAGAATGAGGTGGTCACCAAAGCTATGAATAGGAATTTGGACAGATTTCAGAAACTGGTGGAGAGGGGGGCCTGGTGTACTGCAGTCCATGGGATCACAACTGAACAACTAAACAACAACAAATATACCACTTTTCAACTATAGGTTCACAATGAGGAAGGACGTGCAGTCTAATCATTGATCACCTCTTCCTTGAGTGATTACTGATCAGAATTGATCAGGGACAATCAGAATTGATCAGTGCCGGTGTCCCTGGAAAAGCCTTCTGAGTTCAATGAGAATCACAATATCCAGGCAGAGAATTCACACAATGAACTGTTTGGTCCTTGGAATTTAATAAACTGTGGGATGCCCCACATCCTGTGGTAGGGAGTTCCACAGGCCCCTCGCCACCTTTAAAGGTGCCCAGGCCAGTGCCACCCCCACATCCTGTGGCAGGGAGTCCCACAGGCCCATCAACACTCCAGTACCCTTCTAAAGGCACCCAGGTTCCCATTACTGTTGACTGGAAGCCCAGGGCATGTTTGTGGGACTCAGGCTCTGACGGAGAGGCACCTGTCACTGCTGCCTGGCTCTGTGCTCCTGAAGTGCTGAAATGCAGACAGATGGGGGCTTGCCAGCATGCCTCAGACCCCCCTCCCCAGTTCCTGCTGGCTGGAGAAGGCAGCATGCGGAGTCTCATCATTAGCAACACCCAGAGCTCCCAGGTAGCATCTCCAGTCTGCTGCCAGAAAGGTAGATTAGCTGCCTGTTTGGCACAGTTGTCAGCCCAGGAGCCTTCAGTAGCCCAGGATTATCTGCCGGATTCCAGCAAGTCCTGCCATTAAGTCCTTCTCCTGGTTGTCCCCACAAACCGCACCGGTGTTGGCACCGCTATGATAAATGAGAGCTGGTGATAGAGGAGACCCGGCACGCAGACGGAGATCACAGCCTCAGCCAAGAGAATAAAGCCTCCCAAACTTTTTATTCCTTGCATTCGGTTGCATGATGTGTGATGGACTGTAGTGTGTAGGGAGAACCTGGGCCAGACACCACCTATCAGCCTCACCTACCTCACAGGGTTGTTGTGACAGGCCCATGGACACTCTAGCGTGCTTCTAAAGGCACCCAGCCAGAGCCACCCCAGCTCCTGTGACAGGGAGTCACAGAGGCCAGAGCCACCCCTACTTCCTGTGGCAGGCAGTTCCACAGGCCACAGCCACCCCCAGCTCCTCTGGCAGGGAGTCACAGAGGCCAGAGCCACCCCTACTTCCTGTGGCAGGGAGTTCCACAGGCCAGAGCCACCCCAGCTCCTCTGGCAGGGAGTCACAGAGGCCAGAGCCACCCCTACCTCCTGTGACAGGGAGTTCCACAGACCAGAGCCACCCCAGCTCCTCTGGCAGGGAGTCACAGAGGCCAGAGCCACCCCTACTTCCTGTGGCAGGCAGTTCCACAGGCCACAGCCACCCCCAGCTCCTCTGGCAGGGAGTCACAGAGGCCAGAGCCACCCCTCTGGCAGGGAGTCAGAGGCCAGAGCCACCCCTACCTCCTGTGGCAGGGAGTTCCACAGACCAGAGCCACCCCAGCTCCTGTGGCAGGGAGTCACAGAGACCAGAGCCACCCCTACTTCCTGTGGCAGGCAGTTCCACAGGCCAGAGCCACCCCAGCTCCTCTGGCAGGGAGTCACAGAGGCAAGAGCCACCCCTATCTCCTGTGGCAGGGAGTTCCACAGACCAGAGCCACCCCAGCTCCTGTGGCAGGGAGTCACAGAGACCCGAGCCACCCCTACTTCCTGTGGCAGGGAGTTCCACAGGCCAGAGCCACCCCAGCTCCTCTGGCAGGGAGTCACAGAGGCAAGAGCCACCCCTATCTCCTGTGGCAGGGAGTTCCACAGACCAGAGCCACCCCAGCTCCTGTGGCAGGGAGTCACAGAGGCCAGAGCCACCCCTACTTCCTGTGGCAGGGAGTTCCACAGGCCAGAGCCACCCCAGCTCCTCTGGCAGGGAGTCACAGAGGTCCCTCAACCAGGCATATTTTCTTTCTCCTCCTCATTGGCCTATTATCTGTCAATCACACCATATTCCCGCCCCCAGAAAGCCCCGCCCCCTCCAGCCTGTGCTCCTCCTTGCCCCTCCCGCCAACGGCTGCTCTGCCCTCGAGGCTCCTCCCCCTCGTCCTTATTGGCGCGTGCCTGAGTGGCTCCGCCCCCAAGCCTCTCCTACCGTTGATGGGTCGCCCTGGAGACGTTGCTGGGTGGGCGGGGCCTGTGTTTGAGGGAGTTTCTCTGGAGTTTGGGGCAGGTGAAGAGGGGGCAGCACCGCTGAGGGGAGGTCAGGGCTGGGGGGAGGGCTGGGGAGGGGGGGAGTCAGGGCTGGGGAAGAGGAGGGCAGGGGCAGCAAGTGGAAGGGGCAGTGAGGGGAGAGGAGTGGGAGTCAGGGCTGGGGAGGGACAGTGCGTGTCCAGGGTGAGAAAAAAGGGGGCAAGTGGGGGGGGGGGTGGGGGAAGAGGGGAGGGGGGGGAGGGGAGGGGAGGGGGAAGTCAGGGCTGGGGAAGGGCAGGAGGCCCCAAGGGGAGGGGTCAGAGGGGACAGGGGAGCACCAGCGAGGGGGGAAAAGCTGGGGCTGGGGAAGAACAGGGGGTCTGGAGGGAGGGGAGTCCAGGGGGCAAGGGGAAGAGGTGTGGGGAGCAGTGTGGGGGAGAAGTGGGAAGGGGCTGGGATATCAGGGTTAGGGGTCTTGCACCACCAAGGGGGGAGAGGTGGGTGTCAGGGCTGAGGAAGGACAGGGGGGGTCTGGAGAGAGGAGAGCCCAGGGGGCAAGGGGAAGAGGTGTGGGGAGCAGTGGAGGGAGAGAAGTGGGAAGGGGCTGGGATATCAGGGTTAGGGGTCTTGCACCACTAAGGGGGGAGAGGTGGGTGTCAGGGCTGAGGAAGGACAGGAGCTGTCAAGGTGCAGGAGGGGTGGGGGGAGCAAGTGGAGGGGTGAGGGGGAAGAGATGTGGTTGCACCAGAGAGGGGGTGGAGGACGGGGGAGGGAGCTGAGGGGGCAGGATGAGCACCAGTGAGGGTGGAGATGTGGGAATCAGGGTTGGAGAAGGATAGGAGGTGAGAGGTGTCAGGGGGAGGTTGTGGGGGGAAGGGAAGAGGTGTGTGAAAGCACCAGTGGGGGGAGAGGAGGGAGTCAGGTTGGGCTGGGGAAGGACAGGGGTCATTCAGGCACATAAGGCTGTGGGGCAGATGTGATGTGCGCAGGGGACAGGTGTGGTGTGGACATGGCATGAGTCTCAGTGGGTGCCACAGAATTTGGTTCAAACCCTTCTGTTTCCTCCCTGCTTCCCATCCAGACTGGCCTCCCAGGCAGTTTACAATTAAAATCCACAAATGTGATAATATAATTGGAGATCTGTGGGGGAGGGGAGCTCTTCTCTGACCCCCAACAGTTGGTGCTGCAGCATACTAGAGTCAGGGCTCTTCTCCCTTTTCCACTTCCCTTATGACAGATTTGGTGTGGGCTGAAAAAACGTGGCAGGTGGGCAGGCAGAAACTGGTTGGACAAGTATGTGCAAGCAGCAGAGGAGACCCCCTTGTTGTAGGATGACAGCAGGAAAAGGCATGGGGTGGAGAAGGGGAGTCTGTGGGATAGAGAGGAGTGAAGTTTGAAAGTGTAGGTGCTTCTTGCCATCCAAAGAGATGGTAGTATAAAGGGACCTGCTGGAGGGACTGGAGGGACAGGTTATCGCTGGAGGGACAGGTTATCGCTGGCCAACCTTTTTGTCCTGATCTTCCTCCAAGAAGGTCAAGGCTCTTTGGCTCTTCCACTTTTCATTTGTATCTTCACAACAACCCTGTGAAGTAGGCTGCTTGGCTGAATTAGGAAGAGTGATGGAGCCCAAGTCATGTGCAATGAACTGAATGGAGACTTGAACTTGAGTACTCACTATTTTACTTTAACAGGCAAAACGCTGATTAAGGGTGCAATCCTAACTCACCTAGCATATCTTTCCATGGTGGTGTGGGGAGGATGGTGCATGCATGTGCACTGGCCTAACCACCCCCTCAGGAGTTGGGCAGAAGTGCATTACAGCACTATTGTGACACCCCCAGGTCAGCACGGGACTTATGTCGGGGCTTAGGCCGGCCTAAATGAAAGTTAGGATTGCAGACAAGGAAAAGGAAGAAGCATAGAAGAGAGCAAAAGGCAGTTGTAGCAGGTGTGGGTAAAAGGGCAACAGTGAGGAGGAGAAGGACACAGCACGGTGTCTCTCATGCTGTGGAAGCTCCAAATAGTGGCCCGTCCTTCCTTGTTCTGCATCTTCCTGTTCTTAAAGGTGTGTATTAATTTTACAGATTCCTATGGTGAAGGATGAGCGCCCAACGGCGTGGGGAGAAGAGAGGAGCTCCTGGGGAGAAGAAAGGAGCTTCTGGGGAGAAAAAAGGCACAGCCGGAGAGAAAAAAGGCACATCCGGAGAGAAAAAAGGCACATCTGGGGAGAAGAAAGGGCGCCGGAGTGCTGGCAAAGGAGCTTCCTTGGCTGCCCCGAAGAGTGAAGTTGCCCTGCCAGTGGCCACCACTTCTGAGATTGGTATTTGCGCAAGTGTTGTGTTAGAATGTGTTTGCTGACCACAGGGTCTTCTGAGCACCCTGTTGGCCTCTCACCTCAAGTGTATTTAATGCCAGTGTTGCTGAGTCTTTTAGGCTGTGTGTGGGTTCTGTCCGTGGGCAGAAGCTTTGCTCAGAGTCATCTAAATCCTGCACCAGAAAGCCCAATTATGCCAAGCAAGCAAGATTAGCCTGTAACGGTCTATTAATGTGAATGATTTTTCTTGTAGGGAGAGTAGGGAGGACTTTGTAGAGCCTTTGAACCTCTCCTCCCCACACAAATACTGGACATTCTTCTGGGCCCCAAGCAGACTCAAGAGAGTTCATGGGACATTTTTCACACACTGTCATCCCCCCCTTTTGCAAATAAACCTAAGAAGAAAGAGAGAACGAAAGGAGGAGAGAAAGAAGTCTGAGCTTCTCAGCAGGTCAACTTTAGTGGCTGTTACCAGGTCTTTTGTGCCATGATCTTGCAAGAAAGTCATATGGCTCTTTCCATGGTGGGGGAAGTGAGCTGTGATGCGTCTACTACATTTAAACATTTTCCACCCTCACTTCTTCCTATTCTGATAAAAGGTGTAGAAAGTAATCTTTGCTGATCCAGTTTTTTTTTCTTCCAGCATTGAAGAAAGTCAGTTCACCTAAACAGCACTCACGTCCTTGTTCCCCTCTGGCCTGCCCTGGCCTGCTTCAAATGTTTCCAAAAAGGCAGGTTTGGCAAAAGCCCAAACCCTACTGTTTCAAAAGACTACTTACATGTGCATAGTTGCACACCATCTGTATTCACATGTGCAACTCCCCATACATCAAGGAGTGAGTTTTATGGAAACCTTCTACCATGCCTGGAACTCCTTATCTGGATAGGGGTGATTGCCTTGAAATAGATGATGCAGACGAGGGTTTACTGTTGTCCATAGTTTGCATAATTTAGAGTGTTGGGGTCTCTGTCTGTCTGTCTGTCTGTCTGTCTGTCTGTCTGTTTTATTGTGTCTTGTATGAACTGGATGCCCAGGATATCCTGAAAGACCTGTTTTCCTGCTCCTAGCCCTGTTTGGAAGGAGTAGAAGCTGCGGTCCAGGAGGTGCCTTTCCTATCCTTCTTTCTTTGACCCCCGAAGCACTGTCACTCCTCTTGTTTCTGAATAAAAATAAAAAAGGGCCGTCTTGTCTAACCTCCAGCCCTGGCAGTATGTCTTAACAAGATATCCCTGTGAGTTCCCCTAGTTCTCTTCATCCGACGTGTTTCCACAGTAACCCATTGGGATTTCCAGCGGCAGCTCTTCAAAGCTCAACCCAGCTCTTGCGTCCTGGCAGTCATTGGTGCCTAATGTAACGTACGCAAAGCCAGCTCTTCTTCGGCCCTCTACTCCAATCCAATCTGCCACTACAGGCAAGGAGATGACACCCCCTGTCAGGCTTCTGAACGCTGACTGAATTGGGAATGCATGCGTGGCGCACACCCCGTGAGCTGAAGCCACAGGAGGGTTGGATTTCATGAGTGCAGAGAGTTTGATTATGGAATGGGAGACAGGACAGATGAAAGGGAGCAGATCAAGAGCGAGGCTGTCAGGCTAGTGCTGGGTATAGACCCTCTTGGAGCATCACCATTGAGAGAAAGAGATCTGCCTGTTGCTTGATCTTTTCTTCTGGGCTCTGGTTGCATTTATGCTTGCTTAGTCATCTCCTTAGTTGGGATATTTTATATCTTTTGAAAGAAGAAGCCAAGGTGGGAAAGAGCACAATCAATATTCCTGCCAATACCAATAGCAACATTTGCATCATCAAATTCTGTGGTCCATGTGGGACCCCTTCAGAAGTGTCGGGCTCCAGATGTGCCTGTGTTGTGGGTGGTGCTGGAAAGAAATGGCCTAGGGCCAGAGCTCCAGCTTGTGAGCAGCAGCAGACTAGGTTAGGCCACGTCCTGCTGGGTACTGGACAAAATAAAGCTTTCCTCTTCCACTTCTGTTTGCACCAAGGTGATGGCAGGTGAGAAGAACTGAGCTCTTAGTGCTCCAGGTTGCTTCAGGCCCTTCTGCACCAAGCTGCCCATAGACATAGGGCAGCTCAACCAATATGCTCCAACTTTTATGGTCATTAAAATGCAGAACTATCCTAACCTGTTGTCTAGTTTGGCCCACCCAAACTAGTGGGCCAAACTAGTTTGTCTAGTGGGCCAAACCTAGTTTGGCCCACCCAAAGAAAGAGTTCTTAAATAGGTGGGACGGTCAGAAGAAGGGCAACCACCCGGAGTATCTCATTAGCCATTAATTTTTTTCTCTTTTTTGTAAACTGTGAACTTTTAGTTGAAAAGCAGTATATAAAAGGTATCCACCAGGAGAGCATTTTGCTGTTCTCTAGCCTAGCCATTTCCAGATCTGAGATGATAGTTTGATCTGATTTCTCTCCTTCCTATGAGTAGCCAAAAAACTGGCAAGTACAGTGGTGCTTCATGTAAAGAACGCTTCATGTAAAGTATGTTTCAGGTAACAAACAAAAATTTCTCTAGGATTCTGCTTCACGTAACAAACTGTGCTTCATGTAAAGAACACATTCGTTGGCAGTTGGGGCAGACGCGCTGGCCGGCAACCTGTTTAAGAAGCGTCAGGGCTGCCTAGTGCGCCTGCCCATAGCAAAAGCAACACTTCCATGCTGTTCCTCCTGTGGCTGGGCATCTTCTGGGCAGAGGGAGAGAAGAGCAGTGGAGAAGAGGGAAGGAGCTCAGAGCTAGCCAGAAGAGAGCAGGGGAGAGAGAGGCTCAGGATGGAGAGAAGGAGAAAGTGGGGAGACACTTTGGAGGTGTCTTGGATTGCATCCTCCTAACCGTGTCTACCCAGAAGTAAGCCCCATTGTGGGGCTGACTTTTGAGTAGGCATGGTTAGGATTGTGCTCTATGCCTTTCTAGTTTCTGTTCTTTCTAGTTTCTGCAAGCTCCTCCTCAGTCTCAGGAGAGAAAATGGAGGAAAAAAATAAACCTCTCTCCAACTGCCAGTTTCAATAAGTATTAAATGTTTTAGTGCATGACAAGCTCTGACATGCAAGCAGGTTTATGGGGAAATTAATTGTAATTTGGTTTGACAACTCCAAATGTTCCAAAACAGAGCCAGGCTCCGTCTCCGAAAATTCACAGGATTTTTATTTATTTATTTTGTTTTGTTAAAGAGAAACAATAACCTTTTGGACTTTTTTTCATTTTTGAGCTAGGATTAAACCTGAAATCTAACGTTTTCATAATTGTTGTCAAGAGCCCACATTTCACATCTTGTGTAAACAGATGACAGCTGGAGCTCGGCATTCTACTGAGCATCAGTGGCATAGCTACAGGGGGTGCAAGGCACTAAGTTCCACAGGGAGCCTCACAGCAGTGTGCAAGTGGTCCCCTGCTTCAGAGCCATTCCTGGCGGGAGAACAAAATGGAGGCATAGCTCCAAAAGGGAGGGAAAGGAAGTGGTTTCCACCACGTCTAGCTATGCCACTGCCATTATACTACATAAACTTAGGGTTGCCATATGTCCCGAAAAACAGTGACAGTCCAGATTTGGGGGGATCGTGTTCACATACTGGCAAATGGGACCCAATTTTGTGGAAGAGAATTATGGCAACCCTACATATACTTCATTATACTACTTAGCCCTGAAAAGACAGCACATTTCTTAGCTGAAAATAAAGGATCATGCTTGCTTTCGCAGCCCTCTTCCTTGATTAAGGATCCATTCCAGAATTTGCTCTCCGTCCTCCGTTAGGCATTGCTGGAAGCCCTCTTCTGGTCTCTTCTCCCCAAATGTAGAAGCTAAGAAGAGGACTGTTCTTTGACTTAAAGATACAGTATACATCCAAAGTCAAAATTGCCAGTATCTCTGGGAATGAAAGATTGCGGAATATCGTAATTTTCCAGATATCACAGTTCGTACCTATCCTCATAGGTCCCCCAAACCTTACCATAATAGCCTCAAAACAAAGTAACTACTTGATATTGTCAACCATAGAAGCCCAAGTTTTCTAAACTCACTCTGAATTTGGTGTTCTCTGAATAGAACAGTTGAATGTAAAGGACACCATACCTGATTTTTTGAATGTAAAGCACCCCATAGCATTCTTGATCTTTAAGTTATCAGTGCAACTTTATACTGGAAACTTTTCCTTATATCAGGTTCTTGGCTGTTCAAAATGTATCTTTGTGGTTGTAGCATGTTCAAATGACAGTCTCGACACCCGAGTATTCAGGCGCCTGTGTTTGTCTACAAGTGCACAGGAATCAAAGTGAATCTCAACCTGTTCAATAAATTTAATTTCCAGATATTCTGTGGAAGGGGCTGAACAAAGGCCAAGATGAGTTGATCTCAGAGGTGGAGGCTCTTTCTGAGGCAGCTTGGAGAGTCTGGGCCGGACTCTTGAATGCCGCTTTCTCTTTCCAAGCAGCCTCCAGAAATGCATGACCTGCAAGGGATCTGCCAGCACAACCAGGACTTGAGCGCACACAGATTGCCGCTCTGCTTGGTGAGAGCCTCCCCTGCTGGGTTTCTGAGCTGTAAATTCAAATAGAGTGAGGTTTCAAGCAGCTCTGAGACATGATTGCAAAGTGCCAACAAAAGGAGCCTGTCTGCCTTCCGTTAGCCTCCAGGCCCCGAGAGGGAAGGCCGTAATTATTACTAGTTGTGGTCTTAGTAAGTAATAACAATAATAATAATATTAAAAGTTCTGCTCTGAATCCACTCAGCTTTTTTGCTTATGTAGAGTCACTACAGGAGCACATAAGAGACGTTACGTGCACCCGTAGTTACTGCACCACCTAGTGAAAACCTATGGAAAATTCTTATTGCAATCCAGAGTAACTTGTTTTATCTCCGGAGCAAGGACTCCCCATAGTTACTCTGGATTTCACCCTAAATCACGAAGATTCAAAAGAATCAACATTCTCCATTTGTTTTAAAAAAAACAGGTTGCGGACTTGAAAATGCTGGAACTAGACACACCCACACACACAGTTGGCGGCACCATCCTTCTTGTGCCAAGAACCATTTTAAAGTGGGCATGGTCACTGGCAGCGTAGGCTCTCCAGCAAGTGCAGCCCTTGTGAGGCTTGCAGAAAATGTGGTCCTCCAGCTAAAAATACTCCCTTTTGCTTTTCCCTTGTATAGGTACCCTACGGGCAGGTCTCATTGAACATGGAATGTGGATTTGGGCAAAGCAATGGAAATGAAAGGGAGGGTGTGCCACCAGGCTGGGAGGGGGAGTGATGGTGCTGAACATACACTTCCCTGGACTCTTGGAAGTACTGCTTGGACAGGGTGACCATATGCCCTCTTTTCCCAGAACCATATGCCCCCTCTTTTGTATCCTTGTGTCCTGGAAAAAATCTTCGTTGTCCTCCTTTTCCAGGTTTGAACCAGGCTTATATTGTGCAATATGGAAGAATATTCTCAATGAGTGTGTGTGGGGGGTATCACTACTTCCTCACCAGCTTGCATGGACCCCCATTTCCTCTCTCCTGCTTTTCTCTCTCCTTTTCCTCCCTCCATCAGAAGTGGTGTTTCTGATTTCAGCTCCTTTCTCTTTTGTCTTCCCCCAGAAGTTCCAGGGTCCCCCAAACGGGAAGAAGAGACCCCATCAGACCTCTTTGAACCTCCTTCCTTTGAGGAGCTAGAGATTGATCTGGTAAGTGGGAATGTTATCTTCTTTGCCCCCAAGAAGGATCATCATATCATATATATCAATTGGGAACTTTTCGTTGAAAGTGGTATACAGTATATTTACCGTGGGATTGATATGTTGCTGGTACAAGAAGGGGAATTGCAGGAAGCTTCCAGGCAGCTGGGCACACCTTTAAATCAGGATTGAAGGAGACATTCCACTCTCTATGAACCTTTGGCCTCTTTTGTTATAATGGTCAGCCTGTGAATGTGTGAGTGTCCTCAGCCAAAATCTAGGCTGGTGAACAAGACCAGCTCTCTGCCCTCTGCATTGACCTTCTGGCTGGTGTTAAACCTCTGATTGATAAGGGATTAGGCATCTCGGTCTCTTAGCATTCTGACCTGAACTTAAAGCAGGCGTCCGTCACTCTTGGAAGACTATGGTATCGTGCTCGGGGCTGCATACATTGCATGTGAAGCACGAAAGCCTGGGTTGGATTGTTATGGAGGATAGGCTGTTCCCCAAGCAGCAAATCCCCCCTCTCCATGCCACTGAATTAGTCCAATGGAAAGGCAGAGCCAAAACAGTTGGATCCAGCTGGTGTTGCAGAGCTGGGCTAAGGACAGGAGCTCACCCTGTCTTGTGGGGCCAACCCGGATCTCGAACCCTGGCCTGCTGGTTAACAAGCACAATGTCTTAGCCACTTGTGCCACCCACAGCCCCTAAACTTGCCTACTGGAAAACTGTCATGGCCTATCAGGGAGGCGGCTGTCAGGGTAGCAAATGACCTGTTCCTGTGTAAATACACTCTCTGGCTACATGGCACTGGAAATCCATTCTCTGCTCTTCCATCTGTTTTGCAAAGAGGGATGCCCTGCTGGCAGAAATCGTTTTGGTTCTGACCGAGTGTTAGCCACTTGGCACCCTTGCATCTTGTACAACAGAGACCCCGAAACAAGAGAATGGAATAGAACACAATTTTGTCGCATTATGGCCAGAAACATCTGGCTCTGCACTTCCATGCCAGATGTTATGTTAATTTGATCCTGGTTTCCCAGGTTTTTGTTTATATGCTCTTGGGAATGAGAAAAAATCTTAATGTGTTATGAAAAAACACACAAACACACACACAACATTCTCTCCCCCTCCTTCTCCCAGTCTAAGCCCAGAAGGTGACTACTGCCTGGCTCACCGTTTTCTCCTCTTATTCGTTTCTGTTCCTCCCTTAATGGATTTGTCTCCATTAACCTCTTTCTCAGCCAGCAACAGAGGTGCTTTCCCACCATCTGGCAGCTCCCCAGAGTGATGGTCTTGGCGCATAAGGTCTCTGTGTGGCCCTGACTAACTTGAAGAGATGCAGGAAGACAGAACCTTGTACTCCCTGCTACCCATTCACAACGCCCGGCTGTTTGTTGAGCTGCACAAATCATCCTTGTCTGCTAGGAAAAAGCATCTTGGCTGCAATCCTAAAGACACTTTTTCTGGGAGTAGGACCCATTGAAACAATGGGGCTTACTTTTGGGTAGACATGGTTAGGATTGTGCTCCTTGCCATGAGACTTATGGAAAACCAGGATCCAGCAACTGTAGCAGGTCCTCTCTTGGCAGTCCCCATTTACTGATGGAGAAAGGAGTGGGTGAAGGTAGTTGTCCTACAGCCTTTAGCAGGAGCCTATTCAGTTTTTATTTATTACTAGTGGAATTATCTCATAGTTGTGGGAATAAAATTTCAAGAATATTTATGAGCCCCAGGTACGGCTAGGCCCAGGTGGTCATTGCTGGGTACTGGGCGATGGGCACCATTGGGCAACAACAGGCTGCAGGGACAGGAGGGTAATGGGACATGGTGGGCAGCAACACACACTAGCAGGCATCCCTACTGAGCAATGGGTATCCCTACCAGGCACCAGTGAGCAACACCGGGCATCACTGTGCAATGGGCAGCGTAAGGCACCACCAGGCAACAGGTACCATTAGAGACCAGTGAGCAGCGGGCACCACCAGCCTCCAGCAGGCAGTGGGCACAGGGCATCTCTATCAGACACCACTGGTCACCACTAAACAGTGAGCAGCAGGCACCATCGGAAACCATTAGGCACTGGGCACCCCTACTGGGAAGCAGTCACCACTATGCAGCAT
The DNA here is from genome assembly GCA_030015325.1 of Cryptoblepharus egeriae. Lineage (NCBI taxonomy): Eukaryota > Metazoa > Chordata > Lepidosauria > Squamata > Scincidae > Cryptoblepharus > Cryptoblepharus egeriae. The sequence goes on along the minus strand of JAREYC010000004.1, from coordinate 106,984,656 downwards.
GCACAGGGCACCAGGCAACACTGGGCACCACCAGGCAGTGGTGGGCTTCAGGCACTATCAGGAATCCCTACTGACCACCAGCCATCTCTGCCAGGTACCAGGCACTGGGCACCAGCAAGCAACATCGGTAGGTACCACTGGCCACTAAATCAGTTCTAATAGTGTCCTTACATCACAGAAGGAAAACATTTACCACATTTCATGTTTCTGAATGCAGGGGTTGGTGCTGGTTGTTGATCAGTCAGTCTTAAATGTTAACTATAGGGGCAAAGCAGGTTGTACCCCTTTTCACCCACTTAGAGGTTAAATTTCTAAAAATGGATTCTTTGTGGGTGCTCATGTTACAGAAGGAATACCCTCCCTAAATTTCATGCTTTTAGCTCCAGGGGTTGGAGCTGGGTGTTTGCTTCTTTCAAAAGTGTTTTGTGCTCTTGGTAAGTAGAGGGGTCACTTGCTGTCCACGCATTTGTGCAAACATCCAGAGATGTGAGCATTAGGGGGGTTATTGATACCTGGGGCATACTGACTTGGGCACCAGAGGCCTTGGATTGGTCCTGCCTGGCTCATGATCATTAGTGGTTTGGATGTCATTGCCTGGAGTTCATAAACGATCTAATAGAAAGACAAGCCTGGACAGTCACCTTAGTGCTGCCTGGCAGAAACCAGTGGATGGACACATGCATGCACATCTGATCATGCACTGTTCCCCTTTGCCCAGAAACCCTGCATCAAGAACCGAGTGGTTTTGAGTGGCCTCACCAAAGATATGTGGACAGAGGAGCACGAGGCCACAATGGAACTGTTTCTGAAGGAGGTCACCAAACAGATGCTGGCAATTTACATTGATGACTTCGCTGGATTGAAAGTGGAGCTGCAGATGCCCCACCAGGTGGGTGTAACCCTCTGAAGGCTGCTTTTTTCTTGGCCATGGTTATAATGAGGGCAGCAAATCTCTCCCATTGTTGTTTCCAGCAACTGGGATTGAGAGATCTGCCTCCTCTGGAGGCAAGGCAGATCCATCCAGTAGGGGAGCTGACACAGGTAGTATCAGTGTTGTTATCACCTTGCTCCAGTGTGGTTTCTTCCAAAGCAACTGGTGGTTGTGTTGGAAGGAAGTGGTGATTTCAAACCAGTGTAGGATGGCTGGTTTGACTTACAAAATCATGTGAACGAAGGACCTCCTTCATATGCTGGTCTCTTTAAATCACACCAGAAGTCCTGAACTTCTGCCATCCCAGAAACTGCGCAAGAGGCATGGCAAGTTGTTGTCATGCGCAAGTTGTTGTCATGAAACTGCGCAAGAGGCATGGCTCCTGTGGCAAAGGCAGGTGACTCAAGGCATCATTGGGCAAAATTCCAGATGGCACTGCCCCTGCATAGAATTTCAGTTTGGCTATCACGGTAGCCATTAACAGACCTCTCATTTTCATGAATTTGTCTCCTGTTTCATCTCCTTAGATGAGGTCTTGCCAGTGGGGACCTTCTTCTCCATTTCCAGCCCTGATACCTCAGTGGTTGGCCTTTGTCTTGATTGCATTCCATAAAATGAATCACAACCACAGGTGCTTGCTCTTCCAGGGCATGAAGCTGATGCAGCAGTTCTGTTTTTCTGCTGCTGTTGGTAGTAACCTCTCTGACTTCTAAGGGTAGTCGCAGATTTGATTTCCCCTGATCCCCTGATGCATCCTGCTCAGAGCATTGGCAAATCTAGTTCTTAATGAAAAACAGTGACTTTTCTCCCTAACTGGACCCTTCTGTGAAGGCCGGGCTTCAGCTCCCAGGCCTCCTGATGAGTTGTAACTCGGTGTGTTGAAACCATAGCACATTTCTTTCCAGCATTTCACTTCCATTTCCTTGCTCTTCCTCTGCTGTTTCCCTTGAGGTGTTGATGTTATATTGTTGGACTTTATAAAAATAAATGCACGATGACACTCTGGAGGTCTATCCATGTTTGGAAGGTATTTTGTCTACCTGAGAACAAATCTCTGGAGTCTGCAACACTTGTAGTGCTGCTGAAGTCCCTCTGAAACAGACCCTCCTTAGGGGTCCAGTGCTGGAAAGTCTAAAGTTTTGCTCCTATTTGGGGTTTGGAGGGCACTTCCAGGATTTGCTTCAACAAAAGGATGCCTCTGCCTCTAATACCCATGTTTTCCCTGCAGGAACAGAAGCAGCTCACTTACTTCATCCGCAAAGAGAATGCCGACATCTCAGAAGAGAATTTCCACGAGGTGGTTCAGTTTGGCACAGTCAGAAGACCCTACATAGACTCCCTGATGCGCATGCTCAATGCCATCTACCTTCCCCGGCTTTTTCACAGGCCAGGCTGGCCTGAAAGCATAAAGAATGAATTTTTCCTAGAAATATACCACTTCATGACCTCTCTCACAGGTAGGGCTTTCCCCACCTTCTCACCGGCCTGGCCAGAACCTGTTCTGTTTGCTGGCCTGGCTTAACCATTTTGCAAAGGACTAAGACCAGCCTCTGCAGATTTGATGCTGTTGTTCAAACTAATCTGTGAGATCTTGTACAATTCAGCCCCATTACCTGTCATTCTTGTTCTCATTATTTCTCAGTCCTCTAGCCTGAGCTTTCACTCTGTTTACTGTTTAGCTATATATCAATATTCTTTTACTGACATCTTTATATTGAGTAGACAGTGTTGATGATCATTCTGTGACATCCTTCTCATCTGTTTTCAAATACTGTATTTGCTTTTTCACCCATTCTGGGATTTGGGTGAGTGGCAAGATGCAGAGGTGGGGGTCGAGAGAGTGCGTGTTGTATGGCAGGAGGTGAGAACTGGTGAAGCTTCTGTGTTTTTTTGAGTAGGCCTTGCCTTCCCACCCCAGAAGGCTCTTCCTCCTTTTCCATTTTCCCCAAACTCCTGCCACCAGCAAGCAGCGTTTGCATGTGTCACATTTACTAGATTCTTGTTCTCCTTTGTCCCCCGTTCAGACACTCGTTCCAAGATGAGAGGCCGGACTGTCCTCTACATCCCAATAGAGGCTCTGAGCATCAAGCCGGAGGTGGCCGTCAAGGACAAAGCCCTGGTCCAGCGGCTGGAGAGTGAGTGGCTGATCTCCTGAGACCTTGGCTGGGAGGTGGGAAAAAGGATAACCAAATCAGCATAATGGGAGAAGAGCTGATGGGAAGGATGCTGTTTGACCGTGAGGCTGGTGAGGGGCGCAGCCGTGCTTGGACTGTAAGTGAATTAACCCTCCCAGGCAGCATATGAGTCGCATCCATCATTCCCAATCATGGAAAAATGGTTTGTCAGGCTGTGAGCGTGTGCAGGATCCCATTGTGGGGTTATTAGCGGTACAGCAGGCGTTCTGTGAGGAAATAAGATGCAGGCCAGGCCTCTCGCCAGCTTTCTACCTCCTTCACCGCTTGCCTCTTGGTGAAATTGTTTCCTCCTCCTTCCACCCCATCAACATTCTGCACCACACTCAGAATAAGTTGTGCAAATGAAGCAAACAACCTGCTTTGGTTTTTTTCCCGAATGATTTGGAGTGTTCACAGATATTTAGATATTTTGGTAGGGTTGGGAACGTGAGCAGCCAAAGGAGAAACAGCCTTGGCACTCTGGGAAGAAAGAAACAGGTTGCCACATAGGGACCCTGTCCTGCCTCCCCTGCTGAAGAGCCTATTGGCCCTCCCAGAACAGGCCTTCAGAACTCCACTATTTTGTAGCCCATTGTGGTCTGCACGATGAGATCCTCAGGCATTTCCATGTTTTTTTCCGTATTGATCTACACCCTTGAGTGGTCAAGAGAGTGTTCATCTTCCATTTGTGGACTCAGTTGTCTATTTGGGCCATTGAGGATGTCACAGTCTGGAAGAAGAAGCATTTGCTTCACTAGACACCTCTCTGGATTATCAAGCAGCTGAAAAAAGTCTGATGCTTCTACTGAAAGATGGAGTGATCTCTCAAAGGCTGGTGAATCTGCAAGAGGTTGAATCCCAAGAGACTTCAATTTTGTGGGGTCTGCCTCCTGAAGGGTCTTAGAATGGTTCCTCTAACCGGAACAAGAATGATAAGGTTTATTATCTAGTATTTCCAGCATAGGCCAGTCAGATACCTCCAGGGAATTAAGGCAACAGCTGTTCCCTCTTACTGTTCCCCATCAACTCTTATTCAAAGATATGTAATTGCCACATGTAGCTCCATGAAGCTCCATGTAGCCATTATGGCTGGCAGCCATTGACAAACCTTTGCATGAAATGGCAAGTGGCCTCCAGGAACAAAGTACCTCCTGGAACAGCGTACCAATGAGACAGACCCTACAATCCAGAGTAACTATGGGAGCACGTAAGAGACATTTACGTCAACGTAGTTATGGCACCACCTAGTGAAAACCTATGGGAAATTCATATTGCAACCCATAGTAAATTGTTCTTACACAGGAGCAAGGACTCCCTGTAGTTACTCTGGATTGCACCCAGAGTGAGTTAAACATTTGTGCGAGGAGACAGTAGAGAAGGTAAGCGTACTGTCTGAATTAAGAGGGAAGGAGGAGAAAGAGAAGAAGAGAATAAAAGAGTGAAGATATGTTTATTCTCTCAGAGTGAATTCCATGCATGTCTACTCAGAAGTAAGTCCCATTACTCCACTGACAGAAGTAAGTCAATAGAGCTTACTCACAGGTAAGTGGATAGGATTGCAGCCTCAGTTTTCTAACCTTACTCTCTCAGAGCGCAATCCAAAGTGCTGTGTTGGGCTCATGCAACTGACTTGCGGTGGGCCAGGGTGCCGAAGGCATGTGGGGCATGTAAGATTGAGACACAAAAAATGATGCAAGGGATGGACAGAGTGGACAGAGAGGTACTCTTTTCTCTCCAAAACCAACACCAGAACCAAGGGGCATCCACTAAAATGGAGTGTTGCAAGAATTAAGACAGATAAAAGAAAATATTTCTTTACCTAGCTAGTAATTAGTCTGTGGAACGCCTTGTCACAGGATATGGTGATGGCATCTGGCCTAGATGCCTTTAAGAGGGAACTGGACAGATTTCTAAGGAAAAATCTATCATAGGTTATAAGCCATGGTGGGTATGTGCAATCTCCCTTTTTTCTGAAGTAGGCTACCTCAAAATGTCAAGTGCAAGGACATTCCAGGTGGAAATCGCTTGTTGTCTGTGAGTCAGGCACCTGGTGGACTACTGTGAGATCCAAGAAGCTGGACTAGATGGGTCTTTGGCCTGATCCAGTGGGGCGCTTCTGATGTTTGTATGTTCTTATGTTTTGCTTCTCCTATTCTTCCAGGAATAATGCATTCAGTCCTGTTTTAAAGCTCTCTTTGCAAGTAGCAGCAATTCATAAATTCTCTCTGTGTGCAGATCAACTCATCCTGTTGCCACCAGTGCATTGGCATGTCTCTGAATTCTTGTGTTTTCAGGGGAGGAGGAAAAACCTATGTGAATTGACATGGTACACCTCATTTGCAAACTTCTATTCCCCCCCTTCCTGCACCAGCTTTGCTGTCTTGTGACCAGCAACTCAAATGCAAAGATGGTGGAGGTGAGTCATCCTCCTTCGGTTTGCTTGCCAGCACTTCCTTTCCTCCCCGGGTCTATTTTATATCCTGCTGCTGCTATTATTGTTTTGGAAAAACCGAGGGTGGGGGGAAGCTGTACTCACCAAAAAGTCACAAAAATAAATATGGAAAAAACTGAGCTTTGGTCTTGCGGTAAAATCTACTTGTGGTTTTTATTCTTGGTGTGAGCAAGGCCCTCTGCAGGCTCTCACCGAAATATTTCCTGACCAGAATATAGACCCTGAAAGGTTTCAGGGCAGCCAAGGCTAACCTCTGCAATATGGGAAGCAACAGTTCAATTGAGATGGAGCTCATCTTTGGATGAGCTTTTAGGATCAGGTCAAGGAGGGTCCATCTAGTCTAGCAGCCTGGTTCCCATCATGACCCACCAGTTGCACCTCCAAGAAGGAGCTGAGAACATCCTACTCTCCCACCATTGCTTCCCTGTGACTGGGATGAAGAGAAAACAGTTGCTGAATCTGGAGGCAGCACATGGCCATCATGAATAGGAACCAGTGATCATCTTCTAGTCTTCCATGAACCTGCCCAGTCTCCTGAATATAGTATGATCAATCTGTAGGGACTTGCATAAGGCGAGTTATTTTTCCTGACGAAGAGGTATTTTTCCTGACTGAGAAGCTCTGGTGGCTCGGAAACCACATCCTCGCTGCAAATGAGACCAGGAGCTTTTTTGTTAGGAATATTCAATGGTTGGATTCAGAAGGATTTTGAAGCTATACTCATAAGACAACTGCAGCAACAAGTATTGTATGCCAAGTATGGGAAGGTTCCAGAGATACCTTCAGTTGAAGAAAGGTGGGTAAAGATACTGCACTAGCTGAAATGGACAAACGTGATTTTCCTTAAAGTCAGTAAAGACTTTTTATGGACAATTGGAGACCATTCCAGCCAATGGGCACAATGGGGAAAATGGGTCTAGTGAATGAGGAAGTTGATGGGTAGATAACTGACATACAGATAAAACACAATGTATTTTAGAAATCGCCATTAGACTGTTGAAGATACACTACACAGTCACCCAGTGAGCAAGATCTTGTGTGACCATGGCTGCAATCCTAAAGACACTTTCCTAGGAGTAAGACCCATTGTACACAACGAGGCTTAATTTTGAGTGGACTTGGTTTGGATGGTGCTCTGTGTCTGGCTGCTTCTTGGAAAGCTGCTCCTTGAAGCACCTTCGCGTATGTGTTGTGTATGTGTAGTAGCTTCAACCCATATGGGGTAGCCTTCAACCCTTGTTCCCTGCAGCTCTTCACCAACCCTAAGAGCATGTAGAAAAGTGGAGGGAACCTGTGGTGCATTTATGGATCTACCATGCCCTGAAGAGGCATCTGAGGAAACTCTAACTTGTATCCATTCTGGACAGTGGCGAGAGTTTTCTATTCCAGGGGATTTTGTATGGGCAGGGAATGTGAATGTGACAGATTTGGGGGTTTTGTGCCATTGTTAATGGATACGTTCCTCGCCTGGAGCTGTGGTCTTTGACAATCCCGCTTTGCTTTCCACTCTCTTCCTATTATGAAGCATTTCTTTGCGCCTGAGGGGAAAACCATGACCCTCCTGCTCCGGTTTGTCTGCCCACCTCCAGGCAAAAGCCTTGCAGGCCGACCTACACCTCTCTTTTTTTCATTTTTCTTTTTCCTCATCCTGGTCAGGAACCTCTTTTAACCTCGGAGGGTATTTCAAGTTTGTGGGGCCGGGGGAAATTCCTGGTTTTCTTCCCTCCTCATGGCTACGTCTGAGGTAAAAGCCTTTGCTTGGAGACAGAACAAATTCCTTGAATGGGATATGAACACACCTTGTGCGCACCAAGCACCATCTGAGCTTCCTCAGCCAGTAAGCCACTAGGGCCATATTGCAGGTGGGACCTGAACAGACCTTGCACACACCTGAGCATCCTTGGCCCCTTAGCCGCAAGGGCCACATGACAGCTGGGACCTGAATGCCCCTTGCACGCACCAAGCACCACCTGAGCTTCCTTGGCCGATTAGCCACAAATGCTGCCATGTGGCCTTTGTGGCTGACTGGCCAAGGAAGCTCAGGTGGTGCTTGGTGAGCCCAGGGTCTGTTCTGGTCCCAGCTGCAATGTGGCCCTTGTGGCTAACTGGCCAAGGAAGCTCAGGTGGTGCTTGGTGTCCACAAGGTCTGTTCAGGTCCTGTTCAAGGATCCTGGTTCTGCCTCAAAGCAAAGGCTTTTACCTCTGTAGTAGCTGCGAGCGAGGAGGGGAAGAAAACCAGGAATTTCCCCCTGCCCTATAAACCTGAAATATGCTCACATGTTAGACACGGATGAGTGGCTATGGTGGTGGAAGCAGGAGAAAGCATAAGCCCCATCTTTCTGCGTTTTGGACTGCTCCACTTGCTGCCCGACAGGTGGGGCACAGCCATATTTAAAGACAGGCCTGCCTCCACGGAGGGTAGTTTGGGCCACGGACCTAGCACCCAGTCCCACCATCCCCACATGAAACGGTTGTATCCACATCTCCGTCATACATCTCCCAAGGGCCCTGGTTCCATTACTGCCCTGCAGGCAAAAATGGTGGGGAAAGAAATCACCAGTCAGATCTGGAGCGGCTGCTCATTTGTTCCGCTTTGCGCAAATTCAATTGAACATCTCGCTGTGGACGAGGGGAAAAGGATGTTGACTGAATTATGCATCGGACATGTCTCCATTAGGGATAATAAAGCCCAGCCTTAGCAAAGGCTTGGCAAAGGTATGACTCGCTGGGGGTGATTCTGTCCTGCTCTTCCCAACGCCAATGGTGGCAGAAGCCCACTGGGAGAGCAGGTTGGACCCCCTCTTCTACTGCATCTCAGATGTGCAAGGGGCACAGCCTGACAATTGTGTTTCAAAGTTTTTCCATGAAATGCAGCCCATCGGCATCCTTTTACACACATATGTGTCAGGGAGGTGGCCTGGGCCACTGTTCCTGGTTGCTCCTTTACATAATGCAGCCCATCGGCATCCTTTATACACATATATGTGTCAGGCGGGTGGCCTGGGCTGCTGTTCCGCACTGCTTATTCATGTATGCGCATGCTTGTGAACATGCCTCTGTGGTTGTGTGGTGTGCAAAATGTTTCCCGCACTGAGCAGGGAATTGGACTACAGGACTTAAAGTGCCTCCCAACTCAAACTTTCTATGATTCCTTGGGATTTCTTTTGTCTTGCTCCTAGCATCCCATAAATTGCTGTTTCTCCCAGTGGGGGAAAATTGGCATTCATTACAACAGGGGCATTAATTGACCCGTTCTTGGGATGAGCTAACTTTCTAGCATGGCTCATTCCTGTTCAGCTGTTCAAGAAATAGAGTTAGGACAGATTGGGGTGGGGGGAATATGATCCACATGATTCTTATCTCTCTTTTCCCCTCTTAGGTAGTTTCCAAAACATAAGTTGGAGCACAAAAGGAGGGCCTGCTTGGCCTTTCCCGTCTCCTATTTCTGTGTCAGAATTTGGGCCTTTCGTTTCCCAAACAAAAGTGAAGTCTGCCTCCTTTTGCAAGTTTCAAAGCCTTACGAAGAGGCTGCCAAACCCAGATGGAGGATTTGAAATCCGCATGATTGTTCCATAATGAGAGGCCTGTGCGGTTGGCAGAGCTGAGCCTGCAGTGTGTGCCGCGCACATAGAAAATCTTCCCATGGCTGAATATTTTGCATGGCAATGCATGCTTGGGTTAAGCATCCAATTGGCTACCTCGGGTCGTCTCTTGTGTGACTAAAACCTCAGCTGTTATCAAGCACTTAGAGATACTTGGCTATTCTAATCCCCGAGCTGCGTGATTGTCTTACCCCTGTAATTTGGCGCAGAGACTGCAGCTTCCACGCTGTGATACTAACTCTTCCTAGATGGCTGCTCGCTAGCTATTAGCCTCTTCCATTCATAGAGCAGGGGAAGGCAGCAAACCTCACTGGCTTCCTTCATCCCAGACTTCTTCACAGCTGCTGTGTGGCTGGTTCTTGATCGATGTATCCTTTTTGGGATGATGGTGTACCTGGCACAGTCAGGGGTCATCTTATTTTAGGGCCTCTAGGAGTCCCTTTGGAAGATTTGGTGAGGCAGATCCTCCTCCTCTTGGTTTGCCCCCTGTATGCGCTTCAGTATGGCACATTTGGGATCTATCAGACAACAGACCACAAAGTAGAAGGTAATTTCTGCACCAGCCTAGACACAGCAACCAAAGTCCCATATTAAAAAGCCAGGATGACGAAGCATTTTGCACACAGCAGTGCTTGGCATATAGAATGGTTGGGACAAAGAACTCATCTCCGTGTTCTGATCTCCTTTGAGTTCCAATATACAGAAGAGCAACATGGTTCTAAAACAAGGAAGGGCTGGGAGTACATCTGTTTTGCGCATGAACCAAGGCAAATAGCACCAGATACTTGTAGGGAGAGGATTTTTCCAAAAGATGCCCTACATATGTATAGAGTGTCTTATTCCTTTGTATAAAAGTGTATTCCCACTCATTTTTCTTGTCCCGTTGGGTTGTATTCAATAAAGCCATGAGACAATATTCCGGAATTCTCTTATGCTTTTCAGAAAGGAAGTGGGTCTTGGGGAAGAATTGGAGTAGACCTTGCTTTGTTAACCGTCACTTGATCCAATAATTCAAGAAGGTGGTGTTATTCCTCACTTTTGAGAACACCATAAGGCCTGATGTATATTAAGTGTTTATGTAATTTAAGCATCCGTTCAGGTGAGCATAGTTAGCGACCCTGAAGTATCTCTAAAATAGTTTGCATCTACCATGCAAATGTTTGCATCTACCAAACCAAAACCTTTGTTTGGTAGATGTGTGGCTCAGGCACAGTCCTAACCAACTTTCTAGCACTAGTATAACTGTGCCAGCAGGGCGCATTCCCTTTCACTTAAATTGCATTGCCCATAAGCCAGTGCTGGAATCTTGGTTAGGGTTGTGCTCACAGTGAATGACATGGGGCAGCAGGCCAAGGGGTGGCCATCCTGTTTAACCCCTTAAATGGGTTATTTTGCTCAAGGTTGGACCCTCTTGGTCTCATAATCAGTGTGCTGGGTGTCCACTTTTTTTTACAAGATGATGCCTGTCAACCTAAGGGAAGGAACATCCAAAGTTGATTTCTGATGCTCTGCACACAAGAGGATCATCTGATCTTTTTGTATCTGTGTGTTTCAGCTTCCATGATTCACTGGACCCGGCAAATTAAGGATATGCTGAGGGCCCAAGAGGCTGTGGAGAGCAGAGAGAGCACAGGCCCACTGGAAGAGATTGAGTTCTGGAAGAACCGCTGCACGGATCTCTCGGAAATCAGCAAGCAACTCTGCAAGGAAGGCGTGAAGCACTTTGAGACCATCCTGTCTCTCTCCAAGTCTTCCTATGTCACCCCCTTCCAGCGACTCTCCAAGCAGATCCAGGTGAGCACATTTCAAGAGAGTTGTCTTAGGCAAGGGAGCTTTAGCTCCTTTGAAGCTTCTGGGTGGATTCTGGCATCTCCTTAAGAAGGATTTGGGAGAAAGGTTGGCCAAAGAGTTGAATCCCCAGTGAAGACTGGCTTCAATCCCAGATTGGACAGCTGGTAGATTATATACATTCCTATGTTTTAATGGCCAGCAATAATCCAACAATTTAACATATCTGGGTGATTAGACAAATTTTCTCCACAACACAAATTTCAGAACCATCTTCACAACAACTACCAAAGTTCAACAACTTCTTAGAAATCTTTAGGATTTGGAATTGGAAAAGCCTGCCATGTAGGATATCCTGTGTCATCATGTCTACATAGGCACCACCAAATGTTCTGTAAAAACCAGACTTGCAGAACATAAGCACTGATATTACGGTGATCCAAGCAGCAATAGCACAGCATGCAATAGAAACAGGTCATCAAATAATTTCCAAAGCAACCTGCCCCCAAATCCAGAGTAACTACGGGAGCACATAAGAGACTTTATGTGCACCTCTAGTTACTGCACCACCTAGTGAAAACCTATGGGAAGTTCATATTGGAATCCAGAGTAAGTTGTTCTTACACCGGACCAAGGACTCCCCGTAGTTACTCTGAATTTTGCCCTTAGTTTCTAACAATAGATTTGATTTCCCAAGACTTTATGAAGAAGCAATAGAAATATTTCAACACCCACAAAATATCAGCAGAAGAGGCTGTACATATTAACTGCCAGTCCTAAACAGAACAGGCATAAAATGGTTTTATAAGGAAGTTAAATAAGTTTAAATAAATAAATACCCCTGCTTACTGGGCAAGAGACACTCTTTCAAGTGGGTGTTCCTCTTTTATTTAGCAGGGGGAGATTAACGGGCCCTACACACCCCAGCAATATCTGTTCTAGTGGCTTCTGCTGGTGTTCTTTTTGCACTTTAGATTGTGAGCCCTTTTGGGACAGGGACCCATTAGCTATTAATTAGCTATTAATTTTTTTCATTGTCTTGTAAACCGCTTTGTGAACTTTTCAGTTGAAAAGCGGTATATAAATACTGTAGATAGATAGATAGATAGATAGATAGATAGATAGATAGATAGATAGATAGATAGATAGATAGGTTTGCTTTAATAAGGTAATCAGTTAAATGGAACTGTAAAGTTAAGCATCCATAGAGGATACTGTTTTGGGCTGCAATCCTAAACACACTTTCCTGAGAGTGGGCCCCACTGACTACAGTAGGATTTACTTCAGATTAGACAGGCTAAGAGCACAGTCCTAACCATGTCTACTCAAAAGTGTTCATTGGGTCTTACTCCCAGGAAAGTGTCTTTAGGATTGTAGCCTTAGAATTGCACTGCTATCTCTGGCTTTCTCTAGCAACGTGTCCTACCTGGGCTTATTTTTAAAATAAAATGGCTTTCTCTAGCAACGTGTCCTACCTGGACAAAGTTTAAAAAATCACAGAACTAAACACTGGTTTTTTTTAACAGCATAGGATTTACCATATCACCTGGATATGCTGAATTGTTGCGTTCTTAGATTATTCCTATCTGCTATTGTTTTGCAGGATGGATCAGAGCAAGCTCAGTCCAATCTCTGTTTCCTCTCGATCCTGAAAGATCCATTTCAGGAGCTTGCCACTTTACGGCCCAAAGACATATCTGAGAAGCTGCCTCATCTCATCAGCCTTGTCCGTATCGTATGGGTCAACTCTCCATATTACAACAGCCGAGAGAGAATCACTGCACTGTTCCGCAAGGTGGGGCTATGGTTCTCTTTTGCCTATATTGTTTTAATTTTTAAAAAGTCTATTGAATACTCTTCATCTACTATGAACTGTTAGAGCTGCAATTATTGATTAATTGGTTAGTTAATCAGTTTTTTTTAAAATAGATCATATATTCTGGACAGGTATGACAATTGGGTTCCCGTTCTCAGGGACCTTGGCCGTGGGGAACAATGGACAACCTATCCTCCTGGAAAGGGGAGGCCTTCAGACCTTTGAGCCTTTTGAGCTCAAAACACTCCCAAGTTCCAGGGCTTCTGGCCTCAAGGCTCTGGTAAAATAGAAGCAATCACATGGCTGAGATGACCAGGTCTGGAGGTATTTAAGTACAGAGTAAAACAATGGTAAAAAGAAAAAAGAAACATCAGCACTGCACTGGAACATAAGTTTTAACAATCCTTTTTTAAAAAAGGAACCATACAATAAGGAGATTTATAACGGAAATGCTGTGAGTTATTCTGGTGTGACTGAAGGATGAGGTCCTGCTAAGGTGACGACTCTCAACTTCCCTTTAGATGAGCAACAAAATTATCCAGATGTGTTGTAAAGATATTTCTCTGGATCGACTGTTTGAGGGTTATATCGAGTCTAGCCGACAGACGCTCCATGGCTGCATCTCATGTATGTCATCTTGGAAGGAAGCCTACCAGCATGCATCCTATATGCACAACAAGTAAGACTTCTGGTCCCAGTGGCGGGGATGGGAGTTGGCCCTAAGATCATGCAAAGCCCTCTGCTTTTGTGTTAGATCCATGGTCCATCTATTAACCACTGATTAACATGGTCCATCCTCCGGTCCTTGGCTGCTCTAATGGGCAGTGGCTCTCCAGCTCTCCAGTCTGTCCCAGTGCCAGTTGCCTGTAAGGCTTTTCACAGAGGATTGAACCTGGAACCAGAATACTCAGTGGGAAGAATAAGAAGTTTGGTTGGAGACTGGGTTGGGAAAAGGAGCCACCTGCTTGCAATATGTTTTCCACTTTCTGTTGACAATGGACCTTGCAAAACCTGTTTGACCTGGGCAGTGAATGTATGTGCACACACCATAGGAAGTGACACCTCCCTCAAGCCTCTTTCAGATTTCCAGAAGCAGGTGGCTGCATCTGTAATCTGCTTTTATTCTCTTTCTTCTCTCCCTTCTTTGCCCTCACCACATTCTTCTTTGGAGCAGGAAGCCTCCACACACAGGGAACAGGTACTCTTGCCTGGCCTAAAATGGCCTTGTCTCTGCCTGCTGTGTAGATCTGTGAGGCAACCAGCTCAGCATTTGTAGAATGAAGGGCATTCAAGCAGAACCAAACGAGAGCAGTGCATGTGTGCCTTATAAGTTATAGGGCTGATCCTTGTGGCAGCTGATCCTTGGCTTCCCCAACTCTGTTCTGGCCCCGGCTCTGTCTTCTGTTCTTCACTCCTCCTTGCTGTACTTCAGAAATAATGCAACATAATCCATCATTATGATTAGGGATGTCAGGCTTAAGTGGGTGCTTGGTCCTTGACAATTAAGTCTAAGTGTTACTTGTCTGCTTCATATTCAAATTAGTGGGGCTGGATCAATATCATAAAAGATATAGACATGAGCAGCCCTGATGTCAGGCAGTCTCAGGCAGGCACAGATTAGGCACTCGAACTGTGCTCCTGGAGTGAGGATCTATGTCTTCCCAGAGCTCTTTGATTAGATGATTTCCCCAGAACTTGCCTGCCTGCTTGGGGTAGAGAGAAGGGGGAGAGGCAGGGTGACTGGCTATCAGCCTTGCTTGCCAAATGTTCAGTATGAAGTGTTAGGATCTAGATTTAGAAGTTCAGAAGATCTCTCCCTGTCGTCGTTGTTCCCTCTGATACTGGTGTTCATCTGCCACCAGTTGGGAAGCAGAAGGGGTCTATCCAAAAATAAGGTCGTAATTTCAAACTACCCGGGGGACTCCTACCTACATAAGAGAATGTAAGCTTGTAAAAACAGCAGCCAAAATCTACAGAATGTTAAGGGCAGTTGAGCTACTGAATGTTGTTGGGGTTGATTGGAGGAGAAAAGGAAGAATGAAGTAGGTGTGGAAAGAAAGCCCCAAAGAAGTATAGTAAGTACTCTTAAGTACTCTAAGATAGTAAGTAGTGGGGGTACTCTGATGGGGGCGCAGAGGGAATACAAAGAACTTCCCCAATTGCTTTATAAAGGAGTTTCAGGAAGGAAACAGGACCCTTTTCTTTGGTCTGCTCCCCTGATTCTCCCCCATCCCAGTATATAGTAATATATAGCCAAAACTGAGTCAAAATAATATAAAGTTGCTTTACATTATGGTAGGCAACATTTTCAGGAGGGTGGGAAGGGAAAAGCGCCACACAGCGCTCTTGTTCCAGTCTTCCCAAAGCCCTGAATAGAAACCTAATTTGTGGCTGGTTGCCTCTTGGCTCTTTTGTATTTCTGGCCACCAGCTACCCTAGGATGTGGACAGCTCTGTGCCCCTCCTTCACCAGTATATGATTGGAGAGTGGAGACCCAGAAGCTCTCTAAAGGTTTGACTCCCTTGACAGGCTTTCCGGGAAGGGTTGGGTCCTGGACCAGACCAGCATCTTTGCTCAGGTGGATGCTTTTGTTCAACGCTGCAAGGACCTTCTGGAGGTATGTATGAGAAAGCCCTTGAAGGGCTTGCCTTCTAAATGCCACTCTTGACTCCTGGAAACCAGCATTTGAAATGGTCTTATGATAATGTCAGACACATCTGGAATTCTAGGGTGCAGGCCCAGCCTTCTAGAGCATCCAGCCCTTGGAGGCCAACCTTGCCATCAGAGCTTGGCTCTTCAATAACACAAGCAATTGTCTCTTTTCCAAATTGCCGGTTTGCCCTCTGTCTGTTTTGAACCATATGCCACTTTCTAATCCATCTGAACTGACAGCCAGCTGTGTCTAGGTTCTAGTCCCCAACTGTCTGGAACCAGATTGATTGTCTTGCAAGTCAGGTTGGAACCAAACAATGTAGGTCCTCCTTGGGAAGATCAGGCTACTGGACCAAGGGAGACTCTGATTATGGCTGTTTCCTGCAGGAAAGAGATTGCACAGTGAACTCAGGCAAGTTGGGTAGTGGGATGGGAAGTCCAATGTTACAGAAATTCATGGCTTTGTCCCACCAGGTCTGTGACAGCCAGCAGCACTTTGCACGCTGGGAAGATGGCAAGAAAACCCCTCTACCTTGCTTCTTTGGCCAGCGAGGCCCCCAGATGAGCAGGAGCTTGCTAGAGATAGAGGAGACATTTCAAAAATACCTCAACAATCTCCGGAACACGAAGGGGGGAATCCTGGATGTGAAGAACACCTCTTGGCATGAGGACTTCAACAGGTAAGAGATGCACAGCCTTCCTCTTTTGGCTCCAGAGAGGGAGGGATGACAACAAAAGAAGTTCTGGAGTGAGGTAAGTCTTTCCTTATGTTCTAATGCAGAGAATGTGGGAAGGATCTCTTGACATGGGAATCTGGGAGACCACTCTCACCCTTTCCTTACCGCTTACTCTTCCTTCTTCCTGCGAATCCACCAGTTTCCGAGCGGGAGTCAAAGACCTGGAGGTGATGACCCAAAATCTGATGACATCTGCGTTTGAATCAGTGAGGGATGTGGAACATGGTGTGGAAATCCAGGACATCTTCCATCACTTGTCAGTGCGAGAGGTATAGCTAAGCTGCTATTGTCCCTTGGGCTGAAGCTCCCTCTGAACTCAGCAGGAGGGAGAGAAATCTCTAATGATCTCTCTAGGAGTGGGAGGGCAAAAAAGTGGGAAAAGATGGGTTAAAAAACATGCATTCACTATGAAGTATCCACAGTGATCTTCCAGACAACTATTCTGTAGGACAGGGGTCTCCAAACCCCACCCTTGGGGACAGATGCAGCCCTTGGCAAGCCTCTATCTGGCCTGCGACCAGCCTCTAAAAACCTGCAAGCTTCTGGCCCACTTGACTGAACAAAACCAGAACCATGCTCTGGTTAGGTCTTGAGGGTGTTATGAGCCACCCCACCCCTGTCACTTTGTTGTTTTCCCAAAATCCAGAAGTAATTTTTTAATGATCTCCGAAGGTGTTTGGGAGGTTGGGGAAAGGAGGTCCATTTGAGTATGTGCTATCTATGATGTGTGGTGGCCTTTGGAGAAATCCTGGAACTTTTAGCCCATTATCCAAGCCATTATCCCGCCACCTCCCATGTGCTGTTTTCATCTCTATTTAAATTTATTTTCTGGCCCGCAACAGCATTCCAGTCTGGATGAGGCCCTTCTGCTGAAATGTGTGGAGACCCCTGCTCTAGGAGCACAGTGTTTAGAACATGATATGTAATTTCTAGACAGGTTGTAATCTTGGTGCTGGGAGGGATTTTCCATTTCCAGGCTTTCCAACAGGAACCAGCTTCGATGGTGCTGGGATGGCTAGAGACCAAAGGAAGAAGTTGAAGGAAGGTGGGAGGGAGATGGAAAGCAGCTTCATGCCTTCAGAACCAGAGGCACCCATCCCATCAGGCCACCTTCCTCTCTCCCCCAGGCCATCAAACGCACCTTTGACAAGAAAACTGTGGACATCTTCATGCTGTTCAACAGGGAGCTGTCCCTGGTCAACAAAGAGTTGAGTAAGAAGATCCCTTTCCTGCCACCTCACATGTGCCACTATTCAGGCCTCGCACACTGGATGAGATCCCTGCGGCGGCGGGTTGACAAGCCCATGATGGTAGGACTCCTGCTTCCAGTGACTGCCTGGTAGTTCCATGCGAGGGCATATTGATGCAGCTCAAGTCAGACCTATGGTGTGCTTGAGTGGCACATTTTCAGTGTGGTTCTGCCCTGAGCTTGGGTGAGCTTTTGGATAACTGGGGCAGCATGGGGAAATGAGACCCTCGTCTTGCAGTCAGGAAGAGGGAGTTCTGGTCCAGGTTGCCGTCCTTCCTCTGAGTTAGCCTATCCTGCTCCCCAGTGCAAGCCCCCCAGTCCTTGCACAACACAAGCACAGGCTCTACAGATCTAAATATGTTTATCCCTGACTGTCCTTGATGATGGTAGAAAAAAGATGGGCAGCAGATTGTTTATCTGACTTAGGCTGTAGTCCTAAAGACACTTTCCTAGGAGTAAGATCCATTGAATGCAGTGGGGCTTACTTTTGAGTAGACATGATTAGGATGGTGCTCTTAGGTATGGTGTTGCATCTCATCTCAGCTACATAGTGCTTAGGGTATTAGAGTTCTCCTTGAATGTATCCTTTTGTCCATCTTCTGTTGCTTTGGGGAAGGCGCTGTCCTCCCTTCATGCCTCAGGATTTTGGAGCCCATCTGCTGGTCAGCAAAAGCAGTTGGCCCTTGACTTCGCCATAGAAGCTGTTCTTTATTCATCAAGCAACCTCATCAATTTTTTTGTATCTTTCTCAGCTATTTACCTCAATAGCATCCTCTGTCGCTGAGTTCCTTTTGACAGGTTTAATTATATGTTGGATAGAAATAACATGGCATTTCCGCCATCAATCAAAAACTCCCTCCCTCTTTCCCTCTCTGCGCACGCTTGAAATTGAAATTTGCCAAATCTGGGTTATGGTGCAAAATGTCTGCAAATGGGCTACTTCTGACCCTCCCTACCCAAATTCTGCTTTTCTGGAGCCTTTTGCTTAGTGATGATTTTACCTGGCAAATTCCCAGGCCCCGCTGTATGATGCCTGTCCTTTATGGAGAAGTGTGCCAGGCCCTAGGCGGATGGACAGACAGAGCTGTTCTTTCAAATGCTTACTCACTTTCTAGCTCAATGTTTTTCATACTGGGAGGTGTGGGACACAGACTCTTCTGTGCCTTACAGCAACATGTCTATGGGCTGTCAAGACTCAAGCAATCTCACAGAGACTTCTGTGCTTCTCAGTGGCTGTGAGACAAGTCAGAAGATGGCATAGCAGGCAGACTTGGGGGCCTAAAGGCAAGTGGGGGAAGCAGCACCTGTTAGAGATACTTAGCCCATCTCTCTTTGCTAATCCCAAACCCTGAATGGCTCTCAATTTGGTATTTCTTGTGCGCTTCCTGGGGCATCTGGTGGGATGATGCAAGATATGGGATTAGATGGACTGATCCAGCAGGGGCTCCTATGTTCTTATGATGATACCCAAGTCTAAAAAGTATACCCTGTTGGAGCCCCTGTATAGTGCAACAGATACAGGGGTGTCCAAACCACATCCCACGGGTCAGATGTGGACTGCAGCAAGCTTCCATGTGGCCCGCAGAAAGTCCCTCCATCCGGCCCATTTGGTCAATGGTTTCTTCTGGGGGAAGGTGCTAGTACTCACCAGAATGGCATAGCTAATCATCCCCATATGACTAATTATTAATTAGCTGCTGGGGGCATGTGGAAAAGTTCCGGTACTGAGTACTGATGAGTAAACAGAGCCCTGTCTATAATCCTCTGAAGGGTTTTTTGAGTGCTGGGGAAGCTGCATGCGGCTCCTCACTCTCTATGAGAAAATCCTTATGAAGTGATTTGAAGATCTGTCTGTCTATCTTATTTATATACCGCTTTTCAACTAAAAAGTTACCAAAGTGGTACCTCTTTCTTTCCTTGTGAGAGTGTTTATGAACTGATTTTAATTAATTAATTCATATAATCTCAGTCTCTAATATATTATTTTATGTAAATGTATTTATTCAAATTTAATATGTAAATTAATTCTCTTTTTCTGGCCACTGACCCAGAGTCAGAGAGGTGATGTGGCCTTCTTGCCAAAACATTTGCTCACTCCTACAGTAGAAAAACTTACCGTATATACTCAAGTATAAGCCGAGTTTTTTTGTCCCAAAAAGCCCCCTCTGCTCATACTCGGGTGAACTGAAAAGCGGCAGGATCAAACCCTGTCATGTCATATACCGTTGGATTCGTATTGAAGAGCAGAATCCAATGCAAAAATCAGTTTTGAGATATCTCCTTCCTATCAAAAGTTATGGCCAAAAAGCAAAAACTATAAAAATAAAAAATACATTTGGGGGAATTTTTTTAAGTGGGTAGGAATTTTGGCCTTGGGGTTCAGGAATTTTGGGTTTGGCATCTGGTCACTCTGTCCTATGCATGTTTACTCTGAAGTAAGCCCCACTAAGTTCAATGAGGCTTACTCCCAGGAAAGTGTGCTTAGTATTGCAGCCTATAAGTTCCAAGAAGGCTACAAGGAAAAAGTTCAGTACCAGTACCTGCTGCATTTCCCACCCTAGGCTTATACTCGAGTCAATAAGTTCTCCCAGTTTTTTGTGGTAAAATTAGGTGCCTCGGCTTATACTCGGGTCGGCTTCTACTCGAGTATATACGGTGACTTTTTCCTTCGTTGTTTGATGTCAGCTCAGCCTTGTAAACCTTGGGACTGGTCTAAATTCTGGTTGGAACCAATAACTGGATCTTGCCAGGTCCTGCCAGGATATACTTGGCTGTGGACAATTCTAGGAAGAGGCAAGGCTAAAAATCCAAGAGGTTTTGGAACATGCCTTCTTGTGTATAAAATGTTTGTTTGTTGCATCTCTAACCATCCAGATTTTGTATCCAAATTCTGTACACGCCAGCTTTTCAGAGGAAACATTGCTTGCTCCTGTATCTCCAGCAGTAGATCTTTGTCACATTTTTTGAAAGGTCAAAGTATCATTTATTGGTATGGAATGAGTGCAGTTTTTTCCTATTTCCCAGTTATTGTTGGTTGCTCTTCTTCTACAGTCAACAAAGAACCAGAATTTAAAGGATATGAGAGCTCGGCTAGACTAAAGCATGACTGAAGCAACACCTTCTCTAGCCTTTTTCCTTTCCTTTCTCTAGGCTTCCCACCCAACCTTTCCTTAGGATTCAGGTTGTTCTTGGGATAGATTATATTATGCAAATTTTTCATCTTTTCCCCATAAAACAAGATGGCAAGAAACAGGTTTCCTTATCATCCTGATTAGATGGTACCACAAACAGAAAACAAGCAAGACTGAGAAGCATCACTCAAGTCATCCCCACAAACGGCCAGGAATAAGTAGTTTATGAGTAGTGAGGGGGAGATGGATTTGCTCATAACACATATATTGGCTGCTGAGCCATCTTTGCTGGCATGTCTTTGAAGGCCATTAGGGCTGGCCCCTCCCCATGTGGCATCTCTCTGTGAATGATGGCTCTCACCAGCGCTAGCCAGGAGACCGTCGTGCTGAGGGAACCAAGCCGTGGCTGACTCAGCTTTACTCATGACAAGGACTTTTCAGAAACCTTCATTTTTTATTCCGGCACAAATAATTGGCCCACTGTTCTAGATGACATATGTTGTTTTCTTTATTGCACCCACTGGAAGGAGATGAATGGGCAACCAGAATTTTATTTTCTCATTTCATTTGTGCCCACTCTTGACCAAGTTGTGAACTAACAATCAAGCTGAGCTCTAGCCAGGGGTGAGAAGTCCGGGAACTATGGTTTGGAAAAGGAGATGAGCAGACCGTTGTCTGTTGCCCTTCCCAGGATATGCACATGTACCCATAAAATCCTGCCTTTCCAGTGAAACCCCCATTAGGGTCTCTGTGTTATGACTCCCTCCCCTGCTCTGGAACCACAATCTGGCTGCATCATACTGTTGTGCAAGAGCTGATTGCCAGGCAGGAGGTCCTGTCTTTGCACCCATGTTATTCTGTCCACCTTGTAATACCAGAATACGGGCTTATCCAAATGACATCAATCAGCACGAAATCCTTTTTTCACACTACGCAAAATTAATTTACAGAATATGGTGACAGCCAGGAGTTTAGATAC
Organism: Cryptoblepharus egeriae; assembly: GCA_030015325.1. Taxonomy (NCBI): domain Eukaryota; kingdom Metazoa; phylum Chordata; class Lepidosauria; order Squamata; family Scincidae; genus Cryptoblepharus; species Cryptoblepharus egeriae. The sequence goes on along the minus strand of JAREYC010000004.1, from coordinate 106,963,145 downwards.
TATAATGAGGGATGAGTCTGAATTGTAGAAGAGATGATGGGTGCATAGGAGTGCGCATTCAGGGGTGAAACACCTCCAAATATCCTTGGTGGGGGAGCAGTAGTGCTTAGGGGCTTATTAGGCATCTGGGAAAACTACTATGAGAAACCGGCTGCTGGCCCTGACAGTTCATCTCTGATCTGATCCAGCAGGCCTCTCCTTACATTTTTCTGCTAAGACGCTAATTAGAATTGGCTGTTCCTTGCATTACATGCCTCATTAGCCACCATCGTAAGGACGAAAGTATTGCTGGTGCACCCACATGGCCTTTCTTGGTAACTGAGAAGAGCCCTCTTGTATTCTCCTTCGCAGTGTCTGACCAAAGCCCACTTCATCCCTCACATTGGGACTGGAGAAGAGAGCTTCCAGACCTATCACCTGCTTGTACAGGCCATGGACGAGATTGAGCGGAAGACCTTTCAGGAGTGGACCCAGACCCTGGACAAAGATTGCCTGAAACGTCTCGACACTCCACTCCTTAAACTGAGCACCGAGAAGCCTGGAATGCTTGACATCAATTTTGACAAGTGAGTACGTTGTCCTGTCTGGACTGTCGAGTTGAGGGTCTCCCAAATCCTCCTCCAGCCTTCCTCCAGGAGCTGCCTCTCTGGGATTTCTGGGTGGCCCTCAGCCTCTGGACCCAGCTTCCTCCTGCTCACTAGGTGGCTTCATGACTTTTAAACTCCGTGGCCTGCCTCTCTCCTATCCTTCAGTATCCCCATACTGAAGGGGGTATTGTTTCCATTAATTCCAAGCTGCTTGGGTTGTCCCCAAGTGCCTTCCATTGAGGTGCAGGCATGAGGCTGGCAAGACCAGGATTTGAGTCCTCAAATGGGAACACTGCCAGACACGCACAACTGAATGATCCCCTGATGCTGGATCCCCATGATAAAGGATCCAGTATCAGGAAGCATCTCCTTCCCTTTCCAGGCATTTGCTGAAATTGTTTGTGGAAATCTACTATTGGGACAGATTACTCTTTGAGATCCCCCACTACGTGGTTGAGCTTTATGACAGGAAGGAGGACCTACGCAGCCTGCGAGAGAATCTGCTTCTGGTGGCTCGAGATTACAACAGGTTTGCAATCTGATGACTCTTGGGGGGCTTGGGAAGGTACAATTCCTTACATGGGGGAATACATCTGCAGAAGACCTTCTCCAGTGAGACTGTGTCCAGGGCATACCCATCATGGGGCATGGGGAATGGGATGACAGTACAGACTTGATTACATGATCCCTACATACACCACACAATTCGATCCCATATAAAAAACCTTTCCCTTCTACATATAGCCAGCACTCCTTGGTATCACTCCCTACAAATGTGTACCTTGTTGAAAGTCTTACATTGGAGAAGAAACACAGAAAAATGATGCCCCCCAACATCCTTTGACATTGACTTTGCTGGCTTCTGTGTTTCTCCAAAAGTCAGGACACCAGATGGAACAATTTTTTGATGGATAATATCTGTTCTATTCTGGGGTCATCAGCCTGGATCTTTGAAGAAAAAAAGTCCGTCAGGTCGTCAGCACTGCCACTCTTCAGCTTCTTCAGAATGTGGCTGGGCTAATGGTGATATTATCAAACTACCTTTTTAAAGCATTAGGCTGGAGCTACAGGATGCTTCTGGGAGTCGTTGCTCCATCAATTGCCGCAGACGCAGTTCTGTACTGAAAGCATTTCCATCTTGTATTGCCTGAGCCAGATTGCAGAAATGCCTTGCCTGTTTTGAAAAATTGCGGGATTGATTCATGTCCTTTAGCTTCTGTTAGTTTCTGTTCCCTTTGTTTCACCACCTTATGTTTCTGGATGACTGATTTGTATTTAAAGACATCGAGCACAGCACTGGGTGTGGGTATGTGCATGCGAATGCACCCGTGTGTCAATTAGACACAGTGAAATCCTAACATGCACTGAAGCAAGCAAGCTGGCTTGCCTGTGCCGCATCCAGCACATGACTGGGGCTTGACAATCATGGGCCAATGCAAGTGACTTGTGTTCGCCCAAGTGGCCAAATAGAATTGCATAAATTCAATAAATTTGGGGCCTGTATAAAGTCATAAATTTTGGGCCTGTAAATGCTACCAGCAACACTAACCTCACAGCATCCGTTGGATCAGTGTCCTTGCTAACTGTCCTCATGTCCCTTTGCACCAGGAACTCTTAAACTGGCAGTTCTTAACTATGTCACAGAGGGAGGTACAAATCTCTGTCGCTCATGCTACCGGTTCTACTTTAACTGCTGTATAAGCAAACATTCTCTATCCCAGAGAAGGATCTGGGCCAACAATTCACTGTTCTGAATTTGCAGGGCCACCCACAGGTTTGGCACTATTTGAAGGCATGGGTGTGTATTTCAGATAAACGATTCTGGGTGTTTGCATTACACTGTGGTCTCTGGGCCTGGGTTGCTCTGTGCTTAAAGTAGCTCCTGGTTCCTCTGATGTACTCAGTTTGGGATGCTGACCTGAATGATATGGGTAGGCAAGACCTTGGCTGAACCATGAGTTCTAATGGCAGGGGAAAAATTGCTCCCAGCCATCAGGAATCCGTCTGTATCCATATGCCTCCAAGAGAACATCTTCTGTAGAAATGTCCCCCCTCCTCCCAGTAATTCTCAGTGATTCATGACAAAGGACAAACAGATCATCACCAGCTTGCCCAGCAATAAGCATCAGGTTCAGACTGGGTTCTGGCAAGCACAGGGGGGTCCCCACAGCAGCTGCAAAGCCCATGAGTTCCAGGAGAGTTCACTGAGTTGCTTCTGAGTTCCTCCTGAGTTGCTTCCAGAGCAGGTCACTTGAGGGAACAGAACCACCCAGCAGTAAAAACCTGGGGGTTCCTGAACCTCTTCCTCCCTGTGCTCTCCCACCCCAGGATCATTGGCATGCTGTCCGCAGAGGAGAGGGGCCTCTTCAGAGAGCGCATCAAATACCTCGATAGGAAGATCCAGCCTGGTCTCAAGAAACTCCACTGGTCCTACAAAGGGGCGAGTGCCGCTTTCATCAGCGAATGCCGACTGCACGCTAGCAAGGTCAGGCTTCTTTCTGCTGTGGGAAGGAGCTCAGTTTTGGGGTACATCCATTGCAGGCAGAAGTCCCAGGTCACACCTCCAGGAAGGGCTGAGAAGGCCATTCTCTGTCTGAAACCTTGGAGAGATTCTACCTGAGTAGGCCAAATGAAGCACTAGTCTGACTTGGCCAAAGACAGTCTCATATGTTTGCATGGTGCTCAGGAAATTGCAAGGGCTCCTGAAGACCCCCCCCCCCACCCCGATGTGCTTCCACTGGGGGACAAGTGGAAGAGAATGCCACTTGGGTTCACACCTGTGAACTGAGAATACAGGTGGAATCCTGAGGCCTCTCTCAGTGACCTTCTTTCTCCTTTTGCTCCTCCATAGGTGCAGAACATTGTGAATGAATACAAGGCGGCCACCTTGGCCATTGCCCGCCGGGCCCAGCAGATGAGTGAAGCTCTGTTGGTGCGCATCACTGGCAGGAGAGTATACAATGACTTAGAATTTGAGGAGGACCAGAAGGACCATCGGGAGTTGGTGCAGAGAAAGCTGGTCAACTTCCATGAAGACTGCATTGCCATCATGCGACAAACATATGAAGTCTTCAAGCATGATGGGGTTGAGGTAAGGAGACTGAGTGTGGATGGCATGGTTCATAATGGGCTTTTCCTTATGTGCAGCAGAGTTCATCAGTATGAACTGAACCACGCTGAGTTGCTCCATGTGTCAGCAGTGGTATCCTCCGCTTTGTGTCGGGACTCTGGCAGCTCTAGCCAAGGCTTCCCTAAACCTGTTGCTTTGTGGCTTCTCAGCCTGGATTTTATCAGAATTTTCTTGATTTGACTGTAGACCACTCTTTTCCCTCACTTCTACCTGTCAGGTTCAGCAGCATTGGTTCAACTACACCGTCAAGATGGACAGGATGATGGAGGAGGCCCTGAGGCTTAATGTAAAGTGGTCCCTAATGGAGCTGTCCAAGGCCATTAATGGGGATGGCAAGACCAGTCCAAACCCCCTCTTTAGGGTGAAGGTGATCCTACAGGATAACTACCCTCAAACCCCTCAGGTGAGCCCCTTAGTGTGCCTTTCATCACTACTTGTCTTGAACTCACCAGGAAAGACCCATCATTCTGTGTGGCAAGCACCAGCTGTGCATGCAGGCTTCAGGTCCTGGTGGCAACTGGAGGATCGGGCTGACAAGCGGGACCTACAACCTGAGAGTTGAGCTGCACGAGGTTCTGAAATAATGGGGTGAAATTCAGTAGTCAAATACTGAAAACCAGAATTCAAGTACAGGCTAAATTGAGCCAATGGCAGCAGTGATGGTGCTTATCCAAGTTCCATGTGGTATTAAGTGTGGTGATACTAGCATTTCTGAGCAAGATTGTGTGTAATTTTGATAAAAACCACATGTTTTCTTCCTTCTCTGAACCCCAGAAGGGGTGGCGACTTGGGGTTTGCTTTGTATTTGCTACTTCCTTCTGCATTGACCTGCTGGTACCTCCTCTCCTAGGTGGAGTTTTCTCCAACACTCTCTCAGCTGGCAAACATGGTCAATGACATCAGTGGCCACCTGATCACCAGCATCTCTATTTTCCGCCATCTCCCCGACATCCTTGTGCGGCGCAAGTATGCCCGTGACCCCATCTCCAACATTGTGGGTAAGAAGAAGGCCTCCTTCTGTGTGGTTGCATTGAAAAGAGGGGTGGAGAAGCTCAGATTTCTACATGCAAATTTCTCTGCTTTGTAACGTTTGACAGGACTTGTATCTTGTCAATCTGGTCTTGTATTTTTTCAGTGACTGTCAGCACAATCCTAACTTGCATAGGACAGGCAGGCCAGTTGGATGCTGCCATATCCAACACAAGTTTTAGGCTACTTTCCCCCTTACTTTCCCCCTTACCCAGCAGCAGCCCCAGTGGGTCTACATGGATCTGTATCACCTCTGAAGATGGCGCAGAGCTGAGCATCCTGAAGCTGCTCTTAGTGGCCCAGGCAAAAGGGCTAGGATCAGGCATAACTGTTGGGTCCCTGCCATGCCTCACACTCCCCAGCTACCCAGCCGCATCACAACACAACTCTGCAGATTTGGGTTGTCTCTCCTGTTTCCAAGCAGGCCTGTCCATATTTGTCTCTGTTCTCCTTATACCGGGCTCATATACTACCTGTCAGTGTTATTGCAGGATCATCAGTTTTTTGTATTCTATATTCTAGAATACAAAATATTCTAGAATATAGAATATATCTTTTGTAATATATTCTATATTCTGTATTCTATACAGCTTTTTGTATTCTGAGAGAGGGGAAAACACTCTCCAACTTTTTCTGTATACCATCCATAATGTTATAACCCTCTGCAACATCTCCTTTGCCTTCATCTTGACATTTTCTGAAAACCTTTGTTGTTTGGTTTCATTTTGTCATTCATTGATTGACAATGCTTCCTCCTCACTAACCAAAGGATTTTTTGTTTGTTTGTTGGGGGGGGGGGGCAGTTCTCAACAACAGCCTGGCTCTGTTTCCCTGAAGACACTGGGATCCTTGTTGAAACCTATGGGTTTGGCCCAGTAAGATAGAATCATAGTGTTGGAAGGGAGCCAGTGGATCATCTAGCCCTGCCTGTAGCAGGAAATCCTTGTCTTGTGGGGACCCGGGTCTCAAATCCTGGTCTGCTGGTTAACAGGCACAGTGTCCTAACCACTTGTACCACCAGAGGACTACTTTGGCCGCTAGGCTTGAAAGAGTTGTCATGGCATGTGGTTTAATAGGGCTGCACTTTGAAAACATTTCAACATCTGGTCTCTTTCCTCACCTTCAGAGCGGGATGAGGATATCAAGAAAATCCAAACACAGATCAGCACTGGCATGCAGAACAACGCGACACTGCTCAAGACATACCTGAAAACCTGGGATGTTTACCGCGAGATCTGGGAGGTCAACAAAGATGCCTTTATCAACCGCTACAGGCACCTCAACCCGCTGGTGTCCTCGTTTGATGCTGACACTGCTCGGTGAGAGAATGCTTGTCATTGTGGCCATTTACTCTTCACTGACCCTCCATCAGTGAAGAGCAGCATCACTGTATGCAAGTGGTATGGCAGAATCCCTGGAACCTTCTTAGTCCTTGAGCCAAGCCAGGGTGAAGGTGGCTGTGCTTGAATATGAGCCACCGGAAATGGACTGGCATTTGTCAGAGTTCTTCCGCATCCCCCGCCCCATGCGGTAGGCATAGCCCCATCAGAGAGATGTAAACATGCATTTACTGATATTTATTCCTGATAATAAGCTGAAGAAATGGACAAAGATAGTTTTGAAGTTAATCTGACTTGATAAACTGTCACAGATTGTGAGTTAAGATACACTGGATTCGTGAAAGGTGTCCACTTATTAGAGTTTGAAGATAACTATGATGTTGCCTTTGACAGATTCAAGCCATTAGTCCATTTAACTTAGTCTGGCAATGGTGAAGGGCTACCGATATTGGGTTTTCCCATCAATAGCCTCTCAGTTCTTGGAAATATAATGAAGTTTCAAGGAAAGGGAAGGACAACAGAGGGAGCTAGTGCAAAACTTTCTCAGCACCTTGTACAGGACACATGAGCTTTAAAAACATAAGAACATAAGAAGAGCCTCCACTAGCTCAGGCTAACGGCCCATCTAGTCCAGTTTCCTGTATCATACAGTGGCCCACCAGATGCTTCAGGGAGCACACAAGACACCTGCATCCAGGTGTCCTCTGTTGCATGTGGCATTTTGAGGTTATCCACATCTACATCTATCTATGCACACATACACACATGCCTCTCATGGCCTGTAACCTGTGGTGGTAATCAAACTCATCCTCTGTTGTCCAGTTTGCTAACATCCTGGGACACCCAGAAGATACAATTGCACCCCAAATTATTCCCACTAGTGGTAATAAGTTTGTAATAAGGAAGGCCATATGGAAGCTGTGAGTTACGCCAGAAAATAGTTTCTCTTTGACTCAATTTGTGCATGTTTGAATGTTCAAATATGCACAACAAACAATCAAACAGACCCCTTTAACAAACCTGTCCCATTCATAACTTGGTAGGAATTGGGAAGAAGGATTTTTGTAGTGGATATGGTCAGAGTTTCAGCTTGCGGGAAATGAACAAGGGATGGTGGGGTAGATGGAATCTAGAAACCCTGTGTTGCTTGCCTCTTAAGGCTTGTGGTTTATAACTCATAGTGCGGACTCTCCCTCTCCGCTCTAGACCATTTTTGCTGTGTATCCTGTTTGAAGCAAAGTGATGGGGGGAGAGCGGGGTGGATGGGGGGCACTGCTGCTTCCATCGGCGAAAGCATTCCTTCTTCCTTTGGGTTGCAAGCTGTTGTGGAAGACTGCTGTGTGCCACTATACAGCTGCCCTGCCCACCCCCAGAGGAGGCTGGAATTCAGTGCAGCGTGAGTGATAGGTTTGGGGGAATAAGCAGCAGGAATGAAAAAACCTGTTTCCATGCAAATGTCAAAAGCGATTTCAAAAAACCAAACTGGGGAGAGGAATACAGAAAGTCTCGAGTGCGAGTCCGATGTTTGTACTGCTCTCCCCCTGGAGACTGTCACATTATGGGCTTTGTAAACAAGATCCCAGCTGCTTCCATAGACCAAGCAAATAGGCTGGTGAGGCCAGGCCCCCTCTGTGTAGGTACGATCAGAGCCTTCTTAAAGGTCGTGTTCCTGCTGAGGTGGACAGTCTCTGTGCTTGATAAATGCCCTTCTTCAAAAGGGAAGAACATAAACAAGGTCCTGTTTCCCTCCTGGGGGGTCAGTTTGCTGAGAGAGACCCTGCCTGGGATCTGGGGAGCTGGTGCAAGCCTGAGCAGAGACTGGGTCTCTTCAGGGGTTCATCTTGTGCCCTGGGATGTGGTGCTTTTTGGTAGGACAGGGTGGGCCAGACACCTGTCATTGGCAAGCATCAGGTGTGCAGTGGTTCTCTGCACTTCTTTCTGGTTTTCTTTTTTGGGCCCAGTTTTGCTCCCAATGATGACTCCTTCACATTTTTGTTTCACTTTCCTTGGTTTCCCAGCTGATTTATGGCAGTGCTTCTCCTCGACTGCCCACCTGATTGGGCTTGGGGAGGAAAGTTGGTCAGACCCTCTGCTGCTTTCCCAGAGAGCCAGCTTGAAGCTTCCTTTCCCTCCTGCCACTCAGGTGACGGCAGGCAAGCAGTGAAGTCATATTGGCCGAGAGCGATGCATGTCTCTGCGCAAGAGGGATAAGCGCAAGGATTCCATCCCTGATCCTTTAATCTTTTAATAATTTATTGAACAAGCATGTTGAGAGCTTTCGAGAGAGCAACTTGTGCCCTGCCACCCCAGGGGCTGACAACGCTCGTAGTCATGAAGGAGACGGGAGGCTGCTGCAGGACTCAGGCAGCCTCTGCTCTGTAGTTCAAGGTTTGTCGTGGTTAAAAAATGAGGCAGGTGAAAGGAAAAAGCCATGTCCTCACAGTCCTGTGTCATGGACAGGTCAAGGGTGTCCCCCGGGGCTGGCTGCTCCAGCGAGGGCCCCTGAAACAGCTGCGCTTGCCTTTTGAACTTTTTCCTTTACCATTTGTTTTGTGATCCTCTGCTTTCTTGCATTCTTCAGCATACTTGGGGTGCACTGATAAATTTTCAGATTAAAGGCAACAAGGGGGGAGAAGAAGAAACTTGGAGTGGGAGCTCAGAGTAAGAGCCTAGAAGACTCACACAAGGTGGCGAGGTGGGGTAACGGCTGAGAGGAGCCAGGGTGCTGTGCTGTAGGATAAATGTCTTAGTGCTGCTGCCAGCATCTTGGCCTCCCTGCTTTGCTGACTCAGCCATTCTGACACACCTAATTTACGGGCCCGGCATGGGACAGAGGCAGATTTGGACCCGTAACGAGGGGCTGGAGAGAAGAACTCAGCAGCCCCATCTGTCTCTGCCAGGTCCCAAATGTTGTCCCGGCCCCCCGTTTCTCTCTTCTGGGACTGCCTTATTTTGTTCCCTGTTCGTAAAATTTGGCTTTATGCTCCTGGTGACCGTTGACAGGGAATTAATTAATGAAATGGGAAGATTTAATAAGCTCCCTTGGGGCAGGAGCAGTTCTCCACCTGCTGGCCTGCCTTGCTTCGATGAGTCAGGAGGACAGAAATAAAACCTCATTTCAGGGAACAAATTGCTCAGAGGGACCTGTTCTCTCCTTCCCCACTGTGGCCGTTCTCATTGTGTGGCCATAGGATGTACCTGTTTCCTTGTGCATTTTAAGCAAGACTGGATATTACAATACAGCTGGACTCATGCTAGAGCTGTCGCTTGCACAGGCAGACAGAGCCATGACTTTCTCATTGTGGGCTATTCATCCTTCTGTTGAAAATTCCCCACACCTCTCCATCTTCAGATGTTCCACCCTAGATGCCAGGTTTGCTCTCTGGCCCCTAGTCTGCTAGCTAATTAGTCTAGAACCTAAAACAGCTGTTCTAGTCTTTGGAGTTTTAGATCTGGGTCAAACAATACTCTAATTAGAGTAAAGGCCAGTTGAGATTGAAAGCTGGAGGATGTTTTTTATTAAAGAACCCAATGTAGGTTACAGTGAGCCACATTAGAGTCATTGTGGTGGCATCAGACCATCTGCTATTCAAGAGTTAAGCAAACTTTATCAGAATATCACATCCATGTAACCCTTGTCATGAAGTGCCAAGTGGGAGGGAGTGAGGTTCAGATATAGAAAATGCCTGAATGGGAGCGACAGGAAGACATAGCTGGTCACTTGCAGTCCATCTGAGTAGACCTCTGTGACCTTCAGGCCCTCTTATGGTCTTCCTGAAGACTTTTGGGTGGCCACAATACAAAGTGGAGCTGATCTGATCCTGCAGAGTCCTTCCTAGTTTGATGCCGTCCACTGAAAACATTACAAAATCTGCTAAAGGAATTGCTGCCAGATCTCCCCACACCACTTTCATTGGTGGTTCTTCCTCTGTGAAGCTGCAGCCTCTGGAAGAACATCAACTTTGGGATGGGTGGGATGGGGTGATATGCTGCATACAGGAGAAACCCTGACAGTAGTGTTTGTGTGACGCAGATATATGGAGGTTGCCAACAATGTCCAGAAGGAGGAGACAGTGCTGAGCATCCAGTTTGTGCTCCTGGACTGCTCCCACCTCAAAGCAGCTGTGGTTCAGCACTGCAACGAGTGGCAGAACAAGTTGACCAACCTCCTGAATGAGATGGCCAGCAGCCGCCTGCGGGAGCTCCATTCCTACCTTCAGGAGAATGCAGCCAAGTGAGTTCTCCAAGCCCTTCCCCAACACTTCAGCAGCCCCTCTTGTGCCCTCTTTCTTAAAGGAGTGCCTTTCTCTCACAGTGTCAGCCGCCCCCCGCAGACCCTTGAGGAGCTTAGCCAGAGTTTACAGCTCCATGAAACCCTCCAGAATGAGCTGCCAAGGATTGAGGCCCAGATCCCACCCATCCATGAGCAGTTTGCCATCCTTGAGAAATATGAGGTCGCTGTTGAAGAAGAGGTAAGTGTTGACAGGCACACAATCACACTTGCATGCCAGGCGAGGCTTCTCCCTACAAAAAAGGATTTGCAGCTTCATTTTTTTCCTTCCTAAGGATGGAGGATCTGTCTTCACCTCCATCCCACAGCCTCTAAAAATCAAGAGTCCATTGGTGTCTAGAAGTGGTGTGGAGCAGATGCTTTTCTACCTTTCAGAGCCCGGAGGTTCCCTGTGTGGCCTTTCTGGATCTCAGGGTCCTTCCCTCTGTGATTCTGCCATTGCTGACCGTCTCTTTCACTTTCTGCATTCCAGGTGCTTCAGTTGCTTGGAGAGCTCAACTCAGAGTGGTTGGCCTTCCAGCAGTGTATCCTGGACAGTGAAGTCATGCTAAGGAAACACAAGGAGAAGTTCAAGACAGGCCTCATCCATTGTGCAGACGACTTCAAGAAGAAGGCCCAGAACCTGCTGCAAGACTTCACTGCGCAGGGTGAATAGTGAACACAATGTGCAAGGCTGACTTGTGCATGGCCAAAGCCTGCCTGAGCTTTAACTGGCTGTCAGCCCACTCTGTTCCACAGCACTTGCTTCCTTGTCATTGTGTATGAATTACTCCCTTCTTCCGCACACTCCCTGGGAGAGAAAAGGTGCCACTGTACCCTGCCTGTTGCACATCAAGTATCTGCATTGGTAAACTTCTGCAAAATGGAGCTGTCACTTTCACACATGCCATCTGCCCACCTCTGGCATCTTCCTTCCAGGGTGTGTATCTGTGGGGGCTTCACAGCTCCAAGTGTGTTGGATTCCCTGTGAGCTGTGTGGTTTCCACTCCCAACTCTCTGGAGTAGTGCAGACCATGGTCAGTACTTTTAATTCGCAGTTTATGAATGAGACTCAGAAGCTGAGGTTGGAACCCAACAGCATAGGCTTCCCTAATCCATCATGGCCTTCCAGAAGAAGAATAATCTCCCAAGCCTCTCAGTCACTGGGTTGTTGTTCTTCTCTCTCCTGCCAGGTCCTTTCACCAGTGCCTTGTCTGCTGATGCAGCCCTGGAACAGATCAATGCAATGAGGCAGTTGCTGGCCAGCCTGAAGGATGAAGAGAACCAGCTCCGCTCCAACTTGGGCATCTTCAAGATTGACCAGCCTGCCTCCAAAGACCTCCAAAAGTTGGAGCGGGTAGAACATTTGCTCTTCTAATTCTTACTAGATAAGGGAGAAATGGGTTCCCAACCCCATGCCACTTCCCAGATCAGAAAGGAAGAACCTAACCTTTGTGATTCCCCATCTGTCACTGACACCTTTGCAGGAGCTGGACTACATCCAGCAGGTGTGGGAGATCACAAAGGAGTGGGAAGAACGCTGGAATGAATGGAAAACAGGGAGCTTTAAAACCCTGAAGACAGAAGTGATGGAGAACACAGCCTTTCACCTGTTCCGGAGGTTGAATAAGCTGAGCAAGGAGCTGAAGGTAAGTGGGAGGGGGTGACGGGAGGGAGAGAAGTCCAAATAAAAAGAGACGCACAACCACTGCTTTCAGACTAGAAGCAAGGCCAGTGTGGGGAATGATGGCCAGTCTGGAGAACCCTTTCCCTAACAAAGACTTGGAAAACTGACCTTATTTGAGAAGAGATGCTTTCTATGCGTAAGGACTGATCCTTCCATGGCACTGCAGAGAAGGGGAGTTCAAAAGTGGGATCAAACTCTCCTGTTTGTGGGTGCACAAGGAAAGATGGGAATTAATGCCAACCACAGTGGAGAAAACAGAGGCTTTTCAGAGTTAATAATCTTTCACTCTCTGCTTTTTGAAATGAGGATCGAAACTGGGAGATCATCGAGACCACCAAAGCCAAGATTGAGCAGTTCAAGAGGACAATGCCCTTGATCTCTGACCTCCGAAACCCTGCCCTGCGGGAGAGGTGGGGCTTGATTCAAGACCATACAACAAGTTTTTGCTTTCTGAAAAACATTGAATTGAATGGGGCTGAACAAGAACAAGGCCTCGTGTAGACACCTCTTGGGTTGGGTGTGTGCAGAACATTCTCCTCATCTTTCCAAGTCCTTCCTATGACTTGCTCAGAAGGTTGATCATAGATTTAAGGCAGAAGTTATCCTGGGAAGGGTCCTGGGAATATGATGGCATGGGGGAAGGAAAAACTGGTTGTTGACAGTTCCTGGTTCCTTGCAGACATTGGGATCAGGTGAAGGATCTGGTCCTTGGGACATTCGATCAGAATGCAGATGATTTCAGGCTGGAGAATATCATTGAGTTGGGCCTGGATCAGCACGTGGCCAAGATTGCTGAGATCTCAGCCTCAGCCACCAAGGAGCTGGCAATTGAGCAGGTACTGCCTAATGCTAGATTTTGTATTTCTCAGGCCACTTTGCTGTGACGAGGGGCCCAGTTGTATCCTTTGTAAGGGGTGGTGTACATCTTACTGGGCCTGAGGTGAATCCTCCTTGTCTAGCAGGGCCAGCTTTTAGGCAAACCCCCAGTAGATTCTCCATATTGGCATTACCTGGCCCTAGGCCCCCACCGGACATGATGTTTTGTCCTCTTCACAGGCTCTTGAAAATATTGCCAAGACCTGGGATGCAACTGTTTTGGATGTGGTGCCTTACAAGGACAAAGGACACCACCGAATCAAGTAGGTCTGCTGGGAACTATGATCATGTACGGGTGTGAGGGATGTTGGCCACAGGCTCGAGAATTTGGGAAATTGTACTTCCTTGACTTTAATCATCGGAATCAGTCTGATGTCAGCAGAAGTCGACCTGCTAACTAGGCCCGGTTGCCTGACCAAGTCAGTGGTGGAGCACTCATTACTTTCTGCTGTGCCTCAGGGGAAGAGCAGTGCCCTGCTGTGAGTCCTGAGGTTTCCAGTCTGGATGTGGGACTGCACTGGCAGCACTTGGAAGAGGACATGTTTGAAGTTTCTGGCAATGTCTGTGGAGTCCTGGGATTCAGGGAAATGTCTTTCAGGTCTTAGACCACCTGAAAGAAGAAGCTGTCTGAATTGAACCCAAGCTTCAAGCCCTCCTTCTGAATGCTCTTCACCTGCAGTCAGAAGGAGGGCCTGAAGCCTCTCAGCAGACCTTATATTCTGCCAACACTCTGTCCAAAGGAGACTCAAATGAATTTCCAACAGGTCTGTCTGAGGTTACATTTCAGGACTATGGAGTAGAGAATAGGAGAATACGATCAGAATTTTGGTGGTCCTCAAGTGTGATCTGACAGCATATTCATATAGGTGTATATTCCAAGCTCAACCATGGTTTAGAGCACATCAGGGCAGATGCTGTTGTGAATAATTGCACCAGCCCTTCAAACCAGTCCTGGGTCTTGGTTGGGCAGCCTTAATGGACCCCGTCCTCACAAATGTCCTGTTTCCACAGAGGGACGGAGGATGTTTTTCAGGCACTGGAAGACAACCAGGTGGCTTTGTCCACAATGAAGGCCTCGCGCTTTGTGAAGCCCTTTGAGAAGGATGTGGACCGCTGGGAACGTTGCCTCTCCCTCATCTTGGAGGTGATTGAGATGCTGCTGTTGGTGCAGAGGCAATGGATGTATCTGGAGGTGAGGAGATGACATGCTGTGGATGACATTAAGATCCTTGGAAGGGGACTCGTTCTCTGCAGATTCCCCATTAGACCAGTTTGAGACCCAGATTAGACTTTGCTCTTAGGGTGCTTTGTGCCCCTTTGGCACCCCCACTAATTTTAGTCTCACACTCCTTCCTCTCCTTCTCCAGAACATCTTCTTGGGGGAAGACATTCGCAAACAGCTGCCCAGTGAGTCGGCCTCCTTTGACCAGATCAACAGCACCTGGAAAGTCATCATGGACCGATTTGCCAAGGACAACAATGCTCTGCGTGCCACCCACTACCCAGGTTGCTGCTGCCTTCTGCTGTGCAGGGAGGAAAGGGAAGGGTCATCACAGCTCAGTGGCAGAGCAAGTGCTTTGCTCTGGTCCGTGATCAGTTCCTGACCTCTCCTTGGGGGAAGGGGCACCAGTTAGCAGTTACTAAATGGCTCTGTCTGTAAATCTGAGTCAACAGTACTGGTCTAGGCAAATCAAGAATTATCTGATGTGGTATAGAGCAGCTTCCTGTATATTTTTGTAAGCTGAGGACTGAAATGCTCCCTCCTGCTTCAGGAGCTGGTTGCTCAAGGGGCTCTGCCGTTGGGTGTGATGGAATTAATCTGTGTGCCGGATGAGTTACAGCTTAGGAATAGAGGGCTGTGGAGCTGGAGGAAACAGGAGGCTGAGCATGGCTTTGGAGAACTGCAGCAGTCCACGAGAGGATACAGAAAGCAGTGGAGCTGTTGGTGACTGTTCCATGTCCCTCAGGACTCCTGGACAAGCTCACAGAAATGAATTCTTCTCTGGAAGATATCCAGAAGTCCTTGGACATGTACCTGGAGACCAAGCGCCATATCTTCCCCCGCTTCTACTTCCTCTCCAATGATGACCTCCTGGAGATCCTGGGGCAGTCGCGCAACCCTGAGGCTGTCCAGCCCCACCTCAAGAAGTGCTTTGATAACATCAAGTGCCTCAAAATGCAGAAGGTATCCTGGCTGTCAACTGCAGCAAGGCACCCCCAATTCCCCTGTTTTTATGTCCCCCATTGTACCTTATGACTGCCTGATTTGCAGCACGAGCTCTCCTTGTGCTGGGGGTGGCCTGGGAAAGGGAACCAGATCACTTCTCCCTCTCCTTTGCAAGGGCCTTTTGTATCACATTTGTTCTGCTTTTGGACCTCAGGTTGGTTCGACCAATAAATCCGAAGCCTTGGGCATGTTCTCATTGGATGGTGAATATGTGGACTTCTCACATTCAGTGCTGATGGATGGACCTGTGGAGGTGAGTTGACTTGTGGAGGTGAGTTCCCAGCTCCTCATCCCAGCTCTCCTCAACTGTAAAAGTGGCTGAAGTGTTGACTAACACAAAAGTGTTGCAGGTACCATTAACTGTCGGTGGGTGCCTTGCTGGAATCTGAATTTCTCTCCCAGTCCTCTCATTCCTATTTGATTTTGCCCACAACAAAATCTAACAGCTCAGGAAGAACCCAGACTCCATGTCATTCCTTGTCGCTCTTGCCTCTGCTTAGTGCAGTCAGCCTCATCTTCAGTATTTCCCTCTGCTACCATGTGCAGACACAGCCTCCATGTGGCAGGTATATGGGATAGAGTAGGGTGCTGGCCTTCCTGCCTAAAGGAACTGAAGACCCCAATCCTATTCAACTTCCTAGCATTGATTCAGGCTCCTCAAAGTGTGGGTACAAACATTCCTATAGCTTGAGGGTCATCTGTGACTGTCCTCCACTGCAGGATCCAGGACACATCCATTGGCACAGCTCTGTCACTGCTGGAAAGTTGGACGGGATTGGGCCTGAATGCTGTTCTAGAGCTCTTATATGAGAAGAGTTCTAGGTTTTCTCTTTCTGGAGTGAGATTGTGCTTAAAATTAGGTGGTGGAATCAGCAACAAAGTTATAGATACTTGTGCACTTTTGGAGCTATTATGTGTTCCTTCTAATTTTTCCCCTCACCTGTGGTGTGATTTTTGTACACGAAGGCAACCTGCTTGAGGGCATTTACATGATGTTTTCCAGTCTACCCTCATAGTTGAAACTGCTTGATGGAATGCTGACCTTTGCAGGAATGGCTGTGTGATGTGGAACGGGCCATGCGGTGGACCTTGAGGGAGGTACTGAGGAACTGCCGCCTCGCCTTAAAGAAGATGCTGACCAAGAGGGACAAATGGGTGAAGGAGTGGCCTGGACAGGTGAGGGGGAAAGTTGTAGCCAGAAAGGATGTGGACATGTCTGTAGGAATGTTGTCACCAGTGCAAGTCTCAAGCAAGCTGAACTTGCTGTACTTCAGCCATGATTCTTATAAGGGTTATTCAGTGATGTTTATGGGAGGAACAGCCCTCAGAATTCTGTTTGCTGCTTTTAGGCTTGAGAGGCTGCCTGCCAGGTGGATTCTAGGAAAAGCAGGACTTCTGGGTTCCTGTACCCCAGAATGCACCTTAATCAGAATGCACCATAATTGCCTCCTCAAGACCAATTAATGAAAATTGGGTATTCCCTTCAAGCCTTCCCTTCCGTTGCATCAATAGAGTAGATTTCCTGGCCCTTCTCAGCATTCTTATGGGTGGATTTGAGATATTCAGGATGAGAATTTGCTTGAAGGGTCCCCTTGGGAGTTGCAAACCCTCCTTGCCTTGTCCTCCTTCATATCTGTCTCTTCCTGCAGATGGTGATCACTGCCAGTCAGATCCAATGGACAACAGATGTCAGCAAGTGCCTGGCCATCTGCAAAGACAGAGGAGACAAAAAGTACCTCAAGTTCATGAAAAAGAAGCAGGTGAGGAGGAGCAGTAGTTGGAGGTGTCTATCCAGAACTGTCCGGTGTTGCAAAGAGGTCAGGTTTTTCCTTGACATACCCCCACTTCTCTTATTGGACTTCAGAGACCACTGAGTCCAGCATCCTGTTTTTAGCTGGAAACTTGTAAGGAGGGTGTCACAGCAATAGCAAAGTCCCTGCTGTTTGTCATTCTAGGAACTGACATTTAGAGGAATACTAGAGCATGGAAGCTCCATGTACCTATCATGGCTCATAACAGCATGAGACATTTGGCTTTCTTTTTTGGGCAGGTGTCCATGCTGAATAAATACTCAGACGCAATTCGGGGCAATCTGACAAAAATCATGCGCTTGAAGATTGTGGCCCTGGTGACAGTGGAGGTTCACGCTCGGGATGTCATTGAGAGGCTCTACAAGAGTGGCTTGATAGATGTGACGTCTTTCGAGTGGCTAAGTCAACTTCGCCTCTACTGGGAGAAGGTGAAAACTATGTTGGTTGATGGAAGGTTGGAACTGTGAGAAAGGGGAGAGATGCTGAGAGGCTGGTAGTGGGCATGTTCTGAAATACTCGTATACGAAACATAGAATCATAGAATCCTACAGTTGGAAGGGACCCATTAGGACATCTAGTCCAACCCACTGCCTGTAGCAGGAAATCCCCTTACAGCATCTCTGAGAGGTGCTCATTGACACATGCACATTTGGTGGATTTGTAAATGTGTGCTGGGATCTAGGTACAAAGATTTATGACACAGTTCCTTGGATTGTCATGTAATAAGGATGAGGAAGGCAGATGCATAGGTGCAAGACTATTTATTGGGGGAATAAATCAGAAGGAAAGAAATTCGAAAAGTATGCAATGCAGTACTCAGAGGTACTCAAGCCCTGGATGGTGGTGATTGCCAGGAAGAAAATTGTAGGGAAGGGGAGGCTGTGAGAGCAAACCCTCTTGCTGTGCAGCTGAAAGAACCTTGCAGAAGGCATCTTGGAGCAGGAGAAATCAGAGAGTAAGAACCCCCCTTAATGCACCTCTGAAGGGTGAAGTCAGCAGGATCTGACCAGACTTCCAGCTTCCTTTGCCATGAGGCAAGGTCAGTCTGGGTGACCTCAGGGACCCGTCCCCTCAGGAAGACTTTCAGCTGACCTGCCTGCTTGAGAAGGAGGAGCTTCTCAGCACTGACCCTGCTGTGGAAACTCCTGAGAACAAAATCTCCCTGTGATTTTCTGATGGGCCATCAGCCCAAGCAAGTGTCGTATGTGACCGAACTGAGTCACGATTTCTCGGCATGCACCCAGTGCACATTTGCACCAACGTTTTGAGCAACAGTTGAGAGTGCGCTTCAGTGTGCGATGGATGTGTGCTGCTGCCGCCCTCTGCTGAGAAGACCCTTGAGTTTCATTTCCCGCTGCTGTTTGTGTGCCAGATCAGTGCCGGGAAAGGTGTGACGGCGCTGATCAGATGCTTGTGTCACTCCTTTTGCACAGTGGGACTTTGATCAGAGATGCGGAGCAGAAAATTTTCCATAATGGAACATTTTCCAGATCTGAATTCTTCCATGAAAAACCTTCCATTTCTGAAGATTCATTCTGGCATAAAATTCCTGAACAATGAAAAGATACTGTTGCCAATGCAATGCCGGGGAAGCTCTGCTGTTTTAAAATTGTAATGAATGTTTTGGGGGCAATTATCCTTCAGAAGTGAGTATGTGAGAGAGAACATATTTTAGGAATTTGTAAACAAGTGTAAAAAAACACAACCACTAATAAAACCACAAGTGTAAAATAAAACCACAATAAAATCCAAGTGAAAATGGAGCTATGAATTCACTGGATTGTCTGTGCAGGTCAAGTACAAATTAAACTACAATTCTTATTTCATCTTGGACCCAAAGTGAAAGATTAAGAGCACAATCCTTACCATGTCTACTCATAAGTAAGCCCCATTGTATTCTATAGGTCTTACTCTCAGGAAAGTGTCTTTAGGATTGCAGCCTAAGATTAAACAAAGACTGATTTTTGTTTCACACTCAGCAAGCTTGCAGAACAGTGTCTCATTCCTTTTTCTGAGCTTGGAAGATCATAGAAAGATGTTAGGACATAATCCTAAACCATTTTCCAGCTCTGGGGTAAGGACAGTGCAACTCTGAAGTAAGGTAGCAAACATCACCTTACTCTGAGAGTGCTTCCATGACTGCCCCCCAACTGCAGGATGCAGCACATGCCCACTGGCATTGCTATGCCAGTGCTGGAAAGTTGGAAAGGGTTGTACCCTTAGTTTTATTGTGGTTTTGATGTCTCTGAAGTTGTGGTCATGATACCTAACCAAGTATTTTAAAAAACCTTCCATGTGACATTCTAATGAGGTCATGGAAGGAAGGAAGTTGGTAGATGGAAGTATAGCAAAATCTGATATTGTTTATATATTTTTGTTCAACAAAAAGTCTTCTAATTCATTTGAATATATCATTTAAATCACATTTGAATCAAATATATATAAAATATAAAATATAAATAAAATATTAAAATATTAAAAAGCTCGAGGTAGTGTCCTCCTTTTATTCTCACAACAATCCTGGAAGGTAGAGAGACCTCTACTGGCCCAAGCTCACATAGGAAGCTTCATGGATGAGAGGAGATTTGAACCTGGATCTTCCAGATCTAACTCCCCAGAGGCATAGCTAGGTCATTTGACACCCAGGACCCATACATTTTTGACACCCCAAACACAACAAATTATTGATACAATTAATATAAATATTAATTAATATTTTTATTCTACTCTTCCACTAAGGAGCAAAGGGCATGGCTGTCATGGGAGGGTCTCTCTTCTTTCTGCTTTGGCACTTCCAGCTCTAACTGGGCACCTCCTGCCTCCTTTTCTTGGGCTTAAACTATCTAATAGGCCTGGGCTTAAATTGTCAAATTTGTCAGACTTGCCACTCTTAGCTGAACAGGTGTTTGTGAAACAAGGTCATAGTCCTTTGGCAGTTAGAAGGGAACCTCCTGAACTTTGTGGCTTAAATTCCACTAATTCCAGCTAATTCCACTCCACATGGGAATTCTCTTTTCAGGACCTGGATGACTGCGTGATCAGACAGACCAACACCCAGTTTGCCTACGGCTACGAGTACCTGGGAAACTCTGGGCGACTGGTCATCACCCCCCTCACTGACAGGTATCCCATGGCAGGTAGCATAGGAGCACTTGATACATTTGGTGCTTTCAAGTCATGGTGATGGGCTTGTCATGAAGGGCTGAGTAGCCAGAGGCATGACCAGAGAGAGGGTTTCCTCTGAACCTGCTAAGGATGGAAGTCAGTGGGGTCATCTGGAAAGAGGATGAGCAAGAGAGAGGATAAGCTGGAGAGAGGGAGCTTCCGCTTGAGATGGACAAGACCTGGAAAAAGAAATGGATCAGAGGAAAAAATGAATAGAGGCAGGAAGGGAGAGGGGTGTCAGGGAGAATTGAGAACACCAAGGCAGAAGTCCAGAGTGTTCTTGGACAATTTCAGATTCCTTGTTTGTTTCCTTACCAGATGCTACATGACCTTGACCACAGCCCTCCATCTCCACCGAGGAGGGTCACCCAAAGGCCCTGCAGGGACAGGCAAGACTGAAACAGTGAAGGACCTGGGCAAGGCTATGGGCATGTATGTGATTGTGGTTAACTGCTCTGAAGGCCTGGACTATAAATCCATGGGGCGCATGTATTCCGGCCTGGCTCAGGTGAGAGTTAGGATCAGACTTCTGCTTAAGGGGCAGAAGTATATTCTGTCTCCTTTCCATTCTCAGAAGACTTGCCTGCCCTAGGCTCATGTCTGTTTTTCCCTACCCAGACTGGCGCCTGGGGCTGCTTTGATGAGTTCAACCGCATCAACATTGAAGTACTCTCTGTGGTAGCCCAGCAGATACTCTCCATCCTATCAGCCTTAGCTGCCAACATGACCCGTTTCACTTTTGAGGGTCACGAGATCAACCTGGTGTGGTCTTGTGGCATCTTCATCACCATGAACCCAGGTGGGGATGGATGATGGCCGGAGCATGCTCCTGACAGGGCAGGGATGAAATGAGGGAGGCCCTGACTCCTAGCAGAGGCTTGGCTCATCTGTAAAATGCTGTGTGTTGGTCAGCACTGAGGGGCTTCTTTGTGCTGCTGGGCAGGTTATGCTGGACGCACGGAATTGCCCGATAACCTCAAATCCATGTTCCGTCCCATTGCCATGGTGGTGCCTGACTCCACGCTCATTGCTGAAATCATCCTCTTTGGAGAAGGGTTCAACAACTGCAAGGTACTGGTGGGCTGGGCCTTGCTGGACCGGGGAAAGACCTTGCTGGGAAAATGTCCTTCAATTGACTTCCTCCCTTTCTCAGATCCTGGCTAAGAAAGTCTTCACCCTGTATTCCCTGGCAGTACAGCAGCTGTCCAAGCAGGATCACTATGACTTTGGCCTCCGGGCGCTCACATCTCTGCTCCGCTATGCAGGGAAGAAGCGCCGGGTGCGGCCTGACCTCGCTGACGAGGAGGTGAGTGATGTGGCCCATCCTGTCTGTAGTCAGGCCACAAAGAGGCTGAAGAGATCAAGCCACCAAATGCTGGAAGGATGCAGGAGGAGGGTAGAGGATTTGACTGATGGCATTAGTTGTGTGGAAAGTGATTTCTCTCTCCCTACATGCCTCTGCTCCCTACAACCAGCTATCCTCCTCTTGACTCTTAGGTCCTCCTGATGGCCATGAAGGACATGAACATAGCCAAGTTGACATCCAACGATGTTCCCCTCTTCAATGCCATCATTCAGGACCTCTTTCCTGGCATTGAGTGTCCTGTCATCGACTACGGAAGGGTCAGCCAGCCAGTGCTTCCCACTCTGCACTGGTCCTTGTTTAGTCTTCCTGGGAAATGGGGCCAAGGCACCACTTTGCTGACAAGGCGAATGGCTGCTGGGAGTAGCAAAGCAACCCTGGGGTCTGGGAGCACACGGAGGCACCGGCTCTCCAAAGTCTTGCAGTCTCACCGATTTCTTCCCTCCCTTCTTTACAGTTCAAGGAAATGCTAGAATTGGAACTGAGGGAAATGGGGCTGCAAGTGACCCCCTTCACAATCATCAAGGTGGTCCAGCTGTACGAGACCAAGAACTCCCGTCACTCCACCATGATTGTAGGCAACACGGGCAGTGGCAAGACAGTCACTTGGCGTGCCCTGCAGTCCACCCTCTGCAGCCTGCACAAGAGTGGAGAAACTTCCTACAACCTGGTCCGGGTCAGTGGTTTCTTCCTGTGCACTAGGCACTGACACCAGGCAGGGAGCCAGTTTCTTGCCTCCCTCCTCTGAAGCACTTTCCAAATTCTGGTGGGGCTTCCTGGGGTCTCTTGATCATGCAGTTTCCTCTTGCCTCCCTTCTCACTATCATGGTGAAATTATCTCTGTTGATTATATTGTATCTGTATTCCTTCCTGGGGATGAATATCCTGTGAAATTGGACTGGTTGCTTTCAGCAGTAAAGAGGGAGGGAAATAACTCCCAGACCTCAGACTCATGATTTCTCCCGCCCAATGGACAGGGAGGAAGTTCAGAGGTCTGGTTGGGTCTTGGTGAGCCAAATGCAGGCACCTAGGCCTTCTTCTGATTGCTGCTTGCTGTTTCCTTCTCTCCTCCCCTACCCTATGCATTTTTCTCTTGCTTTGCATGCGGCATCCAGGACTTTCCCCTGAACCCAAAGGCTGTTTCCTTGGGTGAGCTGTATGGAGAGTATAACCTCAGCACCAATGAGTGGTCGGATGGCATTCTGTCCAGTGTTATGCGAACAGCATGTGCAGGTACATGAGCCGTTGGCTTCTGCCATAGAAGAGCTAGCTATATGGGACAGGGGACAGACTCAAAGCTACAGTGCCCTTGTCCTAGATATATATGTTCTAGATCAGTGGTATTCAAAATGGGGGTCGGGACCACCTTAGGGGGGTCGCAAGAGGGTGATATCCTCTATGTTGGAATTTGACACTGGGCTTTCCTGGGAGTAGGTTTCATTGAAGATAATGGGACTTCCAAGTAGACATGGAGGAGAATCCCGGTAAGTTTGACAATGGGTCCTGAACTAATTTTTATGCTCGAATACCACTGTTTTAGATATATATGTGGACAGGCTGTGATAAGTCAGTGGAAAGCTGGGCATTCCCTGGAGTTCTTTTCCCAGCTCCAGGACTATCTGTACCTGGACGTCAGTGAGCTCTGATGTTCTGGAGTAGGTCCAGGGTACCCAAATGGCTTTTCTGGAGCTGTAGAAGTGATGGGCAGTTACTGTATGCATATTGCTAGACAGTGTAGGAACATCAGAGTTTCTCCCCACTGGGTCACACCCAGGGTCTATTTATTTATTTAGCGTATGGCAAATACATGGACTTACACTTAATCAGATGTTAATGTTCCATTGCCATACATTTTGAGAGCCAGGAATTCCACATTGATGTCTGGCTGCCAATTGTTGCTTGTCATTTAGTTCACACTTTCATGCTATCTGGGGTGCACCAGGAGAAGGCAAACTAGCATCACATCCAAGGCTCTGTGTCTCCCAGTAACCTTTTTCCAATAGCAACCACTCACATGAGATCAGGAAGTCTAAGGCAGAGCATGAAGGCAGTAGCTGCCCATTTTCTGTACCTGGTTCTCAGGAGTTCTTCATGAAGGCCTAACTGGGCTGGTGATGATCCTATCTCTCCCTTCCTGAATATGTCTGACTCCGATCCCCTTTCAGATCCATCAGAGCTAATGGCTGTCACCCAGCTCAACCACATGGGAGATTAGTGAGGGAAGTGTTTGATAATAAGAGAGATGGGGTTCTGGGCTGTCTTTACATGCATAGTCCTTAGAACTGACCAGGAGCTAGAGAAGGCTTTGAGCTGAAACCAAAAGAACCCCCAGCTCTTCTTTGAGTTCTGCACTGTGACCCCCTTGCTGTGGACCAACGACCTTATCCCCTCAACATGCCTCTCTCCAAGATTATTTGTTTGCTCTTGGCAAGGAAAGCATCATAGAGTTGTAAGGGACCTAGTAGGTCATCTAGTCCAACCCCCTAGGAAGAACTGCTAGCTGAGGGCCTGCCCCAGGGATCTCAGAGAAGGTGGCTAGCGTGTGGGGCTTTGCCCTCAAGGGTTGGAGTGGAAATGCAAGTGTGTAAGATAAAGATATGCTGAGCATGGGGCTCTTTCACCTGCTGCTCCTCTGGCTCTGAGGAAGTGCCACGGAGTGAGTGTTTTTGTGCATCGGCTGGAGGCTTCCCACAGACTCTTGAGCTTCTTTGGGGTGATGGGCTGGCTGTTTGCAGGAAGGAGTGGCAGGGAGGCTTTCATCTGAACCCAATCTCTATGATAATTAGGAAGGAGAGCCTGCAATGTGCATGTTGATTTGTGTGAGCTGAGGAGAGAGATCCACGGTTGTGTGCTGTTATTCCTGGCCTCTCATCCTAAACTGGCTTGCGGTACGGGAAAGAGGGGCTGAAAGGTGGGGAACCACGTCCAGCCTTGGCCCGGGTCAAGGTGACTTGCTGGTTTAGCGAGACGCTGGCTGCCTTTGGGTTTTTTAATCAGTTCCTTCCAACGGCTCATTTGCATGTCCTGCCTGCGCAGTGGCCGACCCCCGTATGAAGTGATTTGATGGTTTTCCAGGCCACCCTGTGCAGCTGCTTTGCATGTGATGGGCATCTCTTTTCTCTCTGCTTGGATTACGCTCTGCTCACAGTGGCTGGGTGGTTGGACTTGTTGGCTGTGACTGGTGCTGCTTTTGTCTGCCCCCTGAACCTTCCAGGTGCAGGCTGAGAACAAAACTGATTTGTATTCGCGGTGAAGGCATCTTGATGTCCCTGTTCCCTGCATTTGCACCCACCCAGGTGGGTGGAAACTGCTTGAGTGTCAGGTCCATCCAAAAGCTGATGCTCCCTCTGCTGTTTTTCAGCCGTGAATCTGGCCAGTCAGTGCAGGCATGTCTGTACCCACTCACTACTTGCCTCCTGTCTAGCACAATTCCCTGGAATGTACTAACTCCTCCTGTCCCTATATGCCCCCCGCAGGAATTTCCCCTCAACCCCAAAGCAGTGAACCTGGGGGAGTTGTTTGGAAGGTATGACCTGGCCACCAGTGAGTGGTGCGATGGCATCTTGGCTTCCATCATGCGCGAAGCCTGCACAGGTATTTACTCGCAGCAGTTCCAGGTGCCATCTTGTCTGCCATCAATCATCCTTTCTGAGAAAGTTGGCACTGTCTATCTGAGCTTAATCAACCTCTTCAGCAGGCCCTTGGAAGGAAATTTACTGCTTCTGAAATTTCTATATCTGTTAGAATCCGTGTTTAAAACCTCCTTACGATTCTCAGCCTCTCACTCCTCAATGCAAGGCTGTTCATGGGTGGAAAAGGCCATCTTTGTTTCCATGTACCTCCTATTACCTCTTATTTACTCCTGAGCCTTGATTCTGACTCTTTCAGTGGAATTTGCTTATCAGAACCCCGAGAATGCCAGCTTTTGTGATCTGTTTCTATCTCTCAGTGATATGGAGGCACTAAAGAGATGGATGAAGTTCAAAGGCACCACAGTTTTCAGATGGTTCTTTAGGAGCTTAGGGCACAATCCAGAGCAAGTTCAGCCTGCTCTGCCCTAACTGCTCTCTCCTAACTATTCTGTATCCAGAGCAGAAAGTTATGCTGCATCCAGAGAGTCAGGAAGCCTGGGCTGCCCTAACTGCTCCAGAGCATGCCAAGTAATGGGGCCCACACCAGCTGCACCAGTCTGGTGATGCCACTGGGTGCCTGCCTTGTAAGGAATCCCTGATGAAATGCCAGTACATTCTACAGTGAATACAGTGAATACAAGGGGCTTCTTGGAGTGGCCTGCTGTATCCTGAGGTTTGTGGGCAGCCGTAGTTTGTTCCATATCCTGAGGTTGAGAGGCAGGGGCTGCAGCTAGGCTGGCCAAGAACTCAGATTTTTGGTCAGCACTGCCATTCTTCCTCAGGCCTTATCATGGACCCCTTTGGGTCTACTCAATACTATACCTGCTCCTGAGGTGGTATATCTCTGAGGAACTTGAAGAGGGCATTTCTGCCTTGGAAACAGGCTTTGGATCCAGAGTAACTGCTCTGCCCCAGGCAATGCTAAACATGCCCTCAACATGCCTCTCCTGAGCTGCATGACCTGTTAGGGCAGAGCAGGTCCACCTCTCTTGGGGCACCCTATGTTGCCTTGCTCTGCCCTAAGCCTCTTCCAGAGTAACTGGGCTGGAGCATCTTGCAGTTGCTCCACACTAGTGACAAGTAGGGCAACCCAAGGGCTCTTATGTGGACAGATTAGTTGCTCTGGATTGTGCTGTTAGACAATATTGGACTAGATGGATTTATAGTTTGACTATTTGGACCATCGGTGGTTTTCTGAGGTCCAGGTAGAGATAGTCTTGGCCAAGTTAGCTGCCATGCATCTTGGTCAATAGTGCCTGAACACTTAGGGAAGGAAATGGCTTTTTCTGCCCTTTGCCTTTCTGAAGCACCACAGGAGCTTCTTTCAATCTATTTACCCAGATGAGAAACCCGATGAGAAGTGGATTCTTTTTGACGGCCCTGTAGACACATTATGGATTGAGAGCATGAACTCTGTCATGGATGACAACAAAGTGCTGACCCTGATCAATGGTGAGAGGATTGCCATGCCTGAGCAGGTGAGCCAGAGACCCTCCTCAGAGTGAGTGCCACCATCATAGCTGGTCTGCAGGTCCGAACTAGCAGGTGGCTGGCACTGCTCTCCCCCATTTCAGGTTTCGCTGCTGTTTGAGGTGGAGAATTTGGCAGTAGCCTCACCTGCCACTGTCTCCCGGTGTGGAATGGTTTACACTGACTACAATGACCTTGGCTGGATCCCCTATGTCATTTCCTGGATTGAGAAGCGCCCCAAGGTTTGGCAGGCCTGGGAAAAGAAGGGGCAGAAATCAGTGACTTGTGCTGTTAAGACATGGGAGGAAATCTGCCTGTAATTGTTCCAGGGAGTTGCCACCCCCAGGCACCCCTATCCTTCCTTCACTTATTCTGCTGCATTGAGTCCATCCCTCTGTGCTGCCCTTGTTGCTCCTAACACCCTGGACGCTTCTCCTTTGTAGAAAGGGCAGAAGTAGAAATGGCAGCGAGTACGGAGAAAGTGTCGGAAAACCTGGCACAGGAGAGATGGGGCACAATAGGAGGGCCACATTGAGGGAAACTGGAAGGAGTGCAAAGCAGGTGGAGAAAGGGAGGGTCCACTGGTGCTCTTTATACCCAGAGATTCAATTAAATGGATCGTGTGTGTGTCTCCTCTTAGGCCGACGCAGAAACCTTGCAGCGTATGTTTGAAAAATTCATCAATAAACTCCTGCTCTTCAAGAAGGAGCACTGCCAGGAGCTGGTCCCTCTCTCAGAGTATAGTGGGGTTGTGGCGCTCTGCAAGCTGTTTTCCTCCTTGTCTGCTCCTGAGGAAGGGGTAAGAACAGGAAAGAGTCAACATGCTGATTCTGAGACTGTCTGGCTCCCCAAGTGTTCATTATGTCACCTACTAAACTGCCTTTGAGCTAAGTTTACTTGAGAGGCTTTGGTGAGAACTTCATTAGAGCTTTTTGAAACTTCAGTCATATGGTGCCAACAGGTTCCCTATATCTGTTGATACCGTCAACAAATTCTAGCAGGTCAGGGATTCAGAGCTTGCTTTTACAGATGCCAGGCTGATTGTCCTTCAGCCAGACTGAGATGCTCAATAATTTCATCTTTAATTCTGTTTTCCAGCACTCTGCCTGGGACAGATATTAAGCTCACGAGCCTCTAATTTTCTCGATTTCTCACACCAGATCCCTTTTAAAATATTGGTCTTCAAATATGTAGCGCAGAGGCCAATTGAAAGTTGGTATATTGCGAGATCAACAATTTCATACCTGAGTTCCTTGAGAACTTTTGGGTGGATACTCTTTGAACTAGTCTGCTCACTTTGAGAGGTGCCCTTTTTGAAACCCAAAATGTCTGCGTAGAACCACCTAGCCAGGTTTCCAGCTACGATTCCTTAATGAATCCACATCATCTCTGTCTTGCACAAAGTCCTGGAAGTTGCACAGTCTTGAGCCTAGAATTGCCTCCATTCTGCTTGGTTCCAAGACTCCTATTCAAGTGTGCAGGCAGTTAGTACAGCTAGAAATTTTCTCTTTTTGTCATGGCCTGAAGGTGAATTAATCCAGGCCATGTATATGTAATTAAAGATATCAACTACTGCAATATGTTCTCCTTTGGGCATCTCCCTGATTTCACCCTCAGCACTAGTTGGGAGGGCAGTACCAGTAATATGTTATCATTTGGGCCTGTTATTTCCACCCACAGTTATTCTGTGGAGGAATCTGCTCCCCTATGTTTTCTGGTCTCTTAGATTCAGTGCCCTCTTTGGCATCCTGAGATGTGCCACTCCCAGTACACTCCTCCTTGCCCTTTCTATAGAACAACCTATAGTTTGTGACCTAGAACAACTTTCTCTCTGGCTCTCTCTGTTCCACCCACTATTTCTAAGTTCTTTACATCCAAGCACTCCGGCTTCTACATCTTGGCCCAGAATCTTCTTGAACTGTTCTTTCCTGCTTTCTGATTTCTGAAGTTTTTTGTCTTTGGCCCAAAGCTGTGTAGCCCTCTTGAGATATAAAGCAAGATAATATTCTCAGCATGCCACTCCATCATTAAGAGGTATATGAATCCAGAACGCTCTCCTTTCACTGAGCTGGCTCTGGCAAGCAATTTGTAATGTCGTCTGGTATGGTGATCTATCTTCCCCTGTGCCACAACCCATGTTTCACACTTTATATCGCAATCCAATCAGTGCTGATATTACAAGTATGTAGTCCTCAACGCTCACTCCAGAGCGCTCTAGCCATGTCACTAAATGATCTGGTTGTGTTGCTGGATCCTTTCTTGTCTTGCCAAACCATGTTCTGTCAGTCTCAGATGCTCCCCTTGTTACCACCAAGAGTTTGGAGTTTTGGATCCATCAATAAACAACAGGAAGATTGGCAGGGGGAAAATATTCAAGGGAGTATGTGACTAATAAATGACAGCAGGCAATTTCAAGCTGCACAGGGTAAGGATAGCTCAGGGATGACAGGTTTACACAGCCACTCTGGTGTCTGAGTCTGCCCTGTTCCCTCCCAGGTTTCAGCTGAATCCGAGGGCTACACAGCTGTGTTGGAGATGTTCTTCATCTTCAGTATGATCTGGTCCATATGCGCCGCAGTGGACGAGGAGGGCCGGAAAAAGATTGATAACTACCTTCGTGAGATTGAGGGCTCTTTCCCCAACAAGGTCAGTAAGACCAGGTCTTTTCCACCAAGGAACGTTTTGTGGATTCTCTTGATGGGGGGGGGGGGGAACGTGACCTGCTAGCAGAATTCTACAGGTTCTGCCGTTGCTGTGTTTGGGTAAAATGATGTAGTAGACACCTAAAGGTGTACTTAAGAGCCATCAGAGGGTTACAGGAATGCGGTGGTAGCAACATTGGAAAGAAATGTTCACCTCACCAGCTCTTTTTATTCCCTCCAAGGACACCGTCTATGAGTACTATGTTGACCCCAAGCGGAAGCAGTGGGCTTCGTTTGAGGACCAACTCCCCAAGATGTGGAGATACCCATCCAAGTGAGTGCACTTTTGCTTCCTTGGTTTCAAGCAGGTCCAGTGGCACCCCATCACTTTGGTCTCCTCCAGACCTTGTCAGGAAGGAGGGATTATCGTGTGGGGAGTGTGAGACACCCATTTGCCCCTCCACTGATTGCTTTCTCCCTGCTTTCTCACATTGGGGGATTCTTTCAACCTCACTCTCCTGGTCATCTGGCCATCCATTCACAAACCAGGCAGTCAGAGGGATCACGCCCTCCCCTTTTCAGCTATTGTGCCCCGCAGGAACCTTCAAGCACATATCAGTTTCCTATCAGGCAACTAGCAGCCTGACACCAAGGCACTCCATTGGTGTTGTCATTCAAGCCAGTGGTTTGAATCTCTTCCCCCTCACCCCCTAATCTGATCAGTGGCCTGAAATTACCGGAACGTGGTCCCATTGCTGCCACGGGCTGCTGGCTGCCTACGTCAGGAGCCCAGCAGAGGGACAAGCCTTCATTGACAATGGCTTCCTTCCAACCTGTCAGGCTCCAGCGAGGATGACAGCCACATGAATTGCATCTTGTGTTGGATGTCTTCATGCATTTAGACCAGTGTCCTTCGTGGGGCTGTGACAGCCGCATCTAAAAGGCCTGGATTGTTTTATCAGCTGTAACAGCATTTGGAGCCAACAACCAATGTTTCCCTTTGTAGAGAGATGGCTTCCAAAGAGTTGTGGGCCCAGAGCATGACCAAAGCCATCCCTCCTCCCCTCTTGAACGAATCTATTTTCTCCCCAGAGCCCCCTTCTATAAGATTATTGTACCCACTGTGGACACCATGCGTTACAACTATCTCGTCACCGCCCTCGTCTCCAACCAGAACCCTGTACTCCTCGTTGGCCTGGTGGGGACGGGCAAGACTTCCATCGCTCAAGGGGTGCTTCAGTCTCTTGATAGCATCAAGTGGGCTGTTTTGGTCATCAACATGTCTGCTCAGGTAATGCGAGAAGGAAACTTGCACTGCCTGGGTTCCTATGGGCCTCAAGAGCGTGGGCTCTCATCTTAACTCTCCACAGTGGGCTAAACTGAAGCCTTCATACAGGCTGGAGGAAAACCCACTCTGACGAACCACTGTGCCTGCACAGATAGCATCTGTCTGGTTTCTCCCTCAATAGACATCCTCGAACAATGTCCAGAGCATCATTGAGAGTCGTGTGGAGAAGCGCACCAAGGGTGTGTATGTACCCTTTGGTGGGAAGAGCATGATCACCTTCATGGATGACCTCAACATGCCAGCCAAAGACCAGTTTGGCTCACAGCCCCCCTTGGAGCTGATCCGCCTTTGGCTTGACTATGGCTTTTGGTACGACCGAACCAAGCAGACCGTCAAATACATCAAGGTGAGGTTTGTGCCAGCAGGTCTCCCACCGTTGCCCTCCTAAGGAGGTTTTTCAAGCCCTTCCCATTGAGATAGGGGGCAGCACTGCTGTTCTGCCCTTTGTGCTGACTGGACACTCTTCAGCTTGGCAATTGCTCACTTCTTTGAAAACTCCATGACCTACAAGCAGAGACATTTGTGCCTGGAATAATTGCTGTCTCTTTCCAAGAGGCTGTGTGTATCTGAATATCAGAAGTCGGGGAGGGGGAGAAGAGTCTCCCTGCTCAAGCACGGCACGTGCTGTTGCAGCTATTACCTCCTCCCTTCCACACAGGCCCCTGTTTTGTATGCTGCCTGCCTCACTTCCCTCCCACTCCGCAGGGTCCCTCTGGACCGTTTAGTCGTCGCGCTACTAAAACGCTTTTGTGGAAATGGGGAGAGAGAAAAGAAGCCCTTTCTTTTCCTTTTGGTTTTGATCCATGCCTGTTTGTTTCCCCCTCAGGACATGTTTCTGATGGCAGCCATGGGACCCCCTGGAGGAGGCCGAACGGTGATATCCAGCCGACTTCAGAGCCGCTTCAACCTCATCAACATGACCTTCCCTTCTGTAAGGGCTGCTTAGGCATGCAGAGTGCGGGCCAGCTCCGGGGCCAGGGGTTAATCAGGCAATCACAGGCAGAGATGCCACCTGGCCCCTCCTGGCTTTCTCTCATGCTGGATCCCCTACAAGCAGCCTGCAGGCTTCTCCAGCTGGCCTTTTGGCTGCTGAACCTCTCTGAGATCAACAGGGTGGGGAGGAGAGGGCCATCTTGACCTTCACCTCTGAGGACCCAAGTTCCAAGCAGCTTTTTCTGTTTCATGTCTTGCTGAACAAGGCCTGGCATTAGAATCGCTGAGGCCAAGTGCCAGGGAGTGTCAGACACTGAAGTGAGAGTGGGGCTGTTGGCAAGGAAAGACACAGCTTGCCCATCCCATTTGCAACTCAGGAGGGACTCCTCTTGGGCAAGCCCCACTGAACTGAGCAGGAGTTGAGGTGAGGCACTTTTGCTATGCTCAGTGATGCTTGTGTGGGAGAACCTCTCACTGGACTTGTTCCTGTCCTTTACCAGCCTCGCTGGACACAGTGGTATTGTCTTCTGGGTACACTGTGTAGGATTGCACTGCAGGTCCACCCAGTACATTGGTGCCAGAAATAGGACCTTCAACACTTGACTTCCCAGACAAATCTGGCACTAGTGAAAGATGAGAGAACAGCAGGAATCAGGTTTGAGTTGGTGTCACTGGAAAGATGCATGTCTAACTTGGGAGTTCACCACATGAGTTCATGTATTTCCATGCTGCCTTTTGAAAGTAATGTCCCAGAAGGCAGGATACAGGAGGACAGACCAATAAAACAAGCCAGAAGCTTTATAAAAGAGAACACAGTAATGCCAATGGGCAGGAAGTTCTGTCCAAGTCTGTCTGGCTGATCACAGTCCAAGTTAAGCCAGAGTGAGGAGGTGTCCTACGCATATACCAGGTGGGGTGTGAATATGAGCTGTGGCTTCTGGTTCTCCAGCACCACCTGAGATGTTCTGGACTTCCTCCCTCAGTAAAGGATGTGGGCAGGAGAAACCGACATGGTCTGAGAGCACCATTCATTCATTCTCAGTGGGTTGTAGACATCTAACCTGCATTCAGTAAAGTTTTGCAGCTCACATCCTGCAGAGTTGTGGCCCTTAGGAAGAGGTCTGGTAAACCATACGCAGAAGTGAGAGGCTAGGGCCACAATGGCCTTAGCCATGGGAATGCCAGAGAACCCTAACCTGGGCATGTTGACATAAGGAGCACAACAAAGATTAATGCCCCTTAATGTGTTCCACACTCAACAGGAATCACAGATTCGTCGCATCTTTGGCACCATGATAAACCAGAAGTTGCAGAACTTTGAGGAGGCTGTGAAGCCTCTTGGGAATGTTATCACAGAGGCCACCATTGAGCTCTACAACAACATTGTCCAGAAGTTCTTGCCCACCCCAGCCAAGATCCACTACCTCTTCAACCTGCGTGATATTTCCAAGGTAGAACCACAACACGGGGCCTTGTGGAGGGGGGCACTGTGGGTGGCAATGTCTTCAGGAACCATGTGACCACCTGGCTTTCTCCTTCTCCCCGATGGAGTGCTGGGTGATAGATGTGTTTCTGTATACAAAAGGGGGGCAATTGCCCACAAGTTCCACTCTCGTTCTGCCTCAGGCAAAGAAGCGAGTCTGTCTTAGTTCTCTGCAGCTGAGAGTGAGAGAAGCTGCTCTCTTCCCCTCCCCTTTCCCTGTCTCCCTACCTGGTGTCATCTGAGTAACATCTTCATTTTTTTCCCAATGCTTGGGCTTTTGGGAAATCAAAACTTCTCTTTTTTACTTTTCTGTTTCTAAACTGTTTAGAAAGTTTGTTGTTGGTCCTGGAGAATGCGCAGAAAAATGGGGAGAGGTGTGGGATGTCTCAACACCTCCCAGCCACAATTATTATGAAACGCGTGCCAGTCAAGTACATTTCATGCCAAATGTGCACTTTTATGTCAGTAACAGAATTCTGCAGCCTCTGTGGTTGCAGAGCTGGCATCACCAGGAAACCTTCTCCCCTCACCACCCCCTCCCCCACATTAATGCTTTTTGTGCTCCTGCAAGCGAGGCCGGGGGCCAAGAGCATTAGGATTCCAGGCAAGCAAGTGCATCTCCTCTTGGCAGCACTGCAGAGCTCACATCAAATGGGCACAGCAACTTTGGAGAGAGTTCGAAGACATCAAACAATGCTGAATGCTTGTCCCCAGCCCAAACCCCAAAGCGCTTCTTGCACACATCAAATGCCAGCAGGTTGCACGTGAGCTCGGCTGGTTCTGCCAACCTCCAGGTTTCAGCATAACAACTGCAACAGCTAGTGGCAGAGGTGGCCAGGTTAAGGTGGCCAGGTGGCCAGGTGGCCAGGTGGCCACTCTTTCTGAGTGTCATATAGGTTGACTGGACAAAATAGCCAAGGAATGGGTTTGGTAGCCTGTGGTAGCCATGTCTTCGGGGTGGGAGTTGCTATTGGTGATGTTGGCTGGGAAGCAAATGGCCTTTTTCTTGGTATTGCAGTCCAGTCAGGTTCCATCTTCCTCTTGTTCAGGTGTTCCAGGGCATGCTGCGAGCGGACAAGGATTTCCATGACACCAAGCCCAGCCTGACCCGCCTCTGGATCCATGAATGCTTTAGGTAGCCCTCAGGTTTGGGTCACATGGGGAGTGGGCAGTGGTGGGATTCAAATAAACTAACAACAGGTTCTATGTCTTAGTAACCTAAATAACAACAGGTTCTATGTCCCATTAGTAACCAGTTCTCAGAACCAGGCGCTCATTAGCAAAGGGTTCTATAGAACCTGCGAGAACCCCGAGAATCCACACTGGGTGTGGGTGAGCCTGCTGCTAACCCAGGACATTGCCCCAGGCCTGCTCTGGAACCTCAGCCAACCTCCTTCCGCAAGCAGAGAGGACCTTCAGGTCTGTTTGTCCTGGTGGTGTGAGGCCACTCCTGGACTCCATGTGTCCTTGCACATGAGTAAGTTGCTAGGGTTGCCTTCTGAGGCTGAAATAGCAGAGAGACTTCTAAGAAGACAGCACCGTTCTGAGGGTTTTTCAGAGTGGTGATGGTGGAGTGCTGAGCTTATTCCAGAATGACTGTGACTGATAAGTTGTATCTCACTGGTGTGACTGGTGAGGTCTATCTCACCCAATAGCTGCTCATCAACCAACCAACCAACCAACCAACAGTATTCACCGTATATACTGCTTCTCAACAAAAAGTTATCTTTATCTAGGCTTCATGAAGTATCTTGTTTCCTCTTGCTGGTGGGGTACACAAGCCCTTTGAGACGGCCTGTAAACCACAAAGAACACAGATTCCTCCTATTTTTCCCCTAGAGTTTTCTCTGACCGGCTAGTGGACGCAGCAGACATGGAGACCTTTGTTCTCATCCTGAGTGAGAAGCTTGGCACGTTTTTCGATCTGACCTTCCACAATCTCTGCCCCAACAAACGCTCACCTATTTTTGGTATGTGTCCAGCCTTTCCATAGAGAGTGATAGATGAGGTGGGGTGTGTGCCTAGACATGGGGTTAACAGCAGTTCCTAGAAAATCTCCCATGACATTTGTTTTGGGCTTTCTCTCTCTTTCTCATCTCTATATATAAACTGAAAAGTCACTGACTCGCTCACAGACTCACATACTGACACATCAACACCCAGCCAAAACTGCTGGACCTAGAAGTGGGAAATTTGGGGAGGCTGTTCCTTTCCTGCTGGAGGCACCTACTAAGAACCGGTTTTTGGAAATTCAAACACGAAGGGAGTGAAAAGGGGCACAACACATTTTCCTCCCTATACTTTGAAGAATTGCAGATTGATCAACACCCTGCTCCCCTGGACACAGAAGCATGAAATTTGGGTTATGTGATGTGAGCACCCATCAAGAGACAATTTTTAGAAATTTAACCCCTAAGAGGGTGAAAAGGGGTGCAACATGTTTTTGACATGCTTAACATTGAAGACTGACTGATCAACATCAACCCATTTTGGTGCCTGATGCACTGGGAGGGGAGTTCATGGAGGGGATGGTGCATAGGGAGGGATGGTGCAAGGGTGCACATTAGGGGTATGGTGCATGGGGAGATGATGCGTATAGGGGAAGGATGCACATAGGGGGATGGTGCACATGGAATGATACATATGGTGCATGGGGGATGGTGTGCATGGGGGATGATGCACAGGGAAGGATGGTGCACACAGGGGAGGTGCACATGGGGGATGGTGCGCCTGAGGGATGGTGCACATGGGGGCATGGTGCACATGGTGGGATGATGTATGGGGTGATGTTGCATGGAGATGGTATTGCACAGGAGTTATGGGACCATAACTGCATGGCAGGACCATAACTTCCCTGGCCCGTCTGGCCTCATACATTTGCGAGTACTACACCTTCCAGATTGAGGTCTCTAGGCAGTACCATAAACAAGAGTTCCGTGAAGGTGAGAGAGCCCTCCTGTTCCCCTGACCTTACATATAGAAGTCACAAGCCCCATTGCATGCAGGTGTGTGTTGCACAGGGGGATGTTGCATAAGGGGTTAGGTTACAAATAATCTTGAAATTACTCCTGCAACATTAGTACATTTCGCTAGTCATATATAAAATTAGAGCCATCACGTAATTAAAGAATCAGTTAATTAATCATGAGTTCTAGATTAATTAATTTAAATGTCTGTGTATTTGCATTTGAGAAAAAAAACTATCATAGCACCAAGGAGAGAAGGAGGCTTCCTACATCTTTAGGTGTTACACATATATTTGGGATTCTGATTCAAAAGTGCCTTCAGTTTTGCCCTATTATGTCTTGGTTTGGAGGTTCAGCATAACCTCAGTAGTGAATGAGTCAAGCAGCTTCCAAACCATGAGGCTGCAGTGTATCTCCTGGAACTAGATGCAAGAGGGCAAAACTGATGCCATTTTTTTAAATTAGCATCTCAAATTCATATAAAACCATCATAAATTTTGAAAAAGGTTTTTCTGACCTTCAAAATCACAGAACTGTGTTATAATTTAAAAATAAAAGCAGGAACCCACATCAAAACTCAAGGCAGGAGCAAAAGAACCATGACAAATGATAGGGAGGAAATCCCTGCCGAAAAAAGGACTTCAGCCCCTATTGAAAAGTTTATAGGGAGAGCGTAGATCTTAATTCAAGTTGTAGGAAATTTGGGAATCTGGCACCAACAAAGAGCAGGGCCTTTATGCATTTGATTCCAGAGGAGGGACACAGTTTATTGGGAGGCTGGAAGTTAGGCCTGAGTCAGAGGGATGTCAGGCGACTGTGAAACTGACCTTCTGCAACTCATTTTAGGGGACTTCATGCGCAACGTGTACGAGGACATGACGGACATGGTTGTTTTGAAGGCAGAGATGGAGCGAGCATTGGGTGATTACAACCGGACACCAGGGATGGTGCCAATGAGGCTGGTGCTGTTCCGGGATGCCATTGAGCATGGTGAGTAGCTGAAGCTATTGATTTGACTCAAGACTGCTCCCTTCTCTGCTGTTTTCAAGAGAGGCCACAAAGGTTGGTGGAGGGATGAATTCTGCTGGGGTAGAATTCTATCCTGGTTCTTTTGCTTGTTCATAGGGTGCTAGATTTGGAAAGGACTCTGGTTAGTAGGTTGATGTCTGCCCCAGGCAGCATCCTTCTGTCTGTTTGTTACCGTTATGATTGCTTGATACCATTTTTTCCTACAGTCACCCGTATTGTCCGGGTGATCAGCCAGCCCCGTGGAAACATGCTGCTGGTGGGCATTGGAGGCAGTGGGCGCCAGAGCCTGGCCCGTCTGGCCTCACACATTTGCGAGTACTACACCTTCCAGATCGAGGTCTCTAGGCAGTACCGTAAACAGGAGTTCCGTGAAGGTAAGAGAGCCTTCCTATTCCCCTGACCTTAAATATTCAGCTTATCTGCTTCCCCTTCCCTCACTGGACTTTGCTGGCTCTTTCCTCAGATATCAAGAAGCTCTACCGCCAGACAGGGGTGGACCTGAAGCCCACCACGTTCCTCTTTGTCGATACGCAGATTGCGGACGAATGCTTCCTGGAGGACATCAACAACATTCTCAGCTCTGGGGAGGTGCCCAATCTATACAAGCCAGATGAATTTGAAGAGGTGCGCACACTCACCCTGATTCTGAAAAGACATGGAACGGGGTGGGCTGGCAGTGTCAGGGCATTGATTTAGTGAGTGATAACAGTTCATATGATTCTTCTTCAGAACTAGATCAGATTGACAGCACTGGTCTAATTTTGTCAATTTGAATGATTGAATGATGTCTCCTCCTTGGACAGGATGCAGAAACTTCTTTTTAGTGGTGCTTCTCTACCCAGCAACTGGAAGTTCTCCCTTGCCTCACAATGCATGATTTTCTAAGAGAGGTGCTGGGACTTGAATCTGCTTGGAAGTCCCCAAGCCCCTGAGGGTGGGGAAAGACTCTGCACAGGGGCCTAAATAGCTTTTGTTATTACTTCAAGATTAAGACCTAGTTCAGAGTCCAAGCAGGAGTCCTTTTAAACATCCAAATTGAGTTCTGGAAAATAAAAAATCAGCATGAGCATGACCCTGAGATAGGGCTACAGTTTCCAGGCCGGTTTGACCCTAAATAGCTGTCTTTATATAACTTGTATGACACTGCCTTGGAAGGCAAATACTTGATTGTTTTAGACAAGTGCTTCCTGCTCTGATGGCAGTAACTCTCCAGGAGATGGGAGGAGGAGATCCTGGAGGTGGTGCTAGGGGCTGAAATGGGGACTTTGTGCATGCTAAGCAGGGCATAGCTCTCCCCCTCGGCCCTTCAGGGGGACATTCAGAGAACCATCCAGCACCCCTGCAGTTCTGCCTGTAGCCCATAGAAAGTTTTAGGTGTGGTTTTCAGGCACATATGCCAAAGTGACGAGTTGTTTAAAGTTTTGTTGTGCCAAGGGAGCTAAAGAGAGCAATTCTGGTTTTCCTAAGGAGGCTGTCTTTTGATCTTCTCCTTTTTCTCAGATCCAAAACCATATCATTGAGGCGGCTCGTAAGGATGGAATTCAGGAAAGCCCGGATAGCCTGTTTGCCTATCTGATCGAGAGGGTGCGCAACAACCTGCATGTTGTGTTATGCATGAGTCCTGTTGGGGATCCATTCAGGTAAGGACAAGGCAACAGATTTTGCTTAGAGCAA
This sequence comes from Cryptoblepharus egeriae, assembly GCA_030015325.1. Classification (NCBI taxonomy): domain Eukaryota; kingdom Metazoa; phylum Chordata; class Lepidosauria; order Squamata; family Scincidae; genus Cryptoblepharus; species Cryptoblepharus egeriae. The sequence goes on along the minus strand of JAREYC010000004.1, from coordinate 106,924,483 downwards.
CAGTGACCTCTGGTGGAAAGACAGAAACAGTTACTGGAAGTGACAGGATGGAGAGAAACACTAACAGAGGCCGTGGACTTTTGACCAAAGTCTTGGGGTGAGAGGATCCTGGTGGGACGATACTGGAGCACAGTGCGTCTCTTGCAGGAACTGGATTCGGCAGTACCCAGCCCTGGTGAACTGCACCACCATTGACTGGTTCTCTGAGTGGCCAAAGGAGGCACTTTTGGAGGTGGCAGAGAAATACCTGGAGGGCATAGACCTGGGACATGTGGAGAAAGGCAGCCTAGATACGGTGAGATGTTGCAGCCTTTCACTAGGGTTCCATCTACAAAGGCTGTGTGGCCTGAATGCAGTAATAGGTCTGCCCCTACAAGCACCCCATGGTGCAGGTCCACCCCCACCACCCCCAAAGGGGCACGTACCTAATCACAGCACTCTACAGCACTCAAAAAACCTTCTGAGACTTCTGACATGTTCTTCAAGCATTCTTTGTGATAAAACAGATTCAGTGGTGCTTTGGTTGATGAGCATAATTTGTTCCAGAAGCATGCTTGTAATCCAAAATGCTTGTCATGCAAAGATGATTTTCCCATAGGAAATAATGGAAACTCAGATAGTCATTCCACAACCCAAAAATATTCATTAAAAATGATCACAATGCTGTAATATAACACAAAATAATAATGAAAATGCAAAATATAAAGAAAAAAATTAACATGTACTTATTTGGGTCTCTTACGCTGCAGTCTGCACTCTTACACAGGAGTGAGCCACACTGTTTATAATGGGGCTTAGAATAGACATGCAAGACTGGGGCTGAAATCCTATCCACACTTTCCTGGGAGTAAGGAAACTATAATGAGGCTTACCTCAGAGTAGATATGCCTAGGATTAGGCTCTAGGTCTCTCAGGTTCCTCTCCATTAGGAGCATAGGAGTGAGCTCCACTGACTTCAAAGTAGACATGCATAGGCTGGTCTCTCAGAAGAGGTGCTGGCAGAGTGCTGAAACTGGTCGTATCCCAGATGTATTTTTTTTGTTTGTTAGCTTAGGACATCAATTGTAAACCAAGTAAAAAATTTTAAGTAATGTCTGTAATCCAAAACGCTCTCAATCCAAGGTTTTACTGTGCTTTTTAAGAGCATACTATACATCTCAGAAGGTTTTTCATGTACTGCAGAGCACCAGATGGGGTTGTCTGGATGGGCAGGTGGGGTAGGCTGAGGTGGGGGTGTGCCAGGTGTGACCAGGTGGGGGTGTGCCACCAGGTAGGGGTATGCCAGGTTTCTCCCCCACCTCCTGGCCTACCACTGACTGGATATGGCAGCATTTCCTCCATGGACTTGCGTAGTCTGATCTGTTCTCTGCTGCTGCCTAGATGCAAAAGCGTGTGGCCAAGATCTTTGTGACAATGCACTGGTCTGTGGCCAGATATTCACAGAAGATGTTGCTGGAAATCAGGCGCCACAACTACGTCACCCCTACTAACTACCTGGAACTGGTCACTGGCTACAAGAAGTAAGGAGGTTTCTTTGGGCCTCTCTCAGTGTCCTAGTGTAGGAGAGTAGCCAAGGGGAAAGTTGAGAAACACACCCAAGTGGCACCATGGGGTTCAGGGAGACACAGCAAGCATGAGCCATGAAAGGGCACAGTGGAACACCACCCTGCTTGTGAAAGAGTGCCCTCCTACAGTGGCACGGAATGCTTGAGATTGGCCTGCTACAGCAGATGGGGTCATGCACATGAGATGTCCAGGAAAGAGGCACCTGTGTGGAGCTTCATCTTTAGCTACTACTAAGTACCCTGTTAGGTTCTGCTTAAGTGTTGCCCTCACCCCAATTTCAACCAAGGCAGAATCAAATAGTCCTGATGGAATAGGAGAAGTACCGAGCTTACAAGGCAGCCCATGAGGCATGGTCTGGGGTTAGGAGGGCAGTCACAGAAGAGACAAGCAACTTCTGCTGTTCTCCTTCCAGTCTCCTGGCAGAGAAGCGGACAGAGCTCTCAGACCAGGCCAACAAACTTCGCAACGGCCTCTTCAAAATCGATGAGACCCGGCAGAAGGTGGAGGTGATGACAATCGAACTGGAGGAGGCCAAGAGGAAGGTGGCCGAGTTCCAGAAGCAGTGCGAGGAGTATCTGGTCATCATTGTCCAGCAGAAGCGGGAAGCTGATGAGCAACAGAAAGTGAGCAGCCCAGATTGGGGCTCCCTGTGGTGGTTGTCATCACCTTGCCTTGTTTGCACTCCTGCATCCACCAGTGACCTGTGGCCCCCAGGCTGAGGAAGGCAGAAGCTCTTGTCACTGGCCTGCCTGAGCCAATTGCCACCTGAGCCTTGCCCCCTTCGACCCCAGCCACAGCCACCTTTTGTCAGAGATGAAGGGGCAGGAGGTTGAGAGTTACAGCTAGTGGGAGACCTGTCTTCTCTGCTCAACCTCATTCTTTTTCCTCTCTGACATGATACAATGTCTTTGCCTTTTGCTTGTCATCCAGAGAGCAGAACCTGTGCTGCTCCTTGGTCTTGTGCAAGCCCATCAAATGCCATATCTTATAAACTGTTGGCTGTTGTTCACATTGTCAATTTATGTATCTCCTCTCCCCTCAGACTGTGACTGCAAACAGCGAGAAGATTGCTGTTGAGGAGGTCAAGTGCAAAGCCTTGGCTGACAATGCCCAAAAAGACTTGGAGGAGGCCCTGCCTGCCCTGGAAGAGGCCATGAAGGTAGTGAAATTTCTTACCCTGACCACAAGCATGGTGGTGTTCGACTCAGCCCTTTCATGGCCCATGCTTGCTGTGTCTCCTTGCACCCCTGTGGTGCCACCTACTTCTTACCCTGATGACCGGGTGTCATCTAGCCCTGTGTTGTCTGCTCAAAGTGGCAGAAAACTTTCAAGTCTTTCCTGATCTTGCTATTTGTAGCACCCTTGAAAGGGAGATACTGCCAAAATTGAACCTGGGACTTTCTGCATGCAAAACAGGCTTTTCCATGGATCTTCTGAGCTTTATACCAACCTGATATTCCCTGCTCTGCTACAGCAGAAAAAATCTGCCTTGTCAGCCTTCCCCCATCATACCCCTTAAAAAAACTTCCCCCCTCATGCCCCCTAAATACTCAGGGTTCCTACTAATTTATGTGCCCCTGCCTTATGATAAGGAGATATAATTCCTGTCCTGCCTCTTTACTTTGGCTCCCCCTGAATCCCTCTTTTGGGGTTCCTACTCCTGACTGCTTTTTGTTCCTGGTATCTCCCCAGGCCTTAGAGTCACTCAACAAAAAGGATTTGACTGAAATAAAGTCTTATGGCCGACCACCCACCTTAGTTGAGACAGTCATGCAGGCGGTCATGATCCTGCGGGGCAGCGAGCCCACCTGGGCTGAAGCCAAGAAGCAGCTGGGTAAGGCCTCATACAGGAGTATCAGCTTTGGACATGCGTTGGGTGGTATAGGGGCACTTCTGCAGCAGCTTGGAGGACAAGCAAGTGGATTGAGAATCTCCCCAAAGGAGAGAACATGCTGGTGGAGGGTGGCAGACTGTGGTCCAGCTTGCATGATTCTGGTCTGGTTCCACCAGGTGAGCCCAACTTCATCAAGCAGCTGGTCTACTTTGACAAAGACAACATTTCTGACAAAGTGCTCAAGAAGATCAGTGCCTATTGCTCCCAGCCAGACTTCCAGCCAGACATAATCGGTCGGGTCTCGGTGGCTGCCAAGTCCCTCTGCATGTGGGTGCGGGCCATGGAGGTGAGCCGGGAAGAGCACCAGCATTTGGGTTTCCAGGCATTCCCAGGGATAGGAGGCCCTTTTAGATGGCACTATAATGTTGGCTTCCTCCTTTCTCAGATGTATGGCCGCATTTACCGTGTGGTGGAGCCCAAGCGTGTACGCATGAATGCTGCCCTGGCCCAGCTGGCCGAGAAGCAAGCCGCTCAGGCTGAAGCCCAGGCGAGGCTTCGCGAGGTCAGTGTTCTTTTGTAGAAGAAAAGGGAGTGTAGGATGACTACATGTGATGTGTGGGATGACCACCTGGGATGACCCACACAGCCTGGGTAGGCTGTGATGCTGCTAGCAATTGCTCAGATCCCACTTAGAGAATGCAGGGTTGAGGGTCTGAACTTCAGATCTCCTTGCTCCCCCTGCACAGGTGGCTGAGAAATTAGAGATGCTTAAGAAGGAGTATGAGGATAAACTGGCCCAGAAGGAGGAGCTGCGCAAGAAGTCAGAAGAGATGGAGATCAAGCTGGACCGGGCTGACAAGCTGGTGTCAGGCCTGGCTGGAGAGAAGATCCGATGGGAGGAAAATGTCAAGGCAAGGCCCCAACCAGGAGAAGCTGTGCTTGAGACAGTGATGTTTGCAGGCAGCACAAGGTGGCACCACTACCCCCCATAGGATTCCTTCGGAGGTCTACATCTTGTTCTGGCCTTCACATATTCAGGATGCAGCAGGCCAAAGTCCTGCTGACCACAGGGGAAAAAACCAGATGCAGCAGGGAAGGTGGGCAGGGGAGAGATAACAGTTTTCAGAAGTCCCAAAAGACCTCATAAGAGAGGGGCACCTGACATTTGTGGACAGGTAAATGGTTTCAGCTGAAAGGGCATTTCAGTGGGCACACCTTGATCTGCCCTTATTTCCATCTGCTTTCCTCCAGGGCCTTGAGGAAGACATTGGCTACCTGGTAGGAGACTGCCTGGTGGCGGCAGCCTTTGTGTCCTACATGGGGCCCTTTTTGTCGCATTATCGAGATGAGATTGTCTCCCACATCTGGCTTAAAGATGCAAGTATTGTGCCTGCCTGGCAGATTCCCTTTTCCAGTATCACAGCCTGGTTATCCACAGGGTGCCAAATAACACCGCTCTGCCTTGCTTTGGGCTGCCTTCCTTCAGGGGGGACACTCTTCGGAGGAAGCCCATGAGCCTTGTTTTGGGGTTCGGTTGGAGCTAGTCACAGCCCCCAAGGTGGCAATAATAAGTTCCGTAATTGCTGTTATTTTTATATAAGGTTTTATATAATGTTTTTTCAATGAAATGCTTTTCAATGCTTCCCTGCCTGTGCCTGCAGATCCGAGAGCTCCATGTGCCCTGCTCGCCCCACTTCACGTGTGACAGCTTCCTCTCCAATCCCACCATTGTGCGCAACTGGAACATTCTTGGGCTGCCGTCTGATAACTTCTCCACAGAGAATGGGATCATTGTCACTCGGGGGAATCGGTGAGCAGTATTCCAGATTATTGAGGTGGCTTTGCAGAGAGCCAGGTGGTGGAGCACTTAGAAGGTCAGGTAAGGATCATATTCAGACAGCCTTGCTAGCTGACTGTGGGCTAATGCAGCCTACCTCCTAGGGTTGTTGTAAGGAAAACTGGGAAAAAGAAAGGTGAACCGTCCTGAGCTCCTGACAAATATGCAGCTTAGCTCAAAGAGAGTTGTGTCTGCATAAGAAGGGTGCCTACACACAGCAGCAAACAGGTAGGGGGATTGAGGGCTGCCACCTCCCCCAAAAGTGCACTGGTGGTCCACTCCAGCCTAGTAACTCCATGCAAACACCTGTGCAGGGGACATCCTGTAGAAGGTGGAGCAGATTTGTTCACAGTTTGCTTACACTGTGGTGGTGCAAGTGGCTAAGACACTGTGCCTGTTAACCAGCAGGCTAGGGTTCAAGACCCAGGTCCCCACAAGACGAGGATCTCCTGTTACAGGCAGGGGGGTTGGATTAGGTGATCCACTGGGTCCCTTCCAACTCTAGGATTCTATGAAGCTCTATATAGGGACAGCAGGACCAGGACAGGTTGGATTAAAGAGCAGCAAAGGAGATTTGGGCTAAGCATTATCAGTAGAAACTCTTCAGCAGTGGAACTGTGGGAGCAGCTGCAAGAGCAGACATAGCGGCCTCTCCAGTCCTTGGTTTTCAAGCAGAGGCTGGCTCCTCTGTCAGGGGTGTTGTCGGTGTTAAGTGGACTGCCTAAGTTGGCAAGAATAGGACACCACAGTCTTGTAGGTCCCTTCCAGCTCTGATGCGATGAAACCCTGAAGCCCTATGTCTTCCCCAGATGGCCTCTTATGATTGATCCTCAATGCCAGGCATCAAAATGGATCAAGAATATGGAAACCAAGAAAGTAAGTACTACTGATGCATGTACTCTTTCTCTTGTTCTGGATTTTGGGAGGGATTTCTTCATGTGCCTCTCCATGCTCATTGATGCGTCACCTCCCTTGAGCTGTTGCCACCTTAGCCCTTCCTTCTAGAATTATTATCCTTTGTCACTCTCTTTTTCTGTGGAAAATCCTGACAACAACAGCTCTTGCCATCTGGTGTTATCTTGTATGATCTCATATTACCTTGTCTCATCTTTATCTTGTATCATCTCATATTATCTGTATTGTTCTCCCAGGGAGGTTTGTTCCCAGGTCGGATTCCTGACAGATTTTTAACAATACAGTGGCCATTTTTGTCTGTCCAGTAGCAGGCCTCTGTCAGTCTTAGAAGACTGTGGTATCGTGCTCGGCGCTGCATACGCTGCATGCAAAGCACAAAAGCCTGGGTTAGATTGTTATGAAGGATAGGCTGTTCCCCAAGCAGCAAATCCCCCCCTCTCCAAGCCACTGAATTAGTCTACTGGAAAGGCAGAGCCAATACAATTGGTTCCAGCTGGCATCGCAGAGCTGGGCTAAGTACAGGAGATCACCCAGTCTTGTGTGGCCAATCTGGGTCTCGAACCCTGGCCTGCTGGTTAACAGGCACAGTGTCTTAACCACTTGCGCCACTCACAGCCCACAAATGTCCAGTATGGACGGGCAAAACATTATTACCTGTTTTCAGGGCTACTGTGCCTTTAATGGAAGGAATGGCTCATTCTGCCCACTTTTTTGCTTTCTGTTCTTCTTTCTTTGTCTTCTTTATAAATAACTTTTAAGCTAGTTATAAATAAAAGGCAAATTCTGTCTGTCCATCCAAAACCTGTCTAGCTCCGCCCACACTTGCTCTACATAGACATATGTATTATAACTTTTTTGAATCAGGATGATCCTGGGATTGACACAACATATCCAAACCCCCACACACAAACCAACCCCACACAACCCAAATACACACACACACATATATATATATATATATAATTTATCTGAACCCCCCACATACTACACAACCCCCACACCAGTGGTGGGCTTCAGGGGGTTCTCACAGGTTTTATAGAACCCTTTGCTAATGAGCGCCTGGTTGTGAGAACCAGTTACTAATGGGACATAGACCCTGTTGTTATTTTAAGTTATTAGGACACAGAACCTGTTGTTAATTTATTTGAATTCCACAACTGCCCTACACTCCACACACACAACACAACACTATATACACACCTAACCCACACTCTTTCCCACACTCTAATCCCACGCCCCATACACAATCCAACTCCATACACACACGATGTAACCCACTCTTTCACACACACAACATATCCCAACCCCCACACTCCAAACACACACATACACACACACACACAACCCAACTCCATACACACACACACAACCAAACTCACACTCCCTCGAACTCAGGCCACACTTGCTCCACATAGGCATATTGTACCTTTCTGGAATCAGGATGATCCTAGGACTGAAAATTTGCCCTTTATCTGGTGCTTCAACATCCAGCACTGGAATTTGTGTCCGGCCCAAATCTGCAGACGTGCCGTTTGAATTCAAGAGACGCTGTACCTGTCTCTTTAGTTTTAGGCCTGAGGCCCAAAACGCCCTCCACATGAGCTGGCTTAAAAGTCCGCACACACAAAGCAACATTCTGTGTCAGTCAAGCAGCTGAGGAGAGGCAAGTGTCAACAGTCTGTCAATTGTCAACATTCCAGTTATCAATGAAAATATGGGGAGATGAAATGCTTGGAAGAGGGGTTAGGTTTTTTTAACTTATGAATGTTGCACCAACTTATTGCACCTCTGCAGGCAACAGCTGTTGGCTGTTACTGGTTATTGTTGAAATGCTCTTAATTAATCACTAATTTTAATTAATCTTTAATCTCCATTGCCCTCTTTTTCCATGTGAGCAGGCAGCAAGTAGAATTTTTTAATTAATAAATTAAATTGGAGTATTTCCTGCTGACATCCAACAGGGACTCAAGATCATTGACCTGCAGATGCCAGATTACCTGAGGATTCTGGAGAGAGCAATCCAGCTGGGTGCCCCAGTCCTTCTGCAAAATGTACAGGAGGAACTTGACCCAACCCTGGCCCCCATCCTCAACAAGTCTGTCACCAAAGTGGGTGAGTGCCTGCTGGATTCTGGTCATCCCTCCTGGGCCACTTCCTCCCTTCAGGTTCTCAGCTCTAGCTTAAGGGTGGAACTGGAGAGATGGAAGGAGACCAGGAAAAACTGACCTCTGGGCTAGGAGGAGAGAGATGCCAGGAAGGTAGCTTTCTGGGTGAGCCTGAAAGGAAAATGGCTCAATTGATGCTAGGCCTGACTGGAGGCTTGCTTTGCCTAACCCTTGCCCCTTCTTTCTATGTATCTCAGGTGGGCGGCTGCTGATAAGACTGGGAGATAAGGACGTGGAGTATCACCCTGATTTTCGCTTCTATCTCACCACTAAGCTGTCCAATCCACACTACACACCGGAGACCTCTTCCCAGACCACTATTGTCAACTTTGCTGTGAAGGAACAGGTAGACACAAAGTCTATCCCATTGCTCAGTGTTCTTAGACCAGTTTTATTTTTTACTTCATTTTTAGATACGGATCAAAGTAGTGTGTTAAAAATTATGAGGAAAAATAACAGCTCATAATTAATAAAAACTTATAAATAGTAAAACTGATTGGCATCCTTCAGTCTGGAAGGACTGTGGTCTGGTGCTCTGAGTGTCCTCTCCAGAGCACAATGGCCTGGGTAGATTAATATGGAGGATAGGCTGTTACCCAAGCAGCAAATCCCCCTTCTCCACATCACTGAAATAACTATGATCAGGAGAAAGAGGAAGGGTGCAGCTGTGTAGAGAGGAATGAACCATAGTGAGTGGTGTGGTCCTCTTCAGGGATTGGAAGCCCAACTCCTGGGCATTGTGGTGCGGAGAGAGAGGCCAGAGCTGGAAGAACAGAAAGACCACCTGGTGCTCAACATTGCGGCTGGCAAGAGGAAGTTGAAAGAATTGGAGGATGAGATCCTAAGGTATGGAGAAGTGGAAGAGGATGCTGGGAAGTGGAATGGTTCTCTCGTTGTGATGAAAATTGTCGTGATTTGTTTGTAGTGACAAACTCCCTTTGAATAATGATGAGAGAACTGAGCAGTAAAGATTGTGACTGAGAAGGAGCTGGAGGGGGGGGGCACAGCTGAGCAACACTGGGCAGCCCTTTATTTGATTTTATCCCACTTCCCTCCCAAATGCACCCACAGCAGCTTCCAGAGCATATGAAAAAACACATAACCATTAAAGTCAAACTATGAAATACAAAATATTGAAAAAACAGAAATATTAACACTAAAAACAGCCATTAAAACCATTAAAAACAGATAGAGGACATAAAATACCATTAGTGACATAATCAAAGCAACAATAAAACTTTCAAAGACCAGACACTAGAGATAAAAAGTAGACGGCTTGCTGAAAAAGGTGTGTTTGTGGACCTCACTTGGGAGGCTTCTAAGAAATGAACTGTTCTTGGGCCAAAGGAGAGGGAATTCCAAAATGCAGGAGCCACCATCAAAAAGTCCCCGTTTAGAAGGCTTGTATTCTAGGATATAAAACTAGGATGTCTGGTTCAAAAGCATTTAAATTCAAATAGATAAATGGGAAGGTCACTGTTCTGTGCGCTTTGGCGCAGTCATGCTGCCTCTTTAATCTTGTAACAGGGATCAGCACCGTTCTAGAGTTGGTCGCAACTAGCAGGGAAACCTGCAGGACACAACCTTTACCTTAGTTCTTGGATGAGCTGCCGGGACAAGGAGCTTTGTCAAGGCATGCTCTTTCCATGGCTTTGCAAGCTCCTTGCCCCCACCCAGTAGTTCGTCTCGGACCCTCTCCTCCACTTTGAGGCCCAATCTGTTTAGATGTGGTGTTTTTCTCCCCCACCCCCCAATGTACCTCTTACCAGGTTACTAAATGAAGCACAAGGCTCCCTCTTGGATGACGTGCAACTTGTGAACACACTGCAGACGTCAAAGATCACAGCCACTGAAGTGACAGAGCAACTGGAGACCAGCGAGACAACAGAGATCAAAATTGACACGGCCCGGGAGGTGAGAGCAGGAACACTTGGCTGGACTTCTTTGCCTGGCAAGAGACAACTTGGTGGGGGAGTTATGGGGAACAAAGCTTGCTGCACCCAGTCCTCTTCACTTCCAGCAGAAGTTCCCCATATTTTTGACATACTTGGGCACAGCTAGTGTTGCTCTTCCCAGCTTTCTGTTGACCAGTCCTCAGCTCCTGTCTTCCTGTGGCCAACTAACCCACAGCACATGTTCCAACCAGGCTTACCGACCCTGTGCACAGAGAGCCTCCATTCTCTTCTTCGTCCTCAATGACATGGGCAAGATTGACCCCATGTACCAGTTCTCCCTGGATGCCTACATCGACCTGTTCAACCTCAGCATTAACAAGAGCCATCGGAGTGCCAAGCTGGACGAGAGAATCCGTTACCTCAATGAGTATCACACGTATGCTGTCTACAGGTAATCTTTGGGCCTTGCAGAAGCCACCACCAGCACCCCAGATAGGGCTGGAATTGCCTCCTTTCCAGATGCATCTAGACAATATGCAGTTGGAAGATGGCTGACGATCTGTGAAACTTCTTGCCACCAGATGTTGTGACCGTATCTGACCTATATGCCTTTAAAAGGGGATTGGACAGGTTTATGGGGGAAATACCAGCATGAGTTGGAAGCCACGATGCCTATAGGCAACATCTAAGTTCTTATGTTGATGATCCACAATTTCCAGACTCACACTGTTTCCCACACTATTTCTAAGTCCACCAAGATAACAGGCCATCTAGTAGATGTTGGTTTTGGTGGCACCTCCCTTGATAGCAGATTCTTCCTTGCCTTGCCTAGATATACCTGTCGGGGCCTCTTTGAACGCCACAAGCTGCTCTTCAGCTTCCAAATGTGTGCCAAGATCCTGGAGACATCTGGCAATCTCAAGATGGATGAGTACAACTTCTTTCTGCGTGGGGGAGTGGTAAGTGCTGGGTGGGGCAGGAGAGACTGCCCAGCTCTTGACCAGTTTCTCAGAAGGGTTTGTGAGGCAATCCTAAGGCTTGTAAGGTTGTCCTAAAGCTTGTAAGATTGTCCCGTAATCCTAAAGCGCCGGCTGTAAGTGCCATAAGGAAGGTGGTACTATGGAAGGGGCAGTATCATGGGCAGGTGGGAGGGGAGCAGGAGGCAGGGCTTGGACTGGAAGCTATACCAGATCCTCCTGCCTCTGCTGGGGAGCAGTTCTGGCTCAGACTTAGGCCACTTAGGCTTAGATTGAGGTCTGCTCAGACTTAGGCCACCTCCAACTCCAGATTGCTGTCTTTGCCCGGGTCCCTCTGCTAGAGTCTGTGTTGTGCAGAGTGATGGACCCAGCTTGCGAGAATAACTAATCTATATATCTATATATATAAAAGAGAAAAGTCACTCACTGACAGACTGACTGACTCATCACCGCCCTGCCAAAACCGGTGGGCCTAGAAGCGTGAAATTTGGGGTGGGTGTTCCTTCCATGATGGAGGGGTGCACTAAGAACCGGTTTTCGGAAATTGCAACCGGAAGGGGGTGAAAAGGGGCGCAACGCGTTTTCCTCCCTATACTTTGCATTGAGAATTGCTGACTCATCAACATTCCTTCCAACTGCTGGGCCTGAAGCATGGAATTCTGGGAGTTCCTTCTGTCACCTGAACACCCACCAAGAACCATCTGGAGAAATTAACCCTTCAGGGGCTGAAAAGGGGGCAACGTCTTTCTGTCCTATACTTAACATGGGAGACTGAATAACATCCAGCCAATTCGGTGCTCGGTGCCTGGTGCAGTGCGAATGTTGTTCGGAGGAAGAGGTTGCACTGGCGAGGATGCTGCACATGAGGGGAAATTGCGCATGTAGGAAAGTTGCGCATGTAGGAAAGTTGCGCAGGGGGGAAGTTGCATATGGGAGGAAGTTGCGCATGGGGGGAAGGTTGCGCACGGGGCAAAGTCGCGCACTGGGGAAAGTTGTGCACGGGGTAAAATTGTGCACAGGGGAAAATTGCGCACGGGGGGAAGTTGCGCATGGGGAAAGTTGCGCATGGGAGGAAATTGCGCATATGGGAAGTTGCACATGGGGGAAGTTGCGCATTGGGGGTCGATGTGCATTGAGGAAAGTTGCGCATGGGTGAAGTTGCGCATGGGGGAAGTTGCGCATGAGGAAAATTGCACATCAGCGGATGATGCGCATGGGGGAAGTTGCGCATTGGGGGTCGATGCGCATTGAGGGTCGATGCGCATTGGGGGTCGATGCACATGGAGAAAAGTTGCGCATGGGGGAAGTTGCACATGGGGGGAAGTTCCGCATGAGGAAAATTGCACATCAGCGGATGATGCGCATGGGGGAAGTTGCACATTGGGGGTCGATGCGCATTGGGGGTCGATGCGCATGGAGGAAAGTTGCGCATGGGGGGAAGTTGCACATGGGGGATGATGCTCACGGGGGAAGTTGCGCATGGAAGGAAAGTTGCGCATGGGAGGAACGTTGCGCATATGGGAAGTTGAGCATGGGGAAGTTGCGCATGGGCGGATGATGCACATGGAGGAACGTTGTGCATGGGGGAAAGTTGCGCATGGGAGGAAGTTGCGCATTGGGCGTCGATGCGCATGGGGGGAAGTTGCGCATGGGAAAAGTTGCGCATGGGGTTGATGTTCATGGGTGAAGTTGTGCATGGGGGGTTGATGTGTATGGGGGAAGTTGCGCATGGGGGGTTGTTACGCCTGGGGGAAAGTTATCCATAGGGGGTTGATGCATATGGGGGGATGGCATACGGGGAAATTTTACTCCCGCAACGCGGGTACGCCTTTCGCTAGTATATATATAAAAGAGAAAAGTCACTGACTCACTGACTCACTCATCAACACCCTGCCGAAACTGCTGGGCCTAGAAGTGTGAAATTTGGGGTGAGTGTTCCTTCCATGATGGAGGGGTGCACTAAGAACCAGTTTTTGGAAATTCCAACCAGAAGGGGGTGAAATGGGGCACAACGCATTTCCCACCCTATACTTTGCATTGAAGACCTAATGACTAAGGGATGCTCTGCCCCAACCCCTGGACCTAGAAGCATGAAATTTGGGGAGGGTGTTCCTTCTGTGACATCAACACCCACCATGAACAGATGTGGAGAAATTTAACCCTTAAGAGGCTGAAAAGGAGTGCAACGTGTTTTTGTCCTATGCTTAACATGGAAGACTGATCAACCTCCAGCCAATTTGGTTCTCGGTGCCTGGTGCATAGGGGGGATGTTGTTTGGAGAAGGGTTTGCACTGGGGAGTATGCTGCACATGGGGGGTTGTTGGACATGGGGTGTTGATGCTCATGGGGTGTTGATGCCCATAGGGGACTTTGCGCAGGGGGGATGTTGCGCGGGGGGGGAATGTTGCGCATGGGGATTGTTGCACATGGGGGATAGTTGCACTTGGGGGTTGATGCGTATGGGGGGATGTTGCGCCGTGGGGGGATGGCGTATTGGTGAATTTTACTCCCGCAGCACAGTTATGCTTTTCACTTGTAAGTAAATATATAAGTAAATCTGCCTTGGCCCAGGTCTTACTACTGTGAGACACCATCATCCATGAAGTCAGTGGCATAGCTAAGAGGGACCAGGGAGTCCCATGTCCTGATGCCATGCCAAGGGGTGTCTTTTGTGAGTTTGGCAATAATTGACATTTGCTTGAAGAGCAGGTAGAAGGCACACAGAAAAGCCAGCCAGCCTGCCTGCTGTGACTTCCAGTAGGGGCTGGAGAGGGAGGCATTGCAGGACTATCCAATTCTGGGAGATTCTCTCTCGAGTCTCTCACCAGCGTTGTGCTCCAGCTCTGCCTGGCTTCCTTATGTCTCAGCCTCCTATTTCAGGCCTTGGCATTTGCCAGCTTTAAAAGCACCACATTCTGCTTCCAGAATGAGCTCATTCCTTTTGGAGAGGGATTGCAGCTCCCTCCCCAGGCCTCCCCCCTTTCATTCAGTGAGCAGTCCAGGGCAGCAAATGACTTGGCTTTCCACAGGGGCCCTCGTGTGGGAGGTTTTCCCAGTGCCTGGCTTTGTAATCGGAGATGTTCTTGAAGTATGGCCAAGCCCCCATCACAACAACAGGGCCAGGAACAAAGGGCAGGCAGCAGCTTAGCCAGAAGGCTCTGGGGAGAGGGGGGACACCCCAAAACTTACAGTATTATGCCTGGGGTGAGAGGGACCCTTTCCCACAATACAGAACCAGCCTGGGTTATCCAGTGAAACTGTGGTGAGAGATTTAAGATGGAGGAAAAGGGGGACTTCTTCAGTCAGTGTATAGTAAGTCTGGGATTTGTTTCCACAATGTGTGATGATGGCCATTAGCTTGGATGGCTTAAAAGAGAACTGGACAAATTCACAGTGGACCAATGGCTACTAGCCATAATGGCTGTGTGCTGCCTCCAGATCCAAGGTGCCCTGAGCCAGCTAATCCACGAGGCTACCTGTGAGGCTCTCCTTATTCTTCCTTTTGGAGAAATGTCTTCACTATTGGAAAATGTATATTTCCTCTTTTGGCTGACAGAATCTGACTGATTGTGGGGCTTGAGCACAGTCCTGGGGGCAAGAGCACCATTGTTTGCTTTGTGGGGTGCTTCCCTTACCCTTCATTTTATTCTCTCCTGCACTGGGCTGTATATATTATTGGCCCTGTTCTCTGCTTCACACTCTAATCCACACCCACCAGAAGGATGACTAGCCAAGCCAGAAATTCCTTCCTGCACACCTCTATCTGCTCACTTCCTTCTGTTTTGCTGCCCCTTGCAGGTGCTGGACAGGGAAGGACAGATGGACAATCCCTGCACCAGCTGGCTGGCTGACACCTATTGGGACAACATCACTGAGCTAGACAAGCTCACCAACTTCCATGGCATCATGAACTCTTTTGAGCAGTATCCCCGTGACTGGAACCTGTGGTACACCAGCTCCAAGCCTGAGAAGGCTGTGCTGCCAGGTCAGAGATCGCGAGGGCTTTTCTCCATTGCTCTCTTTGATGAAGCAACAGGCTTTTCATTGGGACTAGGCAGAGGAGGAGGGGGACAGGCACAAGTGGAGGAGGAGAGTACAAATGATTTAGTCCATTAGAATTCTCCAAACATGTGGAGAGGGATGTGGTAGTACTAATGATCAGTCCAGGTCGAGATCCTATAAAATACACACCTATAAAATGGGATCCTATACACATATAAACGGACCCTATACACACCTATAAAATGGGAGTATGAATTGGCGCCACTGACTTGCTGGCAGTTGTATTGGGATCCCTGGTCTTGAGTATGGACTCAGGACATTCCAGCTTCTGGCTCAGGGTGGAGCAGTTTCTTGGCTCCATCCCTTAAAGCACCAGTTAACATCTCACTCTGGAAAAAACAACAGAACAGGCCACACCAGCATGGATAACCATCCAGCCCAGTCTGACCATACTTTCTTGCTCCCTGCTGCCTGCAGGTGAGTGGGAAAACTCCTGCAACCAGATGCAGAGGATGCTGGTTGTCAGGTCCCTGCGGCCAGACCGGGTGGCCTTCTGCGTCACTGCTTTCATCGTCTCCAACCTGGGCTCCCAGTTCATTGAACCACCTGTGCTCAACATGAAGTCTGTAAGTTGGAGACGTGGCTGGCATCCTTATCCGGCAGGCTTCAGTATTTATTTCTTAGTCTGGTGATTTTCAGTCCTTTTAATCTCATGGCACACTGACAAGGAACTAAAATTGTCAAGGTACACCATTAGCTTTTTAAGCATTGACAAGGCACACCATGCTACTGGTAGGGGGCTCAAATCCCCCAATTGCCCTACTAATCAATGATCCTCCCTAAATTCCCATGGCATGCCTGCAGACCAGCAATGGCACGCCATGGCAGTGTGCCATGGCAGACTGGTTGAAAATCACTGTCTTGGCTGCTTGGCTTGTAATCAAGAGGAGCTCTTCCCTACCTGTGTCTGAATGGAGTTTGGCTCTGGAGTCTGTTTCCTTTGGCCTTTCCAGGCCTGCAGCTGTTCCTGACACGGGAACAAGTGGAGCAGAGACAGGCTGGCCTTTAGTCTCCATCCCCGTCTGTCAAAGGAAGGAGATGTTTGCCAGCTCACCACATCTTTGAGCCAGGGTAGGATGGCTTCCTGCTCACCATACTGTCTCTCTCTCTCTCTCTCTCTCTCTCTCTCTCTCTCTCTCTCTCTCTGTCTGTCTGGTCACAGGTAGTGGATGACTCCACTACGAAGACCCCACTGATCTTTGTGCTGTCCCCTGGTGTCGACCCCACCTCCTCCTTGCTTCAGTTGGCAGAACAGTCTGGCATGTCTCAGCGCTTCCATGCCCTGTCTCTGGGCCAGGGCCAGGCTCCCATTGCGACCCGCATGATCAAAGATGGTGTCCACCAAGGTGAGTACCAGAGGGCAGGGAGATAGCTACTGGTGTGAGTATTACAGAATCCGTTGTACATGTGGCACATCTAAGAAGAGTACAGGTCCCCAGCCAAACTGGCTGTCTATTTAAAATGAATGCAATGGAGAAAACAGGAGGGATGGACTGGAACAAAGAAGAACTGAGGAGAATATTCAGTTATCTCATGACTTAAGAAAGGTCATCAAAAAGCAGGCTGGGACTCCGGATGGAGTTGTGACCTGACCTTGGCTATCAAGGAAATTCCTGACTGTCAGGGCAGTTGGCAGTGGAATAGATTGCCCAGGAAGATGTTGGACTCACCTTCATGGTCAAGCACAGGCTTGACAAGCACCCACATGAAATGTTCTAAGAAGATTTCCTTCTAGATGAACTCATAGGTCCCTTCAGGCCCCACAGCTGTGCGTAGACTAAGATGCCTAATCTTCAGAGGCACTCCACTCAGACATCTGCTCTCTCCAGCTGCAGCATCCCTTTTGCCCTGCCGTTCTTCTTCCAGTCTGGGAGGAAAGAGATGGAAGCACAACAGGGTAGCTGTGCTCTCTCATTGGCTTCCATGGGCAGAAAGAGGAACTGTGGTTGCATGGATCCTCACCTGGTCAGCGTGGCTGCCTGACTCTCTCCTGGCATGTTGCAGGTTGAAGTTTGCAGTGTGCCCAGTTCTTGACAGTGGACAACCACTGAATATCAGTATGGGGTGAGGACTGCCAAAGGAGGGCACTCACTTGACGGAGTGAGCCTATGGCTTGGCAGTGTGGTGTTAGCATTTCTGGCAGCACTCACCCCACAGTTCTAGAGCCACACATTGTCCACTCTGCATCTTGTTCATTCCCCCCACAGTCAGAGGAGATGCCTTTGCCTGAGTGCCCAGCAATATCTTTGTTCCCTGGCAGGCAACTGGGTCTTCCTAGCCAACTGCCACCTCTCCCTCTCCTGGATGCCCCAGTTGGATAAGCTGGTGGAGCAGCTGCAAGTTGAGGAGCCGCATCCCTCCTTCCGCCTCTGGCTGAGCTCGAGTCCCCACCCCGACTTCCCCATCTCCATCCTGCAGGCTGGCATTAAGATGACGACGGAACCGCCAACGGTGAGAGCAAGAGAGGGGCCACACCAAGGAACCACCTACCTGGGAGTCTGAGAAGCTCATGCAGACAATGGCACAGCTAAAGGGGGATAGAGGAGTCAGTCTTGGAGAGAGCCACATCCTTTGGAGCCATTCCAGGTTGCGGGGTGGGGAGTGAAATGGAGCCATATGGATTGGCTCCAAAGGGAAGTGGCTCCTTCCCAGAGTGACTCCTCCACCTGTCCCACCTCTAGCTATGCCACTGATGCTAGGCCAGCTTTCTATTACAGAGACACTGAGGAGGTCACAGTCAGCATCAGGAGCATCCATGCCAAAATGCACACAGTCTAGATCCCAGGCGCATGAAAGAACATGATGCCAGTCTATGCTGTCAGGCCTACCTCCAGTAGCCAGAACTGCCATCACAGTTCTCCAGTTCCCCTTGGAAGTGGGGATGCAACAGTCCAGGAACCAAAAGGCCATAGCATTCTTTATCATAGCATCCTTCACCATTCATCTTTATGGAGTGATCTGGCTCTCTTCTCCCTCAAACATGGGGGAGGCATGCCTCACTGGAGTGATCCAGAGTTCTGTTTTCCACTCTCATGTTTCTGATTCATTGCTTGTCCTTCTGTTTATCTCCCTCTCTTCCTGTGGCAGGGCCTGAAGGCCAACATGAAGCGCCTGTACCAGCTCATCACAGAGCCCCAGTTCACCCGCTGCACAAAGCCGCCCAAGTACAAGAAGCTCCTCTTTGCCCTCTGCTTCTTCCACAGCATCCTGCTGGAGCGCAAAAAGTTTCTCCAGCTGGGCTGGAACGTCATCTATGGCTTCAATGACTCAGACTTTGAGGTGCCGTGGAGGAGAACCTGGGGTGGTTGGGAGAAGCCACAAAGGGAGGGAGCCTGCAGAAAAGAGGCTGGGGTATGAACCATCCACGATGCTCCTGTAAGCCCAGGAACCTCACATGAAGGTCACTGAGTGAAGCTCAATATGATGGAGTGGCCAAGCCCATCTGGTGCTGCAGGGCTGGCAGGAGAGGGAGCCTCAGTGATGTCCTGGACTCCATCTCCAAGGGTCCTGAGCAGGCCATGCTCTGCTTCATCTGTGCCTCAGCAAGGAGGCTTCACTCCAAGACCCTGAGCCAGTGGCACACCTTGCAGCACACCACACTGAGGCTCTTGCGTCTTCATGTGACCACTCTTGCTTCTCTTGCTCTCTTCCTTCTCCATCACGTCTTAGTGACCTGCCACATTTCTTTAGGATACAGTGCACAAGTCCAGAGCAATCGATGCACAGTAAGAGTACAACCAAGATCCACTGGGGCTGACAGGTGTGGAGGATGGGCAGGTGGCAGGAAAGTGTTCAGGATGATGGTGGTTCTAAAGCAGCCTGCAGGGAACCCAAAGCTTGTAGGACATGTAGGGGACCCAAAGCTTCACCCCAGCTGACTTGCATCTTGCCCCAGGTGTCTGAGAACCTCCTCAGCTTGTACTTGGATGAGTATGAAGACACGCCATGGGATGCCCTCAAGTACCTGATTGCAGGGGTCAACTATGGAGGCCACGTGACCGACGACTGGGACCGCCGCCTCCTCACCACGTACATCAACGACTACTTCTGCGAGCAGAGCATTAGTACTCCTTTGTACAAGTAAGGGCCTGGCAGGGGACATGACTGGGGAGCAGGGCTGGATGGGTGTGTGAAGAAGAGAAGGCCTCTTGCCACAGAGAATGGCATTGCTCTTGGGAGATGGTGGCACAACCCTTGTAGGTGGCACAACCAGGAAGAGACCTACATCTGGTCACATTCAGTCCTTTGTCCTGCAAATGGAAATGCAGTGCCCTCTTCAGTGGCGTAACTAGAGGGGGGCGGCGCCATACAGCTCTGTTCTGCTTCCCCCACCTGGAATGGCTCCAGAGGGGTGAGGCTTCTCTGAGACTGACTGGCACTGCCCCCCTCTACTCTATTTCTACTATAAAATGTGTTCCTGCGCACTCTGTAGGCCGGCACAACAGAAGCCTCTGAGAGGGGCTTGTGGTCTTCAGACATCACATGGGGGAGCCACATATGGGACAGGCATGGAAAAGAGGCCCTCGGGTGAGTGAGCCCATCTGTCTTTGCAGGCTCTCCGTGCTGGACACTTACTACATCCCCAGGGATGGCAATCTGGCCTCCTACAAGGAGTACATCAGTCTGCTGCCTGGCATGGATGCCCCAGAAGCCTTCGGCCAGCACCCCAATGCTGATGTGGCCTCCCAGATCACTGAGGCCAGGACCCTCTTTGAGACGCTTCTCTCACTGAAGCCCCAGACCACACCGTCAGGGGTGTCTGGGCAGAGCCGGGAGGACAAGGTGCTCAGCAGGAGGTCTGGGTTGGGGGAGGCGCCTGGGTTTGCCTTGTTTCAGACATCTTCTGAACATCAAGCCCCTTCTGTTGTCTGAAGCTGAGTGGGCAAGAAGTGGAAGTTGTGCTTTAGCCAACTGACCCCAGGGCTTTGGAGGACTGGTAGTGGAGCACAAGCCAGCCAACTCTCACACCACCACCACAGCAGGTTTTTCACCCCATAGGTGCTGGAGCTTTCGGCCGATGTGCTCAGCAAGATCCCAGAGGAGATTGATTATGAGGGCACCCGCAAGGTGCTCTCCAATGACCCCTCCCCCCTCAACGTGGTCTTGCTACAGGAAATCCAGCGCTACAACCTTCTGCTGGTGATCATCAAGTGAGTGCCTGTGCCTTGGGGAGGACAAGGGGGACATAGCTTAGGTTTCATGCCCTCTTGGTCCATCTCAAGTTTATCCCACAATTCCTTGTGGTGAGGAGGTCCCTGGGTTAAGCTTGCCTACAGCAGAGCTCACTGCACCAGGATGCAATGGTATCCTATATCTCCCTAGATCCTCACTCTAGATCTGTTCCCATAAGGAGGGGAATTGAGAGAGCACAGCACTGACCTTCTACCCCATCCTGGAAATGTTCCTGGGTCAGGAACATAAAAGAGTGGTGCTTGGCACATGTTCAGGATCACTTGTCCCTGGGCTGCTTCCTCTTGAAGCTAAGCTTGAGCAAGGGTCTCCCCTTGTGCAATACTCCCTACTTCTTTCTCTGGCAGATCGTCCCTTCTGGAGCTCGAGAAAGGCATCCAGGGGCTGGTGGTGATGTCCACAGACCTGGAGGAGATCTTTGACTGCATCTTTGATGCCCGTGTGCCCCCCATGTGGGAGAGGGTAAGGCATGGAAGAAGTGGGGAGGCTGTTTTTGCTGGGGACAAGAAGTCAGGTGTATCCAGATGCTTCTTTCCAAGGTCTCCCTCTGGGCCAGCCTCTGGGTGGTGGTGCTTATAGGGCATTTTTTATGGGGCTGGTTGGCTAGTCCTCCCTCCTTCAGACCTCTTCTCTTCTGTCCTCCTTTTACAGGCATATCCATCCCAGAAGCCACTGGCTGCCTGGACCCGGGACCTGGGCCAGCGAGTGGAGCAGTTCACCCGCTGGGCCAACACTGCCCACCCTCCTGTGCTGTACTGGCTATCGGGCTTCACCTTTCCCACAGGGTTCCTGACTGCTGTGTTGCAGGCTTCTGCACGACAGAACAATGTACGGGATCACCTTGGGGTTGGGCTGAGGGGCAGGAGTCAGGCCTCTGGTCACTGAAAGCAGATCGGTGGGGCTCAGAGGATTCTGTGGGTTAGAGGGTAGATGCTGAGGATCCAGTTCCTGGATCTGAAGAGGGTCTCAATGCAGCAATGAATTCTTGCAGTAATCAAACTCAATCCAGTGAATTCTTATGGGGGTGATTATGTGAATAGTGGCAGCCCCTGAACAGTGGGGGTCTCACTCTGCCCCTTCTTCTTCTCCCAGATCTCTGTGGACACCCTCTCCTGGGACTTCATTGTCTCCACTGTGGATGACAATAACCTTGTCTACCCACCAAAGGTAGGTGCTCCTTCTCCTCTCGCCCACCAGTGATGAACCAGCCAAGCTCCTCTCCCCCACCACAGGGCTTTCAATTGGAGGCAAGCACCCCCATTCATGCCTTCGCTCCTATCCCCCTAACCTTGCAGGAAGGCGTGTGGGTGCGAGGCCTCTACTTGGAGGGTGCTGGCTGGGACAAGAAGAACTCGTGCCTGGTCGAAGCGGAGCCCATGCAGCTGGTCTGCCCCATCCCCACCATCCACTTCAAGCCTGTGGAATACAAGAAGAAGAGTGGAAAAGGTGAGGGGATGGTGGGAGGTGAGGAGCTGTTCCACCTTTGCTGTCACAAGGGGCTCCAGGAGCAGGGTGGTGGCAGCTGTCTCTTGTTGGGCAGAGCCAGGCAGTGGCACTTCCCTGGCCAAGTCTTTCTGACCTTTCTGCTCCCTGTCCCAGGAATGTACTCCTGCCCATGCTACTATTACCCCAACCGGGCTGGCACGTCCGGGCGGCCCTCCTTCGTCATTGGAATTGACCTGCGATCCGGCTCCACGCCTTCTGACCACTGGATCAAGCGTGGCACAGCCCTGCTGATGAGCCTGGACATTTGAACTCCCATTCCTGCCCCCCCCCCTTAGTAGTGCTAGCAAAAATCAATCAATAAATTATTTTGGTCACAGACTTGGTGTTTGTTTTGTGTGTGGGCTTTGGCCTCACAGAATTAACCTGGCTCGGGGTGCCAGGCACAGTGTGGGTTCTGGGGGAGCCACGGGTGTACATCTTGCCAAACAGTGTCAGTGGCAGCCCAGCCGGAGGCTGCTTCACCACAGTGGCCCTCCAGCCTGTGGGAGGCCTTGGAACCTGTAAGTAGGGGCTGCTACAACCTTGGTGTACCGAGGGGGGTCTGCTAAGGTGGTCATGGGCCCCATGGGGTGGTGGGGTGACCAAAACTGCTAAACTTGTGATTTGTGGGAACATTACCATTATGCTATAATACTGTTATTTATTTGTTTATTTATTTGTTTGTTTATTTAATTGACTTATATCCTGCCTTTCTTCCCTAACCAACAGGAACAACAATGGCTAACAACAATTAAAACAACAATGTGACTAACAACAATTAAAACTACAATAAAATACCATTAAAACTAGATAGCATAAATACAGTTAAAAAAACAGTTAGAATACAATTAGATGATACAAACATATATAAACGTATAAAGCGTGTACAAACATCCCATCCTAAAAATTACTAAAAAACCAACTAAAAATAATAGTAATACTAATAATACTGTTGGATGTGTAATTTTACCAGACTGAAATCCAAAGGAGTAAAATATCTCCACTCCATCAAAAGTTATGGCCAAAATACTTGAATTCAAAAATATATACGAGTCCAACTTTGTTACGCACTGATTTTTTTATCCACGGATTTGAGTCAACAGGACTGTCCACTGCGCATCACAGTTTAAGAAACTGCTTTTTCTACTGTTGTAGAGAGGCAGTCATGCAAGCGCTCCTTCCGTTCTAGGGGGTCCTTTACAATCCGCTGCTATTTATTTATGGCCATTATTATTATTCTGATTAGTGTTGTGGGTGTCAGGATCACAACCTCATCTATTTAAACAGTGTCTTGTTGAGTCTTAAACTTGCAGATGATGCAGTTTGTTACTGGCAAGGAGGCTCCTCTTCTGCCCACAAGGGAAAGGAGGACACGGGGTTTAAAAAGAGGACGTGTCCTGGAGAAGAGGGCTGCTCCGGTGCCTGCCCGGCGGAGGCTGGAGGGAGGCAGGGCGGCTGTCCGGGAGGCGGAGCGGGGCTGGCTCGGGTTGGAGCGGCCGAAATGGAACTGCGCAACCGGCAGCCCCGAGCAGGAGCCCGGCTGGGATGCTGCAGCTCTGCGGTCCCTCCCGGGGGATCTGCAGGTAGGAACCCCACAAGCTGCGGGGGGTGGGAGGCTCTGGATCCCCTGCTTAGTGGGGGACTCCCCCCTTCTGATCAGAAGCTCCCCTGTCCCCTTAATGGATAGCCCCCCTTCTGAGCAGAAGCCCCCCAGGTGTTCTTAGTGGAAGACCCTCTTAGAGGACATTATGGAAGGGGTCTCCACTCTTCTGATCAGAAGCTCCCCCATCCCCTGAATGGATAGCCCCCCTTCTGAGCAGAAGCCCCCCAGGTGGTCTTAGTAGAAAACCCCCTTAGAGGACATCCCCATGTATTAGTGGAAGGGGGTCTCCCCCCTTCTGATCAGAAGCCTCCACCCCCCTTAGCTACGCCACTGGTTCACAGAAGCCCACTTAGTGACTGGGGGTCCCCCCAGATCCAATCCAACAGGTGCCTCCCCTCCAGGTCTCCTCTCCCAGGGAGGGCCCGCCAATCCCTGAACCCTCTTTTCTCCTCCCACCCCAGGGTCAGGACCCCCCTCCAAGATCAAGTTTATGGGTACCCCCTCCAGCCAAGAAGTTGCTCCCCTTTTGGAGTCCCAGGTCCAGGTTCTTCCATTGCCACCCCTTCTGCTCTCCCCCCTGGGCTGGGGGGGTCTTGATTCTGGCTTCCCAAAGGCAAGAGCCTCCAAAACAGCACAGACTTCCCTACCTGTTGGTTGACAATCCTAAGCATGTCTGCTCAGAAGTAAGTCCCATTGGGTTCAATAGTACTTACTTCCAGGAAAGTGTAGTTAGGATTGCAGCTTTTGAAATAGAAACGGGGGGTGGGGGGAGACCCTGGACTGGAAGCTGATCTTGGACAATATTTTGGTTCCCCTCCAATCAGCCTGGAGAGAACTTTCTCAAAAGGGTCCCTTGATGGGTCTGGGATAGTGGCATAGCTAGAGGGGGTGGAGCAGTCAGTCTTGGAGGGAGTCTCCCCCCTTTCGAGCCATTCCAGACCCTAATGACACCATTTTGCTATCTCCATCTGGAATAGCTCAGAAAGAAGGGGGTGACTCCCTCCAACACTGACTGCTTCACCCACCTAGCTATGCCACCATTCTAGGAACTAGGTTTGCTTGGGTGTCCTGGAGGATCTGAACCACTAATCCAAGCCCACCACTAGACCAGGCCAAAGTTTCCCCCTCTAGGCCAGTTTCCCATTTCTCCCAGTGGCCTAGCCCCCAAGCAGGAGATGAAGTCATCCCAGTTGTCCCACCATCACCATCCCAATTAACCCACCATCACCGTCCTCTAACCAGGATGAAGAGGCAGACACTGACCCTGGATGTAGCGCATGGCCATCTAGCAGCCCTTTGGTCTCTCATGAACTTGCCCAGCCACAGTAGTGACCTTGACTACATCCTGCAGCAGTGAGTTCCACAAATGAACTGGGCTCTGCAAAGGGCTGTCTGCACTCACTCTGTCCTTCTCAATCTCCTGCCACTCAGTTTTATTTGTGGAGGTGCAGCCCAAGGGGAGGATTTTGAACACTCCTGTAGAAAACTGTACATTGGCAGCATCCCACAGTGGGATGGAGTAGTCTGTGGCGCATGGTGGGGCGCATGCTGGTTGGCAGCAAAACCAGGATCTGATCCTATGTGTGGTTTTCTCGGAGCCGTACTTTGTAGCCTCGTATTGCAGTTTCTGAACCCAAAAGTAACTGATGGTGACATCGCCGGCCACTATTCGGAGTTGTGTTCAGTGCTGGGAGGTATCGCGGGCCCCATAAGATTGGGAAGTGCCGGGATATAGACTGCATCAAGCATGTAAATCCCTTCCTTTGAGATAAATGGCTGGTTTGGCCCTATAACTTGCCAGTTGCGGTGAAGGAAAGAATGCCTCCTAAGCATGTGCAGAGTTTTGCTCGCTCGCACAGCAAATACACAGAAGCAGCTCCAGATTGGATGGTGCCTGAGGCAGGACATAGGACCCCCATATCTCATTTTTAAATTAATTAAGTGGTGATCCATCCCCTGATAGGAATTCCTGCCTCTTTTTCAAGGACAGGCAAATTAACCGGATCAAAGTAAATAAAGATTCACAAGGAAATGGTGCTGCTGCTGTTGTTTTGGGGGCTCAGTTTTGTTTTGTTTTCTGATTGACCTGGTTGCTTGTCGTTTTGCTTCTCCATGTATCCCTTCTTATCAGTGGGTTCAAAAATCAGTGGATAAAAAACTGGAAAGATATATTTACAGCCTCACTTCCAAGTATCTTACTCCGCCATTGCTCCTAATGGAATAAGGTTGTGCCTCAATATCTGCAGGGGTTTGATTCTGGGACTCCCTGTTAATACCAAACTCTTTGTAAGAGTTTAAAAATAGCTTTTCTTACTGTTTTAAACAGGCCGTTAGCAATTAGAAAAGCAAAGATTTCCTGCCGTTGTATATTTATATACAAAGTATTTATATATATTATATAATTTTTTTAAATTAAAGAATGGAATTTTCAGCTAAAGAATGGAATGACTGCATGCACGATTGCCTCTCTACAACAGTAAAAAAAGCAGTTTTAAAATTGTGATTTGCATGCACGATTGCCTCTCTACAACAGTAAAAAAGCAGTTTTAAAATTGTGATTTGCATGCACGATTGCCTCTACAACAGTAAAAAAAGCAGTTTTAAAATTGTGATTTGCATGCATGATTGCCTCTCTACAACAGTAAAAAAGCAGTTTTAAAATTGTGATTTGCATGCACGATTGCCTCTCTACAACAGTAAAAAAAGCAGTTTTAAAATTGTGATTTGCATGCACGATTGCCTCTCTACAACAGTAAAAAAGCAGTTTTAAAATTGTGATTTGCATGCACGATTGCCTCTCTACAACAGTAAAAAAGCAGTTTTAAAATTGTGATTTGCATGCACGATTGCCTCTACAACAGTAAAAAAAGCAGTTTTAAAATTGTGATTTGCATGCACGATTGCCTCTCTACAACAGTAAAAAAGCAGTTTTAAAATTGTGATTTGCATGCACGATTGCCTCTACAACAGTAAAAAAAGCAGTTTTAAAATTGTGATTTGCATGCACGATTGCCTCTCTACAACAGTAAAAAAAGCAGTTTTAAAATTGTGATTTGCATGCACGATTGCCTCTCTACAACAGTAAAAAAAGCAGTTTTAAAACTGTGATTTGCCGTAGCCATTTGTATTGAGTCAAATCTTTGTAAAACAAAAATTTGAGTATAGAAATATTTGTGTAGAACAAGACCCAAGCAGTAATCAATGCAAAAACAGGAGTACATCTTAATGGAAGGCAGTCTTGAGATTTCAGTCCTGCACAGACAGGTAACCATATTTCCTGTATTTCCCAGGACATGTCCTCTTTTTAAAACTCGTGTCCTGGAAAAAAATCTACATTGTCTTCCTTTTCCTTGTGAGCAGGCAGCGTATAGCCTTCTTGTAATTAAATTGGATGTAATAAATTATATGCAACACTTTAAAATGCAATAAACAACAATATATTGTTTAAATTAACCCAAATGAAAGCAATATATGTTTTAATCTTTTGTCCTGACCTATATTTTTATGTCCTACATTTTGGGGGCTTGTCCTCTTTTTGGTTGATGACATATGGTCACCCTGTGCACAGGACAAGCTTTGCAAGCTGCAGTTTTAGAAACTGGAATTAATAGGACTTCATTTGCCATTTATGACCACAAGAGGGCATAGAAAGACCATATATGAAGCCAAACTTAGGCTGCAATCCTAACCACACTTTCCTGGGAGTAAGTACTATTGAACACTGTGGGACTTACTTCTGAGTAGACATGCTTAGGATTGCACTGTCAGCAGCTAGGAACAGCAGAGGTTAATCTGACCAACTTTACCCAGTGCACTCTTGGAACTGATCCAGTGCAGTGGCATAGCTAGAGGGGATGCAAAGCACTTGGTTTTGTAGGGAGTCTCACCGTGGCATGTAAACAGCCCATTTGGAGACCATCTGGGTGGGGGGATAAAATAGAGGTGAAGGACAGAGAAACCCTAGAGAAGAGGCAAATGCTTCCCTTTTGCTCCCCACCCCAAAATGGCTCTGATGGGAGGCTCTGTTTGCATGTTGTAGGGGGGCTACCTGCAAAACCTAGTACTTTGTGCCCCCTCGGACTATGCTATTGATCATGTAGTCGTAGTTATTAATTCTTTACCCAGCCTGTAGTTAGTCTGTGGAACTCCATGCCACAGGATGGCATCTAGCCTCAATGCCTTTAAGATGGGATTGGAAAAATTCCCAGAGGAAAGGGCCATCACAGGTTACAAGCTGATAGATAGATAGATAGATAGATAGATAGATAGATAGATAGATAGATAGATAGATAGATAGATAGATAGAGGGCACCTGGATTCAGGTGTCTTGTCGTGTGAAGCATCTGATGGGCTGTGATGAGATCCGGTAAGCTGGTCTAGATGGCCCTTTGGGCCTGATCCAGCAAAGGGACTCTTCTTATGTTCTTCAGGAACAACCCATGAGCATGTGCAGAGTGACTTTCAAAATGGATTTTTAAAAAATTTCTGTGCCTGGAATCAGCTTGGAAAACTAGCAAGAATTAGGAAGGATGGACAGCTGGCCCCACCATCACAAGTGGATTACATGTGGATCCCCACCCCATTCCCCCCCCCCCAAATGTGGCCATTTCTGAGCTGCAGACAATGAAAGAATCCCTGCTAAAGCAGGGCGGTGGGATTCTTCGGTGCCACTGCTAAGGAGGCCTAGTCCTGCCCCACTGATGTGGTCTCAAGTGGAGGTGAGGTGTGGAGCTGGGCCTCCCCAGAAGAAGGATCCACTGGGAGACCCTTGGGCGAAACCAATGTGCTGGTGGCAAGGCAGTGTGGCGCATCCCCTCCTATGATCAAGGGGGATCTGGATCAAGGGGGATCTGGATGGGGGATCAAGGGGATGTTTGACCAAGACCAAGGGGATGGGTTGACCCGTCGTGCCTTGTCGTCCCCCTCCCCCAGGCAAAAAAACCCCAAAACCTGCCACTCAACTTCTTCCTTTGGGATCTGATGCCAGAAGGCTGGAACAACCTTCCTTCTCTTTCTCACGGGGCAGAAGTCCTAATCAGGTTCCTAATCCTAGTTTTCATCTCATTTAGCCAGTCCCCCAGCCCAGCCCCACATGCTGCTGTGGGGATCGGCAAGCCAGTGATGGCACAGCACTGAGTTTAATGAACAGGTGTTGAGAACCTGTTTGCTCAATGGGGCCGTCTCAGATCTCCTCTCTTAGGGACTGGGGTCTTGTTAATAGGGCTGCGAATTGGATCCTTGTGGTTTCTGGTGGAGCAGATGCCATGGGCAGGAAGCAGGCGGGGGACGGAACGAGGCTTCCCCTTTCCCACCTGCAAATTTTTATTTTTATTTTTTGGATACTGGATTAAGTCTTCCCATTTTTTCCTTTTAATTTCACCAGGCAAAAACAATTCCATTTCTTTAATTGGGGAGCAGGGAAGAAGCTGACCCCTGAATTGGGGCATGGAAGTTATGGCTTTGTGGGGCATTAATCAAAGCCATATAATCAAAGCCATCAAAGTTACGGACTTGATGGGGGCAGCTCCGTGGGAGACTGAAATCCAACAGGGAAAGTTTTGAACACGTGCATTCGTTGCACTTGTGTCTGCCGTGCTGACTCTTGAATGCAATAATAATAATAATAATAATAATAATAATAATAATAATAATAATAGGACCTCCTGCCTTCCATTGAACCCTAGTTTTACCCTATAGCACAGCCTGTGATCTAGGCCTGTAGCCAGGAT
Organism: Cryptoblepharus egeriae; assembly: GCA_030015325.1. Lineage (NCBI taxonomy): Eukaryota > Metazoa > Chordata > Lepidosauria > Squamata > Scincidae > Cryptoblepharus > Cryptoblepharus egeriae. The sequence goes on along the minus strand of JAREYC010000004.1, from coordinate 106,895,225 downwards.
TCTAAAGTGGGGCAACAATTTTTTCATGGGGGGTAATTATACTGGGGTTCTATACTGGTGAGCAAAATGAAAGGATAAGTATGGGGAAGCAGACCTGTAATGCAACTCAAACTGCTGGCTTTGGGGTGGGGGTTGATCCCCCCTATCTACAGATCCCAGTCTAGAGACCACAACGCTGCGGCTTTCCCCTCCTCGACACCCTTTTGCTCCAAGGGGACAAGCTGGAAGAGTCTCGTGTTTCCCATACACCACAGCTAGCAGCTACTTATTAAGGGGCACCGAGTAACCCTGCCTTGTTACCTGAGTGGCCGACCACCTGCCCCTCCAACTCAGGTGAGGTGTGGACCCAGATCCAAGGCCCCACCTGTTCCAGGCTTTGCCCAACTGGCTCAGTGGGGTGGATCTGGCAGGCTGTTGTCGGCACCCTGAACCCACGGGATCAGTGACGGAGAGGCCAATGGTCTCCCTACCCCATTTAGCTCTGGAGCTTGGAGTCAATGGGGGGGGGGGGTTGGGAACCACCTGAAGCCCATCAATCATTAACAGGATGAGAGTTGTCATTCCAGACTGGAGGGCCTCTTTTCATGCATCAGTGAACTCCAGAAATGAAGAGTGGCTCTGGAGGTCCCGAGTTCAAACCCACCAGCTTCAGCCGTCTTTTTTAAAACGATATTTTTCCTAATATTGACCCTCTTCTCAGGTCTCCGGTGCAGATTTACCCGCAATGTTTGCATCTTGACTTGGAAATGCACCATGAACTGCAAAGTGTTCTCCTCAACCCCACCGTCAGCCGACTCTCCTTTGTGCAATCCCGCTGCTTACAGCATTGATTTCTGACGGCTGTGCCATGGCACGCCGGTGTGCCACGGATAGTCCTCAGGTGTGCCGTGCAAATTTGGGGAGGGAAATTTATTCAATAGATTTAAACAGCACGATGGGCCTTGTCAATAGTAAAAACAACGGATGGTGCGCAGTGAGATGAAAAGGGTTGAAAACCACTGGCGTAGAGCAACCATTTTCAAACTTTTTCAACTCATGGCACACCGACAAGACACTAAAGTTGTCAGTGTTTGAAAATTGACAAGGCACATTATGCTGCCAGTGGGCCGCTCACTAACGTCCCCCAACGGGGACCTTACTGATGGATGACCATACTGATGGATGACCCCAAATCCCCTAGCACACCTGCAACCATTCTGGGATGAAAGTCGCGGGCCAGCGGATCCACACCGACACACACCCCATCCCTTGAATGGTGGGGTTCTGGTTCGGATGATCCATTCTGTACTATACTGGTGCTTTCAGTGTGTGATCAACCAGTGTGTTCCCCGTATTGTTATGTATGGCAAAATTATTATTTTTTCCAAAAAGTTTTTTTTTTTTAAATCAGAACCCTTTTCATTCACTCTCTGCAGGCCTGACTTTCAAAGCTGACAGTGCAATCCTATGTATACTACTCAGAAGTAAGTCTCATTATTTTCAATGGGGCTTACTCCCAGGAAAGTGTGTGTAGGGTTAGGCAATCGTAACCCCCAGTTAGGCAGGCATTACGTCTTGTGGGTGTCACAAAAGTGCCTACTGCCCCACTCTTGAGGGGTGAGGCCAGTGCTCAGGCATGCGCTGGCCTCCCCACATCACCATGGGAAGTTAAGGGGGATTTGCTGCTTGGGTAACAGCCTATCCTCCATAACAATCTAACCCAGGCTTTCGTGCTTCGCATGCAGCGTATGCAGCGCTGAGCACGATACCAGAGTCTTCCAAGACTGCCATAATTCAAAAAAGGGGGGTGATTGGAAACCATGACTTTACAGAAGCAAAGTGGAGGTGCTCTCAGACTTGCTGTCCATGCCATTCTTTTGAGACCTGAATATTTCCAAAGAGGTGACCGTCACATGGCGATGGTTAACCAATGGAGAGCCAACGGCACTCTGCACATGCTTAGCGGCACATCCTCCTACACCACATGTCGTGAGTTTCAACTACAAACACTTGATTCTGGTCTTGGGGCATCCTTAATGGAACCACCAGAGATACAAACTCCTTGTTAAGCATGTTGGTAGCTCATGGGATGGCTTTCCTATATCAAGTGGCATAGCTGGAGGGGGTGCAAAGTGCACCCTCACCACAGCATGCAAGCGTCCCCCCTCTGTCCAGGCTGCGGAGCCATTGTGGGTGGTGGGTGCAAAACAGGTGCTGCCAGGCTTACCATATGTCCTATTTTTCCAGGACACGTCATCTTTTTCAGCCGTGTGTCCTAAAAACCCCCGATTGTCCTCCTTTTCCATATAAGCAGGCAGCACGCAGCCTTCTTGTAATTCATCCATTAGATCATATTGATTTTCAGTTTAATAATAAAGTCGGGCTAATTTGCCCGAGAAAGGTGAGATATAAATTTTTAAAATAAAATAATAATAAATAATAATAATAAGCAATATATTGGAGGGGTTTTTGCTTTGCACGCCCTCCGTTTTTCATCGGTGTCGTACATTTGGGATCCGTGTTAAAAGTATGCTTTGTCCCCCATGTAGTCTTCCATGCTTTGAGGAAGCAGTGCTGGGAGGAGGAAGAGGAGAACTCCTGCTGGCTGTTCCCTGGAGCCTCGACACTTTGTTGAGCATGACTCGGAGCATGTGCAGAGTGCGGCGCCTGCGGCCATGTGCATCCTCCCCACATCAGCAGTTGCAGGCAGCTCATGTGGGGTGCTTGCCCTGTTGCCATGGGAACAGAGGCAGGAATGCATCCCTCGGCCCCAACCACCCTATTAACTTTCTAGGGATGCTCTTGACGTCACATGGAGGGTGACCAACCAGGGCCCACCCTGGCTCAGGGATGGGAGGGGAGCTTGGAAACAGCTGCGAGGAGATGCACGTGCACGCAGGCACATCCACAGGGCACGCCTGGGCACGCCTGCACATGCGGCAGCAGCCATGCGCCCTCGTGTGGGGGAGCCGCAGTCCTGTGTGCATGTGCGCCAGGTGGATCCTTGGTCCAGGACACACCTGGACAGGGGTAAAATGTGGGGTCTTGGGCCGGCATGCAAGCGGACCCTCCCCTGCGGAACCATTCTGGGTGATGGGTGCCACCCATCACCCAGAATGGCTCCGCAGGGGAGGGTCCGCTTGCACGCCGGCACAAGACCCCCGCAAAACAGAGTGCTTTCCCCCCTCTAGCTATGCCATCACCTAAGAACGAGGGTTCCGTGGTATTCAAAAAACAGTGCGTCAACCACGGAGGAAGCGTTTCACAATGCGGTGCCATCACACTTTCCGGCTGCCCGTTGGGTCTGCAAACAGGCTGCCCGCTGGCACATGTACAGCACGTGATGTGCAGGAACGACAACCAGCACCATCAACTAACCCATGGGTGCATTTGGACCATGGCCACAGTCATCCAAAGCAATCCCATGTCCAGCGCACACGTTCTGCAGACTTCCAAAGCTTTGGTGGTTGCGCCGTACGGCCTGGGAATGCGCAAAGCGCACCTTCACAAGGTCGCCTGTGTCATAGAGCAGGCCTCCGTCACTCTTGGAAGACTATGGTATCATGCTCGGTGCTGCATACATTGCTTGTGAAGCACGAAAGCCTGGGTTGGATTGTTATGGAGGATAGGCTGTTACCCAAGCAGCAAATGCCCCCTCTCCACACCACTGAATTAGTCCAATGGAAAGGCAGAGCCAATACAATTGGATCCAGCTGGCGTCGCAGAGCTGGGCTAAGGACAGGAGCTCACCCTGTCTTGTGGGGCCGACCCAGGTCTTGAACCCTGGCTTGCTGGTTAACAGGCACAGCGCCTTAACCGCTTGCGCCACCCACAGCTATGTCATAGGTTTGTATTAAAAAGCCAGGGAGGCAGGCACCACCCGGAGCTCTTTGGAGGAAGGTGGGGTGCGGCAACGAGGTCAAAACAAACACTGTTTCCAATGATGCAGAGGAGTGCGCAGAACTTTGCCCCGCGCATGTGAACCGTGCCTGTGGCACCACTCCAGAATTACTGGGGAGCGATAAGAGGTCAGGGTAATCTTGCAGAATGAGCTTGTAGGACACACATTATCAGCTGCAATGGAGGAACTGGATTTTTTTTAAACTCCCAGCTCTGCAGATGGGAGAGCAGGTGAGGAGAGCAGTTTAAAAAACTGCTTTTCTTACTGTTGTAGAGAGGCAATCAGGCAGTCGCTCCCTCACTGGGGATCTTCAAGCAGAGCTTGACATCGGAGATGCTCTTGATTAGTGGTTCTCAATCTTCCTAACACCGTGACCCCTTTATAGGTTCCTCATGTTGTGGGGACCCCAACCATAAACTTATTTTCACTGCTACTTTACAACTGTAATTTTGCTACTGTTATGAATCATAATGTAAATATCCGATATGCAGGATTATTTTCATTGTTACAATTGAAATGTGTGTTCTGTGCACACATTGAACACAATGGGATTTAGTTCAGAGTAGGCATGCATAGGATTGGGCCCTGAGGCTGCAATCCTATCCACATTTACATGGGAGTAAAGGCCCCCTGTCTATAAAGGGATTTATTTCAGAGTAGGCATGCATAGGATTGGGCCCTGAGGCTGTCAGTCATCCCCAGTGCGCGTGCAGCTACAGCTGGAGGTCTGGCAAGCCTGACCTGGCCTCTGCACCAGGAGTCTTTAGGCAACCCCCAAAGGGGTCCTGGCCCCCACTTTGAGAAACGCTGCTCTAGATCTCTAGGAGGATTCCCTGCTACAGGCAGGGGGTTGGACTAGATGACCTTCTGGGTCCCTTCCAACTCTGATTCTATGCAAGCAGTCATTCCATTCTTCAGCTGAGCCAGGCTAAGGCAGTGCGTCCTTTGCATTCCTAATTGCCGATGGCCTCTCTACAACAGTAAGAAAAGCAGTTTTCAAACCGTTGTAAACGGGTGCACTTTTTATTTTTTTAAACTGCTTTTATTCAACACCTTTTTTAGTCTCACCAGGGAGTCCCAAAATCAAACCCCTGCAGATAGTAAGTTACCACCTGATTCCATTCGGAGCAAGAAACCTGGAAATGGGTCTGTTTTTCTATTATTTTTGTATACATTGATTTGTAGGTTCTGGGACAGAACCGAGCGGATGACGAGGGACGCCCGTATTTCATAAATGGTTTTTGGACAGCTGTGCCGTTTAAGCACACCAAAAGTGAGCGCTGAAAGGCAGAGGTGAGCACCCAGTTTCCCCATCAAGGGTTAAAGTGGGAGATTTGTGGAAGTGAGAAAAAGGCCGGGGTTAATCTCCCCCCAGCCCACCCCATACTGTAGTTCTAATCATAATCTCTCCTAGCCCTTGCCGAGCTCCATGGTGCATGGAGAGTGGTGGGGCGGAGGAGGCTCCATCCCCAGCTCTCCTTTCTGGTGACCCATCTGTTCTTTCCGCATCAAGTGGCCGCCCCCTCCCACCTTGCTGCTCTGATACCCTTTCGAGGGTGGGGGATGGTGTCCGCTTCCTGGATCACCAACTGTTTTCACTTGTGGTTGCCTGCACCTGGTTTTCAACCTCTCTCTTTTTGGGGGGTGGTGGGAGGGGGGAGAGGACACCATTGGATTTCCCCAGCATCAGAAAACCTTCCAGCTCTTTCAGCCTCCTTTAGCCAGTGGGATCACTTATCCTGAATTCTTGCTGCACGCTTGTGGCATCACTTGAACGCACCACTTTGGAAATGGAACTTTCTATGGGTTCATATAGGGTGGAAGTCAGGGTGACCGTTTGACTGGAAGTTTCCAGATTTGTCCTCTTTTTTAGCCTCCTGCCCGGGTGTCCTCCAAATGGGCTTCGTTGTCCTCCATTTAAGGCTTCATTTTGGAACTTTGCAACGGTGTGCAGAACCCCGTCATGTCATATGTCGTTGGATTTGTATTCAAGAGCAGAAGCCAAGGCAAAAATTGCTTGTGAAATATCTCCTTCCTATCAAAAGTTATCGCCCCAAAAACAAAAAATCAAATCTATGCATTGAGCTGTATGGAAAAGTGAAAGTGCCCATTATTGCAGCATTACTCGTGAGTAGGCAAATGTGCCACTGTCTGCCAGAAAGGCCAGGCTGAAAGGAATCCAAGACCTTGTCCTTCTTTTGAGGTTTGGGCATCTGGTCACCCTGGTGAAAGTGCAAGTCATCTGCAAGTAATTGCCTCCTTTCTGTTCTGTGTGGTTCAGGATGCCCCATTTTTCAGCGCAGGTCTTGATTTGTTTTGTGGCTTTTGTTGCACCTCAGATCTAGGGTGATCATGTGTCCTCTTTTCCAGGACATGTCCTCTCTTTTAGCCTGGAAAAAAATCTCCATTATCCTCCTTTTCCTAGTGAGCCGGCAGCATGTAAACTTCTTGTCATTAATAAATTATATGGAATAGATTGCAGGTGTCCCCCCCTTTCTGATGGTTCATTTTCTGACAGTTTCACTCTTTCAACACCATTTCAGTATACACAAAATTCAACACCTTTCATTTACACCCAAAATTCATTCATTCAACACATGCTCCACTCTTTCAACCATCTTTCGTCTAAAGCAGTGATTTTCAACCTTTTCCATCCCATGGCACACTGACAGGGCACTTAAATTGTTAAGGCACACCATCAGTCCTTTGACAATGGAAGAGGTACACGTCCCTTGATGGCCCTACAATCCAGCGTAACTACAGGAGCACGTAAGAGACATGTACATCGACGTAGTTACAGCACCACCTAGTGAAACCTATGGGAAATTCATATTGCAATCCAGAGTAAATTGTTCTTACGTCGGAGCAAGGACTCCCCGTAGTTACTCTGGATTGCGCCCTTGGTTCCCCTTTTCAACAGTTTTCATTTTTCTGGTGCTCCAGTCCCGAACCTGTCCAATAAATGGGGGATGCCCGTATGTGTAATAGTTTAAAATTAAAAAGTAATAGAGTGTTTAAATTAACCACTTGCAAGCAATATGCTGTATTGATTCAAATCTAATGCTCACCCTTTCCAGCCAAATTCAGTCCTCAAAATCAGGGCGCACATTAGATTTGAAGGTTAATCACATTTGAGTAAATCCTGCATTTTTATTATAAATATAGGACGCGCGTTAGATTCAGTGGTGCATTAGATTTGAGTAAATACAGTATATGAGGGTTTTGAGCTTTAATTTTGTCATGCCCTACATGTTTCTGGGATGTCCTACATTTGGGGGGGGGGGTTGTCTCTTTTCCAGTTATATGATCACCCTGGTTTAGATCAGTGGGACCACCCGGAGATTGTGAGACTATAGGACTTTTTTCCTGCTCCTCTGTGGGTTTCTGAATTTTTTTCCCTTCAGTGCCGCAGCATGTTTGAGGAGAGCAGAAAGTGATGTGGGGGGAGACAGGATGCACCTTTGCCAGGCTTTTGATCTCACGTTCCCCCTTTCCTGTCTGCTCCAACAGTTTGGGTTCCTGCCTTGCTCTCAATTCCCCCACCGCAAGCGCGCCCCAGAATAGATCCGGAGCTTGTCGGATGTACTTGCAAAGTGCCGGGGATGGGCAAGCGGCGCATTGAATTCTTCCATGCTCCTTCGTGGTTGGGAAGACGGCCCTGTGAGTGGAAATCAGCTGCTGAGCGTTGCTTAGTGTGGCCAAACGGCAGTCTGCGCATGTTCAGAAGCACTTTCTGGATCTCACATTATATTCCAGAGCAGAGCGGTACTGCTCTGCGCAAGGTCTGTGGCTGGCCTTGAGACTGAGAAAAGCAGCCTCGTTTCTCCTGGCAACTATTCTCTGCCTGTTTGAAAGGCAAGGAAAAATTTTCCCGCTTTCCTTTTTATTCTGCTTTTAAATGTTGTATTTTCTTGTGCGCCACCGAATCTAACGCACGCCCCATACTTATAACCAAAATACCCCATTTACACAAATCTAATTAACTAATGGGTTTAGTTTTAATAGAAAAATAGATTTAATCAAAAGTAACGGGCACCATGATTTTGGAGACTAAATTCGGCTGGAAAAGATGAGCGTTAGATTTGAGTAAGTAGTATATCACTTGTATGATTGTAAGCATCTCTTTCGAACCGAGGAAAGGCAGAATATAACTCTTTGAAAAATAAATTTGAGGGCCTGATCCGGTGAATGTTCTGATCTCTCGTTTTTGGCCAGCAAGCTTGACATGTGCTCGACCAGGCGTCTCCAAACCTTTTGGCCAAAGGGCCGCATCAAATTCCCGGCACCGTATCGAGGGCCATAAAAATATTTTCAATATAAAATTCAAATCAACGGATTGGAGATGGAACTTAGATTTGAATGACTGAATGAGCTCCGTACGGCTCTGTTTTGCTTCCCCAGATGGAATGGCTGCGAAGGGGTGAGGCTCCCTCCAAGACTTGACTCCTCCACCCCCCTCTAGCTATGCCACTGCCAGGGTGGGTGCATTTCAAACCCTCCTTCTCAGTGCTCAGTTTGGGAACCAGGAGGACCCGTGACAAGTGCCGTGTGGTCGGAAGGCAAAAATGGGTCCTTGACTTCATCCTTTTGGGTGCTGCAGACTCTCGGGTGCATTTGATGCTCCCTGTCTGGACTTGGCGCTCCAGAACTGAGCCTAGTGGAGTTTCCAGCCACATCAGCCCCCTCCACAGCCAGCTTCCTGGGATCTCGGCATGCTTTTGGTGGGGTGGGGGGACCAGAGGGAGGCATGGAGACAGGCCGCCTGCTCTGCCGTCTTGAAAACCCGGATTCCTGGCTTCTCCTGCCGGTGCTGCCATTGGTTGGCCGCAAGACCCTTTCCTGCCATTGGTTGCCCAAACAAATCAGCCATTGAAAATGTGAGGGCTGCCAGCGGGTGGGGTGGTGGGGGGGGGAAGAGTGTCAGGTTGGCACAGCTGTGGCTCAAAAGGCGGAGCCAGTTGTGCATGGGAAGATCAGAGGGGCTTGTGTGCCCACTTGTGCTTGGGCCATGTTTCCGGGCAGAGGGGCTTCTTGTACCATCCCTCTCCCAGTATTCCCAGTGTCCCAGGAAATCAGGCTCCCAGTGACTCACTGGTGGAAGCCACAGGAGGGTGTGCATTCGTAGGAGAACATGACGCCCAGGAGTCAGTCGGGCTCCTGGATCCCCTGGCAGGGCCTTGATGATGAGTTTGGCACCAGGGCACCCAGCAAGGGTTGCCAAGGGAGAGAACGAGGCTGTGTGGCCGTGAGTCACGGCCGCCACCGCCGGATCCGTCCCCGCTACCACCCACCACTTTTCACTTCCTCTGCCCACCTTGCCTTGTCTTTGCAAGCGGCTTATATAATGTCTGCTGTTCTCTTGTCCTGGGCTGAACTCTCTTAGCAATCTCAAATCGGGAGGGGGGGGCGGAGAGGGCTGAAGCTTTGTAGATCACGCTGGTGGGGAGAAGGAATTAATACCGGTTGGCAGCTGCAAATGTGGGTATGTGGGTCAGGCTCGCCGTGCTCCCTTGGAAGGATTTCTGACACCCCCATTGGGTTAAAGAGCACTCTTTTTTCGAAAGCACTGCTCCTGGGGCAAATGCACGTGCCATCTTGACCTCTGCCAGTTTGCCCCCCCCCCCCCAAGCAGATTTGGACCGGCATTCCTTTAGCACATGTGAATTAAAAGAGCTGGGAGGGGGGAAGGAACCCTTTGTAATCCTTCTCCTGCTGGCTTGATGGTGCAGTCAGGACAGGATGACCATAATCATAATCACAAATCGAGAACCAGGCCTCCCAAAATGTAGGACATACTTTAAAGGGTGACCATATGACCAGAATTTTCCAGACTTGTCCTCTTTTTTAGCTTTCTGTCCGGGTGTCCTCCATAAAGAGCTTCGTTGTCCTCCCTCTTGGCTTCATTGTGGAACTTCACAGTGGTGTGCAGTACCCCATCATGTCATATGTCATTGGATTTGTATTGAAGAGCAGAATCCAATGCAAAAATCGCTTTGGAAATATCTCCTTCCTGTCCAAAGGTATGGCCAAAAAACTAAAAATATGCAATGAGCTCTACGGGAAAGTGTCCAATATTGTGGCTACTCGTGAGTAGGTGAACGTGTCATTGTCTGCCGGAAAGGCCAGGCTGAGCAGAATCCAAGACTTTTTCCTCCTTTTGAGGTTTGTGTGACACCCTAGACATACAAGAAAAATATAGGGCATAACAAAATAAAAGCGAAAAAACTTGGCGCAAGTGGCTAAGACGCTGTGCCTGTTAACCAGCAGGCCAGGGTTCAATTCCCGGGTCGGCCCCACAAGACAGGGTGAGCTTCTGTCCTTAGCCCAGCTTTGCGACGCAGCTGGATCCAATGGTATTGGCTCTGCCTATCCATTGGACTAATCCAGTGGCGTGGAGAGGGGGATTTGCTGCTTGGGTAACAGCCTATCCTCCATAACAATCTAACCCAGGCTTTCGTGCTTCACATGCAACGTGTGCAGCGCCGAGCACGATACCATAGTCTTTCAAGACTGACGGAGGCCTGCTTTATACATATGCCAGAATATATATATTGTGTGTGTGTGCATATGTGTATACGTACACACATGTATATATATATATACACACACACACACGCACTCATATACACATATATACATACACACACAAAAGTAATTATTCACGGATTATTTTATACATAGATTTAATCGGCACGAATTATGGCACTACCTTATTCCATGAGATGTAATGTAAGCAGTTTGAAAGTGGGTGTTTAAACCTATTTTTCCACGGTTTTGTATCCACATTTTTATCTCTGGCTGGTTCCACCAGGAACACCTGTATTGCTTCCATGTGGTTAATTAAAACATTGCATGACTTATTATTAAATCTAAAACTATTGGGTTTAATTTATGAATGACAAGAAGGCTCTGTGCTGCCTGCTCACTGGGAAAAGGAGGACCATCAAGATGCCCCCCCTCCTGAGACATGGCAAAAAAAAAAAAAAAACCAAGGCCATGTCCTGGAAAAATGGATACAGCCAGGAGGCCAGTAAGTAGTCACTGATGATCCCCCAGCCATCCCATAAGTCAGAAATGCCGACATCTTTGGATCTGGAACATCGCAGTGTTCATTCCAATGGGGGTTTTGCCAGGAACACTTTGTCTTTGCAGTGGGGACAAGGGCTGCCTGTGATTGTCACAATCTGGAGGTCTGCAAAAATTTGAGAGGTTGCATTTATTTGGTGGTGTGGGGACTGATGTGGGGAGGGGATGTTTCATCCCCCCATCCTCCGGTGCATCTGTTTTCCCCCTTGCGCTGCATGGGCAGAGGTCAGGGTGAAAGGGCACTGGAGATTACGCTGCCTGCACACGTGCCCTGCGGCGTTGCTGGGTAACTCCGCAGCCCCCTCCTCTCCCTTCCATTCAGGACCAGGCTATAAATATTCCCCCAGTTCCCCTGGGACCTCTTTCAGTGTGTATGGGGGGATCTCTTTCTGGAGGACGTTACACATGTGCAGGCACATAAAACCAGGGAGCACCCACTAGGTCTCTGTAAGGGTGCAATCCTATTTCGGATCCAATTTAGGCCAACACAATTTCCCGTGATGGAGCAGCGCATACCTGCGCACTGGCCGAAGCATGTGCAAGTCTCCGCACACCACAACATGGAAGCGATGCCAGGTGCGTCATGCCGGCATAAACTGGTTAGGATTGCACCATAGTTCCGTACCTATTCTTGGAGACCCCAGCGAATCCCACCAGTGATTGTAGGGTTGCACTTGTCTGCACCCTGTGATTGCGCGGTTCGCACATTTGGTTGTGCTTGAACACATTGCAGTGGTGGCAGCATAAGTTGCCACTGCCCGTTGAGTTGTTATGCAGCCAGTGGCATAGCTAGAGGGGGGTGGAGAAGTCAAGACTTGGAGGGAGCCTTGCCCTTTTGTGAGCCTCTGATCCAGTGCACCATACACGACTATAGCTGTGATGTTGGAGTGGGGCAAATGGGGGTCCATTAAAGTGTGCGCATTATTTCTGTGCTGGGTGTTTAAAGACCACACGCTCTGGAGAGACCCATGGTGGGTCAAGACCAGGCCAAAGGGCTAGGCTGGAGTTAAACCCCCCAACTGGAATTCTTGGATTGTGTCCTCGGTCTGTTGCGCTTTCCACCTGCTGTGCACAAAACTCTTCTTGGCTTTGGGGTTGCTTATGGGACATGCTTTTCCAAGGCGGGGGCACATTCCCTCCTCGGCTCTCTCCAGTTACATCAGGAATACCGTCTATGGCGGAAGTGGAGGCATACCAGAGGTTGTGCCGAACTGGGGTTGCTCCGGCTATCAGTTTGACCCAGTTATGGGATTTGGAACATGTCTTTCTTGCTTCGGCGGGGAAGTCTTGACAGGAGCCGGCCTTGGCAAAGGCTCTGCCAGTTGGGAAGAAGTTCCGAGAGGATGAAGGCGAGGAGGATCAAGCTTAAAAAAGGGATACCAGATTAAGGTCTGGTTGGTGTATGCGGACAACTGTCAGCTGTTTCCAGAGGATGCCGGGAAAGAGGTGGAGCTGCTGTCCAGCCTCATCCACCGAGGATTAGTCTGGGTGCTGAGCCATAGGGAGGCAGCTTGAGGGTGCAGCTCCTGGACACTTCTAGCTGTGACAGGTTGCCTGCCGGACTCTTCCATGGAGGGCATTCAAGGCAAGGATATTGTCTTGGGCGTCTTCCAGCACCCAAATTCTGCAGAAATGTGGCAATGGCTTTTTCTCTCTGTTTGCCGATCACGCTGGGCATCCCAATTTTTGGGAAGCTGGTGCATGCTGCAGAATTTATGGCACGTGTGGGTCCGGATCCTCCACACGTCACCCCCCTGTGTGGCCATCTGCCCGTTCCTTCACTGCACACAAGGCTCCCACAGTCTCATGCGCTTAGATCGGCCATCCTCCGGGCCACTCTCTTCCACGCCACATGTGCCCTTCTTTATCCGCCTGTCTTCATGTGTCCATCGCCAGTCCTTCATGCCGGGCACTTCTACGTCTGTCTTCCCTGCCACAGATCCTTCCAGCCCTTGCAGAGCCAGATGCTGACCCCCATCCAAACACCTGTCCAGCCTCTTTGGGTGTCAGAAAGGGATCCCCCAATGTCTCCGGCTAGCCACCGAGAATCTGCCTTTCCTGCATGCGTCCATCCATCCATCCTTCCTTCCTTCCTTCCTGGCAGCACTGCTGCCTGCTTCTCCAGCAGTGGGCTCTCCAGCACATGGGAGTGAGCTGGGAACATGGAAGTGAGGCTGTTTCTGCCGGAAAGGGAGGGGGAGGAGGAGGAGGAGGAGGAGGTATGTCTGGGCTTGGGGAAGGGGGGTTGGGAGGAGGTTGGGCAGGAACACAACCCTCATTTCTTTGTTTGAGTAGAGACTGTGTGGGGGGGAGCCAGCGAAGGCAAGCCAGCCAGTGTGGAAGGGAGTTAGTGGTGAGCGCAGAGTGCTCCAGCCCTGTGGATCTATCCTAGTTGGCACCAAAGTCCGCTCTCAAAGCAGCAAGATTGGCCAGATTTTTCCTTTTTTTGCCCTCTTGGATTTTTTCCTCTTGGGGGGGGTTTGGAAAATTGACATTTTTGGGGGGCGAGGGGAGATCCCGAGGAAAGAAGGCCTCCCCCACCTTAGCAATCCCCTTTCTGCAGGTAACGTTGGCTCGGCACCCCCTGTCTTGTCTGGCACCCCTTTTTTCCCCTCCTTCTCCTGGCAGTTTTGGGGGCTCCGGCCTTCACTGATGAGCTTGACGTGTTTGTGTGTGTGGGTCGTGGGGCAGTGTTGTGTGAGCTGGAGGGGATCTGTGGTGTGTGTGTGAGTGTGTGTGTGTGTGCAAGGTCTTTCTGGCTGCTAGTGCTGGCTTTGTTATCTGCTGGGAAGAGAAGGGATGAGGGTGGGGGAATCCAGTCTGGCACAGGCCTCTCTCTCTCCTTTGCTGTCTCGCTCGACTCACCTCAGATGCCACCCCAAACCAGGACCTTTAAAAGAACAGATGGTGGATCAGCTGGCCCAGGATGGACGGACAGACAGCCACACTTCTCCTTCTTCTTACTGCAAGCCATACCCAGACCCATTTTCCTGCTTCCAGCCTCCTCGCCTGCCGCAATTGACTGGATTCGATTGGCCTCGACCTGCTTTGGTGCAAATGAGGACAAACTTTGGAGCCAGTTTGGCCCAAACCTGTTCTGGCAACTGGAGTCAAAATGGGGATCCAACTCAACTCCAGATCAGGGACCTTCTCTCCATTACTGGAAGTGGTGTTAAGTGGACTTTTGCAGGAGGGGGCAAAAGTCTTCTCAAGTTGGCTGGACAAAATCGATTCCTGCCGCCTGGTTGACTGGAGGTCCCAAACGGAGTCAAGGTGTGATTTCAGCAGTTCCTGTTCCTACAAACCTGGGTGACCTGGGACCAAATCAGAAGGACAAGAAGAACTTCGCTGGAGTCACTTGTCCTCTCCTTTGAGCCTCTCTTCCTCAACCGGCATTGAAGTCAAATTGGGCCAACTCTGTTGGAGGACAAGAAGACTCTGTTGGAGGACCCAAGACCCAGTCTGCCCACATCGCAGACTGGATGTCATTCATGTCCTGGGGACAAGCTCGATCCTACAATCAGTTCAGACTGTACAATCTGTTCCTACAATCGGTTCAGATTCAGACCAAGGAGCAGTCACAGGGCAGAGGTCCCGATCCTGTCAACCAGAACTAAATTGGAAGGTTTCCAGCCTGGGATGATCATCTCTCTCCTCCTGGAGTCACCAAAGGGATGCAAAATCTGGCTTGCAGCTGCTGAAAGTGGAAAAGGAGGTTGGGCTCAGTGCTGAACAAACTCCAAATTCTGTTCCTCCAGTTTCCTCCCCCCCCCCAAAAGTGCCATTTCTGAAGATCACCAGGGACGAGGGCTGTGGGGTCCAGATGAGGGGGACTCCCTTCTTGTTTTGGGGTGGGGGAGACGTTCCTGTAAGAGGTGGAGGCATTGGTGCACTTTGGAGGGGTGAGTGTGCTTGATCCAGGCAAGGGGTTCTGGATTTGTTTTGAAAGATCAGCATCTGGGGGCTGTTATTGGGGCTAAGATAAAAGTTTTGTGAGTTTTGGGGGTGTCTGTCATTTATGTGGAATATCAGCCACCTCCCCAAATAGCATATTTTGTACCACCAGCAAAGAGGAAGGAATGTGGATTTAATCGCCTGCAGAACGCGAGTTGGAGGTTGATAAGGAGCAAAATCTAAGGAGATCAGGCGGATTCCTTTTTGGGGTGGAAGGGTGGAAACTTTGGCTTTTAAGAGGTCTGGGGGTGGTATGGGGTAGAGGCGGAGGGTCTAATGGGGAGGGTCCTTCAGTGCTCCAGCTGCTTGATCTTCTCCATAAAGTATTGGGGGGAGCTTGCCTTACAAGGTGGGGGCCGAAAGAGTTTGGAACAAACTCTGGGGGCGTTGGGGGCCTTTTTAGGAAGCAGGGAGAGTCAAGGGAGGGACTTAAAGCCTAGCTGAGGAATTAAATGTAGGTTATTTGGGGGTTAATCTGAGCTCAATCAGTTCCAAAAGCTGCTTGTAGGGTTGGGATTCAGCTCTGGAGAAGCCAAAGCAAAGAGTGTCTCTGGAAATGTGCAGATGGCCTTTCAACCACCACAATGATGAAAAGTGTGCAGGAAACAGAGGTGATTTGGGGTTTAAAGAGAAGGTTTGAGCCTGCGCTCGGCACCCCTGATTTTGCAAGTGGACGTTGCTGGGAATTGACACCCTTTCCCCCACTTCCTAAAGGAGCCCGTGGGCCAAATTTTGCTGTTGTCTTGAGTTTTGGATGCCTGTGCGCATGTGTGTTTGGCCCTTTAAGAGTGCCCAGGTGAGGCAGACCAGGTGTGCTGTGCGGGTGGCACCCACAGGCTGACAAACGGGTCAGATCAGGCAGGTAGGCAGGCGAGGGAAGGAGAGAGAAAGGTATGCAGGTGAGAGATTCGGAGCCAGTGGGAGCCGGCAGCACAAGGGCAGGTGAGGACCAGCGGGGTTTGCGGTGGGTTCAGAGCAGGTTTGGGCCAGGTGTGCCTCCTGCTCTGCTCCAGTGTGGAATCGGGGCTGGTTTTGGTTTTGGTGGCCAAGAGAGGAGAGAAAGGCAGGCCAGGGATGCCTTCCTGGGAGAGGAAACCGGCCCCATGTATGCCTTTGTGACCCCATTTCTGGGGGGCAGGATCTGGCTGACTGGTTGGGCATCAGATGGCTTTTCCCTGAAACCTGCAGTTGAACTGGATCTTGGCTTCTAGGGTTGGCACTGCTGGAGTATTGACTGGTGGGACCAATGGGGGTCACGGCGGGTCACTGGGGACGCTCCTTGCCATGAATGAGGATCTCCCAGTTCCCCACCCCCTCCCTCTTTGGGTTTTTTCCCTTGAAACTTGCATCACATGGTTTCCTGGTGGGCCGGGCCAGAGCGGCAGGGACTGCCGGGAGCAGCACTCCTGGGTTCCCTGAGCACAGACTCTGGAGTTGGACCAGAGAACTGGGGGTTTGGTCTGGCTTCAGGCTGTTTCCCACTTCCTCCCCAGTGCTGTTCATTACAGGGTTGCCATATATCCCGAAGAACAGGGACAATCCTTTTTTGGGGTGGGTATTGTCAGTGGTGGGCTTTGGGGGGTTTTCATGGGTTCTATGGAACCCTTTGCTAATGAGTGCCTGGTTCTGAGAACCGGTTACTAATGAGACATCAAGCCTGTTGTTCTATGGACATAGAACCTCTTGTTAATTTAGGTTATTAGGACATAGAACCCGGTGTTAATTTGTATGAATCCCACCACTGGGTATTGTGTTCACAAACTGGCAAACAGGACGGAGGACCCTGTCCTGGTTTTGTGGAAGAGAATTGTGGCAACCCTACATCAGGAGGAAAAAATGGGCAGTTCCTGGGAAATGTAAATTTTTAATGGGGAATGCTTGACCCACAACTGAATGTGTGCAGAGGCCCCAGACACCCCTTGGGTTGCTTTCAAGAGCAGGTCCTCTCCCTTCCCCAGTTCCAATGGGCAGGAGTTAGCCCTAATTGGAGTGCCAGTGTTTCCTCCCATATTTCAGCCCCCCAAGTGCACCAGCACCCCCTTTTCTGGCAAGCCCAGAACTATACAGGGTTTGATCTGCTGAGGGATGGGGGTGTAGTTATGTGATGCCCTTTATAAGAAGTGTGCGAGCCTCAGTTTCCCCAGAGATGCAAATGGATTTGCTGGACCCTAAAACTTGGGGTTCCTTCTGTCCACTGTCCTTGGATCCCTTAGGAACATGTACCCCCCTTCCCCATTCTTTGATCAGTAGTGCTGCTGGGCCTTATCTGCTTCCTCTCCGAGGGGGATGGGTGAGCCACACTCTCTCTCGTGCCGCCTGGCAGAGTCGGTGTCTGGCTGCTGTTTCCGGGGCAGGGGGACTGAGGAGGGGGTGGAGGGGAAGGGCCTCTATTGGCAGGCAGCCTGAGGTTGCACAGAACCCCCTCCCTGTTTCCTCCCACCACAGCCACCCTCTTTTGCTCCCTCTGGCTGGCAGGAAGCTGCCTTCCTCCACGGCTGCGGAGAGCAGGCCCTCCCAAATGGTCTTTGTTCCTTGGGTTTGGTGCGGGTCTCGGTGAACAAACCGGCGAGGTTGCTTCACACCGTTGTGCGCATCTTGCTCAAGAAGCATTTTTGGCGTGGGGAAAGCGCCTAGCATGCAAGGGACACATGCGCATGGATTTCCTCAGTGTGCGTTTATTGTGCATGAACCGCAACACGTGGATTTCACACTTTCCTCCAACACACATGCAGTACATGCAATCTGCGGTGCAGTGCTAGGCTGAATCTTCCTTTAGACACGGACCGTGGGGTCCCACAAAACCAGTCCGTGTCCATATAATCTGGCGGGATGACTCTGGCGGGATGACTTTGGGGCCCTTTCTCTGATTTTTGGGCACCACAAATAATTCTTGAGTCAGATGGGCAATGCCAGGGGTGCATTGCCACTAGCCGGAAAAGGGGTGCATTGCACCCCAGCCTTCCACCAAGGATGATCATAGGGTGGGATTTTCCATGTATTCTTGAGCAAACTATTAATAATCTCGGGATTCAAGTCTAAATAATTTTCTTTGAACAACAGGACTCTGTTGCTTGGGCAGAAGTGGGTACGAGGTTGAGAAGTTGGGTACGAGGTTGAGATGCTGGTGCAAAGAGGGTTGTGTTAATGTGTAAATTCAGTATATGCTCATCAGAGAGCAGGTTTCAGACTTCTCATGTTCTGATGCATCCATGTCCATCGGAGCACATGTGTGTCTTCCTGCTCCAGAGGGATCAGGACAAGATTCTTGTGTTGTGGCCTCGAGATTAGAAAGTGGCAATGCAGTGGCATAGTTAGAGGGGGGCAAAGCAGTCAGACTTGAAGAGATCATGCAAGGGGCCCCATACTTTTGGAGCCATTCCACCCGGTGGGGGGAGAGCAAAATGGTCCATCTGGAATGGCTCCAAAGAGGACCACAGTGAGGCTCCCTCCAAGACTGACTGCTCCACCCCCTCTAGCTATACCACCATGGCCGTCACCAGGATCCTTTGGCTCCTATGCCTTTTGGGGAACTTTGGGAAGAGCATCAGAGTCAGTCTCTCTCTGGATACTTTTTGACTATAGAATATGAGGGTTTCTCATGTCTAGGGCTGCAAGATAGCTGTGGATCTAGGCCTGGGAGGGTCTACTGGACACAGGCTTGCCAGTGCAGTCCTTGTTCCCGAATATACGGGATAGTGACCCTGGAGCCATGAGAAATGTTATGGAGCCAGAAAAACCTGCCATGGGGGAATGGCAGGTTAGGGAGGCTTCTGTGCCATCGGCGGTCATGCCATGAAAGTGGGGGACAGGACTCTGTATACCCTCAGGGGCCATCCTTGCTTTGGCTTCTCCATGTTGGTCCCCATGTTGGTCCCAAAGGATATGAGATACAGCATAGATGAAAAGATCCTGTCTTGGACCAACTTTGGTTGCATTTGAGTGACCAAGAATGACTTTTTGTCCTCTAAAGCAGTGACTTGTTTTTTTTAATCTCATGGCGCATCAACAAGGTGCCAAAACTGTCAGTGTGCACCATCAGTTCTTGGACCATTGACAAGACACACCGTTCTGCTGACGGAGGGCTCACACCCACATTGGCCCTTTTAATCAATGATGCTTCTTCCCGATCAATAATAATTAATCAATGATGCTTCTGTGGCACACCTGCAGACGCCACACGGGTTGAAAATCACTGCGGTAAAGAAGATTCCCACCAAATCAATGTATGGCCTAGTGATAGAGATCATTAAACGAAAAAATGTCACCTCCTCTGTGATGCGGGCCCCGTCCCAGGGTGGGGGCTCTTTGCCAGTTAGACATGTCGGCGAAGTCCCCCTGCTCTGGACCCAGCTGGCTGTGCCACTCTTGGAAACTGTTACATCATCACGTGCGGCAGATTGCCCTCTCTTGCATCATCAAGAAAGGACGCCAGCTGGAGCACCGCGCATTGCATGTGGTACAAGCCTCCTTATGTTCCCCAAGCAAGCCTGACCCCTTTCTCTCAATTCCCATCCTATGCACATGCTCCCAGGTGCCGCACTCCTTGTGCCCCCCTGCAAAGGGCACAAATGCAGGAAGGAAATCTGAAATGTGGGTTCCTGGGTTCTCTAGATAAAGCGGGTGTGATGTTTGGGAGCCCGGACTCCTGGGTTCCTTTCTCCATTCCCACAGAGCTATGGGATCCAGTGCTTTCTTGTTGAGGCCTGCATGTGGTGGCCATGAATGCGCAGAGGAAGCAAATCATGAACGTTATGTGTCGGTGTTGTGGAACGCATACCCCAAGTTGCGCCTGAATATTGCATGCAGTTGCCATCATGAATGGGACAAGTGGGCTGCTTACACGGTGAATTGCAGGACCTGCTATACTTATTGCACTGCCCCCCAGTAGCTATGCTACTGCTGTGGGAGAGTTAATCTGGAGCAAAACTGGGATTTTCCATGTGTGGCACGTGCACTAAAGTGGTGACAACTTCTGCTAAATAGGGTGGCTAGTCCATAAGTAGTGATCCCAAGAAAGGTGAAAGAGGGAGCTGGGTGCTGATTCTGGGGCAGTGCTCCATCAGGGTGCCCGAGGGACCTTGGCACCGACTCTGGCTCCAGCGACGACAGACGGGATCTCCCCGACCCTCGTGGGTGTTTCTGAAGGGCACCCTTGTGCCGGCTGGAGTGGTCCTTCCTATGTCCATTGTCTCCAGACAGTGAGGCCTTTATCTCCTCTGCCAACCCAGATATGCGCCCTCGGGGAACGCCCCCCCACGTCACACAGGGAGCGCTTTAATTTTACATTTATGATCTCTCTGTTCTTGCTGTGCACCCCCCCCCTTCATACAGATGAAGCGCCATTGAGAGAAGAGGCTGAAAAAATCAGTTTATAGGAAGGAGAACCTGCGGCTCACCCAAGGGTGCCCTCACGCTGGTGGTGCATGAACCCGGATTCATTCCGGGGCCAGCAGGGCCATGAGCCGCTTTCCTGGTTTGCCTCCCCTCGGGTTTTTTTTAATGTTGCAATTGACACCTCTGTATGACTCAACCACTCAGGGCAGGGCAGCCTCAGCAGGGCCGGCTGTGGGTTTTTTGGCTCGGGGTGTGGGCCTGACCCCGCAGGGAAGAACCGGAGACAAGTTGGGTCAGTTTTTGTAGCAGGAACAGTCTAGGAGCGCTTGGACCCCCCGGGTGCCTCGGGCTCTGGTGCAAAGGCTGCTCGTAGGAGGTAGTGGGTGTGAGTTTTTGGGTTCTGGGTGTTGTGGGAAGGCAGGGCCATCGGGAGTCGGCAGAGGAGGTCTGGTGCACCGTGGCTGCGCTGGGGAAGATAAGCCGGAGCAGTCGCTTCCACTGAGCTGTACAGCCGGCTGGGTTGGGTTTGGGTCTCCGAGTGACACTGAAGTGTGCACTACAGGGGTGTGTGCCTGGAACCGCAGTGCGCCTGGAACCGCACAGTGCACATCCCTCCCTGTCCAGTCGGGGGCGCTTGTTCAGAGGGTCTTTCCTTCTGAGGTGGAGGGAAGTTCACACATCACAAAAACCTTGGGTCTGAGGTGGGGGAGAGTCTCTCAGCGTATAGTGGGAGGCCAACAACCGTGGGCGTTCGTCTTCATGGGCGCATGAAGTGCATGTTCTTCATGAAGAACATTCTTCACGAGTGCATATGTGGGTTGTGGGGCCTACGTGTGTGTGTGTGTGTGTGAGGGTAAGACTTCTGGTGTTGAGCTTCTCAGTCAATGCACCCTTCTAACAACTCCCTCCTTCCTTTCTGTAGGATCGGGTTCCCACACCATGGCTGGCGCTTAGCTGCGCACACTCCCTCACCGGCTGGCTATAGCTTGTGGGCCAACACGTCGCATGGGCCTGATGTGGCGGGGGAGTTGGCCAGTGAGAAAGCAGCAACGGGGCTCCCCCTGCACTGGTGAGTGACTGGCGGTCTCAGACCCCCTGAAATGCCATGTCTGGTCTGGGTGTTCATGTATGTATGTATGTACATACGTACATAGAGTGGTGCCTCACATAAAGAGCTTAATTCGTTCCAGAGGCCTGCTCTTTAAGTGAAACGCTCTTTACGTGAAGCAGATTTTCCCATAGGAAATAATGGAAACTCAGATGATTGGTTCCACAAACCCCAAAATATTCATATAAAAATATTAACTGGATGTAAAAATGATGACAGAACACTGGGATTGAATTCAAAACATGCACTCAATGTGCATGATCCTATGAAGTCTACTTAGCCTGCAGTCCTAAAAACACTTTCCTGGGAGTAAGCCCCAAAGAACACAATGGGGCTTACTTCTGGTTAGACATGGTTAGGAGGCTGCAATCCAAAACACTTTCCTGGGAGGCTTACCTGGGAGGCTTACCAGGCTGCTGCTGGGGGTTCAAGGTGGCCATTGGGGGCACTTGGGGGCAGTTAGAGGCAGCAGCACTGACCGGTAGCCCCTTTAAGGAGCCTCCACATGGAGTGTCAGGGCTGCATAGCACGCATGCCCACAGCATGCTTGCTTGTTAAGTGAAGCGGAACTTGTAAGATTTCTTGGAAATGTATACTTGTTATGTGAAACGCTTGTTATGTGAGGCACTTGTTATGAGAGGTACTACTGTATATATGTATGTATAAATGTATGTTTGTATGTATGTTTGATGTTTGCTTGCTTGCTTGCTTGCTTAAGGGATTTATACCCCATCCTTCTCATGCCAAAGGAAATGCCCAAGGCGGCTTACAAAGTTTTTGTTTGGTGTTTCAACCAGGGCATGGAGAACACCTATGCAGTGTGAGGATGGGGAACCGGGGCTTATCGCGCATGTTTTAGGAAATGTGATGTGTCCCAATCTCCTTCCAAACTGTGAGTTTATAGACATTTTTTGAAGACATGGACTTGGGACGGTTGTGGGATTCCCCAGAAAAATGCGCTTCTTGCTGTTTGGTTGAACTGTGTTGTTTGCACCCACAGTTCTGGGAATGCACATAAACACCGTTGTGCTTTTTTTGTGCAACAAGCACATTTATGGAATCTGAATCTTGCCAGTACTGTGATATTCCGGCTCCTTGTCTTCCTCCCCCTGTGATGTTGCAGGCTGGGCTAAGCTTTGACTCCAGCTCTCTCCCTCCCCGCCCCCACCGGCGCATTGCCAGCCGAGCGAGCAGCTGGGCATCGTGTAAGGAGGGGGTGGACCATGGAGGGAGGATCCTCTACACATCACAGCAAGGAGGATGAGAGGAGGGTGAGAGTGACTCACAGCCACATGCGCCTCCTCCAGCTGCATGCGCCTCCCCCAGCACTGCCACACTGACCTTAAAAGGCTCCTTGTTGGAGTGAGATGTTAACCCCATGCTGCCCTTTATTGCTCCAGCACCTCCCCAGCCAGACCCACAGCCCCCCAATTTTGCCCACAACCTCCCTGCGATGTGTTTGGATTTGGATTTGGATCCTGAAAGAGGCGCATGGAAAAGAATAAAGTGATGCTCTGATGGCAGAACATGATGCTGCCTAGGAGAGATGTGAGGTTCTTAAGGTGGCTTCTGTTAACAGAGAGTAAGAAGTAAGAAGGGGCTGCTTTGAATCTCCATCTGATGTGAGAGTGTGCCATGCGGCACCCACCACGGAGCAGCCTGGAAAGCGCACTCTTCTTGTACATGTACAAAATACACTTCCTTCTGTTTGCCCTTGCTAGGCTGGCAATGCGCGGTGGGGCAGATGGAGAGAGTGTTGCAGTCAGAACTCGGCCCAGCCTGCGCCATCTGGGAGGTGGAGATAAGGAAGAGGGCTTGGGTACATGAGCGCACGCATTGTGTGTGAGTGTGTTGCAAGCCTCAGGCTCTGTGAATATCCTTGCTGTACAAAGAGTTTTGGGTGCGTACCCGGCAATGAAAATATGTAGTGGGACTATGTGCCCTTTTTGTGCCCCTTTGGGGCATCCCTGGTGCCTGTCAGCTGGGGACTTCTCTGGATACGTGAACGTACCGGGCACCTCACACCTTTAGCGGTAGATTCTGAGCTTCACTCTGTGGATCTAAGTAAAGGTTATGGCTTTAGCGCAACTGGCATGACGTTAGGATGTTTGCCATATGGCCATGTGTGTTTGCGGGTGTGTTGAAAAGACTCGTCACTGACTTCTCCCACAATCAGAGTGTGGGGAGTAGCGCACCAACTTTCCGTCATGCTGGCCATGTGCCTCCGCTTCCTTTGTCGCTGTGTAGTCCTCCTCCTACCTTTGCACATGTGTGTGTATGCAGCTTCCACGGACGCTATTGCCCTTTTCTGTTTCCTCTAGTAGTGCATGTTCAAGCGCACTGGAATTGTCGCACCTGCGCCCGAATGAATGAGATGTATGCACTCTAATGACCTGTGTGAACATGGTCGTCGGTGTGTGTCTCCCGTTGTTGTTGGCATGCTCAGCCCACGACCGCTATGACTGTGTTGTACTTTTGTGGTTGCGTTTCCTCAGAACGCGCTGTGGGGAAAGCGGTAGGATGGTTAGATGTTGAGTAGGAGGCAGCACCATCTCTGGGATTCCCAGGCAGCTCAACACTACGGGGTGGGGAGGGACGAAGACTGGGGTGGTGATGATGTCACCGCAGCCCTTTAAAACCAGGACAAGTTTCCCGGGGGAGGCAGGCGGGGGGCTGAGTCACTGTGGCCGGAATCCACCCCACACACACATACACTCCGCTGACTTGGCAGGGACCCTGAACCCCACACAGTTGGGGGGGGAAGAGGGCAGGGCATGCGTTAGGGGAAGGAAGCGTACAGAAGTTAGCACACAGTTGCTTGCCGGCGAACACTTGTCCTGGCTCAGCCGGCAAGTGCGCACTCGTACCCTGGGGGGACACTGAGGCACCTCCGAAGTGGGCCACACCTCCTGGATCCACCCCTTATGTGCCAGGAGGTAAGGCTATGCTGAGTTATGCTGTGCCATGTGTGAGACTGGGTTCAGTGTCTGTGCCCCGTGTGTGTGTGTGTGTCTGGGTGTCTGGGTGTATGTGTGAGTCTTCTAGAGGTCCTTTCCCCCTTTCAACTGACGTGCGCTTGTCTAAGCGCATGAACCTATCGTGCTATCTCGGATTCACATGAATGGCTTGTGGTTTTGTGTATGTGCAGATGTTGCATTTGTGATGCTAAGTGACCTGGTCAAAGTGTCCTTACTTCACACCGCTGTGTGCAGTATGAATGATGCGCGTGTCTTTGCCAAGCATGATTGCGATAGTGTCCCTTGCTTGCTGCATTTCCACTTGTGGGTAAACCGTAGCCGTGATGTTGTGTATTTGTGGCCGGCTGTTGCGATGTTGTGTTTCTTTTTCAGTCATTAGGGTTGTGATTCCTCTTTGGGGGAAGAGTGGGTTTCTGCTCCCAGTGTTGTGAGTTTGAGGAAAGACCCCTCTTATGCTGAAAGTGTGTGTGCATTAATGTCAGATCTAAGATGTGCGCGCATTGTTTTTATTGCTCCAGAGTCTGTTTCAATGGTTGTGTCACTCTGGGGTGTCTTACGGTGTTGTGTCCTGGTCTCTCCTGGGGGGTCGGGACTAGATCATCCCTTTTTGGTGGACTCTGTGTTGGTCTTTGAATGCTTCGTCAATGCTTGTGTTGGTCTTTTGTATCGCTGTATGTCTGATCTGATGTATGTCTATATTGTATCGCTGCATGTCTGATGGTGTGTTACGTTTGTGACTCAATTGTGTGTTTGCGTCAATTGTGTGCTCGATTTGGAAGATAGTTTGTCTGGCTCAGCGCATGAATGTGCATCCTCGGGGAGAAGGGGACGCCCCGTCCCATGTGTTGTGGGTGCTACTACTGTGGTCTTGTGTTATCACTCTCAACAGAGGATGATGAGTGAGAACTGGCACCGAAGGGGTGTGTGTTGTGGGGAGGGGGACCAGGAGGGATGTTTGAAGTACTGTATGGAGAGCCACATCACCTGCAGGGGGAGTGTGGAAGCCTGCTTAGAAAAGTGATCCTCTCTCTGGGATGGCCATGCGTGTGCCTCAGAAGGGGTTTCCCTGCCGCCTGTGATCTGTTAACCCCTGAACAACCAGTGGGGTTTCCCTCCAGTGCGCTCAGCTGAACTCTGGGTGCGGTGATGATGCGCGCGCACTTTTGTGCACAGAGTGGCTGATTCTTGCCAAGAGAGTGTTGGTGTGGCCGCATTTCACATACGCACAGGCAAAATGCGTGGGCTACTCCTGTGGATTTGTCTGGGGGCATCTGTGGCCATCTGTGGCTGGGTCACTCTTAGCATCTCTGCCAGATGAAGACGTTGTGTCTCTCAAGTCAATCCGAGGCTGTGTGTAAGCAAAATGTGGGTCATTGTGTTGCAGTTGTGTCACCGATCCACTGTCAGGAGCAGGCTGAATGCTTCACAGGAAGAAGTGGATCATCACCTATCACGTTTACAGTGTGTGTGAATGTCGGCCACATGTCAGATGTGTGTCCCTGTGTGTCTGTCCCTGTGCCCTGATGTGGCATGCCTGCTTTTTGTATTGCCATATATTGAATGCCACATCTAGTGTGTGTGATGCTTTTTCTACTGCTGCGTTACACTGTCGTGTACCTATGGTGTGTGTTTGTGTGGATTTGGATGTCGGTGCCTGGGGAGTGCGTCAGCTTGAATGGGTGTTTGTACATCTTTTATGCTGTTACTCCTTGTCTGTGTTTCGTAATGTGTGTGATGAAATGAGGAAGATGAACCGAGGTGACTTGCACACTCACACGCTTCCCTTCCCCGTTGATCTTCACCGGTCTGGGGGGTGGCGCCACTGGGGGGGAGTGGTGACCGTGCTGGTGCTGACTCAGCGCTGACACAGCTGTTCTCACCCTCCTGTGTGTGAAAGTGTGGGGGAATGTTCATTGTGCTTAATGAATCACACACGCGCTCACACACAACACACTGCTGTTTCCCCTCCAAATAGATTCCTAAGCCCACATCCCGGAAATGAGCGGGTTTCTCCAGACTGCCTTGACCGAGTCAGCCTTCCCATGCGGCCTCTGTGAGCCCCCCACCACCATCACTGGCAGATGACTTGGCATACGCTCCCAGCCAGATGGAAGAGTCCGCTACTAATGCTGGACCGGAGCATGCATCAGTGCATGTGTGTGTGTGAGTGAGCTGCTCATGTGTGAACATTATTCCTTTTGGAAATAAAATTTCTTGTGCACACAACATTTCTTGTGCGCACATTTCTTGCACGCACAACATTTCTTGTGCGCTTCGGCACGTTTTCTCTCAACCAGGCTCAGACCTGGTTTCCTTGAGCCCTGGGAACCTTGAACTACTACCGCAGCCCACTGATCCCCACCTTTCAACATGTGGCCATGAACACATGCTCCCAATTTCCACACTTTTCCCAGAGTCTGCATCTGCATTTCCCCACAGGTTTGTGTGTGGGGTGTTCATTTATGTGCCCCCGAGCACCTTCATCCCAGATCCGGCTCTCGCACTTATATCTTCAGTCTCATAGCCCTACTACACTGTCTTGTGCATACAGCACTTTACCCTGGTGCGCATGTGCCGTTTCTGTACCCAGTTCAAAAACTGTGGCACCGTTTCTTCCTCGCATTCCTGCTTTTGGATCACCCCACAGTTATATCGTCTCACAATTTTTTTTCCAGAGTGCGCGTCAGCCTTTTGCGCATTGAGGCGCATTTACTCACACTATTCCGGGTCTTGTGAATTGCAGCTTCCTCTGTGGTTGGTGAATTTGCGCCTCTGATGCTTCCCCTTTCTTGTAAATCTGCTGAGCCTGGGTGCATCTCTGCTTCGGTGAAGATGAAGCCTTGTACGGAAACCGAAAGGGATCTTCCCCCAATTTCCCGGTTCAGTGGGGCGTGGGTGGGGAGAACCCACTGCTTGTCATCAATACAAATAACAGTTTTTAATCTGTACAAAAAAGCATTGATGCATGTATGTCCATCTCCTGGGTGCAGCACACCCTTGGGGGCTTTCAGGGGGACTCAAATGCTTTTTGCCCCACTATTTTCCTGGTACACATGTGCTGGCGCTGTTCTTTCACCTTCTCAGTGACGTAGGAGTAGCGGAGATCCCCTGCGTAACATCAGTGTGCCGTACGGGGGCAGTTTACACCCATGCGCTTGGAACCAACAACACCTTGTTTGCGTACCCATAATGCTGCATGTAGTGGGAAGGTTAGGGGATTGTGGTGAATAGTAGATCAGGGGTGAAATGTGATGTGCGTAGAAGCAGATGATGTGCATGCATGTGCCTGGTCTGAGGAGCGCACCACTAAATTTGAAAGTGTGAGTCTAGCACAGGTTCCTGGGTGTCACTGTTGGGTGTGTTGGACTGGACTATTTCCTCTCCTGGGCTGTGTGTACAAGAAATGGTTTTGTCGGGGATGAGGTTGTTTTCCTGTCCCTCCCATCCTCCTTCTCACATGTGTTGTCACACTTCCTCCCAGAGTGGCGAGCGACTCCCAGTGACGTCTCGGTTAGTTTCCCACACTGCAAATTGGGTTCTCTGCAAGGAGACGAGCCTCCTCTTCATCACAGTCGGCGTGACAGGGAGACGTTCAGCCTGCCTCGCAGCACCGCTTAAAACGCCCACGTGCATGCGCCTGGCGCTGGACAAAGCACCGGCACCCTTGTCAAAACCACCTGCAGCCTGAGGGAGTTGTGAGAGCAAGAGTCTAGGTGCGCCTGACACCGGCAACCTCTCCCTCCTACACTAGTTGCGCTGGGACTTGCCCCATTGGCTTCCTCTTGGCTCCTTCATTCATGCGTCATGGCTCAGCCCCAAATCCCCACAACATGGAGACTTAGAATCATGGACTGCAAGAGACGGATGGGGCCCCTGAGGTCATCTAGTCCAGCTTCTTGCTTGGTTTGGGCCAACTGTTGAACAGAACCCTGAACAGGACCCAAAACATTAAACAGGACCCAAAACAGAGTCTTTTGGCCCTCACTGCAATCCCCTTCCTGGCTGATGCAGACCCATTTACTAGTGCAGTGGTTCTCAAGTGTTTCAGTCTGGGACCCCCTTCTGAGAATCTATCCAGGACCACCCCCAGAAGTGATGTTATGGCCAGAATGTAAATGCCATGACTGTCACACCAGAGGTCTTCCACATCAACTCGAAAGTAAGTCCCATTGTGTTCAATGAGACTTACTCCCGGGATAGCAGCTTGAGTTCCCCATTCCAAGACGGTGGTGCACATTCCAAAATTGCGGCACCCAGATTTTTGTGACCCTCCCTAAAATAAAGTCATGACCCCCCACTTTGGGCACCACTAGCAGGCCTCCGTCAGTCTTGGAAGACTATGATGTCGTGCTTGGCGCTGCATACGCTGCATGCAAAGCACGAAAGCCTGGGTTAGATTATTATGGAGGATAGGCTGTTACCCAAGAAGCAAATCCCCCCTCTCCACGCCACTGAATTAGTCCAGTGGAAAGGCAGAGCCAATACGATTGGATCCAGCTGGCGTCGCAGCTTGGATCCAGCTCACCCTGTCTTGTGGGGCCGACCCAGGTCTCGAACCCTGGTCTGCTGGTTAACAGGCACAGTGTCTTAGCCACTTGTGCCACCATACTAGTGCTTATTGAAAATGGTTATTCAGTCCACATCCAATTCACATTTTACTCTTTTATCCACCAGGGATATAAATCAAATAAGTGCCATATTGACTGGAATGTAACACTCAGCTTTTTCAGCCAAATTTTATCTTCAAAATTGGGGTGCACATTAGCGTCAGTGGCACATTAGATTTGAGTAAATACAGTATTTTGATTATAAATATAGGTCAGTATTTAGTTTAACATAGAATCATAGAATCCTAGAGTTGGAAGGGACCTAGTAGGTCATCTAGTCCAACCCCCTGCCTGCAGCAGGAATTCCCCCTAGAGCATCTCCAACAGGTGCTCATTGAGCCTCTGCTTGAAGATCCCCAGTGAGGGAGAGTCCACCACCTCCCTTGGCAATCTCTTCCACTGCCCAACCCTCACCGTCAGGAATTTTTTCTGGATATCCAACCAGAATCTCCTTTCTTGCAGTTTGTCCCCATTGGTTCTAGTTCTGCTTTCAGAAGCAGCTATGAACAAATGAGCCCCTTCCTCCCCATGACAGCCCTTCAGGTATCTGAAGAGGGCAATCATGTCTCCTCTCAGCCTCCTCTTCTCCAGGCTGAACATCCCAAGTTCCCCAACCTTTCCTGGTAGGGCTTCCCTTCCATCCCACTGATCCTTCTTGTCGCTCTCCTCTGGACTTGCTCCAGTTTGGCTGCATCTTTCTTAAAGTGAGGAGCCCAGAACTGAACACAGTACTCAAGGTGAGGTCTCACCAATGCAGAGTAAAGAGGAACTAGAACTTCTCGTGACTTGGAAGCTCCAGTCCTCTTAATGCAACCTAAAATGGCATTTGCCTTCTTTGCAGACACATCACATGCTGACTCATGTTCAGCTTGTGATCCACGGCGACTCCAAGATCCCGCTCACATGTTGTGCTGCCAAACCAAGTATCCCCCATTTTATACCTGTGTTTTTGGTTTTATTGCCCAAGTGCAGAACCTTCCACTTCTCCCTGTTGAAATTCATTCTGTTTGTTCCAGCCCAATTTATTCCAGTTTATCCAGATCCTCCTGGAGGTTTCTCCTTCTTCTCTTGTGTTTGCTACTCCTCCCAGTTTGGTGTCATCTGCAAATTTGATCAGGCTCCCCCGTATCCCTTCCTCCAAGTCATCGATGAAAATGTTAAAGAGAACCGGTCCCAAGACAGAGCCTTGGGGGACCCCACTAGAAACTGACCTCCAGGTTGACACAGAACCATTTACTAAAACCCTTTGAGTGCGGCCGTTGAGCCAGTTGCAGATCCACCTAACAATTGCCCCGTCTAGCCCATATTTTTCCAACTTCCCAAATAAAATGTCATGTGGGACTTTGTCAAATGCTTTGCTGAAGTCAAGATCAATGACATCCACAGCATTGCCATGTCCAGTAAGCTCGTAACCCGATCAAAAAAGGAGATCAGATTTGTCTGGCAAGATTTATTCTTGGTCAATCCATGCTGGGTTGTTTTGATCACCGAGTACTTGTCTAGATGTGCACAAATTGTGTGTTTTATGATTTGCTCTAATATCTTGCCCGGGATTGAAGTCAAACTGACTGGTCTATAATTTCCCGGGTCTTCTTTTTTCCCCTTCTTAAAAATTGGGACTACATTTGCCCTCTTCCAGTCCAGGCCCTTCTCCACTCCTCAGGGATTTCTCAGAGATGATGGACAGAGGCTCTGCAAGGACATCTGCCAGTTCCTTCAGAACTCCAGGATGCAGCTCATCCGGTCCAAATGACTTGGATTCATTGAGGCCAGTTCAGTGGTTTCGAACCAGTTCTCTGTCAATCTTAATCTGCTGTTCTGCACCATCCATGTTTTCATTACCTCTTAGGGGATGTAAACACATCCCCGAATCAGTCAATGATCCCGCACCCCCATTTGCACAGCCCTCCTTCTGTGAATAGACGGGTGCAAAGTAGGAGTGGAGCAGCTCCGCCTTCTGCTGGTTTCCAGACACCTGCTGTCCATCCTTGTCCAAGAGCAGCCCCAGCCCCTCGTCTCTCCTCCTGTTCCTCTGGGCATATCTAAAGAAGCTCTTTTTGTTATCCTTGACTCCCCTGGCCAGCCTCAGCTCATACTGAGCTTGAGCATCCCTGACCCCCTCCCTACAGGACCGGGCTACCTGCCTGTACTCCTCTCTGGTGATCTTTCCAGTCTTCCACTCCCTGTACTTCTCTTTCTTTAACTTCAGCTGATCCCCAAGTTGCCTGTGGAGCCAACCTGGTTTTTTCAGCATTTCCCCCTTTCTTTTTCATGGGAATGGTTTCTGACTGTGCTTGGAGAAGCTGCCTCTTAAGGAGCTCCCACCCATCTTGGGCCCCTTTCCCCATTAGATCATCAACCCATGGGATCCCACCTAGGACTCCTCTAAGCCTGTTGAAACCAGCTTTCCTGAAATCCAACATATAAGTTTCACTCTGCACTCTTTTTATTTCCCACATTATTCTAAATTCCAGCAGCTCATGACCGCTTTCCCCTAAAGTTCCCACTATGTTGACCTGATCAACCAGTTCTTCTCGATTTGTTAAGATCAGGTCAAGGATGGCCCCTCCCCTTGTCGTTTCCTCCACCTTCTGGACCATGAAGTTATCTTCCAGGCCCATCAGGAATCTACTGGAGCTTCCATGTTTGGCTGAGTTTGTCTCCCAGCAAATGTCTGGGTAGTTAAAGTCCCCCATTACTACTACCTCATATTTCCTTGCAATGCCTGCTAGTTGCTCCAAGAAGACATCGTCTACTCCTTCTCCTTGGCCTGGCGGTCTATAGTAGACGCCCACCACAATGTTTTGTTTCTTATTTTCCCCCCTTACTTTTACCCAAACACACTCCACAGGGATATCCGGACCACTCTCCTGGATTTCAGAGCAAGTATATATGTTCTTGACATATAATGCTACTCCACCTCCCCTTTTGCCACTTCTGTTCCTCCGGAACAGCTGATAGTCTTCCAATTGTGTGTTCCAGTCATGGGAGTCCCACCAAGTTTCAGTTATTCCTGTCAAATCAAATTTCCCTTCACTTGCTAAAAGCTCCAGCTCATCTTGTTTATTTCCCAGGCTCTGTGCATTTGTGTAAATGCAACTTAAGCCCTGGAGGTTGCAACTCAATGCATTTCCCTCCTTTTTTGTAAGGCCAGGCCTCTCTAAAGATTTTTGAGTTACAGCTGTGCCCTGGCAATTTCCATCCAGAGCATTTTCCTTATTCCTAGGTTCCCTTAGGACGTAACCCACCCCCTTCTTATTTAGTTTAAAGCCCTCCTGATCAGGTTGGCCATCTCCCGTCTGAAGACCCTCTTCCCGCAACCCGTAAGATGTAGTCCATCCTTTGCTAGGAGTCCTTCCTCAAGGAAGTTCATCCTGTGATCCCAGAATCCAAATCCTTCCCGATGACACCATTTTCGAAGCCAGCTATTGACCTGGAAAATCTTGCCATCTCTCTGAGGACCTTTGCCAGTTACTGGGAGGATGGATGAGAATACCACCTGGGTATCCCCCAGGTCCTTCATCTTCCTCCCCAGAGCTTCATAATCCCCAACTATCTTTTGGAAAGTTTCCTGAGCAGTATCGTTTGTTCCTACGTGGATGAGTAAGAACGGGTGACGATCAGCAGGTGTGATCATCCTCGGTAGCCTCTCCGTGATATCCCGTATCCTGGCACCAGGGAGGCAGCACACCTCACGGGAAAACAGGTCTGGTCGGCATACAGCTTCCATGCCCCTCAGGAGAGAATCTCCAATCACCACCACCCTCCTCCGTGTTCTCCTTCTGGGTCTAGCTTCCCCCACACTAACTGGTTGTGGCTGCTGTCTATGAGGGGGATCTGTAGGCATGCCAGTACGGGCAATGCCAGGATCCGGTGTAGGTGTGCTAGCAAGAGGAACTTCTGCCAGCATGGTGGAATCTGAGAGGCTCTGGAAACGGTTGTATAGCTCCATTGGTTCTCGACTGCTCCTGCCCGTTTTTCTCCTGACTGTCACGTGTCTCCACGAAGAGACATCGTTGCTGGGGTCCCCACTGGTGTCATCCCTCTGGAGAAGTTCCGTGTGTGTTGCATCAAGGAACTCCTCAGATGCCTTAATTTGACGAAGGGTGGAAACTTCACCCTCCAATGCTGCCACCTTCTCCTCCAACAGTGCAACCAGTTTGCACTTGCAGCATCGATAATCCCCGGGGTCCTTGGGCAAGAAGACAAACATGGCACACGTGGTGCATGTCACGACAACTGCGCCCTTCCCTTCCATCTCCTGTCAACTTCACAAGTCCTCCTTGCTCACAGGCTCCGGTCCACAGGATCACACCTCAGGCCCTGATGCTGCCCTTGAAAGCTCCTCCACCAAGCAACCAGCAATGAACACCAAGCAGCAATTAAGCACTCAGCTAAGCAGCCCCCTCCTCCACTCACCTGGGACTCTGTGCTCCTTCTCACCTCTCCTCTGAAAAGGAGTTTACTTTAACAGTTTACTTTGTTGTAATAAAAATGTAGTTTAAACCCATTGTTGTATAAAGTAGGAGTGCAATAAACCGTACTGTTGTTACGTACTATTCCACAGTCACCAGGTGTTTGACTGGAATTGGCTCTATTGTGATTCGGTTCCCATCCTAGGAACTAGGAATCACAACGGTATCATATTATCATTATTATAACTAGCGAAAAGCGTACTCACGTTGCGGAAGTAAAATTCCCCCGTACGCCATCCCCCCACGGTGCAACATCCCCCCGTCCACAACATTCCCCCATGAGCATCAACCCCCCCCAAGCGCAACTATCCCCCAATGTGCAACAACCCCTCATGTGCAACATCCCCCTCATGTGCAACATTCCCCCATGTGCAACATCCCTCATGCGCATCATCTCCCCATCCACATCAACTCCCCATGAGCCACAAACCCCCATGCACATCAACCCTCCATGCACATCAACCCCCTATGCGCAACAACACCCCATGCGCAACAACCCCATCACATCAACCCCCATGCGCATCAACCCCTATGCACATCATTCCCCCATGTGCATCATCCCCCATGCACATCCATCCCCCATGCACATCAATCCCCCATGTGCACCAATCCCCCTGTGCATCAACCCGCCATGCACATCTACACGCCATACGTATCAACTCTCCATGCGCAACATTCCCCCATGTGCATCATACCCCCATGTGCATCATACCCCATACGCAACATCTACCAATGCGCAACATCTTCCTTGCACATCATCTCCCATGCACATCATCCAACCATGCGCATCAATCCCCCCATGCACAACATCCCCCAAGTGCAACATTCCCCCATTCACATCAACCCCCCATGCACAACATCCCCCTTTTGCAACATCACCCCATGTGCAACACCCCCATGCGCATAAACATCCATGCTCATCTTCTCCCTGTCCCCATGCGCATCAACCCCCATTTACATCATCCCCCACTTGCAACACCCCTCATGTGCAACCCCCCCCATGCACAACCCCCCCTTGTGCAGCATCCACCCCAGTGCAACCCCTCTTTCCAAACAACCTCTCCCCCACTGCACCAGGCACCGAGCACCAAATTAGCTTGATGTTGGTAAGTCCTCCATGTTAAGTTTAGGACAAAAACACGTACACTTTTTCAGCCCCTTAAGGGTTAAATGTCTCCACTTCAGTTCTTGGTGGGTGTTCATGTGACAGAAGGAAGACCCTCCCCAAATTTCATGCTTCTCGGTCAGGAGGTTGGGGCAGAGCGTCCCTCAGTCACCAATTCTTCAATGCAAAGTATAGGGAGGAAAACGCGTTGCGCCCCTTTTCACCCCCTTCCGGTTGGAATTTCCAAAAACCGGTTCTTAGTGACTCCCTCCTTCACGGAAGGAACACCCACCCCAAATTTCACGCTTCTAGGCCCACCGGTTTTGGCTGGGCGTTGATGAATCAGTGAGTCAGTCAGTCAGTGAATCAGTGAGTCAGTGAGTGACTTTTCATTTATAGATAGATAGATTATTATTACTATAATAATAGTATTATATTATTACTGTGGCTGTGGGTGGCGCAAGTTGTTAAGTCACTGTGCCTGTTAACCAGCAGGCCAGGGTTCAAGACCCGAGTTGGCTCCACAAGACAGGGTGGCTCCTGTCCTTAGCCCAGCTCTGCGACGCCAGCTGGATCCAGTCATATTGGCTCTGCCTTTCCACTGGACTATTTCAGTGGCATGGAGAGGGGGATCTGCTGCTTGGGGAACAGCCTATCCTCCATAACAATCCAACCCAGGCTTTTGTGCTTTGCCTGCAGCGTATGCAGCGTAGAGCACGATACCATAGTCTCTCAAGACTGACAGAGGCCTGCTCTCTCTATATAGATTATTATTGTTATTGTTATTGCTATTGTTTAATTCATTGTTTAAAGAGGTAAAATTAAATTGTGTACCTGCTTTGCAGCTGTGCAATACAGTCACCAGTAAACTTTTTTTTTAATCTCAAGCCTTTTAAAATCAGGGTGCGCATTAGATTTAATGGTGCATTAGATTTGAGTAAATATGGGTAATAATAATTTTGCGGGGGACTTTGTGCTTTGGCGAAACCTAGACACACAATGTCCGCCGCTTTCCCACCGTCTACCAGACTGTCATGGAGATGAGATCTGTCTGGCGCAATTTGTTCTTGACAAACCATTGCTGGCTCGTAGAAATCACCCCACTATTTTCCAAGTACTTGCAGACCTTCTGCTTAATAATCTGTTCCAGGATCTTTCCTGAACATGAAGGGGAGAAAGCATTTTCTATGTGGTTGTTGTGAAGTCCTTGGATTCAGCTGCATGTAAGGAAACCAAAGCTGTACAACATTGTATAGTCCAGCTTGGGTATTGCATGTGCATAAAAGAAGTGGCGCATGACGTGGGTGCGTGCACAGGATGCAGAGAAATTGGAAATTGTGTCCCGGAACAAGTCCCATGCTGACCCTGGGGTGTCAAAAAGTGCCATAAGGTACTTCTGCACCACTCCTGGGAAGGGATGGCCAGTGTGCAGACATGCATCGGCCTCCCCACACCACCACAGGAATAGGATTTGGCTTGTATTGGTTAGGATTGCGCCCTGAGTGTCTTGACTTGTCCTTCACACACATCCTAAAACACAACATGCCATGCACATGTTGGATCCTTCTCTGAGATTGTCTCAGATCCTTCTTGTGTGCATCCTTCTCTGAGACTGTCTGTACCCCGACATGTTGTCAGCATGGATTGAACCCTTTTGTTGGATCAAACCCTACTGGTGCTGTTGGCACAAGCCACAATTCTACAGAACGGCTGGTGTATTCAAAGTTTGCGCAATCCATGCGCTCAAGATCCCTCCAAGCGGCTGCATCCACCCTAGGCCTGGGCCCCATTGCCGGCTTCACAGTACCCTCCACCCCGCCCCGCTTTGAGCCAAACTTAGCTCCTGGCCTGGGTTCTTCCACAAATAGCCGTGGCTTTGGCTTTGGCACTGCTGTTTGGTCTGCGCATAAATTCACACCACTCTCCTGTCCAGAATTAAAGTCTGGGAGGAGGCGACAGTCCAAAAGGGCAGCTGAGTTTGGGGGAGGCTGTTTGGGTTGCACCATCCACCTCCTCCCCTTCCCTGTCCCCAGTCTGTCCCTGCAGAGGGGGGCTGCCGGCTTTCACCCACCCACGGTAGGAAGGCCTCTCGGGAGATCTAACCACACGGGGACAGGCTGGCACGTCTGGCTTGTGGCGGGATGCAGTCATGCTGTGGTAGTACGGGACGGGGGAGTGTGTGTGTCTGAGGCTGGAGGAGCACTGATGACGGGTGAGTCACAGGCACTGGGTGGTGACTCCCCGTCTGGGCCCCCCCATGTCCTTTCCTTCCTCATGTCCTGGATCAGTGTGGGAAAGTGTCTCAAATGCATTTTTGTAGGATTTGGGTTGATCCAAATCCCCATCCATCAGTTTGGGGTGCAGATGCAAGAGAACACCCAGGACAGTATTTGGTCCCTGAACCCACGTCCAGTGTTCTGATTCTGTTTGCTGCATTCCGGGACCAGTGTTTGGTCCTGGCATGTGGCAAATATCAAAAGAGAAGTATCTGAAGCATGTGCAGAGGGCCTTCCTCTCCTATGCTTAAAACTGCCTGTGTGCACTAACAGGCCTCTCCTCCACCCCGTTTGTGTCCCGCATTTGTCTATTTCAGGTGTAGACCCTAAAAAGTTGTCTCCTTATTTGGGAGACCAGATTTCTGGGTTGTTCTTGAAGCCCTGGCGCTCTCTCCCTAGAGCAGTGGTTTTCAGTCACAGTGCCCTGGCACACTGGTGTGCCGCGGATGGTCCTCTGGTGTGCCGCGGATGGTCCTCTGGTGTGCCGCGGATGGTCCTCTGGTGTGCCATGGCATTTTGGGGAGAGTACATTGGGGGATTTGAGTCCCCTTCTGGCAGAATGATGTGCCTCGGTAAAAAAAACTGATGGTGTGCCTTGATAATTTTAGTGTACCCAGGACTGCCAACTACCCAATACCAAGCCATGGAGACGTAGAGAAATCTTGGCCAAATATCCGAGTCGGATGGCATTACAAAAACTTTAATAAATTCAAATTTTCCTGGACATTTTATTCAAGCTGATTTCCTGTCCTTGCGCAGGTGGAGCATCACTCGGAAAGCCATGCTCTGCACGCAGGTAGAGACCCCAAATGATGGCTGAAGACCAAGCCCCTCTTTTTTAATTCTGCCTCTATCGTTTCAGATCTCCAACGGGAAAGATGATTGGCGGCAACGCCATGGATGCTGCATGATTGGCCTCTTCCAGAAGAAAGCGAGGGAGCCAGAGCCATTGGGATCAGAGCATCAATCACACAGGAGGTGCGCGCAGGGTGTGGTTTGCATCCAAAGTGGCATGGCAGGGCAGGAGTCAATTCTGGAGCTTGTTAGGTGGCACTGCCTTCATCGCCAAGTGAAAGAATTACATTGGAGGAAGAGGAAGAGAGAGGCCTTGCCTTGCTCCATATGGGGCATGCACACTGCTTGTTAACTCCTTCCTTCCTGCATGGAATTAGACAGTCGCAGGAAGAGATCAGTGTTTGGTTGTGATGGCGAGAATCAGCCATTATTATTATTATTATTATTATTATTATTATTATTATTATTATTAACATTTTATATACAAATTTATATATTTGTATATAAATTTGTCTTTATATACAAATTTTCAACTACAAGTTCCCAGAAAATTAATTAATAAATAATGGCTAATTGTTAACAGGTGATGTGCAAATTTAAAAATGCCTGGCTCTTGTCCGTTTAGTGTAGTGCCACTTTTGTCAACCGTATTGCAAGCCAAGAGGAAAATATGGTTATGGAAACACAAAATATGGGTATGGAAATGCAATCCCCTTAAACATGGGTTGAAATTACTCAGACAAATTGATGGCAGAGTTTTTTTTACCCCAAGTATACAGATTTTAATTTTAATTTTTCCGTCAGTCTTGGAAGACTATGGTATCGTGCCCGGCGCTGCATAAGCTCAATGCAAAGCACGAAAGCCTAGGTTGGATTGTTATGGAGGATAGGCTGTTACCCAAGCAGCAAATCCCCCCTCTCCACCCCACTGAATTAGTCCAATGGATAGGCAGAGCCATTACGATTGGATCCAACTGGCGTCGCAGAGCTGGGCTCAGGACAGGAGCTCACCCTGTCTTGTGGGGCCAACCCGGGTCTTGAACCCTGGCCTGCTGGTTAATAAGCACAGTGTCTTAGCCACTTGCGCCACCCACAGCCCTTTTTCTACAAATGAAATATATGTATCCCCTCTTTCTGACAGTTCATTTTCTGATGATCTGCTCTTCCAACACCTTTCAATCATACCCAGAACTCATTCATTCAATGCATGTTAAGGCCAAAATTGCCCTCCCCCCTGTTGTATCCCATGGTCTATCCCATTCCACAAAGGAGTTATGAAATCCATTGGCAGAAATCTTTGTGGCAACAGAATTTGCAAGATAAAGGGGGCATTTGCAATTTGCTAATTAAGAAACACTGGAAGCAACTTTTATAAACTAAAAAAGACTGGGTTTCACTTTTCAGTCGTTTTCAATTTTGAATATTGAAAAAATTTGAATAGTTTTCAATTTTGAAACTTCAATTTTAAACTTGGGGATGCCTGTATACGAAGTGTAGTATTTTCAAATCTATCTAATATCATGTAGATTTGGCACGATTCATCCTTTCGATCGCTCCACCTTGGAGTAAATTAAATACGTTGGAGAGTTTCTTTTGAATAGTGACCAACTCCCAAGATTTTCAGTGTACGGATATCCTGATAATAATTAATAATTAATATTTCTGGCCTGATTTGCTGTAGTATGCAGACCCCAGACAGATTTACAACTAGATAAATAATACAGACTAAAGGCTAAAATAAATAATACAGAATAAAGGCTAGAAAAGGATCTATTTATTTATTTATTTATGCCAAAAGGATTTATTTATTTATTTATTCATTCATTCATTCATTTATTTATGCATGCCAGGATTTTGGACTGACATTCTCTCTCTTCCTTTCCCCCAGTGCTGTATGTGGCTGTGACTGGAAGAGGAGATAAAACCGAAACCAGAGGAAAGCGCAGTCACCAGCGACTGGGTGGGTTCACCCGTCGCTCGGATTTGGGGTGGTGGGGGATACCAAGACACATCCACCACGGCAGGAGCGGTACGTTTTTGGTTTGAGGGCAGAAGTGGGGACATAAATTGATCGGATGGGGAAATATGGTTTGTTTGTTTACATAGTTTCAAATATTTTTCTCCCATTTTCCCCATTTTTTTCATTTTATTAATACCTATATTATTATTGTTGTTGTAAAAATAGACGCAAAGCAGAACAGAAAGTAAAAAAAAACTTTAATAATTCTTAACAGCAATGAGAATATTTAGTGGCGCTCAAAGCAACAACAAATTAACTGATTATTTTAATGGCGTATTCAGTTTGATCACAGCTACAATCCTCACCACATTTTCCTGGGAGTAAATACTATTGGACACAGTGGGACTTACTTCTGAGTAGGGATGCTTAGGATTGCACTGCATTATGTCCTAACCAGAAAGAAAGCAGAGCCCCCCAAAATGCAGGACACCCAAGAAAAATGTAGGACATGTCAAAATAAAAGCTAACAATACTCACATATATTGTTTTCATGCTGTTTATTTAACAATATATTGCTTTTATTAAATTTAGAACTATTACATATAATTGATGATGTATAAGTTATTAGTTACAAGAAGACTACATGTTGCCTGCTCATAAGGAAAAGGAGGACAATGAAGGTAGTTTTTCCAGGATGTAAGGTTAAAAAAGAGGACACGTCCTGGAAAAAGATCATGTCCACACGATCCCCCTAGACATAATTTCAATAAATCTGTGTGGTATCCAAAGGCAAGACTACAAGGGATTGGCTTTCCCCTTTTGATGCTGGTCTCAGGAATTGCAAAGAGGGTTCTAGAGAAGGGAAAGGTGGGCTTGGTGGTTAGACTGGGTGATGAGAGAGGGCTGATCTAGGTACCAGTGGAGGGACCATCTGCCAGGATGGGATGGGTTTTGGAGGGGGGATGGGTGATGAATGTGCCTGGTGGAGGGACTGGAGTACACATGGGAATTGATGGACATACTGGTGGAAGGAGGAGCTAAATGTTAGTAAGGTGGAGTTTGGGATGGGATTTTTTTTTAAAGTGAGGGGAAGGCATTAGAAGGGGTTAGAGAAAAGTAAGAGACACCTTTTCTTCCCCACCTGGATTCTAAATCCCCCATTTTCTCTTTTTTCCTCCCAACCATAGACTGGATGCATCGCACAGTGGAACAGTTAGGGGGTCGGGCTGGACGGGATCCTTTTTCTCTGGGCTGCAGTGGAGCCTGGAGTTCCTGCCATTCTCGTCCATGGCTCCCAGGCGGCAGGTAAGACCCTGGCCGAACCCCAGCATGCTGTCGGACCCCCAGCATGCTGTTGGTCTCTCTCTTTTTTAATATGGCTTTCCATAGACCTCCTGATCACTGTAATGCAATTTGAACCACAACATGGCAAACCAGATGTTGACTGCCTGCATGACCACCAGGGCACATGTGGATCCTTTACAGTGGTGTAGCTAGTGGGGGGTGGAGCGGTCAAGTCTTGGAGGGAGTCTTACTCCTTTGAAGCCATTCCAGGTCCTGGAATGGCTACAAAAGGGTGAGACTCCCTCCAAGACTTGACCGCTCCCCCCATTAGCTATGCCACTGGTCCTTTGCGCTATGTAAAGAGATCTTCCTTTGATGGTTTCTCTGCACAGATCAGGAAGCCCTTGCTCTGTCCCTTTGATCTGCAGTGTTGGGATGTGTTATTGAACATGTGCAGAGTATAGTCCCCTCGGCACAGCAGATCCTCGACCAGCATCCAGCTACAATTTGCATGCTGGCCTGGGTTCGGTTTGGAAACGCACCCCTGACCTGGAACTCGGTGTGCTCTCTCTCCTCATCCATGCTCCAGGTGCTCCGCCAGTATCGGTCAGCCACAGCTGCCCCTGCACCTGCCGCCCAACCATGGCTCTAACATGGGGCAACACGGCAAGGGCTATTTTCCCCCTGGGTAAGTGCTTAGGGTGCATCTGCCCCAGGCATGTTGTTGGTGGGGGTGGAGGAGTTTAACCCCTGGAGTGCCCAGTGCCACCGAAGAAGCCACAGCCCTTCTGGAC
Organism: Cryptoblepharus egeriae; assembly: GCA_030015325.1. Lineage (NCBI taxonomy): Eukaryota > Metazoa > Chordata > Lepidosauria > Squamata > Scincidae > Cryptoblepharus > Cryptoblepharus egeriae. The sequence goes on along the minus strand of JAREYC010000004.1, from coordinate 106,853,589 downwards.
CTCTTGTTTTCTTTCTTGTGTGGCACCCCACCTAACAGCTGCTTCCAATTTCCAGGAATTTGGCCCCCCGACCCCTGCATGGGAAGCTCGAGGCCATCCACAGCTGCGTCCAGGCCCTGTTGCGTGATCAGGGGCAGCCCCAGCTTTGGGAGCAATTGGGAGAGATCTATGAGTCAGAGCAGGACTGTGAAGAGGCCGTGCGCTGCTATCAGAACTCAGCCCGGTACCAGCGCAATTACGGTTACGACGAGATGCACGCTCGGATTGGACGCCTGCAGCAGGTGCAACGGGTGGGTGGACTGGGCACGGTGGGGGAGGGTGGGGTGGAGGAGAGAAGGACTTCTTGGGATTCCCTGATACTCCCTTCCCTGGCACTTAATCCCTGCACTCCACCCTTTTAGCTACCTTGAGTCCCCCAGGGAAAAGGCGGGATATAAATAATGTAAATTATTAATATTATTATTCTCCTCTAGGCTCAGCTGTGGAATTTCCATTCGGGGTCATCTCATCACCGGCCCAAAACATTGCCCCCCTTGCAACAAGTCTGGAACCTTCTGCACCTTGAGGTGAGTTAGGCCAGCAAGGGAGGGCTGCCTGGGGGTGTAGGTGGGAATAGGTGGGGACTCCCCATGGCAGCAGGGCTATTACTCTTCATTCCTTTGGACGGCCGTCTGGAATCTGAAGGCAAATCGGATTCTATATCTGAGCAAACAAATGCCTGATAGGTGTGGAAGAGGCTGTGAAGCAATGGAGACCCACGTTTCTTTGACCCCCTTCAGCAAACAGAGAAATTGGGCAGTTCAAGCCAGTAGATCCACCACTTTTGGAGGTGGTCTGATGTCCTGCCGATCTCCAGCAGGAGATGACTAAAGAATGGGCTTCCGACCACTTTGTCTCTCTCTCTTATCCCCTCAACCTCCAGAAGCGGAACTTCTCTGCCAAACGCAACCCCCAGCTGAAGAGACCTGGCCTGCCGATGGAGCCCCCCATGGTCCAGCCCATCCCCCCTGTCCAGCACCCTCCCCACCCAGGCCATGGCGAAGAGATGCCAACCCCCATGAAGAGGCGTCGGAGCACCAGCCCTGATCAGGTACCTGGGAGCGCCGCTGCAGGCTGGATCGTATCACATGGACTGCCTAGAGGAGGGTGGGCTCTGCTTTGGGAAGTGCTGCTGCCTCCTGTTGGTCTAGATCTCCTCTCTCACCCTCGTGCCAGGCGTGCCCGCTCAGCTCTGAGGCAGGTCATGATTGGCCACACAAAGATGAGACAGTTGCTGCTTGTTTGTTGTGACTTTGGGATACACAAAGGCACAAGCACTGGTTGCTGCTTCCTTGGTTTGCTGGGGTACACTGGGTATGTGTGCCCCGTTTTGCAGTGGCATTATTTTACAGAGAGCTGCCAGGTTATGGGGGTTGCAGGAAGAGTCCTGCGGTAACCGTGAAATCTCTTTTCTTCTCTTTTTTCCTCCCCACAAATGTCTGATTTGGAGCAGAACAGCAATGGGGTCGGTCAACACCCACCTGGGCCCAGTGTCCCTGTGAACCCCCACTACCAGCTGCCTAAGCCGGGGTTGTGGAACCCCCTCCATGGAGACTCGTGGGGGCAGGAGCGCAAGAATGTGGCTGCCCCAGAAAGACAGGTACGGCTCTCCTCCGACTCCATCATCCATGTGTTTGTGGGGTCTTTCTCCTTCCCAGCGGTCCATACCAGTGGGTCATTCCTTGCTCCAGAAAGGAGGATACAGTGGGAATTTGCCCCCCAAGTAATGGAGGCCTCCTTTGGGGAAGGAAATTGCTCACCTTTGTCTTGATGGATACCTTGATGCACATGGAATTGTTCATGGAAGTGCACAGCGCATGGGATTTGGTGTCGTGGAATGAGATACTGTGCTGAAAAGCCATGCCTTCCCTGATCAGCCTGGGTGGGGGTCTGGCGTATTCTGCAGTGGGGATTCACACCAGCGCAGTCTGCTTTGGGAACACTTATGGGCAGTGAGTCTGTGCAATTATTTTCAGTTTGCTGCTACGCAGCCCTATCAAAATGGTATTCCTTTTTCTCCCCCCCCCCCACAACTCCCCTCTCCCAGGAACAGAGGAACTCGGTGGCTCATCCCTTCCCATACCCATCTCCAGCTTATGGCTCCCACCCACCCCCACACCGCCTGCCACCGGCTTTGGCGCCCAGCCCTCGCACGCCACCAGTGCACCGTCCCCCTCTTGAGAGCCATGGCTGCCTGGCCCGGCCCAACGGAAGTGACCTTAGAGATAGCCGAGTCCCCCGGGCACGTCCAGAATCCACCGCCACACCAGCAACTGTCGCCTGCGTGCCTTACGCCTCGCGCCCGACTCCAGGAGGGCCCACCACCACCACCAGCAGCAAGACCACCTCACGGGGGCAGCCAAACCCAGATAGCCTTGTGAGTAGTGGTTTAGTGGTGGGACGCTGGCTCTGGAAAAGGGAGAGTGTGTATTTTTGGGGGTGATCCCAGGCTGGAAAAAGTGTTGGTTTGGGTGAGGTGGCGTGGCTGAAGTGGGAGTGATGGGGTAGGGGTGGGTGGGTTAGTGGCATAGTTAGAGGGGTGGAGCAGTCAAGTCTTGGAGGGAGCCTCACCCCTTCGGAACCATTGCAGGCGGGGGAAGCGATACGGCTGTTTCACTCCCCCCGCCTGGAATGGCTCCGAGGGGGTGAGGCTCCCTCCAAGACTTGACTGTCCCATTCCCTACTTTCACCACTGTGTGTGGGGCTCCAAAGTAGGATGTCCCCCCATGAGCTTCCATCTGATGGCACCTCTTGTGTGTTCCTCTGCGCAGGGTTCTGATCATTACCAAACACCAACTCTGGAGCCATCCAGACCTGCCCAGGAGACCAGCGGGCTCAAATCACCACCTCCACCACCTCTGCCACCACCGCGTCCATCCCCCTGCCTGCCCTCCCGCAGCCTGCCCTGCTCCCGCATGCTGCCACCCCCAACCACCAGCAGGGGGTCTCCACCAGCAGCAGCAGCTCCACCCCCAGCTGCCCCACAGTGTCCACCACCACCACCACCACCACCCCCCCCTCCACCACCGCCTCCATTGCCCTGGCTCAAAGGCCCAGCTTTCAGTAGCAAAGCCAGAGAAGGAAAGGCCAGCGGGGACCCCTTGGATGACCTCTTGTTTGGATGTGGGGAGCCCCACCGGAGAGAACCACCACCCCTCAGGGCTCGTGACTTCCAGGATTCCAGCACCAGCAGCCAGAAAGGGGCCTTCTCGCACCCCCGGGAAGGGGACATGGAGAAGCCGAGCACCTTGAGTTCAGCCCCCCCAAAACCATCACCAGCTCCGGAGTTCTGGCTGTCAGAGACCAGCCCAGAAGAGAAGGCTCCTGGCAGTGGTCAGACCCTAACACCAAGTCCTACAATTACCTCAGGAACCTTCAGGTCACCAGAAAGCCCCCCTCAGCCACCCACACTAGCTCAGCCTCCACCACTTTCTCCACCCCCACCACCCCCACAGCCACCCCAGGTCTCCTACCCAAAGACCACAGATCCAGCAGTAGCACCCGCCACCGCCGCTGAGGTGGCCCCCGGCAACCTCTTTGGCTACACCAGCCCAACCCTGGAGGACCAGTTTGAAGAGCCCCCCGAGTTCTCTAAGATTCTGCCCGACGGCCTCGCTAACATCATGAAGATGCTGGATGAGTCTATCCGGCGCGGGGAGGAGGAACGTGAAGAGAGTTTCCCTCCTCCTCCCCCACCTGCCCCCCTCCTCCCGAGCCCCCCACCTCTAGCGAGACCGAAGATCCCAGCTCCATCCACCTCCTCTTTTGATTTTTCCAACCCCCCTGGGCAGGACCCACCAGAACCGCCCTGCCTGTACCGCTTTGGGAAGCGAGATGGGGAAGAGCGGCCCCCAGCAGCGACAGCAGCAGCCCCTCCAGCAACGGGGGGCAAGTTCCCCCATCACAGCACTGCATCTTTGCTGAAATCCTTGGCCAACGTGCTGGAAGGGCAGAAGCACTCCTACAGGCCCAAGCCGTTGACACCCCCAGGTGCTAAACTTCCTCCTCCGGCTGAGGCCAGCCAGAGTGGGGTGCCCCATTTCTCTACCTCAAGCCAGGCCTGGGCTGGAGGAGCAGGGACAGCCGGGGAGCGGGCAGTCACCCCCCCTCCGTTGCCCACAAGTCGGCCCATCAAGACCGAGTCAGAGGTACTAGAAGAGATTAGCCGGGCCTGTGAGACACTGGTGGAACGCGCGGAGCGAGAGAAGAGTCCCCCTCGTCCCGCCACCCCTCAACAAGCCCCATCCCTGCCTCCCCCTGCCTCCCCTCCTCCACTCCCCCCACCTCCTGCTCCACTTCCCCCTTCCACGCCGCAACCGCAACTGCCAGCTCCACGCATCAAGGACGAATATCGGAAAAGGGACCGGGAACACCGGCGGCATCGCCGATCCAACAAGGACGGGTCACGGCGGCATCGAGATGGCAAGGCCCACAAAGAGAAGAACAGGCAGATCCTGGGCAGTTTGGACGTGCAGAGCACAGAAGGCCAGGCCCGGGAAAACGGGGCTAAACCGCCACCGCCACCTCCCGTGGCTCCATCGCCCGAACGGCGACCACCTAGCAAGAAGGAGGAGGGGGCAGCCATCGGCATGGGGTCCAGCGTCGTGTGCCCAGCCGACCTCCTCAAGCTGCGCTCCTTCACAGAAGGGCCACCGAAGGAGCTGAAGATTCGACTCATCAAAGTGGAGAGCGGCGATAAGGAGACTTTCATCGCTTCGGAAGTGGAGGAGCGGCGCATCCCGCTGAGCGAACTCACCATCAACCACTCAGCCACAGAGGTGGTCCGGGCCAGCAAGTGAGTACTGCCTCTGCCATGCGCTAACTCTTGCATGTGGTCCCTTTGGTGACAGCAGATGCTCCAAAGTGGTCCAAAAATCAGTGGCATCCTTTTAATTGATGAATTGGCTCCAGGGGTGTCATCAGGATGGTGCGGCTGGCCCGGGCCGCACCAGGTGACACACCAGAGGGTGGCAATGTGCCGGAGGAGTTTGACACTGGCCAGCCTGCCCTCCTCTGTCACTGAGGAGAGGATGCCCTGCAGCTGTGGAGTTCCGAAGTGTAGTGCGCGCACGCAAACATTGCACGTGTGTGCTACGCCTCTAAAGCCACTTGCCCTTCCTGAGAACCCCTCGGCTGGGGTTTGGAGACCCTTGTAGTACAGAAATGCTCGACCAGCACCTGTCAGAGATGATCTAGGAGGATTTCCTGCTACAGGCAGGGGGTTGGACTAGATGGTTTTGTAGATCCCTTTTCGACTCAGTGATCCTGTATCTCTGCAAGGGATATGGCTCCAAGTTGGCATATTTTCTGGAGGCGGCAAAGGGACTGAGGAAGCTGGAGGGCAGCTTGAGAAGATTTGGCTGAGTGTCTATCGCCTGAGACAGTTCAAAGGGCACAACAGACTGGTTGTTTCTCCTCATTCTGCTGGCCCAATCCCAGTTGTCTGTTGGGGTTCTCTTTCTACTCTCATATCGACCCCACCCCACTCACCATCTTATGGGGAACCCTCCACGATCAGGCCAGTTCCATAGGGAGGACTGGGGTGAAACTGTGAGAATGGGCTCGGAGGGGGAAGCTGATAACGAAGGAATCTTTCAACTCAGGGTGTCGGAGTACATTTTGTTCCAGTGTTTTGTTCCCAGAGACTCCGGTTTGGTTTGGTGCATCCCTCTGTGCAAACACCCGGGCAGAGTTCAGAGCAAGGGTCACTCCAGATAAGGGAGGCAGGAATGCCGCAGAGGCAGGCAGGATCTGGCTTGTAAACCCGGATCTGGGCCTGGTTGCCCCAAACTGGGGTCACACACCTCGTGGTGCAGACAGATAGACCAGAGTGTCCTGCTTGGGCAGCTCTTCCTTGTCTCAGGTGGGGAGCCAGGCTGAGGATCTGGGCCATCTACGGATGGCATAAAAGCATGAAGAAAAGGAAAAGGTATAATTTCAAGCTCAGAAACCCAACATCACCCATATTTCTTGGGCTTCCAAAAGGTTTGGCCATGTTTCCAGCCTACCTGGAGTGAGTGTTGTCCCTCAACCTGGCTACCAATTTGTTTGGATCCCTTGCTCCTGTCTTGGTGCCCCGTCCTCATCTCTTCCTGCTTTCCCTCCTACAGGCATGCCAAGGTGAAAGGAAAATTCAAGGAGTCGTACCTGTCGCTCAGCCACTCCGTCAAGCCTCAGATCAATTCAGATGAAAAACTCCCCCGGGATAAACTCAATCCCCCCACCCCGAGCATCTACGTGAGTGCCTGATTTGTGGGGTGGTGGGGAACGGGCAGGGAAGAGCTGCATGGAGGGCATGGTGGTGGTGGGCTCGGGCTGCAGAAGGGGCCACGTTTCATTGATTGCACAACTTTGGTGTCGGAGAAAGAATTTAGCATTTAGTATTCCCAGAATACTGAGAATAAAAATAAAATTTCCAGCAGCAGTAACAGGAAGGGTCCTGATTCTTGTAAGGGGGGAAGCCGAGCTTGAATGTCTACAACAGTAATTCCCTAGTGATTCCACCGTTGAAAACGGATTTTCAGCCCTTGCCCTTTATTCAACCCTAATATATTTCTCTGCAATCCTTTTTAAAATCCCAGTTTCCCATTTCTGGACGTTGACTTTCACAATTACAAAAACAAAGTATAGCAACCACTGGAAGATTTTGGAATTCTGGGACCCAGATCTTTAACCCGTTTCTGCCCAGTCTGAACGTGTACACGTTTGGTCCCTGTTGCGTACGTGCAACGTTGGACAGAAGTGGTCTAAAGGAAGTTGAAAATAAGTAGAAAATAAGTAAGAGGAGAAGAAAACACTCCAATGAAGACATTTAGTGTGGATTTTTATGGTTGATAGTAGTTTTTAAAGGTGTGAGTATGGCTGATCTGTGTGTGTGTGTGTGTGTGTGTGTGTGTGTGTGTGTGTGGACCAGTCCTGCATGTTGAACCTTGTTGCTCCAACACTGGTCTAAAGCAGCTCCAGGATTGTGGGACTGGGTGGGATCGGAGGGGCTCATGCTGGTGGTGCTTGCGCATACAGGAGGAGCCAGTGGTCTCCTTCTCTTTTCTGTCTGTACAGTCAGACCCCCTCCTGTCATCACCCCATTCCTTCTCCACTTTCTGTTTGACTTTCTTTATGATTTCTGCTCCCTCCCAACTTTTTTTTCCAGTCAAAGGAAGGCAGTGAGTGGCCATCAAGCTTCCCAGCTGTTACTCTTCACCTCCCCTTTCTGAACCCATCCCTGGGAGTCTTTGCCAGTTGCAGCATCCCAGAATTGTGTCCTGGGGGGGAACAACCCTGCCTCAACCTGCTGACACCCCTCCAGGGATTGGACTTTCTAGAGTGCCCTGGGTGATGTTCTGCTTGGTCCTTGTTTGTTTCTCCCAGAGGGATCCACCCTCTGCTTTGACTCTGTGACTTCTTGTTCCGAAAAGATGTTCTTGTTCCGAAAAGATTGTTACATGCAATCTTGTCGTTGCATTAGTTTCCGCTTCCCTTGACAAGCTGCCTCTCTCCAGTGGGGAAGGTAATTGCACAGGTGGAGGTGATAACTTTCCCTCCTGAGAAAACTGGGACCACATGGAGGTCCTCGGCTCCATCCTGGTTGTCCCCTTCCTAGCTTGAAAAGCTTCTCCCCCTTCTTTGTCCCATTTCTTGGTCCAGCATGAGGTTATACATGGGATGCTGGTGAATTACTGAGATGGATGTACCTTTCCTTCAGGATCAATCTTTGTCATGCCCTCCTTACCGGGGAATGGACAGTATGTGATGTGTTGGATTTTTCTCACAACTCTCCCTTTCCTTCAGTGCCAAATATCCTTTTCTTCACATCTCTTCTTCCTTTTTGTACCTCCTTCGACATTTCGATTCTTTTCACTTCTGTCAGCTTCACGTTGACCAGATCACGGTGACCAAAGCACCTCTAGTGGGATCCAGAACAAGATTCCCTAGTCCTGCTCCATAGCCTTACTGCCCCATAGTCCTGCCCCATAGCCTTACCTTGTCCGCTGAAGAGTACCTAGTCGGAACAGCACCTGCCTTCAATCTGGAAAGCACCTGGAAAGCATCATTGGGTGCAGTCCTATCCCTGTCTACTCAGAAGTAAGTCCCATTATATTCAATGGGGCTTACGCCCAGTTTAGGATTGCAGCAATTGTCTCTGATTGTTGCTCCCCTCCCCTAGATCCAACTGGTACTTACTTACTTACTTACTTACTTACTTACTTACTTACTTACTTACTTATTTACTTATTTACTTATTGGATTTGTACTCTGCCTTTCTCCCCAAAGGGCACCCGAGATGGCTAACAAAGATGTATACAATAAAGCAATAAAATATGAGTAAAACAATAAAAACACTTAAAAGCCATAAAAACAGAGTAAAATATAAGATATGCGAGGCGTCAGCAATAAAAACGCACAATAAAAACTTCACAATAGCAGCATTAAAATAGTTAACGCAGAGATAGACTGCCTCTGGCTCAGGAAGTTCCATAGAGCCATGGATAGATCATCCTCTGTAGAAGAAGCTGTTGTGCACGATGTGAGGAAGACCAATCTCTTGTCTACCCCGACTCTGCTGTGCGTCAATCTCACTGGGGGATCCAAAGTCCTACTATTGTAAGAAAGGGAGAATCTCCATGTATTCCATCTCCCACATAACCTGTGGGGTTTTATAAGCCCCTGTCTGATTGACTTCATTCTTGTTTTCTGAACCAGAAATGTTGCCACCTTTCCTTGTACGGAAACCCTTCTCATTCACATGGCCCTTATGCGCTCTTCGACTCTGAGCTGGCCTGACCAGCGCTGCTTGAACTCCTTCTCTTCATCCTTAGGATCCTTAGATGTGTGCAAAATGGATCGTTTCCTCTTTCATCCCAAGCTTATTTTCTGGTCCGCGTCTCTTGGCAGCGGCTTCTGTTAATGCTTCCAGTTTGGACTTGTGGTGCCCTGACCTTGCCTGGACTTTGTCTTTGGTACACTTCATTACAGTCAACTTTTTTGTGGCAAGACTAGCGACAAAGGCTTTCTCTCCTACTTAGATCTTCAAGGCCAGATAGGTCACAAATGCTGCTGCTGATTTATGGCATAATCCTAACCAGTTCAGGCTCCCGCAACTCAACCCTCTCCATTCCAACCCCCCACTCTCCATACCAACCCACCGCTCTCCATGTGGTAGTGTAGCGAGGCTGGTGCATGTCTGTGCACTGGTCTAACCCTCCCAGGAGTGGCGCAAAATCAGGCTCTTTTGCGATACCCCCAGATCTGCACAGGGCTTGTGTTGGGACTTAGGCCAGCCTAACTGGGGCTTAGGATTGCAGCCTGACTCTGACCAAATTTGCAGACTTGTTGACCTGAAAACAAAATTCTCCTAGACCTGTAACCCTTCACCTCTCCAGCCTTTCCACCTTGCTCTGGTCATCTGATAGTCTTCTTTGAGGCCCTGGGTGCCTGATCCGATCCTTAAGACTGTTGCTGGCCAGACTGGTTTGGGTATTTTATCATTCCTAAGCCTTTCTCCCGTTTGCCAGGTTATATCCAGACCCCATTTGAGCCAGGGTTTGGACACCCCTGGCTAGAAGACGTCCATCATGTCTTCACTTTCCTCTTATGGTCCAGGATTTCTCCCAACCGAGGAAACCGATTTCTCCTGTTCCCTCTTTCTCTCCTTTTTTCCCACCTTGATTCATCTTGTTCTCATTGTCTGATTGTTTTCTTTCTTTTCCTCCTTTTTTCATGCTTTGCTTTATCTTCCCTGAGTTTCCATTCTGGTTGCATTTGCACCACTGTCCCCTCCAGTCTTCCTGTCCTGATTGCACGGTTGGTTTAACGACCTTCTGACTGCTCTTAGCATAGCTTTAGCGTCCCGAAGACGGGCTGCTCCGCTCCTGAGAGAGACGCCAGGAATCCCAAGCAAGCGGGGAACCCCCCAATCACAGTCGGTTGAGCGCTTCTGCTTCCGCTGATTCCTACGATGGCCAGCACCTCCTCCCTCCAGGAAGACTAAGAGCACAATCCTAACCATGTCTACTCAAAAGTAAGACCCATTGTGTTCAATAGGTCTTACTCCCGGGAAAATGTCTTTAGGATTGCAGCATAAGCTTTTTGGGGATCTCTTCCAAGATCCTTTCCAAACCGCCAGCTTTCTCTCCTTGCTCGCCATGTTGCCGTTCCTGACTGTGACTGGCCTGAGTGTTCTCTCCAGGTGAGGACACTCCAGGAAGGTGGATCTCCATCCTGGACATACCTGATGAACAAGACTTTGCTGTCTCTCATGTTCTGTGCAAGAGGCTCTGTGTGGCCACCTGTCTCATTACTGGGGAAAACAGAGGTCACAGCCAGGTGCATCTTCTGGATGTTTTGTTGGCTTGGAGCTATCAGCTGTTCCCTGCAACTCCTTGTTCAGTTCCATCAGGAACCTCTGCTGCTGCTGCTTCTGACTAGGAATTGCAATAAACGCTGAAATCTGGATTCTTCCGATGGCAGCAGATCTAGAGATCAGGTGCATCGTTGTCTGCATCCAGTGTTTCTAGAGCGACATTTCTCCAACAAACTGGGTTTTTTGTGTGCAAACGTTTTCATGTTTCGACTCTGCCACTTTATTGTCTGGAGCTCTGCAAAGAAGAGATCAAACCAAAGATTTTCCTCCCGCCGCTACTTGGTCCACATGATCTTGGCTTGAACCTAACCGATCAGGCTAAATATTCGGCTGTCATCGGGACAGGGAAACCTCCATCTTCTAGACTATTTGGTGGATGGCTTTGGCCAAAATGGGGATGGATCCCTTCTTGGGATCCAAGGAGGTGTTACTGTTTGAAACTGGGGAGCATAACTGGAGAGCACAAGAGAAACTGCCCCCCCCCCCATGGTCTAAGCCCTTATGGCCTTTGACCCTCAAAAATCTTATTGTCCTCCATGGTGCCTGGATCTAGCCACTGGGGAGAAGTGGACTGGGGTGTGGAGTCTGGTGTCACCAGCAAATGGATTACACCGGATCTTTCTCTCCATTCTGACTGGGATTAGGGAGGTGGTGAATTCTGGCCGGAAAAGAATTGGCTTTGCTAGAGTTCCTGGTGGGTCGGATGGTCCCCCAGAGGCTGGTTGCGGTTATCTCCATGGGGCATTTTAGACTCTCTAACTCACTCTTTATTTTGGGGTGTGGGATTGGGGATTCAGACTGGTGCCTGGGTCTTGATTTGTCTCTTTGCTTCCTTTAGTTGGAGAGCAAACGTGATGCTTTCTCTCCAGTGCTGCTGCAGTTCTGCACAGATCCCAAAAACCCCATCACGGTCATCCGGGGCTTGGCAGGATCTCTCCGTCTCAGTGAGTATGCAGTGTGGGCAACCATCTTGTTTGGGGGATCGGTTTGGGGATCAGTGCAACTGTACTGGAAGACTTTGGATGATAAGGCCTGAGTCTGATGTGGGAGGGCAGCTCGTGGGGCAGGAAGAGGGTAAAGGGAAAAAAATTTCTGCAAAGGGCCTACTGGATCTTACTAGCGGTCACACTAGTAAGATTAATGGCAGACTAAATGAAACCATAAGCATTATAAACGGTTATAGAAAATCTACTCCTACTTGCTGGCTCCCTATTTTAAGCCACATAGCACCACAAAGACAAGGTGCTTTAGTGAAAGAATAGATCTGTATTTACTCAAATCGAATGTGCCATCAAATATAATGCACACCCCAATACTGAAATTAAAAAAAAAAGTTTTCTGGCGATTGTCATGCGCAGCTGCAAAGCAGGTGCAAAATATCTGCATTAAGATCTATGCATTGAGATCTATGGTAAAGTGAAAGTGCCCAATATCGTGGCTTTACTCGTGAGTAGGCAAACATGCCATTGTTCGCTGGAAAGGCCAGGCTGAGAGGGATGATTCAAAACTGATTTTTGCATTGGATTCTGCTCTTCAGTCTGAATCCAACGACATATGACATGATGGGGTTCTGCACACCATTGCAAAATTCCAAAATGAAGCCAAAATGGAGGACAATGAAGCCCTTTTGGAGGACACCTAGACAGGAGGCTCAAAAAAGAGGACAAATCCAGAAATTTCCGGTCATATTATCATCCGGGGGAATTGGTGATTTTGAAAGCAGATTTTTGCCTGTAGAGAGCTTGACTTAAAAAGGGTGCAGTCCTAACCACACTTTCCTGGGAGGAAATACTATCGAAAACAATGGGACTTACTTTTGAGAAGACATGCTTAAGACAGCAGTGTTTTAAGTTGTGTTTCCAGGCAGGGGGTGAAGATTTGGTATCTCGGTATGAGATGAACGGGTCTGTTGGAGACCCCTCCTCTGGGATTGATAAGGAGCAGTGGAGAGTCTCCTATGTGTTTGAGTGCAGTCATAGGGTACCCCCCCCCCCCCAGATCAGTGGGAGGAATCCAGGGACTCTCCGCAAGTTCTCACAACCCCCCTCTTTCCGTCCCTGCAGATTTGGGCCTCTTCAGCACAAAGACCTTGGTGGAGGCGAGTGGGGAGCACACCGTGGAGGTCCGTACGCAGGTGCAACAGCCGTCAGATGAAAACTGGGACCTCTTGGGAACCAAGCAGGTCTGGCCTTGCGAGAGCAGCCGGTCGCACACCACCATCGCCAAGTATGCCCAGTACCAGGCCGCCTCGTTCCAGGAGTCCCTGCAGGTGAGAGGCTGGGCTGCTTGTCTACCACACCCCAAACACTCTTCTTAAAAGCTCCACAGTAGAGTTCATTCAGAGGAGGTGAAATCCCTTTATCTGGGGTGGATGAGGTGAAGGTTGACCATCACCCCGTTTTGACCATCTCTTTCTGTTGAGGTAGGAAGACAAAGAAACTGATGATGAGGAAACGGAGGAGCCCGACAGCACCACAGAGACACCGGCACCACCACCAAGGTGGGTCTTCCCTTCCAAGCAAGCCATGGTCCCATTGGTGTCATGGCTGCATTGTAGGGTGACTGGTGGAGGGAGGGAATGGAGATCACACTATGCCTCCAGGAGGCCACAGGTGAGGAGAGAAACCATCATCATCTTCTTAATGTTGTTCCCACTTAACCATGGTGGGGTCCACTTTTTGGTGTATCTGCCTCCATCTGGATCTATCTAAGGCAAGGCTCTCCAAGCATTTTGGCCAAAGGGCAGCACCAAAGATCTGGCATGTTTTCAAGGGCCAAAATATTTAAATATCAATTTTAAATAAATACTTTATAGAACTTTTAAGGACACCTTTTGGATGTGAACAGAAAATTGTGGGTCAGAAGCTCTCCTTGGACCAGAGGATGGCCAGGGGCCAGATAGAGCTTACCTCAGGCCACATCTGGACCCCGGGCCAGGGTTTGGAGACCCCTGACATTCATTTCTGAGAGACGTCCCTACCTGAAACTCTGGAGAGCATCTGAGTTGGAAAGGGGAGATCTGGAACCTGCTTTGGGGTGGGGAGACAGTTGGGGGCAGTCAGATAATGATGGTTTTGTTTAGTCACTGGTTCCGCATCCAGCTCATTATGTATTCTTATTTCTCCTCTTAGTAGTAACCCTGATCAGAAATCACACCAGATCATTAAGTTTGGGACCAACATCGACCTCTCAGATGCCAAGCGGTAAGGATCGGTGGAGGGGCCATGTGAATTGGGCTGGGCATAGAAGCTCATGTGCTTCTCCCACTTTACCTCCACACCTGTTGCTTCATGCTGCAATGGATGCATATTCAGTGGCGTAGCTAGAGGCGGTGCAAAGCACTAAGTTTTGCAGAGAGCCTCACTGCAGGGTGCAAGTAGATCCCCCCCTTCAAAGTCATTCCAGATAGTGGGACAAAACAGAGGCAAATACCTCTATTTTGCACCCACTGAATGGCTCTAAATAGGAGGGGATGCTTGCAAAATGTAGTGAAGCTCCCTGCAAAACTTAGTGCTTTGCACCCCTTCTAGTTATGCCACTGCGTGTTGCAATGGGATGTTGACTGCCTGAGAGGATAATAATGAATAGAATTGGCTGTCTCTTAATTGAGCCTACCTCATAAGGCTGTTGTGGGGATAACAGAAGAGGGGGAGCGACAAACATTGCTCAGAGCGACAGGAAGGGATATAAATAGAATTGTTTATTTATAGAGTGCTACAGTTTTCCTGAACAAAATAGGCTTATCTCTGAGTAAACTGTTTGCAAAGACCTCTAGCTCTATAAGTATAAAAAATATGCATACACTATTTGAATCTAATGCACTAGATTCTAACCTAATGCGCACCCCTATATTAAAAGGCTTGAAATTAAAAAATGTTTAATGACAATTCTAATGCACAGCTGCAAAGCAGTTGCAAAATTTAATTTTACTGCATACAACAATAATAGTATGATAATGGTTTACGTTATGATTTTTGCCTAATTGCACTACTTTATATGTAGTGCATATAAAGTGCATGTATGTAGTGCAAAATATGTAGTGCATGTATCAATGGGTTTGATACATTTTTTTAATTACAATATAGTAAACTGTTAAATACTGACCTATACTTAAAATCAAAATACTGTACCATATTTATTTGACTCTAATGCATCATCAAATTTAATGCACACCTTGTTTTTGGAGACTGAATTTGCCTGGAAAAGGTGTGTGTTAGATTCAAATAAATATGGTAAATACCACAAATACTATGTATGTTTGTGAAACGGGTGACTTATTTGCTGCCCCCCGTGGTTGTGTTTTGAATTGCAGGCACATGGCATTATGGCCTTACAATGCCAGGCCTCTCTGTGCTGCCTCTTGTGGTCACAATTTGTCACTGCAAGCAGAGGTCCTTCTATGAGTCTTGACTGCCCCTCTGTGTCAGTAACTGGAACTGCAACGTAATATTGGTTTTATGTTGCCCTCTTGTGGCCAAGTGCTTCCCCCTGGTGGTCAGATTAAGTCATTGCAAGATAATGAAACAGGCTGTGCTGCCTTTTATCCACTGCCTTTACGCTGCTCTTGGTTGCCACTCGGTGGCCGTACCTAGAACTGCACTACATTTTTGCTTTTCTGCAGCCTTGGAGGTGGTGCTGCTCTATGGTGCTCCCTGTGGTCATGATATGTCATTGCAGGGGAATCAATTGGTTCTGTACTGACCTCAAATAGATGTGGGTCAGACAGGGTGAGCATCTGTCCTCTTTTTTCCAGGACATGTCCTCTTTTTTACCCTGGAAATTTTTTTCATTCTTGTGAACCGGCAGCATGGACCCTTCTTATAATTAATTGATTATACATAAGAAATTATATACAATCGTTTTAAATTTAATAGTAAGCAATATAGTGTTTTAATTTACCACGTGAAAGCAATATATATGGATTTTTCTAGCTATTATTTTGACCCACCGTACGTATTTCTTGGCTGTCCTACATTTTGGAAGGCCATGTCCTCTTTTGCAAGGACATAACCCTGGGAAAAAATTTCAGTGTCCTCCTTTTCTTTGTAAGCAGGCAGTGTGTAGCCTCCTTGTAATTAATAAATTATATGAAATTACATATAATAGTTTTAAATTTAATGATAAGTAATATTAGTGTTTATAATTGGCAGTTGCAGGGGGGATCCATTTTTGTTCTGTGCTCCTTCATTTACTCCTGGCCAGTTTGGAGACCAAACTTAGGACTGCAGCCTATGGCTCTCTGTAGTGCTGAAGGATGATGCAGATGCATGAGAACTTATGTGACCCTCCTTTTTCAATGTGCACTGGCAGGTGGAAGCCACAGCTGCAGGAGTTGCTGAAGCTTCCAGCTTTCATGCGGGTCACCTCGACAGGGAACATGCTGAGCCACGTGGGACACACCATCCTGGGCATGAACACGGTGCAGCTCTACATGAAGGTGCCTGGCAGCCGCACCCCTGGTAAGTCAGTGGTGGTCAGAGAAGGGGTTGGCCTCGATGTTGAGGACAGGTATGGTTGCTGGGTGGTCAGAGGAGGGCCCCCTAGGAGTAGGGTGGAGGCAGAGGAGCTGGGAGGCAGAGGTGGATCCATCACCTCTTTGTATGGAGCCAACGATGAACCGAACAGATGGAGGCAGGAGCTGGAACCCGTCACCCGGCAGTAGGTGGCTACAATCCTGCGCGGTTACCTGACATTAATTGCCATTGAAATCAATGATTGACTTCTGAGTAGGCATGCCTTGAATTGTGCTGAATGTGTGCAAGAACAACAGTGCTGGATATAGCAACCTTCCCATGTGGGTTGCCCCACAGAAAATCTCTGAGGTCTGCTATTGACCCAAAGAGCCCATGACTGCTTCCTGGTGCCAGTTCCGGCACATCTCATGCACATGACTGTTGTCCCCTTGCAGGCCACCAAGAGAACAACAACTTCTGCTCTGTGAATATCAACATTGGGCCCGGGGACTGTGAGTGGTTTGCTGTTCATGAGCATTACTGGCAAAACATCAGCGCCTTCTGTGACAGGTGGGTGCGCATGGAGGAGATGGGACAGCAGATGTCCACATCACATGGGAGGAAAGAGTGAAAGTGGGTGCATGTCTCAACACATGGCTTCTCCTAGGCACGGCGTGGACTACCTGACTGGCTCATGGTGGCCCATCCTCGAAGACCTTTACCAGTCCAACATCCCCGTCTACCGCTTTGTCCAGCGCCCTGGAGACCTCGTGTGGATCAATGCAGGCACCGTGCACTGGGTGCAGGCCACAGGCTGGTGCAACAACATAGCATGGAATGTCGGTCCGCTCACAGGTAAGGGAAGGAGAGGAGGATCTGTGGAGTGCAGGCTCCCCCCCACAACGCATGTCACCAACTCCCGACCATATTATGGGAAACAGGAGCCTTGGGCTGCAATCCTAAATACGCTTACAGTTTTAAAAATGTTTTTATTAATTTTGAAAAAGAAGAAGGAAAAGGAAAGAAAAAAAAATAGAACAAAAATATTCTTCAAAGATATACAGTATGGCAAGCACAGAATTCCAAATTTACCTTTCTTTTGGTCTAATATTAATTTATATTATCTAAAAACCTATCTTAAACTATAATCTTATTTAACAACTCCAACAAACAGTTTAACAATTCCTAAACACATTTAACTGGGAGTAAGTGCCACGGAATAAACTAGGACTTACTTCTTACCAAACAGTTAATGACAGTACCAAACAGTTGAAAAGCGGTATAACTATTGGCACTATCCTATCCATGCCTACGCAGAAGTAAGCCCCACTGTGTTCAGTGGGTCTTACTCCCAGTAAAGTGTGCTGAGGATTGTAGACTAATTTTGAAGAAATAAGTCTGGCTTTAAGTGCCTGAATACAGCAGGGAGAGACATTTCCTCCTGTAGACCCATTAGCTTTTAATTAGCTATTATTATTTTCCCATTTTCTTTGTAAACCGCTTTGTGAACTTGTTAGTTGAAAAGCGGTATATAAATACTGTAGATAGATAGATAGTACGGAGCGTGAAGGGGTTTGCAGAAGTCCCCTCTGGGCAGAGCCCAGGGAGATCTTGGAGCGAGCACGTATTGGAGGGCAGGGAACAAAACAACTATCCAGAGCCACACCAAAGAGGACCAGGCCATGGAGTGTGGAATGTGATCTTGTGCGGTTGTGTGTCTGGGAGCCCGGTCAGTCCCTCCACTCTCTTCCCTGCAGCTTACCAGTACCAGCTGGCACTAGAGCGTTACGAGTGGAACGAGGTGAAGAATGTGAAGTCCATCGTCCCCATGATCCACGTCTCCTGGAACGTGGCCCGCACAGTGAAGATCAGTGATCCTGACCTGTACAAGATGATCAAGTGAGTGCGGATCTGGTGCTCCAGACCTTTCTTCCCACAACCCCAAAGTTTCTTGGCTGGGAAAAGGAGTTGCCAGGAGGAGACATGCGTGGGGAAGATCCTGGCCTTCTCCACGTGTGCCCCCTGAAACTCCCTCTCTGGTGCATCTATTAATTTTTTCATTTTCTTTGTAAGCCACTTTGTGAACTTTTAAGTTCAAAAGCAGTATATAAATATTGTAGATAGATTGACATCTCTCTCGCTCTCTCGCTCTCTCTCTCTCTCTCTCTCTCTCTCTCTCTCTCTCTCTCTCTATCTATCTATCTATCTATCTATGCAGGTGCAGTGGCCTCAATGCTAACACCTCCCTTTCTTCCCCCAGGTACTGTCTGATGCAGTCCATCAAGCACTGCCAGGTCCAGCGTGAGAGTCTGGTGCGCTCTGGGAAGAAGATTGCCTACCAGGGCCGGGTGAAGGACGAGCCTGCCTATTATTGCAATGAGTGTGATGTAAGTTCCAGCAGCCTTTGTGCCGTATCAGCTCCAGGTGGGGTGGGGAGAGCACCCTCTCTCTTTCTTAGCAGGAATCCAGTCCTACACAGGGTACAGCGTGCCCTGCACTGAGATAGGGCTAACTAGTGTCCTGGTTAGCCCTAGTAAGAAGACTAGTGTCCTGCGTCTGTCTCCTTGGGATGTGTAATGTCATTTGCCTTCTCAAATGTGTCCACGGCAAGGGGTCCTTTTTCTGGCGCAGACCTATCCACCAACCCAACCCAACAGGGTAGAGATGTCTGAGCCGCTCTCTCAGCCCTCTTGATGATCCATTCTAGACCCACACAGAGCATGATTTCCATGCCTTGTACACAGGAGGAGATCACTTCAGAGTAAAACATGCAAAGAGGTCCAGGAATGCACAGCCATATGCGTACACGCCTGCACACGCAATACTCAAAGCACAAAACTCACTCACTCTTCCTCCCCTCTCTCGGTGCCTTCCTTGAAACCCACACTCTCTCCTTCTCTGTCTCTCCCCCACTCCAATAAACAAATGAATAAATAATAAAATTGCCTCTTCTTCCTCCACTCGGAGCTAGGGCAAGCTCAACGACAAGCCCCCCTGAGGCAACAGAGAAACTGCCTCTCTTGGTACTTAGAAGCACAGGCTTCTTGCTTTTTGGTGGCTCAAAAAAATAGAATGGAGGCAACTCTTCCTGCTGCCTCCCCAGAGTTTGCTGATGCAAGTCTCCTGATTTTTTTAATTCGACACCAGCCACCCTGCTTTTTTTAAAACTGGAAGCCACCTTTGATGACAACCCAACCTTCTAAAGGCAACTCTTCCTGCAGTCTCCTGCAGAGATTGCTGACACAGCACCCTACTATTTGGTGTTTAGGTTTTTTTTTAAATTGAAACCCTACTATTTGGTGTTTGGGTTTTTTTTTTAAATTGAAAGCCAGCCGGGATGGCAGGTAATACACAGCGTAACTGGCTACTGGCTGTTCCCTGTGTATTAGAATAGGGGTGTGTGTGCTCTGCTTAATCTCACTGACTCTACATCAGAAGAAAAGAGCGACGCAGAAAGGCAAGGAACGTTTTCGTTTTACTTGTGAGTCCTTGGACATTGTTTTTTTTTTTTTAACTTATTGGATCCATTGAGGCTCTGCCTCCCCTGAGTTCACATCAGTGGTTTGACTCCTCTCTGATCTCGAGAATCCCTCCCGCCCTGCAGCCGTCTTAAGGGTTTTTTTTTGCATCTTAACCATGCTGAGACTTGGCGTTGTAAAAAAAAAAAAAACCGAGAAAAAAGTGGGAATGAACTGCAATTGTTTGAAAGTAGCAATAGCTGCACATCCGCAGTGGATCGGGGCCTTGACCATTGCTAAGTCTTGCTCAGCACCTTGCAGCTGAACCGGAACACTGACAATGGGAAAAGAGGTCAAGCTGGGGGAAGTCCCCAAAGGGGCTTGGAGTAAAAGGTCATCACCGGACATACCAGCAAAGGGGCAGCTGGAGAGCTGCACAGTGTCTGGGAGGTGGGTTTGGCCTCCTTTATTGGAACACCCCAACTGGGGAAAGTGGGGGACAACAATAGCCACCTTCCCCCGCAACTACTGTGCAAGTCAGCACACTGCAGCGATTTCTCACCCAGGTGAGAGTTCCCTGCCAGCTTGACTGTGTGTGTTTTGCAGATGGTGCGCGTTCACACCACGAAAATGATTCAGAGTCCGGTTCTAGACAGTTCTGGTGGGATCCCCAAGGGGGGATGCATGTTTTCAGTCTTGCGAATGGGAGACGGTGTGGGAAAGGGGATCTTTGCAGGAAGTGACCAGTCTCACAGGTTAAACATGCAAGTGCCAGAAGGAGGGGACATGCGGGGGCTGGAATCCATGTGCCGTCTGCAAAGCTGAGAAGAGTTAGTGTTTGAGCAATAGAATGAGAGGAAGAATCAGGTGCTTGGAGAGTGCCACCTCCAGGACTATGGGGTGGCGCTGGGCACCGGGTTTGCTTTTGGTTCACCCCAAGCCCAGATGCCACCCCTGGCATTTTGTGTCCCTTGCAGTCCTTTTTCCTGGCTTGCCTTTCCCCATGCTTTGCAACGCATGGCGAGGGGCCGAAGCCTCCTTCTGCTGGGATGTGCCTCACTCTGTTTCTGCCCTTGCAGGTGGAGGTGTTCAACATCTTGTTCGTGACCAGTGAGAACGGCAACAAGAACACATACCTGGTGCACTGCGAGGCCTGTGCCCGGAAGCGGAGCGCATCCCTCCATGGCGTTGTGGTGCTGGAGCAGTACAAGACGGAGGAGCTGATCCACATCTACGACAGCTTCACTCTGGTGAGGGTGCAAAGTGTTGTTAGGGCTCGAGGTTAGGACCCCCACCGGGCTGGGTTGGCAAATTGGGAGAGCAACCAAAAACCTCTCATTCTCTGTTCTCTTTCTGTTGCTCCGCAGGCAGCTTCACCCAGTTCAAGATGAGCCATACCATGCCCAGATGCGGACGTCTGGGCTGTCTCACCACGCTAGCCTCCCCCCTGCTCACCGTGTGTGCGTGCGCTGGATGGGCTGCTCTCGTGCGGCCCCCTCCTCCTCCGGTCGCAGCTGAGCCTCTGCTCTCCACCCGACTCTCTCTCTCATGCCTGCTCCGAGCCGCGGTGGCCCAGAGCTGGGGGCATGTGGGCATCTCCCACGATAGACCCTTTTTAATTTATTCTTTGAAACGAACCTTTTTTCTGGGTGGTGCTGATTTTGTATTAAAGAAGAAAAAGAATTACAAGAAGGAAAACAAAACTCAAAAGAAGGGCAAAGAAACCATTTGGAAAGGTAACGGCTGCCCGGCCTGTGTGCAGGGAGCGGACATGCGGGGCCAGGGTGCCCGCATCATGCCTGGCCTCCCCGTGAACAAGGACTGGGGTTTCCAGTAGACAGATGATGGGCAGAGGATATGGAAACATTTTCTTCTTCACAAAGCATTAACTTTCTTCTCGCTCTTTTTCACTGGGGTGGAAAGCAAAATACTTACGACCGAGAGACAGACAGCTGTTGGTTGAGGATGTGTGTTTGGTTTCTTTTTTAATCACATTTTTTTCTGGTTGGAAATTTAAAGGAAAAAGTCGGAAAACAAACAAAAAAACTGCAAGCAAGCAAAAAATTAATACGGGTTTCTTAACACAGGACTTTATGGGTTCAGTTCTCTTTGGGCAAACTTCTCACTGGGAGGGGGGAGAGTGTACAGTCATTTATATATATCGGTGGGGTGGGACCGGGCGGGGAACAGTTTGCGCCTGTGTTTTTAATTACAACGATGGACATTTGATTTCTTACATCCTTTTATATATTATATATATAAATATAAGAAAAAAAATCCTGGTTTGTATTAGAAACTGCTTTTAAAAAAAAAAACACACACACAAATGATACAAGTCTGGTCAAAATCCTCGTGCGAAGCACAGGATAACTCTCCGTGTGGTGACTTGGGATAGTGAATATACAGCCCTGGTGTGGAGGGCTTGGTGCTGGCCCCGAATCATGCACACGGGTAGATGGGAGAATTTTTTGCAAAATGGGGGGGCATTTTTCTCCTCCCCCCTTTCCTTAAGCATTCTCATGAGCTACCCTTCCTTACCCCTAATACCACGTGGACGGGGGGGCAAACTTACAATGAGCTCTTAACTCTGCCCTCCTTAACTATTATATACTTCTAACTCTGACTGACCCCCCAATCTTTGACTGATGAAACCCCCCCTCACCTTAACTCTTATCCTTTTCATTTTTTTCCCTTGCCAAATCTGTGACCTTCGACTCCTCCAAGTCTGCATGCTTTTGGCTCGACAGTTCTCACTCCCAGTTTGGAATTTTTTTTAAAATAAAACAACAACTAGAAGTAGCTCAGATTTGGGGTAATTTTTTAAAAAACCAATTTGTATCTTCAAGCCTCAGAATTGTTTTGCTATTTGTAAATGTTCTCTCTTTTTTAATTTATACATCTTTTTGGTAATGATTTCTCTATTTATTGGTCCTTTATTGGGGTTTAATCCAGTTTTTTTTTAAAGATAAAGCCTTTTTACAATGTTGTATCTGTTCATTTTTTTTTTAAGTGTCTTTTTGTTGTTCCTTTTTTGGCTCCTCTGGAATTTTTGGTTGAATTTTCCAAATGTGTTATTTTCATCTGTTATTGTTTTCCTTCACATGGTGCTCAGTTTCCTCAAGGGGATGTGGTGGGGTTGGGGTGGGAAGAAGAGGGAAAATAGAACTTGATCTCAGATCATCTGGTTTCCTTTTTTGAAAGAATCTCACCCTCCCCTACAAGGCAGAAATCTCTTCTTTCCAAAATCTGCACTTTTTTCCTAATTCCCAATTTATGGCTTTTTTTCCCCCTAACAAACACGATGAAATTAAAACAGACGGACGGACGTCTCAGAAAATCGGATTCTTATTGTACTGTAGGGGATGAGGATAAAGCAAATCTTATTTTGTAAATGTAAAAAAAGAAAAATTAAATTAACTCACAGAGAGAAAAAAAAAAAAACAGACTCCATCTCTTCCTTCTTTCGGCGCGTAAGAGTGTTTGCATATGGGCTCCGTGCGACACCGTGACGCAAAAATCAGGTTTGTTTTGGGTGGGGGATTTCAGTAGGAAATCAACACACATGTGATCCAGCCATGGGTTGAAAAGTAATTACCTGCAGGAAGTGTTGGGAGGAATCATTTTGTTGTTTAAGTAGGGCTTGAGTGTGGATCTGGCCTCGATCCAGCAGAACGTTCTCATGCACCCCATTGAAAGGAATGGCGATGTCCCACTAACTTGCTCGGTAGCATTAATGGCACATCTGCTTGTTGCCAACAGAACTTCCTATGCGGTTTGATTTAATTTTTTTAAGAAAAGAGGTAAATAGCACAATCCTAACCATGTCTACTCAAACGTGAGCCCCACTGTGTTCAATGGGTCTTACTCCCAGGAAAGTGTCTTTCCAAATGTGCTATTATTCTAAGTGCAATCTTAAGTGCACTTTCCTGGGAGAAAGGCCCATTGATTTAAGTGGAACTTATTTCTAAGTAGGCATGAATAGGATTGCACTGAAAAGGAAATAAGAGAAAAATAGAATAAAAATATTCTTTCAAGATATATGGCAAGCGCAAAATTCCAAAATTACCATTTTTTAGTCCAATATTAATTTCTACTACCTAAAAATCCATCTTAAACTATAATCTTAACAATTCCAACAAACATAAAAAGGAAGTCAGAATTACTGTGTTTACATGAATCTAACGCTCACCCTTTTCAGCTGAATTGAGTCTCCAAAATTGGGGCGCGCTCAGGGTGACCACATGACTGGAAATTTCCGGATTTGTCCTCTTTTTTAGTCTCCTGTCTGGGTCTCCTCCAAAAGGGCTTCCGTGTCCTCTTCTTTGGCTTCATTTTGGAACTTTGCAATGGTGTGCAATACCCCCTCATGTCACGTGTCGTTGGATTCGTATTGAAAAGCAGAACCCAATGCAAAAATCGGTGTCGAAATATCTCCTTCCTATCAAACGTTATGGCCAAAAAACAAAAAATCAAACATATCCATTGAGCTCTATGGGAAAGTGAAAGTGCCCAATAATGTGGCTTTACTCATGAGTAGGCGAACGTGCCATTGTCTTTTGGAAAGGCCTGGCTGAGAGGAATCCAAGACCTTGTCCTCTTTTTGAGGTTTGCGCGTCTGGCCACCCTGGATGTGCTCCGTGAATCAATGGGGTATTTTAATTATAGAGTGGACGTTAGATTCGATGGTGCATTAGATTCAAGTGAATACAGTATATCACAATTGTCCACTCATTAAATCCATAATTCAATTGACTCATCATTCCTTTCTCGTGGAGAAGCTTCATGAATGGTTTCCCAGTATTTTTTTTTCATCTTGGGACATGTTCAGCACATATGGGAAAAAGTAACTATGCCAGTTTGTGATCCATGGGACAAGCTTCATTACTCCTACAACCTCCCTTTTCAGTTCTGCAAATCAGCATCCTTTCGGGCAGGGGTCGCTAACTCTGGCTCGGGAGCCAGATGTGCCCCTCTGTGAGCCGCAATGTGGCCCCGGGCAAGACCCCTCTATCTGGCCTTTGGGCAAGCCTTGTATTCCACTCCAATATATGGAAATTTATGGAAATTTGTTCAAATTTGAAATGTAAATTAGTTTTTCAGGCTCCGACACAATGTCAAAGAGATGATGTGGCCCTCCTGCCTAAACTTTTGGAGACCCCTGCTTTAGGGCAATGATTTTCAACCACTGTGCCGTGGCACGCAGGTGTGCCATGGCTGGTCTTCAGGTGTGCCATAGAAGGTGATTAATTTTTTTTCATTTTCTCTGTAAACCGCTTTGTGAACTTTTTAGTTGAAAAGCGGTTTATAAATACTGTAGATACCGCATTAACTCAAATCTAATGGCACCACTGAATCTAATGCCCACCCTATCCTTAAAATCAAAACATTCACTCAAATCTAACTAACCACCAAATCTAACGCGCACCCTGATTTTGGAGACTAAATTTGGCTGGAAGTGAGCGTTAGATTCAAGTAAATACAGTTGATTAGATAGATAGATAGATAGATAGATAGATAGATAGATAGATAGATAGATAGATAGATAGATAGATAGTATGGCAATTGGGGATCCGCTAATGTAAAGCCATATGATGTTCCTTGTCCGTGGTCCCGAAACTGTGCCAAAAGTTGAAAATCCCTGCTTTGGGGTCTCAACAGATGGCCTTTTGGTGCTTATCTGGGGCAGGCGCGCATGCCTCGGTCTTTCTGGGCATCCTTTGGATTGGGTCCTGGTGGGTCCAGGCAGCAAAGGGGGAGTTGTTGGGAGGTACTGAGGCTCAAAGAGAAACATCTGTGGAATTTGAGTGCAGGGGGCCCCCTCCCTTCTGGGACTGGTGCAGAGAACGGCATCCCCTGGGTGGACAAGTGATGGGGGCGGGAAGGAAGGAAAGGATCTGGTGGCCACTGGGGTTTTCTGGACATGTGTGTGTGGGGCTGCATTCCTAGATTATCCCAGAGAGGTGGAGGCTGGGCCAGTGGCAGGGGGTGGAGGTGGCTGGGAGCGTATAAAGGAGGTGATGACTTGTTGAGCAAAGCCAGTACTCAGGGGGATCCAAGAGGAAACAGGACTGCCTTTGGGATCTGGCACTGGAGCCTGCTATGGGGTTGGATGCGCACTCTGAAAGAGCCATGTCAGGGTCTCTGGACCCCAAAGGCATGCCAGGGGTCTCCTCGCTACCACCCCCTCCCTACGCCGGGGAAGGGTCTTTGGAGCTTCGAGGGTCTCTGGACTGCTGGGCCTGTGCGGTGCTGGTCACAATCCAGAATCTGTTGGTGGGGCTCCTCAACCTCCTCCTGGTGGGGGTCATCTTTGGGGCCATCCTGCTCCCTGCAGGGATCCTGTTGGGGTTTGGATTCCTTTGTCATTCCAAGGTACGTCTTCCTTCCGCAGTGAACCCCTCAATTTTAAAAGGCTGAAAAACTAGTTTTGGGGTGGTGGTATCGGAATAAGAGGGTGTTCGACAGATGAGGAGGGGTGCCATGGATTGGAAACGGCCTTGATGGGTTGATGCTGTGTGTGTGTGTTAAATCTGGTGAATCCATTGCAACGGGAGGCTCATGAACCCAGACTGCAGTTCTGTGGCTGATGCACCGTAATGCTCAAGCACTTTCTGGGTTGAGAGATTCCCTAGTGCTGAAATGTGCTAATACTTTACTCTCCAGAGCGCTTTGATCAATGGTAGCCGAGGAGGAATGAAACCGACATGTAGCCTGTCCTAATGCGCAGCCTGTAGTTTATCCAGCCTGGGTTCGAAACCTGGTTGGAAGCTGAATATACATATATTGATAGCGCAATGGCTGAGGCACTCTGCACATGCATTGAAGCATTTTTAATTGTTGCTCTTCTCCAAGTCCTGCTCAAACGAAATCCCCGCCATTATTCTGACATTGCCTTTATTGATTTGAGTAAGGTGGAGCATAAAAGATCTCTTGATTTTGGTGCCAACTATTTATTTATTCGATTTAATCAATTTACACATTTATAATCTATAAACTATAGTTGATTTATACAATAGTCGGGGTCTCACCCGGCCAGGAGAATTCTTCCAAGATCTGGAATGTGGCTTTCTGCGTCACATGAGCCACCCTACCTGCACCACTTCACACCAAGAGGTGGCCTGGCAGTTGGGGGAGCTCTGGGGTGGTCTGGTTAGAATGGGATTTGCAGGACCGGGGACGGGATGGGCAGCAGCTGCTGTGGAATGTGCTGGGATTAAGCCATTCCTGGCAGGCCTGGCGTAAGGGGGGTTGTCACCTCCTGGAACTTGTCACAGGGAGGTGCTCTGGTCGATCAGAGACGGTTATAGCATCATCCTGGGGAAACCGGTTCATCTACACTGCCAGCAAAGGCCTTTGGGTGCAATCTGGGGGGGGGGGGCAGAGTTTCAAATTCACTAATAAGTAATACAGTATTTTAAATTAATCCCATGAAAGCAGTCTATGGGCAAAATCCAGAGTAACTACAGGGAGTCCTTGCTCCAGTGTAAGAACAATTTGCTCTGGATTCCAATATGAATTTCCCATAGGTTTTCACTAGGAGGTGCAGAAACTACGGGTGCACGTACTGACTCTTATGTGCTCCCATAATTACTCTGGATTTAGGGTATATTAGTGTTTTTCGCTTTAATTGTATTTTCTTGAATGTCCTACATTTGGGGGGGGGGGCATTTTATGGCTACAACATATGATCACCTTGCTATGGATTGCAGGCGCAATCACTTTTACCACCCCCATGGCTGCAATCCGAACCACACTTTACCGGGAGGAAGTTCCATTCAACACAATGGGACTTACTTCTGAAATGACATGTTTAGGATTGCATTGTATGTCTAAAGACTCTACTTTTAGGATTTTTAAAAAATTTTATTAATTTTATTTTTTATAAAAAGCAAAGTATTCAAGATAAAGAAAGGCTTTGGATTGTTGGTGGAGCCAGTTCTGGCAACAAGTACAACTATCTCAGCACGACACAGAGAAAAACACAACACAACAACACATCAAAAAAGGGGGTGTAAAGCAGTGTCTATAGGGAAGGCCAGGTACCTGGTTCCAAACATGCCTCCCCCTTTCACAGTGACGAAAACCAGATGCAGACACTGTAGATATGATGATGGGGTTGGAGTGCACATTCCAGGCATGGGCACATGTGCCCCCACCAGATCCACCCCACACACCTGGTTCCATGCCCCACGGAGGCAGGACTGCTTTGCCATGAGTAGCCTCCTTACGCCACCCCACCCTTGATCTCCATCTCAAGGCCATGCTAAAGCTGGGCCGGTTGGATGGCAAGGGGGTTGCGGCCAGCAATGCTCCCCATGTGTCTGAGTGCATGTGGGAGGGAGGCGCTGGTACAGCGCTGCACCTAATCCAAGGCTTCAGAAAGATACTTTTGGCAGCAAATATTTACTTGAACATGATGATGTGGCAATGGCTTTTCATGTTTCTTACGTCAACAGGAGGATCCATGACCTGCCCAACCAGCAACCCCATATAGAGGTCTGGCTACCAAGGAAAGGGTAGGGGGAGGGAGAATTGAAAGTGAGGAGGACAAGCGGGGGTGGTGGTGAAGAGACTGGCACAGCACCCGTTAAAGCAGTATATGGCACATCTTGATGATGATGATGATGGCAAGTTCATGCATTACCACAAAGGGTGGTTAGCCAAAGGATTAGGGTTAGATCATCATCATCATCATCAACTTTGTTCCTTGGGGGACTCAAGGCGGCTCTATTGATGCATACTCTTTTGGTGCATAATGTGAACTCCCCAAATTTGTACTTCCAGCTGTGGGCACATGTGCCCCATCCAGATCCAATTACACACACATGCTTGCTCATGTGATCAGTAGGCCTCGGTGTGACACGTAAGTGCATGCCACATGGGAATCTTCTCTAACACACTCCTTGTGCATTCTCTCTGCAGTTTCTGCACACCCAGGCGCACTACTGCACAGCGCACTTGCACGACGCCGCATCGGTTGCTTTGCTGGTGGCTGGCTTCACCCTCCTGGTGCCTCTCCTGGTCCTGGCACTGGCAGCCTATTGCCGTTTAGCTCGCCGCCTCCAGCTGGGCTACTGCCTCATCCCCTACAGCAAAGCCGTCTACAAGAACCTGCCAGTGACCCGCTACCACAACTCTGGTTGCTGCTGTGCCCAGGACAGCGACATGGTGGAAAAAGTCTGGGTTTGAGGGAAGAGGTGTGGGGGACCATCTGGAACTCGGGGAAGGGTTGGGTTGATTTATTGATTTATTTTCCCCATCAAACTGTGGATTCTTCTCTGCAGCAAGGGGTGCAACTGCACATCAGACTCACCAGTATACACTGCAGGCACTAAATGCCATGAGTAACCAGGTTGGGTACAACACAGGAAGAGAGGAAACCACTGCCATGGTTCACCAGCACCACCAAAGATCATGACCAGGTTAAGCCTGGAAAAACTACAGGGACTTTGTCTGACTTTTTTTTAGCGGGGGGGGGGGGGGGGAGATATAGCCCCTGTTTGCCTTGCAGGTGGATACAACAAGCTGCTTTCCAGGGTGAAGACGGGGCAGGTTTTATTCCCTTTTAGTGATTTTACTGTACAAGTATCCTAATGGGAAAACGGACAGTTGATCCCAACAGTGTCCAAGTTTAACTGGTGTGTGTCAGGGAAAAAGAGCACCCCATAGCCCCTCTCTGATCTACCCTTAATTTCAGGTAGGTCTGTTGTCCTATAGGTCTGTCTGTCCTATAGATGGTAGTGGTTTGGTTCCTAAACAAGGGCAAAAAGCCCTTGTTTTTCCAAATGGTAAAAATATCAATACTGTCAAAGAAATCAAGCTCCAGCTTTGCCAGGGATCCTTCTTTGCCAGTTATTTGAGACCTGAGAGGCGCCTTTGAAACTCATGGCCACATGAAACACGCCTGATTTTGGAACAAAGGCCAAAACATCTCTCTCGTTCGCTTTCAGTTTGGCTTCTCCTTGCTCCAGAGAGGAAGAACAAATTGGGGGGAGGCTGAAGAGTACTGTTTGATCCCCCCAAATCCAACCCAATTGCATGTACAGTATTAAGAAATACTAAGGTCAAAATGTTCTTTCCAATGCATCTTCTTTGGGATAAGCCTCTTGTTCTGGTTTCATGTGCCCATGCGCAGTCTCGTGGTAAAAAGGCGGAGCCATTTTTTGGTCACGCTGTGCATTACATTTGGAGATTCCCCCCTTCCCAATCTCAAGATGTGGCATCTGTGGCTGTTTCTTACGTGTCACTCAACATGTGTCACCACACAATTGATTTGCCTCCAGGTGCTGCCCCCAAAGCGAAAACCCGGGTGTAAAATTCTGGTGGCGCAAGTGCCGCTTTTGACCACAGATGGTGGGATCAGTCCTCCTTTAAAAGGGTTTTGCATGAAAGGCTGATGACACAAATAGGACGACAGGCTGCCCAATAGCTTTTGATAGGAACAGGAACTGAGCATGAAATTAAGGACACTTAAGACACTGAAGTATGTAGTTAATGATCTTAGGGAAGCCCACATTGCAGTATGACAAAATAGGGTCCCCTGTGACGCTTGAGAGAGGAATGCGACACTTGATCCTATTCCTGGGAAAGCAAGAGCTGTGCCTTCTAATTTGAAGGGATGGGATCAGACAGGCAGGTGACTTGGAAGTGCATCTGTTATATGGCTGGATAATGCTCTCTGTGTCTTGTATGTACACTTTTTAACAATAAAAAGGAAGTGCGATCTATCCAGCTAGCGCCCCCACCTCGGGAAGGCTGCCTAGTGAGTATTGTTCTGGCGTGTGACCCCCTCCCTGTGTGTCCTCCGCACTCCGGGGCACAGATTCAGCCGTGCAGCTTATCTTGGCATGAAAGGCAGTGCTGTTGGCCTCCCTTTTGAGTGTCAAGGACCCAGGAGGCCTGCCAGGAAAGGATACGGAGAACGGCAGGGAAGCCGTCACTCAGGCCGGGATGCTGGTGCGGGGAACATCCTGATCCAAACAGGATGAGGAAGGACTGAGTCAGCTCTGGGCGCCAAGAGGAGCTCATGGAAACTCCATGTCCAGGGGAGGAAAGAACTTCAGATAAGATAACCTGACTTTTGGCTCTCTCACCCATCCCTGCGCTGGGTTGCAGGAGCAAAGTGAAGCCAAAGGAGAAGGGCCCCTATCTGCGGATGGCGTTTCCCTGAACCGATTGCAGCCCATGCATGGAACAAAAAGGGTCACGGCCAAAATCCTCCTGCTTCCTCCTCCCCATGAGATCCTGGCAGAAATTCTTCTTGTAATGCTGTGAGTTATAACAACACAAATAGAGCCCCGTAGATCAGTAAAAATCTTGAAAAAATCTGAGTTGAATGGCCAGTAGTTTGGGGTTTAATGCTCTTCTCTATATCCACCCTACTGCCAAAGCAGTCCAATACGTGCATTACAAACCATACACATACTGCTAAAATATGTCCAGCTCTGCCTAATCCATATAATTACTTCCATTTTTTAAAATATGGGTTTTATCAGCATGATAAGAGATTCAGTGCTCACCATTGTTCTTAACATTTTATTGGGTTTTTTAAGGTAATCTCGATGTTTTACGGCTCAGAGTGATTTCCATGAGCCACCTTGTGGTGATCTAGTGCTGGCAAGGAAAGTGGGATAGATCCATAACTCAACAATAGGCTCAAATGAGAACCACCCTTTGAAAATGAGTTTATAGACCTTGAAATGTGTTGGTATTTTCTTAGAGGTCAAGAAGTTGACAGATGTTTCCAAGACAGTAATTTGCCGGAAAAAAGGTTGACTTGTAGGCAGCTTGTTGGGAGATTCCCCCCTTTTGCTACTCCCTCCAGTTATATCACTGACTGGGAAGGGAGGGGACAGGCCCCCTTTTGGGTTTCATGGGGAGAAAGCAGGTGCTTGGACTTAGAAACTGGCCCTACACACCCCAGCAATGGGCTTCTGCTGCTGTCCTTGTGAACTTTCTAGTTGAGGATGGATGGATGGGTGGGTGAGCAGGCGGAACAACTTAGAACCACGCCAGGATTTTTCTAGATTTAATACAAGGTTTTATAAATACAAACACCTTTATGGGCAAACATGTTCCAAGTCCTCAGGGGAAGAAGGCTGCATCTCCTGGTATGCCTTCGTCCAGTCTAGCCTTGTCACCCTGCTTAGCTCTTCATCTCTTCTGGATAAAAGCTGGGCAGACTTGGGCAGAGGTTGGTGAAGCATCTGTATGGCAAGCACTGCCCCTGGTCGGGCATCAGATATACTGCAAGGAAGCCAAACTCTCCAGCTCCACTTCAATGGAGACAATGTGATGTCCAGGGACCATCGCCAGACCCAAGACTCGTGGCTCTCCTGCTGAGAAAGAGTCTACAGATAGCAGGGGAGGGTCAGAGAGGGAGATAATAAGAATCCAGACATCTCCACAGTCCCGTCCCCCCAAACAAAATAATCCAGATATCCTATTCCTCAGCCACATTCCTTTTCACTCCAAGACCATTCTGAACACCAGACCGGAATACACTTTCTCCATAAAAGGATTATTTCCATCGGATGCCCTCTCTCGGCTCCCTATTATGACCTATTTCCATGTTGATCCCCCCTCTTCTAGAAAACATATTTATACCCAAAATATTACACAAAATGGGGTTTGAAAATCCCATCAACACCAATCCTTGAAGGAACTTCAAAAAACCAATATCCCAGTGGTTCTTAAGCTGTGGATCTGAGAGCCACCAAATGATTGTGACCCAATTTTTAATGGCCCTCAAAACTGACAGGGTTGACTATGGGTGCAATCCTAAGAAATATAGGCCGGCCTAACTTACCTGGCCTATTTTTCTGTGATTTATTTATTATTATGAGATTTGTACTTTTGTACACAGAAAGATTTGGCCTATCTTTCTGTGATGCTGTGGGGTGCATTGGCTTAACCCCCCAAGAAGTGGGGCAGAAGTGTCTTCTTGCCATTTGGTGACACCCCATCAGCACAGGACTTATGATGGGGCTTAGGCTGGCCTAAGTGGGTGTTAGGATTGCAGCCTAATATGCATCAAGGGTCAACCTACCTGCAAGGGGGGATCTGCTACCCAATCCCCATGATAGCCATACCTCTTGGCAGGTACGAATCAGACTGCAGAATCTACTGCTGCTAAAAAGGTTTGATAATCCCTGCCACACACCATTCCAAGTTTCCATGCTATATAACCACAGCAGCAGGTGAAAAAGCCAGTCTAAACGGGCTGGGATGTGTGAGTGCCCAGTACCCGTCTGACTGTGGGTGCCACCATTCCGATCCCTGAATATAGCTCTAAGTGCAGCAGGGCATGGAAGGGCTTCCCAAACCTGGGTTACTGGGTCACAAGCAGGGTCAGTGAGGGTGGACCATGGAGGGCTATGGAAATGGGGCAAGAACTAACCGGTGGGTTTGAGGTACTCCTGGGCAGAGCCGAGGATCACATTGCAGTCTCGGTCTGTGCACAAGAAGCAGCCCACGAGTGTCCGTCCGTCTGTCATGCGGATGCGCATGCTCTTGTTGAGGAGGTTCTCCAGCTTGCGGCGGGCATGAAGGTACGGCGAATCAGCCTTTTCCTCCCCCAGATCCTGGCAGAAATAGTGAACAGTTAGTCTGCCGAACCTTCTGTCTAACCGTCTGTCCCGTATAGTGTGCGTCTCTGGGAGTTTTGCTGGCCTGAGATCCTTTTCCCAAATAGGGCTACGTGTTTTAGGAAACATTTTGTGGTCGACAACCACAACAGAAACACAATCTACTTGGCGTGCAAGACTCTCTCCCTTGCCAAGGGTCAGCTTTTGCTTCTATTTTGTGCCCACCACCCAGAATGGCTCTGAAGATTAGGGGCCCCTTGCATGCCGTGGTGAGGCTCCCTGCAAAACCTCACGCTTTGCACCCGCTCTAACTACGCCACTGGCTTTAGACTAGAAGTGCAGCTATTTGGATTTGCTAAACTTAGTACGCTGATAGTTTTATCAACTTTATTTCTCTTAAAATATAAACAACTTAAGGCAGAGCTTCCCAAACGGGAGCCACGGAAGAGGTCAGGGAAGCCGTGAAATCCTCATGAAAAGCCCCTGCCCTACACAATGTATAGGGATTATAGACCTAGTGGGGAGCAACAGCCAGCGGCCCAGTACGAAGGGTGCTGCCAGTTTGGGAACCATTGGAGTAAAGAAAGTATATGGTACAAGAATGGACAGATCTAAAAAAACTCGTATTTACTCGAATCTAATGTGATACTGAATATAATGTGCACCCTATACTTATAATCAAAATACCGCATTCACTCAAATCTAATTAACTACCTAATGCGCCCCCTGATTTTGGAGACCGGATTCGGCTAAAAAGATGAGCGTTACATTTGAGTAAATATAGTATTTGCAAGTATTCTGACAAACAGTTATTTTAAATTAAGCCTATTCCGTTTGCCTCAGAAGATTTAAACTATTTTGTGTGTTTTATTGGATTTTTTTAGTGCTAATGAATTATTTGAATTCAAATTTTTCACTTTTTGATTTATTTATATAGCATATAAAATGAACATATAGTTCTGATTGCTAAACGCAAATCAAACAAACCTGCTAAAACAGGTTGCAATCAATTTAGGGCACCAAAACATTACAGTGGTGCCTCATAAACAAGTTTAATTCGTTCCGAAAGCCTGTTTGTTATGTGAAATGGTCTTTATGTGAAGCAGATTTTCCCATAGGAAATAATGGAAACTCAAGACGATTGGTTCCAGAACCCAAAAAATATTCATATAAAATATTAACTGGATGTAAAAATGATGATAAAATACTGGAATTGAATTCAAAACATGCATTCAATGTGCATGATCCTATGAAGTCTACTTAGGCTGCAATCCTAAAGACACTTTCCTGGGAGTAAGCCCCATTGAACACAATGGGGCTTACTTCTGGGTAGACATGGTTAGGAGACTGCAATCCAAGACACTTTCCTGGGAGTAAGGCCCATTGAACACTACTGGGCTTACTTTTGAGTAGATTGTGCTTATAGTTTCTGTGTCAAGTGGGCACTGACAATAGTGCAGTGTTGCTGTTGTTTTTGCCCAGTGGTATGGATACCCCCAGTGTTGCTTGAGGTGGTATCTGATGCTCCTTGTGGCCCCCTTGACACCTACTGCTCAGCAGTGGGACGTGCGGCAGAACACAACAAACAATGGGAGGCAGAGCTCCAGAGCATCCTCTTCCAGTCCACCCCAAGCCTTTTACTGGTTTTATCCCATTACATCTGGTTTCTCGACACAGAAGCAACTGGTAGAGACTCCAACTGCTAGACCCCATTCCCCTCTTGACCACTAACTGCCAGCCTATCTCCCTCCCCATCTGTGGTCTGCTCCCCCTCCCCACCCTATCCAGCCTCCCCCCACTTTCAAGCATTGTGTCCCCATTTACCTGCTTCCACCTAACCCTTAAGCACCCCAACTAGAGTCAATGGGACTTACTCCAAGGTAAAGCTGATGGGAGTTTGGCCTAAAAGTCCCTTCCCATGCATGTCTACTCAGAAGTAAACCCACTATAGTCAGTGGGACTTACTCCCAGGTAAAGCTGATGGGAGTTTAAAGTCCTATCCCATGGATGTCTACTCAGAAGTAAACCCACTATAGTCAGTGGGACTTACTCCCAGGTAAAGCTGATGGGAGTTTAAAGTCCTATCCCATGCATGTCTACTCAGAAGTAAACCCACTATAGTCAGTGGGACTTACTCCCAAGTAAGACTGGACAGGAGGCTCACAGCCCATCCTATGCTGGTCTTCTCAGAAGTAAACCTCGTTGTAGTCAATGGGACTTACTCCCAAGTAAGGCTGGACAGGGGATCAGCCTGAGAGCCCATCCTATAGAGGTCTACTCAGGAGTAAACCCATTATAGCCAATGGGCCTACTCCCAGGTAGGAGTGGAGGGGAGAGCAGCCCAAACGCCCTTCTTACCCCAGGAGAGGGGCTGTTCCCGCAGCCGTTCTCTTCCCCCCTGGGCGGCGGCTGCTCTGGACCGGCGGGGGCCGCCATCTCCCTCCAGCACTACAACTCCCAGAATGCTTTGCCCGACTCGGAAGCGATGACGCAGGACGTTACGTTGAAAGCACTGCAGAGCCAGGAAAGCACTAGACAACACCATCTCCCAGCTGGGTCTGCACTTTCCGGGTTCTCATCAGAAACTCTCTCCAGGGCCCACAGTGATTCCCAATAAGTGGGTCTGGACACACTGGTGGGTGAAGGCCTGATTTTGGAGGGTCACCAAGGGGTTTAAAACCACATTTGGGCTTCCTAAAGCTGCTGAAGGCTTAACTAGGGTGACCAGACGTCATTACCAGAAAGGAGGACGCAGCCCCCAAAATGTAGGACACCCAAGAGGAATGTAGGACAAAATGTAGGACCCCAAGAGGAATGTAGGGCAAAATGTAGGACCCCCCAAGAGAAATGAGAAATGTAGGACTCTCAAGAGAAATGTAGGACCCCAAGAGAAATGTAGGATAAAATTTAGGAACCCCAAGAGAAATGTAGGACAAAATGTCGGACCCCAAGAGAAATATAGGACCCCAAGAGATATATAGGACACCCAAGAATAATGTAGGACCCCCCAAGAGAAATGTAGGAACCCAAGAGGAATGTAGGACCCCCAAGAGAAATGTAGGACCCCCAAGAATAGGACCCCGCAGAGTAATGTAGGACCCCCCAGAGTAATGTAGGACCCCAATTGAATTGTAGGGCCCCCCAATTGAATTGTAGGGCCCCCAAGAGAATTTTAGGGCCTCCCAAGAGAAAGGTAGGACCCTCAAGCGAAATGTAAGACAAAATGTAGGACCCCCAAGAGAAATGTATGACCTCCAAGAGAAATGTAGGACCCCCCAAGGGAAATGTAGGACCCCCGAAGAGTAATATTGAACCCCCCAAGAGTAATAAAAGGACCCCGAAGAGAAATAAAATAAAAGCAAAAGCATTTCAGGGAAAAAATTAGTCAAATAAATCACATACACTTAGGCTACATGGACATGTATGTATACCTGTTTGTGTGTACAGCTGCATGTGATTTATTTATACTTATTCATAAATTATATGTGATTTACTTATAATTTTCTTTTTCTCAAAGCAACTGAAGTTGGTTATCAAAGCAACTAAGATACGTTATTGCTGGTGAGCTGGTCTGAGCCGACACTGCTTGCACACGCATTGCACATGAATTGCACACACATTGCACACTGCAGCTACTCCCAGGTAGGTTCTCCCTTACAGTGCTGGAAGTGCTGCTTGATTATCTTGACTCCTTTTGTTTAATAACATGAAAATAGTCTTGGAACCCAATGTTGTGAATGGGGAGGTGAACCTGTATACAGTGTGTGTGTGTGTGTGTGTGTGTGTGTGTGTGTGTGTGTGTGTGTGTGTGTGTGTGTGAATGAGACAGCCGGGTATGCAGAGCAGGCATTGAGATCACTGTGCCTGCCTCTGCAGCCTTGATGGATGACTCTTAGCACCTAATCAGCCTTTTACTCCAGCTCCCAAAGATCAAAACAAACATACACAAGGTGTGAAGCCCTGAAGGGTCATTAGAGGTTCAGGCTATTGTTGGGGAGGTAGGAGGGGAGAGAGTGTCTCAGCTGCAGGCTGGGGTTTCTCAGAGCTCAGTCTTCTGCTTGCTTACTCAGAAGCAAGTATCATTATTTTCCTTGGGGCTTACTCTTAGGAAAGTGTGCATTGCATTGCACCAAAGTTATGGACCTAAATCAGGGGTCCTCAAACTTTTTAAACAGGGGGCCGGTTCACTGTCCCTCAGACACTGTCGAGTTTGAAAAAAATGAACGGATAATGAATAAATGCCTATCTACTCAGAAGTAAGTCCCATGGAAGTCAATGGGGCTTACTCCTGTGTAAGTGTGACTACAATTGCACCCTGGGAGCCTGATCCTGTGCGTGTCTACTCGGTAGTAAGTCCCATTGAAGTTCCCCACAGCAGATGTCCTGGGAAAAGAGGACCCATGATCCCCCTTAAGTCAGTCAATGGAGATATTTTCCAGGACCCAAGGCTAAAAGAGAGGAGATGTCCTGGGAAAAGAGGATATATAGTCAGCATGGAAAAGGAGGGCTATGGGTCGGAATGAAGGTGGGGGAAGGAGGGAGGGAAGGAAGGAGGGAGGGCGAGGGGAGGTTGGCACAGGGCTGGCAGTTTGAGATGAGGAGAAACCCTTCCCCCCAAACCCCTTCCCCCCAAATTTGCACCAGCACCAGCTGCAACCCAAAGCAGCAGCAGCAGCAGCCTTTCCTCCAGCCAATTCACACCTCGCCCAACGAGGGCGAGGTTGGGGGAGGAAAGGGGGGTGTGCTGCCTCCCCTTTACCCCCCTACCTGGCCTCCTTCGGCTCCGTTGTGCTTCAGGGCCATGAGGGGAAAGGAGTCCATTTCGCAGAATGCAGCGGCCAGCCCTTTGCCTCACCTCAGGGGTGCTAAAATGGTTCAGCCGGGGTCCCGGTCTCCAGCGGGGGCGGGAGCGGCTCTGGAAGAGGCTCCCGCAGCCGTCTCGCTGGGCATGAAAGACACCGCGCACCCTGGTTCTCTGCCTCCTGCACAGCTGAGGGCGGAGTACCCCGCCAGGTTGTGGGGAGGCTGCGGGCCAGGTCGAGGGCAGTGGTGGGCCGGATCCGGCCCGCGGGTCATACTTTGAAGACCCCTGACCTAAAGGCTAGAAACAACTTGATCTGCCTGAAATAACTGCTGCTGTGTTTCAACTCCTGCTGCAAGAGCAGAGTTGTTTCTGGCAGTCATGCGCCAAACTGCTTCTAAGTCAGCAGAGAGAGAGAGAATGAGAGAGAGAACGAGAGAGGGAACGAGAGAGAGAGAACGAGAGAGAGAGAGAACGAGAGAGAGAGAGAACGAGAGAGAGAACGAGAAAACGAGAGAGAGAGAACGAGAAAACGAGAGAGAGAGAATGAGAGAGAGAGAACGAGAGAGAGAGAACGAGAGAGAGAACGAGAGAACAAGAGAACGAGAGAGAGAGAGAACGAGAGAGAGAGAGAGAGAACGAGAGAGAGAGAATGAGAGAGAGGGAACGAGAGAGAGAGAACGAGAGAGAGAGAGAGAACAAGAGAGAGAGAGAGAACAAGAGAGAGAGAACGAGAGAGAGAGAACGAGAAAACGAGAGAGAGAGAACGAGAGAGAACGAGAAAACGAGAGAGAGAGAACGAGAGAGAGAGAATGAGAGAGAGAACGAGAGAGAGAGAACGAGAGAGAGAGAGAACGAGAAAACGAGAGAGAACGAGAGAGAATGAGAGAGAGAGAACGAGAGAGAGAGAGAAACTACTGCTAAATCAGCAGTCAGGACAGGAGTGAGACCTGCAGCCATCTGCCTTGTGTAGCTGCACAAAATTTCCATCTTCTCCAGCTGTCCAGAGCAAAGACGCGGGTGAGGAGGGGGACCAAGCAGGATTGGGACCCCGCAGACAGAAATGAAAAGAGAGAGCATCCTCCTTTGGGTGCTGTTGAGTCTGCCTGCATTCCCCCTCCCATCCAGCTCCCTCTGGTAAGACCATCTCATTGCTCCTGTATCAGGGTGATCATATCTCATAATCATCAAAGAGAATCCCAAAATGTAGGACATTCAAGAAAAATGTAGGACATAATTTTGTCATGTCCTACATTTTTCTTGAATGTCCTACATTTGTCCTACAGTGTCCTACAGTGTTTTACAACGCTAAAAACACTGACCTATGTTGCTTTCATATGAGCACAGTCCTAACCATGACTACTCAAAAGTAAGCCCCATTGTATTAAATGGGTCTTATTCTGAGGAAAGTGTCTTTAGGATTGCAGCCTATATTTATTTATTACATTTACAACCATTACATAAAATTTATTAATTACAAGAAGGCTACAAGCCACCACACTTTCCTGGAAGGAAGCCCCACTGATCATAATGGGCATTACTTCTGAGGAGACATGCCTAGGATTGGGATCTGTGGCTGCATCTTCTCCACCCTTTCCTGGAAGGAAGCCCCACTGACTGTAATGGTCTGCTGCTCAATAGAATGACACAGGATTGGGCTCTGAGGCTGCAATCCTATTCACATTTTCCTGGGAGTAAGCCCAATAACTACAATAGGTCTTACTTCTGAGTAACCATGAATAGATTGGGCTCTCTTCCCCACTCCAGTTGAATCCTGCACTTGTTTCAATCATTTGCAGGATCTTGTCCTCTTTTTTTATTATGGTCACCCTGACCCCCACATTTCTCCAATATGCAGTGACCATATGTCATAACCACAAAAAGAGGACAAGCCCCCCAAATAGAAGACATCCAAGAAAAATGGAGGACATTTTTAAAAGCTAAAAACACTCATATATATTGTTTTCATGTGGTTAACTTAAACCCCATATTATGTATTAGTACCGTATGTTTAAAACTATTACATATTACATATAATTTATGAATTCCAAGAAAGCTACATGCTGCCTGCTCACAAGGAAAAAGAGGACAATGAAGATTTTTTTCCAGGACACAAGGCTAAAACAGAGGAAATGTCCTGGGAAAACAGACCATATGGTCATCCTGTCCAATCCAACACTATTTTATCCCCTACTTCAAACTTTTCTTCCAGCTTCCCAAAAGCTGCACATTTGAATTTAAAAAATTAAGAATATATTTTTTCCTTCCTTTCAAATCAAGGGGGTAACGTCCACATC
Organism: Cryptoblepharus egeriae; assembly: GCA_030015325.1. Lineage (NCBI taxonomy): Eukaryota > Metazoa > Chordata > Lepidosauria > Squamata > Scincidae > Cryptoblepharus > Cryptoblepharus egeriae. The sequence continues at coordinate 106,813,595 of JAREYC010000004.1, read as the reverse complement.
CCTAAATATATTTTGGGGTAAGAGGTAAAAAAGTTCCCCGACCCCTGGTGTAGATATATACATAGAGATGTATACATAAAGTATATACATTTACAGGGTGTGTGACTGTATCGTATAGAGATATATACAGAATGTGTGTATTCTCATACCTTGATATTCATACTGTTTACTGAATTTACTTGAATCCAACACCTTTTTCAGCTGAATTCAGTCTCCGAAATCAGGGTGCGCATCAGATTTGATGTTCATTAGAATGTGCCAATGTGCGAAATGAAATGTAACAGTATTATATTGAATAAGAACTATTTAAATTAATTGCAAGAAAACAGGATGGTGCATCTAGTGGGAGGGAAGAGGCTGCAAACCAGTGAGGAATCCCATTGAGCTCGAGGGGCTTACTTCTGAGTAGACAGGCATCGGATTGCAAACACCACTGCCACTTTCTACCATTTTAATTGTTATTTTCATGGATATCAGCTACAAACTTAGAGATACTTTTCTTGGAGGAAGACCCATTGAACACAATGGGCTTACTTTTGAGTAGACGTGGTTAGGATTGTGGTCATCATCCACCCTGGATGGCCCACTGGAACAGAAACATCTTAACATGGGTTGGAGTAGAAACCTTTTAAAGGAATACTGCCTTGATACAGCCTCTCCAGACTTTTGAGCACCAGGACCCTCTTTTCAGAATGACAGGCTCACTTAGGCTACTAGATTTTTATTTTTTATTTATAAGTAATAATATTTTATTTTTATTTATTATTTATATAAGTCATAATAACCAGAAAAAGGTGCTCAAACATTTATCTGCCTATCTTTGCAAGAAGCTGTTTCCAAGATAATGAGCAGCGTTAGGACCCAATCCTATCCCCATTTCCAGGGCCAAATGAAGCCCGAGTTAAGGGGGCAAAGCTTAAAATTTAATAATAAGTAAAATAGTAATAATAATAACAAAGTAACTTGGAGGAGGCCTCCATGATGTGTAAAGTGCAGTATGTGCTACATTGGCACAACAGCACCAGCGCTGGAGCACTGGATAGGATTGGGCCCACAGGATCTGATCTTTGAATAGCCTCAGGACTTGGGGCAATTTGGGACCCACTAAAAATCAGGAAACGACCCATCAGTGTGTCCCGACCCACGGTTTGGCAACCCCTGGTCTAGAAGAGATGAAAGGGACACTTGGTGGGCTGGGAGGGAGACCCTGTGAAGGAGATGCGCTCCTTCCTCTTCCTCCCCACTTTTGCTGAAACCACCTTGTAGAGGAGCAGAGCCTAGCAAGGAAGCCTCCATGAGGTTACTACACGGAAGTAAGTCCCGTTATAGCCCATGGGCTTACTCCCAGGTAAGAAGTGTGGATAGGATTGCAGGCTGAGGCTGCCAATGTATGTGGCTTTGCAAATTCCTTGGCAAGCTGTGCACCAACCAGAACTTCTTTGCCCCTTGTCTGTCTGTCTGTCCTTCTGCCCCTTGGATCTGTCAAGTCAGGTGCCCAGGAGGGGGGATGCGATGTTGCAGCCCCTCTTCTTGCTTCTCTTTCAGATGCTGCTCCAGCTTGGGGAGATCCTCATGGCTGCCCTGATACAGAAGGTGGCCAGTGGCTGGGACAGGTGGCAGGTAATCCCAGCTCTTCCACAGGTATGATTGGCAGGTGCCAGTGATCATGCAAAGGGTGGGGAGAACATGTTGGTGAGGCTGCTGTGATGGGGCCTAGCAAGCCTATTTAGGGCACAGTCCTAAGCAAGCCTACTCAGAAGTCAGTCCCATTCTGTTCTATGGGACTAACCATCTCTACTCAAAAGTAAACCCCATTGTGTTCTCTGGGTCTTACTCCCAGGAAAATGTCTTTAGGGTTGCAGCCTTTTTTCCTGCTGTGGCCAAGTGATGAATCTTTTTTGGGGAGAACTCAAAATGGGGGCCAGGTCCACTTCTCTGAGTCCTTTGGGTAAAAAATGTGAGGGGATTGTGTGAGTGTCACGAGGGGATTCGAATCCTGGGGGCTTGGATTACTCTAACGGGGGCCTTCCCCTGGTCCCCTCCTTGGCTCAACTGGGCAGCACTTCTCTAGCCCCTCACCCTAGAGCTGAATAGATAAACTAGGGCCCAGCAGAATAGAGCTCAATCCTATGTATGTCTACTCAGAAGTAAGCCCCATTATAATCAACATGTCTTAGAGCACAATCCTAACCATGTCTACTCAAAAGTAAGCTCCATTGTGTTCAGTTGGTATTACTCCCAGGACAGTGTCTTCAGGATTGCAGCCTATCAAAGCTGGCTGGAGGTGTCCTCCAAAGAAGGTGGTTTTTCTCCCTTACCCCCAGTAATGCCCAGTCTGCCTATGGGTCTACTTGGATCTAGATGTCAGGTGTCTGACCAGCCCACTGTAAGACTTCTGGCCCAGGAAGGGGTTACGATGTGGGGAGACCATAGTTCAGTGCTTCCTAAATGTTTTGGATCCATATATGTACAAAATTGACTGGTCACTGACTGGTTCACTGACTGGTTCATCAACATCCAGCCAAAACCGCCAGGCTTAGAAGTGTGAAACTTGGGGAAGGCGTTCCTTCCATAACATGGGCACCAATTAAGAACCAGTTTTTAGGAACTGAAAACCCCTAAAGGAAAAAGAGTGCAATGTGTTTTTGTCCTGTTCTTCACACTGCAGACTGACGGATCAACACCCAGCCCCAACACCTGCACCTAGAACATTTGGGGACCATATTCCTACCGTGATATAAAGACCCACTAAGAACCAATGGGGGTGGTGGTGCCTGCTGCCATGTGGTGCCCAGTGCCCACTGGTGCCTGGCAGGGATGCTGGTGCCCTGTAGGGATGCCTGGTGTCCACTGGTGATCAGTGATGCCTACTGGTACCTGCTGCCTGTTGATCTCTGGTGCCCACTGCCCACTCCATGGGGGTATCCGAAGGTGCCCGCTGGCCAATGGCACCTGGTAGGGATGCCCAGTGCCCACAAGTGCCAATGACTGCTCCCTGGTACCCCCCCCAGTGCTTGCTGGTGCCAGTGCCAATTCCTGGTGCCCAGCCGTGCCTGGTGCCCACAAATAGTCTTGAAATTTCACTCTTGCAATAAAGGGTAAATTCTGCTCATTTCCATCACAACCCACATATCACTGTTTACCAACCCTGTTTTATGCACCAATCCTGAAGACATTATGGCCACGATCCTACACATACTTACTCAGGAACAGGTCCCACTGGAGTGGGTTTAACCTTCATGTATACAAGCATATGGCAAGTATTCTGTGTGTGTCTTTTTCAAACAGCTGTAACCTTCAGCGGAGGATGAAGTTCAGCCACGTCTGGACCAGAAATGTCTGCTTAGGCAGGAATCGGGACTTTACCGCATTCCCCTGGTTTGGAAAGAGGTGCACTAAATCTGGGGTGACCAGCTCTTTGGGGGCCGTGAGTGGCACCTTTGATCTGAGGCCATCAGCCAGTCTGCCCCACTTCCCAGGTTGGGATGACCCACTTTAATTTTTCCTTCTTCCCTTTTGTCCAGCCTCCCCATCTGCATATCCTAATCTCCTCTTTCTTATCTAGGTGGCTAAAAGTCCAGCAACCCATTTCCTGTATAACCATTAACAGAAAAGGGTGTGCTGTTCTTTTCCCCCTGCAAAACTGAAAGCGCAATCCTGACCATGTCTACTCAAAAGCAAGCTCCTTTGTGTTCAATGGGTCTTACTCCCAGGAAAGTGTCTTTTGGGTTGCAGCATTAGTGCTTTACACCCTCTCTAGCTACACCACTGGTCTGTCTTAAAGAAAGCTTAGGGCACATGGGGTCAGGAAGAGTCGGACAGACTGAAGGACTAAACAACAAATGGCACATTTATGCTGCAATCCAAAACACTCTTTCCTAGGAGTAAGACCCATTGAACACAATGGGGCTAACTTTTGAGTAGACATGGTTTGGATTGTGGAGTGAGTTAGGGTGATCAAATATAACCATAAAAGAGGAGAAGGTCCCCCAAAATGTAGGACACCCAAGAAAAACGACAGAAATAATACTCACATATATTGGTTTTATGTAGTTAATTTAAACACTATACTGTATTACTTATGAGTAAATTTAAAACTACTACATCTAATTTATTACATAAAGGGTGCAAATCTAACCATCCCTGCAATCCAGAGTAACTACAAGACATGTGCATTACTGCACCACCTATTGAAAACCTATGGGAAATTCATATTGCAATCCAGAGTAAGTTGGAGCAAGGACTCCCCGTAGTTACTCTGTATTGTGCCCCATGTCAACTCAAAAGTAATCCCTATTGTGTTCAATGGTTTAACTCCCAGGAAAGTGTCTTTAGGATTGCAGCCAAAATGTATTATGGTAATTACAAGAATACAAATGTATTAATTAATTGATTGATTGATTGATTGATTGCTGTCTGCTCAGAAGGAAAAGGAGGACAATGAAGATTTCTTCAGCACGCAAGGTGATAAAGTGGACATGTCCTGGAAAAAGAGGACACATGGTCACCCTGCATGTAAGTGAGGTTTTAAGTTGGCTGATTTTAACATACTCAGGGCACATTCCTAACCTGCTCCCTGTTCTTGTGGTGGGGTGGGAAGGCCAGCGCATGTCTGTGCACCTGACTAAGCTGGGTGGTGGCGCAGAAGTCCGATGGCACTTTTGTGATACCCCAGGCCAGCACGGGACCTACGCCAGCCTAACTGTGGGTTAGAGGTGCAGCCTCAGAAAAACCTTCTGCAGAACATTTGGGGAAAATGAACCATGGATGGATGGGAGTTCCTAAAGAAGCATTTACTGGAGGTGCAATTTTAAACATTCAGATATAAAAAGAGGAGATGTCTCAAAGTCAGAACGGCTGCACAAAACCTTATTGGTGACTTGTAGGACATTTGTAGGTTTGGGAGAAAGTGGAAAATAGATTACCAAAGATTATTGACAAAATGTGCAATCCTAAGCACAGCTACTCAGAAGTAACACATAACATTGTGTTATGTGGGATTTAGTCTCAGGAATGGTTTATAGGATTGCAGCCAAATAGTAGTCCTGACTTGACGGGAGTGAGCCAGGCATGCAAAGAGCTGTGCACGGGAAATAGTCGGTGCACATCTTGATGTACATGCAATGATTACTCTAAGTCAACATGGATATGTCAAAAATTGGCTTTGCTGATCGGGTCATTAGTGGATGGTGGGAGTGCTGGGATGTGCTTGATCTGGATTTCACTAACACAGTCAGTAGGGTTCCCACAACATCTTGACTAGCAGACTAGTTAAATATGGGATTGATGGATTCCATATAGTAATTCCATACAGTAAAATACTGGTTAGATGGGTTCCAATTGGTTGGACTACGATGCCCATGAGTGTACATAAATATGAGTCTGAAAACCAGGTTTGACTGGAGGACCGCAAGGCTTGGGTCCTCTCCTAAAAGGACACTCAAAGCTGCTCAATTTATGACTACTGCCAGCACCAGTTGTAGGGTGATATGGCTAATGTCGCGACAGGACATCTCTCATTGTTATGAAACGGGTACGGTTTCCCACGTGGCGCAGAGGAACAAAACTGTGCATTTCGAGATTTATTTTTTTTCCAGCACAGAGTTGAGTTTGTGCTCACACAACCTTCCTTCAAGCCACAATCACAACTGTCTTTGCGGGAAGAAGCCGCAATCCACTTCCAAACCCCTTTCTGAAAACCTCTGCATGAAAAATTTGACACCATGGATACTCCCTGTCCACGTGTGTGATCTCATGTGTGCGCACACATATGCATGGAACATCTAATCCTACCACTAGCATCGTTGATTCTCATAGACTGCAATCCTCAAGACACTTTCCTGGGAGTAACACACAATGAAGACAATGGGGCTTGCTTTTGAGTAGACATGGTCGGGATTGTGCTCACAGTCTTTAATGCAAGACTTTTGATACAAATGTGACAACCATTGAGACAACCAGCATCACCTCCCCACTGTGCATTACCTCCCCATGCCCAACATCCCCCCATGTGTATCAACCTCCCATGAGCATCACCTCTGTAAAGTGCATCACCTCCCAATGCGCAACACCCTCCCCAGTGCAACCCCTCCCTCCGAACAATATCCCCCCCACTGCACTGGGCACCAAGCACCATATTGGCTGGAGGCTGGTCAGTCTTCCAAGTTAAACCCCCTTCCAGCCCCTTAAGGGTTAAATTTCTTGGTGGGTGTTCATGTGACCTAAGAAGCAGGCCTCCATCTGACTAAGGTATCTATATCTATATCTATATATCTATTACTAGCAAAAAGTGTACCCACGTTGTGGGAATAAAATTCCCCTATATGCCATCCCCCCACTGCGCATGAATTCCCCATGCACATCAACCCACATGCGCACCTACCCCCATGTGCAACATCCCCCGTGTTCATTTGCATCATCTCCTCTATGTACATCATCCCCACATGCTCATCAACCACCCATGCAGAAATCTCCCATGCTCAATATCCCCATGCGCAATATTACTCATGTTCATCCCCCATGCGCATCAGTCCCCCATGCGCAACATCACCGATGCGCATCATGTCACCCATGTACATCATGTTCCCATGCGCAACATCACCCCATGCGCATCATGTCCCCCATGTGCATCATGTCCCCATGCGCATCATGTCCCCCATGCGCAACATCACCCATGCGCATCATGTCCCCCATGTGCAACATCACCCATGCGCATCATGTCCCCCATGCGCAACATCACCCATGCGCATCCGTCCCCCATGCGCAACATCACCCATGAGCATCATGTCCCCCATGTGCATCATGTCCCCCATGCGCATCATGTCCCCCATGCGCAACATCACCCATGCACATCAGTCCCCCATGCGCATCAGTCCCCCATGCGCAACATCACCGATGCGCATCATGTCCCCATGCGCAACATCACCCACGCGCATCGTGTCCCCATGCGCAACATCACCCACGCGCATCGTGTCCCCATGTGCGACATCACCCACGCGCATCGTGTCCCCCATGTGCGACATCACCCACGCGCATCATGTCCCCCATGTGCGACATCACCCACGCGCATCAGTCCCCCATGTGCGACATCACCCACGCGCATCAGTCCCCCATGTGCGACATCACCCACGCGCATCAGTCCCCCATGTGCGACATCACCCATGCGCATCAGTCCCCCATGTGCGACATCACCCACGCGCATCATGTCCCCCATGTGCGACATCACCCACGCGCATCAGTCCCCCATGTGCGACATCACCCACGCGCATCAGTCCCCCATGTGCGACATCACCCATGCGCATCAGTCCCCCATGTGCGACATCACCCACGCGCATCATGTCCCCCATGTGCGACATCACCCACGCGCATCAGTCCCCCATGTGCGACATCACCCACGCGCATCAGTCCCCCATGTGCGACATCACCCACGCGCATCATGTCCCCCATGTGCGACATCACCCACGCGCATCAGTCCCCCATGTGCGACATCACCCATGCGCATCAGTCCCCCATGTGCGACATCACCCACGCGCATCAGTCCCCCATGTGCGACATCACCCACGCGCATCAGTCCCCCATGTGCGACATCACCCACGCGCATCAGTCCCCCATGTGCGACATCACCCACGCGCATCAGTCCCCCATGTGCAACTTCCCTCCCAGCACTGCCAGCCCGCCCAGATCAGCCCCTTAGACCAGAGCCCAGCAAAGCAGAAAGCTCGGAGTTGCATCCTGAATGTACCTCTAGCCTTCTTATGTCTGTGGCTGCCGAGCCGTCAATCAAGCTCCGTGCGCCCGCCCCTTCCTGTTTGGGCTGGGCCTCGGTTTCCCGAGAGGCGTTGCGGCGAGTGGTGGTTGCCGTGGCGACGGGCAGCGTGGGTCTCGATGGCCTCCAGGCCCAACTTCTTCACCCCGAAGGAGGTGGCTGCGCACAACAGGCCCTGGGACCTCTGGGTCTCCTACCTGGGCGGCGTCTACGACCTCAGCCCCCTCGCCGCCGAGCACAAGGGTAGCCTCACACTCCTGCGCACTGCTCTGCGCACAGGGCGGGCTGGCTGGCAGGGAGGGGGGGAAGGCCCTCAAGGCACCTCTCCTTCATGGGCATCTTTGGAACTCCTCGCCACTAGAGGCCTTTCAAAGGGGACCAGACAGACAGGTGGAGGAAAAGGCCATCCAGCAGTCCTTGATCTTTGGAACTCCTCACCACTAGAGGCCTTTCAAAGGGGACCAGACAGACAGGTGGAGGAAAAGGCCATCCAGCAGTCCTTGATCTTTGGAACTCCTTGCCACTAGAGGCCTTTCAAAGGGGACCAGACAGACAGGTGGAGGAAAAGGCCATCCAGCAGTCCTTGATCTTTGGAACTCCTCACCACTAGAGGCCTTTCAAAGGGGACCAGACAGACAGGTGGAGGAAAAGGCCATCCAGCAGTCCTTGATCTTTGGAACTCCTCGCCACTAGAGGCCTTTCAAAGGGGACCAGACAGACAGGTGGAGGAAAAGGCCATCCAGCAGTCCTTGATCTTTGGAACTCCTCACCACTAGAGGCCTTTCAAAGGGGACCAGACAGACAGGTGGAGGAAAAGGCCATCCAGCAGTCCTTGATCTTTGGAACTCCTCACCACTAGAGGCCTTTCAAAGGGGACCAGACAGACAGGTGGAGGAAAAGGCCATCAAGCAGTCCTTGATCTTTGGAACTCCTCGCCACTAGAGGCCTTTCAAAGGGGACCAGACAGACAGGTGGAGGAAAAGGCCATCCAGCAGTCCTTGATCTTTGGAACTCCTCACCACTAGAGGCCTTTCAAAGGGGACCAGACAGACAGGTGGAGGAAAAGGCCATCCAGCAGTCCTTGATCTTTGGAACTCCTCGCCACTAGAGGCCTTTCAAAGGGGACCAGACAGACAGGTGGAGGAAAAGGCCATCCAGCAGTCCTTGATCTTTGGAACTCCTCGCCACTAGAGGCCTTTCAAAGGGGACCAGACAGACAGGTGGAGGAAAAGGCCATCCAGCAGTCCTTGATCTCTGGAACTCCTCACCACTAGAGGCCTTTCAAAGGGGACCAGACAGACAGGTGGAGGAAAAGGCCATCCAGCAGTCCTTGATCTTTGGAACTCCTCGCCACTAGAGGCCTTTCAAAGGGGACCAGACAGACAGGTGGAGGAAAAGGCCATCCAGCAGTCCTTGATCTCTGGAACTCCTCGCCACTAGAGGCCTTTCAAAGGGGACCAGACAGACAGGTGGAGGAAAAGGCCATCCAGCAGTCCTTGATCTCTGGAACTCCTCGCCACTAGAGGCCATTCAAAGGGGACCAGTCAGACAGGTGGAGGAAAAGGCCATCCAGCAGTCCTTGATCTTTGGAACTCCTCGCCACTAGAGGCCTTTCAAAGGGGACCAGTCAGATAGGTGGAGGAAAAGGCCATCCAGCAGTCCTTGATCTTTGGAACTCCTCGCCACTAGAGGCCTTTCAAAGGGGACCAGACAGACAGGTGGAGGAAAAGGCCATCCAGCAGTCCTTGATCTCTGGAACTCCTCGCCACTAGAGGCCTTTCAAAGGGGACCAGACAGACAGGTGGAGGAAAAGGCCATCCAGCAGTCCTTGATCTTTGGAACTCCTACCACTAGAGGCCTTTCAAAGGGGACCAGTCAGATAGGTGGAGGAAAAGGCCATCCAGCAGTCCTTGATCTTTGGAACTCCTCGCCACTAGAGGCCTTTCAAAGGGGACCAGGCAGACAGGTGGAGGAAAAGGCCATCCAGCAGTCCTTGATCTTTGGAACTCCTCGCCACTAGAGGCCTTTCAAAGGGGACCAGACAGACAGGTGGAGGAAAAGGCCATCCAGCAGTCCTTGATCTTTGGAACTCCTCACCACTAGAGGCCTTTCAAAGGGGACCAGTCAGACAGGTGGAGGAAAAGGCCATCCAGCAGTCCTTGATCTTTGGAACTCCTCGCCACTAGAGGCCTTTCAAAGGGGACCAGGCAGACAGGTGGAGGAAAAGGCCATCCAGCAGTCCTTGATCTTTGGAACTCCTCGCCACTAGAGGCCTTTCAAAGGGGACCAGACAGACAGGTGGAGGAAAAGGCCATCCAGCAGTCCTTGATCTTTGGAACTCCTACCACTAGAGGCCTTTCAAAGGGGACCAGTCAGACAGGTGGAGGAAAAGGCCATCCAGCAGTCCTTGATCTTTGGAACTCCTCGCCACTAGAGGCCTTTCAAAGGGGACCAGACAGACAGGTGGAGGAAAAGGCCATCCAGCAGTCCTTGATCTTTGGAACTCCTCGCCACTAGAGGCCTTTCAAAGGGGACCAGACAGACAGGTGGAGGAAAAGGCCATCCAGCAGTCCTTGATCTTTGGAACTCCTCGCCACTAGAGGCCTTTCAAAGGGGACCAGACAGACAGGTGGAGGAAAAGGCCATCCAGCAGTCCTTGATCTTTGGAACTCCTCGCCACTAGAGGCCTTTCAAAGGGGACCAGACAGACAGGTGGAGGAAAAGGCCATCCAGCAGTCCTTGATCTTTGGAACTCCTCGCCACTAGAGGCCTTTCAAAGGGGACCAGACAGACAGGTGGAGGAAAAGGCCATCAAGCAGTCCTTGATCTTTGGAACTCCTCGCCACTAGAGGCCTTTCAAAGGGGACCAGACAGACAGGTGGAGGAAAAGGCCATCCAGCAGTCCTTGATCTTTGGAACTCCTCGCCACTAGAGGCCTTTCAAAGGGGACCAGGCAGACAGGTGGAGGAAAAGGCCATCAAGCAGTCCTTGATCTTTGGAACTCCTCGCCACTAGAGGCCTTTCAAAGGGGACCAGACAGACAGGTGGAGGAAAAGGCCATCCAGCAGTCCTTGATCTTTGGAACTCCTACCACTAGAGGCCTTTCAAAGGGGACCAGTCAGATAGGTGGAGGAAAAGGCCATCCAGCAGTCCTTGATCTTTGGAACTCCTCGCCACTAGAGGCCTTTCAAAGGGGACCAGACAGACAGGTGGAGGAAAAGGCCATCCAGCAGTCCTTGATCTTTGGAACTCCTCGCCACTAGAGGCCTTTCAAAGGGGACCAGGCAGACAGGTGGAGGAAAAGGCCATCCAGCAGTCCTTGATCTTTGGAACTCCTCGCCACTAGAGGCCTTTCAAAGGGGACCAGTCAGACAGGTGGAGGAAAAGGCCATCCAGCAGTCCTTGATCTTTGGAACTCCTCGCCACTAGAGGCCTTTCAAAGGGGACCAGACAGACAGGTGGAGGAAAAGGCCATCCAGCAGTCCTTGATCTTTGGAACTCCTACCACTAGAGGCCTTTCAAAGGGGACCAGTCAGATAGGTGGAGGAAAAGGCCATCCAGCAGTCCTTGATCTTTGGAACTCCTCGCCACTAGAGGCCTTTCAAAGGGGACCAGACAGACAGGTGGAGGAAAAGGCCATCCAGCAGTCCTTGATCTTTGGAACTCCTCGCCACTAGAGGCCTTTCAAAGGGGACCAGACAGACAGGTGGAGGAAAAGGCCATCCAGCAGTCCTTGATCTTTGGAACTCCTCGCCACTAGAGGCCTTTCAAAGGGGACCAGTCAGACAGGTGGAGGAAAAGGCCATCAAGCAGTCCTTGATCTTTGGAACTCCTCGCCACTAGAGGCCTTTCAAAGGGGACCAGACAGACAGGTGGAGGAAAAGGCCATCCAGCAGTCCTTGATCTTTGGAACTCCTACCACTAGAGGCCTTTCAAAGGGGACCAGACAGACAGGTGGAGGAAAAGGCCATCCAGCAGTCCTTGATCTTTGGAACTCCTCGCCACTAGAGGCCTTTCAAAGGGGACCAGACAGACAGGTGGAGGAAAAGGCCATCCAGCAGTCCTTGATCTTTGGAACTCCTACCACTAGAGGCCTTTCAAAGGGGACCAGTCAGATAGGTGGAGGAAAAGGCCATCCAGCAGTCCTTGATCTTTGGAACTCCTCGCCACTAGAGGCCTTTCAAAGGGGACCAGGCAGACAGGTGGAGGAAAAGGCCATCCAGCAGTCCTTGATCTTTGGAACTCCTCGCCACTAGAGGCCTTTCAAAGGGGACCAGGCAGACAGGTGGAGGAAAAGGCCATCCAGCAGTCCTTGATCTTTGGAACTCCTCGCCACTAGAGGCCTTTCAAAGGGGACCAGTCAGACAGGTGGAGGAAAAGGCCATCCAGCAGTCCTTGATCTTTGGAACTCCTCGCCACTAGAGGCCTTTCAAAGGGGACCAGTCAGACAGGTGGAGGAAAAGGCCATCCAGCAGTCCTTGATCTTTGGAACTCCTCACCACTAGAGGCCTTTCAAAGGGGACCAGGCAGTCAGGTGGAGGAAAAGGCCATCCAGCAGTCCTTGATCTTTGGAACTCCTCGCCACTAGAGGCCTTTCAAAGGGGACCAGACAGACAGGTGGAGGAAAAGGCCATCCAGCAGTCCTTGATCTTTGGAACTCCTACCACTAGAGGCCTTTCAAAGGGGACCAGTCAGATAGGTGGAGGAAAAGGCCATCCAGCAGTCCTTGATCTTTGGAACTCCTCGCCACTAGAGGCCTTTCAAAGGGGACCAGACAGACAGGTGGAGGAAAAGGCCATCCAGCAGTCCTTGATCTTTGGAACTCCTACCACTAGAGGCCTTTCAAAGGGGACCAGTCAGATAGGTGGAGGAAAAGGCCATCCAGCAGTCCTTGATCTTTGGAACTCCTCGCCACTAGAGGCCTTTCAAAGGGGACCAGGCAGACAGGTGGAGGAAAAGGCCATCCAGCAGTCCTTGATCTTTGGAACTCCTCACCACTAGAGGCCTTTCAAAGGGGACCAGACAGACAGGTGGAGGAAAAGGCCATCCAGCAGTCCTTGATCTTTGGAACTCCTCGCCACTAGAGGCCTTTCAAAGGGGACCAGGCAGACAGGTGGAGGAAAAGGCCATCCAGCAGTCCTTGATCTTTGGAACTCCTCACCACTAGAGGCCTTTCAAAGGGGACCAGACAGACAGGTGGAGGAAAAGGCCATCAAGCAGTCCTTGATCTTTGGAACTCCTCGCCACTAGAGGCCTTTCAAAGGGGACCAGGCAGACAGGTGGAGGAAAAGGCCATCAAGCAGTCCTTGATCTTTGGAACTCCTCGCCACTAGAGGCCTTTCAAAGGGGACCAGACAGACAGGTGGAGGAAAAGGCCATCCAGCAGTCCTTGATCTTTGGAACTCCTACCACTAGAGGCCTTTCAAAGGGGACCAGTCAGATAGGTGGAGGAAAAGGCCATCCAGCAGTCCTTGATCTTTGGAACTCCTCGCCACTAGAGGCCTTTCAAAGGGGACCAGGCAGACAGGTGGAGGAAAAGGCCATCCAGCAGTCCTTGATCTTTGGAACTCCTCGCCACTAGAGGCCTTTCAAAGGGGACCAGACAGACAGGTGGAGGAAAAGGCCATCCAGCAGTCCTTGATCTTTGGAACTCCTACCACTAGAGGCCTTTCAAAGGGGACCAGTCAGATAGGTGGAGGAAAAGGCCATCCAGCAGTCCTTGATCTTTGGAACTCCTCGCCACTAGAGGCCTTTCAAAGGGGACCAGACAGACAGGTGGAGGAAAAGGCCATCAAGCAGTCCTTGATCTTTGGAACTCCTCACCACTAGAGGCCTTTCAAAGGGGACCAGACAGACAGGTGGAGGAAAAGGCCATCCAGCAGTCCTTGATCTTTGGAACTCCTACCACTAGAGGCCTTTCAAAGGGGACCAGTCAGATAGGTGGAGGAAAAGGCCATCCAGCAGTCCTTGATCTTTGGAACTCCTCGCCACTAGAGGCCTTTCAAAGGGGACCAGGCAGACAGGTGGAGGAAAAGGCCATCCAGCAGTCCTTGATCTTTGGAACTCCTCGCCACTAGAGGCCTTTCAAAGGGGACCAGACAGACAGGTGGAGGAAAAGGCCATCCAGCAGTCCTTGATCTTTGGAACTCCTACCACTAGAGGCCTTTCAAAGGGGACCAGTCAGATAGGTGGAGGAAAAGGCCATCCAGCAGTCCTTGATCTTTGGAACTCCTCGCCACTAGAGGCCTTTCAAAGGGGACCAGGCAGACAGGTGGAGGAAAAGGCCATCCAGCAGTCCTTGATCTTTGGAACTCCTCATCACTAGAGGCCTTTCAAAGGGGACCAGACAGACAGGTGGAGGAAAAGGCCATCAAGCAGTCCTTGATCTTTGGAACTCCTCGCCACTAGAGGCCTTTCAAAGGGGACCAGGCAGACAGGTGGAGGAAAAGGCCATCAAGCAGTCCTTGATCTTTGGAACTCCTCGCCACTAGAGGCCTTTCAAAGGGGACCAGACAGACAGGTGGAGGAAAAGGCCATCCAGCAGTCCTTGATCTTTGGAACTCCTACCACTAGAGGCCTTTCAAAGGGGACCAGTCAGATAGGTGGAGGAAAAGGCCATCCAGCAGTCCTTGATCTTTGGAACTCCTCGCCACTAGAGGCCTTTCAAAGGGGACCAGGCAGTCCTTGATCTTTGGAACTCCTCGCCACTAGAGGCCTTTCAAAGGGGACCAGACAGACAGGTGGAGGAAAAGGCCATCCAGCAGTCCTTGATCTTTGGAACTCCTACCACTAGAGGCCTTTCAAAGGGGACCAGTCAGATAGGTGGAGGAAAAGGCCATCCAGCAGTCCTTGATCTTTGGAACTCCTCGCCACTAGAGGCCTTTCAAAGGGGACCAGGCAGACAGGTGGAGGAAAAGGCCATCCAGCAGTCCTTGATCTTTGGAACTCCTCGCCACTAGAGGCCTTTCAAAGGGGACCAGACAGACAGGTGGAGGAAAAGGCCATCCAGCAGTCCTTGATCTTTGGAACTCCTACCACTAGAGGCCTTTCAAAGGGGACCAGTCAGATAGGTGGAGGAAAAGGCCATCCAGCAGTCCTTGATCTTTGGAACTCCTCGCCACTAGAGGCCTTTCAAAGGGGACCAGACAGACAGGTGGAGGAAAAGGCCATCAAGCAGTCCTTGATCTTTGGAACTCCTCGCCACTAGAGGCCTTTCAAAGGGGACCAGGCAGACAGGTGGAGGAAAAGGCCATCAAGCAGTCCTTGATCTTTGGAACTCCTCGCCACTAGAGGTCTTTCAAAGGGGACCAGACAGACAGGTGGAGGAAAAGGCCATCCAGCAGTCCTTGATCTTTGGAACTCCTCGCCACTAGAGGCCTTTCAAAGGGGACCAGACAGACAGGTGGAGGAAAAGGCCATCCAGCAGTCCTTGATCTCTGGAACTCCTCGCCACTAGAGGCCTTTCAAAGGGGACCAGACAGACAGGTGGAGGAAAAGGCCATCCAGCAGTCCTTGACCTTTGGAACTCCTTGCCACAGGATGCGGTGATTGCATCTGGCTTAGATGTCTTTAGAAGGGAACTGGGTAGATGGAGGGAGGAAACATCCATCACACGTTATGAACCCATGATGGATATCCCTCCTGTGTTAAACTCAGCTCATTCTTAATCGTGAGCAGTTTATCTTTGGAACTCCTTGCCACAGGGCATAATGATGGCATCCAGCCTGGGTGCCTTTAAAAGGGGACTGGACAGATGGAGGGAGGTGGTCTGTTCATTAGGCTCTCAAATTCTTTTCCGCCTATTGAATGGTGGCAGTAGATGTTACCATTTCTGCAGAGGGGGAAATGGCAGCAACAGCCTCTTTTTCTGTTTGTGAGCTGTAAGGATGTTGATCTGAGCTAGCGAGGTTCTTGTTCCACCCGTGACCTCCTGCGACCAGTGCAGACCCACCACTCTGCCCCTCAACAGTGACTAAATTGGCTTTTTCCTTTGCCCATCCAGGTGATCTTCTCCTGAAACCTATCTTAGAAGTAGGAGGGAAAGACATTAGTCACTGGTTCAACACAAAAACCAGAGATGTAAGTAGCATGGCTCATGCACCCAGGGGACGTGGGGCAGAGGTCTGGTCTAGGAGGAAACAATATTGTACCCCAAGCCCATAGAGGGAAAGGAGGAACAATAGCCCAAGCAGCAGCATCATGGTGCAGCCCTCTCATTATTGATGCCATGGCCCCCCGCGAACCCCATCACACCCATTGGCCTGATGGCAGCCTGAGGTGCAAGGAATCAATCACAGTAACTACACATTCCCAATGCTGGTGGCTGGAGAAGCACCACTAGGATGAACCAAGCAAGGGGGGGTAGGTGCATGTCCAAAGTGTGGTTACTCCTGGGGTGACATTCCCCCAGCAGAACCTGGCAATGAATAACATGGAAAAAATCAGCACCATCACTTATGGGGATTTGCACAATGACACATCACACCCTCCACCTTTCCACAGGACTGCTGTGGCACGGAGGTAAAGGAGAAAGGAGCACTTGGAATTCCATTTCTCTTTTGCCACTCGTGAAATACCTTTTAGGCACTGGATCAAGTGATGGAAGTTTGCTCCTCTTGGGAAGGACAGCAGTGCAAAATAAATACACAACCCCCCATGGCAAGAGTGTGATGCCAATTGCAGGGTGCAGCACATGCCCCACTGGCACAGCTATGCCTGTGCTGGAAAGTTGGTTAGGTTTGTGCCCCCCGTTTTAGAGAGCTGATCTGAAAATGACAGTTGTGCAGATCACAAGGAAACATTAATAAAACACACATCATTAGTTGTTGCTGAAAAGGACAGCAATTTGGTAAAATACAACAGGAATATGTGTTCATTATAACTACTTAATACAATAGTGATAAGTCAGCTGCTATGGGAGGGCTGGGAAGCGAGACCATTTCACAACCGCTTAAACCCTTTGCAGATGTTCAGGCAGAATGAGTGTGTGTGTGTGTGTGTGTGTGTGTGTGTGTAGGAGTGACATCAGCTCCACCTCCTGCCTGCCCTGCCAGAATGTCCATTACAGCTCTGTTTTATTTCATGACTTCCAATTATTTTCAGCTCTATACTGTGAACTTGTTGATGTTGTTTGAGATTCCTCAGCTTATTTGAGACTCGTACCCTGATCTCATACAGGAAACTGATGTCACCCATCAGAGGCTTTTTTCCATTCTTTGTATCATTATTAATGTATCTGAGATTTTTGGATATTCAGTTTAGGACAACAAAATTCGAGAAAGACTTGACATATGGGCTCGAAAATGCAGAGTGGAGAAGGACTGCAGGCCCTGTGTCTGCAGACTCCCAACCAGCAGGCCTCCGTCAGTCTTGAGAGACTATGGTATCGTGCTCGGCGCTGCATACGCTGCATGTGAAGCATGAAAGCCTGGGTTAGATTGTTATGGAGGAGAGGCTGTTACCCAAGCAGCAAATCCCCCCTCTCCGCTCCACTGAATTAGTCCAATGGAAAGGCAGAGCCAATACGATTGGATCCAGCTGCGTCACAGAGCTGGGCTAAGGACAGGAGCTCACCCTGTCTTGTGGGGCCGACCCGGGAATCAAACCCTGGCCTGCAGGTTAACAGGCACAGTGTCTTAACCACTTGCGCCACCCAGAGATATTTTTTAGTGGGTCCCACAGCCCACCCACATCCCAGGCTCCCAACCATGGCTTGGGATTAAGCATCTTTGTGACACTCAGTCAGATCATGTTCAGTATGTCACCCTTGGTGGACTGCAGCCGCTGCAAGGAACACACTTGACTTACTGGAGAAATGGAATTGAGGCTTTCCACCTAACGGTTTCCCCGTTTTGCTGTCTTCCAGATCCTGACGCATATCAATCCCTTAACAGGCTGTCTCAAGTATTACACTCCCCAAGGACGTTTTATACACATTCCACCTCCACTGCCTCGCTCTGACTGGGCCAATGACTTTGGCACACCGTGGTGGAAAGATCCATCTTATCAGGTGGGCTTCTTGTCTGCCAAAACCAGGCACATCCGAATCATCAACACTCTGACCTCCCAGGAACACACAATAGAGGTGGGTCCCATACCATGTGATAGGGTCCCCCATCTTTCTTCCTTCCTAGCAAATGAAGCTGCTTCCTCACTAATTTTTTTGTATAGAGAGTTGCCCTCTGAGCCACTTCAAGCTCTTTGATGCTCCTACTAGTCTGTTGGAGTAAATGGGAAGGGGAATGTGGCAGTGGCAGTGACAATACCAGATTTTTAAACCTGGGTTTTTTTTTTTTTACTACGGGGAGGAGTGTAGTAGCAGGGTGGCTTCTGCCCTGATTCACTCCTGCACAAAGCTCTGTTGTGATCCAAAGATGCTTCTTTTATTTTGTGCCACCTTCACGTTGTGGATACCAAAACTGGCTGACCTTCTCTCTTGATGTTATATGGGTGCTGTGGGGAAGAATTTTGTCTGGATATACGTTCAGATTGACCATAATCCTGCACATAAATATAAAATGGATTGCCCACAGGTGTGTGCAGAGGAAAACATGTGGGAGATCCTGAGGCGGTATCTGCCTTACAATGCCCACGCAGCCAGCTACACTTGGAAATACGAAGGTGTCCCTCTGGACATGGAGAAGAACCTCCAGCAAAACCAAATTCCAGATGAGGATGAGGAGTTCTATGAGCTCAGCTTGGATGGGGATGAATTCAGGCCAGCCATCTTACTTTATTTCAACGATGACCTCACTGAACTCTAGGTAAGCCCATAATGGAGAGCGGGAAATAGCTGCATGGCTAGAAAAGGAACTGGATCCACTCCCCATAGGTTTGGTTTGTTTTGCAAAGCACTTTTCAGCTAGAGATTTGTTTCCCTTTTTCTTTGATTGGGCTCCCTCCTAATCCATTCCGTGCTTCATTTCCAGAGCTGTCTAGCTGTAATGCAGGTCGCTCATCTCACAGGTAGGTTCTTGGGCCATTCAAGAGTGGGAGGAGATATAGAACATGTCAGAACAGGTCGGAGATACAGAACATGTGACGAGAATGTTTCTTGTTAATCAGCACAGAGGATACCACATCAGTTCTCGATGAGTGGTGACAGTGGAAATCTGCAGGGAGGGGATCATTCTATGGTTTTTATGGTTATTTTTGGGAAAAATTGCGGGGAGGGTGAACTGTAGAAGTGGTGCCTTCATTTGGGGAGCCTGGTCCCCTTTCTTCTCTAATAGCCTTTTGCATGAATCACAAGGTCCTCATGAACATTCATGTTCATTTTCCCTGGTGATGTTCTGAAAAGTGCAGAACAAAACACTGGATCCTTTTAACAACGTAGACCATACATCGACATGAGAATATTAAAATGGGAGTTTTGCTGGCCATGGAAACGTGCCGTTTGACAACGTTCCTGTAGTTGTAGAGTGGTTGGGACAACTTCATTTTCTCTGTAAACCACTTTGTGAACTTTCACTTGAAAAGCAGTATATAAATAATGTGGATTGATTGTTTTTTCCCATTAAGTAAATAATTGTCAGATTGGGACTGTGGTGATGGGGTGGTTTGGGCGCACACCACTACTGTTTGCCCTGGGGAGGGGAACAATTTACCTTTTGGTTCAGTGTCAGCAGGTGGAGAGGTGTGCCCTGTGAAGTGGCGAGGCATACCCTGCATTTTTTTGCACAGCAAATAGCAACTATGAAGAGTGAAGACCTAGATCAGAACCATGGCAAGGCTTGAATCTATTTCTTTATGATAGTTCCAGTCATAAGCTAGAGTGTGGTTTGACTCTTAATCTCTATCCCGACCAGTAGTCTGTTATCCATGTGGTCTGTGCCTGCGTTTTCTACCCTGGGGCTGAAGGCCCCTTCAAGGCACCCTGGAACCAGGCACTGAAAAGGCAGCAGCAGGAGCCCAAATGTAGCTGGTGACACACCACAGTGGGCTTCAGGCAATACAGCTCCTTAGTAGTTGGGTTTGGCGCGACAGTATTTTGGCTGTGAATGGCACTGAAACGGATCTCTGGAATAATTAAAGTCTTCATTGCAAAACAGGCGTCCCGACCGTCTTGCAGAGGAAGCAGGAAAAAGTGCAGTGTTGGCCCTTCTGGCTCCGGAGCGTGCTTGTTCTTGGGCCCGTCTAGACCAGCATTCTCGTGTTCACAGATGCTGCTGCCGCCTGGATGTGAGCATGTATCAAAATTGGCAATCTTGGCTGTTACACTGAAGAAATACAATGTGGTGGACCTGAGGAGCTGCTCCCCCCTCCAAGATTTTGGGGTTTTATCGTAGGTAAGCGATTCATTGCTGTAGCCACCAGATGTCAGCAGCAGTTCATCAAGCAGCCATTTTGAGACTCCTGTACAGTATTTGGAGAAACTCTGGAAATGATTTAAAATATATAGTACTGACACTTAGCACTACAGTGGGTCATTGTCATGATCTTGCAAAACCATCTGGGAAACACTGCTGGTGCTCTTTGAAGGAGGAAGAAGGGGGGAAAAGCAGTCTGACATCCAAACTTGTTTAAGTCACCAGTGGCCATGCACTGCTCTCCTGAGAAAACCTTGGAAGACCGAGCTGCAACTTCCTGCTCAGCCGTGAAACGCACACTAAATGACCTTGGTTCAGTTCCTCTCTCTCAGTGTGTGCTACCTCACAGGGTTGTTGTGAATGTAGGATTGAGATGAGGAGCTCCTTGGAGAAAGGGCAAGTAAAAAATGTAATCAAATAGAGCGTAAATTCTTTTTAAATATTTAAATGGAAAAGAAGTAAATCCATCTTCCTCTCTCATTGCACTGCATTAGATGGAGAAGTTGCCAAACAATACAATCCTAAGCATGTCTACTCAGAAGTAAGCCCCATTTTGTTCAATAGGAGTTACTCCCAGGAGTATGTGGTTAGGATTGCAGCCAAAGTCTCCTTCCCAACACAGGCTGCAATTTTTATTTTATTTTTTGAGTTGAAGAATTTGCAGCTTTGAAGGAGCCCCCCTGAGAAGGTTATGTTCCAGAGAATGTACATGTGTGTGCTGTTGTTGTTTAAATCTGCTACTTGGATTCAAAGGTTATAGCTGTTGAGTTCTGAATGAGATACACACAGAGGGGGGGGGGGGGACACCACCAGCCCTGGAAAGAGGGAAATTTGAGAACTGGGCTTTGGAAACAGGCAGTGGTAGCATTTAAGAGCTGCCTTAAGTTAGACCTGATGGAGCAGGGAATCACTACGGTGAGGCATGACCCCTTTAGTGAGTGCGCTTGTGTGATCATTGCTTGGTGGGTGTTTCTCTCTCAGCAGGGCTTCCCACCTAGTGACCCGTGTTGGTCGGGAAAGTGGCAGTGCTTTGAGGAGAGGTGGCAGGCAGTGGGGAAAATCTTGCTTCAGAAGAAGAGAACACAAGAGATCTCAGGGGAGGTTATTGACTGAACGTAGCTATTCAAAGGGTAGCATCCATACCAGGTCTGAACACCTGAGAACTTTGTGCCCAGGCTTACTCAGTGCTCCTGGCTATGCTACAGTTCTGTTGGGACTCGGTGGGTCACGGAGGATCCTGGTATTTGAATTCTTCAGAAATAATATAAGGAAAGAGGGTTCCTCACACATGTAATTATTGAAACAGAATAATTTAATCATATTTTGAGCCACGCAGACATTACAGACAGCTTGGTACTAAACATCACATGAATATGAGTCCAGTTTCTCCCCCCTCCACTGCAATTCTAACTTCCCTGTAAGACTTTAGGGATGCAAAACTACCCTTTCAAACACTGATGAAGGGCCCAGTCCTTTACACATTTCCAGTACTGATGCAGCCTTGCCAGTGGGGCATCTTCTGCATCTAGAGGGGGAGAGGACAATCATGAATATATCCTTGAGGTAAGGGAACCTCATCAGTGAGGAAGATTGGTTAGGATTGGGCCCTAAATTTCAGCGTGTGATTTTTCAAAACCCTAAATTCTGATGCTGTTCAAGGAAGTCTTATTTTGCAAAACAAAAACAAAAATGCAACGAGGAGCTAACAGAAATGCCCAGGGAAATCCCCCACAGGAAAATATACTGTAGCAGTGCCAGTGGGGCATGTTCTGCATCCTGGAGTTCGGGAGGGGGCAGACACGGAGGCCTCCTCAAGCGAAGGGAATCTTTGTTCCTTTACATCAGAACTGCATTGCCCTTAACACAGAGATGAAAGATTGGCTATGATTAAGCCCAGTGGTGGGCTTCAGGGAGTTCTCACCGGTTCCATAGAACCCTTTGCTAATGGGCGCCTGGTTCTGAGAACTGGTTACTAACAGGACATAGAACATTTGAATCTCAACACTGATTAAGCTTAAAAAAGGATGTGTGACCTAGGGAAAAGGAAAAATTTTTGGAACTCTTTGGGGCCACCTTTGACTCCAAGTCTGCAATCCTGAAGATAACGTTCCTGGGAGTAAGACCAATTGAGCTAAGTGGGGCTTACCTCTAAGACATGATTAGGATTGCATCCTATATCTATGAAGATTAAATATGCTAATTAAAAAAAATTTTAGAAGATGAAAAGGTTACCCCTTTAGAATTTGCTGGCTACGTTTCAGGGAATCTTGCACTGCAAGGGAGGGTAAGCAAAAAGATTGTCAGATGCCAAAGAGTTGGAGGAAGAAGAAGAGATTTTGCCCCTGGTGGCAAGGATTGACCCTGGACATGAAGCTTTCAAGAAGCAGCCTATAGCCAGGCTAGGCTGAGGCTCTTGTCCTCTTCCTTACCAATATGGATCTCCTATACTTTTCTCTTTTTTCAAACCATGTTTTGGTTTGATTTTTGGGGGGTGACAGTATTTAGCACCCTCTTCTAGAGCTCTTTCTGATTGCTGGCAACCAGCCCCATTCTCCTGTTTCTTCATGATCTTCCCATAGCACATGAAAAAGAAAGGGATCATTGCACAGATGCATGTGCATGTGTGTGCACACACAAGGGGAAATCTACATGGAGCATGATGGTTTGGGTGTCAGGTTCTAGCTTCAGGATGACTCTGGTCACACTGGCTGCTCTGCAGATCCTTGTGTAGGCGGCTGGTTGGAGCTACAAAATACAGGAAGCTATGGGGTATATTCCTAACCAGACCAGATAGTTATCAGGTGTGATCCAAAGCCACAGGACTCCAGAGACACTCATTCAGAAAGTCCTCATTATGGACCTGGCCTCTGCAATTCCCATTGTGCCCCAGGTTCAGTTACTGAATTGAAGCAGAAAACCAACCAGGAAATGCTCTGGCAAGGAGAAAGGTCCATGCAAGTCGGTGAGTTTTAGTGGAAGAAGCAGCTCACTGTCCCATTCCAGACATTGAGCTGCCAGTCCCACTTGTACTCCCATCTGATCTTTTCCTGCATCCACTTGTTTGGTCCTAACTCCATCTCCGTTACATGGGTATTTGCGTGGTAGGTGATCTAGAAGTAGGTGGCATCAAGTAGCTCTGTAGAACAGCTTTGCTGGGGCTTGCAAACTCTGGAGCCAGACAGAATGCATGGAAGTAAATACCCAAGACCTGCAGGATCCATTGCACAACCATTTGGGGAACTATACATTTCCTGTGTAAAAGGATGTAGCTTTGATGGGACTGTCACTTTAGGAATTGTCCCCAGATATGTGAACCACTTTTAGCACAATCCCAGGCATGTCTACTAGGAAGTAAGCCACATTAAATTCAATGTTTCTTACTAAGGTGGGTGCGCATAGGACTGTAGCATTATTCCATTGAATAAGTACCGGTGTACCCTTGTGCAGTACAAACTCTCCTGTCTCATTTCTGAGTATTTGTAGAGTCTTCATTGGTCCCATGCTTCCTTCTGTCCTCTGTGCTGCTTTTGTGCATGTCAGAATCTCTTCTCAGCTGTGGCAGAGCTCATGGGCATCTGTCTACCCCATGCACTGCCAACAAGGCCTCAGGCTGTCATGATACCAGGCCAGCTGTCCTAGTGCTCTGCTTCCTTGGATAGTCTGTGCTCCTGGCAGCTGTCATAGGGAAAGGGAAAAATCCTCCTGTAAGCCTGGTTATTAAATAAGATTTGAAGGTTGAATGTTATCTTATGGTGTGGAATTGGCAGGCCCCATAGCCACAAGGAGTCTTGACTTGTATGGAGGGCAGATGGGAGTGCAACCATCCATCTCCGCCCTCAGAAACTAATCCTGACCTGACCATCCATGCAAGCAAACCTGGTTGTACTTGGCCCATGACCTGCCTTTCCTTTTCCAGACAAGTTGTAGTCTTGGAGCTGTTTCCTCCCTGTAGCATAACTACCTTTGTCCAGCTGAATCTCCTTAAAAAAATTAATATTAAAATCTCTCTAACCCGCTGCTGCCAGGATTCTTAGGGAGATGAGAAGCCTGATCATAGCTGCAAGTCTCCCAACAAGTTCATAGCTTTTGCTTCATCACTGAGAGACCACACATGTCCCTTTGACCATCCCTCTAACAACCATTAAACATGCAGCCACCCTGGAGTAGAATTCTCTACTTTTCCTTGGCACTGCAGTGCTGCTTACGATCACCCACCACATGGCCAGTGTTCAGTGTTCAGTGCTCTGCCATTACTGAAGCAAAGGATAGCTAGGCCTCCTGTAGTTCTTTCTCTCAGATTGCTGAATTCCTGATGATGAGTGGACAACGGCTGCCATAATAGCCAAGAAATTGTGGGCTCATCTGGTCCTCTTCACGTTGTGGAGAAAGGAGATTCTCCAATACAGTTGTCGTTTACAGAAAGACAGTTGTGAACTGTCAAGGCCACACATCCTCCATTAGTATCACTGTAGGTTCCTTGATGGGATCCCTGATGCTTGCTGCATTGTGAAAAAACATCCAAGGTTAAACAAGAGGCAGAAGAAGGATATTTTCCCCTTTGCAGGATACTCCCTTAAGCAACAAGGCCCTAGCAGAAAACCAACCCTGTCTGAAAATGTGTGTTTTGTTCTTGTTGCTTCGTTTTAAATAATGGATAATGTAACATTTGAAATATATGGAAAGTTCAGATGAAGCTGTGACACTGTCCATCTTTTTCCTTTTTACCATGAAGAGAAACACTCCATATGTGAGCTGCAAATGGCATTTTTGAGCAAGGAATTTCATCCTAGAGCATTGGCTTCTAGCATCTCCAGGAACATATTTCAGCATGAATGAGTGGGATTGCTGCCCAGGCTCCTGGAGGGCTTCAGAGGGTGTTGCGCTGAATAGAAAAGCCATAGGAGGGAAAAGATTCATTTAGTGAACTGAGCCTCCTGTAGGCAGTTACCCTTCTGTGGACACTTAGAACCAGTCTACGGGAGGGTAAGCCTTGACATCGGTTGTACACTTTCATTCAAGAACAGCGGTGTTCTATAAAAATGAAACTTACTGTGCACTTTGCTAATAGTTCAAGAGTAGCACTGACTGCAATGCCGTACTCATCTTCGGTGTATGTGATTTGGGTCAGATGCTGCCTGGGGGTTTCTAGGATATTAAGAGCCCAATCCTATGCATGTATACTCAGAAACAAGTCCATTGTGGTCAATGAGGCTCACACCCAGGAATGCGTGTATGGGATTGCAGCCTTGGTTTGCTAGCACTTTTGATTTTACTATTTAGGCTTTTTATTTCTTGCCAGTTTTGCTTGCTGTGAAATTACAGATGGAAGAAAATCTGCACCTTTGTGTTTTTCAAAATTATTTAATGATTGGTCAAATTTGTACCATACATTGTTTGGTGTTATAAAAGATTTATGGGAATTAAACTTGTTACAATTTCAGAATCAATAAAGTTAAGATACTTTTGAACAACTTGCTGTTTGCCTTAAAATTTAAGATCATCCTTTTCCTTTTGCAATAATCAATTATTGCATATTCAAATATTAGGTACGTGTAATTTTAAGAGTGGAAAGATGTGCATATAGCTGAAATGTTCTGCCTTTTCTGTTAGGTACAAAACTTTATACCAGTCCTTTTGAGTGGGAACATTTTGGAATGGTCTCTGGCCCTTGAATTTTAAGCTGCTCTTCAGTCAGCCTTCTCTGGATCTTCAGAATCAGAACAATTTCCCTTTACTATTTAGAGAAAGGAAGTTTGCTAGAATTGTTTTTTTTTTAATTAAAGAAACACATGGGTATTAGCATGCTGGTAAATTAGTCCTAGAGCACATTCCTAACGATGTCTACTCAAAAGTAAGCCCCATTGTGTTCAATGGGTATTACTCCCAGGAAAGTGCCGTTAGGATTGCAGCCCTAGTCTGAACTGAAATTCATACAAGATACAAACTGGCACTTTGCTTTGGAGCCATATACTGGTTTTGACTGTAGAAGCAACACTCTGCATTGACCATTATATGCTAAGTCCCAAATAAAACATATTCCTATCTCTAGCACCCTTTCAGAGATGTGGTAGGTAGGAGAACACCATTGATTCAAATGGAGAGCTAGAACCGTTGTTCCCAAACTGAGCTATGACTTCCTGGGGAACTGTGGAGACTACCCAGGGGAGCTGCTATATCCTTGCAAAAACCCACTGCCTTTACAATGTGTTATACAATGTATAAGATTGTAGCCCTAATAGGAAATCATGGCTAATGGCCAATAGGCCAAGGGAACTGCCTCTGAGCTGGGGGTTTAAATCAAAACTTATAGAACTTACAAAAATCTTGTAATTTAAAAAAATAAAACAGTTTGACTTCCTTCCTTCTGGTTCTGGAGGTCATGGCTATCTCGTGTTCACACGTTTCTCTGCATTCACAATTAAGAATAGCTAATTAATTCAACTACTAAACTCAAAGGAAAGGAAAGCAGTGTTTTCTCCAAATGTGAACCATGATTACATTCTTAATTTTTATAAAATATCACCCTTTGGATTGCCTTTATTGAGATGTTCTTTCCACATTTGTAGCACAGGGGCTAAAAAGTTATAAAGTACTGTACTCCACAAGAGTTGCACAGATTTAAGCCTCATTGGTTTCAGTGGAACTTTAGTATGCAGTGTTGAATCATGACCTCAATTATTGTCAAAATCTGCTTTAAAGAAATGTTTTCCACCAGTTGGTGGAAGAAAAAAGTTTATAAGAAAGAAATAACTAGTAGAATTTAATGCTTTATTATGCCACACTTCCATTTGCATTCATTTGTTCCTGGGGCAAGCTGTATTGTTGCCCTTGGATAAACAGAATCCTATTGTGTGTGTGTGTTTTATCCTCATTGTGTGCAAATGAGGAGTGTGCTTATTGTTCAAAAATAAAAACCTTCCTTAAAAAAAACTTAGTGAAATTTGCTTGTGCGAATCTGGATAAATTTTAATGGATTGCAGTAATCTGAGGATTTGTTTTCTTCTCTGCTTTCTTTCTTGCCCTGGAGGAAAAGGAGAAATAAACCACTCCCTTCTGAAGTATTTAAACTTAGAAAAAAGGGGGGGGGGAGGAAGGAAGGAAAAAACCCCCCCTCTGCTAGTAAAGCAGAGAGAGGCACACACAAAAGTCCTGGTGCTACTAGTATGGAACTAGTTAACCTTTAACAATTTGATGCTGATGTCATAACTGAGCATGAGTACTGATTAATCCAACCTTTTCTCTCTCTCTGAGGCTCTCCCTCCTCCCTGCAAAAAATATTTTTATTGAGGGAGGGGGGAGAGCCTGGGAGGGAGAAAAAAAGGGGGAATAATTTAGCGCAGCCATCTTTGTTTTATGCAGAAATCTTGCCATCCCCCCAGTGCAGAGCCTGCCAGGAGTGTCCCAACACTGTTGATGGCCACAGATCTTGGGATGGCCAAGGAAGGGGGGCACAACCAGACCCCCCAAATTTTTAATTGGGGGCTGATTTTTTTATTTTTGTAAATTTTGTGAGGGGATCTTTTTCTCAGCCTCCAGGGAGGGAGGGCAGAAATTAAGCCAGCCATTTTGGTTTTTTGTTTTTTTTAATAAAGGGGGGGCACATATATGTATTTTTTTTCCTCTTGGGGGGTCTTAAACATAATTTAAGGGCGGCCATTTTTGTTGGTTGCTCCTGAGGAAAATAGTGCTCAGCACCCCAATGCCTCCTGGCTGCCCCCCCACCTGATTTTTTTTCAAGGGGGGGGGAGTTGTGACAGGAGTTTCCTCATCTGAGGGACTTTTCTTCTTCTTCTTCACCCCCACCTGAGTGGTGTGTGAGGGAGTCAGTGAGGGAGGGAGGGAGGGAGGCGCCCCCCCGCCCTCCTTCCCCCACCCCCTCCTCCAGCACCACCATGGCTTCTTCTCCTCTGAGGGAGGACGAGGAAGAGGAGGAGGAGATGGTGGTGTCTGAGGCGGAGGGGGACGAGGACGAAGAGGAGGAAGAGGAGGAGGAGGAAGAGGACGAAGCCGGGCACCGCAGCCCCGGCGACATCTTCCCGCCCGTCGTCGCCACCGCCGCTCCCCGGGCTGAGGCGGCTCCGTTGACACCGCCGCTGACAGCACCGACGCCCGCTGAGGCGCCGCCAGGTAAACAACCCCCGACCGCCTGCCCTTCCCCCGCTCCCTCAGCTTTGGCGCCAAAACGGGGTGGGGGAGGCCGCCTGTCAACCACCCCCACCTCCCCCCCACGGCTGGCTCTAAGCGGCGTCCAGGGACCGGCTCTGCCCCCTGCCGCCGCCGCCGCCGCCTCTTCCCTCCTCCCCGCCGCCCGCCAGTCCGCCCAGCGGCGGCGGCTGCTCTTCCAAGCGGGGTCCGTCCGAGCCAAGCGCCCCTCCCCCCACGCGCCGCCGGCCAACGGCTCTCCCTGGCGCGGTCCCTCAGGCACCACTGTCGCCTCACATGGCGCGCGCTGGCTGAGGGGGGAGGGGAGAGGCGCGCGCTGGAGGCCCCCCTTCTGTGAGGGGCGCTCAGCTTCCAGCCCCACCTCAGCTGAGGGTGGTGGGGGAGGGGCGGGTTGTTTGTAAACAGCCCCTCCCTCACGAGTGTGGGGGGGAGAAGGGCTAGTGTGGCCCCCCCACTGATGTCCCCACAGACACCCCCCAATAAAAGGTGGCTCCCCACATGTTCACTCACTTTTAAACCCCACTGTGTGTGTGTGTGTGGGGGGGTGTTGGAAACTTTCTTTGGGGCAGTTAAGAGGGGCAGCAGGCAGCCCCCCCCCATGAAATCACCTCACATCCCTCATATTCCTATATTGTTGCCTCATTCTATGGACCCTTCAAAATAGGGAACCCCTCAGAACCCCCCACAGAATTTTGGCTGGGAAGTTTGTCTGGGTCAGTTAAAGGGGGCTACAGACAGATTCCCCCAATATAGTCACCACACCTCCTTCCTCAGATTCCCTCGTTGACCTCTCAAAATGGGGGACCCCCACATAATTTTGGACCCCATTGTGTGAGTGGGGGACTGGGAATTTACTCTGGGTCAATTAAAGGGGGCAACAGACAGCCCCCCAATAAAATCACCTCACTTCACTTCCCTCATATTCCCTCATTGTCACCCCATTCTGTGTACCCCACAGAATGGGAGGAATCCCACAAAATTTTGGACCCCTTTCTAGGGGTGGGAACTTTCTCTTGTTCAGTTAAGGGGGGCAGCATACAGCCCCCCAATAAAGTCATCTTGTTTCCCCCATATTCCCTCACTATGTGTCTCCTCATTCTGTGGACCCCATAAAAGGAAGGAGACCCCACAGAATTTTGGATCCCATTTTGAGAGGGGGGGCTTGAGAACAGTCACCCGATCAATGAGGGGCTAACAGTCCAACTTGTGCCCTTTTCTTGCTGTCTAGACACCCTTCTGGGCAACCCACAACAGGAGTTGAGGTCAGGTTCAGTGGGGGGTGAGGGTCAGGTCAGTGGGAGGGGTGGCAGGGGATGACCCTCACACTGTGTGGGCTGCCCCCAGGGCAGGAGGCTGGCTTGTGTCCCCAGTGAGGGACTGCCAAGCAGGCACTGTGGTGTCAGCTCCGGGTGCCCAGAGGTGAGGGAACAGCTGGTGCTTGGTGGCGGCTGCCAACATTCTCAGGAGCAGAGGGGCTGCCCGGCAGCAGTAGGATTCCAGGCCGTACTGTGTGAGGATGATGAGACTGGAGAAAATATTCAGCTTCTGGCACGGAGAATCAAGGCAGGAGCAGTCCTGGGGAGGGCAAGGAGATGGCTCTGACACAGAAGGTTCATGGAGAGGACGACCTGGAGGTCCTGGGACTGGTGCTGTAGCTGAACCCTAGGCAGTGCTCTCCAAAGGAGGTCCACACGGAGCATGCTGCTGCTATGGAATAGCTGGCTTCTTGTGGATCTCTGTGTGATTTTATAACCTAAAAACTGAGAAAGGAACAGTTTAAAAAGTACGCAACAGGGACAGGGAAGGAATGATGTGTGAACCATGTACCCTTGGAATGGTGTATGAATGCCCACAATTCAGCATCTTGCATTCGTTGAGAGTTCAGTGCCATGAGTCTAGCTCGGGGGTCCTCAAACTTTTTAAACCGGGGGCTGGTTCACTGTCCCTCAGACACTATTGGTGGCCGGACTAGTCAGTGGGCTTACTCCCAGGAAAGTGTGGCAGGATTGCAGCCTCAGATTCCCATCCTAAGCATTCTTACACAGAAGTAAGTCCCATGATAATCAATGGGCTTACTCCTAGGAAAGTGTGGCAGGATTGCAGCCTCAGAGCCCCATCCTAAGCATTCTTACACAGAAGTCAGTCCCATGATAGTCAATGGGCTTACTCCTTGGAAAGTATGGCAGGATTGCAGCCTCAGAGCCCCATCCTAAGCATTCTTACACAGAAGTAAGTCCCATGATAGTCAATGGGCTTACTCCTAGGAAAGTGTGGCAGGATTGCAGCCTCAGAGCCCCATCCTAAACAGCCTTACACAGAAGTAAGTCCCATGATAGTCAGTGGGCTTACTCCTAGGAAAGTGTGGCAGGATTGCAGCCTCAGAGCTCCATCCTAAGCATTCTTACACAGAAGTAAGTCCCATGATAGTCAGTGGGCTTACTCCCAGGAAAGTATGGCAGGATTGCAGCCTCAGGTCCCCATCGTAAGCATTCTTAGGGAACCCCTGGTCCTGCGGACAAGTGGCAACAGACGCGTGCGTCGGCCAGGAAGTCCCTGGCCCCCGCGATCGAACGGGAGGGGCGTGTGCACCGTCCAGGGAACCCCCAGCGTCGCTGACAAGTGGCAACAGGCGCGTATACCAGCCAGGAGGACTCTGGCCCCCGCGATTGAGAGGGAGGGGTGTGTGGGCCGGATTGAGGACCCTGGGGGCCGTATCTGGCCCGCGGGCCGTAGTTTGAGGACCCTTGGTCTAGCTAATTTAAGGCCAAACTCCTTCACATCAGCATCAAAGTTATCTCTGGGGCTCTTAAAGGCAAAGCACAGCTGAATAAGAGGCGCCCTCATAACAAGTTTAATTCGTTCCAGAGGCATGCTTGTTACGTGAAACGCTCTTTACATGAAGCAGATTTTCTCATTGGAAATAATGGAAACTCAGATGACTGGTTCAAGAATTTAAAAAAATTCATATAAAAATATTAACTTTATATAAAAATTATTACAAAATACTGTAATATTGCAGCCTCAGACCCCCATCCTAAGCATTCTTACACAGAAGTAAGTCCCATGATAGTCAATGGGCTTACTCCTTGGAAAGTATGGCAGGATTGCAGCCTCATATAATACATGACACTGTAATATACAGTAACACACAACACTGCAATAAAAAATACTGTACAGTACTGAACTGTACTGTACCTTTGAAAACCTTCATGGCTGTTGTGAGGGTTACAGAGAGGGGATGACTTTGGCTGCAATTGTAAAGACACTTTCCTGGGAGTAAGACCCATTGGACACAATGAGGCTTACTTCTAAGTAGTCATGGTTAGGATTGTTCTCTTTCACAATCACTAATTGAGTCACTGCTCTCCATTGGCTTTTTATGCAACTTTGTCTTTGTTTATCTTTGTCTTTTTGTGCAGCTTTAACATTCCCCAGCTGCTGATGGGGAGCAGCACCAGAACATTGATAAGGCATACCTTCCATGCTGCCACACACAGATTCCACATACAAACCTGGCTCAGGCTGCTCCCTCTGGACCCCCTTGAGTTCCCTGGCCATGGAAGCCTATTTCAAACTTTGCCCAGGGCCCCACTGTAGTTGAAGCTAGTTCCCTCGTCCCCCCTGTGGGTTCCATTGCCATGAAAGCCTTTTCCAAACTTCCTTAGAAGTGCTTTTTATTCAAGACAGTGCTCTTTATGCAAGTCAAAATTTCTGAGAAAATTTTGCTCTTTACCCCAAACGCTCTTTATTCGAGTCGCTCTTTACTCAAGGTAGCACTGTAGTTTGCTTTGTCCATTAAGCTGGTGTGCTTGGGATACTTAAAGATACCCTTGAACGCTTTTCAGCCTTTTATTCGAAACTGTTCATTCCCTCCCATGCTGTTGATTTTGTGTTCTCTCTCAGAATCCTCTTGCTTATCCCCAAGGATACTGGATAATTTATAGATTTCAAGTTACACTTAGGTGCTGGGAGAAGATCAGCTTGTTTTATTCTGGTTTAAATATTTTTGAAAAATATTATGTAAATGAAGATAAATTGTTTCTGTACAGTCAGTTTTTTGGTTTATACTGTGATAACAACCACAGGAAGTGCTTCTTTTGCTGTAGGGTTTTGCAGTGGTGGTTCTGGCTCTGACTGTTTCATATTTCACATAACTTTGATCATTCACAAAAATCTCACCCCTTCAAAAGCTCCAGTGGTGTGTTTCACATTCTTGGTAAACCTATATGGCTGCAACTGTGATAAAGGTGTGCATACCAGTCTTTGTATGAGGCAGGGGTGTTCAGCCTTTCTGAATATTTGGTGTGACTTTCTCAAGAGTTGCTGGGTCCAATGTCAAATGTAGTTTTGGACATGGATGATTGTGCTATTCCTCAACAGGAGTGTCTACTGTGAGTTCTCAGGTAAAATTACTGAAATTGTATGATCTTTGCAATCAATCTTTCTTTGATTTACGTAATTAAGTTGTCTTGTGACTACAGATTGATAAGTAACTGTTTTTTGTCTTGAACTGTTCTGGTAAGGTAGTCTGTGCAGGTAGTATATACAGTATGCTAGTTACTGACAGGGATCCATTCTGAAAACCCCCATTGTTTCAAAGTGCATTGATCATTACCAAACAACTGATAATGGTTGCTGGATCGTGCCCAGAATCCCTGTGAAGAATCTTGTGGAGCCACAAGCCAGGAAGGAGACAGAACAGTTAGCTGTAATTCTTCACGAGAAAGTGAGAACAGAAGTACTGTACATGAATGGTTGGATTGGCAATGAAGCACTTAAGGAAGTCAGCCCATTGGGTTCAGTGTATATAGGATCAGTTGGTTTCTGGAACATTGCTATGTGACACATACCCATGCATGTATCCACAGCTGCCAATATCTTCAGGCAGCTGCTGGGTGCTCAGGAGCAGCATCCCATTCTGTCCTGGAAATAATAGGACCCCACTAGCACTGTCAGCTGGGTTGGCCTGCACTCCATTCCTTGATGATAGATAGGTGTTACAGCAATGCAGCCTGTGATGTTGCAGTGTTCCTTGCATCCTTCCTACTCTCCTTCCTCTTTCCTTCTACTTCAAAACTGAGTGTGGAAGGAGGAAAAAGAAGAAGAGCAGCAGCAGCATAGCTATTCCCAGAGTTACCCATCATTAAGACACTGCCGTAGTCTCTGTGACTGTGCCTCTTGTGCCTAACTGCTGATTCTAAGCTAAGGAAACAGGTCTGCCCATATAGGAGAGGGCCTTCTACCTTGCCAAGGACCCTTTCAAACCTGGAGCCAGCCTGGCAGGAGGCTGGCTAAATGTTTATATGTATGAATGACTTGTAATCCTGAGCATTGGGAGAGGTCAGGCTGCCTTTAATGCTGCAAGTCTCATCTTAAACTAGGTGTAGTCATTCAGTGTTCTTTGTTTGACTTACACTCCCCTGCATGTTTAACTAGATGAACCTTTATGATATCTGCATAGGGAAAAAAGATGAAAATAGGATTGTTTACAGTTCAGCGTTTTACTTACAGTTCACTGTTTTACTTACTTTTTCTGCACTTTTTCATGCTAATTTGTACTTTTAAAAAGTACATTTTCTGTATGCATTAGTTCCTTGACTTCTAGACATTTTAGGGGAAGAATAGCTTCTTTTCTTTTTGATATCCCTGTGCCTATGTGTGGGCTGAATAAGTGGTGAGCTGTGATGTGAGTTGAAAGTATTAGCTGATGCAGTTCTTCAGACTCACCTCTGTCTTGGGTTTAATGAGACCAGGTGGAGGAATGGCCATGGTCTGGTTCTTTTTTTGGAGGGAGGGAGTGGGATAAGCTTTTTGACAGGAACCACTGAGTGATTCCCTTTGAGAAAGTGCCAGGATTCCTGTGGCAGTCAGACTTGTGCTAATAAGGGTCTCATGACATTGTCACCGTAGCCACTGAGAACATCTTTCAAATTTTACTGCTTCCTATATACAGTGATGTATCTTGCTTATATAGCACATTTGTACAACATAGGTTCCTATGGCTGAACCGAACTTTGAACTTTTTAGCCCTTGCTGAATAGTCTGATTGCTGAATAATCCCAGTACATGATTTCTGGGGATTTCATGTTCTTGGCTGGTGAAGGCTTTTCATACACTTACAGCACAACCTAACCATATCTACTCAAAAGTAAGCCCCATTCTGTTCAATGGGTCTTGCTCCCAGGAAAGTGTCTTTAGGATTGCAGCCTTAGTTTTTAAGTCTGTAGCCCTATATATTTTCAAACTTTTCTCCCCAGACCCATGAAAACTTGTACATGGGGGGATGAAAAAGTTTGGCTTGTGTTTTTTTTTAGTACAATAGTACTACTACCAGCAATTGTGAATTGTGTTCATACAGCAGTGCCTGTTCTTAGATGCTGTCACATGTCACTTCCAAAATGGACAAAGGAGATAAGGACCTTAGTTCACAAAGGAGCAATACTTGTAGCTTATGTTGTGATATCTGCCTCGCACATCTAGATATTAATGAAGAACTTGCAATTCCTGTTAGTTAAGAACAGTAACCTGTGTCATAGCTGGGACTGCAGTGGAATTAATGTGCCAACAATGTTCTGATATACCCACCCCAAGAGTGGATTAAAGTTTATTGCAACAGCAGGCTGAGCCTTGGATACATGGATACAAGTATTGCTTGTACAGTTGTACTATACAAAAACAAAAACCCAGCAGCAGGTGAGGGAACATGTGGGAAAAGAGTCAGATCCTTGCCCAGAGGCAGCAGGAGCTAGAGCTGAGCAAAGCTGAGGCAATAGAATAGGCCAGGCTGTCATCAAGTAGGCAAGCGCCAAGGAAGTTAGAGTCTTGCTTGAGTCAGAAGGCCAGTGATGACCTGTGTGTAGAACATGAATGAAGAGACCTGGAGGGAAGAGACAGTGCATGGAGACATTCCAGAAAGAGGAACTGACATCAGACAGGTCCTCCACTTTCTATGGACCTCCACTGAGGTTGCTTTCTTGACTACCATTTTCTGCTGGTAGTTTTCGACACTCACTTGGGCCAGCTCATGCACCTTTCCCAGTCTGCCTCACACATCTAGAACATAACTGCAATATAGGAAGGCCTAAGAGGAAACCCTGGCACCCTGACTTCACCGGGCAGCTCACAAGCTCAGTTCTCTCAGCCGTTCAAGCCAGCAATGCTAGTTGCCAGCTGGTGCCCTTTTCATTTACATTTCTACCAGTGTGACTGGCTGGAAGACAGCCCCCCTTCCAACTCTTGGCTGGATGACAGCAGGTTGTGGAGTTGTTTTTGAAAATCCCAGTTTCTTGTTTCTTTCTGCCATGGCCAATTCTTGAGACACCATAGTTGAGAAAAACAGCCTCACAATTAATTCAGCATAACCTTTTGTGAGCAATTTGTAGAACTGAGGCATTTCATTAATCTTTCCCTATCTCAGTGGCTGTGCTTCTTTTCTGTAGCCACCCCCATCTTTGCATGACTGTTTTTATCCTGATGATTAAGATTTCTCACTAATGGAAATGACTGTTATTTTTTCCGTAATGGAGGTGCCGTTGTTTTTTCTTTCCAAATTGGCCGTCCATTTTTTTTTTTGGATAATATTGAAATACACAAATATTGTTTGTGTGAAAGAAAAGGCAATTCTAAGAAGGGGTGGTTTTCTGTAATCGTAGTTATGGCTGCACATCTACATTCCTCCCCCTCCCCATTTCCTTTCCAGTTCCTTTGTTAGCCTTATATAATATATATTTTCAAGGTAGGGAGTAGAAATGTCACGTGTGTGGAAAATTCTAGTTGATTGCCTGCCAAATATAAGAACCTTCTGCGCATGTGTGCCAATATTATGATTAGGAAAAGGGGGGTGGAGGGGGAGAAGACTGCCTGGAAGAAGTAGGAGGGAAAAAAAGATTGATAGATGGATTAGAAATTGACAAGAGTTGCGGGGGAGGGGGTGTCTGATAAGCCTACCCTGATGTATTTCCCCCCTTCGTATTTGTCAATTCCATCCCACCAGAAGCGGAAGGAAGGCGGCGTTGTATGAGGGAAATGCAACAAGGTGAATCAGCTTGGTGTAATCAGAGATAAATGTTGTATTGTCAGAAAGAGCTGCTAACGCTGTGCCAGATGCCAAATGTTGCAAAGGGAGAGAAGAGAGGGAGGGAACCATTCAGAGCGGGGGCCTTAGTGGTGGTTTTTGCTCCAAGATCTATTAATCTTAATAGCATTTGTTAATTGATGATGTGGGGGCAGATTTGGAAAGCATGATTATTTACTTGCAAGATTTAAAATGCCCCTGCTTGGGTGTCTCCATCTTGCAGGGACTGTGCTGTAGTATACAGCCATGCCAGCTTCCCCAATTTGAGAGGTAGCCTGTGTGGTGGAGTTGGATATACTTGCGTTTGTTCTGCACCTGTTTTTAATCTTGAATGTTGAAATTGGGAGGTCTGCTAGGAAAGAGGTGTCACTTTTGGATTGCAGTTGAAATAGAGATTTGACCAATCACTGGATTATCTTTGGAATCTGGCCTGCCTACACTGTGTGAGTTGGCTCATCTCAAATAATTGAGGAGGAGGAATGGGTGGGGGATAGTCCTGAACTGGGAAGGTGGAACTGGACTGATAATGGCAACATTTGTATGTGATCCTATTTTTTCACAGGCCTGATTTAGCTTTCAGAGCAACTCCCATGGCTACTGTTCTAAACAGAGGCCAGGTTGGCGTGAGTGAAGAAGATCTGGCGGCTGGCCGGCCAGCCGGCTGGCTTTCCTACAGTGTGGATACAAAATTCTGTTGCTTAAATAGAGTGGGTAGCTGGGGGGGAGGGAGAAAGGAAGGAGGGAGGAAAAACCACGTGGAGGGAGGAAAAGCTCAGGCTCTGTGTTTACCCACAAAGGGTTGATGTGGTATTCCCACACATGCTGGCGCTCTCTGTAGTCGATATGTTTAATCTTTGACCCGAGGGAACCCCCCTGCAGGGGCACAAGAGGGCAGTTTAGCTTCCTGCAGCCCCATTTAGCCTGCGACCTCTCAACAGAGGCTGCTGGCGCAGTGAGCCAATTAGTGCCAGCTGTGATTTATACAGTAGTTTGTGTCCTGTGGCTTGGGGAGGGGTGGGGTGATGGGGAAATGAGCAAAGAAGGGCCAGGACATAGCCTGACAAACACATTGCGTTGTAGGTCATCCAACAGACATTAGGTGGCGGCGACTCCTGGCTCCCTGTAGTGGAACTGCAGAGTTGGAGGTGAATCCTCTGTGCTCTTGACAACAGCCCCCTGGCTAGGCTGGAACTTGTTCATCACACAGATTCTAAAAATAGCAGGTAACATTCTAGGCTATAAGGTGGGCCAAACACAATGAAAGCAGCAACCGTGACATGGATGGAGGGCTGGAGAGAGTGCTAGGGCTGGGTGCACAGCTCCTGGGAGAAGGATGAATGCTGAAGTTTGAAAGTGAAACAAAAAGGTGAGCAGAGTTGGGAACAGGCTATGTGAGTTACTTCATCAGCTGTAATTTGTTGGTCTTCCTAACATCTCATTGTGAGATGGCAATAGTGTGACAAGACTGGGTAACACTGGCTCAGATTCTTGCTCAGTTGTGCCACTTACCAACTGCTGCCGTGAGCTGTTTTATGACTTTTTCAGAAGGAGGTGGTAGAATTCTAGATTATGCTGCTTCATGTCAGAGGGGAGTGATCATTTTTTGAATGCTCTTGCATCTCACAAGTTCCTTGCATGAGTATTCAAAAGTGACAATCTGCTTCCTGAAGCAACTTTTAGCAGATTATTCAGTTTGGTCAGGGAGCAAGTGAATATTATTGCTAGCTGTCTTGGAGATATTTTCTACTGGTTGAAAATGGGATAGTGAATGGACATTACAGTGGGCCTTCAGTATCCATGGGGGATCTGTTCCAGGACCCCTAAGACATTGAAATCTATGGGTAATTATGCTGTTCCACAGTCACTTACCTGGGGGCTGCACGTAGGGTTGCCATTTCTCCCAGGATACTGGGACTGTCCTGGTTTTTAGGCATTGCACTCACATACTGGCAAGTTTGGCAAAGAGTCCTTGTCCCAGTTTTGTGGAAGAGAATTATGGCAACCCTAGCTGCACAGGGCCCTCAATATGGACCATACATCCTCCCTGCACCTCACAACACCTCCCAGATGCCACTAGAAGCTACATCTACTTGCACCCTGGGGGTCCTCTGTGGGCTTGGCTTCTGTGGATGCTCAAATCTGCAGTTGCAAGCCTTCAGATAAGGTTGGCTCTCTATATTTTAACCTCTTCCTATAACTGAAGAAAAAGACATGCATCTCTTGCCAGCCCCAGACAACAGACTGGTCCAATTAAAAATAATTAAAAAACCATTCCTATTTAAAATCCCTGAAGAATGGGTTAGTAAAATTACTGGCTGATAATTTAAGTCAACAAAAATGTGAAACAATAAAGAACTACAGTTTTCTAAAATAAGATATTTCCAGTTTCACAGCTTTTTACTTTTGAAAAAAAGCTTCTAGATTCCTTATCAGCTCAGTATTCTTGTCTCTGAAATTGGTTCTAGCTTCAGCTGCCTTGTGGGAAAATACTGTTACTCAAGTTAAAACTATTTTGGTTTTTCCTACAATCCAGAGTAACTGCGGGAATATGTAAGAGGCACTTACTCTGGATTGCTCTATGCATTTCCCGTAGGTGGCACCGTAACTATGTCGGTGTAAAAGGTCCCGTAGTTACTCTGGAGAGCAGCCATCATTTAACTGACCATTGATTGTCCACTGGCCCAATTCACAATTGTGAGTGGGAGAAATTTGCAGAGATGACAAAAGTTATTGCTTCTTGTATAATCTATAGCTTCTTGTAGCTAAAATGGGGCTATGGAACTGGAGTTTGCAGCAGAAATTTGTAGTAAACTCTGTTCAGGGACAGAAAGAACAGAAGTGCAAAAGTGGGCAGCCCAGCAAGCACTCCATCCATCCATCCACCTACCTACCTAAAAAGGATATGCAAGGCATCTAACAGCAATTAAAACAGCAAAAAATAAAATACAATTAAAACTTGATAAGAGTAATAAAAACAGGCAATAAAATATTGAAAACTATATAAAAACAATAAAATCCTAAGTTAAAAAGACTATTTGAAACAGGCAGACAGCAGTAAGATCTTTAGGGACAGCCATCACAAGCCTGTCTAAATAAAAGGGTCTTTAGGCCTTGCTGTAAGGATAACAATGAAAAGGATTTCCTTAATTCAGTGGGGAGAGAGTTCCATAAAGTGGGTGCCACCGCTGAGAAAGCCATGTTTCTGACTCCCATCCCTCTAACTTCTTTCAGTGGCGGCATCAACCTCCCTCTGCCACCAAACCGTGCCTTTCTGCCAGGGGTCAGTGGAAATGCCAGTAAAATCTGGGAATCTGAAAACATCATAATCTGAGCCACAGGTGTATATGGATCTCAGAACGACATATGTGATGGAGAAAAGAAGTTGTTCCAGGAATTATAGGAGAAATTGATTTATATTTGTCACATTTCTTGTCTTTTCAAGGAGTTTGGAGAAGTCTCCTGGGGTGTGTAGTTCTGATGGTCTCAAATCTAGTCTGAACTGGGCATTGAGCTTCACTTCAGCAGTGTAATCTAACCACAACTGGGATCTGGGATGAGGAATTAGGACTGAGAGCTTTGGCCAAGACCATGCAGAAACATACAGAATTCATGCCACAAGATATGGTTTGGCAGTTGCTAAGAGAGCTTTAATAAAAGAGAATTGGACAAATTTGTGAAAGAGAGGAAGCCTGTCAGTGGTGGTTATCCATAATACCTGAATAATGAGAATAAAACCACTCAGTGCAGTTTCTGTGGCTGGGGTGGAGGCTCTTTGGATTTTCTGAAGGCATGTGGCTGGCCACTATAGGGAGCCAAATGCAAAACTAGGTGGACCATGGATCTGATCTTGTATTTGATGGGCTAATCTTGTATTTGTATACATACAAATTGCAGAAGTAGGCCTGAGCACAGATTTTCAGAGCTAAACATGTCCTCTGTCCCCACCTCATGCTTGCTCTTGGAGTGGTGGGACTACCCATGGTTGCCAGGAGGTAGGTTTTGGAAAAGGTTGTA
Source organism: Cryptoblepharus egeriae (assembly GCA_030015325.1). Taxonomy (NCBI): domain Eukaryota; kingdom Metazoa; phylum Chordata; class Lepidosauria; order Squamata; family Scincidae; genus Cryptoblepharus; species Cryptoblepharus egeriae. Next base: position 106,773,271 of record JAREYC010000004.1, on the reverse strand, counting down.
GAGCAAGGACTGTATTGGTTTAGGAGTGTTTGAAAGCCATGATTATTATATGACTTCATGCACAAAATACTTGCCTGATCATATCTTATCTATATATATATATCTCATTCACCCATCCACCAACAGCCAGCCAAAACCACTGGACCTAGAAGCTTGAAATTTGGGGAAGGTGTTCCTTCCATGATGGAGGCACCCACTAAGAACTGGTTTTCAGAAATTCCAACTGGAAGGGGGTTTTCCTCCCTATACAGTAATTGCCATTGAAGAATCTCTTACTGAGGGAAGTTCTGCCCCAAGTGTGAAATTTGCGGAGGGTTCCTTCTGTGACACACCAAGGGTTCCTTCAACACACACCAAGAATCAATGCTGAGAAATTTAACCATTAAGGGGCTGAAAAGGGGTGCAACGTGTTTTTGTCCTGTACTTAACACTGAATATTAACATCCAGCAATTTGGTGCCTGGTGATGCGCATGGGAGGGTGTTGCGCAATGGGGTATGGTATACGGAGGGTATTGTACTCCTGCAACGCAGGTACATGGAATCATAGAGTTGAAAGGGACCTAGTAGGTCATCTAGTCCAACCCCTAGTAGTCCATCTAGTCCAGTCATAGAGTTGAAAGGGACCTAGTAGGTCATCTAGTCCAATTCCCAACCTGCAGCAGGAATTCCCCTTAGAGCATCCCCGACAGGTGCTCGTCGAGCCTCTGCTTAAAGATCCCCAGTGAGGGAGAGTCCACCACCTCCCTTGGCAATTTGTTCCACTGCCGAACCGCCCTCACTGTCAGGAATTTTTTCCGGATTTCCAACCGGAATCTCCTTTCAGAAGACATTTCGCTAGTCTTCTATAGATAAAAAAATTAAAGGTCACTGGCTGACTCACTGACTCAGCAATGCCTGGCCAAAGCCGCTGGATGTAGGAGTGTGGAACTTGGGGATGGTGTTCCTTCTGTGATGGAGGCACCCTCTAATAGAAATTCAAACCAGAAGGGGTGAAAAGGGGCGCAATGCATTTTCATCCCTATACTTTCCATTGAAGAACCTGTTATTGATCAATACCCTACCCCAATCCCTGGACCTAGAAACCTGAAATTTGGGAAGCATATTCCTTCTGAGATGTAAGGACCCACTAAGAACTGATTTGGTGTCCAGTGGTGCCCAGTGACTGATGATGCCTGCTAGTATCCGGTGGTGCCCAGTGTTGCTCAAGGTTGCCTGATGCCTGATAGTGCTTGGTGCCCGGCAGGGATGCCTGGTGCTCGGTAGGGATGCACGGTGTGATGGTGCCTGGTGTTTGGTGTCCAGTAGATGTCAGCCCAGGAGGGATGTCCGCTGCCCACTGTACAGTGGTGCCTGGTAGGGATTCCCGGTGCCCACTGGTATGCTGTCTCCTGGTGCTCTGTGGTATCTGCTGCATTGTGGTGCCTGCTGATGCTGCCTGACCACTGGTGCCCACTGCACAGTAGTGCTGAGTGCAATCTAATGATGTTTGGTGCCTTCTAGGGATGCCCAATGTCCAGTAGGGATGCTTGCTGCTGCCCACCACTGTCCCTTGGTACTTCCAGTGCCCGGTGCTTGTTGCCCAGCAGTGCCCATTGCCTACGGCTGCCTGCCACCCAGTGCCTGGTGTTCTCCTGTACCCAGCCATGCCTGGGGCCCACAAATATTCTTGAAATTTTATTCCCACAATGGCAGGTAAATTCTGCTAGTTTTAAATATGCAGCAATCAACCATATGAAGTAGGTCAGGTTGAGTTATGCTGAGTGTTGTCCAGTAAGCTTCATGGAAGTTTAGGGCCTTGAACCATGGATCAGTGGGTGTTCTTGGTCCTGAGAATGGGAAAGAAGGACAGATGCTGAACCTTGCTAAGGGAGGGCTGTTGGAGTCAATGTATTGCCTCCCAGAGTGGTCAGCCAGCTGCCCTAATAAGAATCCTGCAATTGGGGCATTAAGGCAGCACTCTTCTCCCACTGTTACCTTTCATCTGTAATTGTGTGTTCTCTGGTTTTTTTGTGGGGGGGGGGGGCCTGAATCTTTTGTACATCTCTACAAAGTTGTTGTCCTTTTGGGAGGGAGTGGTTTACATAGCCCTGGGCTTGCACAAGAAGGGCTTCCATAACCCAAGATTTGTACAAATGGTGACAATGTCTGATGTATTGGTCGTTCTGGGGTGGGGAAAGGTTTTTCCGAGCATTGGCACTTAGCAAGGTTACATCCCACATTAATCACAGCCAGGTTAACAGTTAGACTCTCCTGTCTCCTTCCCCGCCTGCCTTGTCTGGCAAGACAAGAGAAATCGCTCAAGGGGGCAGAGTGGCTCTGGAGCGTCTAATTACCACTGAGACGGTTGTCCTGTGATATTAACGAGGCAGCAGCCTGTCTGGGCTCTGTGTGCGGTGCCTGGTAGATAGAGCCTTCCTCTGTGCACTGAGGGGAGCAGGAGGTTGAAAAGCTGTCGAAGAAAATGCAGAGGATTAATGGTCCCTCCTCTGTCTTAATAAACTGAAGTAATTTCCATTGATGCTGGTGGAGTTGCTCCTGATTTACAACAAGTGTGAACAAGAGGGGAGTTGGCCCGGGTGACTCCTATTAAGGAGTTATCCCTCGACGCTATTCCTGCTGCAAAGACATGTGTACCTGTGATAGTCAGCCCACAAGTAGCCTTGGGAATTTTCTTTATTTGTTTTCATTTGAGTGCTTGGGGTCAGGCTGCAATGCCACAGCCAAAAGTGTTTGGATTCCAAAAGGAGCAGGCCTGGAATCTTAAGGCCAGAAGTAAGGAGAGAGGAAGAAGAATTAGCAGCATTGGGTGATGTGTAGTGGGGAACAGGAGGAACTAAATGGAGACTTGCTTGGGATTCTCATCTGTACTGTCATTGGTCATAGTGGAGTCAGCAAGCAGCAGCCAGGATTGGAAGGCAAGTGGGAGCCAGTCAAGGTCTCTGCCCCCAAAGATACTCCAGAAGCAACTTGATGACTCAGCATGCAGGGCAGCTGCACACTGAACTGCCTCTATTACAGAGGCACTTGGCATGCTCTGCTGGCATAAGCCCGTCTGTTGATCTTGGCAGCAGGATAGAGAAGAGTAAGCATCCTCTTAGGCTGTCTTCACATGACCCAACATCAAGCAATCCTGTCAGGGTTATCCATGATGATGCAGGTTGTTTCTGTCCTGCTCACATGGTCCTTGTACAGAGTGAATCAAAGTGAATCATCTGCTTTCTCCACATGGCAAATGTTGTGCTCAATGAAACCACATGGGAATCAAGCAGCCTTCTCCGATTAGCTCTTTTAATTGTGATGGGTGAAGACCACTGTGGCCACTTTCTCATTTCATTGTCTTCAGGGCCTTCAATACACAGCCTTACTAGTTGGTGTCTCATATGTGTGTTTAGTTTTTCCTGCCAAAACACCAGCCATTCCCCCTCTTCATGGCCTTAAGTGGCTTTTGAAGTGAAAAGAGCCATTGTCTTTGTAGTCTTTGGGGGATTATAATCCATGCCCTGCCACTGTCCTTGGGAGTGTTGGAACAGATGGCAAATATTCTGATAACATTGGGGGGATTGGATAATAATTCTTAACACTAGAAGCCCTTGAGCCTGTCTGGCCGTGGGGAAGCTCAACAAAGGCTCCCAGCTTGTTGTAGGGCTGGCTCTTAGCACAGCGGTAAGACTGGCTGGCAGAGAGTGCTGTGCAAGGGCTGGAAGGCAGGCAGAGGGAGGGGGTAATGGTTTCAGCATGTGAGTGAGCTTGGAATGGTGGCTGCTCAGAAGCAGCCAAGTAAATTCTTTCTTTCTGTCTGTCTTTGGTCTCCTGGAATCCCCTCCACTGCGCTGCTTTCAGACGAGGATGATGAGGAGCTGCATGATTTAGAAAGCCCCCTTGTTGTCAAGAAGAAGAAACGAGGGCCAAAAAAGCAGAAGGAGAACAAGCCAGGGAAGCCCAGGAAGCGCAAAAAATTAGTAAGTTGGGCAGAGAGGAGCTTCTTCTCTGGAGAAACACTGGGAACCAGGTGGGGGTGGGATGTAGCCTTAGCACTTCCATTGCCATGCAAGGGCCAAAATAGCATGATGAAGACTTGCAGGGAGCCAGTCTGCATTTGGGGATGGGATTCTTTCATGAGCAGCCTTTCTTTTATGCCCAAGGATGAAGGGCTGGTTAGAAGCAAGTAGCAGAGTTTGGTAACATGCCAAGGCTTCAGTATCTCCACTCCTTCTCTGCACCAGTGAGTGACTTGCTGGTTTTATATGGTCCTGGTGTTGCCACTGTCATATCCTACAGAGATGGGGCTCCTTCCTCGTTGAGGTTGGTGGTGAGGTTGATGGAGGGATTTAACTTTCCATAAGAATCAAGTTGTTTGTATAGGCCACAGGTTTTCTTGCATTGCCTCTGCTGCAGGAAACCTTGGACCTCCCTGGGAGTCTTCCTTTATAATCATTGGCTTTCTGCTTGCTTCTTTCTGGTGCTGACTTGCCTCTTATTGAGGTTTGCAATTTGTTTTGTGGGTTCACAGAAATCACAGTCTGTTTATTTAGCTAAGCCCCTTTTATTGTGCTATAATGAATGGATTGTCCTCCTCCAGGCATGAGGGGAGGCGGAAAGGGGGGCTTCTTGTTCCCCAGCAGGACGGCTTGTCACAGGAATGTTAATGATTTCAGTCTCTTTCACTTGGCAGGTTAGTGAGGATGAGTTTGAGTCAGATCGAGAGCAGTATCGGGCCAAGTCAGAAAGTGGTGGCAGTGATTATGGAGGCGTGGGGAAAAAAAAGCGAAGGAAGCATCGGGAGAAGAAGGAGAAAAAGACGAAGCGGCGGAAGAAGTCGGAGGAAGATGGCATACAAAAGCCAAAGGTAGGAGCCTTGGAGTTTGTGAAAAGAATATATCTGTCTGGTCTCAATCCATTCCCACCCACACTTAATAGTTGGCAAATGAGTTAACCTGGAGTGACCTGGGGTGGGGTAAACCAGTTAATGTAGTGCGGATATAAAAACACTTGTTTAACCTCTCAGTGTTTCTAGCCCTGTGCTTCTCCATAGAACTGGACAGGAGTTTCACTGGGGGTGGGTGGCTGGGAGGGAGGGAAGGAAGGGGGGGGGCTGCTACTAAAGTCCAAAATTCTCATGTGCAATCCCAGAGTGGTAGAGACTCTCAGCCTCAAATGATGCAAAGTTCTCTTTATTTCTGCCTTCCAGAAAAGGCTGCGAGGAAAGGTGATAAGGTGGCTTCACTTAAGGGCACAGACTCCAAGCCTCTATGGTCCAGTGGGCAGAAAGTTTCCTTAGGGAGACATGCAGCCTCTGCAGTCACCCACCTTTATCTTTTCACCTTTATCTTATCTTTGTGGGTATTTGTGAAAGTGCAAGAAGAGAGGTCCTGCTATCGTCCCCCACTTGTGGCCTTCTGCCCTTGGAGGCATTTTCTTTTTGAGGACATCCAACCATGTTAGTGGCAAAACAGTGCTTTCAGGAGTGCTTCTCCTTAGGATAATGCATCGATATTTTTCTCAGGATACTTGGAGATAAATAAAGCAAATTTTTCTAAATTGTTGAAACCTGGGGGACATTGTTTTCTCTAGGTTAAGACTGAAGAACACAATATTCTGTGTATTTTCTAGACCTGCTGCTAAAGCCAATGCAGCTAGCAGCTGCTGGCTAAATAAGTTCATACAGCCTCCTTGTATCTTATCCCCCCTTGTTCCCTGTCAGTCTGGCTGCAGAAATGGGCCATGATTTCTGGGATCCTTATAGGATTGCATCAGTCAGCTGTAGCACAGGCATGCTGGGGAAATTCTGAGGAAATCCATCTTTCTGATTAGCATCAGTGCCCATAGAAGATGAGAGAGCATCATTGCTCCAGTAGGCAAAGACAATCCACAATTGCTCCTGGTGGCTTAATGCCTTGTGGCTGAAGGTGCACATCATTCCCTCACACAACTCACACACCGTGTACAGTATTACCAGTTTGCAAGTCTATGCCTTAAAGATCCTGAAATGCCAATCTCTTTTTGAAGGTGGAGCAGAAATCCTCTGCTCAGCTGCTCATGACTTGGGGGCTAGAGGATGTGGATCATGTCTTCACTGAGGAGGACTATCACACCCTGACGAATTACAAAGCCTTCAGCCAGTTCATGAGGTGGGTTCATCAGTGTGTGTCTTGTGTGTGGGGGAGGGATCCAGACACCACCTACTTAAAGCAAACAAACCAAGTCCATGTGGATGTTCAGAGAGATGCATAAAGAGTGCTAAATAGTCGCACAGATATTATTTGTACACTGTTTTCAACAATTGCACACATACCCATGTATGTGAGAATAAGGAGGACTGAAGAAGGTTATTCTTTGGGGGTGTGTGATGAGAAGTGCCCCTTTGTGTATCTTGTTCCTATTCCTGACTCTTACAAACCATTCTAGAATGTAGACAGCTTGTTCAACTAAAATAACCAACAGCGCAATCCTAGTTAGGCTAACACAAGTCCTGGCACAAGTCCTGTGCAGGCCTGGGGATGTTGCAAAAGTGCCATAAGGCACTTCTGCATCACTCTTCTGCATCACTCCTACACTCCACTGTAGGAACAGGGAAATGAGTAAGTTTGCTGGCTTAAGTTGGTTAAGATTGCACCCTGATTATGTGACGGTAAATGTAGTGAAAGGGCCCAAAGGAAGTGGCCAAGGAGAGAAGAATTGTGTGTGTGGTGAGAGTGCTGCATGCGGAGTGATTGCCTCTTTTGCTAAGTGTGTGGGCTTTTCAGGCGCAAGCGTTGGAACACCAAACTGCCCAGCATCAGCATCCACAGCTTGTCTTGCTGTGACTCAAACCAGGCTCCTGTCAGCTACAAGGAAGGAGCCAGTGGCCTTGGCAAGCTATGCTGTATCTCTCTGCATAGGCTTGGCGGGCAGAGGCATGTTCCACCGCCAGCAACCCTCTGTGACCAATGGCAGACATCCTGCCTCAATGCTTGTGGGATCTGGAGGCCACCTGGGCCTTGCCAGTTTTAATCGCAGCAGTGATTTGTGCCAGGTGCTTGGGGGATAGGCTTGCCAGCAGGGGCTTTAGGGGAGTAAAATACTCTGTCTGACTCTAATTAGCTCTAAATTGTTTGGCACTTGGTAGTACCTGAGGCAGTTTGCCTTCTTCCCCTGCTGCTGGGATCAGCCAAAGACTCCCTTGAGACCAGCAAGGTGGAACTCCTGATGGCAAGGCCCTTTGGAACCCTTATGTGTGCTCTTCATGGCTCCCAGAGGTCTTACAGCTCTCCTGCTGTTCATTTGGGGCTTGCTGTGTTCCTGTGTGCATTGCGTAGTCTGGATTTCTGGGGGGACCGTCTCACTGCTGTTGTATCTTGCTTGCTGCTGTTGAATTATCCTTCGGTGTTTCAGAGTGTTTCACTATCCCTGGCATGTGTTTATTAGGATTCAAAGCTCTTTATCTGGATCTCCCATGTACCTGAATCCAGCAATCTGTTCTCCTTGGCAGCGCTGGAGCAGCAATCCTGCTTCTTAACGTATTCCTGGTCCTGGCACGGTCCAGGTACTGATTAATGTGACATGGGGAAATCTGGCCAGCCTGTCACAGGGGCCTAGCACAGTCCAGGTACTGATTAATGTGACATGAGGAAATCTGGTGACATGGGGAAATCTGGCCAGCCTGTCACTGCTCTCGAACCCCTGACCTGCTGATCTTCAAATCAGCAGAAGCCTTTAACAGCAGAGCCACAAGAGGTCCTTGTGCTGCCTGCTGCCCCATAAATGGTCTTGCTGTTCTGTCTTCCTCTAATCAACTTGCTCCTTGTGGCACAGGGATTAGCTCTGTAAGGGCATGCTAAACTCCTGCCCCCCCCCCCCCCCGTTAAGTGGGTTGCATTGGGGCAGAAATAAAAAACGGTGTCCCTCTTCAAAATGGGGACGGAGGCTTGGTCTGGAGAATCAGTGTAAGAGCCCCAGATAATAAGAAGCAGTGGCAGAGAAAGACTCTCTTCTCCTGGACATCCTAAGTGGAGCAATGAGGGCATGGCTTTGTTATGCAGCTCTAGTTCACCTTCTTATATTTTCACCCCTTCCTCCTCCTCCTCGCCAGACTTTTTTTTCCCTCCCAGCTTGCTCTTGTTTTAAAATATTCTCCTCCCTTCTGTTTCCCCAAAGGTATCTCATTTCAATTCTGCTACCCAAAATAAGAATCAATATAGGTGTCTTAGGGCGCTTTGGAGAGAAATGCAGGATAAAAATATACTAAAAAAAAACACAAATGGTTGCCCTTTCTTGCTGTGTATATCTCTGTCCTTTTTGTATAACCTCTCCCTCTTCCCCCTTCTCCTTCTCCACACACAACATGGCAGCAGACTGGCTGCTGGCTTATTTTGTGCGGGTCTGTCTTTGTCTTCGAGCCCCGCCTATTTCTGGAAAGCATTTTGAAATGAAATAAATTCAGACTTCAGTGCAGGCATTTACCCTCCCCCGCTCCCTTTTAAAGTCAGAGCTCATATTTCTTTAATAGCACCCTTGAATAGTCTGCAGTGCATTCTGGGTTGTGGTGACCATCAATAATTAAGAAGACAAATCTAGTCATCAAAATGAGATCATAACACAGCTCTGCACAGCAGCCTTTTTATTGGTTAAGTTCAGACAGTTCTTACAAACCATGGTCTGCTGGATTGGGAGCAAGGCATGGACTCTCTTGGTCTCTCCCTTTCTCTCATCTGCCCTCATACACTAATTCCTTCCCAGTTTCTAAGCTGTTCTAACCACAGTTTGTTGCAGCATCTGAATTGGGTAAAGTAGCTCTGGCTAACTTCTAAGCCATGGCTTGCAAACCTACTTCTGGTTTTATTACATTCAAGGTGCAGTCTAACCCAACATATGGGCCCATGCAAAGTACTGTCACAAACGTGCTGTAAGACACTTTTGTGCCAACTTGGGAGTCAGGGAGGCTAGCTCAAGGAGTTGTGCTGGCCTTCACCCTGTGCCAGATCCAACTCTGGCGTAGTAAGATTGCATCAGCTGAACCTGTCTAATGCAGAGGTTCTGGGGGTGCAAGGAGTGATGCCTAGATAAGTGTTATTTAAGAAATATAGTTTATTAAAGAGGCTATGAATAACTATAGTCTATGCTATACCATTCTGACAATTGTTCAGCTCCAAAAGTTAAAAGTTGCCTAATCCCACACTGTCTTTGTGGTTTTAGGGGCAACAGGAGGAGGTGGGAGGAAGGCATTCTGAGCCAAGGGCAGGGAAGGGTGGGTGGTAAGGGAGTGGGAGGCAGTTTTGCTGGCTCCTAACCCTATTCCTGGACAGCAAGGAGCTGCCGGAGGCTGTACAGATTCTGTTCAGATCTGTGCCATCTCTTGAGTCAGTTGGATCCAAGTAGACCCAGTGGAGATGCTGAAGCATCTAGGGCAGTGGTTCTCAAACTTTAAGGGAGATTTACTCTCTAAGTAAGTCTTTGCTGGGGGGATGCAAGGGTAGTGATGCAGTCCCCAGAAAATAATCTCACTTTTACTTTGGAAAACAGAAGTGCTTTGGAGTGCTCATTGGTGAATGTTCCAAAGCTCAGAGAGCAGAGGGAGGGCTGCACAGGGCTACCTGCACCTCCTTGAGTCTGCTAAAAGTTAGTGAAAGCACCCCCCTTCTTGGGGATAATGTTGCTTCTTTTCTCCATCTCCTACTCCTTAAAGGAATCCCTTAAATATCTCTGCCTTGGGGTAAGAGAAAAGGTTTCACCTTACTTCTGGCTGAGCCATAGTCAACCCCAAACTTGTATTGGATATAGCACAGGCACTCCAGCCTTCCTGTTCTACCAGAATTAGGATTGTACTGTTAGCTTTACAGCAATACACTAATCAAAAGGTGTGGAGTTAACCTTAACTAGAGTTTTTCTGGTTTGGATATTATGGCAAACTGTGATTAAAACTATCTGGAGAGAGGAGGGTGAGGAAGGAAAATGGTGTGTGAAGCTGTTAAACAAACCCAGTGCCTCATTTTATGGTCTGAGCATCTCAGTCAATCACCTCTTGTGTGTTTAGTTTCACTCGTTAGGCCATGGCACAAGGACATTGTCTTGTTAACATATATATAATAATATTAAGATGCCTTCACAGAAGTAACTAAAGAGATCTCTGGGAGACAGGATGATTCTGGACAGGAGACAGCTGGATTCCAGAGGAATAATCCATGTGAGCTGCTAGGAGATTTATGGGTCACTCTGTATTGATAAATGTGAAGTTACTCAAAGCTGAAACCTCAACTTTTGCTCCTGGGTGACACCTGCCTCTGCATACCTGGTATTGATCTATGACTCAGCTGTGGTGCACTCAGGAGTGAGATAGAGAGAGAGAGAGAGAGAGCTGGTGTTCCTGCAGCTCTTTTCCCACTCTCATGGGGTTTCCTTGCACACGTTTATACCCTGTTCTGTGAACTTGCCATGCAGATGCAAAATTCAACACCATGCACCACTCTTTAACTCTTAATTCTTTCAAAGTTTCCAAATTTTTAGCCTTTGTGGCTGTGCTGGTATGCTTGGGATTGTGTTAACATCTCAGGAGTGGGACACGATGGGGGTCTTGAGTGCGGTTTCCAATGCAGGGGTTTCAGAGCCTTCTATAGCCATTTTCTTCTCTACCTGAACAGAAGCATCACTTAAGACAGAAAAACAAGTCTACTGATACTGAGCTATTAAGAAGGTGTTTTTTTTAATTGAAATGGCTAACCGTGCTTGCTCTGACAACCACATAGTGAAGTAGACCAACCTCATTCCTGCCATACAGGTAGGACACCGAGGTTTCAACAAATAGGCAGTAAGCCCTTGGCAGAGGTGGTCTGGTGTTCAGAGGTGTTTTATCTTTGTGCCCCTAGAGAGTCATGTGCATTGCTGCCATTTCAGGCTGATAAGCATTTAGATTTATGTCCCTTTGGCACAGAGCTGGGAATGTCTGCCAGCTGAAATCCCAGAGGTCCTTATAGAGTCCGGTCCCAGCTGGGTCAAGCATTACCCTGCTGGTCCCAATGCTGCTGTGTGTTGACAGCAGATGAAGTGTTGAGACTGGCTGGGGGCAAGGGATAAAGAACAACATCTCAGCATCTGTAGTGGGGATTATTGCAGATGATGGATGTCTTATGCTCCAGGGATTCTTGGCTGGGGGGTGGCAGGAGGGATGAAGAAGGAGGGGAAGTCAGGGAGCTGTTGCCTCTGGTCCTGTTGTGCCACATCATGCTTTTTCCAGTGAGTTGGATTAAACAGAGCATTGGCCTGTTCCAGTTTGGCAGTTCTTATCTTCCCTGGAGATCAATAAGAGTTGAGTGGTGTAAGCAGCTGTAACCCTTGCCTTGCTGGGCTATGAGGTTACCACCACCAGGGGAATTTCTGAAGTGTATCGTGGTTTAGATTATGGCATTGATCAGACCTGCTTCCTTGTTAACTCTGTGCGTGTGGTGTCTTCAGGATTTCAGGCCCAAAGTGGACTGTGTGAATCAGTTTCCCTGGATTCCAGGTTCATGGGTCCAGTTTCTGAAATATTGCACTCGCATGCTGATTTTAGAAATATGGTAAAGTCGCTGTTAGCAGCAGTCTGTAGCACTGTTCCCTGGCATGCCAGAGTAAAGACGCAGATTTGTCAGTTGCTGTCCTGAAACCAGCCAGATTGTCTCTCTCCCTGCAGGAGGCCTGAGTCTATGGGCGCAATCCAGAGTAACTACGGGGAGTTCTTGCTCCGGTGTAAGAACAATTTGCTCTGGATTGCAATATGAATTTCCCATAGGTTTTCACTATATTGTGCAGTAACTACGTGTACACGTAATGTCTCTTACGTGCTCCTGTAATTACTCTGGATTGCGCCCAATGTCACCTTTGATTGCTGGGCGCCTTCTCCAGTATATCTAAGTTTATTAAGGCCCAGTAGATGCAATAGCTATGAAGAGTGGGATGTGGTAGAAGCTGGACTTGGCCAGGTTGAGAACTGGCTGGTGACCCTTTTACATTAGGGGCCCTGTCTAGCTGTGCTGACCCATATGCCTATAGAGCCACTGTTGACAACCGATCTGCTGTTGAGGAGCAGGTGAGAGCCACAGAAACTGGACATCAGCACTGGGTTGAGAACTGAGTTCAAGTGTCTCCTGGTCTTGGACTTCTGCAATGTGCTCTAAGAGGTGTGCACTGCATAGTTTCCCAGTGCCTTCTGTTAATTTTGCCTCTTTTTAAAAAAAAATCTAAAGTAGTTGTACAAAACCTTGAAAAATAATTCCAGGTCTTCCAAGTTTTGTGCTCTGTTTTGGACTGGAATGAGGGACAGCAGAGGTTGTGGGGAAGGACTAGGAGGTGACAGAGCTGCCCTGGACACTGAGTTCTCTAGGAGCTGACTTGGAAGTGCAAGGAATTGTGGGACCAGGACTCCTTAGTTGTCCTTGCAGGAGAATAATGATAGTAAAGTTCAGTAGGTGATTGAAGGAGGCACCTTAAGAAACAGCATGGGATTTTCATATTGAGCCAAGAGAGGGTGACATGCCATTTGTTTCCCCCTTTAGACCTCTTATTGCCAAAAAGAATCCCAAGATCCCAATGTCCAAAATGATGACTATCATGGGAGCCAAATGGCGGGAGTTCAGTGCCAACAACCCCTTCAAAGGGTCAACAGCTGCTGTGGCTGCTGCTGCTGCCGCCGCGGCAGCTGCAGTGGCTGAGCAAGTGTCAGCGGCAGTGTCAGCCGTCACCACTGCGCCTGAGCCACCACCACCACCATCACTGCAACCACCTCCACCTGCTCCCATCCGTAAAGCCAAAACCAAAGAAGGCAAAGGTGAGTGCCAGGAGCCCTTGGTTATTTGTGGGATGGGGTGGGGTAGGAATATTCATTGTGCAGGGTTAGACAAAGCTGCTGGCTTGATGTGTCCAATTTTTGAAAGAAGGCAAAATTTCAAAACTGACATTTTCTTCCTTGATGTCAGATCAAAAGTGCACAGAATGCATTTGGGGTGAGTTTTCTTGCAAAAGGGAGCACCTTAAGGCAAGGGATTCAAGAGCCAGGAGTTAGGATCTATTGTAGCAGTAGCACTGGGAACTGGGCCTCCAGATTTCTCTCAGAATGGAATAATGTGAGGTTCTGGTGGCCAGGGTATTTGAGTTCTCCTTTAGATATCCACTCAGGGATTCCAAATTGCTATGTCTTCCCAAAAAACTGACTGACTTCCATAAATTTTTCCCACTGTGTTGGTATTAGGGCTGTGGGTGGCGCAGGTGGTTAAGACACTGTGCCTGTTAACCAGTAGGCCAGGGTTCAAAACCCAGGTTCCCACAAGACAGGGTGAGCTCCTGTCCTTAGCCCAGCTCTGCGATGCAGCTGGAACCAATCGTATTCCATTGCACAATTTCAGTGGCATGGAGAGGGAGGATTTGCTGCTTGGGTAAAAGCCTATCCTCCATATCAATCTACCCAGGCCTTCGTGCTTCGCACATATTGAGCACAATATGATAGTCTTTCACGTTTTATTGGTACTACATTATAAGCGAAGTGGAGCACTGTAGATAGGAGTAGAAGAGGCTTGCAGCCAGGGCTGTTTGTGCTCTTTGGGAGGAGGAATGGCATCTAGTTGGAGATGGAGACTGGGGATCTTCAAGCAGAGGCTTGACAAGCACCTGTAGGGGATGCTCTAGGAGAATTTCCTGCTGCAGGCAGGGGGTTGGACTAGATGACCTACTAGGTCCCTTCCAACTATATGATTCTATGTAGTACTCCTAAGATTGCTTTCCAGGACATGTCACCTGCTTGTGGCTTTGTAGCATCTAAAAGCCCACTTCTTTTGCCCTAGGTGCTGCTTTGCATTGCAGACCAGCTGTGGAATATCACGTGTGATGGGCACCCTTTATTTTATTTGCTCACTAATAGGTCCTGGACACAAGAAACGTAGCAAGAGCCCTCGCATCCCTGAGATGAAGAGGAAGATGAAAGGGAAGAAGATGGCACCTTTGAAGATCAAACTAGGCATGATTGGGGGCAAGCGCAAAAAGAGCAGCTCAGTAAGGCCACTCTTTACTCTTTGGTGGTGGGGTGTTTACCTGTGTTGATCCTGTGATTGTTGCATGGACAGCAGTTGTGGCAGGATATTTTCTAACAGGCAGCATATTCTGCAGCTTAAGATAAGAAAAGAAAGACATCACAATTTGGTGCCAAAAGAGCTAATTTCTGTGACCTCTTTGTGTTATGCAGCTCATTTGCATCTTGTTGCCTACCTTGCTGTTTGGTTGTATTTCTGCTTTTTAATGGAAAGAAGCGAAGTTTCCCCACCCCCCACCCGCGGTGATCCTTTTGAATCACCCCTCTAGTGACTTAACCAGATGTGGTGTTGCTACAGCTAGAAAATTGGCAGATTTTTTTCCTGGATGATGGCAGTGAATTAGGCTTGGCTGACAGTGTTTGTTATAACATTATCCCCATCTTCACTCTCTCGTCCTCTCTCACTCCCTTCCCTTCATTCTTTGCCTTTTAACCCAGAACTGTGTCTTGTGTATTACATGACACTAAGGCTACAATCCAGAGTAACTACAGGATCTTTTACACTGACGTAGTTACAGTGCCACCTATGGGAAATGCATAGAGCTATCCAGAGTAAGAGCCTCTTACGTCTTCCCATAGTTACTCTGGATTGTAGGGTAAATCCTACCCCCCAGCTATAAATGGTGAGGGCTGGGGCTTATGAGTCACCTCCTTTCCTTCCTCCTGCTTTATTTTGGGGCAGATGCTAACCCTGGGTGCCAAGCCCCTCCTCACATGCACCCCTCACATCCCCCTTCCTTTCTGCCTCTATATGGGCTTTTCCTAATGGAGGGCTGCTCCGGTTATGTACAGCATTTGTTTCAGAGTGATGAGTTGGGTGAGCTGGAAGAGGAATCCGACCTTGACAATTCCAGTGTTCACAGCTCCTCGGTGCGCTCAGATAGTTCGGGAAGAGTCAAGAAAGTGAAGCGGGGCAGACCTGGCCGAAAGAAGAAGAAAGGTGAGGCTTTCTGTGCCAGAGGTCACAAATCAGACTCCTTTTCAGATAGCTGGACAGTCCCTGTGAGCTTCAGTACTGCTGGCATTCCCTGTGGGCTGGTGGAGGAAGCCAGGGTACAAATGCCAGAGGTTAGGACAGGAACGCTAGTGCTTGCACTGGGATAACTACACTGCAGCAATTGAATCGGAACAGTGCTTGGGATTGCAGTCACTTTACATCTGTTATGGCTAGGGTTGCCACATGCCTGTGAAAACTGGCACTTTCCCAGTTTCAGGGTCCTGTCTCATCTGGCTACGACCAAATCCCGGTTTTGGACCCAACCGGAGAGAGGAGAGGTGGAGCACAAGAAGAGGTGCGGGCAGAGAAGGAACTTCTTGGCCACAGCCACCCAGCCTCTATTTCCCTTCAGGAAGTGCCCATTCACTATAATGGGGCTTGCTTCTGAGTAGACATGCACAGGATTATGCCATGCCCCCAAGGCTCTGTCCTGTTATTGTCCCAATTTTGTGGAAGGGAATTATGGGAACATTAGTTATGGCCCCACTTTGGGATAGGTGGCTGAGCAATTTGAAAAGTGCCCATTTATTTGTAAGAGAGGGAGGCTGATGGCTCCCAGTCCCTAGACCTGCCTTGACCCAGGCAAGTAAGATTGCTGCACGTGGCTCAGCCTCAACGAAGTACCCTCATGCCTTCTGCTTTTTCTCTGCTTTCCGGCCTGGCAGTTGCTGGTGAAGAAGAGGCAGACGGCTACGAGACAGATCATCAAGACTACTGTGAGGTGTGTCAGCAGGGCGGGGAGATCATCCTCTGCGACTCATGTCCCAGAGCTTATCACCTGGTGTGCCTGGATCCGGAGCTAGACAAGGCCCCCGAGGGCAAGTGGAGCTGCCCCCACTGTGTAAGCTGCTGACCTTTCTTCCTTGTTCTCTGCACACTAGCACCTCCCACCTGCTGTCTCGCCCATTTCTGGGGAAGAAGCTAGCCAACTTTAGCCCTTGCTCTGATGTAAGTCTAGCTGCCATTCCTGCTTAGGGTCCTGAATTATGTTCTAACAGAACAAAACCCAAAATTTTCCAATTAAAAAATTCAGATTCTGCAACTGGAATCAGCTATGCCAAAATAATGGATTTGCACTTACAAATTCATGTGGTTCTGGCTGCAAAACAGATTTTTGTTTGCTTCTTTTAAGGTAGTGCTTGGGTTAGGGATGATGGAAAAGGAGGACATTGGGGGGTGCTGTGTGCATAGGGACAAGGAGACAGGGGCTGGGGTTTAGCATAGAGACTACATTGCAAGGAGAGTCCTGCTGGGGCAGATCAAAAGTCTGTCTTGTCCAGTATCTTGTTTCCCACCATGACCAATTGGATTCCACATGGTCACCAAACATTTTAAACCCTTGCATATTCCTAACTATTAAGGGTCAGTTTTTTATCAAATGAAGGCCTTTTTGCTGGCCTGATGCTGTATTTAGAAGCCAGGCTCTACAAGCATTTGGATCTTTCTGAGACCCAAGAGCGTAATTCTGGAGAATACCTTGGGCCACCCCTGAATGATAAACACCCTTTAATGTCTGTGACTAGCACATGACTTGCTTTCCTTTGCTGAGAATTCAGTTTATTTAGAAGTGGACTCCCAAATGTTTGAAATGTGTCAGTTTTTAATTGCGAGATAGGCTTTTGCTTCTCTTGAAACTTCCATGTGCTTTTAGCCACATGGCCCATATCGCATAAACCAGCTCTCTCTTTCTCTCTGGTTGTGTTATGCCTGATCTGTAGGAGAAGGAAGGGGTGCAGTGGGAGCCAAAGGAGGAAGATGATGATTATGAAGGGGAGCTGGATGATGGCGAGAAGGAGGAGGAGGACGATCACATGGAGTACTGTCGCGTCTGTAAGGACGGGGGCGAGCTCTTGTGTTGCGATGCTTGCATCTCCTCCTACCATATCCACTGCCTCAACCCACCACTTCCTGAGATCCCCAATGGGGAATGGTTGTGTCCCCGTTGCACGGTGAGGGTGCTGAGGAAAAAGGGTGTGGTGGTGGTAGTACTTAAGTGTAAGGGAGGTGTGGTCAGGAGGGAGGACAGAAGAAGGACCAGCATGTCTGTTGACAGTGAGACTTATTGATCTCATAAAGGATACCCATCTGGGAAGCCCACATTTAGTGGCCCGTGTGCCTGATGCTTGCATGTCTAATACTCCTCTTTCCTCCTGTCAGTGCCCCATGCTGAAGGGCCGTGTCCAGAAGATTCTGCACTGGCGATGGGGGGAGCCACCAACACCAGTTGCTGCTGCCCTCCCATCTGAAGCAAATCCAGAAGACCCGCCACCCAAAGCCCTGCAGGGGCGTTCAGAACGTGAATTCTTTGTCAAGTGGGTTGGCCTGTCCTATTGGCATTGTTCGTGGATTAAGGAATTGCAGGTACAGTGTTGGGGAAAGTTGAGCAAGTGTAGAAGAGCTAGAGATTTTGACCTTGAAAGGCCTGTTACTATGGTCCTGAAATCCTGAAGGACCCCAGAGAGAGTTTGGCCATTTGGTTTGGATTGTGGAACTCTAATCACCAGAGCAGGCATAGAGTTTGGAAGTTTTGGGCTGGGCTGTGGAGGGCCTTCAAATACTATCTAGCATGTCTGTGGGTATGCCTCTCTGTTTCATAACACATCCCCTCCAGCTAGACTGGCCTAAACCCCGGCATAAGTCCTGTGCTGACTTAGGAGTGTCACAAAAATGCCACAAGGCACCTGTCCCACTCCTGGAGGGGGTTTAGACCAGTGCACAGGCTTTTGCTTGCCTCCCTGCATCACCACGAGAACAGAAAGACTATTGAGTTGTGACAGCCTAGGTTAGGATTGTATAATACATACAGTGATTGTATGTATCATTATTCCTGCCACTGTCAGTTGGATTTGAATAACTGTTGCACCTGATGTACCTACTCTACAAGGAGGCTGCCAGCCTCAGCTGCATAGTTCTGCTGGTGCACAAAGTCAGAATAAAGCCGGAGTAACCTTTATCACCTTGTGGTATGTGACTGTACCGTATCTGAATTAGATCTGCTGCTGCTCTTGACTTACAGTGGTTCTTTTCTCCTGCTGCTCTTTTTTGCCTTCCTTGATCCCAGCTTGAGATCTTCCACCTGGTGTTGTACAGAAATTACCAGCGAAAGAATGATATGGATGAGCCCCCACTTCTTGATTATGGCTCTGGTGATGATGATGGCAAGAGTGAGAAGAGGAAAAACAAGGATCCTGTTTATGCTGAGTTGGAAGAGAAATACTACCGCTATGGAATCAAGCCAGACTGGATGACCATCCATCGTGTTATAAACCACAGGTCAGTCATTAAAAGGGTCAGGTGGCAGTGGTTCAGCACTCCTTCTCCTCCTTTCTCTCTGTACCAGTCATGCCTCAGGTCTTTATTAGTGTGTTTTTAGGCCTGCTGTGAAGTAGACAGCCTTGTGAAACTTGTGTGATCCAGCCATTATTGGCAGTTATTGTATCATTGTATGTCTATAGCTGGGGTATACAAACTTTTTGGCCACATCTTGGACACTGTGTTGGGGTTGAAAAAGATAACTTACATAAACTTACATAAATAAATATACTGTACAGTATTAGAGACAGAACTTGACTGAATGAATTTAAATCAGTTCATAAATACTTTAACACAGAGAGAAGAGGGGGGGTCTTCAAACCAGTTCATGAGCAGTTTTCGAGAGAGAGAGAGGAAGTGTGTGCAGCCTCCCTATCCCTCAGAATAGCCTCTGGAGATTTGGGGAGCAGAAATCCCCTTGCCTCTGGCGGATTATAGGCTTGCACAAGAACCGAATGAAGTTAATATAAATTTGTTTCCGTTATCCAGTCTTAGCCTTAGTCAGAAGGGTGATGGTGCCAAGGGTCCATGGGAAAAAGGTAGAATCCCAGTTTTATTTTTAAAGAAGATAAGGTTTCTAGTTCTTGTTTGACTATAGAGAATTGTCCACATGGACTTGCACGCATCATTTTCATATCTGCCTCTCCTAGAAGCTTTTCTCCTGACTTGTAATCAGTCAGTGGCTCTGAGGCTCCTGCACTTTCTGTTCTGTGCAATATGAGGTGGCTTTCTGGTTGAGAGGTACCTGGGCCAAGAGGAGGAGGGCTGACCGAGGAACACTTCCTGCTTTCTTGTAAAGCAGATTTTAAAAGCAGATTTTTACTTGGTTGGTGCCAAGTAGAGAGAAGAATTTTTTTGATCTGCAAATTCTTCACCATTGTGGTCCTTATCGATCCTTTCTGGTGGAATGAGCCTCTTGAGGTACAGCATTGGGCCCAGAGTTTTCTAGTAAAGACTACTGCAAGGACAGAAGACCCCTGCTTTAGTGGAAGGGGGAGGCCTCTTGTCAATCCTTCTTTGCCTTGACCGAGACTTGTCCTCAAGGAGTCCTGCCTCTTATTTGATAGTAGTGAACAGCCCACTTATAACTGTCTGGTGAACAAGCGGGAAAAGGATTCCAGGGTAAAGAGAAAGAAATGTCTAATTACCTTTGAAGAGACTGCCTTGGTTCTTCTCTTTAACTGGTGAAGCCTTTGTGGCCACCTGCTGCCATTCTGCAGCAACGATGAGCTCTCTGATAGTGGAAGAGACCAAACCAGCCTTGTGTGTGTTGCGTGTCTTCTTTCTGCTTTTTGACTTTTCCCCTTGCCTCATGTATTTCCTGCACGCAGCATTGACAAAAAGGGCAACTACCACTACCTTGTAAAGTGGCGTGAACTTTCCTATGACCAGTCTACGTGGGAGGAAGATGAGATGACCATTCCTGATTTTGAGTACCACAAGCAGGCCTATTGGCAGCACAGGTAAGAAGTCAGGCTGCTGCCTGGACATGGTGGTGAGAGCATGGAAGTGCAAGATCTTGAGTGGACCAGGAGGTGAAGAAACCTGTCTGGCAGCCCCCAAGATTCTTGGATGGGGCAAGAAGGAATCCTCCCCTCTTTTTCCTTAGAGAGCTGATTATGGGTGAAGACCCTGCCCAGCCAAGAAAGTACAAGAAGAAAAAGAAGGAGCTGACATCCGAGGATCCTCCAAATTCCCCCACCAATGACGTGAGTTATGGGAGAGAGACTGTCAGAGGGCTGATCTTGGTGACAGCACTCCATATTGCAGTGTGGGGGGCTTTGTGGCAGGGTGGGAGCCAGCACATGGCAGATACCCCAGGGTTCCTTAGTTCCTTCTCTGTGCTCATTGCAGCCAACGGTGAAATACGAGACCCAGCCGCGCTTCATCACTGCCACCGGTGGCACACTGCACATGTACCAGTTGGAAGGTCTCAACTGGTTGCGGTTCTCGTGGGCCCAGAGCACGGACACCATCCTGGCTGATGAGATGGGCCTTGGCAAGACCATCCAAACAATTGTCTTTCTGTATTCACTATACAGGGAGGTGAGTCAAGGGCAGTGCTGCTGGGCTTGGATGTGTTTTCCCACTTTGGTGGTAGGACTGAGTTTGGTAGAGTGCAGGGTTTTGTCTATCCTTGTTGGGCATTTTGAAGAATTTGATTCTGTTTCCACCTGATCACTCCCCTGACTGGGCAGTCTGTCCTTTGCATACCATTGAATGTCCTGCTCCAGCGGTGCTTTGATGTGGGACTTGCAGACCAGTTTTCTGACTTTCTTATCAGGCCATTCTTCCCTCCTTCCCACTGGCACTCACTTGTCCAGTGTGGTGAAGAATAGCAGGTTTTCTATTCCAAGAGCTCAGTAATGAACCACCCTAGAGAAAGAATATCCATTTTTTCTGAAATCCTCTGCACTTCTTCCAGACCCTTCCATTAAGGGAAGCAGCAAACTGTATTTCCCATCTCTGTGGCTTAGATATTTCAAGGTTGTCACATCCCATGAGAACCAGCCCAGTCATTTGAATGAGCCCAGCAGCCCCTGCATGTCCCAATGCCTTTATATCAGTAGCAGAGGATCCCAGGAAAGAGACTTGATCATGAAATCCCAACCTCTTTCTTGGTCATCCATCAGCCTGTGACTATTTTGGCCCACTAGAGATAGTCAAAGAGCACAATCCTTGGTCTTCTGAGAAGTAAGACCCATTGTGTTCAGTGGTTCTTACTCCCAGGAAAGTGTGTTGAGGATTGCAGCACAAATGACCTTTTGGCTCTGGCTTTTGGCTCTGGCAATGAGTTATCTGCTGCTTTTTGTCCTGACTTAGCTGTTCTCCTGCCGGAGTGTGTTGATGCTTGTTGCCTGGGGTTGCCTCTTTTCTGGAGAAGAGGGAGAGAGAGGACAAGTTAGAAATGAGATTTGGAATAGTAGCAACAGTGCCACCTTTTTATACTGCAGTCAAGAGTAGTCTCAGATTGTGTTACACGTGATCCACCTGACATTCCCCTCATGGATTTTTATTAAGAGCATCAGAAGCACCAAGCTGGCTTGTGCAAAGGGCGGGGGGAGTCCATCCAGTCCATCTTGCTTCCCCAGTTGCCCCTGGGAAGCCCATATAGCAAACTATGAACCTTCTTCCCTATTCCCCCCCTACCCGCAGCTGCCATGAAAAGGTCAAGTGCTGCTCCACCTTCTCATCCCCAGGCAGTCTCTGTTTCTTCCATTCTGAGAGAGGATTTACTAACAACCCTAATCCTTACAGTTACACAGGGGAACTTGGGAGAAGCCTGGCTGGCTAGGGGGATGTGGGGAAGGACTGGTGCATTTTTGGAGAAATAAAGGTGGGTGTACTCACTATGAAGGATGGGGGTACTCACCATGAAGATGTTATTTGTAATCATAGGCATGTCTACTTGGGGGCCACATGATGTGCTGGTTATCAGTGAGGACCCCCTCAAAAAGACCCCTGGGAAGAACAAAATACCTTCTCCTTCAGCCACTGGGCTTCTTCCCAGAGCATCCTTTGTGATTGCTGGAGCCTGTTGAGAGTATGCCTGTTGTTTTCCCATGCAAGACACAGTATTGTGAAACTAACCTGTTAAGAAAGCTTGCTTGCTTCTTAAAAAACTAGTTCTTTGCTACCACAACTTGTTCAGGGCAGATCTGTGCCGTATAAAAACTAATGTGGGTCTGTGCCTCATAAGGCCTCATGTGGCATTGTCCCCATTGCCTCCATACCACCCTGCTTGCCTATGCAGCCCCCTCTCCACCGTAAGGTGGAAAGCAAGACACACTTGCATTAGTCTCCATTTTCCTTGCTCTGCACAAGATGAGGCTGTGAAAGGAGCACCCATAGGCTGCTCTACGGGGCAAGCAGTTTTCTTGCCAATAGGCTAAGCGGCTCTCAAAACCTCACCTTCCATCTGAAACAAGCAGGTGGGTTTTTGGTGAAGCTAAATGTTTATATACAGTTCCAAGTTTGACTTTCATGGCCTTTGGGCTTTTGCCTGTTTGAGTTTTCTGCGGCTGTTTTCCTGGAGGATCCTCCTTATCTGCTTGAGTGCGACCCAGAGAAGCCTTTCACCTTCTTCCTGGCTCCTCAGTTCCTCGGCAGCTTCCACCCTGACCTCCTTCCAGGGAGCACTTGTTTTGCCAGTGAGCCCTGCTGAACTGCTGGAGCTGCAGGCTTTTCCACAGTCCCCTGCTGAAACTGAGCAGCTGTTTGCTTCCAGCTGAGTGGCTGCCTGTTCCAGCTGCCGATTACACAGCATGAGATGACCAGGCCTTGCTGGGTTGCCCCAGGTTCCTCCCCCTGGAAATCTGCTTCGGTAACTCAGTCCCCCATTGTGAGAATAAAGAGCTGCATTTGTTTCTTGGGAGGCTTGCACCTTATCCTAGGGTAGTGACCATGTCTTTGCAACCAGACTGCATGGGCTTGGGGAACCCACATGGGGCAAGTTTTCTAGATTATGTACACATTTGTGCACTTGCTGTGGGAGAAATTTTGTGATGCTGGAGTGTTCCCCATCACTCTTCACAGGCAGATGAGTTGTCTCAAGTTGTGCTTGCGTGGTGCAGGTCTGTTTGTCACCTAGGTTAGGATGCTGCTGGAGCCTTGTAGCAGTTTGGTAGCATGAATGCATCAGTCCCAGCAAAGGACCCTTCTGTGAACAGCTGTTATTTCTGTATGAACAGCTGCTGTGGCTGGCTGTGTGTCAGTGATCCCGGCAGAGCCACAGGAGAACCTTGTTCATTCTGGCAGCCAGTGTTTTTATGAATGGATTTCTCTTTGCCTGGCTTAACCCCTGGAAGCCAAGAGTGAAGCATTTGAAAATTGCCACATCAGACTGAGTCATGGTTAGAAGTCGCTGATGGCCTGTTGGGCTCCCAGACTGCAGAAGGGAAAGCCTGTTCTGGGTCACATGAAATATTCTGTTTCTTCCTCCTCTCCTTACTCCTCCTCCAGGGACACACCAAGGGACCTTTCCTGGTCAGTGCGCCGCTGTCCACCATCATCAACTGGGAGCGGGAATTCCAGATGTGGGCACCCAATTTCTATGTGGTGACCTACACAGGAGATAAGGACAGCCGTTCCATTATCCGCGAGAATGAGTTTTCATTTGAGGACAATGCCATGAAGGGCGGAAAGAAGGCATTCAAGATGAAGGCGAGTGCAGATCTCTCTGCTGGGCGACAGCAGCAGGTGTCCTCTGGAGCCTGTCACATGATTCTTATACACAGACTTTTGCTGTCCTTTAAGTTTGAGTTTTAACCCCTTTGCCCCGTTGCCAGCCAAGTACCCTTTCTTTCCCCCTTGCTTAAAATGCAGAGGAACTTGATCATGGGAATGATGGTGGCCATACCTTATCATTCTTTTGTCTTTTGTTTTCAGAGGGAAGCTCAGGTGAAGTTTCATGTTCTTCTGACCTCTTATGAACTGGTCACCATTGACCAGGCTGCTTTGGCATCCATTCGATGGGCATGTCTTGTTGTGGATGAAGCGCACCGGCTCAAAAACAACCAGTCCAAGGTGAGGTGAGCCAGTTGATATGAAGGGGGTGGGTTTGCTCAGAGGAGTGGCATTCTCTTCTCTGAGCATACGTGTGGGAGTGTGATGCTTCCCTAATGTCTTTGCCACTCTTGGTTTCAGTTTTTTAGGGTGTTAAACGGTTACAAGATTGATCACAAGTTGCTGCTCACGGGGACCCCCTTGCAGAACAACCTGGAGGAACTCTTTCACCTGCTGAATTTCCTCACTCCAGAGAGATTCAAGTATGATCACCTCTCTCATGCTTCCTTCCCCCTTGGTATGGGTAGAGCCATTACAATGTGGGGCCAACTGTACCTATTAATAGTTTTCCTATGTGTGGTGGTTCCTGTTTCCAGGTTTGCCTTTCCTGGCATCCTTTTATCCTGTGGTTCTGACCCAGTCTTTCCTCAGTGAGATGTGTGTAGGGGGGCTTTCCCTCTCTACTCTTGAGTTGCTGTAAAAGGCCTTTGGATGAGTCCAGTCTTCTCAGATCAAAGATGGTGCACCAGTTGCCCTTGGAAGGCTTGCCGGCATGTGAAAGAGCAGGGAGTGACTGCCCTGTAGGCAAGCATCACCTTCAGGTTTCTTCATTGCTGATCTTCCTGACCTTAGCAGGTCCAGGACTTTGATAAACCTGAGATGTGGAAGGACTAACAGAGGCAGCTCCAGCATATCCACTGTCCTGGAGAAACTGGGGAAGAAAGCAGAACAAAGGTTCTTTCCTTTCCCCTGCATTTGATAGTGTTTCTTTGAAAGGAGAGCGCCCTCTGCTGGCCAGACCTGCACACGACCCACACTACTCTGGCCTCTTGTTTGTTTTTTCAGAGCACGTGGTGACCCTGCAAAGAAGGACATAGTAGTGTGCATGACTCTTGTCAGTTGGGGAGGGCTGGGCAAGAGGCACTCTTTCAAGTGGGTGCTCCTCTTTTACCTAGCAAGGGAAGAGTAATTAGCCCTCCTCACTCCAGCAATGTCTTATAGTGGCTTCTGCTGATATTATTTTTGGATCTTTTAAATTGTGAGCCCTTTTGGAACAGGGAGCCACGAGCCATTTCAATTTTGTAAGACAATTTTTGCTGAAAAGCAGTATATAAATATTATTGATAGATTAACTGATGGTCAGACTTCTACTTAAGAAGTTTTGCCTTCTCAAATTTTGACCTGCCTCTAGTGAGGAAGCTCAGTTTTCATGCTTTAAAACTAAAATTTTCTTTCCCCCTCTCACTGATTTAGCTAGTTGGGTAGTACTAGCTAGTGCTCGTTAGAAGTGATATTTAAGCACTTCTGCTGTCAGAAGTGAGTTACTCCAGTAATGCTGAGGAAATAGTATTGTGCTGATAGAGTGGTATGAAACTAGAAGGTTGAGGACCTACCACTAATGATCTTCAATTGTCTGATTACACAGCCATGATGTCTGGGCTGGAGCCTTGCAGTGCATCTCTTTTCCTGTTGCTCCTCATACTGTCTAAGCTAAGAAGTCTCTCCCCCCGCCCCATTCCTTGCCTCTTGGGCATGTGGTGTGCAGTCATCTGTGTTGAAATGGCAACTGAGGTGCAAAGAGAGCCATCTCTCTATCTCCTTCCTGCAGCAACCTGGAAGGCTTCCTGGAGGAGTTTGCAGACATATCCAAGGAAGATCAGATCAAGAAGCTTCATGACCTTCTGGGCCCACACATGTTGCGTCGTCTCAAGGCTGATGTCTTCAAGAATATGCCAGCTAAGACAGAGCTCATTGTCCGGGTGGAGCTGAGCCCCATGCAGAAGTACGTATAGACTGGATTGAGGAGGCCGGGGGTCAGAAACATTACTGGTGCAGCATGGGTTGTGTCCTGGCATGGTATTTCAAGTTGGAGAGATGGAGGAAGTCAGAAAGGGAGACAGATTCTGGATTCTTGGCTTCTTTCTCCAGAATAAGGGGAATTTGCTTGCTTTCATTTTGGCATGTTTACATACAAAGTATTAAAATTTAATAGTAGTTCAAAGAATGTCTCTTCAGTGTATTGTTTATCACACTGTTCACTGGGTATAACTGAGTGAATGCTATCTCAGTATAATGTCTCATTGTTTTAAATGATTTGCAAAACGGATGCAAGGATAACCCTACAATCCAGAGTAACCATGGGAAGACATAAGAGGCACTTACTCTGGATTGCTCTATGCATTTCCCATAGATTTCCCATAGCTGGCACCGTAACTACATCGGTGTAAAAGGTTCCGTAGTTACTCTGGATTGTAGCCTAAGTCTTCTGAATTTTTTCATTGTAAAATTCTTGCATATTCTTTGATGGGTTGGGGAATCATGCATCTCTCTTATTCCAGTGTTGATGGGTCCGTCCCATCTCCTTGTTCCCATCCCTTTTCCTCTCAGGAAATACTACAAGTACATACTGACTCGCAACTTTGAAGCTTTGAACTCACGTGGAGGTGGGAACCAAGTTTCCTTGCTCAACATCATGATGGACTTGAAAAAATGCTGTAACCACCCCTACCTCTTCCCTGTTGCTGCAATGGTAAGTACTGCATTGTCTGCCACATGGGTTACCAGGCAGCAAAGGATGGCTAGTCACCAGGCAGCCAAGGATGGGCTGATGCGGCTCCCTGCATTGAAGAAAAGAACTGTCTCTATTTTGGCAGGAATCCCCAAAGTTGCCTAGTGGTGCATATGAAGGAGGTGCGCTCATCAAGTCCTCAGGGAAACTGATGCTGTTACAGAAGATGTTGAGGAAGCTAAAAGACCAGGGCCACCGAGTGCTTATCTTCTCCCAGGTGAGGTGAACCAATGTAGATGATGGAACTTTGTCCTACTTGTCAGCTGTGTTAGAGTTGGGAGGCGGTAAGATATATGTTATGGTGTGTGTGTTATAGCCACAGCCAGTAATGCAGAGGGGAATAGAGGAAATAGCAGCATTACGTCACATCAAGAAGGAGGTTTTTGCCACAGAGATCCTATTTTGAAAGACAGCATTGTCTGTGCGGTGTGCAGAGTGAATGCTCCGTGCCAAAAGAGAGAGCCTTGTGCTGCAAATGTGGAGCTTACAGCAGTACTTCTAATAGTGAAACCTAAGCCCCATTTGGTCTAATTAATTGAAATCTTGTCTACACTTAGATGACAAAAATGCTGGACCTTCTTGAGGATTTCCTTGACTACGAAGGGTACAAGTATGAACGAATAGATGGAGGCATCACTGGGGCTCTTCGTCAAGAGGCAATTGATAGGTTTAACGGTAAGCTTTGAGGGCTTCTGGGATCTGCTGGGCTGTCTTTTATAGATTGAGTGTCCTGTAAGCTCAGGAAATCCTCCATGTGGGAGCCCCACCAGGCTTGTGGCTGGGTTGAGTTGTATGGATCACTCTAGGTGTCCGTTGTGAGGGCAGCATAGTTGTCATCATGACTGTGACGGTTGAGCAGGAACCACCATCTAAAAGTGTGTTTGTTGCCTGACCAGGGACAGGTTGAGCAGCTTAGGCAGGAAGAAGTAGGGATGGCCCAGGTTCCAGTCCATTCCAGACCAGACTGCCAGCAGTATCCCAGTCTGGTAAGAAAAACAAGAGCAACAAACATAAGGAGGAATCCATGAAATGCTGAATTCTAGTCAGTGTTTCAGGTTCATTTTCAGAACAAAGTGTGAGGAAGTTTGGACAGTTGGGTGTCAAATGTTACAATCGCACTGTCTCATTGATAGACAGACAGAGATTGTGTTCTGTCAGATTTGAACATATAAGATCCCAGAAAACAGAAGTTGGATTTCCATTCCAATTCCTCTAAAGGGAAAAGCCATGATTTGCGATGCTCCTGGATCACCAGTTCTTTGGTCCAAAATACCTGGTGCCTCATTAGCCTTGTTTTGGTCTGAGTTCTTTCCATTCTGAACATGATTCTTTTGGCTTCTTGATGGGTGTGTCTTCCTTCCTCTTCTCATTCACCCACTAAGGCCCTTGTTCCTTTTCAGCTCCGGGAGCTCAGCAGTTCTGCTTCCTGCTCTCCACACGGGCAGGTGGTTTGGGGATCAACTTGGCCACAGCAGACACAGTGATCATCTTTGATTCAGATTGGAACCCCCACAATGATATCCAGGTAGATCCCCTGCTCTCCCTAAATCCTCCTCCTCTGACTTTCTCAGGGTTGCTAGTTCATTGAAAGTCTCTCTTTCTGTGGTGTTGCTGGATTCCTCCCCAGGCTGGACTTTTTGCAGCCCATGAAATGTAAAACTGAAGTCCTTCAGACTGTAGTCTGTTCGGTCCATCAGCAAGCTAGGAATATTTGTGGCCTTAAGTTACATGTTAATGTGGCCTTAATATTGTATCCGTGGGCTGTGGGTGGCGCAAGCGGTTAAGACGCTGTGCCTGTTAACCAGAAGGCCAGGGTTCGAGACCTGGGTCGGCTCCACAAGACAGGGTGAGCTCCTGTCCTTAGCCCAGCTCTGCAATGCCAGCCGAATCCAATTGTATTGGCTCTGCCTTTCATTGGACTAATTCAGTGGCGTGGAGAGGGGGATCTGCTGCTTGGGTAACAGCCTATCCTCCATAACAATCCAACCCTGGCTTTCGTGCTTCGCATGCAGCGTATGCAGCGCCGAGCACGATACCATAGTCTTCCAAGACTGACGGGGGCCTGCTTTTTTTTTAATATTGTATGTAATGGTCTGAGTGGCTTCTAATTGTGTAAAAAAGTTATAATTAGATGGAGTGGTATAATAATGAATGGAGTTAAAGGATTTCTAAATGACAGATTTCTGCTCA
This sequence comes from Cryptoblepharus egeriae, assembly GCA_030015325.1. NCBI lineage: Eukaryota > Metazoa > Chordata > Lepidosauria > Squamata > Scincidae > Cryptoblepharus > Cryptoblepharus egeriae. The sequence goes on along the minus strand of JAREYC010000004.1, from coordinate 106,744,668 downwards.
AGCCCAAAAGTCCTTCTAGGGTCCTTCTTTCACTGACACTTCCATCTCTTTGGCTGCAATCCTAAAGACACTTTCCTGGGAGTAAGACCCATTAAACACAATGGGGCTTACTTTTGAGTACACATGGTTAGGATTGTGCTATTTAATTTCTCTTGCTCTCTGCAGCTCTGGCACTGTTCTCTACCTAGTGCCACCCACCCAGGCTGTATCATGTTCTGACCCATGTTGTCCTTCACTGAGCACCTTGTTTTGTTTTTTCCTCCCTTCAGGCCTTCAGTAGAGCTCATCGCATCGGCCAGGCCAACAAGGTGATGATCTACCGATTCGTGACACGGGCCTCAGTCGAGGAGCGGATTACGCAGGTGGCCAAGCGGAAGATGATGCTCACTCACTTGGTAGTGCGTCCAGGGCTGGGCTCCAAGTCGGGCAGCATGTCGAAGCAGGAGCTGGATGATATCCTCAAGTTTGGCACTGAGGAACTCTTCAAGGATGAAAATGAAGGTAGCTGCTGTGAGTGGTGTTTCAGGAGGCAGGCAACAGTGAAAATATTTAGCCTATATGTAACAGTGATGTAAAATGTAGCCTATATGTTGCCTATATGTAACAGTGATGTAATATGTAGCCTTTATGTAACAGAGATGTAATATGTAGCCTATATATAAGAGTGATGGGAGGGCCCAGCAGCAAGAAAGGGCTTGAGAATTTCCCAAGGGTGTTCAGCTTGCCAGCTGCACTTGCTTACGGTATACAGTCTCTGGACATGGAATTTCCACAAAGCCATCAGTATTAATACCCACCTATAGGCCTCTGCTTGCTTGGCTCTGCTGCAGCCTTAACTTCCAGGTGCAGTGATGGATTTAGGGACAACCTGAGACTAAAAGAGACATGTGTCTCTTTTAGAACCACCACTGCGGGGCCAACTATGATATACAGGAGGTTCTTTTCTTAGGCTATCATTCATCATCATCACTGGCATTGTTCAGCCTCGACAGACTATGATGTGCTCTGAGTGTTCTCTCCAGAGCACAATGTCCTGGGTAGATTAATATGGAGGTTAGACTGTTACCCAAGCAGCTGATCCCCCCTCTCCACATCACTGAAATAGTCCAATGGAATGGCAGAGCCGATACGTGGATTCCAGCTGTGTCGCGGGAGTTACCAGAATGTGATTGTGCACGTCACATACTGCTTCTGTTACTCCGGTTCTGGATTTGGCCTTGAGGTTGACTCCTGAAGCCTTTCCCGTAGATGGCTATAGCCACAAGGCAGTGGAGGGCAGTGGAGGTTTGAGGTGGGAGTTTTCCTTCTCCACACAACCCATGTTCAGTGGAATTTTGGACAGGTTTAGTCTGGCTCCTCAACAAAGGCCTGTCTGGCATGGGAGTCCCTGCCAATAGCTATGCTACCGCCAGCATAGCCCTTGGTATCACTGGAGCACACAGTCCTAGCACCATGAAAAGGTACTGTCCATTGGTGAGTTATATTTGAGGTGAAATACATTCCTTGACCTTGGCCACAGATGCCAGCATACTGTGACAGAAACTGGGAGCAAAGCTTTCTGGGGGCTCAGGCTTGACGTTTCTTTTCCCATCTTTGTCCAGGGGAAAACAAAGAGGAGGACAGCAGTGTCATCCACTATGACAATGAAGCCATTGCACGACTGCTGGACCGTAACCAGGATGCCACAGACGATGCAGATGTTCAGAACATGAACGAATACCTCAGTTCCTTCAAAGTGGCTCAGTATGTGGTTCGGGAGGAGGACAAGGTCAGCAGGAAAAGGATGGCCAGGGGGTTGTGGACTGACTGGGAGGGTGACTGTGGTCTTATTTATTTTGCACTGGTCTCAATTATTTGGCCCTCTTGTTCTGCCTCAGATTGAGGAGATAGAGAGGGAGATCATCAAGCAGGAAGAGAACGTGGACCCAGACTACTGGGAAAAGCTGCTGCGGCACCACTATGAGCAGCAGCAGGAAGACCTGGCCCGCAACCTTGGGAAAGGGAAACGAGTGCGCAAGCAGGTCAATTACAATGATGCAGCCCAAGAGGACCAAGGTCAGTGTGTTACGATCCCCCTGAATTCACCTTATAGTAGAACGGACCCGCTCCCTGTGTTCTTAAAACTGGAGAACAATAAGTGGCAATGAAATGTTTCAGTTTGCATCATGATTATGATACAAGCATAAAACTGGCAGCAATAGTCAGTATTCAAATCTGGACTGTAGGCAACTCCTGTGTGGTCTTCCCATGCAGCAGATGTGAAAAAGTATTTCTCCTGTACCTATAGGGAGGACGGTGGAAAAGGTTACACACCCACACATTCAGAACAAGTCTTGATGCAAAGGAATGGCTCGTCCATCATGCCCCTGAAGTGGCTGCCAAGCCAAAATAGGTTTTTTTGTACCTGCCACTTTTACTGCTGCTGTTTTGTATTAAAGCAGCCGCCAGTTAACGTAGCTAAACTTGTCATGACAGTGTTTCTGATAAGATTGTCAGCTAAGAATTGTGATTGGTGCTGAGTTACCACAACTTTGACACAGCTGAGTGTACTTAGTAAATCTCTTCTGGTGGAGTTATGCCTGGCCACACTGAGAGGGCCTCTTGTAGTCACAATAGAGGATCTCAGCACATGAGCCACTGCTTCTGAGATGCGCCTGTCCATGGAAGTTGCCAGACACTGCTTCTGTCCTACACTTGGTTGGACGGCAAATATGGGTGTGTGATGAATGCATGCCCTTTTTAAATACTGAAGGAGTTTTGCTTGGGTAGGTGGTAAGGCCTTCCCTTTTAGTGAATGGCTGCATCCTTGCATTGTGAACACTGTTGGATTTGTGACAACAATCAAACAACAAAACCATCTGACATTTTAATCAGTGATGATTGCTCCTCTGCACACTTGGCACCCACTTATTTTATAGGTTAGGGACTGGAGCAGTGTAAAAAGAATCCCACTTTTTTTTAGCTTGCAGATACATTTTGGCTGCTGATAAACAAATACTTTATTATAACAACGGATACAAGAGAAGCTAAGTCAGCAGTCCACATTAGGGAGTCCTGGTGGAAGGGGAGCCTTGAAACTCAAGATTGCAGCTATAAGCAGAGGTGCATGATGACTATTGGGTGGGCCATATCTCCCTTCTGCAGTGGGGGTCCTTATAGGAGCCCCACTGGAAATACTGTGGTTGCCAGGTTGTATTTGTGACCATTTGACACCTAATACAAACTTTCCATGAAAAGGGGTTGCTGAGTTCAGTGGTTTCTGTAATTGACACAGAAGCAATGAAACCCTGCAGGGCAGCCCCACTGCACTGGCCGATAGGGGTCAGAAAGGGAAGAGGGATTTAAAATTGGTCTCTGATGATCTTTCAGACAATCAGTCAGAGTACTCAGTGGGCTCTGAAGAGGAGGATGAAGACTTTGATGAAAGGCCAGAAGGTGAGGTTTTGTGTTTTCTCTACTTCCCTGCATGTTCCAGACCTCGTGGGAGGGTTGCTGACGCTCATATAGTCCAAGAGGGAAAGGATCCCACACCACATTTATCCATATAGCAAATGGGAACAAATGAGGTACTCCCTGTGACTTGCTGTTCTGACCCTTTTTGTTCTCATGCAAGGGTAAATTAGGGCTGTCCATTGTGTGCGCACTTCAAGTGTGGCCTGCACTCTGCTTGATCACATCTAACAGACTTGGTGAGATATGGCTGCTTCCTGGCAGCCTGCCTGTGTGTGATGTGAGTTTTCTTTCTTACATCACAGCCTGCTGCACATGCCTTTCTGGGATCCCAGCCAGCCCTCCCTATCAGTATGCCAGAGACGCTGGGCTCTTTTCCTGGGCCAAAGTAGTGTGTGGCCTTGGGCAGGCATGACACAGGGGACTTTGGTGTAGCTGCTCCATCTCCTGCCAAGCTAGGGGTTTCTGGGCACCTGGCCACACAATGAAGGGATTTAATTTTGTAAGTCACTCCCTCTCTCTCTTTGCATGCCAAGGTCGTCGACAGTCCAGACGGCAGCTCCGGAATGAGAAGGACAAGCCTCTCCCCCCACTCCTGGCTCGGGTTGGAGGGAACATTGAGGTGAGGACAACTTTACAGGAATGTCTTGCAGGCATAAAAGAAGGGATTGGATAGTTTGGGCCAGCATCTGTTTGCTGTGTGGAGTGAAAAATGGTGTAAGTAGACAATATGGATTATCTGTGTAGATTAGTGGCTCTCAAAACTTTTAGGGAGATTTACTCCTTAAATAAGTTCCTTAGGGGGCGGCAATGTGATCCCTAGGATCATGTCCCTGCAAGAGAAGAGGGACTCTGTTTAAACTAAATTCAGGGCTGTCAGGGTTTGGGGAGCCCCGCAGATTCCTTGCAGTTTGTGTGCCACTGATGCAAACAATGTAAAGGTGTAGGGGGAAAGAAGTGGTGAAGACTAGTGACACATTTAGGAAGGAAGGTGTTAGAGTCCAGTGCAGGAGGACAATACAACTTGAGCAGCCTATGTATGATCTGTTTATTGGGTGTTTCTTGAGTGGCAGGTGAATTGCCTGAAAGGAGTGGTTGCTCAGTGGCTTCTAAGTGGAGCTGCAACTGTGAGGTTGGTGACTGATCCTGGCCTTTTGCCACCTTCTTTCCAGGTGCTGGGGTTTAATACCCGTCAGCGTAAGGCCTTCTTGAATGCCGTCATGCGCTGGGGTATGCCTCCCCAAGATGCCTTCACCTCCCAGTGGCTGGTCCGGGACTTGCGGGGCAAGACGGAGAAAGAATTCAAGTAGGTGCCTGCTGGGAGAGGGGCTTATAGTCTACAAAGCATGCCTTATTGTGGAAAGGACCCCCTGTGCCATACCCAGAAGCAATGAACAACCACTCTGGATTCTGCTCCTGAAAGACTGCAACCAGCACTGTACCATTTCCATAGTGCACCTACTTAAGTACAGTAACCAGACCTCCAAGATGTGCAGATTTTGTTCAAAAGTCAGAAGGCAACTTCCCAGTCAGTCTAGTTGCAAAGATCAATTAGATTCTGGCAGGGCAGGGTCTGCTGAAATGTTCAAAGCCCAGGAGAGGTTGAACTTCAGTACTTTGTGTCAAATGAGGCAGTAGAGGAACAACACACTAGTTAAGGTGCAAGTTACTTGCCTTGCTGGATGTGGAATGAGAGTCTGTGTGTGCTATTGACCCTAAGACCTTGGACAGGTCACTCTCGGTTTGCCAAGTGATGATGGTTCTTACTCATCTGACACATCTTCCATTTCTCTTTCTGTCTGTGTTTCCTGGAGAGTGAGGTAAAGGGTAACCCTCCTCTCCCTCATGCAGACACAGAGCAGTCCCTCCAAGAAGGGGAACTGTGGCAGTGTGCATTGGGGAGCCCCAGGAATGGCTTCTTCCAAGCTGGCCCACAGTTACAGAGCCGCGTGATCGCTGGGTGAAGATGGGAGAAAAGGTCTGATGGCAAATGTGTAAGAGACATGGGGTGACACCACGACTCTTAGCCAGAGCCTCTGCTATGGGCCTAAGGACAAGGGCTGAGATCTAAGCTCAGTTCTTTTCTCACTTCTTCTTATGGGTTCCCTCCTGTCTCAGCTCTCCTTGGGCTTGGCTGCTTTTTAGACAGCTGTCATTGGAGCTCTGTAGCAAAAGACTGGACTGATCCATCACATTGCAATAGGCTAGGAGGTGCACATGAGCTTGCTTCATGTGTGGCCCCCATCTTCAAGGACTTTTCCCCCAGGCAGTCAGTCAGCCTACTGGACCCAGACCACAGCAGCTTGCCTTCTGTAGAGGAAGGTGGATCAGGGCCTCTCTTTTTTGGCGAGTTTCTCCCTTGCCTGGGTCCTCACTCAGCTGTTGGGCTTTGTACTTTCTCAGGGCGTACGTCTCTCTGTTCATGAGACATCTCTGCGAGCCTGGGGCTGATGGCTCTGAGACCTTTGCTGACGGGGTGCCCCGAGAGGGTCTCTCAAGGCAGCAGGTCCTGACACGGATAGGCGTCATGTCTCTGGTGAAGAAGAAGGTAAGGACTCTGGGCAGCCGGGCAAGAAAGACGGGTCAAAGGAAAGTGCAGGCTGTCTGATCTCCCATGACATTGCTCTGCCTGAGTGCATCCAAAGCCCCTCTTTTCTCTTTCTCTAAAGAAAGATTAATGAATCTGGAATATGTTGTAATTCTGATTTTTAAAAATATATCTTCAAATCCTAAAGACAGTGGAGGGAGGACTGAGAACACACACAGAACACATGAGGTATTAGTGTGAATTATTGAAACAAGTGCATGTGAAATCATGTGTACCTATTTGGAACTATCATTATGCAAGTGCCCTGTCTGGATCTGCAAGATAAATTGTGTTCATTGTTTGTTCTGGTAGTTCTTACCGTTGGAACTAAAAACACAAGTGTACAGAACACAGAATGCAATCTTTTTGCAGGTTCAAGAGTTTGAGCATATTAACGGGCGCTGGAGCATCCCAGAATTGATGCCTGACCCTAGCGCGGACTCCAAAAAATCCTCTCGAGCCTCCTCCCCCACAATCAAAACCTCCACCACCACCCCAGATCCCAGCTGCACCAACACTCCCTGCACCTCCAAGCCAGGTATGCATTGGGGGGAATGGCCAGAGAAGTCTTCAGTGTGAGTTGGACCCTAAACAAAGTCACAGCCAAAGGCAAGAATCCAAAGGCGGGATTATCAGGATTTCTATTTCACTCTATCCCTAAGAGTCCAGCCTCGCCCACTGTTAATGGTTGGAGTAAACTGCTTCTTCTTAATCATGGCATCAGTGTAAAGTGTTCTGCCACTGTATCTAAGGCCTGATGGGTGGTACCATGTCACTGTCACTAAATGTAGGCCACCTGAATTCAATCCTTCTGCTGTATTAATAATACTAGCATAAGGGAGATCAAAATTTGATTTGTTAAAATGTTAAGCGTTAGAACAGTTCCAGTTCAGCCTGGGGTTGGTCCTAAAGCACATAGGCTTGTATTCTGGGAGGCTGGCCTACATCCAAAGTAGATGATTATGGTCTCCATCTCACCAGCTACCCCAGCTCCAAGTGACAAAGGGGATGGAGGTGTACTGGCAGAAAAGGAAGATTCAGAGGGCAAGGATGAGAAGCCGGAGAAGGAAGGCAAAGGTGGCGAGAAAATGGAGACTGAGGTTTGTGGGGTTCTTCAAGGGGTTCTCTGGCATGTGGCTGTCAGCTGGGGATTGGCAGGGAATGGTCCTTATTAGCACTTTAATGAAGAAATCAGAAAGCAAACATCGTGCCAGAAAATACCAAGCTCTTGTCTCTTTCACCTTCCCTGTCCATTTTAAAGGGCAAAATCAGTATTGTGTGTCGTTAAATCCATAGCTGAGCAAACAATAGTCCTGCTTGCAAACAACAGTCCTGGTTGTAAACAACAGTCCTGCTAGCAAACAACTAGGCAACTCACTAACAGTACAGTCTTTATGCTTGTCTACTCAGTAGTATTAAATTCCATTGTGTTCATACCTTCTAGTGCATATAGGATTTCAGTCTTTTTGTGTTCACTCATGTATAGATATGGAGCACCTCAATGATGTGCTGCTAATTCAGGGTGGTGAGAGTGGCTGCTCAAGGATCTGGCGTGCTGGCCCTCCTACAGTCCACTGAATAGGAACTTGACCCTGCCCTGATGATACCCTTCTTTAATAGCTCTCCTTTGCTTTGTATTTCCCAGCCGTCTGCTCCCGAGCAGCCCATTTCTTCCACATTCCCAGGGGAGAAGGTGGATTTGGACTCAACCAAGAAGGCAGAGGAAGAGGGATCAACTGCCTTGGTGGAAAAGCCACCCGAGCCCGAACCTGCAGACAAGGATGAGAGAGAGAAGTCAGGTAAAAATTTTATATAGAAAAACTCTTAAAACCCAAAGGGCAGTGTTGTAGGCTATGCCCTATTGGCATTAAGGAGAAGTTCATTTTGTTCCTTTGCATGGAGAAGTGATCCATTTGTTGTGGTCCCAAATGTGCTGCAGTGGAAAGCCTGCCTGCATCTAGTATTTAGCCCTGCTGTGCCACTTGGTCACTGTTGTTGTGCCCCTCAAACCCCTGACGTGGCCTGTAGAAAAGAAAAATAACTGACCTGTGGGCAGGATTTGCAGAGAGTGGAACTCTAGCCCAGGTTCTGCCCTGTTCATTGGCTTTCAGAGAAAGCCCGAAACTTATATTGCCACATGTCCTGGAAAACCAGGACTGTCCTGGTTTGGGGGCTTGTCTCTCACATACTGGTAAGTTTGACAGGGAATCCTGTCCCGGACAGTTATGGCAACTCTACAAAACTTTGAGAAAAGCTTGTCAGGGTTATAGCAGACTCCATGCAGCATCGCATGATAATCTCAAATGCTTCTAGATCAGGTGTCTTGATTCTGTAGCCAGTGGTGGTAGCTGAAAGCACTTCCTTCCCTCACAACTCTCACGTTGTCCCTATGCTCTCCTAAGGTCCGGAGACTGATCCAGAGAAAACTGTGGCAGATGAAAAACCACCTGAGAGTGATGAAAAGAAGGAAAAGACCGAGGGGGAGACGCAGGAAGTGAAGAAAGGTAATTTCAGTCTTCAGACAATGAGGGGAGCCAAGGTGGATGAAGGAAAGGGGGATATACTTCTGGGAATCAGTCCTGTAGAAGGACCTGAAATTCAGAGCTGGGTTGAAGCCAGTGCCTAGGGCTATACAAGAGAGGAAAGGATCTTGGTTGTGGGTGAAAAGGGGCAGTGTGAGAGCAGTCTCTCACTCAGTTTTGTTCCCTTTCCTCTGCCAAGTTTTGATAGCAGGATTGAGTCCCTACAGAAGAGGAGAAGTAGGGCTACATGATAGGGTGGAGGATTTGGGGCTGAGGTTGTCCTTTTAACCTTTTAATCTTCCCTCTGAAAAGAAGAAGCGAAAATGGAGAGGGAGTTGGGAAAAGAGTCCAAAGCCGGCAGCATTAAAGATGAGAGTCGAAACAGCTGCAAGAAGGAAGACAAGGCCGAGAAGCCCCGGTTCATGTTCAACATTGCCGATGGGGGTTTCACGGGTAAGTGGCAAGCAAGGCTGGTCCCCATAGGGAAGAGGAGGAGCGTTCCCTACACTGCTTCATCCTATTACCCTGACTCCTTATAGTTAAATGATTGGGTATCTCTATGAGGAGGCAGTGTGGAGGCTATGAGGAGGGAGTCATGTTTGCTTTCTGAAATGATCAGTGCAAACACCCCCAAATACAGAAGCGAGGCCCTCAGTTTGGCCAGCAAGTATTCAGGAGAAGCACTGCCTGGGGACATGACTTTCTTTCCGTCTAGAGCTCCACACCTTATGGCAAAATGAGGAGCGGGCGGCCATCTCCTCAAGCAAGCTGAATGAGATCTGGCACCGCCGACACGATTACTGGCTCCTTGCTGGTATTGTCCTGTATCCTTTGAACCTCTCCTGGAAGGGACCAGGGATGGGGGCATGGAGTGGGGAATTGCGCTGTTCCCAGATTAGAGACGTCCTGGGGGGGAAGGTGGTAGCCAAGATAGAGGAAAACCAGGACTTGAAGCAGGAAGAGATGGCAGGGAAAGAAAAACACTGTTGGTTGTTGCATCATCTCTGGAGGTACATCTGTGACAAGCTCCTCAAAATGTGCCACAGCCTGAAGTTAAAAGTGTTCTGGAGGTAAGACTGGGCCTTAGCAGCCTGTTACCACTTGGTTGGGGCAGGTGGACCATGATGTGGCCTCGATGGAGGGGCTTTACTCTGCCACAGAGATTTCTTAACAACTTGCTCAGTCACGGCTATGCACGCTGGCAGGATATTCAGAACGACAACCAGTTTGCCATAATCAACGAGCCCTTCAAGAGCGAAGCCAACAAAGGCAACTTCTTGGAGATGAAGAACAAGTTCCTTGCCAGGAGGTTCAAGGTGTGCTACTTGAAGTCTGCCTTTTGACATTTGGGATAACTAAATGAGTGAGCATAACTTTGAAAGCAGAGATCGCCAGTCAAGGATAACTAATTTGGCAGCCTCTTAAACAAGTGTCTCAAAACCCTAACCCGGAGGGCCCATAGCAGCCCATGGCAAGCCTCTAATATATCTAACTGGCCCACGGTGAGGTGAGGTGGGGAAATGGGGATCCATTTAAGTATGTGCCTTATTTTTTAGCATGTGTTGATGTTTGCAGAAATTTTTGAGCCAGTTTATTCCCTAATCCAGAGCACTTGCAATTGGAAGTGCTTCCAAACTCAAAAAACTGCATCATCAAAAATGAGTGGGCACCCCAGAGAAACACATGTATTTATTGTATTTCACATGTATTTATTAAAATTTTATATATAAAAATTTTTTTCCAGCCCTCAACACTATACCAGATATTTGATGTTACCCTTTGGCTGAAAACTTTGGAGTCCACTGATCCATATCAGGGTCATTGTGTGATTCTGTATTCTTACTTCAAAAGTTGAGGGTTGGGTGTAAAAGGCAGAACCCTGAGAGTCTATGCTTGTTTTATGCCTGTGAAAGTGAGACCAGAAGCCATAGAAGGGAAACCACAAACATCAGAAGGGGACTGTCGAGGTCTTCCAGTAGCTCTTCGTACTTGGGATAGCTTCTAGTCAGAAATCAAAATGGCAGAATCTGGCCCTCCTGGCAGCAGCCTGGCATAGGTTTCCTGACAAAGGAGGCCATGTCTTAGGGCCTGCCCTTGCTTGTGTCTCTCACTGCTTCCTTCCTTCCTGCAGCTCCTAGAGCAAGCCCTGGTGATTGAGGAGCAGCTCCGCAGAGCCGCCTACCTGAACATGACTCAGGACCCAAGCCACCCAGCCATGGCCCTCAACACCCGCTTTGCCGAAGTGGAGTGTTTGGCTGAGAGCCACCAGCACTTATCCAAGGAATCCCTGGCTGGCAACAAGCCTGCCAACGCCGTCCTGCACAAGGGTAAGAGGCGGGCGGGCAGGCAGGCCCGGAGAGGACAGTCCACGTAACCCCCACCCTCTGCCTCTGTGCTGCATCCTTCTGTACTGCGCTCTGAATCCATTAAATGCGGTTGTGATCAGAAAAGCCGCTGTGTACAGTTGTCTCCTTGATCCTGCTCTGTGTTATCTTTGGTGCATCTGCTTTGATTTCTCCATGGAGTATCCCCCAAGTATCTTACGATGAATAATCTTGTGTGTGCCAACTGTGCATTCTTCAAGCCTCTTTTTTACCTTGACCCTTTGCCAAGCCTGACTGCTGAGTATCCAGTGAATATCCTTTGGTGTGATTGTGGAATAGCCTCCTGAGTATCTCTTGACTGCTTTTGAAAGATCTTTTTAAAAATCCCCAGAAGAGGCACCGAGTGCTTCCTGCCTCTCTCTCTGGCTCAGTGCCCTGTTAATGAATCTTGTGTGTTTCTCCCCAAAGTCTCATGGGAGTAGCCCTGGTTCACATTTGTCCTCATTCGAGTATCATGTGGATACCTCTTTTGTATTTCACTTCCTGCATTTCTCAAGTCTCTCTGGTTTGTTTCTCTGGTGTCCCCCCTCACAACTGTCATGTGAGTATCTCTTGTGCTTAGTCTCCTCCCATAAGTATCTCATTTCCTCCCCCATCCACTCCAGAGTCCCAAGTGTCATGTGGGGGTTTTCTCTCTGTGTTTGGTGATGGGCAGTCTGGGTTGGTGGGTCGAGTCCCTCCTCCATGACTGACAGGCAGTGATGAATATTGCTAGAAGTCTGGAGATGGTTAACTCGGGTCTGGGGGCATCCTTGGGGAGGTGCTGCTCATAGTTTACAAAAGGGTTGGCAAGTGGCATGTGGGTGCTCAAGTGACACTTTTTTGTATGTCTTCTTCTCTGCTAGTGCTGAACCAGTTGGAAGAACTCCTCAGTGACATGAAGGCAGACGTGACGCGCTTACCAGCCACGCTTTCCCGCATCCCTCCCATCGCCGCTCGCCTCCAGATGTCTGAACGCAGCATCCTCAGCCGTTTGGCCAGCAAAGGGAACGAGGCACAGACGACCCCGGTAATCACCTGCCCCCTGCTCTCACCTGGGAGCCCTCCTTTCCCTGGCAGGCCCATGAGGATATTGTCAAGGGGGGAATATTTGTGACAAGACTAAACACTGTGTTGCTTCAGTTCATCCACATACACACTGAAGCCACATGAAGACAGGTGACTAGGTGTATCTTTGCCCATTTTGCTGTGCCATCCATCCGTGCAGTCAGGACTCAGTTACCCCATTCTTCCTTTCAGGCCTTCCCTCCTGGGCCTTATGCCACCCCTCCTACCTTTGGGGCCTCCTTTGGTGCCACTCCTGGCGGGACACTGCCCACCTTGGGTGCCAACTACAGCCAGATGCCAACAGGCTCCTTCATCACAGGTTGGTTGTGTGACAAGTGGGGATGGGGGTAGACAGTGTCTTGTTGAGATCCCTGCAGGCTGTGTGAATGTTAGCACTACCAGGCTTGAAAGTAGTTTATTTATTCTATTTATATCCTGCCTTTCTTCCTTAAAAAAGGAAACAGAAAGGCGGCTAACAACGTTTAAAACAACAATAAAATTATTGTTAAAACTAGATAGAATTAATTAAACCATATAAAGACAGGAATGGTGCTTGTCACTCCTGGGCCCTTCCTGCCTGGCTGTGTGCTGCTGGGAGGCAAAATGCTAGGCTACAAGGGCCTCTTCATGGTGGGTAAGGGTTTCTGGGTGCCCCATGGCCTGCACCCTATTCTGGGCGTTCGCTGATCTCTCTTTTCACCTCCTGCTTGTCTAATTGCAGCCAATGGCCCTCCAGTGATTGTGAAGAAGGAGAAAGAAGGCGAGAGCCTGGAGAGGAAGGAGGCAAGAAGTGGGGAGGTTATCTGCATCGATGACTGAGGGGCACTGGGTTACCTTCACCCACCTGGTCCCCCCGGACAGGACCTGCCTCCTGGCAGAAGGGAAGCCTCTCCTCCGCCCCCTGCAGGCCTCTCCTTGTTGACAGCTTTGCCTTGTACAGGGTGGAGAAGGGGGGCAACAGCTCCACCTTGGTTCCCCTGTGTTTGATTTTGTTGCTGTTCCCATGCCCCTCACCTTCTCCTGCTTGGGAGTGAGGGCTTGACACCAACAGAGGCATTTGGGGGCAAGGACACCTGAGCCTGGAGCTGTAATGGGCTGGAGGAGCAGAAGGCCCAGAACTCTGAGGATCATGTCTTTGGGGGGTATCCTACCTGTGATGGGGAGGGGGCCGCCTGCCTCCCAGCAGTGTTAACTCTTGGGGAAAACACTGCCAAAGAGAAGGACTCTATAAATAAGAATATATATATAATGTATACACATTCATCTTGTATGTTTAACCCCCTTCCCACTTGTGGTTGAACCCCCTGAGGGGCAATGTTGGGCAGACTGGGGAAGGAGACCTGCACCCTGGCCATGTTCTGTTCTGAGAACGCACCAGAGTGGGGACCCTTCCTTTATTTGGAACTCGAGGGGAGGGAACAGATTATGGACGTAAGTGCCCCCCCTCCAGCGTCCCCTGCTTTTTTGGAGGGGGAAAGGGCTGTTTCTCTTTCTCTGACCCTCCTCCCATCCTTGGAAGCACGTTTGTTGGAAGGGTGGGGGAAGAGGGAGCCCCAAGGGCAGGCTGTGCTCCTGGAGTTATTGCCGATTCTCAAGTCACTTGTTTAAACCTCGCAGAATAAAGGCACTGTTTCCTTGGCTACAGAACCTGGTTGTGTTTTGCTTCTTGGTGTGGGTTGGGAAAGGGGATTCTGTGGCTCCTTCCATACTTTGCGGTTGCTTCCTAAATGATTTCAAGCACTAAACTTAACAAGAAACCCTTTCCAGAGTTCCTGTAAACTTCTCTGATGGTGCCCATCTCTGTGGACCAGGAGACCAAAGGGAGATTTCCGCTAGACAGGTGAGACTCCACGACATCACAACACTGACACTGAATAGGAAGTCTGCACGTGGCCAGTTATGGTGTGTTCTTGCGCTGTGGTTCTGGACCTTCTTGTGATGTTATTTCAACCAAATGGTGCCGACTGTGTTAGGCAAGGCAGGTTGCCATCTCCAACACCATGACCTCCTGCTGCTGCCCACCGCAGCATGGACCCTAAGAACAGTTCCTTGGCAAGGGCCTGGCTTTCAAGTTACCCACAGTCCTAAGGTGGGTGAAAATTTCTGACCAAGCTGTGACATGGTGTCCACCAAGGAGCTATGCTGAAGGGAGGAAATGGAAGGATACGGAGCAAGCCGATCAGTGTGGAGGTTGCGCAGCGGAGCTGAAATTGCCAAGTATCCCCAGCTCTGACTTAATTCTTGACTTTTGGGAATGAGCAGTGATAGCCCAGAGAAGAGCTGCTCCTCTCTCTCTCTCTCTCTGGAATTCCACACAACTGATACCAGGCCTAGATAGAAAACCTGTGATGCATTACAAATCAGCTTTTCATTATTGTGAAAAGGGGAGAATGAATTAATAATGCATGCAAATAATATTTTGGAAATGAGTTCCTGGCACTATTACAGTTGCTTTAATTCCTTTCCAGCCAACTCCACTTTTGATGAATAAATTGGAATGGCTGCTCTAAAGCAGTTGAAAGCCCAGGCCAGGTACCAGAATGTGAAAATAGGAGACTATTGGGGCCTACTAGATCAATGGGACCAGCAATTTTGCTTGGTTCACATAACTGCAAAATTGGGATTCCATACCATTTTTCAGAATACATTTGGCTCAAATCAGGCACCAGGGTGTAGAGTTGGGGGCATTTGTGGCTCACTGTTGTATTCTTCCTAGTCCAAGGAGATATATCCTACAATCCAGAATAACTACAGGAGCACATAAGAGACATTTATGTTGACATAGTTATGACACCATCTAGTGAAAATTCATATTGCAATCCAGAGTAAATTGTTCTTACGTCAGAGCAAGGGACTACCCAATTACTCTGGATTGCACCCATACATGTTTGGCTTGTCTCCCTTGTTTGAGGTTGGCACTCCAAGTCCTTTTCCCAAACTACCAGGTTTGCCTGAAATATGTATTATTCTTGGGAAACTTTAGCTCATTCCATCTTGTTTTGAGGACTCAACTTTTATTTGCTGGCCTAAAACCACTCATTCCAATCTGTGAAAAAGAAGTTTTTGGTTGGAAAGGTGTTAATAGTTTAATACTGCAAGAATCTCATTTCCAGAATATTATTCTCAAGTGTCTTATAACAAGTCCTATTGCTTTTTGTATTATCATGAGCGCTAAGATGTCAGCTTTTGCACCCCGCATTGCATGGCCTTCCATGTCGCAGTGGGCCCCTGCTGATGCTGCTATTGTGTGTGTGGTTACTACAGTGGGAAACCTCCACACCAGGGGTCGTGTCCCCACTCTGGGGAAAGGAAAATGGCTCACAGGGAGATCACAGAACTGGAAACGGGATGATGCACCAGCAAGAGGAAATGGCCCCAAATGCCCTGATGTGTCTTGCGCTATGCAGCTGTGGAAGGCGGGAGGTGGAAATATTGTGCACCCAGACCAGACCCCTGAACAGTTTTGAGATTTCCCTTGTGAAAAAACAGCCTCATGAAAGGGGGATGAGATGTGGCATCCAGACAGTGGCAACCAGCAGGGGTCACCATATGCCAATGAAAACTGCTTTCCATTGGACTCACCACCTTCTCTTCCAGTTTTCCAAATCCTATTGTAGTTCTCTGAAAGCCACCCCTACAGTGCAAAGGCAGCATCTGTGCTGGTGGAAACAGCCAATGCCCTTCTCTAGGTGACCCTCAACCCATCCCTAAGTGGGGTTCTCTTTGGAGCATCCATCCAGCTGACCGGTTGCAGAGTTCCAGAGGATGCTCAAACACATCCTGTTGGATTGTAGAATGAGGCTGAACCCCTGGAATATATGTCTTTAGGGTCTCAATAAGCTCAGAAGCACTAACTCTAGTCTTGCAGCCCTGGAAGGATGTCCAGAAACTGCAGCAGGTGCAAACAGGTGGGCCAGTGGATTCCTGCTGGATTGTACTTGAGACTGTATGGCAAGGAAGGCTACTCTTGTTGGGCACAGGCAAGAAAGCATTCACACTCAGGGTGCAAAGTAAGCCCTATTGTGTTCAATGGGTCTTACTCCCAGGAAAGTGTCTTTACGATTGCAGCCTCAGTCTAATGGGGAGGTGTGCTCCAAGCTTTTCATCACCAGGCTTAGTCTGCAATAAACTTACAAGGGAGTATGTGAGATGCTCATGAGCATGTGTGCCTGGATGGGTAGTAAATCCCTACTCTTTCAAAGCACATGCTTTATACATTTTACAGAGAAGTTTAAAAAAGCGAACCATAAGAGTTGCTCCTGTCTTGCTACTAAAGTTTGAGATGCTAAATAATTTTCTGAAACGTTTTCATTGTTATAGCAATTTATTGATACTATTAAACTTTGGGCTGTGGGTGGCGCAAGTGGCTAAGACACCGCCTGTTAACCAGCAGGCCAGGGTTCGAGACCCAGGTCGGCCCCACAAGACAGGGTGAGCTCCTGTCCTTAGCGCAGCTCTGCGACGCCAGCTGGATCCAACTGTTTTGGCTCTGCCTTTCCATTGGACTAATTCAGTGGCGTGGAGAGGGGGGATCTGCAGCTTGGGTAACAGCCTATCCTCCATAACAATCCAACCCAGGCTTTCGTGCTTCGCATGCAGCGTATGCAGCGCCAAGCACGATACCATAGTCTTCCAAGACTGACGGAGGCCTGCTAAACTTTGATACTATAAAAGGTTCTTTTACTGTGTAATGCAACTTTTTCCTTTTAAGGTTATTTTAAGGTCAGCCTGGAATGGCTTTGGATTTAGTATTGTTCTGATTGAAGTTATTGTAATAATAGTTCTTGTACAGATTTTCACTTATCAGGAAAATGGGGTTAGACACAGAGAAAACCCTATATAAGCCTATAGACTTATATAAGCACAATTTTGAAGATGCACAAGCTTGCATGCTGTGTTTTCCTTAGAATTTTCAACATCTGCCATGGCACACAGATGTGCCACAAGTGGGCCACAGGAGTTTGGGAAAGGTCATTAGTAGGGCCACTTCTAGTCCAAGCTTGGCTTTGAGCCTGTATCCAGACAGAACGCTCTGGAAAATTTCTATTTTTCTGTTTCCCTGCTATGCTGGCGATGTGGGCCACAAAATAGTCTTCCACACAAGTTGCCTCCAGGACTGTTACCCCAATCCTTGGCTCTTACTTCCTCTCCATGTCTATTTGGGATGAGTGTTCCCCTCTGGTGCCCCACAGACTCATGCTTTGGGATGGACTTGATAACAGGTTGCTGCTGTCCTGATCACAAGACACCGGCCTACATGCTATTTCCAACTTAATAAGATTCCTTTGCCACCCAAAGCCTGAGTCACATCCCGCCACATTGGCTGTTTACAGATAGCCGGCTGGCCTGCGCTGCTCGTTTTGGGTGAGGGTGGATCAGGCTCTGTGAGTCAACCACACCACCCACACAAGGTTGCTTAAAGCAGCCATTGAATCCCAATCATGGGGATCATAGCTGCACACATCCCCACATCCAGTATGGTAATAAAACAGGGAAGGATTGAGAAATGCTGCCATTTTCTGCATGACAAAAGGATGAGTGGCCATGAAGAACAGACAGTTCCATAGGTTTAGGTGCCTCCCCATTGGAGGAATTGCAGGAGGGAAAACCCAGCATGGATACAATACCTGTTAAGATGCTGGACAACAGTTATTGGTCAAGTATAGAGCAAGATATTATGTAAGGAAATAAGCGCCTCCACTGGATCAGGCCAAAAAGCCCATCTAGTCCAGCTTCCTGTATCACACAGCGGCCCCAAATGCTTCAGGGAGCACACAAGACGCCTAATACACAACACATTGAAACATTCTAGTAACAATCCTAACAAATTTAGATTGACCTAACTCCCTAGGCATAGCTTTCTGGGGTGATGTGGTCTCCATATCCCTGTGCAGTGGCCTAAGGCCCCCCCAACGAGTGGAGCAGAAGCACCATATGACACTTTTGTGAAACCCCCAGGGTAGCACAGGACTTATGCGGGGGCTTATGCTGGCTTCTCCACTGCAACCAGACCCTTTCCTTCTTAGGCGCAATCCAAGACACTTTCCCGGGAGTAAGACCCAGTGAACTTTTGAGTAGGTATAGTTAGGATTGTGCTCTTAGTCCAACATCTACAACTAGCCCCTAGGCTTGGAGGCAGCCCACATATTACTTTGCAGCATTTTTACCCCAGTGTCTGACATCCCAGATCTTTTAGAATAAAACAGAAATCGTCTTTGACTTGGTGTGATCCTAACCAACTTTCCAGGTGCTACGTAAGAGCAATATAACTTCAATGCTCAAGGAACAAACGTTCCTTTACCTGGAGGTCTCCATGAGTGCCACCCAACTGCAGGATGCAGCACATGTCCCACTGGCACAGCTATGCCAAGTTGGTTAGAATTACGCTCTCATTTCGTTTGTTAAAATTAAAGCTATCGTTCTACGTTTTACAAGGACCTGGTACTGTGAGGATGCCTGAATTCTACTATCTCCACTGACTCAAGGCCAGAGTGTCTGAGGATTCAAGTTGGACTCATCCTGCAATGCTGAACGGTGAAAAGCTTGCTAATGAATTGCTAGCAGTGGGAACATGGTTTGGGTAGGGGTAGAAAAACACGACAAGATAATTAAAAACAAATAGGATTTTTGCTTGGCAGCTATACAGTATACAGTCGAAATGAAACACCCATATACAGCATTCCACTGTGGGTTTGTTTATATCCCACTGCCACTGGTAAACAGGCAACTGCTTAAAAATTATTTCTATTCTTAAATTATTATTAAAATTAAATAAATTACATTTGTCAAAATAGTGACTGGAAAAAGAAAAATGAACATTGTGAAAGGTTAAGGGGAAGCATTTCACAGAAATGTTTCTTACCCACCCTCTATTTAAAATCTAGTATTTTTTGGAAGGTGATGGTATCCAGGAATTGGTACAAACAGGTGTGCCAGGATCCCACATGCAATGATCGTTGGTCTGCAGTGACAAATGCTGATGGGGTGGGGTGGTCCACATCACTGGAGCACATGTCAGAAGTCCTGCCCACATTCATGTTCATGAGATGACAAATGCCTGAACGGGACTTATGTCCTGATTAATATTATTACCATCCTTCAGTTTGCAATAAAAAGGGGGGCAAACAGAAGGCCCAGACAAACCAACATTCTCAAAGATAAAGTTTCAAAGCCTGGAAGTCAAGTGTCTCAAGCCCCTGTGTGATCTTTGCCAATCACTAGTATTTTGCATATGTTCCTCATGTAACAATTTACCTAGAAGAAAAATGAAACAAATTCAAAAACTGGTGTGTGGCAACAGGAACTGCCTTCTTCGCTATGAACTGGATTATGCAAATTATAACATTGTCAGAAAAATGTCTAAATGCATTTAAATAATGTTTAGCTGTTGCTAAATAATATCTTAGAATATTTAGAATATCTTGCTAAATAACATTTAGCTAAATAATAGCTAAATAATATTTAGCAAAAATATATAAGAGTTTCATGTCCATCTTGTCTCAAATGCCTCTTGTAAAGTTTTGTAAGAGCTAAACTTTGTCAAATCAAAGATGCAGCTTTATTAGCAACAGAATCCTCAACCCCACCTGCCCCATTCATCTTGCCAGGGTGGGCAAGAGGGTTCTTTTAGGAATGCTGCCCTGTTCCCATTCCTTACTAACATAGTCCAAGTACGGTTCATGTAACTTCACAAATTCCATGTGCACACCATTATCCTTTCTTTCCCTCCCCGTTAACCCCCAGCTGTAAGCACTTGGGGGCAGACAACTGCCTCTTTATACCAGGTAAAGCACCATATATACTGATGGATGGTGTTGTATAAAAGTTTCTATCCTCTGTTTTTTTTCAGAAATTGAATCAGAGATGAAGAACATCACAATGTTGGAGTGAGGCTGGTTTCCAACTGTGCCAAGCAGTACGTCCTCTGGAGAAAGGAGGCTTCGCACGCAGCCACTGAGAGCTTGGAGAGGCATCCATGCCTTGAAATGGTCCTGCAGAGTTTTTCTTCCTTCCAATACCATCTCTCTATTGTTGCGTTTAACTTGACACAAGACCTTATTGGGCCAACACAACGAAAGCAGCACTTTCTGCAGCACTTCTGCAGCTCACTGGGACCACATTCTTCTCAATGCAGCAGCCTGTGGTTTGATGATGCAAGACCAGCCATGCTCTTCAGAAGACATAGCAGGTCACAAGTTCCAAATCCTTTATTTCAGGGGCATAAGCTGTACAAGGGAGAAAGAGAACCTGTCATGCAAGAGATGGGGTTTCATTCCATTTGGTATCCATAAATATTTAAATGCTAGTGTCCAAATATTTTGTTGGCACAAACCCCAGTCCTTTCAATTCTTACCCTTATTAAAAACAGGGAAGTCTTTTTTCAATGATCATGTACAAAAAGGTGGCTCCACTCCAGCTCCAGCACAGAGGCAAGACAGAAAGTTATTTTATTATTATTACTATTATTAAGAATAGAGATAAACTGCTTTTCTATTTAAAAAAATCCACAAAGCAACTGACAAAGAAAATAAAGTAATAGGAAAATCCCATACAGTGTACTTGGCAATAAATCCAATAGTGCTCAGCTGAACAGCGATTGTTACTCAATCCTGCAAAAGACAAAAAGAGCACCACTTTTTAAGAGTGCCTCTTTGCCCAATCCGAGTCTGAGCCAATGACTGTGATTTACAAGCTGTAGTAACATGCTCTGCTCCAGGACAATATATTCTACTCCAGACCAAAAGCATAATGGGATCCAATTAGGGTGCAATCCTAATCTAGGCCAGCACAACTCATCCGTCTTCCTGTTCCTGTGGTGATGTTGGGAGGTAAGCACATGTCTATACACTGGCCTAACCCTCCCACCATGAGTGGCACAGATGTGTCTTACAGCACTTGGCCAGTGATGGCCAACTGGACCCAGCGCAGATTTGGCCCCCAGTCCTCTAAATGCTCTGAACACACAAGTGGTATCATACTACGCTTTTATTTGTGCTTTTGGATGCTCAATTCAGAATTGCTGTCATGTGTCTATTTTGATGGGGCAAGTGCAGGAGAACCTCCCAATGGATTATGCCCCATGTTAGATGGTGGAAAGAAGCACCAGTCTGAATGTTCTTCAGGGAACAATAGTTTAGACAGAGTAAGGGTGCAATCCTAACTTATTGGTCTTCCCGATCCTGTGAGGATGTGGGGAACCTAACCCTGTTCACAAACCTAACCTTCTCCCCAAGAGTAGCGCAGAAGTGCCTTACAGCACTTTTGTGACACCCCCAGGCCAGCACTTGGGCTGGGGCTTATGCCAGCCTTGCTGGGGGTTAAGATTGCAGTCTAACAACCCAATTCTAACTGGGCTTTATGACAACAGTGGTTCTACTGATGTAAACGATCATGCAACCATTATGGAACTCCCACTACAAATGGTGTTTGTATTGCCAGCAGGAGCATGGTGGGAGGGGAAGCGTTAGGGCAAGGAGGATGGATCTCAGCTGCGTCACATCCTGAGCCCGTAGTTGTAAGAACGTAAGATCCTCCGATGGATCAGACCTAACAGTCCGGCTTCCTGTATCACAAAGAGGCCCACCAGATGCCTTGAGAAGACATCGATAACAGATGTTGTCATCACATCATGTGACAAGGAGTTCCACAGATTAATTACGCTGTCTTGGAAGCAGCCCCTAGTTCTCAGATTTTAGCCTGGGATGGTGGCGTAGCTGGAGGGGGGGCGTAAGAGTCCGACTTGGGGGGAGGCGTGCAGGGGCCCCCCCTTTCGGAGCCATTCCAGGCAGGGGGAGCCAAACGGAGCCGTACGGCTCCGTTTGGCTCCCCCTGCCTGGAATGGCTCCGAAAGGGGGGGCCCTTGCATGCCTCCCCCCAAGTTGGACTCCTACGCCCCCTCTCCAGCTACGCCACTGAGTCTGGGATCCCCTTCTGAGAATGACAATCTATCCGGGGATTCCCCCAAAGTGATGTCATCCACTTAGAAGTGACGTCATCAACCTAGTAGTGACATCATCAACTTAAAAAGTGGTCAACCCCCAAAGTGCCATCAAATAGGAAATGACATCGATGCGCTCCTAGAGCTCCTCTGCATCTACTCGGAAGTAAATCCTATTGTGTTCAATGAGTTACTCCCAGGAAAGTGTCAATTCCAAGCATGTCATCTCCCAGCAGTGAGGGGGGTCGTGACACCCCACTTTGAGAAACATGAGGTCATATGGGCGGGGCTAAGGAGATACTCACGATTGATTGGCCGGCTCTGGGCGGGGGGCGTGGCGCTGCTGCTCCTGCGGCGGGCCCCGCCTCCGCTCTGCGCATGCGCAGTGCCCCCCTTCAAAAGTCTCTTCAGCGCCCTCCAGAGGCGAAACTGCGCATGGTCCGCGTCGACGTCCTCAGGCTCCTCCTCCTCCTCCTCGGCGTCCTCAGGGTCCTCACTTCGCTCCCTCCGCCTCCTCTCCTCCTCGCGGACGACCCGCTGCCAGAGCTCTGCGTCGATGGGCGGTAGGACCAAGCGGCGCCGCCCGGCCCCCGTCAAGGTGCTGCTGCCTCGCCTCACGCCGGCCACGAGGAAGTTGCCCCGCTCGCGTAGTGACGTCACCGCGCGGCAATAAGGACACGTGACCTCCTCCCACCAACTCTCGCGCGCCAACTGGCACACGCATGCGCTGCACATCACGTGACGGCACCGCGAGGGCTTCCAGGAGCCGCGCGCGCCCCCGAGACGCCGCGGCGCTCTTCCGCAACGGTCGTAGGGCATGCAGCAGATGCCGCACTCCAGCTCTTCAGCCCCGCCCTCTTCTCGCTTCTCCAGCATCCTCTTTTGTCACCTGCCGGGCACCGTAGCTCGCACAGCGCGAGCTCGGCTGGATTGACAGGCGCCGCGACTGGGCTCCCTCTATATATAGACGCTGACGGAGCGTCTAGAGGCGGCCACGCCCCCTTCGCCTCAGCCACTCCCACTGGGCGGGGCTCAGTATCTGAGGAGAAGCGAGGCTGCCTCCTCCGGGGGAAAAGGCGGGAAGGGCAGGCGGGGGAGGGGCAGCCTCTGAGGCAAGCGTGTCCTCTGCCTTCTGGGGGGGAAGGGATTGAGGGGGAGGGGCAGCCTCTGAGGCAAGCGAGTCTTCTGCCTCCTGAGGGGGAAGGGATTGAGGGGGAGGGGCAGCCTCTGAGGCAAGCGTGTCTTCTGCCCCCTGGGGGGAAGGGATTGAGGGGGCGGGGCAGCCTCTGAGGCAAGCGTGTCTTCTGCCTCCTGGGGGGAAGGGATTGAGGGGGAGGGGCAGCCTCTGAGGCAAGCGTGTCTTCTGCCCCCTGGGGGGAAGGGATTGAGGGGGCGGGGCAGCCTCTGAGGCAAGCGTGTCTTCTGCCTCCTGGGGGAAGGGATTGAGGGGGAGGGGCAGCCTCTGAGGCAAGCGTGTCTTCTGCCTCCTGGGGGGAAGGGATTGAGGGGGAGGAGCAGCCTCTGAGGCAAGCGAGTCTTCTGCCTCCTGGGGGGGAAGGTATTGAGGGGGAGGGGCAGCCTCTGAGGCAAGCGTGTCTTCTGCCTCCTGGGGTGGGGAAAGGGATTGAGGAGGGGGCAGCCTCTGAGGCAAGCGAGTCTTCTGCCTCCTGGGGGGAAGGGATTGAGGGGGAGGAGCAGCCTCTGAGGCAAGCGTGTCTTCTGCCTCCTGGGGGGAAGGGATTGAGGGGGAGGGGCAGCCTCTGAGGCAAGCGTGTCTTCTGCCTCCTGGGGGGAAGGGATTGAGGGGGCGGGGCAGCCTCTGAGGCAAGCGTGTCTTCTGCCTCCTGGGGGAAGGGATTGAGGGGGAGGGGCAGCCTCTGAGGCAAGCGTGTCTTCTGCCTCCTGGGGGGAAGGGATTGAGGGGGAGGAGCAGCCTCTGAGGCAAGCGAGTCTTCTGCCTCCTGGGGGGGAAGGTATTGAGGGGGAGGGGCAGCCTCTGAGGCAAGCGAGTCTTCTGCCTCCTGGGGGGGGAAGGGATTGAGGGGGAGGGGCAGCCTCTGAGGCAAGCAAGTCTTCTGCCTATTCGGGGTGGGAAAAGGCAGGAAGGCCTGGTGGGGGAGGGGCAGCCTCTGAGGCAAGCGTGTCTTCTGCCTCCTGGGGTGGGGAAAGGGATTGAGGAGGGGGCAGCCTCTGAGGCAAGCGAGTCTTCTGCCTCCTGGGGGGGGAAGGGATTGAGGGGGAGGGGCAGCCTCTGAGGCAAGCGAGTCTTCTGCCTCCTGTGGGGGAAGGGATTGAGTGGGAGGGGCAGCCTCTGAGGCAAGCGAGTCTTCTGCCTCCTCGGGGTGGGGGAAAGGCGGGAAGGGCTGGTCGGGGAGCGGCAGCCTCTGAGGCAATGGTAGTCTTCTACCCCTTCAAGGTAATGGTGGAAGGATTGGTAAGTGAGCGCAGGCCCATACTCAGACCACAGGTTCTGAAGCAGTGATGTCGAACGGCATCCACTGGCCAGATGTAGCCAGGGTGCCATGAGGACAAGGCTCCACAAAATATAGGACATGGCAAAATAAAAGCTGAACACACACAGATTGCTTTCATGCTGTTAATTTAAGCACTATGCAGCTTTGTTCTTCAAAGTGATGTCAGGACCCCCTGTGGGGGTTGCAACTTCATTTCAGGGGGGTCTGAATAACTGAGTGCATCCATTTCGGAATTTTTCACTGGGCACCTTTAATGTCACTTCCAGCCATGACATCACTTCCGAGGGTTCCTGGACAGATTGTCATTCTCAGGAGGGGGTCCAGGGCTGAAATGCTTGAATACCACCGTTATATAGTATTTCCTATTGTTAAATTTAAAATGTACCTAGAACAGGGATCAGCATTCTGGGTGCCATTCTGAGCTCCGGTAATGGTGATGGGCAGCTGCCTTTGAGCAATTGGGACAACAGCAGTGGCAATACCTCCTATCTGTTTGTGCTAGGGGTGCCTTTGTGTGCCACCAAGCTTGGCACTAGTGCCAGAAGTTGCCTTCCTACTCCTGACCTATAGTTTATTACGCATACTTTGTTAATTCTTAACTAATTAAATCTTAATTCACATAATTACAAGAAGGCTACATGGTTCTTGAATGGAACAGGAGGAAGATGAAGGTTGTTTCCCAGACATAAGGCTAAAAAAGAGGACATGCTCTCATCTTGGATGCAGCTCCTGGAAGCAGTTTGTCTGTCCCTTGTTACAGTTAGGCTATTCCAGTGAGATCTGGCGCTTTCATCTTCTGAAAGCAAGAACAAGATTTGTGTATTTTCTTTAATCTGCAGATAATGAGTTTCAGTGTGAGAAAAAAGTGGTTATTTCTGAAAATCTGTTGAATGATGTAGAATCCTAGAATCCTAGAGCTGGAAGGGACCCAATGGACATCTAGCGCAACCCCCTGCCTGTAGCAGGAAAGTCTCCTAGAGCATCTCCAACAGGTGCTGGTGGAGCCTCTGCTTGAAGATGGCCAGTAGGGAGAGTCCACCATCCCCCTTGGCCATCTCTTCCACTGCCAAACCACCCTCACCCTCAGGAATTTTTTCCTGATTTCCAACCAGAATCTCCTTTCTTGCAGTTTGTCCCCATTGGTTCTAGTTCTGCTTTCAGAGGCAGCCATGAACAAATGAGCCCCTTCCTCCCTATGACAGCCCTTCAGGTATCTGAAGAGGGCAATGAGGTCTCTCAGCCTTCTCCGGGCTGAACATACCAGGTTCCCTCAGCTTTTCTTCATAGAGCTTCCCTTCCATCCCACTGGAATGTCACTTCCATGTAATGATGCCCCTGTTGAAAGGAAGGGCAAAGCAAAAAAATGTATTGATTAGTCCTGAGCAGTGCTTTTTCTAGAAATAAAGTGGGGGTACTCACCATGAAGATATTTGTAATCATAGGCATGTCTATTTGGGGGCCACAGAGGCACTTGGGTACTCAGTACCAGTGAGTAACCCTTTAAAAAGACCCCTGGTCCTGAGCAAGCCTGAGAAGGAGCAGGATAATGGGACAAAGTGGATGTATGTAGGGTGAGGGACACAGGCACACAGTCCAAACTAGGGGTTTAGTTTAGTCCTTAGTCTAAACTAGGGGTCTCCAAACGCTAGCCTGGGGGGCCAGTGCAGCCTGGCAATCCTCGATGTGGCCCTCAGCCAGCCTTGTCCATGGAGAGCTGGCCCACCCAACAACCCAAGCAGAGCTGTGCTGTTCGCATCCTGAAAGTGTTCTGAGGGCTTCAGAATTAGAGTTCCATTTCTAATGTATGGATTTACATTTTTCAGCCCTCAACAATGTGTCAGATATTTGATGCAGAGCTTTGGCCAAGATGCTTGGAGGCCCCTGGATTAAACCAGAGTTTCTCAACCAGTGATACAAGTGCCACCAGTGGTAGATGAGGTGTGGCCTGGTGTTAGGTGTGTGAGACCAGCAGTGTATCGTGACTAGAAGCAACGGAGGCTCAGGTTGGCAGGCAGAGCTCCAGAATGTACTTTTCTTGAACCTTAAAAAACCATCCAGTCCACACTGGTGTGTGTTTCATTGTGTCTGGCCTCCTTATCTGGAAGTAACTGGTAAGACATAACAACCAGTTACTTTCAGTGGTACTTCTAATACATTGACCATGTAAAGTGGGATGGGAGGACAAATGTTTATAAACTCTGGGAGTGTTGTGTGAGTCTCTGCTGGGATCCAGGATATACCATATATAACTATGTTTCCTGGTTCCCAAATGAATGATCTTTCTCACCAGAAGCACATGTATATGCATAGCCTTCCTAGCCTGGAACCTCTCAGAGCACCCACCTCATCATTCTGCTGCCTGACAGCACTTTTATTTGTTACACTGTTCTTGAATGTGTGAAGTGTGTCACTTGTGCATACAAGTGCCTGTAGTGCTGGGTGCCTGCGAGGAGAGCAGTCTTGTGGTTCCTTTGGTAAGGTGTAAAATAATAGCGCACTCTTTGATCAGGGGATGAACAATCAGACCATCTTAAAGAAGGTTTCTTGGTGAATTCACCCTACAGTGCTGCATCATCTCTGTTACTGTGTAAGGGCTGGAAAAAAGAATTCACATTAATTTACATAAATGAATATATTAGAGGTAGAACGTATATGAACGAATGCATGGATTCAAATCAGTTCATAAACACTTTCTAACACCGAAGGGGTGATCTTCAAACCGGTTCATTCGCACTTTCATACGCAGGAGGTGTGTGCAGCCTCGCCAGCCCTTCCAGTACTTTCTGGAGGTGCTGGGAACAGAGATCCACCTCTGGAGGATTATGGGCCTGTCCACGTGCCAGACACCATGGACTTGTCACAGGCTTCATCTGGCTCCTTGGCCAGGGCTTGAACACCCCTGCCCTATGAAATACCTTTTAAGATTATGTGGAATGAAAGCATATGCAGTAAAAGGTTAGGTAGTGTTACCATAATTCCCTT
This sequence comes from Cryptoblepharus egeriae, assembly GCA_030015325.1. NCBI lineage: Eukaryota > Metazoa > Chordata > Lepidosauria > Squamata > Scincidae > Cryptoblepharus > Cryptoblepharus egeriae. Next base: position 106,717,285 of record JAREYC010000004.1, on the reverse strand, counting down.
CCACTAATTCAGGAGATGGGATGAGGCATAATCCTGTGAACGTCTAGTTAGATGTAAGCCCTATAATAGTGAATGGGGACTTCCTGAAGGGAAGTGGAGGCCACAGTGTCTGCCCTGCCCCCTTGGTCTCTGCCTCTCCTCTCTCCGGCAGGGTCCAAAACTGGGATTTGGAACTAGTCATGGCAACCCTAAGGTTAGGGCAAAACCCCTGGAGTATTTCATCCTTTGCTACCTGTCTTCCTTCCACAGCATTTGTTTGTCTCACCTACTGGTGCTGTATGAAGCATCCTCTTCATACAGGAATGACTGTCAAGCGGCACCCAGGACTGGTAACTGATTGCTTCCCTCTCCAGCCTTTTTCCTTTCTCCCTTGCTTCTCTTCTCCAAGTACCATCAGTAGCCACTGGTTTGTACAGCCCTTACAATCCAGACCTAGAAAAACAGCTTTGGTTCTTGTGCTCTCCTTCCCTGCCCAATAACTATAGCTATAGCTTAGCCCCTGGGCATGCTTCAAAGCCTTTTCCTTTTATACTCTGCAGTTAAATGAGAAGGCTGCTTGTCTTGGTGTCCTTACTCCTTGACTCCTGCAACACGGCACACACCAAATAGCAGACACAAACTGGTAACTTTGGTCCTTGGTGCGGCCTTGCTATTAACCCACAAAACCCTTTCCTTGTCTCATGTGCAGTTATACTGAATGTCACATTTCCAGCACAATCCTAGGCACGTGCTCAGATCTACGTTCCACTGTGTAACAGCTGTAGTGGCCTTGCCTCTTCTCCCAATATGTGAGTGTTGTGTGTGGATTTAGACCCATCCTATACATTTATAAAATGTATCATCACAATAAAAGTTGGTTGCACCTTCACACTTGCCTCTCTCTGGCTTCCCCTCCAAACCATTGAGATGTGCCACTGGCCACTGGTCTGGGTACCAAGCACACCGTAGAATCCCCTACCTAGTACTGTATGTTGATTTGAACTCTTCAGTGTGTTCGGAAAACAACTCAGCCCTTTGATCGCATCCAATGCTTTTCCCTTTGACTATGTTCCCCCTGCTTTACCTAGTTTCTCCATTATCATCAGTAGGGTTGCTAGCATTGTCTTCCACAGAATCAAGGTAGTCCCATTTGCTAGTATGTGAACACAGTCCCCCAAATTGGGATTGTTCCTGTTTTTCAGGACTTACGGCAGTCCTAATAATAGCTGACCTTGTCCCAGTCACCCTCCAATCTAACCTCCCTCACGGGGTTGTAGGGTAAATGATGGGAAGTGCAATGTGTAATCATCTGAGCCAAACAGTAAGCTGGAGACAGGCATTTTTTAACGTTTAGAGCCAGCTGGGTGTTGAACAATAATCACATAGTTACCCCAGGAAGAATGATTCATCCCCTACATTTTCTTATTCCTTGAGTGGCTTTTGTGATCCATGATGTCCAAGGTCATGCCAACCGCCACATCCTATTTCTATCTTATGGCATGAGATGCCTCTGAGATAGCACTATAGGTGACGTAATAGGGAAGGACTGTGACCAAACCACTGTATTTTGCATTTCTAACATTTTGCACAGAGCTAGAATTCATCAGCAAGTTTGAGTCTATCTTGAGGACTCAATTATAAATACAGTAAAGTTCTTTTTCATTACTCTTGGACATACTGGAGCTTTGTATAGAAATCTTGCAATACCTCTTGGTTTTTGATGCTTTGTAATATCAGTATTCACTAACACAGCTACTCTTTGAATTTGTGGCAGGTGATGCAGTATAGCAACAGGAGGACAAGCCTTTATGCCCGACTAGAATTCCACACCAGGATCAGTTTGGAATGGTAGTGGGTCACGTCTGCCGGATGCTACAGATTCCTTACTGCAGAGCCAGGTAAACAGAAAGTCACCAAACCGGTTGAGAACACAAGCTCATGCCGATTTTATTCTTGGCAGCCGAACTGATTCTCTGACAAGGGAATTAAACACCTGACTATCATGGGGGAATTGGAAATAGCTGAGAAGGAACAGCTGAGTCCAACCAGATCTCTCTGTGTGAAACACCTGTGGGGATGAAACGAATTAAAAATATGTTAACTTGACTTTCAGGGACATGTTTGGGAGATCTGAGAGGTTGGAACTGTTGAGAAAAAGTACGCCAGGACGTTGACTGATAATCTCTTGATAATTCAGCAAAGAGAATTCTTTAGCCCAGAGTTTCCGGATGTGAGCTCTGTGGAGCACTAGCACTCCAAGTGGAGTGTGTGCTGGAGACCACAATGTTTGATAACTTTGACTTTAGATAATTTCCTGCTAATAGATTAACCCTGCAATCCAGAGTAACAACAGGAGCACGTAAGAGACTTTACGTGTACCCGTAGTTACTGCACCAGCTAATGAAAACCTATGGGAAATTCATATTGCAATCCAGAGTAAGTTGTTAAAAAACTTACACCAGAGCAAGGACTCCCCATAGTTACTCTGGATTTTGCTCTTAGGCTGCAATCCTAAAGACACTTTCTTGGGAGTAAGACCCATTGAACACAGTGGGGCTTTCTTTTGAGTAGACATGGATAGGATTGTGTTCATAAAAGTTCCAGTTGTGTCTCATATTTTATCCAAATCCAGTTTTGCTGACTGCATTTACTACCTACCTTCCTTCTCATACTTGTGTGTTGCTATTATCACCTCACCTCCTTTTTAATGATCTCAAGTTTGCTTTGGAGCCTATAAAGTAAAACCTGTACAGTTCTCTCTTTTCCATCCCTTTCTCCCCACCTTCCTATTGATTTATCAGCATCTGGGTGACAGTGTCCACTGATTCACTGAGCTTGCTCAAGCATCCAGGGTAGGAATTTGCAGGAGGCAGGACTCTGTGAATGGCTCAATGCAAGCAGGTCAGGTGCATCAGCAGCAACAAAGATATGTGAGTCACTCCCTTTCCATGTAGTGAGAGTGCCTTTAAGAGCCTGGGATAGCAAATCAATACAAACCCATCCCAAGATTATAATCACAGGGATTAGTATTCATACAGCATATTGTATTCAGCTAAGCTTTGTTTGTCTACTCATGTGTAAGACATACCAATTTCAGTGGGATAAACTCCCAGGTATGTGTGCGTAGAGACTGCAGCTTTAGTGATCCTTATGACATCTCAATTAGGTCGCTGTCATTATTTGCTGAAAAAGAATGTAATCTTAAGACTGTATCAGGAGTTTATGGTGTAATCCTGTGCATGAGGGAGTGGCCTCTACAACTGATCGTGCGGGTTGGTGGAACAGACTGCTGTTCTTGGATGACACAGATAATAGGTTTGATAATTGTTTCTGATTTAGGCTGCAATCCTAACACAATCCTAAGCGCCGACATAAGTCTTTGGCTGACCTTGGGTGTCACAAAAGTACCATAAGACACTTCTGCCTCACCCTTGGGGAGGGGGTGGTTAGGCCAGTGCACAGGCATATGCCAATCTCCCCACACCACCATGGGAAGATATGCCAGGTGAGTTAGGCCGGCCTAAATGGGTTAGAACTGCACCGTTATTGTCATTTGTTTTTCATAAATTCTTTTCTGAAAATGCTTCCAACATATTTGACAAGGTGGGGTGTGATTGCGTCTGTGCAGTTATTAAATTAATAAATAAGGTGATTTTCACTGGATAAAATCCAATCTGATTTGTGTAAGAGGATTAAAGTGTACGTGTGACACAGAACTAATTCTGCCAACCAATTAAAGAAATATTAAGTTGAGTCATCATAGAGCTTGGCTAAATTGCATATATTTGCAAATGAGAGACCATCTTGGACACAAAAGGCCCAATTTCTTCACTGTGCATCCCCTCTTGGGGGGCAGAGTGGAGAAGAGAAGAGCTCGGATGTAGCTCAGTGGGAGAGCAGCTGCAAAGCCTGACAATAGTCTCTGGTTTGTCCAGATCAGGTTGGAAAAGATCAGTCAGTGGATAAAGGGTGCCACTCAGGAGTCACCAACTTCACTCTCTATAGTGGGATGGATCTTCTGCATCGATGCCAGTTTTGATAAGTGGTTAGATTCATAATTGTAAAGAAAATATTGCTACTAATCTAGGGCAACTCTTTATTCAATTAGGAGGATTTTAAACTAATTCATCAGTTAAGATCTCAAGTCATTTGCACACTTCTCTAGGATTAAGTACAATTGCCTTCAGCAGCCGACTCCTAAGTAATCCTGCATAGGCTTGTGCTGTAAATCTTTCAGCCATATAATGCTTAGCATTTAAACTTAGCACTTTCCAAATGTTATGTTGGTGTTGTTCTTGGCAGCAGTTTTGGAAGGTGAGTAACAATTCTGATCCCTCCATGGCTCAGGGCCAAGGGTTCATGGCAAAGATGATGCCAGCTGTCAGGAACACTTATTCAGTGCTGTAGTGTAACTAGTGGCTGTGGGTGGCGCAAGTGGCTAAGACACTGTGCTTGTTAACCACTGTGCCTGTTGGAGACCCAGGTCGGCCCCACAAGACAGGGTGAGCTCCTGTCCTTAGCCCAGCTCTGTGACGCCAGCTGGATCCACTCGTATCGGCTCTGCCTTTCCATTGGACTCATTCACTGGCGTGGAGAGGGGGGATTTGCTGCTTGGGGAACAGCCTTTCCTCCATAACAATCCAACCCAGGCTTTCGTGCTTCGCATGCAGCGTATGCAGCGCCGAGCACGGTACCATAGTCTTCCAAGACTGACAGAGGCCTGCTTTAGTGTAACTAGAAGTAGTGCAAAGCGTTAAGCTTTGCAGGGAACCTCCCCATGGCTCCCCTTCGAAGCCATTCTCCCCTTTTATTGCCTTTTATGGCTTAGGGAAGGGTGGCCCACATCATCTTTCAGATACTGTATCAGAGGACAGAATAAAAATAGAATTAATTTGCATTTCAAATTTGAATAAAATTACATAAATGAATATATTAGTGATGGAACTTGTGAATGATTGAATTAATTCAGATCACTTCATAAACACTTTCCAACAGATTAGGTGATGTGTGCAGCCTCTTCACCCCTCAAAATACCCTTCTGAGGTGTGGAGAGCAGAGCTCCCCTCTCGCCTCTGGAGGATTACAGGGCTTGCCAAAGGCAGCATCTGGCCCCGAGGTTTGGAGACCCCTGGCTTAGAGCCATGTTACTTCAAAGTCTGTCTTTTTCTATATGTAGGGTGGCCATAATTCTCTTCCACAAAATCGGGACAGGAGGACCCTCTGTCACAATTGCCAGTACGTGAACACAACCCCCTCCCCATCAGGTCCCTATTTTTCAGGACACACGACAAACCTATCCATACAAGATGACCTGCCCTTGAAATCAAGGAAGAGGGGCTCTTTAGCAGCTGCTGTACTGATGACAACAAGAGGTAAAAAAACCCTTCTCTATAGTAGCATCACAATTGTGGAAAACCCTCTTTATTGAGTGAGGATCTGTAGGCCTTCCGGTGGGGGCTGAAGAAATTATTTATACAGAATAGTTTTCATTCTTCAGAATTATTTTGGCTGCCTTTGTTTTTATTTTAAGATGTGTTTATTTGCTCTCATTTTCTTGTTTTAAATGTTTGTTTTTCTTTCTAAAGAAAAAGGCAGGATATAAATGTTTTTAACTGAAGTCAACCAGTCTGCCTATCCCAAGAACCTAACGTAGTTGGCTCCATGTAAATGAGATTCCCTTAGCCAGAAGAGGAACTGATTTGTTTTGTGCTTCCTCGTTCATCTGGGGAGGATCTGCACCGGCCTCTTTCCTTCCAACCATGTAATAACAAGACATTGTCTGCTCCTTCCAACATCAAACTGGCTTGACAGCTTAATTCTTGGAGGCAGGGAGAGCAGGCGGGAGGCTTGTGGGCTCAGCCCACCAATTTTACTGCTTAGTTTGACTGGCTGGAAAGAAACCAAATGAGAGGTGCACTGAAAGATCTTGAGAGATTTAATGCTCCCCATAATTAATCACTATAGTTCTTAAACTAGGGAGACAGTGCGGAGCAGCAACTTAGTGTTACACCACATGCAACATCTTGTGAACACAACTGAAGCAAACTGTCTCGTGCCGGAGGCGTGATTCCGGGCTCTGATTCCGTAATGTCTTGACTAATAGCAGAGGAGATGATAATTGATAAGTTATTTTCTTATGAATAATGTAATTGCACCACTGAGAGGAAGTGCCACTTCCCTCGGGGTGTCACAGCACGTGGATTCACTTTGCTTGCAAGAATCCCAACAATACCCGAAGGCAGAGCTATTTCTAGTTTACACTTCCACAAAACTAAAGACACAGAAAGAACTGGGTGCAGTTTAAGTCTGTAATGTTATGCTCTGCATATGTGTAAAAACACAAAACTCTCAGGTTACCCATCCTCCTGCAGATGAACTTTACGCATGAGAAAGCCAATAAGCAATAGACATAGCATGTATATTCCTTGGACATGTACGGGGAATCACACGTTTTCCATTTCTCTTCATTCTATACAGTGGTGGGGAGTTCCCGGGAGGAACATGTGGGTCCATTTCCACAAGGGAGATGGCTTTGTGTAATTCTTCTTCACTTCCTCTTTTACCACTTTTGGTGTTGAGGTAGGTGTAAAGACCTGGATCTTGCATTTCTAGCAGCCTCTTCCAATTTCTTTTGATGTTGTAGCAGTATGTCTTCATTGTTTATTAACATACATAAAGTCATATGGAGTTATACATGCTCTTCCCCTTCTTATGAATCCTAATTGGGGCAGCTCCTGCTTTGCCTGCTGACAGATGAGCTGCTGCAGACGTTTACTCTGAGCAGGCAGCCCAGACTAGTTGTGGAATCAACAAGTCCAGACTAGTTGTGGATCTACAAGTTGTGGAATCAAAGTTTAACCTTTTGCCATGTCTTCGTTTGTGCTTGGTTGCTCCTGTTGCCCTGTTTGCACCCTGAGCATAGCCGTCCCAACAGCAGCCATTCAGAAAGGCCACGAGCAGCCGCAGCGAGGGAGAAAAATGGCCGAGGAGACCAGCTATAGTTTGTTGCTCTGTATATGATTTATTTCAACGTTTCAAACATCTTTCCAAAAGAAAAAAAGGAAAAAAAGATCCTTAAAAGCAAGTGCTGATTCTATTTCTATCTACCAAGCATTTCTTCCCCACGTGGTTGGTCTCTGCAGGGGTGATCTTTGAAGAGGAGTGAAAGAGCTGGTGGCACAAGGTGGAATACTATGTGCAGTGCCTTTTCTGTGCTCTAGATGGGCCTGTCCTCCTTTGGAACAAGCTCTCCTCCTCCTCCTCCTCCTCCCCCCCCACCCCCATAAGCCAGCCAGCCCTGCTGGTTTGGCTTTTTTCTTCCTCTGTCCAGTTGCTGATCTAAGAACCTCAGCAGAATATGGATATCCTTTTTAGCCTATTGAGATTAGGGGACAGATTGACAAACCCAACAATGGAGTATCCAGAGTTCGGATAGAAAAGTTGGCATTTAGGAAGAGGTGGTAATTTAAAAAAATCTTTTTCTAACAGCATATTCAGCCTTCCTTCCTCTTTTCTGTCTAAAGGCTGCAATCCTAAAGACACTGTCCTGGGAGTAAGACCCATTGAACACAAGGGGGCTTACTTTTGAATAGACATGGTTAGGGTTGCACCCTGTTTATGTATTTAACCCCTTAAAAACAAACTCATGTGTTTTGACATCAGCTTCCATAGCCTTTTGTCTGCTTATGCCATAGACCATGGAAACTTCTGCTGAAATAAATGGTAAGTCCTGAAAGGATTCTGCTTTCCTTTCACAGCAATGGATGATGCAGCAACCCTATTTTTGGACAGTGTTTGAAAACAGATTATCCTGAAAGCTGAGGACACGTAGAGCAGGGGATAAATTCAAGTAGATTGTTGAAGAGTTCCAGCTGGATCTCTGGCTTTAGGAAAGCAGCAGCGGAGTCTGCACTGCTTTACCTTTCCAGGCTTAGACCCCGGAAATTCCACAGGAGCAGCTTTCCGCATGATAGTGTATCTGTTCTTGTGAACTCCTGAAAGTCTGTAGGTAACAAACCTCTGAAATATTTAGGGCACTAGGAAAAAAGCTGCCCACCCTGATTGGTTGATAGTAGACATGCTGTAGGGGAAATGAGGGAGGAAAGTGCATGCATTTAAAATTAAAGTGGAAGTGTCTTTTGGGGAAACCACAAGGTGGTCTTAGCTCTGCTTTTGCTGTCTAGCAGAGTCCCACCCAGTGATGGGCTTCAAAGAAATTAACAACCTGTTCTCTGCCCATCTGGCAGACACTTTTAAATGGCTATTTTTAAACTTTATATGTCCTATCTCTTGTTAAGAACCGGTTCTATAGAGTAGGTGCAAACCTGCTGGAGCCCACCACTGGTCCCACCCCTGCATTTCCCAAAGCCACGTCACGCCCTGCAGAGACCTTAAAAATAAACAGAAGTGCTATTCTAAATACACCTCACAGCAGCATAATTTTCAACAGAGAAAACACAGCATCATACATTTGCAGCCAATGCAAGAGGCAGACACAATCGTGGCCTACCCTGGAAGCGCAGCAGCTCCAAAGCAATGAATTGTGCAAAAGGGACAGCGGGCACCAATGCGTGGGGTCTGGGGACTTGGGACTAGCCTGCCTGTCTCCCCATTGCCCCAAGGTGGCCCTTGACCCTGAGGGCGCCTTATTAGAATTATTATTGCTTTAAGAAGAGATGGCTCTTTCCCTAGAGGAGGATGGGCTGTGTTCAAAATAGAAGGAAAAACAAAGATGTCCACTAGAGCCAAAGAGGCTGGAGGGAGAAGTCTGTCTCTGCCACTACAGTGCAAGGGGTGAAAGCAACCAGAGGGAAATGGGAGGGGGCAGGAGGTAAAAAGGTTTCTTCCTCAACCATCTTCCCAAACCAACAGGGGCCTCCTGGTGAGGAAAAGGAATCACAGGACAAAGACAAGGTCATTGCAAAGACCTTCTAAACTGAGAGGCTCAACTTGTAACCTCAGACAAGATGGGTCTGGGGGCTGAGAGGAGAAGGACTACCGAGGGCCACTAGCCAAGCTCCTTGTCCCCAAATGAGAGCAGAATCTGGACATAAAAACTAGATTTGCCTCAGTGTCCTTTAAAAGAGAAACACTTAAAATGGAGGGATGGGGAGAGGAAGGTTGAGTTTGAGAGGGGCAGGGAATGGGAAGGTGAAAGAAAGAAAGAAAAAGAAAGAAAGAAAGAAAGAAAGAAAGAAAGAAAGAAAGAAAGAAAGAAAGAATGTTCCAAGTCCAGACGTGTTCTATAAAAGCCCCAACCATGGTTCTGTTTCCCACAAGTAGAAAATCTCTGCTTCCTTCCCTGTTATATGAAACTGACCTCATGGGTGCTTGAGAAAATTCAGAAAGGTGCCCCTTCTGCCCAGTAACATGGTGCACAATTCAGTGGGTTAACTCCTGTGCAAGCCCACTGAATTGAACAGGAGCTGTGCAACCATACACTATGGTTGAGTTCCTCGGCACACTTTCCTGAGAGTAAGCCTCACTAGACACAGTGGGACTTACATCTGAGTAAACACGTACAGTGTTGTGCTGTAGGTTATATTCAGGATGGCTCCTCTGTGGTACCTTAAAATTATCATAAAAACAGCAAATTTTTAAAAATGTTCAGGAGAAAAAAAATCTAATAACTCAATATGGAACTACATCAATATGGAAGCAGAAGGCTAAAGATTAAGGAGGATTGTTACCATTCCCAGATAGTGTGCTTGTTTTCCTATGCGCCCCTTCCCTGCCCCTTTTAAAAACCAGGCGTATTGATATGGAAGAGAGGCGAAGCAAACAGTCATTCTGGCTGGAGCAGGAGAAGGTGCCTCTCACCTGCCATTCCCATAGCTCAGTTGTTCATGCCATATATGGGATTTGTAATCAAAGCAGCTGCCATGGGGCCGGGCAACCCCCACCCACCCTGCTTCCTCCGCCATGGAAGTATACGGATATTTGGTTCATGCGCAAAGCAACTCCTCTTTCACCACCCCACGCTATTAAGAGGCAGCAGCTGGTGGGAGAGCATGTGGGAGGTGGGGAGGTAGGGATGGAACCCCACAGAGGAGCGGAAGGATATGCAGTCCTTTGGGACAACAGCGTGCACAGTCCCGGGCGCCAATGTGTCCCTACGCCCGGGACTCCTTTTTTGTATTGGGCTTGTTACCCAGAAGTGCATCAATTTCCTGGACGACTTGGGATGTCACTTGGGGTAGAACCTGAAGAGAAAAAGAGAGGAGGGAGAGGAGGGGAATTAATTTAATGATTCACGTTGGTCAGAAGAAAATTAGGAGTGCTTTATTTATCCTGAACTGCCGACTCTTACTCGGGACTGGCCCTGCACACCCCAGCAGTGTCTGTTCACATGGCTTCTGCTGGTGTTCCTTTGCATTTTAGATTGTGAGCCCTTTTGGAACAGGGACCCATTAGCTATTAATGAGCTATTTTTCATTTTCTTTGTATACCACTTTGTGAACTTTTTAGTTGAAAAGCGGTATAGAAATACTGTAGATATAGATAGAAGAAGGAAGATGGAACATAGCAGGCATCCATCAGTCTTGAGAGACTATGGTATCATGCTTGGCGCTGTGTACACAGCACGCAAAGCACGAAGGCCTGGGTTAGACTGATATGGAGAATAGGCTGTTACCCAAGATAGATAAGACCACATACACCCCACTGTGTGCATTGCTTAAGTAACAGGTGAGCATACAAGTGTTTTTCAGTTGTATCCCCATAGCTCTAGAATACATTTCTCAGTGACATTCAAGAACCTCATTTGCTGTGTTTCCTAAGAAAATAGAACTGTCAAAATTATGGTGGGACCTTAATATCTGGTAAATTATGGTATCCCTTGAAGGGGCACCCCTTGATATCTGCAGGGGAATCTGTCCTGGATGCCCACAGATATTTAATTCCATAGATGATGAAATGGGGGGGGGGAACCTTACTTGGGGTCATGCCTGGCCCTCCAGGTCACTTGTGGCCTGGGTTCCCCAGAAAGCTCTAGGATGTGACCAGAGGCATTTTTGTTTGTACTGATAAGCCAAAACTGCCCTCTGGTCACATCTGAAAGGCCTTTTGAGACATGGGGGCAGCTGCTGCATGTGTCCTTCCCATGCCTCAAAACCTCCAGGCATGGCCAGAAATCACGGGCACAAACCAGAAGTGGCTTCCAGTCACATCCAGAGAATCCTCTAAAGCCCTCTGGCACCCATTGATATTCAAATCTGTGGATGCCAAGCCCATGAATAAGGAAGGCTCATGGTAACTTCCCAGTGTTGACAATGTTTTTCTTAATACGTATACTGGAAGAGTACATCTGTTCTTGAGCCGAATCCTCTCCTCTACCCATGTCCTTTTCTCCCTCCAACTATTGCTTTTCCTGCTGTCATTACACCAACGTTCAAAACCCTCTGTGCCCCATCAGCAGGTAATTCACATAAATATGGGTGATAAGACACCCCAAAGGATTGCTTCACCTTTGTGCCAGAGCTTGCAGCCCCTCACCTGAATGGAGCCCAAGTTCTCAATGAGCTGTTCGGCACTGGAGACCCCGAGGAGAACTGAACTGACACCCTCTGAGCGGAGACACCAGGCTGGGGGGAGGAAAGAGAGAGATTTGTTGAAAAACTAAAGCTTCCATATAGTGAGTTTTGTGACTAAATCTCATCTCCATTTAGGGATAAACCCATGGCAAAGGATTATTTATTATTATTATGAGATTTTTGCAGTCAGGTAGATGTTATTGACTGGTTTGCTTTACTCCCTTCCCAAGAACCTTTGCCTCCTCGCTTTGGGGAAATACACACGAAAACCAACTGTGAAAGCACAACAATGGAACCAGTTACAAATTATATCGTATGAATATAAAAATAATCATTTAATACAAAAGTCCTGGAATTCATAAATCATGTATCCTCTACCATTCATGATGCTAGGACACATTGGAGATATTATTCTTAAAAATTGCATACTTGAATTCATCTTCAGCCTCCATTGGGATTAAAGGACTTTTAATTCCTTTGTATGCAATTTTGTATGCAATTTTATATTCATGCTATAGTATATTCATACTATATAATTTGTAACAGGTTCCATCGGTGTGCTTTCACGGTTGGTTGTTGTATGTTTGGTATTCGTATCCGTGATATTCTCCGACCACTTTGTTTGGGGAAATACACAGCAATGGGTCTATTGGATCTGTGCCTGCTAGTTCACTGGTTCATGTTCAAGTTATGTTGGTTAGTCCACCAGGGAATTAGGATAGTATATGGTGCACACTAGGAAAGGAAACTCATCAGAATTAAAGGGAGGGACCAGGTCTTGTGTGCTTTTCTTGGGGGAGAGGAAAGGACAGGATACCACTCAAAAAGTATTGTCCAAACCAGCTCTCTAGCAACAAAGAAAGCATAATGAGGTCTTTAACCTACATTTATTCAAGTCCAGTCAATGGCTTTGGTGTCTGAATTGGCCTTAAGCCTAAACAGCAGGGCTCCCTTGAGCCTCGTTTTACAATATTGATTGTATCCAAAACCAGATCTGCTATTTATACATCAAAATCCCAAGACGCGCCTGCCACGGGCCTGCTCTTGCTAGGCTAGCCCCATGTGCCAATCCATTGTTCCTCACCAATGGCTAGTTGCGCCACTGTGCATCCCAGACGTTCTGCTATGGGGTGCAACTCTTTCACTTTTGCCTGCTGTTTCTTGCCATCCTCGCTCTGCAGTTTCTCTTTCAGCCACTGGTATCCCTGGGGTGGTAACAAGATAAAGCCACATGGTTATGGGGGGGGCCTTTGTAATTCAGGAGCAGCGATGGACTATTAATAGCTCTTAGGGGTGTATTTAAGAGTCAGTTGAGGACACAGCAGTTTTTAGGCGGGGGGGGGGGCAGAGACATCAGTGAACAAAATATTTTTATTGCAATAAAAAAGGGAGAAGCTGGATTTCTTAGAGGATTAACGGCTTAATCTGAAACCTAAACTGATTTTCAATTTGAAGCATGTGAAGGAGTAGCAGAAAAAGGGTCATGTGCAAAGAGCCCGCCAGGTAAAAGTACAACAAACAGCTCACCATTTTTGTGGGACTGCTAGGATAAAAGGACTTCTAAGACTGCAACCCTATACACACAATCCTATACACACTCAATGGGACGTACTTTCACCCTGACAGGAAATGGATATTGGAGGAGAGGGGAACCCCTCACCTTCATTGTGGCACGGCAGTTCTCAGGAACCCGATCCTCATATTTTCCCGTAATGAGTCCACAGGCCAGAGGGGACCAGGTTATGGCTCCCACCCCTAACAGAACAAACAAGTCAGTCAGTGGCAATGAGGAAAAAAAATCATCATACACAGACCAAACCCTGATCCTGAAGACATCCTAATTCACACCCATGCCACTGTTTCACCTTTATGCACCACCAGCTAGGGGCATCAGATGTCTTCCTTTTCCCCCAAGAACAAGGAATTTTAGCCGTGTGTCCTGGAAAATACTTCTGTGATCTCCTTTTCCTTGTACGTGGGGGGCATGTAGCATTCTTGTAATTAATAAATTACTGTATATGAAATAGTTTTAAATTTAATAATTAGAAATACAGTGGCGCCTCATGTAACAAATTTAATTCATTCCAAAGGCATGTTCTTTATGTGAAACATTCTTTACGTGAAGCGGATTTTCCCATAGGAAATAATGGAACCTCAGACGATTGGTTCCACAACCCCAAAAATATTCATATAAAAATATTAACTGGATGTAAAAATGATGACAGAACACTGGGATTCAATTCAAAACATGCATTCAATGTGTATGATCTTATGAAGTCTACTTAGGCTGCAATCCTAAATACACTTTCCTGGGAGTAAAACCCATTTAACACAATGGGGCTTACTTCTGGGAAGACATGGTTAGGAGGCTGCAATCCAAGACACCTTCAAAGTGTCTCCCCACTTTCTCCTTCTCTCCATTCTGAGCCTCTCTCTCCCCTGCTCCCTTCTGGCTACCTTGAGCTGCTTCCCTCTTCTCCATGCTCTTCTCTCCCTCTGCCCAGCGGACCTCCGGCCACAGGAGGAACAGCATGGAAGTGTTGCTTTCGCTCTGGGCAGGTGCGCTAGGCAGCCCTGACGCTTTTCAAACAGGCTGCCGGCCAGCGCGTCTGCCCCAACTGCCAACGAATGTGTTCTTTACGTGAAGCACTTTCTTTACGTCAAGCAGAATCCTAGAGAAATTTTTGTTTGTTACGTGAAACATACTTTACGTGAGGCATTCTTTACGTGAGGCGTCATTGTATAGAGTTTAAATAAGCACATGAAAGCAATATATATGATTGATTGTCATGTCCTACATTTTTCTGATGTCCTTCATATTGGGGGACATCCTCTTTTATGGTTATGATCATCCTGAAACAAGCAGAACCTGGTCCTGCGTCTGCGTTTGTGGTAGTGAATGTTCCTGCCCCTGCCTTGTTTTCCTCCTGACCCACCATGACTGGCATCCTGATTGGCAAGGGCCAGGGGGTAGCACTGAATTTCTGGAACTCCCTTCCCACTTCTCTCTTCCTGCCAGTGCCGGATTTACGTATAAGCTAAACAAGCTACAGCTTGGGGCCCCACTCTCTTGAGGGTCCCCAAAAAATTTAAAGAAAAAAACCTGGATGTACATTTCCAAAATATAAGATAAAAAACAAATAAAACTTACATGCAGCAACAGTGTTTTGTGCTAACATAAGGTCCATAAATTACCATATAGCATATATTAAATACAAAAACAGCAACCATTTGTTGTTGACAAGGGACCACAAGCTATTGAAGGCCCCATTACCTTCAACAGCTTCAGGCCTTATCAAACCTCAATCCGGCCCTTTCAGATGGGCTCTGAAACACTTTACCAAAAGGCATTTATGCTGCAATCCTAAAGACACTTTCTTGAGAGTAAGGTCCATTGAACACAATGGGGCTTACTTCTGAGTAGACATGGTTAGGATTGTGCCCTTAGTCTGTGATTGACTTTACATTCCGTGTGTGCAGACTTTTTCTTAGCCTGATCCCCTGATGACTGTACACCATGTTGATTACATTTGTAATATGTGAGTCATCCAGGGATGCCCATTCAAGAGAACAACTGAAGTGCAGCAGATTGGCAGGAGTTGCCCACTTCTGTCTGATCACCTGCGTCCCTGGATCCTCCTCCTCTCTCCCTCTGCACTGGAAAAGGAATGGGGGCAGAGTGCAGGTGCTGAGGAGAGGAGTGGGCTGCAGCACTGGAGGAGCAGAAGCAAGCTCTTCACCAGGTCAGGGGGACGGGGATGGACATGACATCTTGCATGCCACCTCAGCTGCAAGGAGGTCTTGGGCAAGCCCTGGACTCAGCAATAATATACTGATATATAAACAAAACAGACAGTTCTCCTATGTCTAAACTGAGCTTATATAAGTCTTTTGATCCAATCTGTCTGTCACTCCCCAATCTCTGCCCCCCTCCAGTCCCTCCTCATACCAATCTTGTGGTACAACTCTGGAAGTTGCGTCTCCACCTTCTCTCGCTGGAACATGTGGTATTCGGCCTGCTCGCACACAGGAGGAATGAGGTTGAACTGCCGGGCCACTGAATATGCCTCCTAGTTTGGGAGAGGGAGGCGAGAGTCAGGAATCCAGTACTAGGACCCACTGCTGAGTAAATAGGATAGTCAGATTAACCCAACAATTTACCATGATTTCCATGGCACTCCAGCGAGAGGTGCCCCAGTACATGGCCATCCCCTGGTTGATCACGTACGTCATGGCTCGAACTATCTCTGGGGATGAGAAAGGAAAGGTGGGAGCAGGAACTCTTTGCAACCCCTCCTCCTCCCCAGAACTTGGCCCTTTTTTAAGAAATGCAGCTTTCCAAGAACGTTCCTGTTCTCTGAAATCTACTGTTGTCTAAGAACATAACAACGATGTACTTGCTTAAGCATGTTTTCACTAAAAACCTATTTGTAAAGAGCTAGCTAGATACATTTTTAAGAAAAACATACTACAGCCTCAGACATGTTACCATGTTTACTCAAAACTAACACGCTGTTGAATGTAATGCGTACCCAATTTAAAAATCTTGAGATTAAAAATGTTTACTGGCTATTGTAATGCACAGCTTCAATGCAAGTGAAAAATTTAATTTTACTGCACATAACAGTGAGTTATATGACAACAAACAATGGGTTTATATTATGATTTTGACTCTGTGATTACTGCACTAAGCAATAAAACCCACATAACAATGGGTTTGTGTTACATTTTTATACCAATATACAAAAATATTCTATTTACTTGAATCTAATGTGTATTTTATAACAATATACAATAAAAATATTGTATTTACTTGAATTTAACGTGTATTTAATAATAACATACAACAAAATATTGTATTTACTTGAATCTAATGTGCCACCAAATCTAATGTTAACCCTGATTTTGGAGACAAAATTTGGCTGAGAAAAGTGAGTGTTAGATTTGAGTAAAGTGAGGTATTTCTATTTTTATACAATTGAATTAAAGGGAAATGGATGAAGAGACAAATTTTTGAAACAAACCTTTTCCAAATGAACTTCCTAAAATGCTAATAGTATTTTACTACCAGCCTTCTACTTTTGCCTTCTCTAAACTGCAACCCAACCATAGCTGCAGGTACACATATCCCCAGGTAACACACAAATGCAAGCACAAAAGCTTTGGCAGTCACAATAAACACCACATACACAGTAGCTACCAACATTATCACCGGCCCCTGCTCTGTGCCTTTAACTACAGCTTGATAGCCAAATATTAATGGCTGATAATTCTCATCTCCATGCTGTGAAAAGCTTCACTGCCTAATTCCTGTATGTGAAGCTGCTGTTAAAGGCAGAGAACATGCCAGGCAGGTTCATTCTAGTCAGTTGGCAACACCAACAAACACAAGCACAACCGCACACTTTTTTAAAAGCAGGACACAAAAACATGCAAAACAACCTAACTACATTTTTTATTCAGCCTTCCCACTTACAGGATCTACAGTGGGATCTGAATAGGTCTGGGAAAGTCATGAAAGGCTCCCCCTATTTCAGGGGCAAAGTCAGGACCAAACTAGACGAGGAAAATGCAGGATTGCACCTACCATCGCTCTGTTTTTTAATAGCATATGATGGGGAGAGGAAATAGGCCCATAGGGTTGGGCAATGCTTGGCTCTTTTATCACCCCATCCCCTGACTGCTTTTTATGTCCACATATAAACCTGGGGCAAGGAATAGCTTTGGGGAGGGATGGGTTTTTCTTGGGAAAATGGCACAGAAGGGAAGGATGATCTCCCCCCCTTCCCTTATGATACAATCAGGGCTATCACCCCTCTCAAAATTGCTATTTATTTTAAAAGAAAAAAAATGGAGAAAGAAATGTGCTTAAACATCTCATCTAGTTTGGCCCTCAGTAATGCAAGAGGAGGGCAGTACCAGGGAGGGTGAGAAGGTTCTGGTATGTTAGGAGGTTTGTACCTGAAATATCTCCTGGTATTTCAGGAGGGAAGACATTATGAGGTGTACTGGGTTTGGGGAAGGGCTCAGCATACCTCTTCGATAGGCCAACCTGAACTTTTTTGTTCAAACTGCCTCTCCAGTCAACAGACCCTAACCTTACTCTCTACTCACAGCCATAGACATGCTCTACTAGGCACCCTCAATGCAAGCTCATTGTTTTTCTACTTAGACAGTGTGTGAGAGAGGTTTAAGATGAGGAATGTGACACATGAGGAAGGGGTATGAACCTTCTCCTTTCAAACTACCATCCTGAATATTGTACTAGGATTTTCTGTAAGCCTTGAGAGTTGAGAGGGAAGCTGTGATTCAGATCAGCGCCCCTCTGGAGCACCTCCAGAAACAGCATATACTACAACACCTCCCTCAGTTCTTCCAAAGAGAGCTCCTCTCTTGCACCTTTCCTCTTCTCTGCAAATGGTTTGCAGCACCAGATCCAATTCACTGAACCAACCAAAAACGTTTGTCCCAATTAATTGGTCATCAGAAGAATTGGTCATTAATGAAATATGCTTTCTGGTGTCTCCAGTCTTAAGGTTGATCTCAGAAGGTAGTGCTGAGGATCACAGCCCTTTCCACATTAGGCTACTGTAGTATGATTTACATGGTGCTGATGGAAAGCTTCAAAGTGGCATCAAATGCCACTGCCAGATTACCATGGAGAGGAGAAACCAGTGGCACCTGTTTTGCATTAACTCCATGATCCAGTTTGTTTCTGGGCTCAATTCAAAACCTGGTCTTGGCCTCAACAGCCTGGATCCAGGCACCCTAATGAAGCTCTGAATCCAGGCACAACCTGCTTGGTGCTTGAGATTGGCTACTAAGGCTCCAAACTTGCCACTAACAGAGATCTACCAAGCGGGGCTTCCCTGGTCCCTCAGGGGATCTGAACAGCCCCCTTGCTCCAGGTACTCTAAATAACAAGGCCAAATGCTTTTTTCATAAGCTTTCTGGAGGCTATAAAAAACAGTGAAGCCATTAGGCCAGAGGTTGGCAACCTATGGCTTGGGGGCCAGATTTGGCCCATCAACCCAAATCAAACTCTGGCAGATGCTTCCAGGACCTCAGTAACTCTGAAGTTTGCTGCAAATAGAATTAGGGCGGTCAAAATGTGTATATTAACTCATCTTAATTACCCACTGCTTTGAGTTTTTATGAAGGTGGTATAAAAATACAGTATTTTAAATAAAGGCAATGAGGTTGCAGATGGGAACCACTCCTTTGGAAGAGGTCTTCTTGCTTCACTGCTGTGCGCAACACAGGCAGGTATCCTTGGAAAACAAAGAATTTAGGGTTCTGGATTTAGAGCCCATCAAATGCAATCGATACTATAAAGGCTGAAATCCTAAAGACACTTTCCTGGGAGTAAGACCCATTGAACACAGTGGGGCTTACTTTTGAGTAGACATAGTTAGGATTGTGCTCAAAGTCCTCAAAAGTTAAGTCCCATGGTGGTCAGTGCAGCTTCCAAATAATTGCGCACAGGTCTACAGCCAAAGTTATTTATCTGAATGAAATTCCTAATGTGTGTATGACCACACGTGTGAGTGAATACATACCTCCCTTGTGTGAGTATGGGTGTGCCTACATAAAGGGGTGCACATATCCCTATGTCTTGCCTGCCTGTTCAGGGCTCAAGAGGTATAAGGGCTTGGGTCTCTCAGGCATGGAATCTGTGGGTGGGGGGAGCAAATAGGAGAGAGTTTGAGAGGAGGGTGGTCTGCAGTACCTTCCAGTAAGAGCAATCGGAAGTTCGGGTCACATTCTGTGGGTGGGGGGAAAGGAGAGAATTGATGAGTCAAGATCAAACTTGGGGGGGAAATCCCAGTTACAAGGAACTGGGCATAATGTTTGGGGTGGTCAGCCACAGATTCTCAATCAATTCTGGGGCAAATCATACTCTTTCAGCTTCAATATTACTTCTGAAAACAAGGCATTGGAGATGGCCTTCCTCAATGGGTTGTTGTGAAGGCCAATGCTAAAATCATACTGCTGTGTCTAAATAAGAGTGTCACATGCAACAGAGAGAGCAAGAGTGACAGAAGGTGCTTTGAGGCATTCCTGCCACAGCTTGTGTGTGTGCTGGGGGAGTAGCCCCTGAATTCTGAGAGGGGGTCTTGGGGGACCTTTCTGTCTTGTAGGCAGATTGCTTGCTAAGCAGGCCAGAGGGAAGGGCTTCCTTCCCCCCACACAGAGGTTGCAGAGACAGCTGTGCCTTGCCCTTACCCCACTGCACATCTGGAAGGGGGGGTAACTGACCTTCCATAGGGCTATTGGCATCCATCCGGTTTGCAAACACAATGTCCACATACTCCAGCTGAAGCCTCTGCAGCGAACCCTTCAGCCCTACAAGGGTCAGAAGAAGGAAAACATTAGCACAAGACCTACATCTGCCCAAGATGCTGACCCACCACTACTTAGACTTGAGACAGCCCAACAAACTGCAAACGTTCCCAGCTCCTCTCCAATCTTCCCTGTAAAAGTCTCCCTGTTTTATGGTTCCCCATATTTCAGTCTCCAATTTCCCATGGAATCAAATCTAAAATTCCCCATTGGTGTCTTTTACTGCTATAGCTCTCTCTCTCCTGAATATCTTCATACTCCCCAAGCTCTTAAGGGACATCAGTAAGTAAGTAAGTAGTTTATTTGCTTAACTTTAAGTCATTACAAATAAAAGGCAAGACAGTGTCAAAATTCAATATAAAATCTGGATTAGACATTAAAAGTATACCTCGACTAAGCTAACATATAAATAAACATCAAAGTTAAAAGTAAATAGATTCGCAAAAGCGAGAGGCTTCATATCTCATTTGTTAATACAAAGATCAATATAAAATATAGTTATAGGATATAGTCATGTGCCATCCAAAAACTGAGTCCTTATGTTTTTGGCCGCCAGGGCAAATTTCGCGACTTTAAAGGTGATTTCACCGTCTGCACCGCTTAAAAGCCAGCAAATCAAGTCAAAAGTAGACCTATTGCAAAACTGAGCAATAATGCTTGTAAGAAAATTTAATCTGGGGGCTTCAAATAAAGGACATCTTAGAAGATAATGTGCAATGTCATCAACTTCGCCTGAGTTACAAATGCATAATCTGAGAGCATAAGGAGTGCTTTTAAATCTGCCTTCCAGCATCGAGGACGGCATGGTTTGAAAGCGTAAAGCGGTAAAAGCCTTTCGCATCGCTGGGGTGGTGAGGCAGGACAAACAGTACTCAGGAACAAAAGTTGTTTTGTAGTGTGAAATCCAGTATGCACATGGTGAATTAAAGATAGCACAAAGATCATATCTCATATGAAAAAGACAAATTTTGTCTTTCAGCCCACATTTAACCTTAGGAGAAATGTAAGAGGGTAGAGCACTCAAACTTATTTCATAAGACCCTAGAATAGGTCTAACTAAAGATGACCAGGAATGGAGTGCAGGGTTGGAAATTTGTTCAGTTAAGCATAGTTTGGGGAGGCGAGAATCTTCCATACAAAATAACTTATACCAATAGAGAGCAAGGGCAGTGTGACAATGAGCTGTAATTGAGAGTAATCCAACTTCTGCTCTGATGAGGGGGGACAGTGTTGTTTTCGGAACACCCAGAAGCAGGCGAATGAAATTATTTTGAATGGGCTCTATAGTAGAAGTTTGGGAATGACCCCAGATTTCGGCCCCAAAGATCAACTGAGGGATAATTTTTCTAGCAAAGACCAGTGTTGCAGGAGCCATTTGGTTCCCACCTTTTGATCTCATAAAATGCAGTAATAAATGAGAAGAGCGGTCTGCTCTGAGTTTAGCCAAATTCAAATGGGGGGTCCAAGAAAGATTGGTGTTGAAAGTGATACCCAGATATTTGAAGGCCTTAACCTGTTCCATCTGGGTATCACCAATAGACCATTTATATCTCTTCTGTTCTCAAGGGACATCATTTTACATTACGGTATTGTTCATTTTGGCACTGTTGTTCTCATTAATCTGTACAATTTGGGGAATCATCCCAACCTCCCCATTTCACTTCTCATCCTTGGCATTTGATGATGCTGCCATTTCCTGTAATCAGTGCCGGATTTAGGTTTGATGAGGCCTGAAGCTATTGAAGGTAATGGGGCCCTTTATATGTCCAGCTGTCCTTTGTCATCAACAAATTGTTGCTGTTTTTTGTGTTGAATATATGCTATATGGTTATTTATGGACCTATTAGGTATCTAAAGTCATTTGCACATAACAAATTACCGGTGTGTATTTTGGAAATGTACATCCAGTTTTTTCCTTTAAATTCTTTTGGGGCCCCCAAGAGAGTGGGGCCCTAAGCTATACCTTGTTTAGCTTATACGTTAATCCAGCACTGCCTATAATGGCTGCAGAGGTTATGCTGGCCATTGAAGGAGGTGCAGGAGGGGGAGGCTATAGTGGCAGTGGACACTAAAAGGAGTATGTGGGGGGCAACATCTCACTCTCTCTTGGAAAACTGCAGCACTCCTCTAATGGCCAAGCAGAAGGAAATCTGGGATCCCTATACTCATTAGCAGAAAAGGTGGTGCTAAACACAAGATAGAGGCAAACTCCCAGACCCTCCCTACTTCACATACAGTTTTCTATGATAACTTCAGTGTAACACTGGCCTCTCATTATCCCCTCCACTGGCCATAGGATGCCAAGGTAAGCCCATCTATCCCCCTCTGCATTTTGTAGTGTGAGAAGTAGAGAAGGGAGCCAAACTGGACTCAATGGGGACAGCGGGCTGGAGGATATAGCAAATAGGTTCCCTCCTAGAAACTCTTCACCTCTTCCATTTTGCTGCCTGATACAACTTCTGTTAACTCAGATAGCTCAGGGTGCAGGATTGGCAGGAAGAAACCTGGCCTCTGTATGTTCAGGACTGCATGGCACTCTCTACAGTCCCTCTCCCTACTTTGACCCATGATATTTTATGGGAGAAAATTTGCCTCTTTTAAGTCAAAAAGAGTTGGAAAAGAGAAAATTTCCTTCATAAACTGCTTCATTTTGAAGTCCAAACTTTTTAGGCCCTAACCTTGATTTATAATGGGGATTCCCCTACTCCACCAACAACCTGAACCCCTAAAACCTACTGTATTCCCCAATCTGCACTTCTCAGTCTCCCCACACCTTCACTACCAGCCTCATTTTGTCACACTGCTGACAATCACCCAATCTGCCCACATCTAGAATGCCAATCTAGCCCTGCCTTGATGATACCACCATCCCTCACAGAATATATCCCCAAATCTACCACCTTACCCTCAATTATGTGTTTCCGGGACAATCCTCTCTCCGTTTCAGCCCTTTGAAGAGAACAAAAAAAATGAAATGGGGCAGAGGGAGTTTCAGGCTTGGTCCAGCCCATCCCCTGGTCCAGCCCGATCCTGCTATCATGACTGGGAACTGTGGTTATTCACCAGTTCCACTGATGCTCATCTGGATCTTGGGCAATCAGCACACCCAAGAAGAGGCTCTCTCCTCCCAAGAAGTTCACAGCCACACCAGCCCTTGTCTGCTGAGAGTCAGAGGCACCTGTCTCTACCCTAGGAGGCCAATTCAGTGGGAGAATTTTCCACTTCAAGATGTTCACCAACAGCTGCAATCCTAAAGATACTTTCCTGGGAGTAAGAAGATCCATTTCCTTTGCCACTACCTAACTGCAGCAAGGTCCACTCAGCTTGGATTAAATAGAGGTGCTAGCAGCTTGGCATCTCCTCACCCCTCTTCATACACTCCAAATTTAAGTGGTCAATGCTTCCATCCTGGAATAAGGCAACTTTTTGCAATATTTCCTGCATCCAGTAGTCTCCTCTCTTACCTCCCTGTCCATTTTCAGAGTCTCCAAGTACTTACTGGCCTCCCCAGTAGATCTTTGTGGTGACAACATAGCTCGAACGTCTGAAGGAACAAAAGAGAGAGGAGTATGAAGAACCCCTTGGCAAGGAAGGGCACCCAACAGTGGGAGGAAGGAGACCAGGGCAAGAGTGTTTACCTCCATCCTTTGCTCTTCAGAATATTTCCCAATGTTTTTTCTGCCCTGGAAAATGAAAACAAGACAAAAGGATTAGAAACAGGATGGCACTATTTTATTTATTCAATTTATTCATCGTTCCCACTATGAGGGACTCACCAGTAAGAAGTCCCAGTGTCAATCAACTATCATTGTACACAAGCACACGAAAAAAGCAAGATTCTTTGGGGGCCACCTTGGCTGACACTTTAAGGGATGGACCAATAACGGGTGTCCCACCTCCCACCTCTGCTGGCAGCACCAAGAGCACTGTGGAGCAGCAGCAGCAGGATGAGCACTATTTCCTCCACCTCTTTCTTGCCTGCTGAGCATGAAGGGGATGGAGGCAGAGCACTCCCCTGAGTGTTGCTAAAGACTATTGGTGGCACCAGTGGCATAGATAATAGGGAGTGGCACAGTCAGTCTTGGAGGGCTTCATTCTGTACCTCCTGCCTGGAATAGCTCCAAAGGGGTGAGGCTCCCTCCAAGACTGACTGTGCCGCCCCATTAGCTATGCCACCAAGTGGCAAAGAAAGATGGCAGCAGTTGTTCTGGGTGGGGCCCTTGGGTTTGCCACCCATTCCTCCAAAGCAAGTCAAATGTGTGAAGGCTGGACATACTTGCCAGAAGCATAGACCTCAGCTGTATCAAAGAGGTTGACCCCGTTGTCGTATGCAATTGTGAGCACATTCTCTGCCATCTGGAGGAATCAGAGAGAGAGAGAGAGAGAGAGAGAGAGAGAGAGAGAGAGAGAGAGAGAGAGAGAGAGATGCATCAGCCAGTGGAGATGGTAGCACAACCATTACTTCCAACAGGGTTGCCAGCTTATGCACTGGCGCTGCTCCTGTGCTATTAATAGTTAGCATACAAGCAACAGTTAAACAAGAAAAGCATTCTCTGACATGGAAATCAAGTGAAATGCAGCTGAATGTCCTTAGTTCCTGCCCTAGTACATCTCAGTGTTCATTTTATCTCCATATTTGGAGGGGGCACCAAAGGGTTGCCAACCATTGTCAACCTTCAGGGCTTGGCTGTCTCTCCAGAATCACAGAAACAGAATATGTGGATCCTTTCTCTAGTGAACATGTAAGCAAATGCAGGCACATGAAGAGTGAGGCATCAGGTAGTGGACAGCTGTCAATGGTGCCGGTCCACTTGTGAGGCTGGCAGAAACTGCTGCCTTTGGGTTCTGTGTAGGAATTAAATGCAAACCTGCCTGCTGCTCAGCTGGTCAGCCACTCATCCTGTGGTCTGCTTGCCTACCCCTGTTCGCCCTCGTGTGGGGGTCAGGTCATGCCAGCCTGGCCTCCCAGCACAGCAGCTGTCATGATCTTCTTCCTGCTCCCTCTGGAAAAGCAGAGCAAGCTGAAAAGAGATGATGGTACTGGCAGTTCTGGTGGCCCTGCATCTCCACCATCACTCCCTTCCAGCTCCAGTACATTTATACCGGCTGGGTGAACAGCAAGCAGAAGGTGGTGATAGGAAGGCTGGGGAGAGATGTGATGGCAGGGAGTGCCTGGACAACTATAACAAGAAGGGAGCAAGAAGCACCTCTAGTCAGAGAAATTCCTGCCTGTAATCTACAGAGCCACTGCGGAACTAGATGGTCCAGGGTCTGACCTGGCAGAAGGCAGCTGCTGCCCAGCACAGGAACCCAATGATGGATCTCCCCACAGTGACGCTGCAATGGGTTTTCCGTGCATTAACATATCATGTGAGGAGAGGCCTCTGCCACTGATTCACCCCCTTTCAGCTGGGGCTCCTTCCATACAAAGAACACCTCAAAAATGCATCTTTGGCTGCAATTCTAAGCCCCAGTTAGGTCCGGACATAAGTCCAGACACAATTCCCGTACTGGTCTGGGGGTATCACAAAAGTGCCATAAGGCACTTCTGTGCCATTCCTGGGGGTTAGGTCAGTGCACAGACTTGTACAAGTCTCCTCTTCACCTTGATGGGAATGAGGAACAGGTGAGTTATGCCAGCCTAAATTGGTTAGGATTGCGCTCACAGTTTCACAACCAACACCAGCCATGGGTTGGTCTGCCTAGCCCTCTCTGCAGTTTTAAAGGCATCCCATGGACTGTGCCACCTTCTCAAGTCATCTGGGAATTGTTGTTCTTTGGGCAGGAGCCCTGCAGACCTCCAGCAAACATCTGGGCTTAGTCAAGGTGGTGGCAGAGAACATGTATTGAGTTTTTGCTCCACACTTCTTCACAACAACTCTGTGAGGTAAGGTGGGTGAAGAAAAAAATAGTCCATGGTTGAATCCAGGTTTCCCCCTTCCGAGCCAGACCGCGTTAACCACCAAACTGGCGGCTGCAATCCTAAACACACTTTCCTGGGCCCCACTGAATACAATAGGATTTATTTCTGAGAAGACAGGCTTAGGATTGCACTGTACTTGGCTTAAACTGCGTAACATAGACAAGATTGTGTGGGCAGGTTGACAATGGCCAATACTTACCTCATCTGAAATCTGGGACCCAAAAGTCACCCAGGTACCTGAAAGGGAAAACAAAACCATGAGATGCAGCCAGTCATGTGCCCAACCAAGCTATACCTCATTTAGGCTGCAATCCTAAACACACTTTCCTGGGAGTAAGACCCATTGAACACAATGGGGCTTACTTCTGAGTAGACATGTTAGGAATGTGCCCTTAGTCCCCTAATGTCAGTGAAAGGACCTCTTTATGCAGCAACATATATGGAGCAGAGTCGGTTGTGGGTCCTTTTGGCATCAAACAAGCTCATGCCCATAAAGTCTGCCTATTAAAGTGCCTCTGAATGTGCCCAAATTGCCTCCCTTTGCACAGGACAGTCAAAGGGCCATATCCTGTGCATTGCCAACCTTCCCTCTCTGCATTTTCTGGGGAACTTACCAAGGCCAAGGCAGGAGACACGGAGCCCCGATTTACCCAGGTTCCTGTGGGGAGAAAACAAGCTCCAAGCTCTGGCAGATTTGAGTCCCTCAGCATCCAGCAACCCTTCCACCTACAGATCCATGTAACGCAAATGCAGGTTTAGCCTCAAGGAGGGACTGATGTCCCAAAGGCCTTACAGTCCACATCAAACAGATGATGCCACAAAAGCAGCGTAAATGACATTTCACAGGGAGAACACTTTTTCATTTTATATCACACTTATTTTTAATTTCATTCTTCCACTGAAGAGTTCAGGACACATCTGTGTTCTCTCCCACACCCCATTTCATCCTCACACAAACCTTGTAAGAGACAGAGCACATCTAGTTCAAGGTCACCCAGCAGGCTTAAGAAGGGGATTTGAATCCTGGAGCTAGTGTGCTACCCTTCCTAGGAAGTATACACCATCCAGACAGTCCTGTACTTTTCCAAGGACATGAGGCAACCAATGGCATAGCTAGAGGGGGTACAAAGCATTAAGTTTTGCAGGGAGCCTCATCACAGCATGCAAGTGGTCCCTCCCCTCCCAGGCAGGTGGAGCAAAACGGATGCATATACCTGGCTTGGGGAGGGACCTTGAACATTGCCTTGGCACTGAATGGTGTGCTCTGTACAAACATGTTTGCTGGGAAGGGAGAACCACCAACCTTTTAGCCTGAAAACTGGGCACAATCCTATCCAAGTTTCTAGCTCTGAGGTTAAGGGCAATGCAGCTCTGAAGTGCAGGAATGAACAGTCCCTTACTTCAGAGGTGTCCAGACTTTCAATGTTAGGACTCCTGAACCTTTCACAAGTGTTACGAGCCATGCGCAGCTCAGATTTCCCTCGCTCTCAAACTCCAGCTCTTAACCCTTTCAGTGCCTCTTAACCCTGCCTCAGCCAACAATTCAGGCTGTGCTCCACTTCTAGACCTGCAAGGTAACTCCTGCCTGGGGATACTCTGATTCCTCCTTCCCAGTCCTTTACATCCTGGTCCTTCTGGCTCCCCAGTCTCCTTTTGCACTCTGCACACCCTCAGGGGCACTGCAGATTTCTCTTGGTGGTTCCAGATCCCGCCTCCCTGATGCAGAGATGTCCTTCTTTCTATCCCCCTCCCTGCTTGATATCTTGCTTGTGTGTGTGTTTGTGTGTGTATATGTGCTTGTGTGTTTGGGTCTGAACCACATATGTTGGAGTCACTGGCTTGTGTTATGCTACTACAAACGGTTGCTTTAATGTCTGGGTCTGAATCATGCATTTTACAAGGTTCTCAATTTTAAAGGGTTGAAATTAAGTACAGGAAAACAATATGAGTATTTCTGCTTTATTTTAACATGTCCTACATGTGTCCTACATTTTTGCGGTGCCCTTCAATTTTTTAAGCACATAGGAATTTTAGGGATTTAGCATTTGTCATCTGATCACCCTGTGCAAAAAACTTAGTGTCTGGGCATAAAAATAAATATCTGCTTTTATTTTCCATAATGCCAAAACACAAGTGCCAATTTTTCCCCAATTCATTCAAACCTGAACAGAACCTATAGGAAGCTAAATGCCTCATTTGGCAAAGTTGTTTGGAAAACTTTGGGAACCCCCAAAATTGGCTCCACAACCCCCAAACCAGACTGGGACGGGGTGAGCGGAGAGTTCATATTTTACAATTTAAAATACGTAATATAGTGTAATATGTACAGGAAAGCAATACCAGTGTTTTTAGCTTATTTTAACATGTCCTACATTTTGTCCTACATTTTCTGGGTAGGGAGTAGGAATTTTGGCCTTTGATCAGGAATTTTGGCCTTGCTGTTCAGGGATTTTGCATTTGGTGTCTGGTCACCCTGAGCTTGTGATCTTCAAGAGAAGCTGCAAGTAGTGAAATTCCCTCTTCTGCACACTTGTTAAAGATCCAGGAGACCAAAAGTTGGAAGTTTGGACACTTCTGCCTAACCTTGAGGAGGTGTCTGTGAGTTGCAGGCAGCGTTGACCAAAACAGCATCAGCTTCATGCGCTGCATAGTTACATGGAAATCACCTGCCTTAATCCAGACCAAGACCAAGGCCAGACAGAAACAGTAACGCCAATGCTGCCATGATACAGGAAAAATGATGATGATGATGATAATGATGTAGACAAAGAAGCTTTGGTGGTTGCTGCTCAACTGCAGGATGCAGCAGAAGCTCATTGGCACAGCTATGCCAGTGCTAGAAATTCAGTTAGGATTTGGGCAAATGGACACACATCTGCTTTCTTTGCTTTGGAACAAGCAACATAAAACATGTGCCAGGAGAACTGATCCTTTTTGGCTGGTTTCATGTGCCTGCATGTGCTTTACTGGAGTGAGTCAAGAGGACACGGGAACCCTGGCCTGCGTCCTCTTGTGGAAGCTGTTGCCAAGTTGCCAGAGCGCCTTGGAGGTGTCCAACTCTCTTCCCTTGCCTCACTTTCTCCCCTTGTGTTCATTAGCACTGCGCTCTCTCAAGTGCGCCTCTCGCAGCTTCATTAACGAGCGCAGCCAGTGCTGTGAGCGATAACCAGAGATAAAAATAGACAAGAGATGGGAGGCTTTGCTTGGGGCTTTGAAACGGGGTCACTGCTGCTGATGGCTGGGAGCTTCTGCAAGTGAGGTCAGGGGGAGCGATGGGGGGACAGAGCTTCAGAGAGAAAGGGGAACGGAGAGAAGGAGGTTAGCGTTTAGATTTTTTTTGAAGCCACCACTGAGATGCGGCTGCTTCTGAGATGGAGCATAAAAGGCTCCTCAACTGCTGTGCTCAAGTTGGTTGCAGGCTTGTTAGAGGCCGTGTTCCAGGACAGTAGAAACATTCTTCCCCTCAAGCTTCTGCACAAAACCTCCAAGAGCAAGCAGGTCATGGGACATGGTATGGAGCCCAAAACTTCCTTGCATGCAAACTGGTAAAAATGCCCAATGCTCGGTGAATCTCTTTAGAAGCAATGTTCTGGAAGATGTAAACCTGCATAAGGAATGATAGACAATCCTCTGTGTGTGTTGCCAACCTTTTTAAACTTGTGCTCCTGTGCAATGAACAAGCAGATCAGCACACAGATAATAAGCCAGTGAAGCTTTCTGTCTCCATATCCCCATACCTGGAAAAGTTACCTTTCCTGCATTGCCATTAAAAGGGTAGGAGCAATTTAAGACTTGTGTAAGAGAAAAAGAGAGAGGGGGTGTTGGCTGCTTGTGCCCACCCAATTCTTCCCTCTCTTTCTCATGCCAGAGATGAGTGTCACACTTCCCTACACACCAGCTGCTCTGCTGATACAGATCATGACTTGGCCTCATAATTAAACCATAAGGGATATGTGGATAATCAGCCATGGTGGGAGAGGGGCCAGAAACACAATTCCCCTCCCCACGAGACTTTCTTCTTGCTCCAGTGGATCGAAACAATTTCTTCCACTCTGTATATCTCAAGTGGAGTTTAGAGAAGAGCAATCCCTTTCCCCAAATCAGTGTTGCATCAAAAGACCACAGCAGGAGATGGTCCCTCCACAAAGGGACCTCTGCTCAGTGGAAGAGGACCTGCCTGGCCAGTGGAAGGCCTCAGTTCAGGCCTTGACAGCAGTCCAGGCAGTCCCCAGAGAGCCACTGCCAATCAGTATGGACAGAAGAGTACTACAAGATTCCTTTGTGGTTTGACCCAGAAGGAAAGTATAGGATCAATCACTGCAGCAGCTTATAGCTAGAGGGGTGCAAAGCATAGCATATGTTTCCGTTTTGTTCCCATCACCCAGAATGGCTCTGGAGGGAAGAGGCTGCTCAAACACTGAGGTGAGGCTCCCTGCAAAACTTAGGGTGCAATCTTAACCTGGGCCAGCACAACTCTTCAAACTTTCTATTCCTTTGGTGATGAGGGAGGCAAGCAGATGTCCATGTTCTGGCCTAAGCCTCCCCCAGCAGTGACGCAGAAGTGCCTTGTGGCACTTCTGTGAAACCTCCAGGTCAAGATTTATGCAGGGCTTAGGCCCGCCTAAATGGAGGTTAGAATTGCAGCCCAAGTGTTTTACCCCCACTAGCTGCTCAACTGATTCCTTGGTTAACGTGCATGGCTTGAACAGAGAACAGGCAGGTGGCTTCAGGAGTGCAAAGAGGAGAGCCAGTTTGGTCTCCTATGCAAGCTCCACAGAGGCAAAGGCTGCTCTTGTTCTGTTTAATGGAAGTTGGACAGGTGACCTTCCCGGAAGGAGGGTGCCTTCCCACATGGCAGTGAATAGGAGGGCAGAAGGTGATGGGTGGTGCCTTGGTCCTGGGTGCAAAATAGCAGCTGCAGTTAATTCCAGCAGCAGGTCCAGCCACAGTTTCAAGTGAAAAAATAGTCAATGGCAGAGGGATTCCAATGCCCAACTTCATAATCACCTAAAATGGAATGGGTGCCCAAACCAGCACCTTTTGCCTAGGACATCCCTTCCCAGCATACATGAAAGAGGAGGGCAGGTTTGTTGTGTAACCATTCAATGGAAAGAAGGCACTCTGAGCATGCTCAGGAAACATTGCAGAAGCTGAGAACAGATTCTGATCCCTTTCCCTACTATTGGCACCAATGAAAACACTCTCTGTTTCAAGCAGAGAAGAAGAACCCCACTATGGGTGAAAGCCTTAACTATGGGGAGTAACTTGCTCTGGAGCAAGAACAAGTTACTCTGGATTGCAATATGAATTTCCCATAGGTTTTCACTAGGTGGTGCAGTAACTACGGGTGCATGTAATGTCTCTTACGTGCTCCTGTAGTTACTTTGGATTGTGCCCTATGGCTGCAATCCTAAAGACTCTTTCCTGGCAGTAAAATGCTTTGAACACAATGGGGCTTACTTTTGAGTAGACATGGTTAGGATTGTGCTCTAAGGGTGCAACCCTAACCTAAGCTGGCACAACTCATTTGTCTTCCAATTCCTGTGGTGATGTAGGGAGGCAAGCACATGTCTGTGCACCGGCCTAACCCTCCCCCAGGAGTGGTGCAGAAGTGTCTTACAGCACTTTTGTGACACCCCCAGGGTCAACACAAGACTTAAGCTGGGGCTTAGGCTGGCCTAACTGGAGTTTAGGATTACAGCCTTAGAAGCTCATGGTGTGGGTAATGGTGGGACGGCTGGTTGGGAATTCCTGGGATCTTTTTCACTGTTAGGATGTACGATCCTCTCAGCATTTACTGGTGTTTGTGTTTCACGTTCTAATATATTGTAAAGTGCCCTGGGCAACCTCTTTAGACAGAAAGGAGGATATAAATATTGAACAGGAATAATAAATAATGAATCATATTTTCATCTACATCTTTTAAGATCAATGAGATCTGAAAACACTTTGTGTCCTGAAATAGAAGCATTTCCCTACAAATCCCCGCCACAGGCTCCCGCCAGCTTGCCCTTCACCTGCACCACAGAGCTCCCCAGAGCCTGCCTCCTTCACTATCCTAGGCTGCCCCCCACCTCCTCCCCATAGACAGCCCCCTTTGAGAGCCCAGCGTGACCCCCTGTTGAAAGTGCAACATCTCTGCTTTTAAACTGTTGTGTTCAGAGAGTGGCCTGGCCCAGGCCCAAGGGAACCTGAGCCGAGAGAGGAGACGCAGAGCGGCAATTATGGCATCTGCGAGGCAGGTTGGAGACCAGCCAGCTCCATACTGGAGTGCACCAAGGGAGCAGGACTCCTGGGTCCTGCTGGCTCACATCCCAGCCACCTCCACCAGGCACCACAGATCTCAGGGGTCCTGGCCTCTTGCTCACACATCACACAACCACCTGCCCCCCTGCCAGCTTCCACCTTCACCCTGTCATCACATATCAAGTAAGTAGGGGTCTTTTTGAGGGGGAACTCACTGGTACTGAGTACCAGCACCTCTGTGCCCCTCCCCCAGTAGACATGCCTATGATTACAAATACAGTTACATCTTGATGGTGAGTAGCCCAACTTTATTTCTAGAAAAATGGCACCGCAGGCAAGCTATTGTGGACTGCACCATGTCCCCCACTCACCAAAAATCCACCAAACCCAGTTGTCCCTCCTGGGCTGAATCCTGATATCTCTGGGCATTACAAGACTAGAAACCCAAATCAAGACCTGATTACAGTGCATGGCTGGGAGGGAGCAGAGACCTTGGTTGCCTCAGCCAGTGTCTGTCCTGCATCAACAGCCATCCTGAGAGATCCAGTGGTGCTTCTCAGTGTTCAGCCTCCTCTATGCGCTTTCCCCGCCAGGTAGGCCAGACCATGCCCGCCCCCATGCTATCCAAAGCAAGTCGGGCTGCAGCCCCATTTGTCAGGCTTCCAGATGTCACCAGAGTCTGTGTTCTTTCTGTTGCAACAGCCCCCTCCAGAGGGGGTCAAAGGACCCTATGGAAGGGATCACATCATGCTGTCCTCCCAGAGATCCTGGGGTCCATTCATTCCCCCCTTGCTAAAGCCTGGCTCAATCCCAGTGGCATAGGTAGAGGGGGGCAGAGGAGGTGTCACCTTGGAGGGAGGTGTGCAAGGGGCCCTTCCATTCCAAGAGGGGGGAGCAAATGTGCCCCTTGCACGCCCCCTGCAAGACTGACTGCTCAGCCCCCTTTTAGATACACCAGTAGGACTGAGAGGAGCTAGGCTTTGGCAAGGGGGACTGAATGGTCCCCAGGACCTGTGGGAGAGCAGCATGATATGGTCCCTTCCAGAGATCCACAGGTCCCCCTTCCAGCTCTGTTTCTGCCCCCCAACCGCAGGAGGGACTGGGCAGAGCAGCCCTCCCCAGGAAGCCACCCAGCTCTGCCAGGCCTCCCCCACCCACGCTGCAAGCCTAGACCTCCCCCCACCTGGGAACCCAGACGTCCTGCCTCCAGGTGGAGGAGGCCAGCCTGCCCCCCAAGTGGCTCCCCCAGTCCTACCTGTAGTTCATGCCGGTGGCGCGGCCGGTGGACTCCCGCAGGAGGAAGGCGATGTGGGGCAGGTTCTGTCCCGGAGCTCTGGGTCCAGCCACGAGCCGGGACCCCTTTCCAGGGGGCTGGTACCCCCCATTGCCCTGCCCGCCCTGGCCCCGGGACCCCCCGCCGCCCCCGCCTCCGCACAGCCGGTCATCGCTGCTGCGGCTCCGCAGGTTCTGCTCCGTGCAGGCGATGGACACTTGCATGGCTGGGGAGGGGGCGCCGGGGGGGCCGAGGGGAGCCGCTGCCCCACCGCTGCTGCCACCGCCGCCGCCGCCTGCCGAGAGACCCGCTCCTCACTCAGCTGGGCTGCATTTGCAGGCAGGCGCCGCCTCCGCCTGGACCCGCCTGGACCGGGATGCAGGGAAGGGATGCTCAGGGGTGGGATGCAGGAATGGGTGTCGGGATAGGACGTAGGAACAGGATGCTCAGGGGTGCAGGGATGGGATACAAGGATGCTCAGGGTGATCTGGGATGCAGAGATGCTCAGGGATGGGATACAAGGATGCTCAGGGGGCAGCCAGGGATGGGGTGCAGAGATGCTCAGGGTGATCTG
Organism: Cryptoblepharus egeriae; assembly: GCA_030015325.1. Classification (NCBI taxonomy): domain Eukaryota; kingdom Metazoa; phylum Chordata; class Lepidosauria; order Squamata; family Scincidae; genus Cryptoblepharus; species Cryptoblepharus egeriae. The sequence goes on along the minus strand of JAREYC010000004.1, from coordinate 106,683,416 downwards.
GGATGCAAGGATGGGATACTCAGGAGAGCAGAGATACTCAGGGTGATCAGAGATACAGGAATGGGATACAGGGAGGCTCAAGGGTGCTCAGGGATTTTCAGAGATGCAGGGATGTTCAAGGTGCAGGGATGCTCAGGGATACAGGGATGGGATACAAGGATGCTCAGGGATACAGGAATGGGATACAAGGATGCTCAGGGATACAGGGATGGGATACAAGGATGCTCAGGGATACAGGGATGGGATACAAGGATGCTCAGGGATACAGGGATGGGATACAAGGATGCTCAGGGATACAGGGATGCTCAAGGATGCTCAGAGATGTTTGGGTGCAGGGATGGAATATAGGGAAGCTCAGGAGTGCTCTGGGATGCAGGCATAGGGTCTAGGGGTGCTCAGGTGCTCAGGGATGCAGGCAGTGAGCTCGGGGAGCAGCCGCCGCCCCCGTCCCACTAGTAGGGCTCTGACGCCAAGGAACAGGGTGGGGGAGAGGTGGCGACAGGGAAAACAGGACTCCTGGGTTCTTGGGGGGGCAGGGAGAGTGACAGCTGCAGAGCGCTCTGGAGGGAGCACGTGTCCCCCTTCCCTGCTCCCCTCCCCCCGCTTTGCTGTGGCCTCGGATAATCCCCCCAAGCGGGGATGATGCAAAGTTAAGAGCCTCCATAAAAGGGGGTAAGAATAGCCACAATGTACGTATTAATGCTCAGAACCATCTACAAAACTAAAGGGGGGGAGCACTGAGTTTTGCAGGGAGACTCACTGCAGTGCATGCACTCCCCCCTGCAGAGCCTTTCCAGGTAGTGTTTGCAAAATAGGTGTACACTATTGGAATGGCTCCAGAGGGCGGTGCTAGTGGCATGCCACCGTGAGACTCCCTGCAAAACTCAGTACTTTACCCCCCTCTGGCTACACCACTTCTGGGAATACCAGGGTGCAGTCTTAACCAATTCAGGCCAGTGCAACAACATTGCCATGGTGGTGTGGGGAGGCTTCTGCATAACCCAGGAGTGTATAACCCTAGGAGTGGCACAGAAATGCTTTACAGCACATTTGCAACACCTCCAAGCCAGCATGAAACTTGTGCCAGGACTTCTGCCAACCTAACTAGAGTTAAGATTGCAAAGTCATTTTCTTGTGCACAAAAGTGTTCATCTCTGCCACTAAATAAATAAATAAATAAATAAATAAATAAGTAAGTAAGTAAGTAAGTCACAGGTGCCTGTCGGGCAGCACCTGGGGCATTCTGAATGAAAATGCCATGTACAATTTTAGGATGCAATCTCAATCTAGGCCAGAACAACTCATTGGTCTTCCCATTCCTGTACTGATATAGGGAAGCAAGTACATGTCGATGCACTGGCCTTACCCTCCCCCAGGAGTGGTGCAGAAATGCCTTATGGCACTTTAGTGACATCCCCAGGTCAGCACAGGACTTGTGCCGCAGCTTAGGCTGGCCTAATTTAGGATTAGGTTAGGATTGCAGCCTTAGCACACAAAGAAGAGACTCATCTAGAGTGGAAGGACCACTATGCATTCAACACAAAGTGCAGGACACTGGAAACTGGAGCGTTCACCACTGTGAACGCACACACATTGCAGACATTTCCTGATCATGTGAAGTTAAATTTTGTGACCTGTCCTGGTCACTGGTCATGAAATGGCTCTCCCATTTCATGACATCTTTCTAGCCTGTCACCCAGTGCAGGCCTCCTGCTTGCTATGCCTTGAGGGAAGAGGAAAGCCATTCATGCCACAGGGTGACTATATAGAATGGAGGACAGAGTACCTCTACCTTTAACCGTTGCATAGAAGAGGGAATTCAGACAGGTGCTGCTTTTTAAGCCCTGAGCTAAACCTGCTTCAATTCCCTTTTCTATGCGATGGTTAAAGTTGGAGGCGTTCTGTCCTCCATTCTATACGATCATCTTGCACAGGAAGCCTTTGTCCAAAAAGTGTGGGATGAAAATATAAGGAAAGAGAAAAATTGTACAGATGCACAAGGACATAAAAACTCATCAGATTTTAAAGAAACATCTCCCCCCCCCCCCCCAAACAAACAGGCAGTGACATGGATAAGAGCAAGCAAAACTAGACAAAAAAGAGAATTGTTGGTGCAACTCCACAGCCCCCAGGCTAGTCCCAAATTCCTCAAGTCCTTTCAGGGCTGCAGTTCTGGGGAACAGAGTTTTCTCCTTTCTTTGTGGCCTGTTCTGAGGGCAAGGGAGTGCTCCTAAGGAGTCTCAATCCTTCTGCTAATTGGGAAATTGGCCAGGTGGTGATTCCATCTCCTCTAGTCTCAGGAGAACTGGTGGAAGGGCTCAAGCCTGGCATCATCTTGCAAGTCCTCCCTGTCCATCCTTCCCACTTTTTTTTTAAACCTAATTTAAAGTGAAAAAGCAAATCTGGGATTCTTAACAGTGTCTCGGAGTCTGCCACTGCTTGCTTCCAGATAAATGATGGTGACAAAAGCAGCAACAGATTGTATGTCTCTCCAATGGAAATGAGCTGGGCTCGACTTTGGAATTGTTGTCCCAAAGGAGACAGCAGCAAACAAATGAGCAAAGCAGAGGGCAACTATCTGGAAGATTTTTAGGAAGTGCATCTGACAAGGAAGGCATGAAGCTTTTCATTAAGGGCGCAATAATCGTAACCTAGGCTAGCGCAACACATTGGTCTTCCTGTTCCCATGGTGGTGTAGGGAGGCAAGCACATGCCTTAACCCTCCCCCAGGAGTGGCACAAAAGTGTCTTATTATTGCACTTTGAGACACCCCTAGGTCAGCACCAGACTTAGGTTGCTGACCTATGCTGGAGCTTAGGTTGGCATAAATGGAGGTTAGGATTGCAGCCTAAGTGTTGGAAGAAGTTTGAAACCCAGGAAATATGATAATCCCCCATACTAATCCATTACCGTGTGGGAGCCCCCTTTCTCAGACTTGGGGAAAGACCCCAGGAATCAAAGACCCCCTCATTTTCCAGTGTTGTTCCTCCCTGAACACAAGGACGTACTGAATTGTCTTTTTACCTGCATCTCATGAAAGGGTCAGGGAGGAAGCCAATCCCATGGCTTGTCAGAAACTCGTCCAATCCGGTTTTGAGATTGTGGTTCTGGGACTTCAGGGGGGCCACGCTCTTCCTCTTAGGGGCCTCCTTTCCAGTCCTTGGTGGGGTGCGGCGCAGCGGAGTCCCAAAAGCATCAGTGCCGTGAGGCTTGTAGGGGTACATGGCAGGTGTGCGCTCACCAGGGTGTGAGCAAGAGGAACGCAGAAGGGATGGAATCCAGATGTAGGAGAGCAGCAGAGGAAAGACACAGCAGTGGCTGAGTGGCACCCCCTGCCCCAAATCACAAGGATATGACACCCACCCTCCCACGCATGCAGGGAGGAGAGGACAAACAAAGCCATGTGGAGGCAGGCAGAGCCCCGAAGCCCCCATCACCTCCTGTTTGCTGAGATGTGAGGTGTCAGTTGAGCAGGCCAGGGTGGGGATTAGAATCTAAGGTGGGTGGAGACTGATCCTGGTGGGATCCCAGTAACCTCAGACTGTTTCCTTCAGGAGTGATTCATTGTGTTGTGCTTTGGCTAGGTCTCACAAGGGATGGGTCCAAGGTTGGCATCTTATGCCAACGTCTCTGGAGAGTGCATGTGACATGGGTAGGGGGAATATTGTAGGGGTTCTGAGGAGAGGAGGAGGAATGCCTTTTTATTTTCACACCTCTAGAAAGCCATCGCATTCGAGGCCCTCCAGGAATCTTATGATACTGGCACATATGCAGGCAAATATCAGGTAAGGAAAAATGGAGGGAGATGAGTCTCACTGATTTTCAGTAAAGAGCCAGTGTTTCTGACTCCAATTTCTTTAACAAGTGGAAAGATTTAAAAAACAGTGATGGGAACTTGACCTGAATGGTTCATACTCAAGTAGTCTCACCAGATCACAAGTTGCACTTGTGGAACAGTCTGAAAAACATTTGAATGAGAAGCCCAGGGAGGGGATGAGGCAGGGAAGGGGAGGTAGTCCATAGCAATCATGCTTTCACTTCATGGCTGGTGGTTGGAGGAACCTTCTCATTGAATGATAGGCTGCAGTGGGATTACTTTGAGTAGGGCTGCCAATGCTTGAGTTGTCCTAGTAAGCCTCACGACTGTTGTTAATGACCATCCTTCTCCTTCTTGGTGCTTCTTTCCCAACAATCTCACAGTCCCCCCACTCTTCTTGGCCTGTTTACAGATGGGTGCGAACAGCGGGAGAGTGTTTAAATAATGTGTGTCTTTCCAACACACACAGAGTTTGGCAGTGACCCTGTTTTTCCCCCATGGCAAGCTTTTTAAATGGGTGGGGTAACTTGATTTGAGTCCTATAGAGACGCAAAGGGTGACTCAAGGACTTGTAAAGTGACTTGTATTATGACTCCTTTTCAACTTAAATTGTGGGGGCGAGGAGATAGCACTCTATTAAAAATGGTTCTAGGGTACTTGCATCCTGGACAATTGTGTCCTGTTCAAATGCATTCTGGATATTGATTTTGGACATGACATCCTGTAACAGGGCAACAAACAAACTATAACTAGACAACAAACCCTATGTTATATATCCTAAGCCTCTTATTTCAGTTCTAATCCGACCTTTGCATTATAAACATTAAAAAGTGCATCTAATATAAATACAGATGGTATCCTGTATCTGTGGATCTGATATCTGCAGATTCAGTTATCCACTGATGGGTTGGGTAGCTGTGCTCATCAGTGTTCACCCATGAGATGTGTTAACAGGTTGCGACAAGCATTCAAGTTTATCTAGATAATACAGATATCCTCCATATCAGTTTCCATATCTGCAGGAGGACCCAGAACAGATTCCTTGCAGATCCAGGGGCATGCCTACATTGGGGCACCAATACAAATATTGGGACACAAACAGAAGCACAGATATGCAATAGTGGCACACACTTAACCAGGACATAGATGCCCAGGACAAAATGATCCTTTCATTGTTCCAAACATGGCCTGACTTAAGTGAATTGTTGCTGGAAAGAAGGGAAAATACAGGCAGTGAGTCTAACATGACAACTCACAAAAATGTTTATTAGCTTGCCTGCCTACACAAACAGGATTTGTGGCACTGTGATAGACTGAAAGATGGGATTCAAAGAAATTAAGAACCGGTTCTCTGCCCATCTGGCAGCCACTTTTAAATGGCTATTTTTAAACTTTATATGTCCGATCTCTCGTTAACAACCGGTTCTATAGGGTAGGTGCAAACCTGCTGGAGCCCACCACCAATAAGAACCCCATTCCAAATAGTAATACCTTTACTGTCTGGTCATTTGGGAAGCAATTTCTGCTCGCCAGAGGAGACTGGGCCAAAAACTATGGACATGTTCTGGAGTAGCTTTCCGTTGGATCTCCAAACTTTTCAGTATGAGGATCACATTATATATTTTACACACTGAAAAAATAAAATGAATACGTTTAATCTTTTGTCATCAGTATGATGAGATTCAGAAGTTCAGAACAAAAGAGAAATGTGACACCTACAAAGCAACAATTCCAGGCCTAAAGAAATTATATAGAATGAGTAAAAATGTATAGGGAGGAGGGAGTTCTAGCAGCCACCCCCAATCCAGGGCAGTGATGCTTAGTACCACTCCCTTCTTACAATCAGAAACTGACAATCTCCTCAGGCCTGGTGATCTTTTTTCAGGCATGACTGTCTAATGGACTCTCCTTGGAACATGAAGTCCCTCAGAATTAGGGTGAAAATGAACCTCCTCAGGATTGGAGGGAAAACGAAGCCCTTCATAAGGGAAATGAAACCCTTCAGAATTGGAGAGGAAATGAAACCTCTCAGAACTGGAGGGGATATGAAGCCTCATCTGGAGGAGAAATGAAGTTTCTCAGAATTGGAGGGAAAATGAAGAATTGAAGGGGAAATGAAGCCTCTCAGAATTGGAGGGGAAATGAGGCCTTTCAGAACTGGAGGAGATATGAAGCCTCAACTGGAAGAGAAATGAAGTCTCTCAGAATTGGAGGGGAAATGAAGCCTCTCAAATTGGAGGGAAAATGAAGCCCTTCAGAACTGAAGGGGAAATGAAGCCTCTCAGAGTTGGAGGGAAAATGAAGCCCTTCAGAACTGAAGGGGAAATGAAACCTCTCAGAACTGGAGGGGATATGAAGCCTCAACTGGAGGAGAAATGAAATTTCTCAGAATTGGAGGGGAAATGAAGCCTTTCAGAACTGGAGGGGAAATGAAGCCTCTCAAATTGGAAGGGAAATGAAGCCCTTCAGAACTGAAGGGGAAATGAAGCCTCTCAAATTGGAGGGAAAATGAAGCCCTTCAGAACTGAAGGGGAAATGAAGCATCTCAGAGTTGGAGGGAAAATGAAGCCCTTCAGAACTGAAGGGGAAATGAAGCCTCTCAGAACTGGAGGGGATATGAAGCCTCAACTGGAGGAGAAATGAAATTTCTCAGAATTGGAGGGGAAATGAAGCCTTTCAGAACTGGAGGGGAAATGAAGCCCTTCAGAACTAAAGGGGAAATGAAGCCTCTCAAACTGGAAGGGAAATGAAGCCCTTCAGAACAAAAGGGGAAATGAAACCTCTCAGAATTTGAGGGGAAATGAAGCCTCTCAGAACTGGAGGGGAAATGAAGCCCTTCAGAACTGAAGGGGAAATGAAGCCTCTCAAATTGGAGGGAAAATGAAGCCCTTCAGAACTGAAGGGGAAATGAAGCATCTCAGAGTTGGAGGGAAAATGAAGCCCTTCAGAACTGAAGGGGAAATGAAGCCTCTCAGAACTGGAGGGGATATGAAGCCTCAACTGGAGGAGAAATGAAATTTCTCAGAATTGGAGGGGAAATGAAGCCTTTCAGAACTGGAGGGGAAATGAAGCCTCTCAAATTGGAAGGGAAATGAAGCCCTTCAGAACTGAAGGGGAAATGAAGCCTCTCAAATTGGAGGGAAAATGAAGCCCTTCAGAACTGAAGGGGAAATGAAGCATCTCAGAGTTGGAGGGAAAATGAAGCCCTTCAGAACTGAAGGGGAAATGAAGCCTCTCAGAACTGGAGGGGATATGAAGCCTCAACTGGAGGAGAAATGAAATTTCTCAGAATTGGAGGGGAAATGAAGCCTTTCAGAACTGGAGGGGAAATGAAGCCCTTCAGAACTAAAGGGGAAATGAAGCCTCTCAAACTGGAAGGGAAATGAAGCCCTTCAGAACAAAAGGGGAAATGAAACCTCTCAGAATTTGAGGGGAAATGAAGCCTCTCAGAACTGGAGGGGAAATGAAGCCCTTCAGAACTAAAGGGGCAATGAAGCCTCTCAGAATTGGAGGGGAAATGAAGCAACTCAAAATTGGAGTGAAAATCCTCTACAATAACCACAACTGCACAGCTATTTAATTACAAATATCAAACATCAAACGCTCTGATTAAAAAAGAAGTGGAGATGGGGCTGATACAATTTGGTGGTGGGCCAGAAATGGCTCAGAGAGGCTGTAATTTGGAGTCAGCCAAGTTAGGTTACTTTCAAAGTGTACTCAACCCTGAATTCCTCCCTTTAGAAATAAATCTGAACTGGGCACTCACTCCATGGTCTCTTTGATTAACAGAACTCCCACAGAGCTCGCCTTGTTAAAAAAATATTGCTGTGTTCAGGAGATTGCTCATGGAGGAGAGCCCACCAATGACCTACTGATGGTGGATCAGAGGGTTATTTCCCATTCCCCCTGTGGTATTTGGACGGCTGTAGAGGGAATGACAGCTGGCATTAGACCCCAACTTGACAGGAGCACCTGCCCTTGGCCAGCTTTTAAAAAATATCTGACCCACATAAATCCAGGGGCACTGCTCCTTGGAACTCATTACTCTGGAAAGTGGGGAGTGTACTGTACAACAATACATTTTTTTAAAGCCTTCCTCCTTTTCTGGCCATCCGTCTGTTTAAAAATTAAATTAAAAGCTCTGTGCTTAGCCATGAGCATTTTGCATGCAGATGGAAAACAATCCTGGAGCATTCAGAGACCCTAGAAGGGCTGCAAAGCACTAAGGCTGCAATCCTAACCAACAGTTAGGCTGGCCTAAGCCTTGGCCTAAGCCCTGTGCTGACCTGGGGGTGTCACAAAAGTGCCATAAGATATTTGAGTTCCACACCTGGGGGATGGTTTGGCGAGTGCAAAGATGTGCGCTTACCTCCCTACATCATCACGGGAATGGGAAGAATGCTGGCCGAGGTTAGGACTGCACCTTAAGTTTTGCAGGGAGCCTCACTGCACTGTGCAAGCGGCTCCTTCCCTTCCCCTTTGGAACTGTTCTGGCGGCAGCAGCAAAATGGACGTGAATGCCTGGTTCGGTAGGGAAGGGGATGCTTGAACACAATGGAGATGCTCTCTGCAAAATTTAATGCTTTGCACCCCCTCTAGCTACACCACTGCAGTGACCATAACAAAACAAATTAAATGTGCATGCATGGGTCCAGAGAATCCATGTATTAGTACCAGTATTATCATATTCTTTGTAGTGCACCAACACGCATGTGCATACAACATTATTTACAGAGGTCTGCAGCAAGTCTGGTCTGCAAGTGAATCCGCATTTGCAAACTGAAGAATTCCTGCCCCATTCCCCAGAGACAGTAGGGCTTCTGCTTAAAATACTGCAGTCTCGGAGGAGTTGCTGTGAGCTGGGCAGGTATAATCAAGGGAGGAGGTGACAACAACCAGGCGGAGTGGGAGTGAGAGCTCAGGCAGGCAAGCAGGCAGGGTCATCCTCCCTCCCTGAGCAGATACTGGGAGATGATGGCATATGACAGAGTCTGTGAAAGTCCTCATCCAACCTGACACGGAAGCCGGAGGCAGCAGGTCTGCGCCCAGCGCTGTGCCTCCCTCCACCTCCCTCCAAAACTTAGTTGACACATTTTGTCCATTCAGGAAACACTTTTCTGGCAGACAGGAAAAAAAGACACATGCAACATGTCTGCACGTATGTATTTTGCAGTGTGTGAGGTCATTGCAGCAACACAACATATAAGTCATTTTGTGCTTTCTCCATGCAGGAAAAGCACAAAGCGCAGAGCAGCTACCTGCATGTGCAGGCGGGCATCAGCAGTGCTGCTGGCTGTGTGTGGGTCTGTTGATGTGTTGCTCTCACCGCTTCATTGCTACAATGACAAAAATAAGCAACAGTCAGATTGAATCTACCTGGCATGTCAGGTGCATTGAATCCACCTGACATTTCAGATTGTGAAGTGTATGTGTGAAGAACAGAGAAATCAGACAAGACTCAGCTCCTAGTGAGAGAGACAGAAAGAAACTTGTGGGTGGAAGGGCCTGCTTATTTTTGGAAATATCCCTGCTTCCCTCTGGCCGACAATAGAGAAGAAGCTTATAGACATCTTATATCCACTGGGAGGATGGAGCCAACTGGACCCAGTACAGATTTGGCCCCAGTCCTCTAAGTGCCCCGAACACACAAGTTGTATCATACTTTTGTTTGCTCTTTTGGATACTTAACTCAGAATTGCTGTCATGTGCTCCCATTGCTCCCATTTTGCTCCCATTTTGATGGGGCTAGTGCAGGAGAATTGCACCCATTTCGATGGGGCTAGTGCAGGAGAACCTCCCAATGGATTGTGCCCCATGTTAGATGATGGGAAGAAGCACCATTTTTGATGTACTTCAGGGATCAGTAGTGTAGACAGACCCTACAATCCAGAGCAACTACGGGAGCACGTAAGAGACAGTACGTGTACCCGTAGTTACTGCACCACCTAGTTAAAACCTATGGGAAATTCATATTGGAATCCAGAGCAAATTGTTCTTACACCGGAGCAAGGACTCCCCATAGTTACTCTGGATTGCACCCAGAGTAAGGGTGCAATCCTTAGACCGGCATAACTCATCGGTTTTCCCGTTCCTGTGAGGATGTAGGGAGGCAAGCTCATGTCTGTTCACAAGCTTAACCGTCTCCTCAGGAGTGGCGCAGAAGTTCCTTTCAGCACTTTTGTGACACCCAGGCCAGCACAGGACTTGTGCTGGGGCTTATGCTAGCCTAATTGTGGGTTAGGTTTGCAGCCTAAGTTTCATGGTAGATCCGAAGATGCCATGATGGGCTCTGCAAGCAGCCCCCTCCCACTTGCCATTGGAGCCATTCATTGCTACCCAGAATAGAACAGTCCAGAGTCAGGAGTTCAGCAAGAGCAATATCCAGCAAAATTTGATTGAAGGTATTTCCATTCTGCTAAGGAACTGGATTTTTTTATGCTCCTGCCTCTCCAGGTCCCATCAGCTGAGGTACTTTTGTGTTGGAGCGGACACAAGCATGACAGAGTGTCATTAGGATACAACTGGAAGGAGGTAGAAGTTCCCTGCAGGATACCAAGTTCCCACAGGTTAGAAATAGCAAATGCTGTGTCCATATGCAGTACAGTGGTGCCTCTCAGAACAAGCACCTCACATAACAAGCGTTTCACTTAACAAGTATAAATTTCCAAGAAATCTTGCTTCACATAACAAATTCTGCTTCACTTAACAAGCAAGCGCGCTATGGGCACGCGTGCTATGCAGCCCTGATGCTCTGCATGGAGGCTCTTTAAAAAGGCTGCCGGCCAGCACTACTGCCTCTGCCCCCAACTTGGGGGCAGTTGCCTGGGCATGCCAGAGGCAGCTGCCCCTAACTGCCCCCAAGTGTCCCCACCAACCACCTTGAACCACCAGAAGCAGCCCAGGTAAGCCTCCCAGGAAAGTGTCTTTGATTGCACCCTCCTAACCATGTCTACCCCAGAAGTAAGCCCCATTGCGTTAAATGGGGCTTATTCCCAAGAAAGTGTCTTTAGGACTGCAGCCTAAGCAGACTTCATAGGATCATGCACACTGAATACATGTTTTGAATTCAACTACAGCATTTTGTCATCATTTTTACGTACAGTTAATATTTTTATATGAATCTTTTGGGGATTGTGGAACCAATTGTCTGAGTTTCCATTATTTCCTATGGGAAAATCCACTTCACTTAAAGAGCGTTTCACTTAAAGAGCATGCCTCCAGAACAAATTACACTCTTTATGTGAGGTACCACTGTATATACAATATATATATATACAAAACACACATATATATATAAGACACAATGAATTAGAAATTTTGGGTAAGATGGGATTTGGAGAGAGGATTTAGAATCATAGAATCATAGAGTTGGAAGGGACTTAGTAGGTCATCTAGTCCAACCCCCTGCCTGCAGCAGGAATTCCCCCTAGAGCATCCCTGACTCGAGCCTTTGCTTAAAGATCCCCAGTGAGGGAGAGTCCACCACCTCCCTTGGCAATCTGTTCCACTGCCGAACCACCCTCACCCTCAGGAATTTTTTCCGGATATCCAACCGGAATCTCCTCTTTTGCAGTTTGTACCCATTGGTTTTAGTCCTGCTTTCAGAAGCAGCTATGAACAAATGAGCCCCTTCCTCCATATGACAGCCCTTCAGGTATCTGAAGAGGGCAATCATGTCTCCCCTCAGCCTCCTCTTCTCCAAGCTGAACATCCCAAATTCCCCCAACCTTTCCTGGTAGGGCTTCCCTTCCATCCCACTGATCATTTTTTTCGCTCTCCTCTAGACTTGCTCCAGTTTGGCTGCATCTTTCTTAAAGTGAGGTGCCCAGAACTGAACACAGGACTCAAGGTGAGTCTGACCAATGCAGAATAAAGAGGAACTAGAACTTCTCGTGACTTGGAAGCTCCAGTCCTCTTAATGCAGCCTCAAATGGCATTTGCCTTCTTTGCAGACACATCACACTCCTGACTTGGGTTCTCTGAAGCATAGTTAAACAATAAAGGATTGTGCACATACCTTTTGTATTATACTCATTAATAAATACACAGGAGGAAGACTTTGATGAAGGTTTCACACCCCACTTCCAGTTTATGTCTGGATTTTTACTTCTGTTGCCCCAACAGTTCATCTGTCATCTGCCTCTTGCATTCAGAGATGCTGAACGAAGTGCCTTAAACCTCTACCTACCCCACAGGATCCCTCCCTGAGTTCTTCCTCATTCTAGCCTTGGCCTACTCCTCCTCTGCTACCCAAAAATGGGCTCCGTGAGAGAAGCCTACGCACAGCCTGTCACAAGGAAAAAGTTTGGCTGTGTGTTGCAAGCCCTCTTGCAAGAGGCTATAGATCTCATAGGATCTCTGTGAGGCTAGAGATCCCACAGGGTGCAGCACTGCCAGGGTACACAGAAGTCAGAAGGAACAGGCTGAGCACTTGCTGGTCCTGACATGCCACTCAGTGGCCAAACCTCTCCAAAGTGTCAGCAAGAGCTTCTTGCTCCCAACCCTGTTTCCTCAAAAAGTGTTTGACCTGGAGGGACATCAGGGATGAGCTTGGGACCTCTGCCGATTGAACTGGGCTCCGACTACACCTTTCGCCTCCCCACCCAACCCTGGGCTGGAGAGGGCTCCTTTTGCTACTTAGTCAATGTATCCCACAGTGACTGCCCCTTTCCCAGGGAACTGGCAGGCAGAAGGCTCCCTCCCTGCTCTTCATTCTTAGGTCTGCCCTGACCTTTCTGACAACCCCACAATGTCTCTTGCAGGACTCCCTCTCCTGCTGGATCCTCTGATCATATCTACACATGCCAGCCCCTTTCCAGCCCAGGTTAGGGTTGCCATATGTCCGAGAAAACTGGGACTGTCCCAGTTTTGGGACTGGCAAGTTTAACAGGGGGCAAGTTTAACATACTGGCAAGTTTAACAGGGGGTTTTGTGGAAGAAAATTATGGCAACCCTAGCCCAGGTGGATCTACAAGCGATTCCTCTGTACCTCCCTTGGCTTGTTCTCTATCCTGGTCCTCGACCAGTTGACTCATTTACATTCTTCCGTGCAAGGCCTGGAGCTGCTGCCCTTTTTCCAGACAAATGGGTTGTGTGTTGCTTTTCCATAGAGCTAATGTTTTCACAGCTTGGAATAAATTGGAAGAGATCCAAGTGGCAGGTCAGACTGGACAAGAAGAGGGATGGATGTGGGTAAGAAAATCACTTTAGAGACAGGGATCCCTGTCCTTCATGGTTTCAGCAGATAGACACTAATGAATGTTTCCAAACGTTTGGGACACACTTTGCAAACTAGGAACTTGATTTTAAAAAAATCAGTGTCATGCAGAAAGTGTGTCCACCCTGCACATGAAAACATTCATCGTACCCACCCTCCCACTGCTTCATGCTTCCCCTCTGCCCAGACTGGTACCTCCTGCCCCCACATACCGATACACCATGCAGGTTCGGTTGCTTTCCCATTCCTCAGCAGTAATCCCAGCTTCCAAGAGGTAGCTCTCCAGTCGCCGTTTCTCCAGTAGGTGTCTGGCTGCCTCCAGCACCTGGGCGGGGGTGAGAGTCTGTCCATCTCGTCCCACCTGGGCCCCCTGTACCACTTGGCTCCGCCGCCGAGTGCTCTCCCCCCTGGTTACTTTGCTCTTCTTGGGCAGCCCGTAGAGTTCATCAACACTGAACTTGCCTCCCCCTCCTCCTGCAGCACCCCGACCTGCAGGGGCTGGGCCGCCCCGTGAACTGCTGGCAAACATGCCACCTGCTGAGGGTTTGCAGAGGGCCTGCCGGAGATGCCTGCCTGTGGCACCTACCAGACCCAAGCTGAGGACAGCGGCTTAGCCAGAGCCTGGGTGCTTAATGCTTGGCGATTCCCTTCTCACTCCCCCCGCTAGGGAGGGAACATGTGGGGGATTTGCAGGGCTGGCAGCTGGTGAGGCATGGCCTCTAACCTGGTCCTTTCCACATGCCCCTCTCTTTTTTGCCCTGTGCCCCCTAAATAATCTGAAATTGCCTCAGCACCCCCACATCCGGCTCAGAAAACATTTCTGAGCCTTCAACCACGGGTGTCCCTCCACTTTGGTCAAACGGCAGTTTCCCAGGAGGAGGGAAAACAGTGGTCATTCCTTTTGGAGGAGAAAAAAAGAATTGCTCAGAGATACCCTAAATTGAGCAAGAAGTTACAACCATTCTGTCTACAATATGAGGTGCTTCCTGGGAAGGAACTGTCCTCTCTTGTTTGGAGGGGGGCAGATCTTTGAGCAATAGGCTTGAGGAGCTTGTCAGGCTTGAGCACCAGGCTGCTTATGCCCCACACTGGAAAAACCTGAAATACCCTAGAGCAATCCAAGGAATCCCATGGAGGTCACATCCAGACTGGAATTCAGACTGGTCAGCCCAGATTTCAAGGAGCTCAACTCACAAGTGTTTGATTCTTTAGTGGAAGATAATCCAGATGCACACCACTTAAAAGACCTTTGAACTTTCTCTCATCCTTCTTCTCCGGCCAGCGCAGGATATAAAGCAGAAAACCAATCCAGTTGATGCTTTCACCCAATCTAGGTCTGAAGTCCACACTGTATACCAGATCAAGTACAAACCAATTTAAATCACTGGCATGATAAATGTTCCAAGAGCCTGTGCATTCAGAGAGGGGCTGTAGGTCAAATGCCAATGGGATCCAGGACCAATTCCTAGCAGCCATGCCAGGTAGGCTGGGAAAGACCTTTCTTGGGTTAAAAGCCCGGTCATTCTCTGCCGGTGAGCTCCTGCACACAAAACTGACCACGTATCCAAATTGGTGGAAGGATGCTGTTTGCACTCTGCATTTGACATGATGCAAAGAGTGGCTAGTATTAGCAGGATGATGACGGCCATGGTGGATTTGGTGTGAGGGCCTTATTTACTGGGGCAAGGTGCCCTTGGAAAATGAGAAGCTTCAGGGCTCCAGCCCACACTCCCTAGTAGCTTTTCCAGAAAAAAGGGTTGTGGGATGGCTGCAGGGCTCTGTGGTTAGAACACTGTGCTTACTGACCGGAATGTCAAAGTAAATCTCAGCCGTGTCAATCTATAGTCAAATAAGTGAACCCTGCCTAGGCTGGAATAATGCTAAGATGATGACGGACCGAAGGCTTTGGCTTCTACGTTGCAAGAGAGACTTCACCTTGGGGTATGAAGTTCGAAAACACAGGTTTTGATGGGTTAATACCCAGCTGGGCCAACTATTGGCAGTGTCTGTGGATTCCAGTCCCATTTAGGGCTTTGCAGGAATTAAAGCTTGCGAATCGTGCAAAAATTAAAGCTTCTCAACGCACCCAAAGCATCCAAGCACCAGCCTAACGCCACCTGGTCAGCTTGCTGGGATTAGCAGAAAGCAGGGGGGGGGGGGGGCGGAAGGAAAAAGGGGGAAAGCATGAATTAGTGTGCATTCTAGAAGCCAGAAGGGGAAAATATTGGGTTCCTCCATCTTGTGAAGGACAAGAAGCCCCAGTTCCCAACTTCTTGATCTCCACCAAACACCACAGCCCCAACCATGAACCTCAACTCCACGAATTATGGAGTTATGGACAGCCAGCCTGTCAGCACACATCTGCTATAGCAAAAGTAACCTTTTATGGAGAGCTGTAGAAATCAATCGGTAGTACAGTCTATCAAAGGTTATAGCCAAAAAACCAGCAGAGTTGGGGTGATGATGCATTGCCATGCCCTCTGTCCCGGGGTTTGACAATTCCACTACTTGGGAGGTCTATCATGATGGTGATGTGTTGGCCTCCTGCACTGGGTGCCATAAACTCTAGTGACACCACTGTTTCAAGGGCCTGTTTCATCCCCCGACTGCCCTAGAAACCAAACTTCTGGTGGTGAGTCTGATTCCAAGACAAACCCTATTTTGCAGCACTGCAGAGGTTCCCAAAGTGTGGGTTGTGATCTACCCTGATGAAGTGGGTCATGGTGCTATAAAGATTGATAAGTGCTGCTTTTGGGTCCTGTGAGAGGGTCTGAGTTTAGTTGTATGGCTAGGACTTGAGCCATATGTGCTATGCTTAGATCTTAAACATAGGACTGGGAGGCAGGCATCCAAGTGTCAGGTCCTTCTCTTGAAAAGAGCAGAGGATTGGCTGCCTGCTTTGCAGAGTATTGCAGATCCGGCCAGGGCTCCTGGGTATTCCACCCACCAGCTTCCTCCTCCTCCCCAGCCCTCCTCCACTTTGCTACCTGCGTGTCCTTGCTGTCCTGGAAGATTAAGCCAGGATAATCCCCACCAGTCACTAAAGCTCAGCACAGAAAACAGGCAGGCGCTCTGCCTTTTCATGGTGGATGCCTGACAGCTGGCTTGAAGGCAGGTCAGTTGCCCTCCTCCCTCTTCTGTGAGAACTCTTTGGAGTGGGGCAATGGATTGGCAAGAAGGGTATGCATTAGGGACATGCAACAGGGATGAAGAGTTCTTTCCCCACTGGAGTTCTTTGAAAAGTGCCTCTACCATGTGAGACCCACAAGCACTGACAACCCAGGCACTTTTGCGCATGGACTGATGAATGGTCGTGCATCTCACATGCCAGCAACACTTTACAAAGGAATGCGGTGAAGAGGCCTTCTTCACCATCCACTGCTTGTCTCTGGTGTATGTATGAGAATTTAGGGGTTAATGTCAGATAAGCCAAGCCACAACAGAGAACTCACCTGGCTCCAGGAGTTATGGTTCCAGGCTCACCTGGCTCCAGGCTTGGTTATATTGCATCAAGTGAGCGGGTCATTGTCCCAGTCCATAGGTCAAGCAAGGTCACTTAATTGGCACATTTTTTATCCCGGGTCCAAAAGTATTTGTGATATTTTTGGGGTTATTCTTTTCCCCATTGTCTCTGCTTTGAAATGGCACAAGCAGAGCCATGCCTTACACCACTTCTGTCTGCACAGTACACATGCCAGACTGTCAGGGGGAGTGGTGGTGGTGGGGTTAAACATGGAAGAGGGGAGGTGTTAAACATAGAAGTAACACTGTATCCATGATCTGCACATAACACTGGATGTTCTAAGCATCAGTTCCATGATCTGCACACAATGCCCATTGAAGAACGAACCTGCTCGTGGAAGTTCCTCCTGTGCAAAATAAGGCTGTTTTAGCATTCATGAGACGATGGTGTGACATTACAGGTGCTGATGCACCTGAGAACCCAGAGGGAGGACTCTTCTCCTCCAATGAGCTGGTCACCAGGCCTAACCAAGTCCTCCATCCCAGGCTGCAATAGATCAGAATTGGGCTCCATCTCCAGAAGCTCACTGAGTGTCAGCCTGAGGTCAGCTGAGATCCTGCACCTCTCTTCTAGGGAGTCGACGTTGGGGGTGAAGGGGGAGCCCAGGGGCTGAAGAGAAAGAAGCCCTTTGGGGGAGATGCTAATGCCAGGTGAGAGAGCCCAGGATTGAGGGTCAGCAAAGGCAGGGATGGGGGCTGAGATGAGATGCTGCAGCAACCCTCCATATGCCCAGCGTGCGGGTCTAAGTGGATGGGGGGCAAAGGAGTGTCCAGGGTATGACACTCCTTTGTCCAGGGTAGGAGAGAGAAGCCCCTATGGATGGGGAAGGGGCTAAGATGAGGTGCTGAAGCTGCCCTCTCCTTTATGCCCAGTGGGGGGTTCAAAAGCTGTGGTGGGAAGAGTGGAGGAGAGAGAAGCTCCCCTGGGTGGTGCTGATGCCAAGGTAGTGCGTTAATTGACACAGGGGTGGTAGGGGACAGAGATGAAGCCACCCCTGTATGCCAAGTGGGGGGTTTCAAAGATGGGGCGACGGGGTGTCCATAAGGTGCCCAGGCTGGAGGGTCAGGACAGGAGAGGAAGGGATGGAGAGAGGTCAGCCAATGTTCCCTCCACTTCCAACCTCACCTCAACCGCTCAACAGGAACAGCCGTTTTGCCTCTCCGTGTGCAACATTCTGGGTCTTGTAGTTCCACCCCCTGGTGCTGCCATCATCCTGTTTCCCTAAGTAGGGGGGAACTTAAGAGGAGACCAGTGCTCCAGGGTTCCTGCTACCTAGCGGACATACCATGCAGGCCACTAGGCCCTGAAGCCTTGCAAGAGGCCACTGTTGACCAGCCTCCTATCTCTAGGGGCAGGGTGGTGAGACTGGTTCCAGGTTGTGTGTAGCGAGGGTGGTTTTTGCTTTCTGGGCTCATGCTTTCCCCAACATGTGACCCTTCAAACAATGCAGAATTCGCAGCCAAATCCAATGCTCTAAACTCTGTCCCAATAGCTCCATCCTATCAAAATTTATGGTAAAAAAAAACCAGGTGCAGGTGGTGTTGCTAGAAAGGATTGGAGCAGTTAGGCTTTGCGGGAAGGTGTACAAAGGGTCCCTCCCCTTCGGAGCCATTCTAGCTGAGGGGAGGAAAAAGGAGTTGTACAGCTCCAACTCTGGCCCTGTTGTAGTGCTTGCTTGAGAGGCATTTCTCCATGGATTATGGGAGAAGGGAAAAGGTCTGGTTGTTGAATGCAGGGCTGCAAAGGAAAGCTAAGCAGGGAAAAACCTGGACAACTCCCAGAGTGGGGAGACTGCAAGCAGATAAAGGCGTCATGAGACAACAAAGTTTATAACTTGGCTGACTTGAAAATAGGTAAATGACAACACTCAAGGATTCCACCTGGAGAATTCTACAAGCTTCCTTTGGAACAATAAGACTAGTCTATACACCGGCCACACATAGTCTATACCAGTTGTACTTGGGCATATCAGCACAGGACCCCCTTTCAAACATAAAAATCTGTCCAAGTTTGACCCTCTGTCAAACTTACCAGGATGTAACATCACTGTGATGCCAGAGTTCCTCCATGACTACTCAGAAGTAAATCCCAGTGTGTTCAATGAGACTTACTCGCAGGAAAACCCAGTGCCAGATTCCGAGATGGTGTATCCCAACCTCTCACAACCCCTATAACAAATGTCATGACCCCCCAGTTTGAGTACCACTGGTCTCCAGTTAGCGGCTGCTGGACCTCCAAAAAGGATCTCCAACCATTGTAATTCCTATATGATAAATACCTACCAGAAAAGACGGAGAACAGAGCTCCTGCAAATTGGCATCAAAAGCAGCAACCGAGAAACCTACTCTTTAAATCTAATTAATCTGCTCTGATGGTTACAAATTTGGCTGTATTTTTGTGTGTGTGGGACGGGGATTACATGTGATCCACAAATATTCCCGTTTTTCCCTCAGTGCTCTGCAGCACTTCTCCGCGGGATTGCCATAATTCTCTGTAACAAAATCAGGACAAGGTCCTCTGTCCTATTTGCCAGTATGTGAACACAACCCCCCCCCCAAAAAAAATTGGGGCTGTTCCTGTTTCTAAGGATATATGGCAACCCTATTCTAAAGGTCTGGAACCACTTCCCTAAGCAATGGTGAAGCCTCTGTGCCACTCATCCATGGGGACCACAATACATCCTTTCCCCCTGGGAAGGTAGCTCGGACCCTCTTGCCTGATTTCCTCCCCTAAGTCCGCCACCTGGTTCCGGGCTTTTCACAGCCCCCCCTTTAAGCCCTGCTTTGAGAACAGGAGAACTGCCAGGCACTCTCGCCTCCAGACTCCTCTGCACTCCATCCAGCAGGAACAGGCTTTTAATCCTTGTCCTTGGCACCTCCACCCACAAACTCCGCTCTGTCTTTCCTTGTTTATCTCTTGTGCAGTGAAAGTGATGACACTTTTAGGGCTGCCATCATTTTATTCGTGTAAGCTGTATGTGTTAGCAACCTTTTTTTCCTTTTCCTTTTTTTCCCCTGCAAGCCTCCTTTCTTTCCAATCCTAGACTAAAACCTTCCTTTTTCCAACCCCAGTTTCCCCCCAACGCCCCAACAACCAACATAGGGTACAAGCAAAGGAACAACAGCTAAGATGACTGGTGTGCTAGCAGAACAGCCAGCAACAGGCAGTCTGTGGGACTGTGAGATGCCAAGCAAAGCACATTTAAACTTAAAATGCACCCGTGAATGCTTAATTTATGAAAATCAGTTGCCATAAGAGGTACAGACAGTTTTTCTATCTTCAGTATCTGTTGGTCCTTCCTGGCAGGGGAAATAAATAAGAAACCATATTGCTGAGCTATCTTTCTATGACAAGCACTGGGGGAGGACTTTCTGCTGCTACGTTCTTTTGCGTCCCAGCAGCCCCTGGGCTACTTGATGTCATGCCCAGGCTGGAGAGCACTGATCTGGAAAAGCAGAAGAGACTGACTATAAATAGCGGGGGGTGGGGAGGGAGAAGAGGAAGAAGCCAAAAAACAATAAGGTCCTTACAGAGGAAGAACAGGTTGGATTTCCAAAGACTGTGGGGAGGGAGGGAAAGTGGTGAAAAAAAGAGTGGGTGTCGTGATTACAACTAAAGTGAGTCCTGTCCAAAGCGACCCAACTATAGCCATCGGATTGGGAGTGGGAAACGCATCGTGGTTGACATAATGCCAAAGAGGGCAGCATTCCCTGCTGAGAAGCCACCAAGCTCACCACTTGACAACAGTCTGTATAGATTATGAGGAACGTAGTCCCAGGAGGGAAAAACTAGCCTGCCCGAGCTGAGAAGAAGGGCAGGCCACGCACAAAACTGTCCAATTTGCTCCGGAAAAGCTCACTCTGGATGGTCTCATTCAGGTTGCAGAGTGGATTTTTGACCACATATTCGACATATATCTGGAGAGGAAACAGAAGGACATGTCATAAGATTAGTGGGATAGGACTCCTCACAGAAGTCTTTGGGAGAACTTACCTCCCCTAACAACTGGATCTGTTTTGAACACCTCCCTCCATAACTGCTACTTTATCTCTATGTGAATGAATTCATTCTATCCTGCCAAACAGTAGGGGATATTCCAGCAGCATGGTTCTCTTCTGTATTATCCCCACTGCTGAGACAGTTGCAGGTTCACCAACTGACGAAGGCAGCTCCACCAACCTGCCCGCTGTGGTCTTTTGGTATACCAAACCTGAAAAAGATTCAGCATACTCAAGTAACTGCTGGATGGTAGGTGAGCCTGAATTATGGAAGAGAAGCCTGAATTAAAGAAGTGACCACCCCAACTCCTAACACATCAGAGTAGAGAAGGATCCAGAGTTTCCTGAGTGCCTCTGTTCACAAAAGAGGGGCACATCAGATCTTTTTGCAGAGCAAAGAACCCAAGGAGATCCTCCCATGACTTGATTCAACATGATCCTTCTTGCAAACTGCTATATAGGTATCACTACCTTGGGCACTTTTCTGCACAACTCCTTCTGAACTACAGACTGCAGTATGTGTTCATGAGAACACAGGCTTCAGATTTAAGAGAGATTAGCTGGCAAATGCACAGTGGTGAGAGCATTTAAAAGTAAGTCTCCTGGCCCCTCCCCGATGCAAAGCCACCCCCTCCCCAGCACCTTTCATTTAGCATGCAGTTGTGGATGGAAGTGAACCCCATGGAGAGAGATGGGGAAAGGAAACGTAGATCCCACTCACACAGCTGTAGATCTGATGCAGCACATCCCGGATGTTCCCAACCCCTAAGTCTGTGTTCATCACCACTTTAAGCCCTGTGGGAGTTTCATAGTAGTGCAGCTTGTACTTGCTAGTCTGGAAGGAGAGGAAGCCATCCTTCCTGGATGCAGGGGTTAAGGAGAATGAAAGGAAGGAAGGACTGACAACAACTTGCCAAGATCCTTGTCATCCCCATCCCTCTTGCTTCCAAACTGCCTTCTGTCTGGACAACACTATCTGGAGCAGAAAAGAGAAAGCAGGAGTCCATACTTCCTCTTCCACCCCACTGCTCTTCATCTGGAAAGGATACATGTCCACTGGGCTCATCTTGCTTACAAAGGAACGGATAGAGAACAGCATGCCATACATCAACTTGAACTCCTGCAAGAGAGAAAATGCTCAAAGGGAGGAACCTTCAGTGCTGGACCAAGTCAATGACACGCACTACCTTCTGGCGTCACCTTGTGGCCAGTTGTGCCAGGTTACTCAGACTACAGTCAAACAGGAGCAGTTCGGAACTTGCTTTCCACCCTCTCCCCCTTCCCACATACACATAATCCCAGTTTCCCTCTTTACATGGACATTTCATCACATCATGCACCAATTTGACAGCGGGCACAATCCTCTCCCCAGGAGGATCTGAGACTCAACACTTCAAGATCCTAGTCCTACTCAGCACCTCCAAGCACCTATTTCTCAGTCATATGAAAGTTCGGAGAAGACAAATTCTCACCCGGTTTAGTTCTCACCTAGAGCCAGTCTGTGCAAAAACTCGTGACAACTTGCCAGGTGAATAAAAATATTCAGATTCATAGATGCAGTGAACTATTAAACCTACTTTTGAAAAATAGCAGTGCAATCCTAAGCATGTCTACTCAGAAGTCCCATTGTGTTCAATAGTATTTACTCCCAGGAAAGTGTGGTTAGGATTGCAGCCTTTGATGTACATATTTAGTGTCTTGCAGACTTCCTACAATTAAATCTTTTTATTTTAAAAATTCATATTTCTCTACGCATTCCTATAGATCAGCGTTTCTCAAAGTGAGGGTCGGGACCCCTTTGGGGCTCGCCTAGAGCTTTCCTGGGGGTCGCCTAAAGACCCTTGGTGCAGGGAGCCAGGTCAGGCTTGCCAGACCTCCAGCTGTAGCTGCGCATGCACTGGGGCTGACTGACAGCCTCAGGGCCCAATCCTATGCAGGCCTACTCTGAAATAAATCCCATTATAGTCAAGGGGGGGCTTTACTCCCATGTAAATGTGGATAGGATTTCAGCCTTAGGGCCCAATCCTATGCATGCCTACTCTGAAATAAATCCCATTGTGTTCAAGGTGTGCATAGAACACACATTTCATTTGTAACAATGAAAATACATCCTGCATGTCAGATATTTACATTACAATTCATAACAGTAGCAAAATTACAGTTATAAAGTAGCAACGAAAATAATTTTATGTTTGGGGGTCCCCACAACATGAGGAACTTATAAAGGGGTCACGGCGTTAGGAAGATTGAGAACCACTGCTATAGATGCACCACCACATTTTAACCGCTAAATAAAATTGGAAGTCCGCTTTGGTGCTTGCTTGATTCCTTGAGTAGAAGGTACTGCTGAACCAAAAGGAAATTGCCCACTGCATCCTCCTCCATCTGCTCTCAGCGAAAGAGGGCACTGCAGTGCCTGTAGATGCATCCTCGTGTGGTGGTAGATGCAGCCTCCTCTGGTGGTTTTTTGAGCCAGGGAAAACAATGCACCGTGTCTGCTTTTACTACTTGTGGCTGTGCAGGGGAAACAGGGTGGGAGGAAGCTTGGAGGAAAAAAATGGGTAGGAAACAACGCTGATACGGTACTATAGGAAGGGGTACCTAGAAAGGGCCTGACAATCAGGAACTGCTGCACAGCAGCTGCAGAAGGAGCCCCGGGTGAGCTGATTTTTTTTAAGAGTCTCAAGTATCAGACTGAAAGCACAATCCTATCTATGCCTACACAGAAGTAAGTTCCATTTTGTTCAATAGGAATTACTGCTAAGGTGTGTACTGTATATACTGTAGCTTCAATTTGTTAAAACCGATGACTACTGGTTGAGGCCACCTGGTATAATTCTAAAGACTTTGTATCAGGTAAGATCAAAAGTGGTGCAACTAAGTAACTTGCAGTAACTCCACAGCCAGATCGATCTACAGAAAACCTTAATTAACTGAACCGGAAATAACAGACAAATGCCAAAGATCCAGATCCAGCAGAGTTATAGGAAAGCAGAGTTCCTTGCTAAATTAGTTCCAGTTCATGAAGTACTGAGACTGGATTGCAAACCCCCAAGAGCTCCACCATTCTGCCAGTGGTGAGCAGCAGACCAGACCTATGGCAGCAACAGAGCTTTCCAAACTAGAGGTTGAATGGACTGGTAGTGGCAAAGGGATAATCAGATTTAATGGACTTTGGGCATTCACAAACCCCTAACTGGCCTTCATCCTGTTCATCAGGAGCAGTGGCATAGCTAGGGGGGTGCATTGGCACCAGGCAGCAAGCTTTAGGGAGGTAACACTAGCTTGATACTAGCGCTAACATTGGAAAATGGGGTTTGTATGAATGATAAAACCATCGTGCTATGCATCATTGGAAAGAGAATTTAATGCAGAATGCAATAAAACAAAGTGCATTGGAATATCTCTAGTCTATCAGATGTGATGTGGATTAACCAGAAAATGAAAACACAAAAGCCTGTGGAACAAAAAGTGGATCAAAACCGTCCCATGATACTGACTGCTTCGATAGCCAATGAATTGTAATTCTGATACTGTATGGAACTAATAAGGTGCTAATATGAATCAGCTCTCATTTCCATATACTGTACTTGTATCATAATACCCATGCTAACTTAGGCCACAATCCTAAAGACACTTTCCTGGGAGTAAAACCCATTGAACATAACGGGACTTACTTTTGATTAGGATTGTGCTGTTAGGCACTTCTAACTGGTACTCCTCTTATATTTAGCAGGGGAAGAATAACCATTCCTCTTTGTCCCAGCACAGTTTCCCCAACCCAGTGGTCTTCAAAGTGGGATCAGAACCCACTTCGGGGTCACAACCTCAGATCAGGGGGGATGCAAGAGTGTGGGATCCACCATCTTGGAATCTGGCTCTGGACTTTTCCTGTAAGTAAATGTACAAAATAATACTGGGGAGGCCCTCTGATCTAATTCAAAGAGCACAATCCTAACCATGTCTATACAAAAATAAGCTCCATTGTGTTCAGTGGGTCTTACTCCCAGGAAAGTGTCTTTAGGATTGCAGCCAAAGTCTCTTTTTTCTCACCAAAACTAATTTTATCATCAAAAATTCCCAAGGGAGTAGAGGGCAGAGCTCCTAGGCAAGAGCACAGGTTTGCATCCTGACTCCTCTCTGTATATATCCATATATCCCCAGACACAGCCTCACCTCCTCCTTGGAGATCCCTGCTTGCTTCTTCCGGTTCCACTCACTGTAGTGTAGGCAAGCTCCATTGCGGTCAAAGATGTACAAATTGTGCACAGTCATCTGGAAATAAAGTAGGGCATCTGAAACACATACTTGTATGAACTTATTTTCTTCAGGCTATTTTTACCTCTAGAAGGGGTGCTCAGCATCATCTACAAAAAAATAATAATATGTACAATAATAATTTTAAAAACCAAAACAGAAATACAATGCAATATAAAAAAAACCTATAAAACCATGCAAACAGGAGATAAAAACACAGCAGAAGCTCAATATAAAAACACAGGATAGAACGATGGCAGAACCAACAGAACTGCAATCAAACAGCTGTATAAAACTACATAAAACAGCATTAACACGCGACACAAAATAACATACATAGAATCATAGAGTTGAAAGGGACCTAGGAGGTCATCTAGTCCAATCCCCTGCCTGCAGCAGGAAATCCTCCTACATCATCCCCGACAGGTGCTCATCAAGCCTCTGCTTGAAGACCCCAAGTGAGGGAGCGTCCACCGTACAGAGATGGAGAGAGAAGCCATGGCACCCAACTTCAGTCATAATTACAACTCTACCACTTTGGACCAGGGGTGTCCAAATCCCAGTCCAGGAGCCAGATGTGGTCCCTGGAGAGTCTCAATATGGCCGGCAACAGCCCTCCATCTAGCCTTTGGGCAAGCCTTGTAATCCTCCAGCTCTGTCTCTCTTATATGTAAATTTATTCAAATTTATAATGTAAATTTATTCAAATTTGTAATGCAAATCATTTTTCTGGATCCCAGCACAGTGTCAGATAGATTATATGGCCCTCCTGCCAAAATTTTTTGAACACCTCTGCTTTGGACTGTTGCTACCCCTTCCCCAAATTATCCACTTCCAACTTCCAAGATTTTAATGGTTTTCTACTCTGGGTCTCCAGAGGAAGTTGTATTATGGTCACGGCATACATGCCATCCGCCCCCATATAAAATTCTTCTGTCCCTATCCACCAGGTCAGGAGAGATTTGTTTTGTTCTGCTCCTTAAAACTCCCCCTTTTTATGAATTCAATTCCCCCACCCTAAAAGCAAGTTTAAGTAGGTGTAAGTGAAATAAGCACACACTTCTTTAATCCTGACCCTACTTTTTTCCCCTTCATTCATTGCCTCCTATGGTGAATTTCGACCACAAATCCTGTTGGGGAGGGAGGTGGCTATCAATTTGTATCTTGTCAAGTGCCAATAACATCACTGATGTTAAAGATGTACGCAATAATAAACAGACCCTTTTTGGGATCTTCTTTCCTCCTGCTCCTGCCCTCCACTGCCAAAATGCTCCTCCAGATCCCTCCACCAAACCCATCTTCTCCATGAATGCTGTGACACCAACAGGTCCCAACCCAACTATAATGAGGGTGAAGCATCCAAATGAACTGCACATTCATTTTTCGTTGCTTAAGAAGTTCTTCTTGGTGGAAGGAGGTTTAAAAGCTTCCAATCTTGATTTACCTTTTTTTTGTAAGCCATGAGCACTTTTTACAAGCCATGCAGGGTATGTGTGTATTTGTGCATAGACAGATGTAGATGTAGGAAACCTCAAAATGCCAGATGCAGGGGAGGGCACCTGGAGGGCCGCTGTGTGATACAGGAAGCTTTACTAGATGTGCCTTTGGCCTGAGTCAGTGGAAACTCTTCTTTTCAGAGGTCTCCAAACCCCGGCCCTGGGGCCAGATGCTTCAAAATCCCTCTATCTTGCCCCTGGGCAAGCCCTGTAATCCATTCCAATACATTCTTATATATAATTTTATGTAAATGTATTCAAATTTGAAATGTAAATTAGTTTTTTTGGCCTGACAGAGTGATGATGTACCCCTCCTGCCAAAAAGTCTGGAGACCCCTGACGTAGATGATGATCTTAATCTATTTTCCATTGTTTATTTTCAGTGGATGGAAATCATTTTGGTAGCATCTGAAAAACAGAGCAGAAATCTTGCAAACACACACATACCCTGGTTTGCTTCCTTCCCCCTCCTTCTCGGTCGTGTCAAATTGGAAAGCGTAAGGATGGGTCATCAGAACATTAGTTTGGGAGCCCTTTTGGGAAACTGACCCATTGGCCATTTTCTTTGTAAACCGCTTTGTGAACTTTTTAGTTGAAAAGTAGTATATAAATACTGATCAGTAGATAAGAACATGTCATAAGAGACCTGCTGGATGAGGCCAAAGGTCCACTATGGCTATAATCCAGAGTTAACTATGGGACCTTTTACACCGACATAGTTATGGTGCCATCTATGGGAAATGCATAGAGCAATCCAGAGTAAGTGCCTCTTACTTCCCATAGTTACAATCCAGATAACTACGGGACCTTTTACACAGATGTAGTTATGATACCACCTATGGGAAATGCATAGAGCAATCCAGAGTAAGTGCCTCTTACTTTGTGTAGAGCAATCCAGAGTAAGTGCAATCTGGACCACTTCCCATAGTTACTCTGGATTGTAGGGCTAGTCCAGGTTCTTTCATGTTGGCCCCCCACAGCACAAAAAAGAGACCTGCATCCTGGAGCCCTTCCTTGCACCTGGCATTCTGGAGCAGCTTTTATCCAAAAACAGCATCAGAGTCTGTGCAACAGCCTTTTTATAGGGATCCAGACTGCATGCCACTAACACATCCTGTGGCAAGGAGTTCCACAGATAATTCACAAGTTGGGTGCTCCTGTGCTGAGAGGCATCACATGTGCGTGGAGGGGAGGAAGGGGGTGTTCAGGGTCAGGAGGGGGGTTGGCTGTGCCCATGGCCTGCCTACTGGATGGGAGGGGAGCTAGAGAGGGGTCTGCAGCTTGGCTCACTTGCATGAGCTCCTTGGGAGCAGCAGCTTGGCTCACTGGCGCGAGCTCTAAAAAGGCAGAAGCGTGACTCACTGGCGCGAGCTCCCAAGAGGCAGAAGCGTGGCTCACTGGCGCGAGCCCTTAGGCTCGCCCTAAGGGCTCGCGCCAGTGAGCCACGCTTCTGCCTCTTGGGGCTACCAGGAGCAGAGTCCCCCCTCCCCGAAAAACAGGTCCTCACCTCCTTCCTCTGCGGCTCCTACTTCCTGTCACAGAGAAAGGGGCGGGGCCAACCGTTCGGTGCACGCGCACTGACGCTTTCCCAGCTCAAGGGCGACCGTTAGTGCAGAGCGCGCATGCGCGTTACTTGCCCTCAAACAAGATGGCGGCGGCGGCTTCACTGCGTGTGGAACTCAAGCCCGAGGTACTGGCAGGAGTGTCGGGAAGGGGGGGTGACGTCCTCGGAGGGGAGGGGGGCTGGCTTAGGGGAGGGGGAGAGCCAAGATGGCGGAAGAACTGGGGCGCCCCTCAGGAGCTGGAGGAGGGATATGCAGGTGAGGAGGCGAGGCGGGGCTGAGAGGCCTAGTGGGTGGAGTCCTGTCAGTGGCAGCGCTGGAGGGGGCGTGGCTTGAAGAGCTGTCAATCTTTATTAGGTGGGCGTGGCACGAGTAGAAAGTGGGTGGAGCCTGCTCAGTGAGGGTGAAGCCCCACCCACACAGCCCAAGCATCAAGTGGTTCTCAACCATTTCAGCCAAGGACACCCAGGAAGTGACGTCATTGAACCGGAAGTGATGTGATTAAACCGGAAGTTATGTGCCTAAGCCGGAAGTGACGTCATCAATGTCAAACAGGTAATGACATCACTGTAGTTTATTCCACAATGCCGTAGTTTTGTTCCCCGTCTACTCAGAAGAAAGCCCCATTGTGTTCAATGAGACTTACTCCCAGGAAAGCCACGTGAGTGCCCCATTCCCAGATGCCTGGTTCTGAGATGGTGGCGCCCAGCCTTTCATGACCCCACCCACAGGGTGTCACGACCCCCACTTTGAAAACCTCTGCAGTAAGGTGTAGCTTGCAGGGGGAAGCTCAGCCCTGGACCACACCTGGCCGGTGGCATAGCTGGAGGGGGGTAAAGCAGTCAGTCTTGCAGGGAGCTCTTGACGGTATGCAAGGGCCTCCCCCTCCCCAGAGGCAGAGCTTGGCTCACTGGCATGAGACCCCTGGACACAAGCCTGGCTCACTGGCACAAGCTCCCTGGAGGAAGTGGCTTGGCTCACTCGCTTGAGCCACCCAGCTATCTCACTGCATAAAGTGGGGGTCCCACCACGTCCACCCCCAAGGCCTGATTCCTGTTCCTCCCCCGTTCATGCCTTGTTTTCCATTTCAGGGGGGACTCCTCGGTGGCCTGACGGTGTCCCATAACGCTCCACCCACCGCCTCATCTCAGCACGGTTTACTACGCACTTCTCACGTCTGAATCCACCTCACCTTACTGTCAGACCCCCCCATCCGCCCACCCACGCCATGGCGGAGAGGAGGATATGCCAGACTTTAACCTCCTCCATCCACAGCGAAGACTTCCTCAGCGACATAGAACTGTTGCCAGCCACAGCAACCACCACCCCAGTGAAGCAGACCCCTCGCTCCCAGCCGGCCACCCCCCATACCTCCAAGGTGACGGCACAGCTCTACGCGTCCCTACAGCAGAGCAGGCAGGCCGAGGCTGAGGCCCTTTCCCATTTGGAGAACCAGCATGGCTTGAGCATCGCCAAGGAAGCAAAGGCACCCGAGGTAGATCTGGACACTCTGGCCGAGGAGATGAGCCTCCGGCTTTCGACTGGTGTGGAGACCAGTGCGTACAGGAAGGTGAGGAGCTGGAAGGCCTGAGCGCTGTGGAGAATGAGGGTGCAGCCAGGATCAGGCTCATGCTTTTCCTTTCCTGCAGGGTGGTGCCGCTGCTGAGTCCCGCCATATCTCAGAGATGGAGAACGTGCGCTCCCACCTGCAGAGCATGCTTCGTGAGTCCAGGGATGCTGCTGATGGTGAGAGTGAGGCAGAAAGGGGGAGGGGTTGTAGGGGAGTGTGAAGCCTTCTCCGCATCACTATTCCCACTATGTCATCATCATGGTCTTTGTGGGAGGCATATGAGGAGGGCAGGAGACAGACACAGCATCAGCTTCTTGGTTGAGAGGCTTGCACCAGCGCTGTCACCACACAAAGGGGGAAGAATCTTTAGGGGTTGGTCAGATAGATCTTCTGGTGGGTGGACATGCACCCAAGAATCCGTGCCTGAACTTGGAATGCCACCTCTGTAAAACATTCCTTCCATTTGAGCTTTAATTTTTTAATTTATGGCTTAAAGACTTGAGCAACACCCTGAATTATTTTTACAAACCTAAGTTCTATCTCCATCTGAGAGGCTTGCAGTTGAGGGTGCTCAGGTGGGGTCTATACTCAGCAAAGCTCTGCTTGATGCTAGAAAGAGGAAGAGAAAAACTTCTCTCAAGACTTTGCATTCAGTTCTGCTGCGGCAGGAGACTCTTTAAGAACTCTTATGTCAGTGGTGGACACTGCACAGCTTGCTTGCCCATACGAGGATGTATGGAAGTTGCTTTCAGATAGCTTGGACCCAAGATCATGGAAGGCCTTAAAAGAGGAGTCTCCAAACACCAGCTTATGGGCCGTATGCAGCCAGGGTAAGCCTTTATCTGGGTCTCATCAGCCTGTGGTCCACTGAGAGCTTCTGGCTCACTCAACACCACCAGAGCTGTGCTCTGCTTGCATCCAAAAAGTGTTCTGAGAATTGGAGTTCTGTCTCTCTATGTATTTATTAAAATTTTATATTTAAAATTTTTCCTGCCCTTGAAAACATGCCAGATATTTGATGTGGCCCTTTGGCCAAAATGTTTGGAGATCCCTGCCTCAAAGCTTAGAACTAGCACCTTGAATTGGGATTGGAAATGCATGGGCAGCAAGTGCAGTTGTTGAAGCAGTAGTCTAGCCAAGACATATTGTCTAGCCCTTTAAGCACCTGGACTATTGCACTCTGCACTAACTGTACTTTTAGGATTTTTTAAGCAGGGGTCTCCAAAATTTCAACTTCAGGGCCCTTGGACCTTTAACAAAAAGAGGAAATTTCAGCAGATGCAGCTTGTGATCTGTGAGAGCCACTGCACAATTATTAAAGGTCGTGGCTGTTCTTCAGACCGTAATAAAGTTGTTTTTATTATTTGTTATTATTATTAAAGGTTCTGGAGCCCTGAAGTTGAAAGTTTGGAGATCCCTGTTTTAGAGGGATCTCTAGAATATATTACAGTAGGCCAGTCTCAAAATTCTTAGGTATTGATTACCCTTGCAAGGTCATTATGGCTCAAGTATGGCTGAAGATGTTCTTCTAGCAACTGCTGTCACCTGGTTCTCCAGAGAGAGCTGAGAGTCTAGGAGAACTCCCAAGCTCTGTATGGTTCTATCACATTGTGTGTTCTTCCACCTTCTGTGACATCTGTGCATGGAAATTCTTCTTTGCAGGGGAGGCCCTCGGACTGGGGAACTTGGAACGGAAAGATGATGATTCCTTTGAGAGCGACAGCACGACAGCCCTGCTCAAGTAAGAACATGGGAAGATCCACGCAGGCTCACGAGAAGAGCTGAACCCACTTAGTTCAGCTTCCTGCCCACTAGGGAGCACACAAGACAACAAGATACCTGTATCCAGTTGCAACTTCCTTGCATCTGGCATTCAGAGAGAACCACCTCTAAAAGCTGGAGGCTGCATAGTTACTATTATTGTATCATCATCATTTTCAACTTCAGGGCCCCAAGGATGAAATTTTTTCCCCATCAGTTGGCTAAGCTCATTTTTAAGGCAGCTTTACTGGATGCTATTGCAATATTCTTTGGCAAGGAGTTCCACAATTACCCACAGGGTAAAGAAATATTTGGTTTTGTCTGTACTGATTCTTCAGTTTTAGTAGATGAGCTCAGGTTCTAGAGTTGGGTGAGAGTATGAAAAGCATGGGCTGGCTGGGGCTAGATTCCCTGGGTCTTTCTCTTGATTCTCGAGGATAAAAAGAAGTGGGGAGCAGGAATAGGGAGAGAGAAGGGGCAGCTCTGTGAATGTTGTTCTCTTTGTTCCTTTGCCCAGTGCCCGGCCCCTGCAGGAAGAGTCTCCACCTGGCTCCATGCTAGGCTTTGAGGAGCTATTCCCACGCTATACCAGCCTGCGTTTTGGCCAGGTCCATGTCCGTGAACATACTTCATACGGTGATGCCCACCTACTCAAGGATTCTTTGGGCAAGGAACAGGCCCGTAGGAAGGTGAGTGGCAGAAGGGATCACCTGCATGGAAGGTTTGCAGAGGATTATGAGGGTCTGTTGGAGCAAATGGACCCCCACCCTATAATCTTGGCCAGCTTGCTTTGAGAACATCCAAAGTTGTTTTCAGAGATATCTCTCTAAAACAAAAAAAAAATGCTGTGTCCAGTTTCTGATTGGAATCCTATCAGTACTTCACTGCCCAGAGTACCCAGGACAGCACGGACAGAATGGCAGGTTGGCCATCAGCTCTGCCCCTCCCTTGCTCACTCCCACCTACAACTCTCCCACCTGAGCCGTTCCTAAGGGTTAGGATTACTGCTCTGCATTTGGCAGTCAAAGCTTCTTGAAGGATGTACCTATAGGGCTAATGGGGGGAGGGGTGCATCTGCGACTTTAAGCAACAGCTCTTGGGCTTAGCTGGCATCGTGGCTCTTAATGAGCTTTTTGTCCTCCCAGCCACGTGGCCCCCATTCGCCCTCTTCATGGGCGCGTCTGCCCAAGGGAAGGAAACAAGAGCAGATCCTAGCCAAAGTGCTCAGGTAGCAGCTCTTGTTGCAATCTTGTGTTCTGTGGGCCACCTCTCCTTGCATACCTAATAAGGGGAGAACTAGAACCAACACTACAAATGGGAAATTATGGTACTCTAGATCTTCCTAAACTCCTAAGAGTGCCCAGAAGTCCTGACTGCTACCAAATCTGGTTCTTAACAGTCCCTTTTTCTGACTTGCATGTTCAAGGTCTCCATGTGACTTTAAAGGACGTGATACTCTTTGTAGTAGCCAGCATTTGAATTTTGATTCTTTTTTAAATTTGAATTTTTAGTTAATTAATTTGATTTATTAAAAAATTATAATTTTAATAAAAAATTAATTAAAATTTTTTAAAAGGAATTTTCTAGTTCTTAAAGTTGCAGGGAAAAATTGTGATCTCGGCTCGCCAGAGATTCCAAACATCGGTCTTCTCTGATGAAATTTCAGTTTACAAATTTCAGGGCACCAATTCTCTTACTAGTTAAGAGGCAGAGCACAATCCTAACCATGTCTACTCAAAAGTAAGCTCCATTGTGTTCTATGGGTCTTACTCCCAGGATTACTCCCAGGAATCCTTACTCTTTAGGTTTGCAGCCATAACTGATCTGTGTTATCTGATCCTGAAGATGAGGTTCTTGCTCAAGAACAGGAGGCATACCTTGTTGGGTCAGATCATGCCTCACCTAGCCCAGCAGACCTTGCAAGAATCAATCGACAATTCAGTCGACAGCCACATCAATCAAATCAATCAATTCAGTCAACAGCCACATTGATCACCCTTGCTGATCATTGCCTCAAGATGGGGCAAGTAGCTGAAGTGTTGTTTCAAAATCTTATTAAATTATCTTGCTTATGTCCATTGGTCCCCTTCTAGATGGTATTTAAATTCTCTACAAACACACACGTAATTTGTGTGTGGAGGATCCCCAGCTCTCAGTCTTTCTAATCTCTCCTTTCTGTCACAACAACCATCTCCAGAGAGTGGGTAAGGAGTGGTGGTGTACAAAGAAGAGTTAACCCTTACCAGAAGGAGACGCTGGTGTGCTGCAGACCCAACTCAAGTGCCAGTGACATGAGCCTGACCTTGCAGGAGATGCTGCCAATCTCCTTGCCTGGGTTTAAGCTGCTTGCTGGGGTGGGTGGAGGGCTGGGCAGCCCCCACCAAAGGCTCGATTTAGTCTACTAAGCCTATTATAATGTGGCCTGCCCTCCCTGGCCAAGGTGCTGCTGGGAACCCAAAGAAAGCTTGCTGGCTCTTTGCCTTGACACTCTGATTGCTGTTTCCAAGTGTCCTTGTGGCTGGTGGTGAAAATAATCTGGGGAGCACCTTTTCTTTGGGCACAGCAGAGAGTTGGAGCCTACATTGTGCATACCAGAGTTACATCAGCACAGCCAAACCTGGGCTCCAAAACTGAACATTTAAACCATCCTTTGTGATTCACAGCTCAGTCCTAATCAACTTTTGATGAAGCCACAATTCAGCCCCAAGGACTGGGAAGAAATTGATTTTTTGAGAAAAATTTGGGCCAGACACTCATATTTATGCCACTCCAGATTGTCCAGGAAGAAGTGCTTCACTTTTCTCCAACCATCCTCTGCATCTTTGGAAAGGCTTCCCAGTTAGAAAGCATGATTCCTAGTTAGGCCAATAGCCGAATCCTCTCCAACTTTCCAGCATTTATGCAGCTGTGGCAATAGGGCATGAACTGGTAAAGGGCACCCCCAAGGTAAAGGGATAATTTCCATCCTGTATGGCTATAAAGGGGAAAAATGGAAACATGAAGTTCAGGGAGATCCTTGGGCAGGGCTGGGACTTGAGTGTCCAGCACAGCAATCTCTCCTGTGAATAAACAGTTCTCTCCCTAGAGTCTAGTCCCCACCCCCATATCCAGACACTTCCAGCCTCTCACGGCATCCAAGTTCTTGGCTGCTTTCTCCCCCCTTCCCCAGCATTGTGAACGGCACATCCATAACCTGCAGAACCGCATCTTGGAGTTGCAGCAGCAGCTGGCTGTGGCCATCTCATCTGATAAGAAGAAAAACGCCATGATAGAGCAGCTGGACAAGGTGAGAGGAGAGTGCCTGACAATCTGAGTTCCCCAATCCTCTGATATAATCTACTTCAGTTTCTGATTCCCAGTTACTCCGACTGTGGGAAGCATCTGACAGAGCCCCTTTTCCTCCTCTCTACAGACTCTGGCTAAGGTAGTGGAGGGATGGAATCGGCATGAGACTGAGCGGACAGCAGCGCTGCGGAGGCTGCAGACAGAGAAGGAGGCCATGGATCAGGCACTGGAGAGGCAGAAGGAGGTGTGACTAGGGCAGGATAGGGCTGTCTTCTCACATCTCTCATCACCTGCTGGCTGGCATGGGAGGTTTTGTGGCTCTCTGTGGTTTGAGATCAACCACATCATGTGGATCATCCAGTGTGGCCTGGATGGGTAAGCTAGGCTTGCTTCTTCTTTAAAGAAAACACCCACCTCTTTTTTTCTTTTATAGAAAGTGGCAGAGTTAGAAGGACAACTCCAGCAATCTCTGGCCACCCTGAGTCGGGAGCAACAAACAGCCAGTCTGTATCGCAAGGAGAAGGAGGCCTTGGTACTTTGGTGATGGAGTCTGTTAAGTCCTACCATTCATGTGGAAGTACTAAAGAAGCAGTGAAATAGCCCCTGAAACACACTCAGGAGCTTCCATCTTCTTGATATCTACTGTTTTGGTTGATCCAGGTTCAGAGACAGGTTGCAAGGGAGCACTGTTGAGGGAAAAGCAGGTTTTCCAAGCAAAACTAGTGGGCCACCATGTGAAACAGGATGCTGGACTAGGAGGTGATCTGTACCATCGTGGCCTTTGGCTTGATCCCAACCCTTTGGTCTGATCCGGCTGGGTGTTTCTAATATTCTTACTGAGTCTAATGGCTCTTGGGGACAAAATTTGCCACTAAATGTCTGGCAGCCATGATAGTAAAAAATAGCCAGGATCCTAACTGTTGGCCCGAGAGGGCAAACATATATGGGTGACTCTGTTGTGAGGTGCTTATGCCATTCTTGGAGCATTGTGCTTAACCTAGCATGACCTTTGATTTGACAGTGAAGGAGGAGCATAGAGTTGGAAGGGCCTTCAAGGCCATCTAGTCCAACCCCTGCTCAAAGCAGGAGAAACCTTTCTAGAGCATCTTCAAAAAGTGCCTGCTTAAAGACCTTAGGAACTTGCCAGTGTTCTCTCACTATTACCATTAATATTCCTTCCCGATATCAGCTGACAATCCCCCCACCCATCAGAACTGGTCCTTCACAAGTCAAGACTGACAGTTGTCCTAATTTCTTCTCTCCTCGGGCCCCCCAAGGAGGAGGAGAAGGAGTCTCTTTTTTGCAAACTGGAGGCAGCAGATCAACGTGCCTGCAGCTTGGAGGCCGAGTGGGATCTGGAACGCCGCCAGCAGGAGGTCCTGCGAGCCACCCTGGAGGAGCAGCAGAGGGCCTGGGGCCAGCGGGAGAGACAGTTGGAACAGCAATGCCAGGCTCTGCAAGAAGAAGGCCGTGCCCAGTTGGACAAGGAGAGAGTAAGAGCAGGGCTCACCCTTACCTTTCCATCCTCCACAGGAGCAATTTGAAAGAGTAGAAGTCTTCCTTACGAGGAAGCTGCTTGACTGTGTGGTACCCCCAAAACCAGAACTAATTGGCCAAAACCAGTGCAATTTTTGCCTTCATCAAATATACCCAAGAATGCATAGTACACTGGAGGCCTTCCTACCCTAACAGTGTAACGTCTGAGACAGCAGAGGGAAGTGGAAGGAGGAGGTGGTTAAACTTCATTAATCACCTCCTGAAGGTGGTTAATGAAATTTAATGAACCATGGCTAAATTTCACCTTGACAGCCAGCCGGTGGGGCAGATGGTTTGGGAGTAGGAGGAGAGACCAAAGGGTTGATGAATGATGGGGCAGCCACAAAGATTCAGGTGCAAGATGTTAAAAGGCAGGCATTGACACCCATCAGGATCTCTTGTGTCCTCCGTTCTAGCTTTTATTGGCCCTTTTCCCAGAAAGAGACTCTCAGTGGACTAATCTAATCTCACCCTGACTCTTCTCTTTTCCAGATCTTACTCCCCTTTTCATTCCTGTTTGTTAGAAATGGATCTCAACATTCAAAAATAGGCTGGTGCCTTATTTATATGTCTCCTCCTCAGACTTTATTTTTTTATTTTAAGGAATTTCTATCCCACCTTCCCCAAAGCAAACACCCAAGGTGGCTCACAAGGCTTTATAATCAGTACAAAGCAGCACAAGAAGTGAAAAAAACATCAAACAAGGCATTAAAAACATTAATTTTAGCATTTCACGGTGAAAGTAAAATATTAAAGTAGAGCAAAATTTAGGGAGAAAACTCATTAAGTCATTCTAGAACTGTTGACATGAGATAAAGAATGTCCAGATATATTGGACTTCTAGGGTTTTGGATTTAACTCAATCTCTTTTCCTGGAGAACCTGGAAGACTTACAGTGGAATCCTAAGCATGTCTACTCAGAAGTATGTAGAGTTGGAAGGGCCTTCAAGGCCATCTAGTCCAATATAGTCTAGTGTTCAATAATATTTATTCCCATGAATGTGTGGTTAGGATGGCAGCCTTATGCCAGGCTCTGCAGGAGTCGCATACCTGTCTACTCTAAACAAGTCCCATTGTAGTCAATGTGGCTTACTTCCTGGAAAAGGTGGCTAGGATCGCAGCCCTATTCCCTCTTCTGCCCTATGCATGTGTTGAAGGGGTGTGGCTTCTTTTTGTTAAAGGGCAGGGCTAACAGTGCTCTTATTCTGGAGCTGTAACCTCTGACACCACAGCCTGCCATGGGGTCTCAAGAGTGGGAAGAGTTGCAGTTGGTTGACCAACCCCGTGTCAAGGAAAAGCAGAAACCTCCCAGACCAGTGAGTTATGGGAGCTATTAAGTCTCACCCCCCATCCTAATGACTGGGGGTGTGAACAGTTCTTTATGGGTTCTGTCTGATCTGAGTTCTCTGGAGTAGAAAAGCCCTCTCTGTGACACTCGACACTCAGTATTCTTTCTGCCTTCAGTATTCATTAGATCTTATTGCTCTTCATTGGGGTTTCTGCCTGACATGAGAGTCTTTAAGTCCAGGCTGTGGGGTGGGGGGGAAAGCAAAATGGGAATGCTCCAAGGGGATGGCATGGGGCCCCTTACATGCTGCAAGACTGAGTGCAATTCTAAGCATGTCTACTCAGAAGTCAGTCCCACTGTACTTTCTCCTAGGAAAAACTTATTAGGGTTACAGCCATAGTGCTTTACACTCCTCTAACGATGCCACTGTCCTCTTGTCTGCTCATTATGAGTTTCCCTATTCCTTGTAAACTCCAATGTTTCTAGATTAATTCAATTAAGCACTGACATCATTTCATGTTCGGTGCATTAGCGTAGCATAATTTGGAAGTCTCTGCAGATGTGGTTGTTACTGCTTAACAGAGAATTCCTTTGCTTTTCCTGTTTTACCACTGTTGAATTTCACACCCAATGAACCATTAAAGGCACAATGGACTTACCTATGTGCACCACAGCATCTTTTAGAAGCCACATCCAGACTGTTCTGGGCGTTTGCTAGAGCGCCTGTGGTCTACACCGTAGTAATGGGGCTGATACTTGAGGTCACTCTTTGCAGCTGCTGTCCCTCCCTCCATAATAAGCAAAGCTCTCATGATAACCCATGTGAATGCAGCTGTGCCTGGAAGACAACTCAAAGTCTGAACAGCTGGACCAGTTTAATGGACCAGAATAACAGAGCTGGAAGGGAACTAATAGGATCACCTAGTCCAACCCCCCGCCTATAGCAGGAAATCCTAGAGCAGGGGTCCTCAAACGTTTTAAACAGGGGGCCGATTCACTGTCCCTTAGACACTGTCGGGGGCTGGAGAGTGAGAGGACTTATGTAGGACATCCTACATTTTATCCTACATTTTAAAATGTAGGACATGATAAAATGAAGCAAAAATGCTTGTATTGCTTTCCTGTACTTAATTTCAACACTTTTGAAATTGAAAACCTTTTAACATGCCTGATTCTCACCCAGACACACAAGACGCCCTCAAAGCAGTTTCCAGCAACACGTTACTTCAACATATTTTACTTAACATATTTTTCTACAACATATTTTACATGTCAGACTTAAGACATGTAACTGGAAGACACCCTCAAAGCAATCTGCAGCAACACAAGGAATGTCAGTGACATGCACTGACACACACCATGCACTCTCTCTCACACACACACCCACCGATGTATTCTTACACACACATACAAACACAAGTTCACCTCAATTTTAGGCTTGCTGTACAGGAATTTTGCCCAAGCCTATGCATGTCTACTCAGGAGTAAGGCCCATTAGAGTCAGTGGGGCTTACTCCCAGGAAAGTAAGCACAGCCCTCTGCATATCTACTCAGAAGTAAGGCCCATTAGAGTCCATGGGGCTTACTCCCAGGAAAGTGTGGATGGGAGGGTGTCCTTTATAGCCCAGCTCTCTACTTGTCTACTCAGAAGTAAGCCCCTGGAAGCTGGGGTGGCCACGAGAGAGCGGCGGTAGGTGCATGCACCAGCCAGAACCCCTGGGGTAGATGAAGTGCACGTGCTGCTCCAGCTGCGCGTGCAACATTAAAAAAAAAATTAAAGGGCCATCTTGAAGCTGCACAAATTCTGGAGCCCCGAGGGGCTCTCTCCCTTTACACAGGGCTGCCGCGACTGGTGGATCTTCGCCGCGGCAGCCTTGAACTGCCCCCCAGTGCCTACGAAGCTCCTCCCAAAACCCCCAAAAGGCTGGCAGGCCGGACTGAGGCCTCTGGCAGGCCTGATCCAGCCCCCGGGCCGTAGTTTGAGGACCCCTGTCCTAGAGCATCTCCAATAGGTGCTTGTTGAGCCTCTGCTTGAAGATCCCCAGTGAAGGAGTGTACCTTTCCTCTTACATCAGGGAGGGAGTTGGAGAGGAGAGAAAATGTAATAAACATGATCTCCTGGAAGGAAGTACAAGAAACTTCCCTGGTTGGATTCTGGAATAAATAAAAAACTCAGTTTCAGTAACAGATAGGCATGTGTTGTTTTTGAGTATACTTGGATGCTGAATCCAAAAATAGTATGGGCTTTTAGCCCAATTGGCTCTAGTTTAGTGCATCCCTCTTATATACTGGTTCAGGCAGTAGACTCATGAGCAAGCTGATGCTATGGTTTCCTCACGAGGAAGCTGCTTGAATCAGCATATATGATGACTATGCCATACCACTCCACCAGCGGCAATGGGGGAAAACCCTTGATGGTTTTAGAACACCAAAAATATTCCAAATTAATTCAAATGTCATTGAAATTTAAAAAATGTAGGCCTATGTTATGCTGATGTCCACAGCTGTAATGACACACATCCTCGGCCCCTACGCTAGACAGATGTTTGGTTTTCTTTGAACTGGATTGAATGGTTTACTTGGCATCCATCAGTCTTGAAAGACTA
This sequence comes from Cryptoblepharus egeriae, assembly GCA_030015325.1. Taxonomy (NCBI): domain Eukaryota; kingdom Metazoa; phylum Chordata; class Lepidosauria; order Squamata; family Scincidae; genus Cryptoblepharus; species Cryptoblepharus egeriae. The sequence continues at coordinate 106,643,500 of JAREYC010000004.1, read as the reverse complement.
TGGTATCATGCTCAATGCTGCATGTGAAGCACGAAGGCCTGGGTAGACTGATATGGAGGATAGGCTGTTACCCAGGCTGCAAATCCTCCCTCTTCATGCCACTTAAATAGTCCAGTGCAAAAGCAGAGCCAATACGATTGGTTCCAGCTGCGTTGCAGAGCTGGGCTAAAGGCAGGAGCCCACCCTGTCTTGTGGGGACCTGGGTCTCGAACCCTGGCCTGCTGATTAACAGGCACAGTGTCTTAACCGCTTGCACCACCCACAGCCCATTGAATGGTTTATAATGTTATGTAATATAATCCACTTTTGGAGTGGCTACTTCATGTTAGGAAGGAAAGGCAAGATCTAAACTGGGTGACCAAATACATGTGATGGATTCTTGACTTTTAGAACCAGGAGAGCACTGGGAAGGTCCCTTTGCATGTGCCAAGGGAGAAACTGGTCAGCCCCTCTTGGAATAGGGGCTGGAGATGTTCTACAAGAGCCTCTCCATCTGGAGCCTTGACCTGCTTAAGTCACCCAGTGTCTTCTCCTGCCTTCTGCTCCTCTTCCCCCATCTAGGCAGCAGCTCAGCGAGAAGCCCAGAAGGCTACCGATGCCCAGCGCATTCTTACTGCAGTGCAGGAAGAAGTGCAGGGACTGGAGGCCAAGCTGGAGACCGTGTGCCGGGAGCGGGACAACCTGAAGTTGGAACTGAATTTGGTCAAGGTATTGGAGGAAAGGAGGCATTTTGATGAGTTATATGGGAAGATGTGTGATATGGGAGGCAAAGTTTGGGTCATGGCAGCTTCTGCCACTACTACAGCTTCTTGATGGTTGATGGGAGAAGGTTCCGTGCTGCGTGTGCTGCACATGCCTTCTGTGCTTAGATCATTTGGAGTCCTCATGTCTCTCTCACACACAGATCTTGAATGGTTTTTAACTTCAAGTCGAGCATGAAGTCCAGCAGTATTTCTAGTCCTGATATAGTACTTGAAGGTTGAGATCCATTTTGTCTTCCCATTCTTTTCCTAGGCCCGTTTTGACGCGCAGAAGGTGAAGCTGGAGTCAGAGCTGAAGGTGGCGTTGGAGGAGCGGGTGACAGAGCGCCTCACGGAGGTTCATGAGGAGAGCCTGCGCCAGATGAGTGCTATGCGGGAGCAGCACAGGTGATGGTCCCCATCCATTGGTGCCTTGGCTACCAGTCAGTCCTCATTGCCACAGTGTGGACAGTACCAGCTAGGTCCATTTGCTTTATTCTGTGACCTCAACCCCATCGGTTCTTCTCCAGCTGTTCTACCTGCTTGCACCTCTTCCTATTACTGAGTCAGAATCCCATTGACCCTCAACCACTTGTATCTCTGAAAATTGATTGATTGGATTCGTGTCTTGCCTTTCTTCACAAGCGAACCCAAAGTGGCTAACAATATAATTAAATAATAAAATCCTTGGCCCTCTCTTCATCTTAGTTTCTTAGATTTCACTGGTGACTTCCAGCACTTTTTCAGGCTTTTAATAGTTGCTTCTTTACTAAGCATAATACCACATTCTGTTTGGGCTGTTGTGTAGTGGATGTGATGGACCTCTCGGCAGAGGGACATCTATATCAGTAGTATTTCTTCTCTGGGTGTGGGGAGGGTCACCATTGGAATTCCTTTTATTTTTATGAGCTGAAAGGCAGACTTTGGATTTTATGAGGAATGCAGGATTTATTCAAATGGTTGTGAGGAACCAGTGTGCCAAACTCCCCATCCTTGGGCTCAGCCTGGGAAATGGAGAACGTTACAGAATGCCCAGAGACCATTCTGCAGGACCAGTAAGACTGGTGGCTTTGCTTCCATGCTTGATGCTCTTTCTGGTCCAGTCAGCCCGTTCATTAGTTAGTGGTTGATGGGGGGACTGGGATCAGCTTTGTGGTGTCTTCCATGCTGTGCATCAGTTGCGTGTGTGTTAGCTACTAGGAAGTGTTTGGTTCCATGGAGAACATTTTTTGGATGCTCTGTGTCTCTAACGAGTAACGTGCAGGGATCTCCACAGCTCTTCCTACCCACCAACCTCCGTTTCCCTGCAGGAAGCAGTTGTTGGAGCTAAGCAGTCACCATGAGCAGGAGATGGCCAGCCAGTTGGGCCAGTTCAAGTCTGATCTGGCAGAGAGGGAAGAGCGGCACAGGCATCTGTGTGAGAACTACGAGCGCAGGTACTGGATGGTGGGAGGTTGAATTTCAAGTTGAACTAAACAGTTCAGTATGCATTATTGTTGGCTTCAGTCATGTAACCACACTGGTTTTTTAACCTTGTCTCTGTCCAGGCTCTCCAGGCAGGTGGAAGAGATAAGGGAGCTCCAAGTCAGACAGCGGCGCCTGGAGGTACAGAGGGCTGAGATGGTCAGCCAGTTTCAGGCCATGATGCAGGCGCACTGGAACGAGGCCCTGAACCTCTTCACATGCACCAGTGCCTCCCCCCAGTCCGCCAAGCAGGTGAGTGGACTTCCTGCCTGTCCCCAGACCTGACTCCTTGCATGCCATGCTCCAGCCCCAAGAGCTGTTGTGGCAGAGAGAGCAGCACCAGCATGTCCCACGCTCACATCTAGCCCGTTCCAGGAACTTGCACAGAGGCCTGAGACCTTGCTGTTCCTTCTCAGTCCCAACCACTGATGGTGACCTGTCTTAGGACCCAGTCTAACTTTCCAGCAACTCTGAAGAAAGGGGATAAATGTTCCTTTAGGAGGGTTTTGTGACTGTTGCCCCATTGCAGATTGCAATGTATGCACCATTGGCAGGGCTGCATCAGTGCTGAAAGTTGGATAGGATTGGTTAGGCATTCTACAGACTGCAAGAGAACTGTATCTGACCTGCTAGATTGGGGTGTCCACACTTTCAACATTAGGGCTCCTGAACCTTTAACAAGTATGAAGAGGAGGGAATTTCAGCAGGTGCAGCTTATTGTCTCACAGATCACAAGTAGAACCTGCTGCAATTCCTTCTTCTTCACACTTGTTAAAGGTTCAGGAGCCCTAAAGTTGAAAGTATGGACATCCCTGTGCTAGATGAAGTGCATCCATTTCAATTTTAACTGCATCCCTTTGGAAAATGTAGGGTGGGGAGAAGTACTGAGTGCAGAGTACCTTCAGCTTGATTCAATCAACCACCGACTGAATGGTTAAGAATTGCAAGAAGAATTTTCCTCTGCTTGTTGGTTGTGCCTTATGGGACACACTGAAAGGTAGTTGTGGGTCTTCTAAGACTTTGCCCTCCTCCCAAAGGATGCATCATCGGAAGCAGACCATGTCTCTGACTCAGAATTCCTGAAGCCCTCGGAACCTCACAAGAAGCACCAGAATGCAGAATCTATTGGGACCAGCCACGGTGGCAGAGACTGTGAGGGGCCAGGATGGAACCCAGCGGTCACTCTCCATCCTAGGACTCAAAGCAACTCCCTGCAGGGCCCTTCAGAGGGGCCAGGATGGAACCCAGTGGTCACTCTCCATCCTAGGACTCAAAGCAACTCCCTGCAGGACCCTTCAGAGGGCCCTGAAAAGTCCATGCAAGACTCTTACCAGCACTTCTTCCCACTGCTCCCTGACGCTGGGCGTTTCTCCTCGGAATTCAGCCACATTCTCAACTGCAGCCTCCTCAGTCAACAGGGTTTTCAGCAGTTGGAGGCGCAGGTGGACCGCACGAGGATGGATCCAGGTATGTGTGGCGGTGGTGGGGAATGGGGATTAATCTTCAGAACTACAGGGGGGTGTCATCAGCAGTTTTTAGTGAAAAAGTTGGGTCAGACCCACTTGTGTTTCTTAGTTAAATCCCCCAATGCATGCCTTAACATCTCACCTCACATGTTCTTCAAACTTGGGGATCACTCAACAGAGAGACTAGAGGTGAAGGGTGACTCACTTGAGGTGGGCTGAATAGTTCTGTGAATATTTAAAGCCTGAACCTTGCACATTTCCTCTCCTGCAGCTTTGCCTTTCCACCCAGATAACCTAGCAGAGCACCCGTTCACAGATGACACAGACGAGACCACCACAGAGGTGGTCGGGAGTGAGGGGGACACCCCCCAACACAGCAGCTTGGAGAGTGCTGGTCAGGCCCACCAGCCCGATTTAAATTTCTGCATGCAGCTGGTATGAGCTAGTTCCTGTTCCCTCCCTTTCTTTCTGGTTGCCTGGGGTGGGGATAGGGTGGCAGAGAGTTGGGTAGCAATGGTAATGGAAGTCCAATCCTTGTAAAGCAGGTTGCTTTTAAAAAGAGAGAGAGAGAGAGAGAGACTTTGAAAACTTAACAAGAAATCTTAAATTTAAAAAGAAGTCATGGATTTGTATTCAAATCCTTGCCTATTGATGGTTCAGTGTGAAAGTTCATTAGAACGTTTGTGCATGCAGGGGATTCCCAGCGCTTGAGTTGGGGGGGTCTCTTCCCTGATCTCAGGTCCCTGAGCACACAAGGTTTCCTCCCTGCAACTCAGACACTGAGACCCCTGGGCACACTGGGGATTCCCATTTTGCTTCTAAGTCCAACACATTTGTTGGATTTCCAAACAAATCCACTAATGGATGACCTTCCAGAATGGAACTTACTGTGCTATAGAAATAAGTCTTTGGGGTTGGGCTCCAGATCTCTTGCCACATGAAGCTTCCATTTCTCCAGTTGGGAGGAGGGGGGAAGTTGGGAGAATCGGGGGGCGGGGGCTTCTGTTCTAATTTTTGTGCTTTGTGACTCCCAGCTGTTTGACCGCTCTTCCAATGAAAGCTGTTTACAGAAGCAGGAAGGTTTTTCCATGAGCACCCACCAACAGCCCGTAAACCAGACGCAGTTTGGTAAAGGACCCCATTCCATTCTTTTTGCAGGCCTATCTGGGTGAGAATGGAGGGTGGGAATGGCAGGCTGGGACATAACGTGGCATGAAGAGGTGGCATGCTGGGACCACCAGCCACACGGAAAAGCACATGGAGAGTCTCCTCTACAATTTAACACTTTCTGGCTCCCTTTGCAGCAACTTCCCTCTCCTACCACGAACGGCCCACAGCTCTCTGGGATGGAGCACAGCCCGTCCGCACCATCCGTATCCAGCCGTCCAGCAACACTGCTGTCCACAAAACCAAAGTGCCTTTATCCAAATCGGGATCAGCCTGTCCACTGGAACCAACCAGCCCCATAAAGCAGAATCCTGGTGCGTGGCCAGCCTCGTCCCGCACTCTGGTGGGCAGGGCTGGCTCTGGTGAAGCTTTGTTAGCCAGGCTCAACCTTACCTTTTCCCTGTTCTTGTTTTTTGCCCCATAGTGCATGAGGGTGGAATCCTGCCTACAGATCAGGTGGCTGAAGTTGCCCGCCTTTTGAAACAGTACCAGATCAGCGGGAGGCCAGCGCCTACAACCGAGGAGCTGTATAAATACCTGCATGTGACAATCCCTAATGGGTAAGGCCAAGTACAGGGCTGGTTGATCCCAGCACACTGGAAGGGATCAAAGACTACCTTTTTTCCCTGAAATCTTGTGGACTACTTCTCAGGTTCTCACAGACCACTTGTGTTCTTCAGACCAGAGGTTGGGAACCAGTGGTCTGTAGTATTGAATTGTCAGCCCCTTTCCATCCGTCTTGGCACACCGCTTGAGAATTGCTGTCCTAGTGAGGGAGGTCTGGGGAACTGAGATGCCTGGATCTTATTCAGCAAACATCTTATTTCCATCTGGATTTTTACATCTAGCTCAGAAATGAAAAGTGATAGGAATCTACATGCACGACGGAACCTTGATCCAAAGCTGTCAGAAGCTGGAAGAAAAGAGGTTTGTGTTGCCCTGTGAGGGAAAATCCAGGAACAGCCAGTACCTGCGGTCCTGAGGATGGCCTTGCAAAGATTGCAAGGAGCTAAGATTGAACCGGTGTGCATGGCACGATGGGACACTGGAGACAGTGGGACAAGCCATGGCTGCCTGCTTCTTCTCTCATTCTACCAATTCCTTATCTCTTCATTACTTCTCTCCCAAGGCACCTCCTACCCGCCGCACGGGCAGTTCGGGATCCGGCCGTGATAAATCTGGTACCTCTGCCAAAGCTGGGAAGAAGCTTTCTGGCGTGCATGGCTCCAGCAGTCGTACCAGCAGAGGTGGAGGTGTATGGAGATGACCTCTTTAGGGTGGGACCCTTCCTGCTGACCTCTGGTTGACTTCCTCAGGGCTATTTCCCCCTGGCTCAACCCTCAGGCTTTGCTCCTGCTGAGAGGATACAAGACTGTGTCGTTCTGTTTATCTGTAAAACACTTTGGTTTCAAATGTGCATCCGAGAGAGGTTTTCAAGGGATGAAGACAACACAGAAACCCTTGGTAGCCATTGTTTTGGGGCAAATTGCCCTCTGAGTTGGTTCCTTAATTTTTTCTCTGCACAGTTTTTGTATAATTTTTTTAAATAAATGAGCGTTATTTTTTTAAGTAGCCGGTTCCCCTATCCGTGTGAGTGTGTGTCTGTCTCTTTGCCGCTCTCCTTCCCCACCAATTCTGTCAAAGGCAGAACTTGTTCCTGTGGTCGCAGCTACTTTGAAATCCCCAAGGCTTCTCCTTGGCTCCTGACGTGAGGTTTAGAACTCCTGCACTCAAATGCTTTAACTTGGAAACCTGCCCAACTGTTTACCTGGCTTTCTAAGCTGTGCCAGAGGCAGGCGGGCAGAGAATCCTCCTCTGGCTGTCTTTATATGCCTTGCCAGGAAGGGTGATCATGAAACCAGGGTACCTCAAGGTCCCTTCAAGGTCTTGCAAGGGGTGTCTTGCTTTTAGGAGGATGCATTCACCCCTCTTGAGTTCCCAAAAATTTGAAAGGTGAAATGTTCTAAGATGCAAGGGCAGAAATTATTTGGATGCCTAGCTGTGAGTAGGAGCTGTTTAGCTTTCTTGACTCCCACCCTACAGTGCAGGGTGACCATATGACCAGAAAAACCCGGATATGTCCGGATATTTAGCCTCTTGCCCGGCTGTCCTACATTTTGGCTTCATTGTTCTGCATTTTGAAACTTCGTGATAGTGCACAGTACCCCATCATGCCGTATGTCGTTGGATTCATAATGAAGAGCAGAATCTAATGCAAAAATCAGTTTGGAGATATCTCCTCCTTATCAAAAGTTAATGGTCAAAAAACCGAAAAACAAAAATAAAAAAAATACATTTTTTGGCAATTTTTTAAAGTGGGTAGGAATTTTGGCCTTGGGATTCAGGAACTTTGGCCCTGGGGTTCAGGAGTAATCTGGTCACCCTGCTACAATGTGTCTTTTGTATGTGTTTGTGTGTCCCCCTTTGGCTTTTGGCAGGAGCCTTGGTGTTCAGAGCATTTTGGGTGGCTAGATAATGAGTCCTATGCGCATTGGTGCTGTTGGTGTCCTTGGCACCATTGCCGATGGCTCGCTTACCTGAAATATTGTGGCTTTCTCTAGAATCCTTTCCACACCTCTACTTCCTTGGGTGCCAATTTTCTGATGGACAGGTAGTGTTTGTGGCTCAGCGATGCCACACTTTGCCTCGACTTCAGTATAGGATTGTTTGATGATATTGTTTTTAATAAAATTTTTAACTTTAAAAAAAAACTTTTAAAAAACTTAAGACAGATTTTGCTGAATACAGGTCTCTCAGGATTAATCTTTGAAGAGCCATACAGCCGTCCTGCTGCCCCCCTTCTGGCTTGATTGTGAGGGGGCATCCCTGATGAGTCCATCTTCATGATGGAGCCTTCCTATGTCTGCCTGCCAAGTGATACACTAAGGAACAGCAAATTAGGAACACCATACAAAGGTTTGGGGAGGACCGAATCTACAGATGACTCCAGAGGCCAGGAAAGCCCCTTTTGATTTATAGGAACTGCATGTTCCTCCACCAACCTGCACTTTTATACACAGCCAGCTCTTCAGTTATTAGTTTGCGTGAAACTTCATATTTTGACTTCAGTGGCAACTTGCATCTCCTCTCCACCTTCAGCTGCAGAAACTGCCCTTCTTGCCCGCAACTCCCCAAAGCCTTCCTGCAGGCTGTGCTGTGCATTCACATGAGCGAACATCATCATCATATATAGCATCATCATCTTAACGTTATTCCCCTCTAGGCAGGGTCCACTTGTTTGGCTAGACTTGAAAAACAAATCCTGGTTGTATTATGCTCCTTCTCCTGTGTAAAACTCTTCCCAGGGTGCTCAGTGTCTTTGCCCTCCGCTCTTCCACGCCGTGTCCTAAATTCACCCCTCACATGTTACGACCCTTGTTCACACACTTAAGTTTTACACACTTTGCACATGATGTCCATTGTCCTTTTGGGAGTTTTGCCGCTTCCAGTCAACCTCGGCTGAGCACATCCACTTTTGTGGGCACATTTGAACCCTCTCGGCTATAGACGAGGCCCCCCAACACCTGGACACGTGGCTGTCTCTTCTCCCATCACTCCACCTTCCCTCTCCACGAGGATCTAATCTGATTAGCTGTTAGAAAAGACAGCGAACATGGATTATAGGTTTTTAAAAAAACCTTCCAACCCGCCCCCCCCATACCATCCAGACAGCTCGCAAATGCCCAGGTCTCCAGCTCCAGCCTGCTGCTCTTGGACTTGAGGGGATCCTGTACCCAGTGGCCACCAGTGCCCCATATGCCCTGTGTCCAACAGGGAAAATCTGGGGGGGAAGGAGCTCTGCGGTGCTGGCTAACCCCTCTTTTCCAGAGGATGATGGACTGTGGAACTGACTCTTGGGTGTTGTTTTTTCTTGGAGTTTCTTCATTACTTATTTTTTGCTGAATTCCTGTGTTTTGTCGTGGGACAATTTCCCCTGGATTTTAGCAACGGGAATATTTCTTTGGAAGTTCTGAAATCAGCCTCGCAGAACAGCCTGGGGTAAGAGTGTGGTGTCTGTGGTATAGCATAGCCGGGCTATGGGGTCCTGGGGTCCTGAAAGCAGTAAGAAGCCACAACCTTCTGTGGTCCTGGATCCCCATCCTAAACTCGAGAGATCAACTAATGAAGTTGTGTTTGGAGATGGGCTGGTTTAGGGGGTCTGCCTCTTGCTGGTCAAGGAAGATCGGCAGTTGGGACAGTGGTGTCCCCGTCCCCTCCTTAACAACTACCTGCATCTAATGCTGTTTCAATTTCAGTGATGTGCAACAGACTTGTATGTAGGACTGGCACTGGGATCAAGAGAAAGCAATGGGAGATGTTGAGATGGGAGTTGTTGTGAAGCCAGGAGAGAAGAAGTTATGGGTTCTCCACAAATTTGGAACCCAGTTGGGAAAATAGTTAGCGGTATAGAGGGTTATGGGACAAATATTGAAGTTGCCTTTGGCTTTTTGGTATAGAGGGTTACAAACAACCATGTCCTGGGACTGTCTTCAGTGTAAAGGGAGAGAAAGGGACTTCTTTACTCGGGACCGAAGGAAAAGTATCCAGGGTGTAGCTCTCCATCGCAGGTACAAGCGATGTATTATAATCTGCCAGGATGGGGGAAGTGAAGAAGAGATTAAAGCAACCATCAAACCCCATCCTGTCTTTGTATAAGAAGTTATTCTGGGGAGGGGGTGGGTGGTAATTGTGCAAGTGGGATTTGCAACTCTTGATTTCTGGGACGCTCAGTGTCAAAGCTGGCGTTTCCTCCTCCCTCCCCGCAAACTTGCTAGAATAATCCAGAAGGAGAGAGGCACTGTGGGAGAAAGGCAAGGATTAGTGTAGGCAGTGGGGGGATATGCGCCAAGGTTGTTGGCAATGAGTAGGGTTGCCATAATTCTCTTCCACAAAACCGGGACAGGACCCCCGTCAAACTTGCCATTATGTGAATGCAATCTCCCCAAACTGGGACATATGGCATGCCTAGGAGTGAGTCCCACTGTTAGGTGGGACTCTTAGGATATGAGGAAGGCTCTTAGGACTTTTCTGAAGATTCCCCATCTTTTCACATTAAATAAGGTCTCGCTCTCATTGAATGAGGTGTCCTGGGGTCTCACAAGTTTGGATGTTTGTATGTTGGATAAAATTCTAAGGTTGATGGCACACAGAAGTGGTTGGGGAGTACCTCTTTGTAGAGTTTAGTGTTTAAAATATATATATGGGGCACTTATGTTGAGTCCCCACCTGACACCCCTTCCCCACTGAGATTGAGATTTTAACTTCGGTTGTCCACTGGCTTCCCAGCCTGGAAGCAGGTCCACATGGATGACCAGAAAAGTCTCACCCCACCCCAGTCATTGCCCTCCAAGAGATGTTGGGTCAATATAGCAGCCATCTTGGCGAGTCAGGAGGGAGCAATTGCTGTAATAAGTGAAGCGTTAAGAAGAAACGTGAGGAATGAGAAGGTTCCATACCTGGTCCTCTAAAGAGAATGAGGAGCATCTTTTGGATTTGGGTTCATGAAGGTCAGTGGTACTCAGGCATTTCAGCCTGGGACCCCCTTTCAAACTTAAAAATCTGTCTGGGACCTCCTGTCACACTACCGGGATGTGACAGCACTGTGATGCCAGAGCTCCTCCATGTCTACTTGAAAGTAAGTCCCATTGTGTTCAATGAGACTTACTCCTAAGAAACCCCGGTGTCAGATTCCAAGACGGCAGTCCCAACCACTCTCAACCCCCCTCATTGCGACCCTCCCCAAGGGGATCCTGACCCCCACTTTGAGTACCACTGATGTAGGTACCCTGAATGTCCTATGAAGCAAGTAGGCTGTCTCTTAGCTGTTTGTTTAAAGAACTTCTACCCTGTTTTTCTCCCACACATTGGTGAAATACTAAAACATTAAAAACTAAACCGGGGTCTCCAAACCAACCCCTTGGCAAGACTAACCAGCCGGTGGCCAACCTCTGATCCCCTAAGAGCCTCTGACCTACTTGACCAAACACAACTGGAGCTGTGATGGTGGGGTGGGGAAAAGGGGGGGTCCATTTTTAGGTGTTTGCTTGCAGAAATCCTGGAAATTTAAGCCCATTCATCGAAGTTCCAGCTCTAATGTATTTATTGAAATGTTATATTAATTTTTTTCCTGGCCTTTGTCATTGTGCCAGATACTTGATGTGGCCCTTTAGCTGAAATGTTTAAAGACCCCTGATCTTTAGATCCCTTATTGAAATGGATCCCTTATGGATCCCTTATTGAAATACATTACATAGTGCCAGCCCATCCATTAACATTATCTTTGAATAAACATGTCTTAGGACCCACTGGAAAGTCTCCAAAGAGGGATCTGTTTTTTATACCAGGAGGGGAGGGAATGCATAAATGAGGAACCACCACCAAAAAGGCCATATTTCTAGTGGGCATCCCTCTCAACCCTGCTGTGCTGGCACATTAGAAGGACCCCCTCGGATCTGATAGGGCAAGTAGGATTATATGGAAGGAGGTCGTCCATCAAATACCCGGGACCCAAGTTCTTGCATGCCCATTCATCCATGCCATTGGAAGGCTCCATCCAGTTGATGGTAGATGCCACTATGCTCTCTAACCCAAGTTGGTGGTGTCCATAGATGATCTCTCATCCCAAACTTTCTTTTTGCCTCTCCACTTTCCTTTGCATCAAGTACCCCAACCTGTTGGCATCCAAGAACTTCCTTCATCCCATTCCATGTTAGACTTTCTGTGTCTTTCCACTTCATAGCAAGTATCAGGCTTTCTTTCTTCCATCCCAAAGCTTCTACTCTAAACAGGCACAACTAAACTAAGAGCACAATCCTAACCATGTCTACTCAAAAGTAAGCCCATGGTGTTCGGTGGGTCTTACTCCCAGGAAAGTGTCTTTAGGATTCCTGCCTAATACTTGGATTTTTGTGTGTCACCCCTTTCGGGGCAATCAATCCCTTCAAGACTTCACCCATTCTTCTCTGTCGTCTTGAATGGCTACTAAACTTCTTCCACGAACGCTGCAATCCTATTAGTGTCTACTCAGAAATAAGTTCCATAGTGTTCAGTGGTGCTTACTCTCAGGAAAATGCTCTTAGGATTGCAGCTTCAGTCCACTACCAGGTGACAGGGTTGGAAGGTGATGTTGCTTTCATCCTTCAGGACTGCTTTTCTGGACATACCTTTCCAGCTCAGTCACTTTCCCCGAGAAAGGAAGGTTGGAAACTAGTTAATTCAGATAGTTAATTTGTTAACAATAGTTAATTGTTTCTATTGGAGGAGTTCAGAGATAGTTTTTAAAGGTGGGGTCCCACAACTCCAATGGTTCTTAGGTGACAAAGGATTATTTGGACCCCTTCCAGTCCAACTCCAGCTGGGCCTGGGGGGCAGAAGACAGCCATGGAAGTTCTGATGACCTTACCCAAGGATTAGATAGGGGTGGTGCATCCCTGCTGGACCTTTCAGAAGCTTTGAACATATTCAACCATTGTGTTCTTCTGGAGCAGGTGGCCAATATGGCACTTGATGACACTCCTTCCTGTCCTACAGGTTGTCTCGCTGGTGATCTACATGAAACATCTTCATGAAACATCTTGGGTGGTCACGGGGGCACTTAATATGAGTCAGTAGGACCACAGCTCCATTCACTTCTGATCCCCGTTCAAGGTGCTAATTCTAACCTTAATCTGGCTTTAGTGTACCCTAAAGACCATATACTTTTATACATTCCTTTGCCCCTCATTGGTCATATGAGGGGCTCTTTAACAAGTGCCACCTCTGACCCAAGTAAGGGGCACCAGCACATGGGCAAGCCTTCGCTATAGTGGCACCACAACTATGGGATTCCTTTCCAGGGGAACGGAGGAATATCTCCTTTTCTCATGGCTTTTCAACAAGTATCCAAAACTTGACTGTTTCATCTGGCATTTGGGTGTTAAGTGGATACCACATTTACTCGACTCTAACGCTCCATCAAACCACATTTACTCAAATATAATTAACCATCAGATCTAATGTGTACCCTGATTTTGGAGTCTAAATTTGGCTGGAAAAGGTGAGTGTTAGATTTGGGTAAATCTTCTGTGCTGCAATACTTGACTGCTTTCCTAAATTGTTCCCCAAATTTCATATATTTCCTATTTGTTCCCCTTTGGCTCAACATATGTGTTAGATTTTGCTCTGATTCCTTCACATTTCAGTACATCATGTTGAAATTAATATTTTAATACTATGTTTAATTTTTTTTACCTGTTGTGTTACTCTGTACTTTGATCATAAATTTTTGAAGGCCATCTTGGGCATTTGCAGGATATAAATTTGGGAAAGGCAGGATATAAATTTCTGAACACAGGCTGCGATCCTAAAGATACCTTCCTGGGAATAAGACCCATTGAACACAATGGGGCTGACTTTTGAGTAGACATGGATAGGATTGTGCTCTAAGACCTTGTTTTCCATCCAACCACACAAGCCCTTCTCCAGCACATGAAAACTTTGATTCTCTTTTGTCATCTATTTTTACGTTGTTTGCATTTCTTTTCTGTGTCTCATACTTTTGTGTGACTGGCCATTTAGTGAAAATCCATGATTTTCCCCTGCCCCATATTTTCCATACGTCACCCTTTCTGTCACCCCCGATGCTTCCATGATGCATCTACATCTTGGAAGGATTGCTGAGTCATTCAAAGCTTGGGGCCAGGTTGGCCCCGTTGCGGAGGTGCCAGTGACGTAGCAAGAGAGGATGCAAAGCACTGAGTTTTGCCGCAAGCCCCACCACATCATACAAGCAGCCCCCAACCTTTGGAGCCATTCTGGGCAGTGTGAGCAAAATGGAGCCATATGCTGGACTGGATCTGAAGGGCAAGCTCATTGCAAAACTTAATGCTTTGCACCCCCTCTGGCTACACCACTGGTGGTTGCTGGAGCATCTTATCAGTTGAAGTAGTAAAAGAACCTGATCTTGAGCTAGTTCATTAGACAATGCAGCCCACCTGATTTTCGGGGCAGATAATTTTATGGCTGTGGGTGGTGCAAGTGGCTAAGACACTGTGCTTGTTAACCTGCAGGCCAGGGTTCGAGATCCGGGTCGGCCCCACAAAACAGGGTGAGCTCCTGTGGGTGACCAGATGACCGGAAAAACCCGGATTTGTCCGGATTTTTAGCCTCCTGTCCAGGTGTCCTACATTTTGGCTTCATTTTGAAACTTTGTGATAGTGCACAGTACCCCATCATGCCATATATTGTTGGATTCGTATTGAAGAGCAGAATCCAATGCAAAAATCAGTTTGGAGATATCGCCTTCCTATCAAAAGTTATGGTCAAAAAACAGAAAAACAAAACAACAAAAAATAGATTTTTTGGCAATTTTTTTCAGCGGGTAGGAATTTTGGCCTTGGGGTTCAGGAATTTTGGGTTTGGCATCTGGTCACCCTGCTTAGCCCAGCTCTGCGACGCCAGCTGGATCCAATCGTACTGGCTCTGCCTTTCCATTGGACTAATTCAGTAGCGTGGAGAGGGGGATTTGCTGCTTGGGTAACAGCCTCTCCTCCATAACAATCTAACCCAGGCTTTCGTGCTTCGCATGCAGCGTATGCAGCGCCGAGCACGATAGTCTTTCAAGACTGACGGAGGCCTGCAATTTTATGGTTCAGTTTACCCCCCACCCTCCCATCCCATAGTTAAATCAGACTTAATGTTCACAAGTTATACCAAAAGGCCTGATTCCTTCCTTCATGCATTTGCTCAAGAAGTCTCTGATGTCCCTGTTGGGGTCGACAACAGGAACACTTTCCTGCTCACCTTGCTTCATGTGTGCTACCAGGATCCTGACCCATATAATAGGGTAGAGATCATTTCCAGATGGTTATGTATTTTGTCCTATTGGATGTTCTCTTTCCAACACCCCCTTTTGGATCTTTTTTTAAAACATCAGCTGTATCTTGTCTTACTCTTGCCGTTTTCCTTGGTCTCACAGTGTGATCTTACACACTCCTGGGGCAACTGTCTTAACTTTCCCAGTGAGTTAAGAAACGTTCCCAATTCAGTTCTACCACCTCAGGATCTTAATGCTCCAAAAGAGTACAGGAAACAGTTCCCAGCCATTCACCAAACCCACTCATCCAATGGCGATTACAAGTTCTTGTGAATGTTCATGTGACTCTGTGGAACTCACTGCCACAGGATGTGGTGATGGCATCTAGCCTCAATGCCCTTAAGAAGGGATTGGACGAATCCCTCGAGGAAAGGAGCATAACAGTTTTCAAGCCATGAGGGTGTGTGTTTACGTGGACAACCTCAAAATGCCAGATGCAGGGGAGGGCACCTGGATGCGGGTGTCATATGTGCTCCCAAGGCATCTGGTGTGTGATGTAGGATGCTGTGATATAGGATATTGTGTGATATAGGATGCTGGACTAGATGGGTCTTTGGCCTGATCCAGTGGAGGCTCTTCTTATGTTCTTATGACCGGCCAAACACTCCAAAAAGATGGGTGTACAAGTCCGTAGATACCTGCCCTTTGGGAACAGCTGCTGCCCCTTCTCACCTGCCCATCCTTTAGCCAAGGGGGAGCCAACGTCCGAGGCTAACTCCTCAGCTCTTACAAGCACTGAGCACCCCAAGCTCCAGGGACTCCAGCCACAAGATTCTGGTTCATTCCAGTAGAGGATTTTGGCTGTAATCCTAACCACACTTTCATGGGAGTAAGTACTAATTGAACTCATTGGGAGTAGACATGGTTAGGATTGCGCTGTTTATGGCCCAGACTGGGCCGAACTGAATCCAGTTCTTTGCACTCACTTAGAAACACCATAGTAATAGTTTATTGAAAGGATCAAGTTAGGGTTAAATATCACTTGGAAGGCACTTAAATGCCAGTATTACAGAGAATAAATCAATTACACACAGAAATACTAAAACAATATACTCCTCCTAAGCTTACTTGTTCCTAACACTCACCTGGACCTTGCCTACTACTGAGCATACTTGAGTAGGACCTTGCCTACTACTGAGCGCAGAGCTTTTATACCTATAATATAACATCTGATACGGGCATCCACCACTGAATGGCAAAGAGCAACTCATCTCATCCCATTTATGATTTGTGCACCTTAAACATGGCTCAGACCTAACCACAAATTCAGACCAGCCAGAGCTTCTGGAAATTATTTCATCACCTGCAGCTACTGCCAGTCAGTCACTGTGATCCTCCCAGCTGGAAAATCCCAGTCGCAGCCAGTCCCCAATTCGAAGGTCCTGAGCACCACCACATCATCAAGTTCAAGTCAGGACAAGGCACTTCCAGCTCTGTTGCAGCTTCCAAAATGCAGTGATTTTAAGTAACTTCAATCAGTTCAAAGTCAGTGACTTTAACCTGTTCTCCACACTTTGTCCTGCCGTCCTGTGTCGCTGTTTCCAAAAAATGTTCCCCTCGTGGTCTCTGTTCCCTTTGGACAGACTCCCTGCTTCTCTGGCGGTTGCGTCCTCCAACCTCTGATTCCTCCACCCAGAGGGGCTTTCTCTGGCCCACCATCTCTGGTCTGGCTTTTCAGTTGGGGGTGGGTGGGTGGCAATCTTTCCCAATTATCCCCACTTTACAAGGGTCTTACAAACATTTAACTTACAAACACTTACTTACAACTTACAAACTCCCTTACAACTTACAACTGACTTACTCCCACTTACAAACATTTAACTTCAGGACTCCTGGACCTTTAACAAGTGTCTAAAGGAGGGAATTTCAGCAGGTGCAGCTTCTCATTTCAGAGATCACTAGCTGAAATTCCCGCTTCTACACACTTCATTAATGGTCCGGAGTCCAAAAGTTGAACGTTTGGTATAAGATGGAAGATTTTTCTTAGAATCAATTTTTCAAATCCTTTCAATTATTCCCAGTTTGTCCCATTGAAAGAGAGATATGGAACTGGGGAGCTGTGCTCCATTGGCTAAATGTGATGCTTTTCTCCAGCCTGCCTTCACCTCCCCTTGTAGGATCTAGTCGGCATCAGAGTGTGTGTGAAGCCGAACACAGAGTGCTTGGTTTGGTGACCTCTCCTCTCACCTGTATGCAGCCTTGCAACCTGTTTTATCCTTGGAAGTCAGGAATTCTCCAGATTTCTTGATCTACCTAATATATATAATTTTTATTCCTCTGATAAGGAATATCTCAGTGGGACTTTTACATATCAAACCAATGCAAGAAAAACCAATGCAAGAAAAAAGTGTGTGTGTTGGTCGTAGAGGGGGAACGATGCCTTGTTTGCTTCCGTTCTCATAGAGCGATTGGTAGTTCAGCGGCCATAGTGAGTGGAGAGGAACATAAATTGATATCCTCCTTATATGTCCCATGACTTCTGTCTGCTTTCTCTCATCCTGCCTTCCAGCCGTTCTCCCTGCTTATCGCTTGTCATGTTGGACCAAAATTTATTAGCCCACAATTCTTCTTTTTAGTCATATTTATTTATGACAAATATACAAATGCAATACAGAAAACAACACACCTAAACAAAATCTACTAACAAAAAAGAAAAGTGTATACATGCTAAAAATATATATTTACTATACATTCCTGACATCTAATCCAAATGCCAAGAAATATATGTCTCTGTCTAGGCTTCTTATACAGTTCTTTTCAAAGTTCTAGAAGGAGGCTAAACATTTTGGATAGAGGCGGTAATACATTTTTCCTACAATCCAGAGTAACTACGTAAGAGACATTACGTGCTCCCATACTTACTGCACCACCTAGTGAAAACCTATGGGAAATTCATATTGCAATCCAGAGTAAATTGTAACTACTCCCCATAGTTACTATGGATTGCACCCTAAGTCTGTCTGGAAATTATGGAATTAGATTTCCATGATGTAGTTCCAGTTTTTCATTGTGTGCTCAGCAGCGAATGAAGAGGAGAATTTTTTTATGGCATTACTAGTGGGGTTTGGGAAAAAGAAAGATTCCCATTTATCCAAACACACTTGAAAGATGGAGTACGTTGACATATGAAATGTGTCTTGGGTATCAGAAAGTTGGACCTGAGAGAGATCAAAACCCCAAATATTTCCATCCCTCAAATGTACGGTGCACAGCAATGGGCCAAATCCAGAGTAACTACTGGGTGTCCTTGCTCCGGTGTAAGAACAATTTACTCTGGATTGCAATATGAATTTCCCATAGGTGGTGCAGTAACTACAGGTGCACGTAATGTCTCTTACGTGCTCCCGTAGTTACTCTGGATTGTAGGGTTAGTCCAGGACCTGTGATGGCAGGTAGGTGGGGGGAGAGAGAGAGAGAGAGAGTTTTGCGTAGCTGTACTTTGTGGTTCTCCTACATGCTCACGGTGTTCATTGCAGCCATGCAGCAACCATAGTTTTTCAATAGGGGAGGGAGATGTGTTCCTTTATCCCACTCGCAACAAGTATGGGAAGATCAGAGGAGTAATAAGGACAGTTCTGGAAGGTTTCTATTTGGAGGTCAGTTTGAACACTCTGGAAGACTTGCAAAAACGGTCTATTTCAGGTGCCAGCTGGGGGTGTTTTATATAGGCCAAAACGTGGCCACGATCACAACACCTCCTTGCGCACAGCCTGTTCTCTGACAGGCTAACAAGCAAGAACTATTTTCTAAAATCAGCTATTCCTGCTTTATTCTCCTGAAAGATTAATGTGATTTTAGGTTTTAAAATCTCTTGCAGAAAGGGAAACTTTCTTGATTGTCCTGCTTAATCAATCAATCAATCAATCAATCAATCAATCAATCAATCAATCAATCAATCAATCAATCAATCAATCAATCAATCAATGCTACCAAATTGGACCTTTCATAGCACAAATGAGACGGGGTCTTAAAATTAAAAGATAAGCATCCCTTAAGTAGCCCATAAATGCTTAAAAGCAGCCTGCTTACCGTGGTTAACGTGGCAATTGATTAAGCTTGCCTTGGAAAGGTTCAGAGAAGTTTTGCATGGATTGATTTCAAGTGGGAGGGAGACCCCTTCCTTACCCCATGTGATTATCATACTTACTTATAAACTTATTTGCTTACTGTGGGCACAATCCAGAGTCACTACAGGAGCACGTAAGAGACATTATGTCCACCCGTAGTTACTGCACCACCTAGTGAAAACCAATGGGAAATTCATATTGCAATCCAGAGTAACTTGTTCTTACTCTGGAGCAAGGACTCTGCATAGTTACTCTGGATTTCACCCTTATTTATTTATTTGTTTGTTATTAAATGTGAAAATGGGTAACCTGGAACCACACATGAATGGCAAGGTTCAACCTGTACTGTACCACCCTGAACATGTTGGAGGAAGGGGTGCTATAAAAATGTGAATTAAAAAAAATAAAACAAAACCCCGGGTTAAATTGACACCCAGGTACACTTGGGGAGCAGAGATAGTTGGGTCAGCAATTAAAGGACTTGGA
Organism: Cryptoblepharus egeriae; assembly: GCA_030015325.1. NCBI lineage: Eukaryota > Metazoa > Chordata > Lepidosauria > Squamata > Scincidae > Cryptoblepharus > Cryptoblepharus egeriae. The sequence continues at coordinate 106,624,257 of JAREYC010000004.1, read as the reverse complement.
AATGGGGCAGTAGGTATTCAATGTCCTGGCATTTGAAAAGATCTTTGAGATTCATGCCAGACTGTCTTTGTGGACAACCATTGGACAGAAACCACATGGATGACCTGACCAGGGTCTGCTCTCCTGAACTTTTTGGTACCCACAACTATGATATCCTTCTGGAGTTTGGAGGCAGTGATCTACAGTGGTTCTTGCTCTGCTTGGAGTATGGGGCACAGAAGCCAATGCTGTGGGGCTGCTGTTCTTCCCTCGTCAGCTGTGGCACTTGGAGAACTGTTGGATTCCATCTTCTCCCCCAGGGATGAGCATGATATGAAATCTCTGAATGGGATCAGCTGGAGGTTTTGGCTCGACAGTCATCGGGATGCTGATGGCATCCAGATCTACTTCTTGTTTCAGCCATCTCAGTCTAGGAGCAAGAGAAAACTCTGAGCTGAGGCTTGGAGGGAGTTTTGGGATGGATGTGGGCAAAGAAACTGAGTTCTTTGACCAGCCCTACAAGGGACTGCACCATCCACGCATTGATTACGTATAGATTCAAAGATTGTAACATGTGGGGTTGCCTTTGAAAATGCCATGGAAGCTTCAGCTGACCCAGGATGCCACCCCAGTCTACTGGGGGCTGCAGGTATGAATCGATCACCCTTGTAGTGCCATCTCCATTGGTTGACGATTCAATTCCAGGTCCAAGTCAAAGTCCTGGTCATGCCATAAGGATGAGATTTCCCAGCCCCAAAAGGCACAATCCAGACATGTGAAGAGATCCATTGACGTAATGTGCATTTGTGTCGACTGAGTTACGGCGCTATTTAGTGCATACCAATGGAAAATGGGTATTGCAATCCAGACTAAATTTTTTTATGTGTCGACGCAAGAGGTCGTGTAGTTAGTCTGGACTGTGCACAAAGTCTCCTTACCCAAGGTGGACATTTGGGTCCCCATCCTGTAGTGCAGTTTGACTTGAAACGATGCAATGCAAGTAACATTTAAAACCACTGGGGAACTTGAGTGTACAAATGCAGGAATCTCTGAATCCTTGGAAAATGTTAGTGTGAAATAAGTAGAGTTTCTGACAAAAAGTCAGCACTATTTACTCAACTATAACGTCACATTTTTCAGCTGAATTTAGTCTCCAAAATTGAGGTGCGCATTAGATTCGATGGTGCATTAGATATGAGTAAATATTTTGATTGTGAGAATAGATCAGTATTTAACAGTTTACTATAGTGTGATTAAAAAGTAACATAGGTTGCAATCCTAAAGACACTTTCCTGGGGAGTAAGGCACACTGAACACAATGGGGCTTACTTTTGAGTAGACATGGTTAGGATTGTGCTCATAGACCCGTTGTTGTATACAGTAGTGTAATTTGGTAAAATAACACAAATCCATTGCGATTTTATTATTATCATATATTATTATCATTATTATATGCAGTAAAATTAAATTTTGTACCTGTTTTCCAGCTGCACATAATTGCCAGTAAACATTTTTTTTAAAAAATCTCAAGCCTTTAAAAATAGGGATGTGCTTTAGATTCGATGGCGCATTAGACTGGAGTGAGTACGGTATTTTTGCCCTGCTTACTGGGCAAGAGACGCTCTTTCAAGTGGGGGTTCGTCTTTTATTTAGCAGGGGGAGAGTAACTGGCCCTCCACACCCCAGCAACGTCTGTTCTAGTGGCTTCTGCTGCTGTTCTTTTCGCACTGAGCCCTTTTGGGACAGGCACCCATTAGCTATTAATTAGCTATTAATTATGTATTAATCGCTGTATGTGTGTGTGTGGGGGGGGAGAGGGAATCCACTAGAATTACCTCCCCCCCATATCTTTTTGCAAGGAAATTTAATCATTTGAGCTCTCAAGTGAAAATGAACCCCAATTGCTCCGATGTCGCAAGGAAGCTAAAACTGGGTGCCTCTTCAAGAGCCACCTTTTGTGCATTTGGTAGACATGGTTAGGATTGCGTCCTCCTAAAAACCCAGTGATTTGGGTTGGGGGCCCAGGATTGGGAAAGACAGAGAGGTCTAAATCCCATCATACCTTGCCAGGAAAGTTGCTGAGAATTCGAACACAGAACTCCACTGCAAACTCTGTATCGCAATTATTTTCAACCTTTTTCACTAACGAGACACCGAAATTGTCAAGGAACACCATCAGTTCTTTTTACCATTGACCAGGCACACCAGACTGTACAAATCCCCCAATTTTCCTATTAATCAGTGACCTTTCCCTGAGGATTATCCGTGCCACACCAGTGTGCCACGGCACACTGGTTGAAAATCACTGCTGTATCAGATGGCTCTCAGTTGATAGCTGCAGCTACGCACATGTGAGATGGTCACCCCAGGACACGCTTGATGGTGGGCCGTGGTCTCAGAAGGAAGCTCTTCAGCACCTCACAACTTAGAAAGTCAAATCTGTAAAGCATAACAGGAGGATCTGAGATATCGAAGGAGGGATGCTGCAAATTGAGCCACGAGAGCAGTTGGCCTCCTCTCCCCCCAACCCCAGGCGAGTAACCCCAGCTGCTTATAGGGAGGTGTGTTTTTTCCCTTGGGAAAAATGTCCCCTTTCCTCCTCCATCCTCTTTAGGAGGGAATTGCAAAACAAGCCTTTGATCCTGACTTTTATCACCTTGGAGTGTGTTGACAAATTCAGGGCTCCCTCCCTCCCTCTGCACCTTCTGCTGTCCACGAGCCTGGGGTACCTGGAGGGTGGGTGGGAACCAGGCAGGAGCTCCTTTGTCTTTCCTTTGCGAATTTCAAAGCCACCCCTGGCCCCAGAGGCAGGCAGAGAACATTTTGCCCTTCAAAGGGATGGTTTGCAGGCAGCCATTCAACAGATGCAGCTCTCTCTGGGGCGCAGTTAGGACACTGAAGGGAAGCCATGCAACACTTGCAGGCTCAGGAAGCAGATCAGAAAACGTCGATCAATTCATCTTCTTTAGGTTTCTGTATACAGTGGTGCCTCACATACAGAGCTTAATTCGTTCCGGAGGCATGCTCTTTAAGTGAAACACTCTTTAAATGAAGCAGATTTTCCCTTAGGAAATAATGGAAACTCAGACAATTGGTTCCACAACCCCCCAAAAATTCATATAAAAATATTAACTGGATGTAAAAATGATGACAAAACACTGGAATTGAATTCAATGTGCATGATCCTATGAGGCCTACTTAGGCTGCAATACTGAAGACACTTTCCTGGGAGTAAGCCCCATTTAACACAATGGGGCTTACTTCTGGGTAGACATGGTTAGGAGGCTGCAATCAAGACACTTTCCCGGGAGGCTTACCTGGGCTGCTGCTGGAGGTTCAGAGTGGTTGGGGGCAGTTAGAGGCAGCAGTGCTGGCCGGCAGCCCTTTCAAAGAATCTCCGTGTGGAGCATCAGGGCTGCATAGCACGCGTGCCCATAGCGCGCTTGCTTGTTAAGTGAAGCAGAACTTGTTATGTGAAGCAAGATTTCTTGGATATTTTTGCTTGTTGTGTGAAATGCTTGTTAAGCGAGGCGTTTGTTAAGCGAGGCACCACTGTATATAGAATATTGTAAGTCAATATAATTCCATCCCTCAGTGAAGTTGCATTTTTCAACACAACCTGAAAAGTTGTCAGAATTCCTCAGATGCATCCATGTGCTCAATACAAACCAGGCCATTCCCATGCAGGCAATTTTATCTTCCATTCCTTTCCTTATCATAGGATTAACCCTCACCCTATATTAACTGTAGCATAGAATTTGACCTTTCCATGGCAAATTGAATGCATGGTTCTATCGCATTGTGTGGTGCAGATGATGATGATGATGATGATAATAAGGCTTTTGATTCACTTCCACATAATTGGATACTCAAGTTCCACCTAACTGGATACTCAAATGACTGGAATTAGCAACAATATCAAACAGTTTGTAGAAAAATCTATGGCTCTATGGAAAACACAATTAATATTAAATGGAGAAAATGAGAGCATTTCCCCCTTTACTCTTTCTGATTGCATTGATACCGTTGTCCAAAATACTCAACAGAACTGGCCATGGATATCAGGTTTCAAAGTCATCAATGAAGCTGAACCATCTACATGCTTGACCTCAGACTGTATGGAAAGTAACAATCTGAAATTAAATCACTGCTAAATACACTTTGGATTTATAGTATCAAGATATCAATGGAATTTGGTCTAGAAAAGTGTGCAGCTCTGGCAAAAAATTGAGGAACATTTATGTCTATAGATGGAGTGAAAATGCCAAACAAGAGTGAAATTAAAAGTCTTGAAACAGTAACAGCTTATAAATACCTGGACATGCTCCAAGCTGACAACATGAAACACAGAGAAGTCAAGACAGGGTAGCCAAGGAATATATCATATGAATCCAGAAAATTCTAAAATCAAAACTCAATACTGGCAATACCATCCCAGCCATCACTACATGGGCCGTAGCAGTGGTTGGATAGACTGCTGGCATAGTTAAATGGACTCAAACTGACTTGGAGAACTTGGACAGGAAAACAAAAAAAATAATTACCATCAACCATGCGCTACACCCACGAAATGAAGTAGACAGATTATATTTACCACGTAAGGAAAGAGGACGGGGCATGATTCAAGTCCAACAGTCAGTGGAAGAGGAAAAACGATCCCTGGCAGAGTATTTAAGGGGAAGTCAAGAACACCTAAAAGAGGCTCACAAAGAAGGCATCCTAAAGTGTGATGACAAAGTGCAGATGGTTAAGAACAGAAGAGACAAGTGGCAAAATAAGGCAGTATCTGAACAACATTCAAGAGAATACTAATACTGATAACAAAGCAACATGGCACTGGCTGACGAAAGGAAGAAACAGAAGGCCTGATCCTGGCAGCCAAGAACAAGCACTGCGAACAAATGCAATCAAGGTCAAAATAGAGAAGAGCCAGAAAGACAGCAAGTGCTGGCTGTGTAAGGAGGCCAAAGAAGCAGCGGAACATCTGATCATCTGTGGCTGCAGAAAGATCGCCCAGACGGACTATCTGGAAAGACACAACCAAGAGGCCGCCATGATACATTGGAATCTGGGCAGTGATGGGCTTCAAAGAAATTAAGAACCGGTTCTCTGTCCATCTGGCAGCCACTTTTAAATGGCTATTTTTAAACTTTATATGTACTATCTCTTGTTAAGAACCGGTTCTATAGAGTAGGTGCGAACCTGCTGGTGCCCACCACTGAATCTGGGCCAAAAGTACAACCTGGTCACAGCCAAGAACTGGTTGGATCACAAACCAGAAAAGATAGTCCAGAATTAACAGGCCAAAATCCTGTGGGACTTCAGTGTTCAAACCGACCCCCACTGGGAACTTAATACACCAGACATCACCACGGTTGAATACCCAGAGATCGTGGGCTTCAAGAGAAAGAATATGAGGCGAACCCGTGGTATAAGGACCTACAGATAGAAATTCAGAGAATCTGGGAAAAGAAGGTCACTGTGATTCTGATGATAATAGGTGCTCTTGGAGCGATCCCATTAAGTCTCCAGGAACATCTAAACTTAATGGGCCTCCAGAAGATCACAACTGCCCTGTTACAAAAACTGCACTCCTGGGAACTTCACACATCTTGAGATGATACATTTGGGATTCCTAGTTCCTTGGATAGGAACCGACTCACAGTAGAGCCAATTCCAGTCAAACACCTGGCGACTCTGAAATAGTCCATAATAATAATAATAATAATAATAATAATAATAATAATAATAATAATAATGAGTATATAGTAGTATATGAGATGATAAGAGGGGCTGTTGGAACTATAGCATACATAAGTACCTATAATGTATGTTTAAGACTACTCAGCTTTGCTCATTCTACAGTATTAGAGATATTTCATGATATTTCTTTTTTATTTGTTTTTCTTTTCCTCCTTTTGTTATTATAAATAAAACAAATAGCAACAGAACATAAACCTTCCTTGCCATTTTTGTGTGAAGGCCAAACAAAAATTCAAAAACAAAATTCTGGTTTTTCCAAGTGGGCCCTTGTATGTATCCGTGTACAGACGATGCAAAATAAAGAGAACCCGAAAGAAAGTTTTCCTGGTTTTCTTCTGGCCCCTTGATCACTGGAGCTGTAGTAAAGGTGTAGTAAAGGCCCAGCGTCTCCTGAAGGAGCTGGTAGAGGTGACTGCTGTGTGCGTGTGGGCGCGTGACGGCCCATCAAGCCAGTTCACACCTAATATGATCAGGCAGCCAGGGACGGAGGGTCAGTCCGGTTTTAGCTCAGCTGTGAGATTAGCGTTTGAGGGATGGGGTAGGCAGGGGGCGGTGCTGCACAGTGAGCGGAGCAGTGGTTCGGCTTGCGCCAACTGAGGCCCCTGGGAGTAGGTGGACGGAGGCCAAAGCGGTTGTCCTTTCCTGCTTTGACCCTCGGCACATGTGTGTTGGGAGTGGGTGGGGAGCGTAGGAGAGTGTGTAATGGGAGCATCAAGAGCAGGTAAGGATTCTGTCTCCAACTTAGAATCAATCAATCAATCAATCAATCAATCAATCAACATCATTTATATATTGCTTTTCAATGGAATATTCACAACGTGGTTTACAGAGAAAATGAAATTACTGATTATTGGCTCCCTGTCCCAAAAAGGGCTCACAATCTAAAAAGACACTAAAAAAACTTAAATGTGTATTAACATCCATTTGCTGTTGTTTACTTTTAATTGTATTTTTATTTTACATGTTATTAGCCATCTTGAGTCCCCGTTGGTGTGGGATAAAGGCAGGATACAAACACTATCAATCTATTATCTATTATCTAATACTACCATCTAATATCAACTATTTAATACAATCTACGGTAATGCTCTGCAATCTACTTTCAATCTATTAAGAGCACAATCCTAACCATGTCCTCTCCAAAGTAAGTCCTATTGTGTTCAATGGGTCTTACTCCTAGGAAAGTGTCTTTAGGATTGCAGCCATAATCCCTTAACCCGTGTATTAGAGTGTCTATATCTTCCAGACAACATTCGGTGTCAATGAAACAGGGTGAGGAGAGGGAACTGTCAACAATCCAACTGTCAACTGTCAACATTCCAGCTACCATTGAAAATAGGGGAAGACATGATACTGGACAGGGAGATGGCTTTTTACTAATGAATATTGTTATTTTGCACCTCCACTGTTGTGTTCAATAGTACTTACTCCGGGAAAGTGTGGTTAGGATTGCAGCCTAAATTTTGAAGGGTGCCTCAGTTCAGTGTGCAAGAGGGAGTGAGGCTCCCTCCAAACTTGAGTTCTTTGCACCCCTCTAGCAATGGCTACCATCCTACATACAGTGGGGCCTCACATAAAGAGCTTAATTTGTTCCAGCGACCTGCTCTTTAAGTGAAACGCTTTTTAAGTGAAGCAGATTTTTCCATAGGAAATAATGGAAACTCAGATGATTGGTTCCATAACCCCCAAAATATTCATATAAAAATATTAACTGGATGTAAAAATGATGACAAAACACTGGAATTGAATTCAAAACATGCATTCAATGTGCATGATCCTATGAAGTCTACTTAGGCTGCAATCCTAAAGACACTGTCCTGGGAGTAAGCCCCATTTAACACAATGGGGCTTACTTCTGGGTAGACATGGTTAGGAGGCTGCAATCAAAGACACTTTCCTGGGAGACTTACCTGGGCTGCTGCTGGAGGTTTCAAGGTGGTCGGTGGGGGCACTTGGGGGCAGTTAGAGGCAGCAGCGCTGGCTGGCAGCCCCTTTAAAGAGCCTCCATGTGAAGCGTCAGTGCTGCATAGCACATATGCCCATAGCATGCTTGCTTGTTAAGTGAAGCGGTAGTTGTTATGTGAAGCAAAATTTCTTAGAAATTTTTGCTTGTTAAGTGAGGCGCTTGTTAAGCAAGGTACCACTGTACTTCCTTTCAGATGTATATATTTTCCAACTTCCCTTCAGACTTCTGAAAGGAGACTGGGACGTACGGAGGAGGCTTAATGAGAATATGCCCTGTCAAGCTCAGTGGGACTTACTTCTGAGTAGACGTGCATAGATTTCCCTTCTTTGTACATTCATCCATCTTTGTATGGATGAAACAGACTTTTAAGGCAGTGGTTCACAAAGTGAGAGGAGGGACTCCCCGGGATGGGGGTTGTGACTCCATTTCAAGGGGTCACAAAAAGCTGGGTGTTGTCATCTTGGCATCTGTTACTTGCCATCTTGGAATGGGGCACTCAGGCTGCAATCCATACTTTTCTGGGAGTAAGAGAACAATCCTAACCTTGTCTACTCAAAAGTCAGCCCCATTGTGTTCAATGGGTCTTAGTCCCAGGAGAGTTTAGGATTGCAGCCTTCAGTCTCATTGAACACAATGGAATTTCTAGCTAAGTAGACCTCTGGCATCACAGTGATGTCACTTGCTGTTTTAATGCCACTTTGGCCATGATGTCACTTTCAGATTGATGACATCACTTGAAGGGAGGTCCTTGTCAGTTGCTTATTCTCAAAAGGGGGACAGAGATGGAGGCCTCTTCAAGCTGCATCAAAGCTGTATCAGCATTGTGTTGGACAGTTGTATAGGATCGGGCCCTCAAGTTTTCAAATATTTAGCTCCTAGACTAGTCTAACACTGAGGACCTCCTTCCCCTATAACCCAATTGAGGAGGCCATCCTATAGGTGCTACCACCATCCAGTGTGTAGTTGGTGCTGTCACAGGGAAGGGCCTTTTCTGTGGTGGCCCCACAATTATGGAAAGCTTTCCTATTTCAGCTGAGATCTATCTATCTATCTATCTATCTATCTATCTATCTATCTATCTATCTATCTATCTATCTATCTATCTGTGGATAGAAAAACCGGTGGAAAAAATAGATCTGAAGATCCACTTCCTCCAGTGTCCTTTTATTCAGTTGCTCCTAATGGAATAAGGTTGTGCCTCTGTATCTGCAGATGATAGATTCTAGGACCCTCTGCTGATACCAAAAATGAGTTCGTTAAAAGCAATTAAAAAATAAAACTATGTCCCTTTATAATGGTTTACTATGGTTTAAAAACAGTTTTTCTTACTGTTGTAGGGTAGTTTAAAAAAATTAAAAGTTTGTCCCATTCCAATGGTTTAAAAACCAGTTTTTAATACTATTGTAGAGAGGTAGTCAGTAATTAAAAATGCAAATCATAATTTGCCCTGCCTTTTTAATTTGCTCTGCCTTTGCTTGGCTCAGCTGAAGAGTAGCATGATTGCCGGTATGACTACCTCTCTACAACAGTAGAAAAGCAGTTTTTAAAACTGTTTGCAGTGTTGAGTCAAATCCATGTATAAAAAAGTCAGTGTATAACAAGGTTGGACCTGTAATAACTATTGCTGTTAGTTTTGTAATAAATATTGCTAATAGTTATTAGCAATAACTATTGCTATTATTATTAGTTTGGATGCCTCTCTCAGTTATTTTAACCCACAAATGTTTTTTCATTCTTTCTTTCCAGGTCTACTCTCCCCTTCTTAAACTGTGCGTGGCAAACTTGAAGCAAGTGGACGGCGGCAGATGGGTCTCCTCCAACGAAAAACTACTGGGCCTGGCCCCTGAGGGACTAAAGGCTCTCTGAGCTGTGCCTTCTCCCCCGTACCCTGTCCCTGCCCCTTCCCGCATTGCGCCACAGCAATATGGTCCCAGCCTGGCTTGGCTCCCCTAGTTTCTTGCTCTGCCTCTCCAACCACCCCAGGTGGGGCTGCTTCAGAGTCCTCTTCTTCTGCTTTCTGTTCCTTTGCCTGCCCTGCTGCATCCGGTCCACCACCTTCAAAGTGGGCGTGATGGGTCCCTGGAGCTGTGACCCCATCTATGCCCGGGCCTACTCGGACGCGGCCGCCAAGCTGGCCACAGCCCGCCTCAACAAGGACCCGACTGTGAACCAGGGTTACTGGTTTGACTACGTCATCCTCAACGAAGACTGCCAGACCTCACAGGCCCTGGTGGGCTTTGTCAATGCGCAGGGCTACGCCTCCGGCTTTGTGGGCCCTGCCAACCTTGCAACATGCGAGGCGGCCGGCTTGCTGGGCAAGGCATGGAACAAGCCCGTCTTCTCCTGGGCTTGCTTGACCGATGATGCCCAGATGGAACGTCTTGGCTCCTTCGCTCGGGCTTTGCCCCAGGCTTCGGCGGTGCTGTTCACGGTGCTCAAGTACTTCCGCTGGGCTAATATTGCGGTGATCAGCGCCGACCAGGACATCTGGGTGGAAGCAGGCCAGGCTCTGGCAGACTCGCTGCGTGGCTTTGGCCTCCCTGTCAGCGTGGTGACCATCATGCGGGATGAGCCCAATGGCGCCAGGAATGCTCTCCGCAGGATCCAGAGGGCTGACAACATTCGAGGTATGTCTGGGTGGGATGATGAGTGTGGGTGCCACTGTCGAGGGAAGAAGTGCCCATATTTGGGGGACAAGGACAAAAGATCCTGCTGACAGGTGATGTTAAGGGGTGGACCAAAGTGTCCTGGATGCACCATCCATTTGTGCAATCCAGTTTCCAAGCTGCCCCCACTTGGTGCATTTCATTTATTAAGCTGGGGCAACTGTCAACATTTCTGCAGCCACAGCTAGGCCATCAACTCCACAGTTACTCTAATTGGGTGGCAGGTGAGGGGAGGCAACTCGTAACCCTTAGATGACCAACCGGATTTTTTGTCCGGCAATTATAATTTATGCAAATTAGGCTATTTTTAGATGGTCATGCTAACTTCCTCCCTCCAGACTTCTGTTGGTGCGACCAGCCTCCTTGCCCATCCCATGTAGTTTGGCTCTGCCTGATCTTTCCAGTGGTGGGGAGTTCCAGTTTTGTTGTATCTCATGAGAAGGCTTACTGGAGACTTGTAATTCTTTTTTAAAAAAATTTTATGGTTAAAAGATTGCGCTGCAAATGTGGACTTCCTTGATTCCAGTGTTGCCTCTGCCATGACTTGAGGAAGCCTCAGTCTTCCCCAGCTGCAATATGGGGATAATAATTATTTTAATTAATTAATAACTTTGCAGTCAGAAAGTGTTGTATAAATGCACGAGTGTATAATTATGAATCACTCTCCATAACCGAAAAGCAAGCCTGCAACAATATGAGTTTGAAAGGGAGGGGGCTAGAGAAGCACAGATGGTCGAACGGCAATGCCTTGTGCTGGAGCCTGAGTCATCCCCCTAATAGGCTCCTGCAGTGTGTGGGTTGGTGATGAAGTGTTTTTCTCCTGCCAGGAGATCTGTGTCCTGGTCTGACCATTCATGGTTGTGCAGCTTCTTCCCAAGTTTGATGGAGGCTGGCTCAGAACTTACAGATCCCTTATTATCAGATCACCTCCGTTTTAAATCGATGTACCATATTTACTTGAATCTGACGCTCACCTATTTCAGCCAAATTGACAGCACAATCCTAAGCCTGTCAACTCAAAAGTAAGTCCTGTGGCACTTACTCCCAGGTAAGAGTGGATAGGATTGTAGGTTGTAGCCCTAGGGCGTGATCCAGAGTAACTACGGGGAGTCCCTGCTCTGGTTTAAGAACAATTTGCTCTGGATTGCATTATGAATTTCCCATAGGTTTTCAGCAGGTGGTGCAGTAACCACGGGTGCACGTAATGTCTCTTACGTGCTCCCGTAGATACTTTGGATTGTAGCCTTACCCTACAATCTAGAGTAACTATGGAAGCACGTAAGAGACATTACGTGTACCCGTAATTACTGCACCACCTAGTGAAAATCAATGGGAAATTCATATTGCAATCCAGAGCAAATTGTTCTTACACCGGAGCAAGGACTCTCCACAATTACTGTGGATTGTGCCCTTGGTCTCCAAAATCAGGGTGTGTATTAGATTCGATGGTGCATTAGATCTGAGTTAATACAGTGTTTGGATCAGTATTTAGTTTAACATTTTTATTGTAAGAAAAATGTAACATAAACCCCTTCTTTTATAAAGTAAATTAGGTAAAAATCATTAGGTAAAAATCATAACGAAAGCCATTCCCATATTATTATCATATGACTCATGGTTATTAAAATTAAAGACCAAATTAAATAGTAAAATTAAATTTTGCACCTGATTTGCATCTGTGCATTCAGTGGCCAGTAAACATCTTTTTAAACCTCAAGCTTTTAAAATCAGGGCTGTGCATTACATCTGAGGGCGCATTAGATTTGAGTAAATATGTGTCGATTGTACTGGTAAGGTCTAGGGAGAGAAGGCCCTTCCTCTGCCTGGGAAGACGTTCTTCCTCCTCCTAGATGGTTGAGGGCAGGTAGACATTGCTTGAAGCAAAGGAAAAGCACTCACTACCCAGTCAGAGGCACTAAGGCTTTTAATAAGAGTTTGGGGGTACAACCCTAACTAATTTAGGTTGGCATAATTAACTTGGCATAACTTCCTGTGGTTCTGTGAGGAAGCTGGTGCTGACTTTATATTGGCCTACCCACCCCAGGACTGGGGCAGAAGTGCCTTATGGCACTCTTGTGACACCCCCAGGCCAGCACCGGGCTTGTGCCAGGATTTATGCTAGCCTAACTGGGCATTAGGATTGCAAACTGAGTCCCAGTGCTAAGACTTGGGGAATCCCATGGCATATAGCAGGGTGACCGGGACTGGATCTACCTGCTAGTATCATTTTCAATTAGCCTATATGTAAAGTAGGATGCTTGGGTCTTCACACGGACCTTGTTGTGGTGCCTTTTATGGGCCCCTTTCTACTTGGGTGCACTCCGAGAGTTGCTCCTTCTCCACCACCACCATCAATGGCATGAAGCTTATGAGTGCAGAGATGGTCTTAGGAACCAGCATAGTAGCTGCTCTTTGAATTCAACCCCTAATATCTGCCCTGTGTATGGTTGCCATAATTCTCTTCCACAAAACCGGAGCAGGACCCCCTGTCAAACTTACCAGTATGTGAGCACAGTTCCTGAAAACTGGGACCGTCCCTTTTTCAGGACATATGGCAACCCTACCTTTGGGGTTCTTTATTGTTACCAAATGTCACTCTGCATGTGCACAGAGACCCCCTCTCACAGGTTCCAATGAAGATTTGGTGAGCTCTGCACTTTACTTGACCTTTTCTCTTAACCCTTTTGTCCTGGTTTTCTCTTACCTAATTCCTCCTCCTCCTCCTCCTCCTCCTTGGTGCTTTCATCTCCAGTGATTGTCATGTGCATGCACTCCGTCCTGCTGGGTGGCGAGGAACAGCGGCTCCTGCTGGAGAAAGCCGAGGAACTGGACATGATAGACGGGACCTTCGTTTTCATCCCCTACGATGCCCTGACCTATAGCATGCCCTATCAGAAGGAAGCCTACACTATGCTGGACGACAACATCAAACTGCGCATGGCGTACGATGCTGTCCTCATGGTCACGATGGACTCGCCCGAACGCTCTTTCCGACAGGCCTTCCGAGAAGCGCAGGAGAAAGGAGAGATCCCCAGCCATCTCAGTGCTGACCAGGTGCCTGGCCCCCCAAAAAGAGGGACTGGCAATTGGGCCATAAGGGGTTCATTTGTTGAGCTGGCAGCATTTGGGAGCCCACCTTGAGCTGTTCCGTTCCTTCTCTTAACAGGCGCACCCTCTATTTGGCACCATCTACAACTCCATCTACTTCATGGCCAAGGCTGTGGAGAGCACCCGCAAGTCTGGCAAGTGGGTGATGGGCTCCAGTGTCGCTGAGAACATGAAGGACTTTGAGCTGGAAGGCTTCAGCCAGACAGTGTCGGCAGATGACGATGGAGAGACCATTGTCCCTTACGTCATCTTGGACACGGACGGCAAGGGGAACCGCCTGTGGCCCACCTACAATGTCGACGTTGCCGCAGGCACCTTGCGCTATGCCAGCCACAGTGTTCATTGGCCTCAAGGTTCCAGGCCGGACTCTGACTCCAACTGCTGGTTTGACAGCGTCACCATCTGCACTGGGGGTGAGTTCCAGCGGGGTGCAACCTCATTTTGGATAGCATCTGTCCAGCTATCCAGATGTTGACTCCCAGGTTGCAACGTGCTCCTTCCTCGATTTCTTTTATTGCTTGCACGTATAGCATCTATGCTTCCTTGCCGCTGAAGGCCCCAAATCTGCAAACAATAATTGCAACATTTGAAAACAACATTCCCTTTTGCATCACAATATATAAAAAGTAAATAAGAAATTTTCAAGCTTTATAATTATTTTCAGGGGACGAGCTGAGAGTCCCGTGGATTGAAACATTAGTTTAATGTTTAATTATGGCTGCAATCCTAACCATACTTTTCTGGGGGTGAGTAGAACTGAACACAATGGGACTTACTTCTGGGTAAGCATGTTTAAGATTGCACTGTAAGTAATAATTTAAATGCTTCTTAAATATTTTGGTTCTCAAACATCTTTATCATATGTGGTGCATACATTGAGCACGTTTGGCCACTGCTGGGCCAGCGAAAGCAGTTATTCCTTCTTCTTGACCACCATGAGCTGCTTGATTTGGAAACCTGAGATCTCTCAGTCCGTTTTGGTGATGCAACACATTCCAGTGTAAAGCTGCAATCCTAATCATGTCTCCTCAGAAGTAAGCCCCATTGTGCTCAATGGGTCTACTCTTACTCCAGGAAAGTGTGTTTGGGATTGCAGCCTTTATTTCCTCTCCTTATTTCCTCTCTTTCTCCTTATTAGGGGTAGATGCCAGTTTTGTCCTCCTTCTGTTCCTTTTGGTAACTGCTTTGATCGGTGGTGGAGCTGCCCTGGCCTACTATCTCAGGTGAGTTAGGAGGGGAGCACTGCAAGTGGTGATCATGTTGGATTCTGTGGGTTTTTGACGATGGGGGACTATTTTTGGTACCTGAACCTTTGGCTGTCTTTTTGTGGGTGCGTCTAGGCGCCAGATCCAGCACGCCCAACTCATGAAGGGACCCAACAAGATTGTTCTCACCATGGACGACATCACTTTCCTGAACACACAGAACAGCAAGAAGGTGAGGAGAGCAAGGCATACATGGGAAGCTTTGGCAGGTGATGGTGAGGCTGAAAGGTGGAAACAGGTGATAAATGTAGCTTGGGAGATCCCAGAGACTGAGAGGAAGGGCTGGGAGGAGTGGGATTGTGAAGATGTATATGAGGCAGATCTTGGTCACCAAGATCTGGTTGGGATGTGGTTGGGATCCCAAGTGGTTGGGACGGTGGCCATCCCTGCCAAGGGCCAAAGCTGAAAACTCCGTGATCAGAATATTTCCTTTTATTGGTTGATTTGTTTGATTTGATTTATATCCTATCTTTCTTCCTAAAAGGTAGTTACAGTTGGAAACTTGTTCTTGAATTAATTGTAACCTTCCCCTCTTCCCTCCCTTAGAAAATGGATGACTCTCGCCCGAGCCTCATGAATAAAAGCAATGCAGACATGAAAAGTATTAAGAGTGTGGCCGCAGCTCCTGAAACCAACATTGCTGTGGCTGAGGTAAGGGCATGTCCAGACCGGCATCATGCTTGATCCTGTCCCTTCCCCTTTTTCCAGTTATCACTTGGGGGTTGGGGTGGACGGGCAGGAAAGTCCCCTGGGGCAGTGCCATTTCCAATGCCCCTGGAGGGCCTGCCCACACCCCTGCAGAGCGGTCTTTTCTGGGTTGGTGCCACCAGCAGTTGGGTGGGGGAGGCAGGGAGGAATTTACCAGCATTGGGGTGCCAGGCTTTTTGGGTGCAAAGTCAGGGAATCTGTCCCCCCCAGGGATCTCGCACACCAAACCCTTCCCACTGGGCTCACCTCCTCATACTGCCCTGACATCTGCAGTGTGCATCTTTTGATGGAATTAAATGCAAAATTGACATGCCTGCCCAGCCTTTCCTGAGACTCCAATTTTTATCCACTGCTGTGATGGGCACCATCGTGAATGCCTGAAGGGTGCCTGAAGGGTGGTCTGTTGCAGCTGATTTGGGTCCGGGAGCGGTAGGGAGTCAGGCCTCAATGACGGGAAGGTTCAGGGGCCATTCCTGGATTATGGATTCCTGCAGCCCCCATCAGTGTCCTCGGTGTGGCTCTGCTTGCCGCTGCCGCTTGCTGCTCTCTAGAGACTTTCCCTGCTCTCCCTCCTCCTTGTCTTCATACCTTCCTGTACCATATGGGTCAGGAAGTGATGCAACTCCAATTCTTTGGCATGTCAGACGTAAGCCATATCTCTGTCCCCGAGGCAGGGAGGCTGCATGGAGGGTACGCATGGCCACCAGGCCCTCCTATTGGTGGTTGTTAGGATGTGGCCACTGGTCCCTCTTTGGAGGAGATGTCTTGGTGCACAGAAGCTGTTGCTTTCCAAACCTTTCCTATTGGTGGTACTTGGGCTTCAGCAGCCACGCTGGCTCTGCCCTTTCCCCACTCAGCAATGTGGCAGGGGGCTGCGGTCCTCGGCCTTCTAGGGTCCTGACACTCGGTCACGCACAGACGTTTAACACTGAAATCCTTGCAAGTCCAATCCTGGTCCCAGATCCCTGCAGGTAAATCTCTTTAGCCGTCTTCCTGCAACCTCACAGCTCTCAAAGGGCCTCTCCATCAAAGGATGGCTTAAATTCTAGACAGACACACTCCAGGCTTCATCTTCAGTGTAGAGAGCCTGTATTGTGCCTCTGAGTGGGCTGCCCGTCCTTGTGCCCCTCATCATCAGCTGCAGGTCGGCCTGCTTCTCGCCAGTGTTGCATATGCACATGGCTGCAGGGGATCTGGCACATGAGCCAGTGAACAGGTGAGCAGTTGGTGCCAGGTGCTTCCCCTCCTGCTCCTCACCTCCATCCTTTGTTTGCCCCCATGGGAGGGAACAGCAGATCAGGGGCGCAGGGCAGCATTTAAAACAGCAGCAGCCACAGGGGCACGTGGCTATTTGCTCCCATTGAGAGCAGTAGTCTAGGCCATCCTTTCCTCTCCGTATTATTTATAACATCCACAAGGTGCTATGTGCGAACATGGTGCTTTATGCCAGTTGAGAAAAGGGGTCTGACCCCCCCTCCCAGTCTAGAAACCAACCCCGTACTCAGGATTTCCCCCCACAGTTATGGTGATCACACATTCTGGGATCTGCACCTTGGTGAGCGAGCCTTGGCCGCAATGATGCGGTGGGAGTTTCAGCATACCCCTGAGGCCATCCATACCCTTGTTCTGGGTTTTGCCCCCCTTGTCTCCTTGCATCCACCTCCATCAGCATCATGTTTTGACCGCCTGCTTCCTGCTATCCTTAGGGTGAGGAGAAGCCAAAAACCAGCAGCCACGTCCCCTTGCTCCTCCTTATGTTTAACACCCAAGGCATAGTAGCCGCCGTCCAGGTAAGTCCCAGTCGGCAAAAGACCCTCTTGGGTGTGCCTTTTGCCTGTCCGCACTGCCTTTGATGCTGGTGTGTTGGTGTGTCCGCTCGAGCCTTTGTTGCTCCCCCTCCTACGTCTGACCTTCTCTCTCTTGTGCATGTCGCAATGTTCTTTTTTCCTCTTGCAATGAAAGAAGGAAAAAAGTTGGCTATGGCACTTCTTAGTACCTTTTCCTGCCTCAGGCCCTCCACCACGGAGGAGACGTCAGCCAGGACTGGTGGTCGCAAAACGGGGCTGGGTTGATGATCTGCTGGGAATAGCTGGAGATGCTTGGAGGAGTCTCTGCAACATCACTGTTGCCCAGTGGCATAGCTAGACGGGTGCAAAGGCCCCTTCCCTTCAGAGCTGTTCTGAGTGGTGGGCAGGGTGTCCAGACGCCAAACCCAAAATTCCTGAACCCCAAAGCCAAAATTCCTAATCCCAGGCCAAAATTCCTACCCACTTAAAAAAATTGCCAAACTTTTTGGTTTTTTGACCATACCTTTTGATAGGAAGGAGCTATCTCAAAACTGATTTTTGCATTGGATTCTGCTCTTCAATACGAATCCAACGACATATGGCATGATGGGGTGCTGTGCACTACTGCCAAGTTTCAAAACGAAGCAAAAATATAGGACAATGAAGCCAAAATGTAGGACACCTGGACAGGAGGCTAAAAATCCGGACAAATCCGGGTTTTTCCCGTCATACGGTCACCCTGGTGGTGGGAGCAAAACTAAAACTATATACTAAAACTATGACATATAATTTATGAATCACAAGCAGGCAACATGCTGCCTGCTCACAAGGAAAAGGAGGAAAAGATTTTTTTCTAGAACACAAGCCTAAAAAAGAGGACCTGTCCTGGAAATAGAGGACATATGGTCATCCTGGAGAAAACCCACACATTTCTTTTAATGTAAAAACCAGACACCCCTCCATTTATGCACCCGAGGGTCAGATGTTTGAGTGAATGAACATTTGCACCTCATTTTTAACCCCGTAAAAGGTCTTTCTCTGGTTCTGACTTTGCAAAAGGTATGACTGCGTTGCAATCCCACAGTTGCCTTGATGTGACAAACCCCTTCTTTTTTGCAGGGCTAGGGACAAAATTCCTTGCCCCACTGCAGCAAAGTTCTGGATTCCTGTAGAATCCAGTCCACACCTTATGGCCATATTGGTCATTAAAGGCTGCAATCCTAAAGATACTTTCCTGGGAGTAAGAGTCTGAGACCCATTGAAACACAGTGTGGCTTACTTTTGAGTAGACATGATTAGGATTGCGCTTTCCATGTTGTCAGAATACTGTGGGGATCTCTCCCCTTCCCAAATATTTAAAAAAATATATATGGAAAAAGTCATTGGAAAAATTATGAAATTAAAATGTTGCTGTTGATGAAGAAAATCTGGGGAAAGACAGGATATTGAATTGGTTATTGAAAGAGAGAGAAAATGGATCAAGGAGAGATTCCTCATTGCTGTCACTCGGGATAATAATAATAATAATAATAATAATAATAATAATAATAATAATAATAATAATAATAATAATAATAAAAATAAAAATAAAAATAAAAATAAAAATAAAAATAAAAATAATAATTTATTGTCATCGTATAGACATACAACGAAATTCATTGAATTGATGAAGGGGATGAAAGGGATCCTTCAGTTCCTTCCTCCTGGACTGAAATGGATAACCTTTGGAAACCAAGGGCCCGATCCTATTGAACATTACAGCGTTGGTGCAGTTGCAGTGCAGCCCCGATGCTCCCTTACCATGATGAGCCCTCTGTGACTACCTAGCTAAAGTGTGCACCCCGTTGGCGTGATTGTACCAGCACTAAAAAATTGGGTAGGATCGACCCCAATTCCTTCATGCCTGTTGACCTGGGAAGCCTCCTGTACATAGATGGTTTGTTGGTCAGCGGACAGTCGGAATAGCAGAAGCAGATGCCATAGCAGCCTTTGAATCACTGCTGATCCCCACACTTGTCTTTTTAGTCTCGTCTTTTTTTTCAGCCGCTGAAGGTAAACCAGGAATATGGGGGTGGGAACACCTTGTGCTTCTTTCACAGGTTGCAAGCCAAAGATAATTCTGTGCAGAGTGAACGTGAGAGCCCAGCTGCTCCCCATAGAATGGATTTGGGGTCACATGAATTATACTTCTGAATTTTGTCCTGCCCTTTCTTGACAGGGCAGTTTTTTGGGGTGGAGAGAGGCTCCCAGATGGACCTCCTATCCTGGTACCCTGGATCACATGTTAGTGTTAGTGTGCTACAAATCCTTGCTGGATCCCCCAGTGTTCGGGTGGATTCCAGTATAGCCTCACATGCTCAAGCACAAGGTCCTACTGGCTGAGATCACCCACATCCCTGCCCAGATGTCCACCCCGAGCCCCTCGCTGGGGCAGTTTCCTTCCCAACACTTGGCCAGGTCTCTTCTGAGCTCTTGAAGTTGGATCTGCGTCTGCGGATTGAGAAAAGTAGAAAAATCCATGGGGTTAGTAGCCCGTACATGGTGGAGGACAGAGCCCCACTGTGGGACTCGTGTGTATAAATGTGCCGTGGCTGGGGCTCTGTTCTGGTTTTGAATGAATGTAGAAGATGGCCTTCTTCTCCTTCTGGGTTACAAGACCCCAACTTACTGCTTTTCCCTTGGGGGAAATGTGAAGAGGAAAGAGGGAGAAGAAGTTCCTTTTGGGGGAAACCTCTTGAGGTTCATGTTGGCTTTGCAGGGACAGCCTGGACTGAGCTGTTCTGACCACATCAGTCACTTGCTGTCAATTTCTTGCATGACTCTCAACCCTCTTGCTTCTTCCTGAGACTTAACTTTCCCCCCTTTCCTCCTTTCTGTGATACTGTGATTGTCCTCCTTGTCCACATCTTCTCAAGCGCAGCTGGTTGAACCCTCCCTCCTCTTCCTCCTAGGGTGACTGGGTATGGCTGAAGAAATTCCCAGGAGAGTCACACACTGAAATCAAGCCTGCTACCAAAACTGCTTTCTGCAAGGTGAGCAACATTTTCCTGTGTCCAGGGTGACTAGAATCCTCTTTTCCAGGACATGTCCTCTTTTTGAACCTTGTGTCCTGGAAAAAAAACTTCATTATCCTCCATTATTTTGTGAGCAGGCAGCATGTAGCCTTGTAGATAAATTACAGTATTGAATCTAATGCACCATCGCATCGCATCTAATGCACACATTGATTATATTCGGCTGGAAAAGGTGCATGCATTTTAGAGGGGCTTGTCCTCATTTGCAGTTGGGACATCTGGTTACCATTCCTGTGCCCCACTCAGGGGTCAGTGGGTGCCAGCTGTTTGTTGCTAAGATAGGGCACAATGAATGGGTACAACTGCCAGTGGTTCACCTAGCTAGGCTCTGTCTACCCAAAAGGACAGGAGCTCCCCAGAGTTGTTGGGGGGCTTTTGCTCTCTGATCCCTTAACTGGGGATGCTGAATCTGGGACTTCTGCATAGATAAATAAATGTGATAGATAAATAAATGTGCATAGATAAATCATAGATAAATAGATAAATAAATGTGATAGATAAATAAATGTGCATAGATAAATCATAGATAAATAGATAAATAAATGTGCATAGATAAATCATAGATAAATAGATAAATAAATGTGATAGATAAATAAATGTGCATAGATAAATCATAGATAAATAGATAAATAAATGTGCATAGATAAATGTGCATAGATAAATCATAGATAAATAGATAAATAAATGTGATAGATAAATAAATGTGCATAGATAAATCATAGATAAATAGATAAATAAATGTGCATAGATAAATCATAGATAAATAGATAAATAAATGTGATAGATAAATAAATGTGCATAGATAAATCATAGATAAATAGATAAATAAATGTGATGGATAAATAAATGTGCATAGATAAATCACTGAGCTATGTGATCGCCACTAGCAGTGCTTTTGCAGCTACATCCTCCAGCAATGGCCGCTGTGCAGTCTTTCTCCCCTGAACCCCTCATTCTTATTCCTTGCCCCTATTTCCAGCTCCGGGACCTGCGGCACGAAAATGTGAACCTTCTCTTGGGTTTCTTCCACGACTGCGGGATCTTTGCCATTGTCTCGGAGCACTGCACGCGCGGGAGCCTGGAGGACCTCATCCGCAACGAGGACATGAAGCTGGACTGGATGTTCAAGTCGTCTTTGCTGATTGACCTCATCAAGGTGCCTGTCTGGGAGATGTCTGGTGGCTGCTTCGGAGATCCAGGAGGGGTGTTGGGTTGAAGGTGGAGAGAGAACATCAGGGCACCACTATGGGGAGCACCTGCTGCATTGGCATTGCTAAGAGGGTGGTTCAGAGAACAATAGGCCTTGGCCCTATGTTGCTGGGGGGGGGGGTCACATTATTCAGAGTTGGTTTTAAATGTAATTAAATTAAATCAGTTAATTAAATTGGTTTTTCTTTAGGTTTTAGATTTTATTATTTATATTTCATTATGGGGGGCAAATTTTCATTGACCATGGAGTAAAAAGCCTTAGAGCACAATTCTAAATATGTCTACTCAAAAGTAAGCTCCATTGTATTCAGTGGGTCTTACTCCCAGGAAAGTGTCTTTAGGATTGCAGCCTTAGTTACCCTCTGCCCTGCAGGATCAAGAAGGTACTCGAGTTCTAAGTTTTCCCTGCCTCTGGGAAGCCCACAAGTTGGGCATGCTCCATTTGTAGGTTTTATCTAATGATTGTAAGCCGCCGTGGGCTGTCTTAACAGAGTAAAGGCGGGGTATAAATCTATTAAATAAAATAATAAAATAAATAAAATAAAATGCTGGCAACAGCCATTCCCACTGTTGCTCTCCAGCAGCTGGTATGCAAATGCCCCGAACAAGCAGGTTTCATGGAGGAGAATCACAGTAATAGGAATAATTGGGTGGTCTTTTTAGGATCTCTGAAAACCACATGAGGACTAATTGTTGGGTGTTTTGGTTGGGACATAAATCAGAGAAGTAAGGGAGGAGGTGATGGAGCCTCATCTGCTTCTTTCCTCTCTAGGGGGTGAAGTATCTGCACCATCGTGAATTTGCGCATGGACGGCTGAAATCTCGGAATTGCGTCGTAGACGGTCGCTTTGTCCTCAAGGTGACAGATCACGGCTACAATGAACTGCTGGAGGCCCAGAAGATTCCCACAGGACCACCAAAGCCTGAGGGTGAGCAGGGACGGGGATGAAGGCCGGGATGAAATGGGTCAAGTTACCCACTGGGTGTCACCGTTTTCCCAAAGGAGGCAAAGGCAATGGATGTCGCTTGCTCAGAAAAGCAGCGAACGGCATCTGGGCTGGATCTGACCAGAGGTAACCAAAGTAGATGGAACCAGGGATGGGGACCATTTGCATGAGAGAAAGTATGGTTGGTGCCATAATGTACCATGTAAGCAGCTCCTCTCGCTCATCAAAGGAGCCATCTGGGTAGTGCCAAAAATATAACACTCACCTTTTCCAGCCAAATTGAGTCTCAAATATTGGGGTGCTCATCGGACTAATTCAGTGGTGTGGAGAGGGGGGATTTGCTGCTTGGGAAACAGCCTATCCTCCATAACAATCCAACCCAGGCTTTCGTGCTTCGCATGCAGCGTATGCAGCGCTGAGCACCATACCGTAGTCTCTCAAGACTGACGGAGGCCTGCTGCATCAGATTCAATGGTGCATTCAATTTGAGTAAATACAGTATTTTGATTATAAGTATCGGTCAGTATTTAGTTTAACAGTTTACTATATGTAATAAAAACCTAACACAGACCCATTGTTGTATAAAGTAGTGCAATTCGGAAAAAATCATAACATAAACCCATTGTCATATTATTATTTTTATATAATTCAAGGTTTAATGTAGTAAAATTAAATTTTACTTTGCAGCTGTGCATTACAATCACCAGTAAACATTTTTTTAATCTTGAGTCTTTTAAAATCAGGGTGTGCATTAGATTTGATGACACATTAGATTTGAGTAAATATGGGTAGTTGCTGCCCAGGATGGCTCTGATGGTGAGTGGAAGGGCTGCTTACACAGAGCATTGTGGTACCCACTGTACTTACTGAGCCCCCCTCTGGCTACACTACTGGAGATAAAGCAGAGGCTGCTGTGGAATAGGAGGAAGGACAGGATGAAGAAGGTGCTGGAGCGTTGCTTTGTATTTCTCCTGCTAGAACGTTTCTGGACAGCACCAGAGCTGTTGCGGGACCCATCGCAGGAGCGGAAAGGCTCCTTTCAGGGAGACGTCTACAGCATCTCCATCATTATGCAGGAAGTCATCTGCCGTGCGGCCCCCTATTGCATGCTGGACATGACTCCTGAAGGTATCTTGATATGAAAAAAGATATATTGGGGGTGTAGACCAGCTTCCACAGGTAGTCCATATATCTGTTCCTCTTCTCTGCACCTCTGTTGGTGCTGTCCCGACTGAAACGAAAGCATGATTGTGTGGAGTGGGTGATGGCCGTGTATAGTGATCGGATATCCAGGAGCACTGGGGTAAGCCATGCTGTGGTGTGAGAGTGGTGTGAGAACCACAGAGGTGACATCTGAATTTGTGGAGGGATGACATAGTGAACCACACAAAATTGGGGGGGGTTAGTTTGATCCGTGCAGAAGTAATACCTTGATCTCACCTGAGCAGAGATAATCAAGAAAGTGGAGAAGCCACCCCCACTTTGCCGACCCTCCGTCTCCGTAGACCAGGCTCCGATGGAGTGCATTCAGCTGATGAAGCAGTGCTGGAGTGAGCAACCTGAGAAAAGGCCCAGCATCGACCAGATTTTTGACCAGGTGAGCTGGCCGCGAGTGGCCCTGGCATGCCGAGGCTTGTCATGGATGGAGGCCTCCCCCTTCACCTTCTTTTCTGTCCGTGTCCTACAGTTTAAGAGTATCAATAAAGGTCGGAAGACAAACATCATTGATTCCATGCTGCGCATGTTGGAGCAGTATTCCAGCAACTTGGAGGACTTGATCCGGGAACGGACAGAAGAGTTGGAGGTTGAGAAGCAGAAAACGGACAGGCTGCTGACGCAGATGCTGCCCCCGTGAGTCTGGGGGGAGTTGGGGTGGGCAGGCAGCTTCATTGAGGTGGCATCCTCATAGCAGAGTCTCCCCCAACTCCTAGTTAAAGTATACCTTGAGATGATGGAAATCTGCTGGAGAGGCTGGACTAAACATCCTTTGGTGATCCCATTAGACTTTCTGAATTTATACTAAGGAAAAACTGATATGTTCCACTCACTGCCTTTCCAGGTCTGTAGCTGAGGCCCTCAAGACGGGGGCGCCGGTGGAGCCAGAATACTTTGAAGAGGTGACCTTGTATTTCAGCGACATTGTGGGCTTCACCACCATCTCAGCCATGAGTGAGCCCATCGAGGTGGTTGACCTCCTCAATGACCTGTACACCCTCTTTGATGCCATCATTGGATCCCATGATGTATATAAGGTACAGATTAACTGGCCCATTAGCTGTCGTTACTATGGGTGGGAGGCTGAGAATAGGGACTGAGAATGAGAGAACATCTCCAGCACATGGCTTCCCTTCAGGTAGCCATTACCTCCTCCCCAAATCGCCCACAAGCTTTTGCATCTACTGTTTCACTGCCAGGTGGAGACGATAGGCGATGCCTACATGGTGGCCTCGGGACTGCCCAAGCGCAATGGGAATCGGCATGCGGGAGAGATTGCCAATATGTCCCTGGACATCCTGAGCACCGTTGGCACCTTCCGGATGCGTCACATGCCAGACGTGCCCGTGAGAATTCGCATTGGCCTGCACTCAGGTGAGTCCCTGCTTCCTGAAGTCGCACTCAGGGCTCCAAAGGCATGTCCCTAGTATATCCTGTGGCAACTACCATTACTGAGGCATGCTGGCCTTCTGGGAAGTAGCACATAAGGGGTGACAAAAACTATTTTGTTTCCAGAAGTTCTGGTTCTGGGGACCCAGTCCAGGGCTTGAACCCAGGCGCCCCAGTAACCAGCACTGAATATGCACATATTCCTCAACAGGGCCTTGCGTGGCTGGTGTGGTGGGACTAACGATGCCACGATACTGTCTCTTTGGGGACACCGTCAATACTGCCTCACGGATGGAGTCCACAGGCCTGCGTGAGTAATTCCTGACTTGAAGTCTGGGGAAACCTATGCTTGTTTGATCACCTATGCTGGTTTGGGATGGGACTCGGATGGTCACCGAGGAGGCTGTGAGAAATACATGTGCGATCAGCAGTAATGGGTCAAGTGGTCAATGCCTGGAATGGCTCTGAAGGGGACGGGCTCATTAAACGCCACAATTAGACTCGCTCCAAGACTGATTGCTTTGCCCCCTCTACATACTCCACTGCTGGGGGGGCTACCCCATCTCATTGATACCATATATTGCCTCTTCAGCTTATCGAATTCATGTCAACATACGCACAGTTCAGATCCTGCATTCGCTCAAAGAGGGCTTCAAGTTGGATCTCCGGGGGAAAACGGAGCTCAAGGTATCTCCCCCCCCCCCCACTTTTACTCTTCCTTGTGCCCAGAGCATGAACATGCCTGTAGAAATTCAGAATTTTTCCCCACACTTGGCAATTCTCTTTTCTCCATAGGGCAAAGGCATCGAGGACACATACTGGCTCGTGGGCCGAGAAGGCTTCAACAAACCTATCCCCACACCCCCTGACCTGCAGCCAGGGTAAGAAAGCAGAGCCTAGGGGGAGATCCAGCTGGAGATGTGGCTATCTTGGCAACCCGTTCATGGTGTTTTTGTTTGCAGTGCCAGCAACCACGGCATCAGCATGGATGAGATTCCAGAGGAGCGAAAGAAAAAGCTGCAGAAAGCACGTCCGGGGCAGACATAACCGAGGGGTGGCTGTGGAACGTAAGCCCAGGCGTGAGAGAGGTGAGCCTGAGCATGGGGGAGCTGCTGCATTGCTCGCTCTGCCCCCCCCCCCATTAAATTTGTTTTATATAAAACAAATGCCTCTAATTATGTTCCCCAATTCCATCACTCACAACTATGAACAGCTTCTTCCAACTCCTCCATTCAGGGTGACCATATGTTGTAATCACAAAAAGAGGAGAAGGTGATGGACACCCACGAAAAATGTAGGGCATGACAAGGAAAGCTAAAAACACTCATATATATTGCAATCAGGTGGTTCATTGAAACACTATATGACTTCCTTGCTTCTGTTTAACCAGCTCAAGCTCTGGCCTGTGCCGCTGATGCATCTGGACCAACTCTGATGAGGCCTTTCATCCACTTTGGAGGCAGGCAGACAGGAGTAACTCAGCGCAAGGAAGCTGAATTTGGGTGCTTTCGAGGGGCTTTCAGCTCCCTTCCCTGCAGTCATCGTGTGTTACTCCCAATGGAAAAAATCCTATTTCAGTATATCTCGTCCTCTGCTTTTCTTTTTGGTTCTGGTTCTGATGCACAAAGGGACTTCTGCCAACCTAGGACGCAGGACTCGCCATTACTCTCCAATGAACCCACCCCCCTTCCCAAGTCCAGGTGTGTTTTGGATCTCAAAACATGCACACACACACGGACACACACATACCCACACGCACACACATGCACTAAAGCTGGGTCGTGACCCACTTGGGCTTAGGCACCCATTCTCAAAAGACGTTGGGACTTTAACCAACCTAAGAACGGTGGCTGAGATGTGGTTTCTTCTTTGCAATGATTGCCAAGTGAAGAAGCAGAAGGTCCATTCCAGCATCCACAGAGTGACTTCCTTCAGGAGGACTGGAATATTTGGATGACTGTACCATGTTTTTGTGGGACATACAAGATGCTTGAAGGTGGCAATGAGTTGGCCCCATGGAGTAGGGGACCAGTACAGCTGCTGGTTTTTCTTCTGATCCACACAAAAAGACAGTTGCACAGGTCTTCTTCTCTCTTGGGCAGACCTGCATGGGGTCATGTGCATGGGGTCATGTCTGGGAAGTCATGTCTCCTACTCTTGCTTTAAGGGAGAGAGGTTGAGGAGCCCCAATAAGGTTCTACAATGACGGAAGTGTGCATGGTGGACCCACACGCAGTGGCACAGCGCTAGAGAGGATGCAAAGTACTAAGCAGTGCTTTGCACCCCTTCTAGCTATTCTACTGCCAGATGTCAAGCAAATGGGTGATCTTTTAGAGCACCTCTTTGGAAATTCAGATTCCCGTAGGTGGCAGCTTTGCTACACAGGAATTTATTATGACAGGATTATACTACACAGGATTATTATTATTATTATTATCTTAATTTTCTTCTTATGAGGCCAACTAGGACCAGCTACAAAGTCATGGGAGCTGAATGCTGATTTCTTGAGCATGGGGAAAAGTTAGAAACAATAAGTCAGGGAAAGCATGTCCCATTCTCTGCCTGATGTTTTCCCACCACAAATACTTGGGCAGAGGAGCATGATCAGTGTATGGGATGAAGGACCCTGTCGTGTGGGTCCGAGCACTACAAGTGAAGTTGTATAGGGAGGGAAGTGATGGATGCTGGAGGGTCTTTAGGAGGGAGGTGTGTGTGCCGCTGTCTATGACTCCTTGCAAATGCCCTGCTGCACCCTTGTGCCAGGGACCCTGACTCTTTTGGAGAAGATTGTGGCCCTCCATCGGGCACCATTCAGAATTTTGGGAGGGAGGGTAAAAGAGCCATAGCTGGCCCAAATCTTTTGCTGTGCACCAAACTGCACCCACCCTCTTTTTATGTTGCGGGTGCCAGTCCATTGGGTGCCAGGCAAATCCCAAGAGGGAAGAGACGGCGGGATATACAACTCGGAGTCTGGCCCTACAATCCAGAGCAACTACGGGAGCACGTAAGAGACATTATGTGTGCCCATAGTTACTGTACCACCTAATGAAAACCTATGGGAAATTCATATTGCAATCCAGAGCAAATTGTTCTTACACCGGAGCAAGGACTCCCCGTAGTTGCTCTGGATTGCGCCCTATATCACACTTTCTTTGCTGTCCATGCAAGATGCCTCTGGAGGCTTTATATTTTCCTACCAAATAAATATATTTATATTGTTACCTGCTGATGCAAATCACCATAATGGTGTTTCTCCTGAAAACATCAGTTCTTGTAAAGATATTGTTCCACATCCCATGTTGAATCCAGACCATGAGCAGAGAAGGTCAAAATGAAGGGGTGCCTTTGGAGCAGCTATTGGGGATGTGGTTTAAATCTCAGGCTGCGATCCTATCCACACTTTCCAGGGAGTAAGCCCCATTGACCAGAATGGGATTGATTTCTGAGTTGGCATGCATAGGTTTGGGCTCTGAGATCGGTGAGGCTGGAATTAATCTTTTAGAGATTGATGGGCTTAGTTGGCCAAATTCAAAAAATTCAGACAGTATTTAATGAACTCATTCCTCGTCATTTATCTAAACCCTGATTAATGTTAAAGGAATGGTCAAAACCAGTCCTCGTGGTTGAATTGTGGTTGACTTCTAAATTTTAATGATATTTAACATTCCTTTTAATATATGTATAGACACATAAATTTTTTTCCCCCGAGGGTTCCTTTTAAAAGTTTTAAAAGACTTCCTTGTTCGAGTGCCGAGACGGCAGACTGATTCAGATATATATATGTAAAATTATATATTTTTAAAGGGATGGTTGCCATTTGTCACAAGACAAAAATATTTTTCTTAAAGGGGCAGGCAGTGGTGATTGCCCACCATTTCCCCGTTGGGCATAGAAGGGCTGGCCTTGGAATTTGTCTATCATTTTCATAGACTGTGTACAAATTGTACTTTTTCTTAATTCTTATGGTGGTGGTTATTGATATTGGGATATTGTATTTATGTTTATTTTTTTCAAAAGCTATTTTTTGCAGATCTTGGGTGGGGAACTATAGTGGTGACCATGGGTGGGAATGGGGTGGGTTTGGGGGGAGCATGTGTATATAGACGACATCACAGGGATGGGCTGATATTATACTTTGTACCAGAAGGCTATTGCACGTGGCGCTTTGCAGTTGGGCCGCAAAAAAAAACTATATGCTAACTGTGTAATTAAAGGGCCAGCTGGAGAATTGGAGGTGTGTGGTGTGTGTTTTCTTTGCTAATGGGGTGTGAATTTGAGTTGCTCGTTGTTGTCTGGGAAGTCATGGACCGCTTGGAGCAGTGCCAGGTGTGCTGTGGATGTTTGGGAGAAGGATCAGTAGGGCCAATGGGGGTGTGAACCCTCCATCGGCAGTATGGTACACCTTGTCAACGGACCCAAAAGTGACGGTGTGCCTTGACAGTTTTAGCATCTTGTCAGTGTGCCATGTGATGAACAAGATTGAAAATCTCTGGCTTGGAGGGTATTAGCAGCCCCAGTGCGGCACTGGAAATTGGAAGGGGGGATGTTTGGCTGATCACCAGTCTTCTGGGACCTCTGGCCAGAGGTTGAGTGAGATCCTTCAAGTTCTATGCACCACACAGGCTATCTGTCCCCTAAAGGACCGAAGGAAGCCTCTAACATTACTTTCCTATGGACAGTGAAACTGAGGCTGGATTCTGGAAGTGTACTTGGGCTGCTCTGTCTATCACTGGGGCAGCCCAGATATGCCAGAAAAGGCTTGGGGCAGCCTAAAGCAACATAGGCTGCCCCAAGACAGATGAACCTGAGCTGCCCCAGCTGGGCCAGCAGAGGCAGTTTAGGAGAGGCATGTTGAGGACATGTTCAGCATTGCCTAGGACAGATCAGCTAGGCTATATCCAGAGCCTGATTCCAGGGCAGAAATGCCCTCTTCCAGCACCTCAGGGATATACCAACTCAGGAGCATGTACAGTAATGAGTAGACCCATAGGGGTCCATGATAAGGCAAGAATGGCAGTGTTGACCAAAAATCTGAGTTTTTGGCCAGCCTAGCTGCAATCCCTGCATCTCAACTGAGGATATGGCGCAACTACGGCAGTCCACTAACCTGAGAATACAGCAGGCCACTCCAAGAAGACCCTTGAATCCACTGTAAACTGTATTGCAATCTCATGCTGCAGCTTTTACTGGATGTCAGGGACTTGTTATTATGCAGGCACCACAGCTGTTCCTTGTTCAGTGTGATCTGAGAGGGGTCTCCTCGGGAGCAGGCCCTCCCCAGGTGCCACTGTCTTGGTGCCTACTGAGCTTTCTCTGGAGCAATTAGGGCAGCCCAGGCTTCCTGACACTCTGGATGCAGAATAACGTCCTCCTCTGGATACAGAATAGTTGGGGCAGTCCAGCCAGGGCACTCCTCACTGCCCTAACTCTGGGTTGCAGCTTGAGTTGTACTGTGTGTTTACTCATCAGTAGGCACACTTGTCTCAGCCCTTTGGAAAGGGCAGGCTGAGTGGAATCCAACAACAGCAGAATGGTCCTGATCCATCGAAGACAGCCCCCCCCCACTCAAAACACCCGAGAAGCCTCCCCCAAGGTGATGAATGCATTGAGCCCTACGGAGAGCAAAAGTAAGCAACATATTTACATTTACTCGTGATGCCTTGGATCACGTTCAGGCCTGGCAAAGAGGAACACAAGGTCACCAGAATGGTCCCAATCCAATGAAAGTGGAGCTTAGCAAATGCTTCAGATGTTTCCCCCAGACTCCAATAAAATAAAAATAAAACAGAGGGTAGGCTAGGTAGAGAGAGGGGCAAGTCCATGATACATCTCCATACCCACCCCCATGTTGTTACCCTGCCAAATATATAGGAGGCGGTTTATCATGGGGTGACATGCTGGACTCATGCACCGGGTGATGCAAACCCTAGTGACTCCACTGGTATATTCTGTACATTACATTCTGAATCGTATACATACAGAGCTTCCCTCAGGCAGCTTGACCCTGTTTAGACTGGTTCATCAGATGCAGTTTTTGCTGTCCGTCTGCTGATTGAACCCAAGGAAAGGTAAGAGTTCCTCTACAGGTGTGGAGGGCTGAGCCTTGGCCCTTGTGCATGCAAAGCTCCAGCCTTGGTCCTGGGGAGGGAAAATCCTCCAGGTGAATCTAGGACCTGAGAAAGGAGGAGACCCTCTCATCCCAGCCCTGTCACTCCCACCAGGTAGAGCCTGGCCGAGGATACTGCCAGCAAGAATGTCCAGAGCACATCTTGGCCACTAGATAGTCCTGAACTTCCTTTGATGTTTGCCGAGGGACATCATCAGTTCAGGTGCATGAAGGGTTGATTACATAGGAGTCTCTGTGAATCTCCACATTACTGGCCAGTGCGCTGCATGGAATGGTTAAGGTGCTGGATTCCAGCCAGTAAAAACACTGGCTTAACCATAAAGTGTCCTAGGTTACTTTGGGGCTTTTTGAGCCTAACCTACCTTGCAGGGCTGTTCTGTGGATCAAAGAAGGGGAAGGAGCCATGCACACTGCCTTGAGCTCTCGGGAAGGAAGTGCAGCTTGGCAATCAATGTTTCATTCATTCATAGAATCCTAGAGTTGGAAGGGACCTAGTAGGTCATCTAGTCCAGCCCCCTGCCTGCAGCAGGAAATCCTCCTGGAGCATCCCCAACAGGTGCTTGTCGAGCCTCTGCTTGAAGATCCCCAGTGAGGGAGAGTCCACCACCTCCCTTGGCAATCAATCAATCAATCAATCAATCAATCAATCAATCAATCAATCAACTGCATTTATTTACTGCTTTTCAATGAGACTCACAAAATGGTTTACAGGGAAAATGTGGAAAAGGAACAAATAAGTGGAACCACAAACCCCTTCCCTACTTTCATAGCAGACACAATAGTGTGAATGCAGCTCTGTCCTTGCCATGGGATGTTGCTGGTCCTGAAGCCACAGAAACCAGGAGCGGGGTAAGCACACACCACGTTCCTTTCCATCACCAATGCCGACCTGCACCAACACGTAGGAGTACCCAGAACGCATGGACCTAACACTTTGGAGCACTCATGGGAGAAGCCAGGAATTTCCTGCGTGTAGATTGTTGCAACTCTATTTTTAAAAGGGTCTCAGGGAGAGAATTATTATGTTTTTTGGTTCCCTCTCCCCTTCACATCCTCCCCCCACCCCACAACATTTTTCCGTCTTCCCCTGGCTCTTTCACAACATCCTGTGCACCCTCACATGTATTAATGTCACAAGAGGTTGTCACGTAATACCAGCATTGCAACTGCCTTTCCTGCCTTGCGGGCATTGGAGGAAGAAGCCTGTCTGTTGTCTCCTCTTAATCTTGACTGGCAGAACCTCCTCCCCACCCTGATCATCCCCTCTAGGCTCTCGGGAAGAGAAGGAGCCTTCCCAGGCCGGCCACCGGGAATCCTTCTTAGAAGCTGGAAAGACCAGAGATTGAACCTGCAGAAACTGAGGCATGTGGGAACAAAGGAACCTGGAGTCACGATCCTGCAGAGATGCCTGATCTAGAACCCGACTCTGTCCATCTTGTTCAGCAGCATTGTGTGATACAAAGATAGGTATTTCCTGCCTGCTGGGCACTTGCTCTTCCAATGATGCTCTGCCAAATACTGTAGATGGATTGGACATTGGACTGGTCCACCCATGAGGTCAGTTGAGGCAACAGTCTTAGGCAACAGTTGATGAGGGGTGTCCACCTCCACACCCCGTTCACCTCCAATCCCAATCCCTAGTCCCAGTATTGAGAATAAAGGTTGAGAAGAAGAGCAGAGTGTTGAACCCCAAAGCCTCAAAGATGGGTCCTCACCATACCCAAACTTCTGCATTGTCTGTCCATCCAAAGGGGATGCAGACTTTCAGCCTCGGTGCATACTTAGCCAAGCCTCTTCTGCCCATACAAAGCTCCCAGTGCAATCCTAATCCCTGGTTACACCAGCACAAGATTCCCAAACTGCACCATACTGCAGTAGGCTGTTAAGCTGAGGACCTAACTAATGGTCCAAGTGGTTTCAGTTGCTGAACCAATTCACATTACGTGCACATAATCCATCTTGTACATCTACATACATTGCCTGCACGTAATCCATCTTGGTGACCTGATCTCCATTAGCAACACCAGTTAAGCAACTTGCTGCCCAGTTTCACATTCCAGTGCAAATATACCTACAATTTTTCTTTTAATTTTCCTTTCTTCATTCCCTGGGGCCAACATGACAGATTTATGCTCTTCCGCTCCGCAACTGCAAATAACTACATACCACTTCTTTGGATCACCCTATACACCTTCTTCGGATTACCCTATACACCTTCTATACACCTTCTTTGGATCACCCTTCTTTGCGCCACCCACAGCCTATATATAGCCCTCATATGGGCTGTGGATGGCGCAAGCGGTTAAGACACTGTGCCTGTTAACCAGCAGGCCAGGGTTCGAGGCCTGAGTCGGCCCCACAGAACAGGGTGAGCGCCTGTCCTTAGCCCAGCTCTGCGATGCCAGCTGGATCCAATCGTATCGGCTCTGCCTTTCCATTGGACTAATTCAGTGGCGTAGAGAGGGGGGATTTGCTGCTTGGGTAACAGCCTATCCTCCATAACAATCTAACCCATCCCCTGCCTATAGCAGGAAATTCTCCTAGAGCATCTCCAACAGGTGCTCGTGGAGCCTCTGCTTAAAGATCCCCAGTGAGGGAGAGTCCCTTGGCAATCTGTTCCACTGCCGAACCGCCCTCACCGTCAGGAATTTTTTCTGGATATCCAACCAGAATCTCCTCTCTTGCAGTTTGTCCCCATTGGTTCTAGTTCTGCTTTCAGAAGCAGAAAAGAACAAATGAGCCCCTTCCTCCATATGACAGCCCTTCAGGTATCTGAAGAGGGCAATCATGTCTCCTCTCAGCCTCCTCTTCTCCAGGCTGAACATCCCAAGTTCCCCCAACCTTTCCTCATAGGGCTTCCCTTCCATCCCACTGATCATTCTTGTCGCTCCCTCTGGACTTGCTCCAGTTTGGCTGCATCTTTCTTCAAGTGAGGAGCCCAGAACTGAACACAGGACTCAAGGTGAGGTCTCACCAATGCTGAATAAAGAGGAACTAGAACTTCTCGTGACTTGGAAGCTCCAGTCCTCTTAATGCAGCCTCAAATGGCATTTGCCTTCTTTGCAGACACATCACATGCTGACTCATGTTCAGCTTGTGATCCACGGCGACTCCAAGATCCCTCTCACATGTTGTGCTGCCAAGCCACGTATCCCCCATTTTATACCTATGTTTTTGGTTTTTATTGCCTAAGTGCAGAACCTTCCACTTCTCCCTGTTGAAATTCATTCTGTTTCTTATAGCCCAGGATTCCAGTTTATCCAGATCCTCCTGGAGGTTTCTCCTTCTTCTGATGTGTTTGCTACTCCTCCCAGCTTGGTGTCATCTGCAAATTTGATCAGGCTCCCCCGTATCCCTTCCTCCAAGTCATTGATGAAAATGTTAAAGAGAACCGGTCCCAAGACAGAGCCTTGGGGTACCCCACTAGAAACGGACCTCCAGGTTGACACAGAACCATTTACTAAAACCCTTTGAGTGCGGCCATCGAGCCAGTTGCAGATCCACCTAACAAATATGTCTAGCCCATATTTTTCCAACTTCCCAATTAAAATGTCATGTGGGACTTTGTCAAATGCTTTGCTGAAGTCAAGATCAATGACACCCACAGCATTGCCATGTCCAGTAAGCTCGTAACCCGATCAAAAAAGGAGATCAGATTTGTCTGGCAAGATTTATTCTTGGTCAATCCATGCTGGGTTGTTTTGCTCACCGAGTACTTGTCTAAATGAGCACAAATTGTGTGTTTTATGATTTGTTCTAATATTGTGCCCAGGATTGAATTCAAACTGAGTGGTCTATAATTTCCCGGGTCTTCTTTTTCCCTTCTTAAAGATTGGGACCACATTTGCCCTCTTCCAGTCCAGGCTCTTCTCCACTCCTCAAGGGTTTCTCAGAGATGATCGACAGAGGCTCTGCAAGGACATCTGCCAGTTCCTTCAGAACTCCAGGATGCAGCTCATCTGGTCCAAATGACTTGAATTCATTTAGGCCAGTTAAGTGGTTTCGAACCAGTTCTCTGTCAATCTTAATCTGCTGTTCTGCACCATCCATGTTTTTATTACCTCTTTGGGGATACAAGCACATCCCCACATCAGCCAATGATCCCGCACCCCCATTTGCACAGCCCTCCTTCTGTGAATAGATAGATGCAAAGTAGGAGTTGAGCAGCTCTGCCTTCTGCTGGTTTCCAGACACCTGTTGTCCATCCTTGTCCAGGAGCAGCCCCAGCCCCTCGTCTCTCCTCCTGTTCCTTTGGGCATATCTAAAGAAGCTCTTCTTGTTATCCTTGACTCCCCTGGCCAGCCTCAGCTCATACTGAGCTTTAGCATTTCTGACCCCCTCCCTACAGGATCAGAGGGTCCCTGCTACAGGGATGGGGTTGGACTCCTCCCTGGTGATCTTTCCAGTCTTCCACTCCCTATACTTCTCTTTCTTTAACTTCAGCTGATCCCCAAGTTGCTTGTGGAGCCAACCTGGTTTTTTCAGGTTTCCTCCCCCTTTCTTTTTCATAGGAATTGTTTCCGACTGTGCTTGTAGAAGCTGCCTCTTAAGGAGCTCCCAACCATCTTGGGCCCCTTTTCCTGTTAGTTCATCAACCCATGGGATCCCACCTATGACTCCTCTAAGCCTGTTGAAATCAGCCTTCTTGAGATCCAATAATGAGGTTTCACTCTGCACTCTTTTTATTTCCCACAAAATTCTAAATTCTAGCAGCTCATGATCGCTTTCCCCTAAAGTTCCCGCCACGTTGAGCCGGTAAATCAGTTCAAGATCCTTCTATATTTAATTGGCTAAAAGATCCTCCTATAGTTAAGTCACTCCATGCTATTTTATTGTGCAGTTGTGTGGCTTGGTGACCACACGGTTTGGAATGAGGGCTGATCTATCTGTTCCTGGTTCACAGTTAAGGGAAATCCTTCTGATCAGGGTATAGGCTTTATTTTAAGATAAATACTAAAACATTGCTATGGAACGTGATTAATTATAAAGAACTAGTAAATAGTTTTGGAGGGTGGTGCAAGGAATAAGCCTTGTGTAGGGCATCAAGTAGCCTGGCATCACCCAGGGTGTATGTGCTGCCCAGTCACATGTCCTCAAAGGCAGTGTCCTTGCCTGGGGCGTTCATTTATGAGAACACCACGATAGGGAGATAAGGGAGACTCTGTTTCTCAGAATGAAAGGGGGCTCAGCAAAGCAAGCCAAGAGGTGCACATGATTGAGAATCAGGATCTCACCACGAAGCCTTCTGGGTCCTGGGGTGGAGCTGCCACTGGAGAAGGTGGGGTTGTACTGGGTACTTTACAAAATCCATCCTGGGAGGGGAGGTGGAGTGAGGGATATAAAAGGTCTCCTCTCCCCTTGATAGCCACCCTGAGCAGCACTGCAGGTGATTCCCTGCTCCCACCCAGCCAAGAGAACTTGGAGATCAGCATGGCCAACTACCATGTCCTCGTGTCCACGGGCAACCTCCTTGGTGCAGGGACCATTGACTCCATTTACATCTCCTTGGTGGGCACTGAGGGCGAGAGCCCCAAAACCATTCTGCATAAATGGGGCCCCGAATTCCTCCCAGGATTGGTAAGTTGTGCAGGTTGAAATATGGGGTCACGTCACGTGGAACTGGAGTAGAGCCCTTTGCCAAACTGAGAGCTCCCGCAACTCCCTGGAGCACTGTGTGAGAAGCAATATTTGATCTTCTCTGAGCAGCACTTAATCAAAAAATGTAATTGGAGATTAATTTTCAAAATTTCCTTGGAGATGCTCTAAGAGGGTCCCTGCTACAGGGATGGGGTTGGACTAGATGACCTATTAAGTCCCTTCCAGGTCTATCATCCCATGATTCCAGCTATGGGAGGGAAGCCCTTTTATCTTAGAAAAGGTATGTGTTTTCTACATGTATAGTTGTATATTTTAGTATACAACTAAAACTTAGTTGTTGTTTTAGTTTTTCAACTTGTAGAATCTGGCTTAGGACCTTTCTAACCTATAGTTGCCCCCTCTTTAAAATGAAAAGCTTCCTCTGAGGAGCTGTAGGTTTTAATTGGTGGCACACAGAAGAAAGGGACATTTCACTTACTACGCCTCCCGAAATTACTCTACAAGATGCAGGGCAACTCTGGGGAGATCTGTTCCTCTCTGAACCCTCTTTACTGCTTTCAACCTATGTTGAAATCCTGGTTCCTGTCAACAGAAATTGCTCAGTTGAGAAAACATCTCCTCTTAACTGTGCCTGTGGTTTTCTGTTGCAAGCGATGTGGCCGTTGTGAGGACATTTCATTTTGCTTTGAAGGAAACCCCGTTGTAAGTCTCCTGGAAAAAAATAATATATATATCTTTTCTTGTCCAAAAAAAAAAAAAAAGGAGGGGGAAAGAGGAGAAAAAGAGGGAGGATATAAGAGAAGGGAGAAAAAAGGGGGGATGAGATATATCATCTGGAACATCTGCTCAGCCTGCGGACTAATCCCTCCCAAGACCAGATGGCCCCACAAGACAGGGTGAGCTCCTGTCCTTAGCCAGCTCTGCGACACAGCTGGATCCAATCGTATCGGCTCTGCCTTTCCATTGGACTAATTCAGTGGCGTGGAGAGGGGGATTTGCTGCTTGGGTAACAGCCTATCCTCCATAACAATCCAACCCAGGCTTTCGTGCTTCGCATGCAGCGTATGCAGCGCCGAGCACGATACCATAGTCTTCCAAGACTGACGGAGGCCTGCTTTTATAAACGTTATATATATATAAAAGGCCTGCTATATAAAAATTTTCAGCCAAAGGGCCACATCAAATATCCTGCACAGTGTTGACGGCCAAATAAAATATTTTAAATATAAAATTTAAATACATCAGAGATAGATTAATGAATACATGGACTCAAATTTCCATGGGTTTTGCAAGCACCAACACACAGCATAAAAATTAGGCTGCATTATGAGACTGTAGCTTCCAAGTCGCGAGAAGCTCTAGTTCCTCTTTATTCTGCATTGGTGAGACCTCACCTTGAGTCCTGTGTTCAGTTCTGCGCACCTCATTCAAGCAGAGGCTCAACGAGCACCTGTCGGGGATGCTCTAGGAGGATTTCCTGCTATAGACCGGGGGTTGGACTAGATGACCTACTAGGTCCCTTCCAACTCTAGGATTCTACGATTCTATGAAATAAAGCATACAGTTAATAGGACCTCCATTCCTCTAGGGATTTTTCAGCCTAGGGCCCCAGGATATGATGCCAGAGCTATTCCATGTCTAGAGTGTAATGCTCGTTCACCTCCTTGTGGTGCACCCTGGATAGCACTGGTGTGATCTGGTGTGACTGGTTTAGGTGTGAACTAAACAACTAGTAATAATTGGCAGCCAGACTACATTGAAGAATTGGCGACAGTTGACAGCCAGACACCAATGTGGAATTCCTGGTTCTCACAATATATATTGCAGTGGAACATTAACATCTGATTTACCATAAGTCCATGTATTTGCCATATGCTAAATAAATAAACAAATCCTCATAGTCTACTTAGAAGTAAGTTCAATTTTGTTCAATGAGACTTACTCAATGAAACCAGTGTAAGATTCAAAGAGGCTCTCACCCTCTTGCAACCCCTCTGACATGAGGCTGCAACCCCCCAAGGGGGTCCTGATCCCCTCTTTGAGTACCACTATTAAAGAGCATTCTGGATCACCCCAGATATTACATTTTTGAGTGTATATTGGGGTGTGCATCAGGACCAAGACGCAGCCATTCACCTGCTCAGTGATTAAGCACCTGGAGATGCTGGGAAGAGATAGGAACCCCAAAGATGGACCACTCCAGCATCTCATATTTATAATGAGGTACCCACTAGGGCAAAAATATGGATAGCAATATAATGACGATGTGGAATAGAAAGTGGACCTTACCTTAAACAAGGAGGACAGTTGATGGGGCTGCTTTGGCTGCTTACATGGGATGGAGATTGCCCAAACCTGACTTACTAGACAGCCACCAAGCAGGACAGCTGAGGACTTGCAGATCTGCAAAGAACCCAGGTAAAGGGAATAAATGATGGAGCCTGTCCTTTTTAAACTACTTTTAACCAAAATTGTCACCATTTTAATTCTGAAACCAGAATAATTTTGGCTCTCTTCTCAAACCCCAAACACCTCTCTCACCCTTTGACTTTCTCATTGCAGACGAGTGAATTCAAGATCACCTGTGACCATGACCTGGGTGAAATTGTGCTTGTCCGTATCCACAAGGAACCTTTACTGAACCTCAACATCTCCACCCACTGGTACTGCAACTTTGTCAGGGTGTTGTCCCCAACTGGGGTGACCTACAACTTTCCTTGCTACCAGTGGATTGAAGGCCGGCAGCTTGTGGAGCTCCAAGAGGGGGCAGGTAGGAGCCCGTTAGCTGGGTGCACTTTTTTCCTTCCAACAAGAAAAGCGGCACAGGGCCTGATCTCAGCTTTGCACATGACTGTGCATAGCCAAGGTGCTCTCGTTTCATGCTGTGGACATTCTGATTCCATCTTCCCTTATATGATGGTCACTGGTGTGCTCCGTCGAGGCATGGCCGTGGGTCTGTACAGCCACCAAGATCTTTACATCCATCATGAAAGCCTTTGTGAGTTTTTGTGAGTGCATGATTTGAACCCGGGTCTTCTTGGGTTCTTCTTGATTCAGCAGCTCTTGCAATATCCGCTTTTAAACAATAATTGGGAAACAAGTGAGATGTCTTTTAATGCATTTCCTAATCTGTTTCTTAATCATAAGCAGGCTTCCCACAAACATCCTCAAGTGTTTCTCAGATTTGGCCATGCTGTAAACAGGAACTAAGAGAGTGACCCCTTCGCCACCCAGTTGCAACCAGTTACTCCCCCCTCTGCAGTGGCTCTAAAGGGGAAAGTGATTTGCCACGCTTGCGCTGGGAAAGCTCCCTGCAAAATGTAGTGCTTGGCACCCCTTAGCTATGCCACTGCTGGCTAAGATCACCTTAGAAGATAAGGCTGTCCTAGGCTATCTAGCAGTTAGTCAATTAGTTAAGTGCATCCAGAAATGAGCTCACCTATGGTATTGGAGACTAACCCTTGATCACACAGGTGGCCCTTGCCAGGTGTTGTGTTCTGGTTCTCCAGGGTCCTCCCATGCATGGACCTCCCATTCTGCTGGGCTGTCAGTCCCTGTTTTGCAAAGATCTTGATAACTTTTGGGCTATTTAATTCCACATTCCTTCCTTCCTTTCTTTCTTTCTTCCTTTCTTTCTTTCACTTTACCTCCTTTTTTTCCCCCTTCCAGGGAAAATTCTGGCCATGGATACACTCCCCTCGCTTCTCCATCAGCGGGAAAAAGAGCTGGCGCACAGGAGGACCTCCTACGAGTGAGTATCATGGGTGATGCTCCTTGCAGTGAAGGCGAGGGCCGTGGCTGGAAGTGGGAGAGGATGCAGATGTCCCACGTCCCAGTTGGTCCCAAGTCTGGCTCTCAGAGTCACCGACTCTCCGTTCCTAATGATATCCATGTTCTTCTGTGCAAGCTGGAAGGTGTATGTCCAGGGCGTCCCCCTCTGTCTCGATGTGGACTCCATTGAAGATCTGGATAAAAACATCAAATTTTCTTTCACCAAAGCAGCTCTTTTTGCAAACCGTTCCAGTGCCTCGTAAGTTGGGCGGCGGAGGAGGAGGGCGGAAAGTATTGCTGGGAGGTGATGGTCGGAGAAAGCTGGGACATGGCTCGGAGAAAAGCCTAGGACTGCCTAAACAGTGGCTCTGGGTTTCTCTAGGATTTGTTCCTCCAGTCTGGTAAGGTTTCTCAACTTCCAGAGGAGTTGACCAAGGACCATGGTCCTTATCCGAGGACCAAGTTGTCCAGGACCAAGCTGTAAGACCTTTCATGAAGAGAGACTTGACCAAAGCCTTGCCTCTGGCTGGCATCTGGAAGGCTTTGCAGGGTTAGGCTCAGGAAGGCAATGTGAGGATGATCTGGGCTCGCAGGCTGATTTGGGCAACCTCATGCAAATTTAAAGGATAGGTAAGATCTGAGAATACGAGGTAAGGAACTCCAGCTCTCCTTGGTAGTGTCTTGTAGTAGGGTAGACTGTAGAGAAGGGCATCTCTGGACATTTGCTATTTTTCCTTCAATATGGGCAAAATCCAGAGTAACAACAGGGAGTCCTTGCTCCGGTGTAAGAACAACTTACTCTGGATTCCAATATGAATTTCCCATAGGTTTCCACTAGGTGGTGCAGTAACTATGGGTGCACGTAAAGTCTCTTACGTGCTCCCGTAGTTACTCTGGATTTGGGGGTATATCATTAAAGTATCTTGCTGGGTATTTGTATAAATCCCTGCCATTGGCTTCGTGAGAGATTCCTCTCCTGAAACTTACCCCCTTTACCACTGATGGATAAGAGGAGGCTGGAGAATTAAAGGAACCCTTAATCCCTGTAGATTGACCCGGTGTGGGGGCATTATTGGGATAAGGTAGGCAATTCCCCTCCAAACACTTTTGGGAAGCTTCATATACCATAATGGGGCAAGTGATTAGCAAGATGAAAAAATAATGGTTAGATCTTGAGATGAGTTCCACGAAGAAGAAACATAAAGGGTGAAGGAGGGAAGACAGGCCTTTTGGAGTTTAGAGGGATGGGTTATGCAAAATAAATATGGGAGGCAGAGAGATTTCAACTGGGCCAACAAGAGGTAGAAGGAAGTTGCATGAGAAGTTCAACCAGGTCCATCCTTTAGGATGTGGGTCCTGGAGGAAGGAAGGTGTCCTCTACCCACAGCTTCCCTTTGTGCGTGTTTTTGAGGGCAGTGGCTTCTTCTGCTGAGTGGCCTGCTTCCTGTTCATGTATTGGGTGGCACCAAGAGAATGTGGCAACCTTTCCTCTGTCCTTAGCAAGGTGGAACTGAAGCTGAAAGGCTACTCTGATAGCCAAGAGTCCTGGAGGGATCTGGATGATATCAAGAACGTCTTCTGGTTCAACAAAACGGATATGATGGGTACGATGGATGGAGACCTTGGTCAAATGTCACATTCCTATACTAGATCCCAAATCCACAGGGATCTACAGGAATCTGTCATTCCTATACTAGATCCCAAATCCACAGGGATCTAAAGGAATCTGTCATTCCTATACTAGATCCCAAATCCACAAAACTAGAGAAGGGTGGGATTGAGTCCCCAGGAATTCTGGTTCTCAGATCCTTCTTGATTTAGCGGCATGAGGCCAATGGGAACCTGAGAATCCTGGCAATGGGACGCCCATAATATGGGACACCCAAGAAAAATGTAGGACATGACCAAATAAAAGCTAAAAACATATATATTGCTTTCATGTGGTTTCTTTAACACTATATAATTAAATTTAAAACTATTACATATAACTTATTACATAGAATTAATCAGTTGCAAGAAGGCTAGATGCCACCTCACAAGGAAAAGAAGGACAAGGAAGATTTTTTCCCAGAACACAAGGCTAAAAATGAGGACATGTCCTGGAAAAAGAGGACATATGGTCACCCTTTACAGGGAAGAATCCTGCTTATACCCCTTAGCAAACCTTTCCTGCGGAGCTTGATGCTTCTTCTTAGCTTAGATCCTTTGACAAAAGTCCCAAAAGCAGCATCAAAGTCCACCTGTGAACCAGTCGCTGCTCCTGATGTAGGAAAAGGCCAGGAACCCTCTTCCCTGCCCACCCCTGCCAACTACCCCTCTTGCCCACGTTCTCCCCTGTGCATTGCTCCTGCCATTAGATCCTTGTGTTGTCACTCTGCGTCCCAGTCTATGTCACAGAACACTGGAAGGAAGATTCTTTCTTTGGCTACCAGTTCCTGAATGGACTCAATCCGATCATGATCCGGAAATGCACGGAGATCCCACCAAATTTCCCTGTGACCCAGGAGATGGTGGCCCGTTCCCTAGGGGGCTCCACGCTCTCGGAAGAATTGAAGGTAGGTCTTCCAGGGCGCAGTCTAGCAGAGGAACCCTATTGTGGTGCCACAGCCCTTGCCCAGCCCGTCTTTGGCTTTCCCCTTTCTTCAGAGTTTGCCCTCTTCTCTCCACGCAGAAGGGGACCATTTTCATTGCTGACTACCGCATCCTGG
This sequence comes from Cryptoblepharus egeriae, assembly GCA_030015325.1. Classification (NCBI taxonomy): domain Eukaryota; kingdom Metazoa; phylum Chordata; class Lepidosauria; order Squamata; family Scincidae; genus Cryptoblepharus; species Cryptoblepharus egeriae. The sequence continues at coordinate 106,580,977 of JAREYC010000004.1, read as the reverse complement.
AAGGCAACCCTGCAGGTCTGAACAATGGCCGCCAACAGTACATCGCAGCGCCGCTGTGCCTGCTGCACGTTTCAAGCAAAGGGCAGCTTCTGCCCCTCGCCATTCAGGTAATGGTCTAGTAGGTTAGATGCCGGGAAGATGCCAGAGACCTTCTGGATGAGACTTCTTGTTAAGAGGATATGGGGGCAGCAGTGCCATGGCATGGCAAAGGAGATGCCAACTGGCTGGGAACAATCTGCAGAGTCCAGGCCAAACTGACCATTCTTTAGATTTACTTGAATCTAATTTAGTCCAAAAATTGGGGTTTGCATTCTATTCAATGGCACATTAGATTCGAGAAAATATGGTATTTCGACTATCCCCCAAATCCAGAGTAACTGGGGGAGCACATAAGAGACTTTACGTGCACCCGTAGCTACTGCACCACCTAGTGAAAACCTATGGGAAATTCATATTGGAATTCAGAGTAAGTTGTTCTTACACCCGAGCAAAGACTCCCTGTAGTTACTCTGGATTTTGCTCTATATGTCAGTATTTTAACAGCTCATTGTAATAAAAAATGTAATGTCAACCCATTGTTGGATAAAGTTGTGCAATTAGATAAAAATCCACAAAAACCTATTGTCATGTTATTGTCATATAACTCATGCTTGTATGCAGTAAAATTAAATTTTGCACTTGCTTTGCAGCTGTGCATTACATTTGACAGTAAACTTTTTTTAATCTCAAGGCTTTTAAAATATGGGTGCACATTAGATTCAGTGGTGCATTGGAGTAAATATGGGTACTATGTATTGTTATTATTATTGAAAGTAAAACCAGTGCCAAAAATCCAAGGTTTACTTGTTGCAGTTCTGCCTAACTTTGTATTTCAAACTTTGTACTTGTCATTTGCAAACTTTGTATTTCATACAGATTGCAATATCCGGGGAGGGTTGGATTTTGAAATAATCCTGGCAGTCTGTGTTGCCCCCACAAAAATCTTTTGCATTCCTAATCAGCCTGTCCTGGGCTGCCATGTGTAATTCCATCTTTTCCTTCTTTCTGTTAGCTGAGCCAGACCCCAGGACCAGGTGCTCCCATTTTCCTGCCCAGTGACTCGGAATGGGACTGGATCCTGGCAAAGACCTGGGTGCGCAACGCTGACTTCCACGTCCACCAGGCGCTCACACACTTGCTGCGGACGCACCTGCTGGCCGAGGTGTTCACCATGGCCACCCTCCGCCAGCTACCCATGTGCCACCCTCTATACAAGGTGAAACTGGGGATGGGGAAAAGGCAGTAATGAAAAACTTGGAGATGGGAGAAGGAACTGTGTAGAGTTCCCAGTGGCCAGTGAGTAATACCATTGAACTTTCTCCTTCTGCTACACTGTACTTTTTCACTCTGGTAGAAATAGCTCTATGCAAAATAAAAACACGCATGGTAAATTAATATAATCTGCATCAAGGGGTAGGATCCAGGTAGGAAATAAGATAAAGAGTTTCATAGGCTTGACTTACTCTGGAGTAGATTGAATCAATGGTGTCCCTAAAAGAGGCTGCGGAAGCCCTGGGTACCACCCTCCGGAGGGTGACAACAACACCCCCATGCAAAGAACTCAGTCCCCCATATCAACCCAAAGTCCCTGATAATTGTGTTCAGCCCTATGGAAAGTGGAACTGAGCCGCACAGCTGCCTTTACTCATGAGTAAGCAAAGTGCCTTGGCTCATGTTCAAATCAGGTACAGAGGAATGTGAGGCCACCAGAATGGAGCTCAACAGAAAGTGGAGCTCAACAAGTGCTCCAGAAGGCAGCCTCACCCCCCACCTTTCCAAAAAAAGAATTAAACAGAGGCTTAAAAATGAAATTATTAATATCTAATTAGCTGAATTAATACTGATAATAATTAATAAAGTAATTTGACATATGGGGTGTGAAAAAAGTTTGGGCTCACCACTGGACTGACTGCATTTTCCCCCCTTTCCCCTGCAGCTCCTGATCCCCCACACTCGCTACACCCTCCACATCAACACCTTGGCCCGGGAACGCCTGGCTTCAGAGGGTGGTGTCTTTGACAAGGTATGCGGATCTGCCGGGGCACTGCCTTAGACCCATGCAAAGGGTCGCCATCATCCTCTAGCACAGTAGTTCTCAATCTTCCTAACGTCGTGACCCCTTTATAAGTTCCTCATGTTGTGGGGACCCCCAACCGTAAAATTATTTTCGTTGCTACTTTATAACTGTAATTTTGCTACTGTTATGAATCGTAATGTAAATATCCGATGTGCAGGATGTATTTTCATTGTTACTAATGAAACGTGTGTTCTATGCACACATTGAACACAATGGGATTTATTTCAGAGTAGGCATGCATAGGATTGGGCTCTGAGGCTGCAATCCTATCCACATTTACATGGGAGTAAAGGCCATCCTGACTATAATGGGATTTATTTCAGAGTAGGCATGCATAGGATTGGGCCCTGAGGCTGTCAGTCAGCCCCAGTGCGTGTGCAGCTACAGCCGGAGGTCTGGCAAGCCTGACCTGGCCCCCTGCACCAGGGGTCTTTAGGCGACCCCTGGAAAGCTCTAGGCGACCCCCAAAGGGGTCCCAACCCCCACTTTGAGAAACACTGCTCTAGCAAGTTGTATGTCACGCTCTTTTCTAGTTCACTGGCACCGGCTTCAAGGGCTTGGAGGAGCTGCTGCGGAGGGGCACGTCAACCCTCACCTATTCCTCCCTCTGCCTCCCAGAGGATCTGGAGGCTCGTGGTGTGTCCTCGTTGCCTCATTACTACTACAGGGATGACGGTCTGAAGATCTGGGCGGCTGTGGAAAGGTCAGACGAGGTCAATGGTGGGATTGAAGTGGAGGCAGCAATAGAGAGTCATTCATATTTTCTTCCACATTTCCCCACAAGCGACTTCCAAGTGAACTTTCTGTAAAAGGGAGAGTGGCCGTTCTTCTACTCGGCAAAACCTTTGCTCAGATCTCAAAGGAAGCAGAAGGAATATGCAAAGACAAGTCATGCATATCAGGCTGCTATATTTTCCCTTTAAGAAACTCATTTTGGAGACCACCATCAAGTGGAACATCTGCAGAAATTTCCAAAATCCAAAAATAATATTAAGTTTTAATGAAAGTCATCAAGTTGGCAACCTCTAATCTGGCTCACAATAGCCTGACTTCAGAAATACTCAGAAATTCCCTCCCTCTTGACTTAAAACCTTCCAACGAGGCCTGGAAACATTTTTAGAAAGGCCTTCTAAGCGCCTATTCTTTTAAAATGTTGTTTATAATTTGGCTTTTAAAAGTTAAGCTTATTTTTAAGATGCAACTGCTTTTTATTGTTTCCATTGTGGGAATTATTTTTAATTTTATTTCTGTTTGTATGGTGTTTCAACTGTTTTTTATACAAAGTTTTAAAGTGATTAAAAGGATGTCTATGACTGATTCTATAGCTGCAATCCTATAGACCAGTGGTTCTCAATCTTCCTAACGCTGTGACCCCTTTATAAGTTCCTCATCTTGTGGGGACCCACAACCATAAAATTATTTTTATTGCGACTTTATAACTTTAATTTTGCTACTGTTATGAATCGTAATGTAAATATCTGATATGCAGGATGTATTTTCATTGTTACAAAAGAAATGTGTGTTCTGTGCACACATTGAACACAATGGGATTTATTTCAGAGTAGGCATGCATAGGATTGGGCTCTGAGGCTGCAATCCTATCCACATTTACATGGGAGTAAAGGCCCCCTGTCTATAAAGGGATTTATTTCAGAGTAGGCATGCATAGGATTGGGCCCTGAGGCTGTCAGTCAGCCCCAGTGCGTGCGCAGCTACAGCCGGAGGTCTGGCATGCCTGACCTGGCCCCCTGCATCAGAGGTCTTTAGGCGACCCCCAGGAAAGGTCTAGGCGACCCCAAAGGGGTCCCAACCCCCACTTTGAGAAACACTGCTATAGACACTTTCTTGGGAAGTAAGTACTATTGAACACCACAGGACTTGCTTCTTAGTAGACATGCTTTGGATTGCACTGTATGTCTATTTTATTTTTGTGAACCGCCTTGAGTCTTTTATAGAGTAAGGCAGGATATTATTTATTTGTTTGTTTGTTTGTTTAACCTTAATCCACAAACTCTATTTATAACTCATACACACCAGTGTGGTGTTCGGGTCTTTCACTTAAATCAAGTCTTAAACCAAGTCTCAATTCTCTGCCTTCAAGTTTCAACAAGGCTGTCATTTATCCATTTGGTCCTGTGGATAATTTGTCAATATTCCATTTTTGACCCTCAGATAACGCATTGTATTACTGAACAAAAGGCAGTCAGTCGGTCTCCAAAAATAAACAAGTCTTGAGTCGAATCCGCGTATCATTTATAAGGAATCAAGTCATTGAAGCTACTCTTGAGTCGATCGACTCGAGTCTACATCACCCGTATATATTGCCGTCAATGTGCCTGGTTTTGGACAACAGAAGTGAAGACATGTCAAAGTTCCAAGGAGTTTACAATCTAAAAAAGATATAAGGGCACCTTCCATATGTTCCTTCCCATCTGCCTTGCCACCATTCCCTCCCAGTTTCCACTGTACTACACATGGCTTTTTTCAGATATGAGAGGAGACCTTTCTTCTGTGGGGTGGGAGAACAACTATATTGGCCCACCCTACAGGCTGATCAGCCTCTTCTTTTCCTTTCCATCTTTCTCTTTAGCTTTGTTTCCGGCATTGTCGATTTCTATTACAAAAACGATGAATTTGTGCAGGGAGATCGTGAGCTGCAAGCCTGGATAGCTGAGATCTTCACCAAAGGTTTCCTGGATCAGAAGTCCTCTGGTATGGTCCCATACTCCATAGGGCTGGGATCCACCAAACTATGAGTGGGAAAGGCTAAGCGTTCATCAAATTGCATATCGTGGCACACAACTGCTGATCAGGATAATTATTCTTGAATCATCATCTGGAATATGTGATGATCAAGGGCTGTGGGTGGCGCAAGAGGTTAAGACGCTGTGCCTGTTAACCAGCAGGCCAGGGTTCGAGACCCAGGTCGGCCCCACAAGACAGGGTGAGCTCCTGTCCTTAGCCCAGCTCTGTGATGCTGCTGGATCCAATCGTGTTGGCTCTGCCTTTCCATTGGACTAATTCAGCGGCGTGGAGAGGGGGGATTTGCTGCTTGGGTAACAGCCTATCCTCCATAACAATCCAACCCAGGCTTTCGTGCTTCGCATGCAGCATCAAGCACCGTACCAGAGACTTTCAAAACTGATGGATGCCAATACTATGTGATGATCAATATGTAAAGGCAAGAGAGATTTGATCCAATGGAGAGAGGGTTCTGGAGGGGTAAACAGATCTCTCAACTGACAATGAAAGCTTGGTGGGATTCAGAGCCATTCACAGATAACAAATTTCTTTCTTGGTTTAAAGCTGAGCTTATGAGCATGAAAATTAGACCTTTAAAATATCAGCTAATTCCTGAAAATGGAAATTACTGGCAAATTTGTTAGGGAAAATTTTTTAGGGGAATAAATGGGAATTAGGACAAATAAGTTTATTTATTTATTTGTTTATTTATAGCCTATCCTTTTACCTTAAAAAGGGATACCCAAGGCAGCTACCCCCCCAAAAGGGGCAAAGGGCACACTGATTGGTTGAAAGCACATATAGGAATGGTTTCATTCATGCACTTTAAGAACCTGTTGTGGTGCAAGGATTCCCTCTAAGGGCAAAATCCAGAGTAACTACAGGGAGTCCTTGCTCCGGTGTAAGAATTACTCTGGATTCCAATATGAATTTCCCATAGGTTTTCACTAGGTGCAGTAACTCGGGGTGCATGTAAAGTCTCTTACGTGCTCCCGTAGTTACTCTGGATTTGGGGGTTAGTTACTGTCCGCTAAGAATATGGCTTGTCTCTTCCATTACCAGGTATTCCCTCCTCCTTCAGTACCGTGAAAGAACTCAAGAAGTTCTTGACAATGGTGATTTTCACCAGTTCGGCTCAACATGCAGCTGTGAACAGTGGGCAGGTAGGAGCAAGTGTGTCCCCCCTTTGCATTTGATGGTCTGGATGCAGGCAGTGGCACTTCTCCATCACTGGAAGGCAGAGACCTACATGGCTTATCAAGTCTGAAAGTGTGGGCAAGGACCTGCTTCTCAAAGGGACCACTTTCAAGGGATGAACACAAAAAATATGGCCCAAGAACAGCAGTCAGGGGCAAAAGGCTAGTATAGATTACTAAATATCACCATATTACGGCTGCAATTTCATCCACTTATCTAGGTGGAAGCCCCATGAACTATAGTGGGACTGAGTAGACATCCATAGAATTGGGCTCTAATGGAAACTGGAGCATCTCAATATTCCATCTTAAGAATAAAGTGGTATTTTACATAAAATTTTCAGATGGGCTATTTTTCACTTGGTGGCTGTATTAATTTTTTTCTCCCTTCAAATGAGTTTTTGTCTCTTGCTCTGAGGATTCCCATCAGTTTCATTTCTGTCGTCACTGCCCCTCATTGGCACAGACAGTGGATATTGGTGGATATGGGTTGACCAAGCTGATACATTAGCTACAATGGTAGTTAAATGGCACCCCAAGAGGCAGACTTCTTTTCATTCCCAATTCATGGAGGTAGCAGCATCAGGCTGTTGCCTTCGTGCCATGCTTTGATCTTCCCAAAGGGACTTGCTTGGCCAATTGGTGAATCAGGAGGCTAGACTGGATGGATGTATGTGCTTCAAAACCCTATACATATTACTCAACAGTTTCATTTTTACTCCCTATTAAGTGCACTTAGGATTGCAGCCTTAGCCTGATCATGCCAAGATCTTCTCACGTTCCTAACACCTGACATTTTCTTAACTGCAGTATGATCTGGGTGCCTGGATGCCCAACTTTCCTCCCTCCATGAGGAAACCCCCACCTAAGACCAAGGGCACGGCCAACTTGAAGGATTACAAAGACACTATACCGGCAATCAACACCACCTGCACCATCTTGAGTGTCTTGTGGCTGCTGAGCGCCAACCCAGGAGACATGGTGAGTGTCCCAGATGCTCCAGCACAGTCTAGCCAGGCAATGATGTTTTCCAGTGACTGTAGGAGGAGCTGTTTGGGTGGCAATGGAGTGAGGCATCACCCTCTCCAGAGCTTCCCCCTTCGGTGTCCTACCCTACCAGTTCTACCTGTTTCACTGGCCGTGGCCATTGTACGCTTGCTCTTCTGCTGCCATGTGCTTTCTTTCTCTCCAGATACCCCTTGGGGATTACCCTGATGAGCATTTCACAGAGGAGCAGCCAAAAAAGCTTATAGAAGCCTTCCAGAAACACTTGGGCAAGATCTCCAAAGAAATTGAGGCAAGGAATAAGTCAGTCTCCATCAGTTACATGTATCTGGACCCCCCTGGCATAGAGAACAGCGTCTCCATCTGAGCAGAGGAACAGGTTCCTTACTGGCTGCATTCTTCTCTTCATCCCTTCTTAATGTGCTGTTACGAGAAATGCTCTCTATATTATATTTGTCATTAATTTTATCCTGTTACACAAGAGGTTTCATCATTACAAAATCAATCTCTTATTATTGTCTTATAAGATTATAATGTATGAGCAAGAATATGTTATTCCCATAAGCCTCCATTTTACAGGTCAACCTGAAGGCCTCGACAAGTCAAGGCCTGACCCTTACCCTTGCACTGTCATAGCTATGGGAATGTAGCCCCCAAGTTATGTTCATCTGGTCCAGATAGCCCCATCTGGTCTAGGTAGCCCCATAGTCAGCACTCAGCCAGTGATCAATGCTCTTTTTCTATCCGGTCATCAAGGTGGATTGTTTGGTTCCTGTCTGGATGGTCCAGGAAACATTCAAAGGATTAACCAAAAAACAACCAGTAATGTAGACAAGGGCCAAAATATGTATAGAAAGTTATAGTTTTGGCTCTGGGTGGGTGGGTGGGTGGAGTGGAGTGGAGAGGATCTCTCTCACCCCAAAGATGGCCAGTCCAGAACTTAAAAGGATGCGATCTCTGGATGGGTAATATGGCATCCTGACACCCCCCTTTCCTGCTCTCTCTCCTCTAGCTAGCTAAGCAAAAGAACTCGATTGATTGATTGGATTCCTATTTTGTGTTATCTTGCTGTGATTATTTGTAACCCTTAGATGACCAACCAGATTTTTTGTCCGGCAATTATAATTTATGCAAATTAGGCTATTTTTAGATGGTCATCTAGCCTAATTTGCATAAACTTTGCTAAAAAATACCTTCTAAAGCGCATCCTTCTTCGAAGGTTATCTGAAGTGACGCTGTTTGATTTAATAGTCCAGCCTTAGGTCCTTCTGACCAAAGAGAGGCGATGCCTCATTCCCCTTAAAAATCTTGTATGTAATCTTGTATGCTCTCTTGGTATCAGTACCTTTTCAAGACTGTAGTGGTACAACAATAAATTGGGGCATCTTGGGGGGGGGGTATGAGAACGAAATGATGGTGGTATGTGACTCCCTCTGTTCGTTGATAATTTATCATTGAAGACATACTGGGCAATCAATGGTGGTTGGAGACTCTGTAATCATAATTTATATGATTTGTAATCATATAAATTACAAATCATATAAAGTAATCCAGATACTGGATTACAGTATCTGACTGGGGTGGGGAGACAAGTGACAAGTGCATTGTCACTCCATTGGGTTGTGCATTGCTCAATGCATCACCTGTGGCCGCTCCCAGTCACAACCATTCTTTGGCCTCCACACCAGCTTGCCTTGTTCCCTTGCCCAGGTTCCTCTCCCATTGTGGTCCTCACCCACATACCATAGTCCTGAAATGAATCTGTTGTGACTCATCTCAACAGATACACTGATCAATAACAATCAATGTGCACCCTGTGCACCCAGTCTTCAACATAGGGTGGAGGAAGGTCTCCATAAGGTTGCCTTCTCCGTTTCTCTTCTTCAAGACACTTCTTTCTTCGAGGGCTGGAAGATGGTGCATCTACATGGTCGTGCTGTTCTCCACCTCGGGGGGATTGAGGTAGTGGTATGGCAAGGGCAGGTGCCGATTCCTTGCCTCAATCTCCTGGGAGATCTGGGTCAGGCGATGCTGAAAAGTGGCAATGAGGTGCTTTGGTTTCTCCTCGGTGAAATGTTCATCGGGATAGCACCCTAAAGGCCTCTGGAAGGAGATGAGGAAAAACCATTTTAATAGTCAGAACAGGCAGATCAGACAACGTGGAACAGCCCTCTTGATGGCAAATGTCCCAACCATATTTATTAATGGTTATTCTAATAATGCCCCTGGTTTCTGGTGCAGTATCCTCCTCCCATGTTCTTACCGGGTCTCCTGGTTCCCGGCTGAGCAGCCAAAGGATTAGCAGTGTATAACAGGTTGTGGCAACATCTGGCAAAGTCTCCAAAATGGTCTCAAATGTCATGGTGCCTTTTAATTTTGGTGGTGGCTTCCGCATGGATGAAGGGTAGTTGGGCATCCAAGCTCCGTAGTCAAACTGGAGAAGAAAGAAGGCTGGAGTGAGTAAACCTCCCATGGGTGCCACAGTGCTGGAGCATCGTAGCTCTTCTGCAATTATCTGGAAAGAACGTTCAAATGGTGCCACCACCCACTGCTTGATCTTGCACTACGTTATCTCCATGGCCCAGAGCCTTCTATTATATTGTCCTGATTCACCACGGAAATTCTCCAAGGGTATGGAAGCTGGTGCCAGGAAAGAGATGGCAACACCAGGGCTGCAAACTTCCCTTGGCTGCCATTTCAGAGAAGAGGAACATTCATATAGGACACAAAAGCAAATGGAGAAACCAGACGCCCCAAACCTGGCCGTTGTTGACACTGGCATGGCGGACGGAACCGGTGAATATAACCATGGTGAGATACTTGGTGAGCTCCGTGATGGTCTCCAAGTGAGAAGGGAAGCCTAGGAGGCACAAACACAGGCAATCAGATGGGGAATCATGGATTTGTTCACTTCCCCCCCACTCTGGGGGAGACTGTAGTGAGCCTGGATCCTAAAAGTTGGAGGGGGACAACAGTACCAGAGGTCTCTCGCCTGGAGAAGGCTTTCTCGAAGATCTCATCCACCCAGGCCTGCAGCTCCGAGTCCTCCTTCACAGAACTGTCACTTGGATAATAATGTTGGATGATGCCGGACACAAAGCTACAGGTTTGGGGGAAGGAGAATGGCATGTCAGTTGGAGGAAGTGAGCTCGACATCCTTTTTTTCACCCCAGAGCGTGTTGCTCCACCTCCTCCCGTTCATGGGGGAAGCACTCCCACAAGTTGGCCTTTCCTCATCATTCTGCTTTTTTGCACTTCTCTTATCGATGTGCTCCCACTGAGTGACCTCAGCATGGTGGAGAATGTGATGCATTCCACGTGGACCCTCGATGTGAAGTTTCCCCATAGAAAACACGATGGGGCCTTCATCACGGTCTTAGTTTAATGTGATTAGCTGACAGTTCAGATTGTTTTGGTATTTCTCAACATTTGTCCCCAGGGTCTGCCTGTTGGAAAGTAATTAGCAACAATGTCCTCCCTGGTTAGTTCTGGATTGCGAGGCCAGAGGGTGTGGATGGGATGGTAATTCAGTCCCTTCCTCGGTCTAGGATTCTGCATTCTGGGCAAGAGATCCATGTATGGATATGAACTCCACATATGGAGATCTATCAACAGTATTTATATATTGCTTTTCAACTAAAAAGTTCACAAGGCGGTTTACGATTAAAAAAGCTAATTAATAGCTAATAGATGCATAAATGGACTGAAGCTCCTCTGATAGGAACTCCCAGGGAAAAATCTATGCCTTGTGACAGTGCTGACACTCCCTGCAGCCTATACCATACCTATAGATTGCCTCCCAGAGCTTCATGCCATCTTCCTTGTAATAATAGTTGGGGAGAGATTCGACCCCTCTGTCTCGGAGATCATCAGGCAGGCAGAGAGTGGAGTACGTCAGGGTTGAAAGACCATTTGCCAGCAAGAGCGACAGTCCATGGACGCCTGTGCCCAGCGCCTGGGAAGAGAAGACATGTCTGGGACAAGATGGAGGTGGTGCAGAGTGGCTGCTAGGTTTACTCATGGTAAGGTGCCACTATGCACCCGCTTGCCTTGGGTATCCTTCCTTTAGGAAGACAAGCGGGATATATATCAAATGAATGAATGAATGAATGAATGAATAAATAAATGAATAAATAAAGTCCGTGCAAGCAAATTACAAAGGACACAGCAGAGCCTTTACCTTGTCAATGAGCCCACCTGGGCTAAAAAGATGCACTCTGCCAAGGACGTTGATGTGCAGCGTGTACCGGAAATGTGGGATCAACAGCTGTGCGCAGAAGAGAAAAGAAAGAGGAGTTGATGTTGGCAGAAATTTGCTCAGTTTCACCAGGAGGCAAAACTGAGAACATCTTCCCTGCAGTGGTGGGCCCAGCATGGCCCAAGAACTGGTTCCCCGGAAGTGGGTGGGGCCAGGCAGGGTCAGAGGGCATGGCCAGGGTCAGGGGGTGGGGCCAGGGAGAATTTAAAGGGGGATTTTAAAAAAAATCTAAGTTTTTGTTAGTGGGACTTACTGTCATGGGACTTACTTCAGAGTAGGCATGCATAGGATAGGGTTCTCAGGCTGCAATTCTAGCCACACTTGCCTGGGAGTAAGCCCCACTGACTGTCATGGGACTTACCTCTGAGTAGTCATGCATAGGATTGGGCTCTCAGGCTGCACCCTGTCCACACTTTCCTGGGAGTAAGACCCACTGACTGTAATAGGACCTACTTCTGAGTAGACCTGCCTAGCCTAGCTCCCTGAGGATGCACCCTGTCCACACTTTCCTGGGAGTAAGACCCATTGAGCACAATAGGGCTTACTTTTGAGTAGACATGGTTAGGATTGTAATCACCAGGCTGAGAAAAGAAGATCTATCCTGGAAAGAAGGGAGGAATGCTAGAGACAGTTTCCTGGGAGTAAGTCCCATTGAGCACAATAGGGCTTACTTTTGAGTAGACATGGTTAGTATTGTAGTCACCAGGCTAAGGAAAGAGGCTCTATCATGGAAAGGAGGCAGGCAAGAGTCAAAAAGAAAAAGGGGCCGGGGAGGCTGTGTTCTCCTCCGGCCAGCTGCTGCTCCGTGCTGGAGCCTTTAACTGCTGGTCCCCTTGGTTGAGCCCCCTGCCGCTGCTACAGGCTCTCCAGTGGCTGGGGATTTGGAAGATCCTATTCCTGGGTACGAGAGCGAATAGGCCTCCGCACACCTGTGCTTCCCTGGGTAGTTAAGTATTGATTTGCGGACATGTCACTTGGGGGAGATTCTTCTGGGGGCTGAAAATCATGCTAAGCTTTGTTGTAGGAGAAGCTCTGGAAGTTTAGTTTCCATGAGCAGTTGGTGGGAATTTGGGAATCACTTTGACATCACACCTTAGGATCTCTCCAATTTCCTTTCCCACCCATACTGTGCAGACCTTGTAAACCGGGTGGCACATGGGCAGCTGTCGGGTGGTGGCGAGAAGGAAGACTTCTGCGATCAGGTGTGTGTACAGCAGGTGGCTGAGGGCTTCGTGGATGTAAAAGGTGCTGTTGCGCACCCAGAACTTTGCCAGCGCCCAGTCCCATTCGGAATCGCTGGGTAAGAAGATGGGGCTTTCCGGTCCTGGTTGCTGGGTGAGCTAGAGGAAAAGAGAACGAGAAATCATACTTGAGACTTGCTTAAAAGCAGGTTTATAGCCCCTCCGGTGGTGCATGCCCAACAATGACACTACATAGGCAGGGGTTTGGACTAGATGACCTATTAGGTCCCTTCTAACGCTATGATTCTATTACATATTACTTGGATTCCATTATAAAAACCAGGCTGGACCTGGTTTTTAGTGGTGTGGGAAGGACTTACCTGGATGGCGATGGGGATCAGTTCACCCAGGTGAGTGAGGTGGAAGAGGCAGAGAGGGGCAGAAACATGCTGGAGACGTCCATTGAGTTCTGTGGCTGGGATCCCTTCCAGAATCTGACAATCTATAAGGAAGATGGTACCTTTCTGAAAGTCACAACAGAAGCACGCATAAGTAGGGCAAGGCCACTGGAAACCCAAAATGAAACTCAATGGATAGATTAGAAATTTTGTAAATATTCCCAAACGCACAGCTGCATGTCGAAAAGCTTCAAATCCCACCCTAGATCTCAAACCCAGAGGTCATAACTACTTAACCCAGTGGCCTTCAACCTTTTGTGTGCCACATGCTCAAGAAATAAATGAGACTGGAAACCCATCGTAAGTCTTGCTCCCTGATGGGACTCTATCCACCCACTCCCAGCCCCATTGCTTCCCAGTTACTGCCCCTGTAACATCCTCCCAGCATGTTATACATTGTATAGTTGTATAGTTGAAAAGTTGTATATAACTTTTTTTAGTTATTGTATAGTTGAAAAGCGGTATATAAATACTGTAGGTAGGTAGGTAGGTAGGTAGGTAGGTAGGTAAATAGATAGATAGATAGATAGATAGATAGATAGATAGATAGATAGATAGAGCGAGCGAGCGAGTGAGCGAGCGAGCCCCTATACAAAGAGCAAGTCTATTGATCCATGCCCATTTGGAGACAAACCTGTATTCCAACCCAAGTAAAAGAGACTATGGGTGCAATCCAGAGTAACTACAGGGAGTCCTTGCTCCGACGTAAGAACAATTTGCTCTGGATTGCAATATGCAAGTGCAAGGCCATGTGCTGGATGATGACATCATGTTCATGGCCACATTTCCAGGTTTGCCGATGCACAGCTGCAAATCTTATTAGGAATCCTGCCCAAGAGGCAGCCTCAGGTCTTTGATATCAGAGGCCATAAAAGGAAGATCATAGGATGACTTGACCCACAGAGCACAATCTAAGTTGTGGGCACATTAAAAGAAGCACTAACAGCATTAAGAGCACCCACATTTGGCTAGTGCAAGTCTTTATTTCACTGGGACTTGTGCAGGTGAACTCCCTGATGGATTCTGCCCCAACCATGAATGGTGGGTGTCACTTGGAATTTCTGCCTGTCGTCTGCCAGCCGTGACTGTGCCAGGCTTGGAGGAAGTGGGTGAAAATATGCCAACTCACCTGATATCAGTCACCAGGAGGTGCCATGCAGGAGATCCAAGCAAGGTGTGGTTGGGGGGCTTTGTGCAACATTTGTTGTCTTACCTTTAACTCTTCTTCTAAGGTGGTGCTTCTCCTCAAGGATCTGGCCACCAACTGGTGTGTGACTGGGAATTTGGCTGGAATCTCAGTGCACCGCCGGATGATGACTGGGTTCACTCCATTGAGGTACTGGTAGCCGAAGAATGTGTCCTCAGCCCAGTGTTTCCTGACATAGTCTGTGGACACAGAGATGCCCTTTACGTCTGCCCATATTTGCCCGTAAAGATACAAAACTTTACATTTGAGGTCAGTATTTCATTATACTTGGCCTAGAATTCAACACATGGAGGACATACAGAGTTGTTCAGAGCAATGCATCTTAGATCAAGACTGGTGAAAGGTCCAGTTGGTTGACCTTCTCCATCCTCTGGCTTCAATGCTGAGGGATGTGTTGGTCAAGGGGTTACCAGAGGCTGGAGGAAAGGCCCTCAAAAACTGACCTGCAGTGGGTGTCCAGTTAAACCAGAAGGCTCGTCGCACATCTGCCAGTTTGCCCCAAGATTTCTTGCAGTCCAGCAGACCTTTCAGCTTCAGCTCCACTTCCCTGGCGTCAGAAAAGGAGAACCAAACAGACGACAAAAGTTGGGAAACAAGCTCACAACATAGTGTGCAAAAGATGGAGCCAAAATGGAGGACAATGAAGCCCTTTTGGAGGACACCCAGACAGATAGATAAAAAAGAGGACAAATCCGGGAAATTCCAGACATATGGTCATCCTGCCCCTAAGCCATGGGTTCGTAAATGAAATTTTACTTCTCCCACCCCAGATGGTCAACATGGATACTCACGCAAAAGTCATGTTTGCGTTGAAGACGGTGGTCATGGAGCGGGAATATCGGTCGTTTGGATGCAACTGGGCAACTACGTCGGTGTCAAGGCATCTGGGCCAGCCTGGCTGGTATTCTTTATACCTGCAAAAGGAATTTAGATTTTAACATATATGGTGCCAATTTGAAG
Source organism: Cryptoblepharus egeriae (assembly GCA_030015325.1). NCBI lineage: Eukaryota > Metazoa > Chordata > Lepidosauria > Squamata > Scincidae > Cryptoblepharus > Cryptoblepharus egeriae. The sequence goes on along the minus strand of JAREYC010000004.1, from coordinate 106,565,854 downwards.
AGGACTTTTCAGACAATTTCATATGAAACTGTCTCTTGTATTATAAGGGTTCATTCATCCTTAGTACTGAATTCATTGACACATTCATAGATAGACAGACAGACAGATAGATTGATTGATCTTTTCATCTTCCCCACTTCCCTGTAGAGTTTTTCAAAGGGACCCCACTCAATGTTGTTTCTGCCCTCATTCGGCTAGCGATACCCACAAACCTGTAAGCCTCCCGTTTAGCTCTCAGCTCCTCCTGACGGTGCTGCACAAGCAGGTGGTTCTCAGCATCCTCGCCAATGGTTTTGGCTGCAAAGGGAAGCAAAGAAATGGGGAACAGATCACAGATGGGAGGAAAAGTTACGGAATGACTGGACCCAGATTTCAGAATATCTCAGTATAACCCTACAATCCAGAGTAACTACAGGAAGATGTAAGAGGCACTTAATTTGGATTGCTCTATGCATTTCCCATAGGTTTCCCAAAGGTGGCACCTTAACTACGTCGGTGTAAAATGTCCCGTAATTATTCTGGATTGTAGCTTAAGTCTTTCAAAGTGGTTGCATATTCCCAGGCAATATTCTTTGCTTGGTTTCCACTGACCGCTGGGGACTATAAGCCGGTTTGACCTCAGAGCCAGTGTGCTCGTGGTGACCATATGGCTGGAAATTCCCAGCTATGTCCTCTTTTTTAGCCTTGGGTGTCCGATTTTTGGGTTTTGAGCAGAACTTTTTGGGTTTTGAGCAGAAACCCTGACTGCGCTGATTTACAGGGAAGGCAGCCAGGTTTGCAGTGCACTGGTGCTTGTGCTTTACAATAGCAGTTGCAAGTGGCAGAAACACAGCTGAGGACATCATGTAGGAAAAGCTTCTGTCTGCTCTGTTTGTATAGATCTGGGAACATCCAGAAAGAGGAGGACGTGTGAATGGGGGTGAGAGTGTGTGCATACCTCTGGCACTGATCTTGAGCTGAGGACAGGGACATGGCAAGCATGCCCTGTTGTGTCCATCTCTGAATCACTGGGGGGGGGGAATAAAACAAGGTCTCACCTGCCCCTTCTCTCAGTGTAAGAGTGTGGTACCCCACAATCCACTGGTAACAGGGAAAGTGGTAGGTGTTCCCCTGGGGACTTGTCACATTTACAAATCTACAGTTCCAGTTGGTCGAAGGGAAGACACCATATGGTTCCTTGTGGAGCCGGACCAGAAAGATGGATCCCAGATCTTGCTTGCTTTGAACTGTGAACTCATCCACCTGAAAAAGCAGAATGGAGAAAGGATGATTGTCGGTACTGACCAGTCACCCAAGCCCCTGAATTTCCCACACCTGGAGATCAGGTGGGTTTCACCATCCAATGGACTGGCTCAAGGCCAAGCATTTCCGGCTGATCTGCAGGACAGGCTTGCCTGTGAACTTGGTGGTGACAGCGGCACAGTTTTATCACCGTCATTATCAGAGCCTTCTACAGATAAAATGTGGGGCGTTCCTCTGACACCTCCAGAATCAACCCAAGCTAGATTCCTTCCACTGCTAATCATTGCTGGTAGCCCATCTGCAGTGCACACTCGCTCAGTCCTCCACCATTAAAAAAAGACAACGTCATTATTGTCTCAGAGATGCAAAACCACCTCTTTCTCCTACAATACCTGGTTATTAACCATTCAAAATGCACCTCATGAAAAGGAAAGCTATTTGCTACTCCTGTGCCTGCATTTGCCTAGACAGGCATCGGACTTTGGGGTCATTATGGGGGTGCTAAATGCACTGGATGATACCCACCCGTTCGAAAATTTGTATTTATGAATTGTGTTCTCCTATTCCTAATGCTATTGTGTTAGATAGCATTTGAATGGTAATGTAATGCAGAATGCAACCAATCCAATCACACGGAAATATCTGTATCGTATTCTCTCAAAGGTTATAGCCAATTTTTCAGGAAAAAAGAAACACAACCGCCTTGTGTAAACAGGGTAACCATATGGTAGCAGCCAACTGTAGGACAAGGGTCCCCAAAAGTTTACTTTTGGAGGACCGTGTCCTACATTTTTCAAAATGTAGGACAAAATGTAGGATGACCTACATTTTGCCCTACATTTACAAAAACACTTCCTGGGAGGCTTACCTTGTAAGGAGGACCTGCGCTTGTACTCTTCACACCCTCTGGCTGGCCGGGGGGAGGCTGTAGCCACCCGGAGGAGCTGGACGGGGGGCAGGGCTTCCAGCCCAGGGCCAATCAGGAGGTAGGAGAGGGACCTCCTCCTGGCCCGCCTCCATTTTCCTGCGCTCTGAAGCGCAGTGGCGTGTGCGCACTAATGTGCGCACAGAACTTAAAATGGTGGCGCCCACGGGTGCCACTCTCTGGACACGGCAGGGGGTTTCCCTATTGTGCCGGACCCCCCTGCCATTGCCAGAGGTGTCCGTGCATTTCCGGACGTCTGGACACCCTGTTGCATAACATAAAGTAGATTAAGCCTGCAATCCTAAATATACTTTGCTAGGTGTAAGACCTACTGAACACAGTGGGGCTTACTTTTGAGTAGACATGGCTCAGATTGTGCTTAGAGTGCAATCCAGTGGTGGGCCCCAGCAGGTTCGCACCTCCTCTATAGAACCGGTTGTTGACGAGAGATAGGACATATCAAGTTTTAAAATAGCCATTTAAAAGTGGCCGCCAGATGGGCAGAGAACCGGTTGTTAATTTCTTTGAATCCCATCACTGGTGCAATCCTAAACACGCTTTCCTTGGAGTAAGCTCCATTGAATATAATGGGAATTTCTTCTGAGTAGACAGACAAAGGATTGCATTCTTATTCAACTCAAAACTGACCAATGAGATGTAAAACAGCCAATGAGATGTTATCACGATGTAGCAAGAAATCAATAAAATGTTAGTATGCGTGTTCATGTTCACTAATGTGTTCGCTTTTCCAAGCATCAGCACTAATACTAGAATTCTTATTCAATTGCGTGAATGTTATTAAATTGGAAACTGGTCTTTTGCGTTGGTGATTTGTTGGGTGACCTGCGCTCTCATATAATAAACCAACCAACCAACCAACAAATAAATAACAAGCAAGTTAATGGGGGCTGCATCATCCCTAGTGATGTCACTGCATCGAGGCTTGTATATGATATTGTTATTTGTTCTGGAGCGTCCAATGAAGGGGGATCCATCATGAGGGTGACAGAGTGAGCTCTCGTACTGGGTGATGCAAACTCTAGCAATGCCTTTGCACAATAAGCATCAACTTATTGTTGATTTGGCTTCCAATTTCTGAAGAATGAGTCACAAGTACCCAGAAAAGGCAAATGCTACTTGTGGTGGACGGTGATTTGGAAATTGGAGGTGTTCCCTCCTCCCCCCAAAAACCAGGGCTGTCCCCGAATCTGTGACCATCACCATCATCAGTTGTGACCATCATTGCCATCACCACCAGATGCAAACCCCAAAACACGTACCTCTCCTGGAGAAAAATCTTTCCCACATTTATCCAGCTGGAACTTGGGGCTCTCTCCTCGTGATCCCACCAAAGTGATGGAGATGGAGTCCATGGTCCCAGCACGCAGGAATTTGCCTGTCGCTACCCGGATCTTGTAGGAGGCCATGAATGTTGCTGCAGTAGCTGTCGATCTAAGCAGCAGTTGCAAAAGCCAGGCAGTTCTCCTTCGTCTCCTACCCGAGGAGACCCAGTCAGTCCACCCACCAGCCCGCCTCAGAGGTCTGAGACTGGAGAAAAGGGAGTAATCACGGAGTACTGGGTGGAAGGGCCCCTCCCAACTCCTACACATCTTGGTGGAGCAAGAGGGACTAATCCCTGCAGGCAGCTGGGATGGAGATGATCTGGGTTGGGGGAGCTTTCTCCCAAGGGTTGCCAGTCCTGAACCAGCTCTGTTATTTGGGATTTGCACACAGGTGTGCACAAAGTGACTCTACATTGCCCTTTAGATGAAGGCACGTCGATCAGGAGTGGGACCTGCCAATTGAGGCTTCCATTCACTCTCTATAGGTGATTTCAACTTCTAAAGTCTGCTGGGGAAGTGCTTATCAAAGGCACAGGAGCAAGGGCTACTCAGAACATTGGCAATTATATTGTTAGTATTATAATTAATATAATATAATATAAAATTAATATACTATATATTATAATTATATTGTTACTTGCTCATGTTCCACAATTCCACATGGGGAGAAGTGCTTCTCATGTTCTGACTCCAGAGGAAACAGCACTACAGGGCTGATAGTACATTTTTAGTATTTGAGCTATACAGGTACAGATTGCATGGAATACATGATAATGCACATATAGGCTTGAATATGCACATACAGTGGTGCCTTATGGCACAATCCTAAGCATGTCTACTCAAAAGTAAGCTCCATTGTGTTCAATGGGCCTTATTCCCAGGAAAGTGTCTTTAGGATTGCAGCCTTAGTTTACGAGCATAATTCATTCCGGAGGTATGCTTGTAATCCAAAATTCATACTGGGTGGAATATCAAAGCAAATTTGTATATCAAAGCAAATTTTCCCAAAAGAAATAATGGAAACTCAGATGATTCGTTCCACAATCCAGAAATATTCATATAAACATGATTACAGCACTGGAATATAATACAACATAATAAAGAAAATACAAAATATAAAGAAAAATAAAACAAATTAACCTGCACTAAGAGCACAAGCCTAATCATGTCGTCTTAAAAGTAAACCTCATTTTGTTGAATTGGTCTTACTCCTAGGAAACTTTCTTTAGGATTTCAGCCTTACCCTACAATCCAGAGTAACTACGGGAGCATGTAAGAGACATTACATGCACCTGTAGGTACTATACCAGCTAGTGAAAACCAATGGGAAATTCATATTGGAATCCAAAGTAAATTGTTCTTACACCGGAGCAAGGACTCCCCGTATTTACTCTGGATTGCACCCTTTAAATTAGTCTGGTTTGACCCAAGCTCTGGGCCAGTCTGACCCGTCTTACTGGGGGAAAGCCAATGCTGTGAATGACAGGTTATGGAGGAATTGCCCACCTTGACCAAAGTCTTAGGACACAATACCATGTCTACTCAAAAGTAAGTCCCATTGTGTACAATAGGTTTTACTCCCAGAAAAGTGTCTGTAGGATTGCAGCCTTAGTCAACCACCTCTGCAACCTTCCATACATTCCCACATGCTTTCCAACAACTGGCCAAACATGCTTGAGGAAGAGGAGTATGCAGATGATATGATGATCCAGTTGGCCAGCTTCATGTCACTTGATGTCAACCTGACATGCCATTTGATGTCAGGTGAATTTCTGTTTGGTGACACGTTGTGGACACCCACATGCTTTGCACACCCATGATGAGCTGTCGGGTCCCATTCCGCCAAGCCCTGCCAAAATGGTGGCGTGAGATGGAAAGATTTGCCCGAACGCAAGTGAAGCAGGGCTGGGGCCATCATCAGTGGGACTTAAGGAACTGCTCACCTTGGGTGGCCAGATCTGAAAAAATTATATGCGTGGCTAATTGGCTATAATTTGTTCTACTCATTAAAAACAAATTAAGACGAGAGTGCCTTGTGGAGTCGCCTAATTAAATGTTCTGTCTCGTGCATGGACGGCCTTTGGATTAGGGCAAAGGAGAGGCGACTGTGGGGTTTTTATTGGTTTGGGGAGATAAGGTGGGCTTCCAAAAAATGCGATGTAGGCCATTCTAGCAGTGACTCTGGATACTGGGAGCTGCTAGGGATCTAGTCCAGTCAGTGGTGTAGCAAGAGGGGGTGAAAAGCATGAAGTTTTTCAGGGAGCGTAAGACAATCTCGGGTATGACGTTCCTGGTTTTGACCCCCAAATGTGTCTGCTCCAGGCTGGCCCAGGGGCTCTGTACTCTTATCACTGTGTACCCAGGTTTCATGGGCTGGGCCGTTGAACACACAACAGATTTGCTATTGAAAGAGATTTTATATTTGCCACTCCGGATGATTCACAGCTTTCCTCAGTGCTTTGACGTACATGCTTACATTTCCCTGCCAATTTTCACAATGGCGGCACTCCTTGTGGTCCCTTTGATTGCATTGAGTTCTCCATCCTGTATAACAATTTCAACTCGGCTTTATGTGGCTGCATTACCCAAAAGCTCAGCTTTGCTAGGAAAGAGTGGCATAGCTCGAGGGAGTGGAGCAGTCAGTTTTGGAGGGGGCCTCACTGCAGCATGCGAGGGTCGCTTCCTTTCAGAGCCATTCCAGGTGAGGGGACTAAAACTGAGCCATACGGTTCCATATGGTTCTATTTTGCTACTCCCACCCGGGGTTCCCAGAAAGTCGGAAATGTCCGGACTTGACCAGAAATGGGGTTTTTACACTGGAAATCCAGGCTTGGGTCTTTGGGGCATGACCATGTTTACTTTGAGCCACTTATATGTCTTTGGGTACTGGGAAGAGTTATGGGGGGCCTTGAGTCTTCGGGGCAAGCTCTTTAGTTGGTGAGAAGGAGAGGTAAAAGAAAAGTTAAAGGCTCCTCCAAGACTGACTGCTACGCCCCCCCCAGCTATACCACTGCTAGGACAGACTCATTTTGTCCCAGTCAATTCCTCCTGGGCGGCTCACAGACAAGAGTGGATCTGATGCAGATATACTGCTTCTACACTTGGAGGTTTCACTTTGCTTTCCAAGTTACAACTTCATTGCTGGATTACTACTCTCTGTGGTTGGGGGAATATCTTGAAGATCAGGGAATCAGGTAGAAGCCTCTGATGATCCACATGTCAGCTGGGATGTCAGCAGGACCCAGTGTGGGGATTTATTCACTGATGGATTGTGATGGATTGTGTGGCTTTGTCTCCATTGCATGCAGGTTGCATTCCTGGCTTCCTCTGTTCCATCCATCAGGCTGCATATCTTTAAAATACTTCAGGGATTTTCTTAATTCAGTCTGGTGATGATTAATGTGACCACATCCCACAAAAGATCATTTTGGGAGTCAATGGTGGAGCACATCAGGGACATTTCAGAGAGACTATGTGGATTAGAGCAATGCCCAATCATATGTATTGTGCCCTGCGTTGGTGGTTAACTTGCTTAACTTGGTTGTTGACCAATTCTTGCTTGTTAACCAAGAATTAACCTCCCTTCTGCTTCCTTTTCCCTTGTTCAGAACTGTTTTTTAAATTTAAATTGAAGAAAGCAAACTGAAGTCCTATTTCCTTAACATGTGCAGAAGGGTAACCTGCATGTACCCAGGTGAATACGCTGGGCACATCGTATCATATGCTGTGCAATTGTGCATACCTGCTGGCACGTATCAATACCAGAACATGGGTTATGCTATGGGTGAGGCCCATAAGCCCATCAGCCAATCCATTGATTAGGTAATGATAGTTTTAGGTTGGCAGGAAGTTAGATATGCTGTCCTGATTTGGGCAATTTATGAGAAACATCATATAGATATGGGGTGATTGAAAAGTAACTCCCTATTTTAAAATAGTTATAAATTACAATATAAGGAGTTACGTACTTTTCAATCACCCTGTATTTGGACTTAGTGTTGGAGAAAAACTTTTTCCCCCCATACAAGGCTGCATTTTGGGGGGTTATGCTAATAGAAGTATTTTGTATTGTGACTTTTTGAGGTACCTACTCTCCAAACCTGTGTGGGTTCCTCTTTTCTTTCCCACATTTACTGCCCAGTTCTATCTACAAGTTAAGATACTTTATTGACATTGTACCAAATATATTGCAAATTCCGGAATGGGGCAGAAAGCCCCATTCACTCTAATGGGACTGACTTATGAGTGGACATGTCTAGGGTTGGGCTTTGAGGCTGTAATCCTATCCAAACTATCTTGGAAGTAAGTCCCCTTGACTGTCATGGACTGAGTAAACCTGCATAGGATTGGGCTGTGGCTGCAGTCCGACCCCCACTTTCCCACTGACGCTAATGGAACTTTACTTATGAGTAGACATGCTACCCTCTTGGAGGAACCCTATCATGTGACCTGTCAAACAATGCAGAATTCATTGATGAATACAATGGGACAAATTATGTTTCAATAGTTCCATGCCTTCAACAGTTACAACCAAAAAACCGCACCAGTTACACTCTGTCACAGGGTGATGTGCTAGCAATACCATCATGTGACCTATCAAACAATGTGGAATTTGCAGCACAATCCAATGGAAAAAGTGTTGTTCCAATAGTTCCATGCTTTCAAATGTTACAGCCAAAAAACTGCATTGCGATAGTTCCAGTGATACCACTGCAAGTGTGCAAAACTAAAGGGTGAGTGTGAAAAAAAAAAATCAAAGACCCAGAAAAGTAATGGTGGGAAGAAAGTTGACTCAGGATGGGAAATGAATGTCACTCCCTGGCCCCCCATTATGCCCAACAGCAGACCCATGAATGTGCCGATGGATGGATGGATGGATGGATGGATGGATGGATGGATGGATGGATGGATATTTTCTATTCCTGGTTAACTTTTGAAGCTACTACCTCCATGATGAGGCCAGTTGGTTGGGGAGGAGGAATCCCCTGCGTCAGAGATGCTGTGATGTGGAAGATTCAGGAGGATCAAAGATTTTTCACACAGGAAATTTGTGTTCCAAGGAAAGAGTGTTTTAATAAGCACTGCCTTTAATCAGATGGTAGATCCAAAGTGGGTTGAGAATTCTCACAATTATATGAAGGAAGAAAGAAAAAGGAGCAAAAAAGAAATGAAACTTAACATTTAAGTTTCACAAAATCTCTTCCAGCTCTCGAACATGGAAAGCAAATTGGTACAAAACTTGCTTTATTTCTGGCTACATCCTTCAGCCTGTTTCCTGTTCCTGTAGGAAGTGCAGATATCAACTCCGTGTTAAAGTCAACCAAAAGTAAAAGGAAAATACATTTTACGGGGAGAATAATAGTCGGTGGCATAGCTAGAGGGGGCAGAAATCACTACGTTTTTTCTTACGAAGATCAAAAATGTACCTCCCATTAGGCCACACTGGGTGCATTTAGGTGCATGTCAAGTTTGGCCTTAAATGCTCAGAGAACAGAAAATAACCATTAATAAATAATATGTCCCGAGGACATTGCAGGAGGAATCTAACCACCAATCTACATGTGCTCCTTTCTATCACCACACTGTCTTCTTCTGGCCCCACCACCCCCTTCTCTTAATTCAGCCAAGGAAGAACAGTCCAAAATAAAAAAAGTTTGCAGATTAAGCAGTGCAAAACCCTGGAGTACTGCATGTTTCGGGTTTCCAAATTGCAGAATTCCTGATTGCAAGAAGGACCCACCATCATCACCGGAACACCTTTTCTTCTCACCCAGGAAGACTTTTTGGGGTCTTATAGAAAAGTGCAGGGAGGAGCTGCTCTTTGAAGCTAGATAGACACGCTGTTCTGGACTTCGGAGGGGTTCAGGTAGAGGTAGCCAATCGGCAGGGTCCGGTTTCTCCCCTCAATTTCTTTGGAGATCTCAGCCAGGCTTCCCTGGAAGGCTGCGATCAGCTTTTTTGGCTCTTCCTCTGTGAAGTGTTCTTCGGGGTAGTAGCCCAGAGGTCTCTAGAAGGATACACATAGAATCATATGGAAAGTACCCAAAAGGTCCTCTAGTCCAGTTGCAGGAATTCCTGCTAGAGCTTCTCCGACAGGTGCTTGTCACACATCATATGAGAATGCAACTAAAGACTCCATTCATGCTCATTCTGTTACTGTGGCTCTTTTGCTATCACGTTATCTGTTTTGTGAGACACTGCATTTCTTGTATTTTCTTTTTGTATTGTATTGTTTTATTGTTTGAGCATTTATAGTTATGGGAAGGCAAGGCCACAACTAAAGTTAATGTCTACATCAGTGCTTCTCAAAATTGGGGGGGGGGGTAGTGATCCCCCAGTTTGTGTAAAGATCCCCAGCTCCCTTTAAGGGGTAGAGGAAAGCAGCAACCCTATCCCAGGATCATGGCCCTGCTGCCAAAGTAGGGCTATTTTTAAATGTAACAGGTGCTGCCAAGGTCTTGGGGGGGTCTGACAACCCATTTAATTGCTTGGAAATAGTGAAAGTAGCTATCCCAACTAAACTGGAAGTCAGACTGGAAGCAGTTGGAATTGCTCACTGACTTTTTTCATAACTCAGAGAATGTTTGTTAAGTAGTTGCAGCAGTTAAAATTTAAAGGAGGTATATTTCCATTTTGCTCTACTGGTTCGGAATGGCTCCAACTTTCTGTTGCATTAATGCGTTGTACAAAACCTAGTGCTTTGCACACCATCTAGCTATGCTACAGGTAGGGTTGCCATAATTCTCTTCCACAAAACCAGGATAGGATGCCCTATCAAACTTGCCAGTATGTGAACGCAATCCCCAAATCCGGGACAGCCCCAATTTCCCGGTGCATATGGCAACCCTAGCCGCAGGTTCTCTGGTCTACTGTACTGTAATTAAAAGCTTCCTCCCCATAATTTCTGCACCCAATTGCTTCCTGCTCAGTATAGTTGAAGCACTGATGATACATTGCTTCTTAGTGGTCATAAAACAGAGAGGGGGAAAAGGAGGAAATAAAAAATTAAAGCCCTTCATCCTTCCCAACAGGTTACAGGAACTGGCCAATTAAAGGGTGACCAAGAGATTCTTCATCAGCAGGATGATCATCATACTGAACTGCAAAAAACAGAAGGGCATGCTGCCTGGAAGAAGCATATAGGATTTGGATGTGCTGCCTGGAATAAGCACACAATAATGCCCACAATAATGGGCTGTGGGTGGCGCAAGTGGCTAAGACACTGTGCTTGTTAACCAGCAGGCCAGGGTTAGATTCCCAAGTCGGCCCCACAAGACTGGGCTCCTATCCTTAGCCCAGCTCTGCAACGCCAGCTGGACCCAATCGTATTGGCTCTGCCTTTCCATTGACTAATTCAGTGGTGTGGAGAGGGGAGATTTGCTGCTTGGATAACAGCCTATCCTCCATAACAATCCAACCCAGGCTTTCGTGCTTCGCATGCAGCGTATGCAGTGCCGAGCACGATACCATAGTCTTCCAAGACTGACGGGGGCCTGCTTTAATGCTGGAAGGGCCTTTGCTTAACTGCATTATAGAGTTCAGCATCATAGCAATAGGTTGGCCATGGGAAGGCTTTGCTGGATAGTATAGTATCACATCAAGTGTAATCCAGATCCACAGAACTTGGCGCTCATCAGATCTACAGGATTTATATCCCGCCTTCCAACTAAAAAGTTCACAAAGTGGGCCCATTGGCTGGTGTGAAAATAGTGCCTCACCTACATCCTTGTGCAGAAGCAATATTCATATGACCAGAAAAACCCAGATTTGTCCGGATTTTTAGCCTCCTGTCTGGGTGTCCTACATTTTGGCTTCATTTTTGAACAATGCAATGGTGTGCAGTGCACCATCATGCCATATGTCGTTGGATTCGTATTGTAGAGCAGAATCCAGTGCAAAAATCAGTTTGGAGATATCTCCTTCCTATCGAAAGTTATGGTCAAACAACCGAAAAACAAAAACAAAAAAATCCATTTTTTGGCCATTTTTTTTCAGCGGGTAGGAATTTTGGCCTGGGATTAGGAATTTTGGCCTTGGGTTCAGGAAATTTGGGTTTGGCATCTGGTCACCCTGAATATGATGCTTTAATGTTTTGGGGTGTTAATTTACAAAAGTCACAGAATTCAGCTTTTTAAGGTGCAGAATTACAGTGTCTCAGTAGAATAGCTAAAGGGGATGCCAAGCATTAAGTTTTGCAGGGAGCGTCACTGCAACATGCAAGCAACCCCCTCCCCTTCAGAGCCATTCTGAGCCCCCTAGAACAGGGCTATCCAAACATTTTGGACAACAAGTTCAGAGAACATTATTGCTTGGTTTAACAATCTCGGTGGCTGCCCATTTTTCCAAGACTTTGCCATCCCTTGACCCCCTGGGCATACAGTACTCACCAGGTCCCCAGGCTCATAGCTCACGATCGAGAGCAGTGTCAGAAGAGCACAGGTGGAGTTGATTTCAGGGAGCGTGTCCAAAATGCTTCCCAAAGTGGCCGTGCCCTTGACCTTTGGTGGTGGTTGCCGCAAGGTGGCAGGCGTGTTGGGCATCCAAGCAGCAAAGTCAAACTGAAGCCACATACAAAAAAAGTGAGATAATGGCTGGCATAAATAGGGTCATAAATAGGGTCAGCCATAAATAGGCTCAGCCATAAATAGGGTCCTGCCCTGAGCCAGCCTTTGATTTCAGGGGTCTCCACCTAGTATCCTTTTGAAATTTCAGAGATGCTGAAATTTAGGAGCAAGGACATTTCTTGCTGCGATGGTGGAGGCACTGCTTAAGATGGGGCGCAGTTATGGATCAGGACATAAGAGATCAAATGGGGATAGGGAGGGATATGAAGAAAGAGGGCACACCTCTCCAGTGGGGTCACATACCTGCCCACTGTTGACAGCTGCATGCCTTGCAGAGCAGCAAAAGATGATCGTGGTAAGGAATTTGATCAACTCAGCTGTGGTTTGCAGGGTAGAAGGGATACCTGTTGGGGTTGGAAGAGGAAGTTGAGGTTTTTGCTCCCCAATAAATAAAAGAGTTCTGACCTATGGGGAGGGGAAGGAGGTACATTCAGTTTTGCTTATGACTATCCCTACAATCCAGAGTAACTACGGGAGCACTTAAGAGACATTACATGCACCTGTAGTTACTGCACCACCTAGTGAAAACCTTTGGGAAATTCATTTTGAATCTAGAGCAAATTGTTCTTACACAGGAGCAAGGACTCCCCGTAGTTACTCTGGATTGTGCCCTATATTGTTTCTCCCGTTATTTATAGAAAAATGAAAAGAGGAAGGACAGCAAATTATATAGACAAGGTGATGGATACAGACATGAAAAGCAAGGCCACTGTGGTTGGTAAGCAATAGTAAGATATCCTGGAAAGGCTGTTGGGACAATCAGGAGTACCAAGTGATGATGGGCACCAAACGATGATGATGGGCACCAAGAGAAGATGGGTACCAAGAGATGATGACGGGTACCAGAAGATGAGGGGTAGTGAGGCAGGTGTGTTGGGCATCCAAGCAGCAAAGTCCAGCTGAAGCCACATACCAAAAATACCTGCAGAATACCTCCCGCAGAATACCTGATGATCCAAGATACTCAAGAAAAGGCTCTGCTGGAACAATTCAGGAGGTAGCTGACAGGCAGTTGGAGTATTACCTGATGCCTTATTGCCCAGGAAAGCTTCCATGAAGATTTCGTGCACCCAGGCTTGGAGCTCAGGGTCGTTCTTCACAGCCGCATCAGATTTGTAGTACACCCCAACAATGCCAGAGACCAACCTGAGGTGGAGGAGATGAAGGAACCAGTTCAGATATCATTTGCACTAACAACAGTTTAAATAGAAAACCTTCGTTTGTGTTCCAGACATAAACCTAGAACCACAGAATTTAGAACCTTAGAACGAGGAAACAAGAAATATTTCATTCAAGTCGCATGCAACGCTCAAACTGCATGCAAACTAAAAAAAATTAAATCATTTGTAAAGTACTAAATATAGCGTAGAGACCAAGCACGATCCTATGATCACGATAAGATCCTATGAACAGAATAGTTGTAATGCAATGGTTCTCTCTTATTGCTTCAGAAATTCAATTGTATTAAATTGAACCTAAAACTGAGGAAATATATTAATTCTGTAATTCTATTAATTAATTAATCTGATTCTATTAATCTGAATTCTATTAATTCTATTAATCTGATGAATTGGTTCCAGTTGGGCTCTTACAGCAGTGGGAGAAAGGCAGGGGAAATATATTAAATGAATAAATTAAACACAATTAGGATTGTGCACAAATATTATTTCTAATATTGTTTTTCCGTCCATTGCACCAATCCCGGTACCGTCTTACGTAAAAATATTCTAATTCTGCACTGATGACAGGATCTCTCATGGCTTCCTTTAATGCATTATATGCTAATGACTGATTATCTGAGATCCAGTCTTGAATATAATTCCTTTAATCAACTTGGGAACAAGTTCAAACATAACTTCCTAGTGAAATCCTCAGCAAACCAAGATAAATTTATCTGGGATAAACTGTTATAGGAAACTAAATAAATATATTCCGTAACAAGGGTCTGGGACCCGAACTTTCCACCAACAAATCGAGGACACGTTATTACTACTGTTAATGATAAGCTTGTGCTAACAAAATTAACTTCCAAGGAAGGCCTGCCAATCAACATTCCTATCATCCTACTATAAAGATATATTACTATAAGCTAATCCTCCTTTACTCCTTGGCCTAAAAATACTCAAACTTAAAATCTAGACTTTTTCATTCTGACCCTACAATCCAGAGTAACTACAGGAGCACGTAAGAGACTTTACGTGCACCCGTAGTTACTGCACCACCTAGTGAAAACCTATGGGAAATTCATATTGCAATCCAGAGCAAATTGTTCTTACACCGGAGCAAGGACTTCCTGTAGTTACTCAGGATTGCGCCCTAAATCTATATACAGCATATAAAAATGAAGTCACTGACGTCATCATCTTGTGCCAAAACCACTGGACCTAGAAGTGAGAAATTTGGGGAAGGGGTTCCTTACATGACAGAGGCACCACTAAAAGCCGGTTTTAGGAAACTCAAACTGAAAGGGGGTGAAAAGTGGTGCAACACATTTTCCTCCCTATATACTGAAGAATCCCTGACTGATCAACGCCCAGCCCCAACCCCTGTATCTAGAAGCATGACATTGGGGGAGGGTGTTCTTTATATGACGTGAGCACCCATCAAGAACCAATTTTGAGAAATTTCACCCCTAAGTGGGTGAAAAGGGGTGCAATGTGTTTTCGACCTATGCTTAACAATGAAGACTGACTGATTAATATTCAACCAATTTGGTGCCCGGTGCATGAGGGGGATGGTGTGCATGATGGGGAATTGAGCACAGGGGGGTTATGGGACCACCACTGCATGGGATATGTGTTGCACAGGTGTGTGTGTTGCACCCCTTGTCCTTTTTTGCACGTAGGTTGTCCTCTTTTTTAGCCTTGTGTCCTGGAGAAAATCTTACTGTCGTTCTCTACTTTATGAGCATGTAGCCTTTTCGTGACTAATAAATTATATGTAGTGGTTTTGAATTATTTATATATATAGATTATTTATTTATTTACTTATTCATACATACATACGTACATACCCTACCTTTCTCTTGCTATCGGGACTCAAGGCGACAACCAATATATCAATACGATAAGTTAAAACACATCACATTAATTTAACATTAACAAACATCTAAAACATTAAAACATTAACAAACATCTAAAAACAGCAGAACACCCTCCCCCGCCAAAAAATAGATAAAATCCATTAAAATCATACCCACTCATCAACCTAGCATTTATTGGAAGCTTTCGTAAACAAAAACGTCTCAAGGCCCTGCCTTATATTAAAAGCACGCCTCCGTCAGTCTTGGAAGACTATGGTATAGTGCTCGGCGCTGCATGTGAAGCACGAAAGCCTGGGTTGGATTGTTATGGAGGATAGGCTGTTACCCAAGCAGCAGATCCCCCTCTCCACACCACTGAATTAGTCCAATGGAAAGGCAGAGCCAATACGACTGGATCCAGCTGGCGTTGCAGAGCTGGGCTAAGGACAGGAGCTCACCCTGTCTTGTGGGGCCAACCCGGGTCTCGAACCCTGGCCTGCTGGTTAACAGGCACAGCGTCTTAGCCACTTGCACCACCCACAGCCCATCTGCCTTATATTATGCTATAATAATACAGCATTTAAATTCAGCATATGAAAGTAACATACATGGATGTTTTTATCTTTTATTTTGTCATGGCCTATGTTTTTCTATGTTGTGGTTATGACATCTGATCATTCCAAGATGAAGACCAAGAGAAGAACAGACCCTTTGCTGGTCCTATTGATCTAGCTTGATCTTCTGCAACTGGACTTGATCAGATTTTGGACACCTGAGAAACTCGGAGAGGCTTTCAGATGACTGATCTCAGCCAACCAGTCTGGGGACTCGAGAAGCCACTGCCTCTCTAATGGTTTGATTGAGCCACCGTTCAAATGGTTTTTGGGGGCCACCGTTGTGCCTCATTAACTGCAGCTTTGCCTATACGAACGACCAGGAATATTCCACCCCAAGTAGGATCTGTTGCCGCCCATGGGACAAGTAGCAAGGCTGGATTCCATATTCTGTGCCTCTCCTCTCCAGGGTTGCTGGTTCAGCAATCTCTTAACACAAGTGGGGAGCTTCATAGCTACAGAAAACCAGGCTGAGAGCTCAGATCTGCTCTTTCAACTCCAAATCTGCATCCAGAAATGTCTGCAATCAGGGCTGCCACGAAGCCAAGCTCCACAGAGCACCAAGACCCCTTAAAGGTTCCAGCTCTGGCAGGGCAGCTGATTCCGATTTAGATACCAGGGTGTGCCAGTTTGTGTCTACACCCACCAGCCAGAATCATGCATATCTATCTACCTTCCAAATACAGAGTCAAGGGCCACCTCCAAATACTCACGTCTCAATGGCGGTCCAGATCTTCATCCCGTCATCCCTGTAGTAATAGTTGGGCAACGACATCACTCCTCTTTGGTTGAGATCATCAGGGAGGCAAAGGGAGGTGTAACTGGATTCCTGCGCACCTTTGGCCAGCAGTTTCAACATCCCATCACGACCTGTGGCTGTCGCCTACAGAGAAGGATTATGGGTAACTGCACATTCTTTGGTTCGATCCACTGGAATACATGGGGCCAGATTACTTTGCTGAAACCTGTTGGACCCCACCTCTTCCCAGGGGAATCCCATACCAAAAATCAGAAATCACACCCAACACCCAGGATGGCCACACCTGGAACATGCCCCTTACAGCCTTTATCTTCATTCTCCTCCTTTTTCTTGTGAGCAGGAAGCATGTAGCCTTCTTGTTATTAAAAAATTACATTTAATGGGTTTAAATTAATAATATGCCATATAGTTTTTAACCACATGAAAGCACTATATATGGGTCTTTTTACCTTAAGTTTGTCAGTCTGACATTTTTGTTGGATGTCCTACGTTTTGGGGGTCCTTGTTCTCTTGTTATAACATATGGTCACCCTAGGAGAGAGGTGAGGTGGGAATGAGATCCCAATCCACCCTCTTTCACCATATCTTACCTTATCAAATACTCCTCCTGGCTGGATAAGATCGGTGCGGGCAAGAGTATTGATGTAGAGAGTGTAGCGGATGTGCGGCAAGAGGAGCTGCATGGAGGCAAGCAGAACAAGATAAATCAGAGGGCTGACATTGGGCAACGCTGCTGATTGATTGCCAATCCTTCAACCTCTCTTATCCACACGTGCCCAAATATACAAGGCACACATTTCAATATTTAATGTATTCACTCGAATCTAATGCGTCATTGAATCTAATGTGCACCCTTTACTTATAATCAAAATACCATATTTACTCAAATCTAATTAACCATCAAATCTAATGCACGCCCCAGGGATGTCAGGGTCAATACCTTGAACACAGGGTGGCACATGGGAAGCTGGCGGAGGGTGGCCATGGTGTAGACCTCACAGTGGAAGTGGGCTTCGAGAAGGTGGGTGTTGACCTCATGGACATGGAAGTTGGCCATCCTCACCCAAATCTTTGCAAGCGTCCAGTCCCATTTGCTATCAGTGGGCAGGAAAATTGGGCTTTGGGGACCTGGTGTCTGGCTGAGCTGGAAGAAAGAGATCAATAGTTTAAACAGTTGCATCCTATTTTATAGGATTTTATTCTGTAGGGCCAGAAGCTTCCAGGAGAGGGCAGGAAGGGACTCGAGAAAGCTGCCCACAGCTCCATGAAGGAGAAAGAGGCTACACACCCTTATTGCTTAATGTTAATCTACTTTGTCTTCATGCCTTTAGTCCTAATTTTATTTTAATTAGTTCCCAGGCCTTATAAAAATCCTGCTGAAGTGAAGTTTGGATAACATTTCTTCTGGAATCTTCAATGTGAAACTGATCTATATCCAAGATTAAATTGAAACCAAATTCACCCTTCACTGCAGATTCCTAAATGACTTCTACTGACAATTAAAATGGGCTTTTAATCAATTAATCAAGTTACTTTATATATACATATATGTAATATATATACATATACATATATATAAATAAATAAACATGGCCATTATGTGTGTGTGTGTGTATATATATATATATATATATATATATATATATATATATATATATATATATATAAAAGAGAAAAGTCACTCACTGACTCACTCACTCACCCACTCACTCACTCATCACCGCCCTGCCAAAACCGCTGGGTCTTGAAGTGTGAAAATTGGGGTGGGTGTTCCTTCCGTGAGGGAGGGGTGCACTAAGAACCGGTTTTTGGAAATTCCAACGGGAAGGGGGTGAAAAGGGGCGCAACGCGTTTTCCTCCCTATACTTTGCATTCGAGAACTGATGACTCATCAACATTCCGCCCCAACTGCTGGGCCTGAAGCATGGAATTCTGGGAGTTCCTTCTGTCACCTGAACACCCCCCAAGAACCATCTGGAGAAATTAACCCTTCAGGGGCTGAAAAGGGGGCAACGTCTTTCTGTCCTATACTTAACATGGGAGACTGACCAACATCCAGCCAATTGGGTGCTCAGTGCCTGGTGAACTGGGGGATGTTTTCCGGTGGAAGAGGTTGCACTGGTGAGGATGCTGCCCATGGGGGGAAGTTGCGCATGGAGGAAAGTTGCGCATGGGAGGATAATGTGCATGGGGGGAAGTTGTGCATAGAGGAAGTTGTGCATGGGGGACTGATGCACATGGGGAAAGTTGTGCATGGGGAAAAGTTGCACATGGGGGAAAGTTCCGCATTGGGGAAGTTGCGCATCGGCAGATGATGCGCTTGGGGAAAGTTGCGCATGAGGGGAAGTTGCGCATGGGGGAAAGTTGCACATGGGGGGAAGTTGCGCATGAGGAAAAGTTGCGCATCGGCGGATGATGCGCATGGGGGAAAGTTGCGCATGAGAGGATGATGTGCATGGGGGAAGTTGTGCATGGGTGAAAGTTGCGTATGGGTGGAAGTTGCACATGGGGGGATGATGCGTATGGGGGATGATGCGCACGGGGGTAACGCGCATGGGGAAAGTTGCACATAGGGAAGTTGCGCATTGGCAGATGATGCGCATGAGGGGAAGTTGCGCATGGAGGGAAGTTGAGCATGGGTGGAAGTTGCACATGGGAGGATGATGCGTATGGGGGGATGATGCGTATGGGGGGAAGTTGCACATGGGAGAAAGTTGCACATGGGAGAAAGTTGCACATGGGGACATGATGCGCATGGGGTCATGATGCGCATGGGGACATGATGCGCATGGGGTCATGATGCGCATGGGGACATGATGCGCATGGGGTCATGATGCGCATGGGGAAAAGTTGTGCATGGGGAAAAGTTGTGCATGGGGAAAAGTTGTGCATGGGGAAAAGTTGCGCATTAGAGTTGATGCGCATGGGGGAAGTTGCACATGGGGAAAAGTTGTGCATGGGGATGATGCGCATGGGGGGATGATGCACATGGGGAAAGTTGCGCATGGGGGAAAGTTGTGCATGAGGGGACATTGCACATGGGGGGATGATGCACATGGGGGATGATGCGCCTGGGGGAAGTGGCACATGGGGTGTTTCTGCGCCATGGGGGGATGGCATAGGGGGAAATGTTACACCCGCAACGCGGGTACGCTTTTCACTAGTGTGTGTGTGTGTATGTGTGTGTGTGTGTGTGTGTGTGTGTGTATAACATGGCCATTTAGCAATTTATGATTTGTTTTATTTTACTATCATGCTTAGATTTGGATGGCTGTTTTATACACATTATACACATTCATACACATTATACGCATTCATTTTATACACATTCAAACACATTACAACCTGCTTTACAACCTATTATTATTGAGTGTTCATATGCATTACTATTACTATTATGTTACTATTACTATTACAATAACTATAAAATTAGATCAGTGTTATTGCAGACAGATGGCTGAAAATGAGAAACAGCAGACTGGGGACCTAAGATCAAAACTGATCCACGATGCTTCATTAGCGGCTGTTAACTGCACATCATGACCGCACACTCCAGTTACCTGAATAGCCACAGGCATCATCTGCCCCTGAGGGTTGAGGTGAAGCAGGCAAAGAGGGGCGGCCAAATACTGGGGCTTATCATTCAGATTGCAGGTAGGGATGTCCTCGAGGATCTTGTAGTCTACGATGAAGATGTTTCCTTTCTTGAGTGCACAGAAAAAGAGACAGACTAGAAATGTAAGCCAAGTGACATGAAATTGTTACACAGAAGTGGCTGCACCTGTTACAGAGCCGACACTTGTGTAAGGGAGTCGCAGTTTGTGCTTGCAACGTGGACATTCCTTCATCCAAGTGGTATAACTGGTCCTGTGTGACCAAGCAGAACTTGAACTCAGGACCCCCAGTTTACACTCATTTATCCCCTTCTACAGCAGGATGTGTAGACATCTAACACCAATGAGGTGCTTCTGATTCCTGCCTAAAAGGTTAAATCAGCATATAGGTTGTATCCTATGGAATTCCATTCCAGAACCTTCAATGGATTAAAAAAAACCAGTGGATACCAAATCAGTGGAAAAATAGCTTTAAAGATGCACAACCAGGTTTCTTGTTCTTCTATTGTCACAACAGAATGCATTGGTATAGACACCATATGGAATGAGTTGAATCTAATGGAGTGAAATATTATTTAATAACATGAAGATTTAGGGTTGCCACATGTCCCAAAAAAACAGGGACAATCCCGATTTGGGGGGACTGTGTTCACATACTGGCAAATGGGACAGAGAATTATCCTATGAAGAAAGGATATGGGATTTGGTGCTTTTTCTCTTGTTACAAGGCATTTAAAGGTGGACCTCAGTAAATCAAATCAGTGGAGAGCAAATCAGTGGATAACAAATCAGTGGATAACAAGGCATGATCTGTATGTACCCACTGAAAATAGGCATTAAACATATTTTGTTACAACTGGCTCTAGTTGCTGACAAACTGTCTCAATAGTCTGAATTGTTTAATGGGGCCAAAGGTGTAAATTGAAGCCCTGGAGCCTGGGACACTGATGTGCACTTCTGGCTTCTCCCTTGGGGTGAAGCTGGTGGCTTCATGCTCCCTGTTTTTTCTCCTTCAGAGACTCCTTCAAAGGGTGTTGAGCCTGGAGTTGGTGTCCCTCAACCCATCCATCAAATATATGTTCATAGAATCTTAGAGTTGGAAGGGACCTAGTAGGTCATCTAGTCCAACCTCCTGCTTGTAGCAGGAAATTCTCCTAGAGCATCTCTGACAGGGATGCTCTGCTTGAAGATCCCCAGTGAGGGAGAGTCCACCACCTCCCTTGGCAATCTCTTCCACTGCCGAAACACCCTCACCGTCAGGAATTTTTTCTGGATATCCAACCAGAATCTCCTCTCTTGCAGTTTGTCCCCATTGGTTCCAGTTCTGCTTTCAGAAGCAGCTATGAACAAATTGGCCCCTTCCTCCCTATGACAGCCCTTCAGGTATCTGAAGAGGGCAATCATGTCTCCTCTCAGCCTCCTCTTCTCCAGGCTGAACATCCCAAGTTCCCCCAACCTTTCCTGGTAGGGCTTCCCTTCCATCCCACTGATCATTCTTGTCGCTCTCCTCTGGACTTGCTCCAGTTTGGCTGCATCTTTCTTAAAGTGAGGAGCCCAGAACTGAACTCAGGACTCAAGGTGAGGTCTCACCAATGCTGAATAAAGAGGAACTTGAACTTCTCGTGACTTGGAAGCTCCAGTCCTCTTAATGCAACCTAAAATGGCATTTGCCTTCTTTGCAGACGCATCACATGCTGACTCATGTTCAGCTTGTGATCCACGGTGACTCCAAGATCCTGCTCACATGTTGTGCTGCCAGCCATGTATCCCCCATTTTATACCTGTGTTTTGGGTTTTTATTGCCTAAGTGCAGAACCTTCCACTTCTCCCTGTTGAAATCCATTTTATTTGTTACAGCCCAGGATTCCAGTTTATCCAGATCCTCCTGGAGGCTTCTCCTGTCTTCTAATGTGTTTTCTACTCCTCCCAGCTTGGTGTCATCTGCACATTTGATCAGGCTCCCCCGTATCCCTTCCTCCAAGTCATTGATGAAAATATTAAAGAGAACCGGGCCCAAGACAGAGCCTTGGGGCACCCCACTTGAAATTGGTCTCCAGGTTGACACAGAACCATTTACTAAAGCCCTTTGAGTGCGGCTGTCAAGCCAGTTGCAGATCCACCCAACCATTGCCTCATCCAGCCCATATTTTTCCAACCTCCCAATTAAGATGTTGTGCAGGAACTTGTTGAACGCTTTGCTGAAGTCAAGATAAACGACATCCACAGCATTGCCACGTCCAGTAAGCTCGTAACCCGATCAAAAAAGCAAATCAGATTTATCTGGCAAGATTTATCAATTACCTTCAGTTCCTCTTGGAGGGTTGTGGATTTTCCCAAACAACCACCCACCATTTCTGGGGTCACTGGGAAGTTGGCTGGGATCTCAGTGCATTTCCAGATCATCACAGGGTTAACTCCGTTCAGATACTGGTAGCCAAAAAAATCGTCGTCCATCCAGTGCTTCATGACATACTCTGGAGAGGTAGGATAATAAGTCCTGTTCAGTATCCATTGAGAAGGATGGGAAGTTGGAAGAGACTGAGCAAACTTCTTTGCCAATCAATCCCTCCACCCCTATCCCCTTTGGGGTATCCAGCTGTCATTGGCTTGCAAACAGGAGACTCACCTGTGACTGGGGTTTTGTGAAACCAGAAGACTTTCCCGATATCGTCCAGCTTATCCCAAGACTCCTTGAGGTTGGAGAAGCCTTTCAACCGCACCTCAAGTTCCCTGAGATTGAAACAGATGAAGAAAGCAACTCCCATATCAATATCCTGTTCTCCACATATCAGCCAGACCACCACCATCATATGGCGGTTCTGTTCCCCCTGCCTGGAATGGCTCCGAAGGGGTGAGGCTCCCTCCAAGACTGATTGCTCCACCCCCCTCTGGCTATGCCACTGCATAAGAAAGTAGAGAGTTTCTGTTCGGAACTGAAAGGCAGACACTATTTTTTATTTTAACCCACTATTATTTTTAAAACCCACTATTAGTTTTCTTTTTTAAAAAACTTGCCTTTCCAAACTTTTCCAAACAGAAACTCTCTGCTTTCCTGTGTCCAAGTTTGGTGTTTTAACCCCTTTTCTGCCTTTGAAAATGCCACCAAAAGAAAGTGGTGAAACGTCAGGTTCCAAAAATATTTTTTTTAATTATTAACTATAATAATGTATTAATGATAAATTATTAATATAAATTTTATTAACTAGAAAACCTGGGAACAAATACACAGCAGTGGATTATTGCTGGCCAGAAAAATCTTACATCTTACATTAGATCATCATTAGATCCTGGAGATCATCTTACATTAGATCCTGGAGATCATCTGCCAGTTGGCGCAGCTAAACCTCCTTTTAGTGGGTCAGGGTTGCATTCTATGTTCAGCCCAATAGTGAGCATGCAAATCAGACTTTAGGGGAGGATGTGCATTGAAATAGTGGTGTAGCATGCAAGTGGCCCCCCTCCTACCTGTCTTTAGAGCAATTCCAGGTGGTGGTAGCCAAACTGAGACATCAAGTACAATCCTAAGCATGCCTACTCAGAAGTAAGTCTCATTGCATTCAATAGTGGTTAACCCCAGGAAAGTGTAGTTAGGATTGCAGCCATATACGATATTGCAGCCATATAAAGGGAAGGGGAGCAGGCCCTTGCACAATGTGGCAAGTCTCCCTACAAACTTAGTGCTTTGCACCCCCTCTGGCTATGCCACTGCGTGGCACAGGTCCAGCATAGCCAAGCCAAAGAATACCTGCTCTACAGTGAGCAACAGATTCCAGATACTGATCAAGTTTTGATACTTAATTACAATGGCTCTTAATTGCAACCCCTCCCTCCTCCTTATTAAAAAAATGTTGCCAGAAATGTGAGAACAGCCTTGAAATTATGCATTACAGGCATCTCTGCTTTGCGTTGGCTGCAAGAGGAATTTCACAGCACAGCCATCATTCTTTAGAGCTTTGTACAGCGGTGCCTCACATAACAAGTTTAATTCGTTCCAGAAGCTGCTTGTTATGTGAAACGCTCTTTATGTGAAGCGGATTCTCCTATAGGAAATAATGGAAACTCAGCTGATTGGTTCCAGAACCCAAAAAATATTCATATAAAAATATTAACTGGATGTAAAAACGATGACAGAACACTGGGATTGAATTCAAAGCATGCATTCAGTGTGCATGTTCCTATGAAGTTTACTTAGGCTGCAATCCTAAAGATACTTTCTTGGGAGTAAACCCCATTTAACAGAATGGGACTTGCTTCTGGGTGGACATGGTTAGGAGGCTGCAATCCAAGACACGTTCCTGGGAGTAAGCCCCATTTAACGCAATGGGGCTTACTTCTGAGTAGACATGATTAGGAGGCTGCAATCCAAGACACTTTCCTGGGAGGCTTACCTGGGCTGCTGCTGGAGGTTGTCTCCCCACTTTCTCCTTCTCTCCATCCTGAGCCTCTCTCTGCCCTGCTCCCTTCTGGCTGCTTCCCTCTTCTCCACTGCTCTGCCCAGCCCGGCCACAGGAGGAACAGCACGGAAGTGTTGCTTTCGCTAGGGGCAGGCAGGCACACTAGGCAGCCCTGACGCTTTTGAAAAGGGCTGCCGGCCAGTGTGTCTGCCCAAACTGCCAACGGCTGTGCTTGTTAAGTGAAGCAACACTTGTTATGTGAGGCAGAATCCAAGAGAAATTTTTGCTTGTTATGTGGATCACTTGCTAAGCGAGGCACTTGTTAAGTGTGGTACTACTGTACTCAGCTAACTTTTGGAGGGGTTGCCCTGTGAATTCATAAATTCAGTTTTTAATTGTTCCAGTGCCACAAATATCACTTGATAGGGCTCCAAAGTGCATCATGGAATCTGGTTGTAAAATGAAGTCAAAGTCACAATGCTGCCTTTGATCCCTTCTGGGCTGAAGGCAGAATAGAAATACCGCAAATAAAAAGACCACAAAAACCATGCCTAAAAATGTCATCTTAAAGTACATTTTTTGTTCATGCTTTTTATTTGCCATTGAAACAAAACAGCAAGCTTTTTTAAGTACCGCAGAATTACTCTGTGGACGCAAATCTAATGCTCACCTTTCCCAGCCGAATTTAGTCTCCAAAAGCAAGGAGCACATTAGATTCAATGGTTAATTAGATTCAAGGAAATGTGGTGTTTTGATTAGAAGTATAGGGTGCACATTAAATTTGATGGCATATTAGATTCACATAGATATAGTATCTACGTAGATATAGTGGGCTGTGGGTGGCGCAAGCGGTTAAGACGCTGTGCCTGTTAACTAGCAGGCCAGGGTTCGAGACCTGGGTCGGCCCCACAAGACAGGGTGGCTCCTGTCCTTAGCCCAGCTCTGTGACGCCAGCTGGATCCAATCATATTGGCTCTGCCTTTCCATTGGACTAATTCAGTGGCGTGGAGAGGGGGGATTTGCTGCTTGGGTAACAGCCTATCCTCCATAACAATCCAACCCAGGCTTTCGTGCTTCGTATGCAGCGAATGCAGCGCTGAGTACGATACCATAGACTATTGGAGGCCTGCTTAGATATAGTATTTGTAAGGCTAGAGGTTAAGTACAAGGATGGCAAGTGGAGTGGGAAGCAGCATGTTAGAGGTGTCCCTACAGTCTGCAAACCCAACAGCCCAACCATATATTTCTCTCTTTCTGCCAACAAAGAGGAGCAGGGCATAGTTTAATTAAAATAGGAATCAGAGGGTGGTACTGACTGTGGGAACAGAGATGCAGAGATGAAGGATCTGGGACATACCAGTGGCCTGTCTTCAAGCTAGAGGTCAATGGTCCTGCATGCCTACCCAGTGGTAAGTCCCATTCTGTCCAGCAGGGCTTACTCCCATGAAAGTGTGCATAGGATACCAGTTTAAATAGCCTTCATCCACTGATATCACAGCTGAGCTTTTGGTTCTTTTTTTAAGCATGGCATCCATTTTTAGATTTTTCAAATTTACCAGCCGCTGTTTCTGCCCCTCGGTCCCCTCGATCCTATCAAATTCCCACAAGAACATCTTAAACACCTTTACGGATAACACACTGGCTGTGCACGTCACCGTACTGTAGCAAATGGGGCTGGAGGTCTTGCTTGGCACTAGCACTGTGCTTTCCAGTGCATCACCTGCTATGATAACACAGAAATGCAAAAACTTGGGTTTCAGCAGAACCCCTGATCCTGACTGGCAAGTCAAGCAGTTGGTGCATCGTGTTGCCAGCACTGATGCTGCAAACCTGGGCTGGGTGATGACAGTGGAGGCGGTCAGAGTTGTGCAACCAGCCACTGTTCTGGGTGTGAGCAATGATTCAGCTGTTTGTGAACCTGAAGGCACAGACTGCCTTCGCAGCAGGGCAGAAAAGCTTACCCTTTTACACCAATTTTTTTTCCAGCTTGGAGGATGCCACACTATTTGGGATCAATTGAAATAATTGGTCTTCCTCCTTTTGCTTTGAGCCAGCTATTGGCATAGCTAGAGGGGTGCAAGCACTACGTTTTGCAGGGAGCCTCGCTGCAGTGTGCAAGGGGACTGGGGTTGGACTAGATGACCCAAGAAGTCTCCCCAATGCTATGATTCTACAGAGCTATTCGAGGCGGAGGGGAACAAAAGCGAGGTGTATACTTTTGATGACCCAAATCCCAACAAACCCCATGATCAAAGCCACTCACGACTTGACTGTGCGCAATCCAAAGATGGCACTCTTTGTGAGCAAGTACTTGGAGTTGGAATCTAGGTCATCAGTGCTATCGGCATCGATGCATCTTGGCCAGCCGGGCGCATACTCCTTCCAGCTGCAACAACAAAACAATACCATTCTTTGCATAACCCAGATCTGGAACTCTTTGCACCATGATGTGAAAACCACTGGCACACGTGGGCTTTTAAGGAATCAACTGGATTAAAAACACACTCACACAGAGTCCAACTCAAGCCTCGTCTCCACTGCCAAGGATCAACCACGGCCTGGGAAGGACCACTTTGACCTATAGAGATGGGCTTCTTTTTTAGGCTACCTGCCTAGTTATTGTATTTACTCAAATCTAACGCTCATCTTTTCCAGCCAAATTTAGTCTCCAAAATCAGGGTGCACATTAGATTTGATGGTTAATTAAAGTAAATGTGGTATTTTGATTATTCATCTAGGGGGCACATTAGATTCAATGACACATCAGATTCCAGTAAATACAGTAACAGTTTGCATTTTGGAGGTTCTCCTGGATTCGCAGTTGCTCATTCAATTCCGGGTGGAATTCAAAGTGCTGGTCTTGACCTTTAAAGCCCTCTACAGCTCGGGTCCAGGGTATCTGAGGGACTGCCTCCATCCATACAATCCGACCCACCACCTAAGATGATCTGGGGGGCTCTGCTAACCGTGCCGCCATTGAAAGAGGTGAGAGGTATAGCAGCTAGGATCAGGGCCTTCTGGTTGCACCCCAGCTCTGGAACTCCCCTTTGACTTAAGAACCGCTCCCTCCTTATACAGTTTTCAGTAGGGCCTAAAAACATTCCTGGGGGCAAAAGATTTTAGAGAGGTGGGGGACGTTGCGTTTTTTAATTTTAAATTTTTGCCAATGTTTTAAGGACTTTTAGGGTGGGGGTTGTTTTAAATTTTTAAATGTTTTAAAATGTTTTTAAATGTGTATGTGAGCCGCCTTGAGTCAGCTTTGCTGAGAAAGGTGGGATATAAATCCTGGTAGTAAGAACAACAACAACTGAAATCCATGTTATTAAGATCAGAAGAGTGTCCCAGGCAGTGGCATAGCTGGAGGGCGGCAGAGCAGTCTGACTTGGAGGGAGCCTCACCTTAGTGTGATGCCCTTATCTTTTGGAGACATTCCAGACTGGGTTGGGGAATAGAGCCATATGGAGCCACCCCAACCTGGAATGGCTTCTCCATTCCATGGAGAATGACTCCTCCACCCCTCTCTAGCTATGCCACCACTCCCAAGATCTGGAAGCAACATCACAAGACTATAGAAGTCAGTGTGATAGTAGGATAAGAAAATGTTGAAAATGGATGGACAATAACAATATTGTATCTTTGAACAGAAAAGGGGCTTTCAGGCAAAGATGTTTTGCATCAGCTGCGGGGAGGCTGGTCCCTGGCTGTGGAAAGGAGGGGAGACGCGCAGGCAGCAGCCGTCACAAGGAGCCTTTCAAAACACTGATATTTTGAAATAATTATCTCCGCACTGAAATTACATTGCCCAATAATCTAGACGAATAACCAGTTTTGGTTATTGCAGCCCTGGCTAGTCTCATGACCAGCTGCCTGGGAGAACTTAAGGGCGGCTGTGCCAGGGACGCCCTGCTCACCGGTAGGTCTCTTGCCGCATCTTCAGCTCGTTCTTACGGTGTTCCAGGAGCAGAGGATTTCCAGAATCATCTCCAACAGTTTTGGCTGCAGAGAGAAAGGGAGAACATCAGGTTCCGGAGGCAAATTGTACGGCTCTGTTTTGCTCCCCCCACCTAGAATGGTTCCAAAGAAGAGGGGTCTCCCTCCAAGACTGATTGCTCTGCCCCCTCTAGCTATGCCACTGGGTCTGAGTATACATGCAGACCTCCTGCATACCCCTGTGACTGGTCCAGAGGTGTCAAGGGTCAGCCCAACCACAAAGGCCCTCTGATGGGTATAAATCTTTTAAACCAATACAATAAATAAATATGGACCCTTGGCTGGTGTCCCTGCTGGATGAGTCCTGATGCCACCCCTGCACATGAACAATGTCTCCAGTCCGATGTTTCTCAAACTGTGGGTTTGTTTCTCAATTTGTTTCTCAAATTGGTTTCACAACCCAATTTTCTTTTTCATTCTGCAGAGCATTAGTAGGAACTACTGGAGACTCGTTGTGGGCCATGCTGGACCCATAACCTATTCCACTGTCCTGCACCTGAATATGTCTTCCCCTAGCAATATCTGTGTAAGTCTGTCCTGTGAAGCCTGGAGCTGATCAGGCTGATCCCAGAACCAGGGGTTCCAGTTACCCCTGGGCAAAGGAAAGGGAAGCCTACCTGCTCCTTCCCGCAGGGTCAAGGTGCAGTAGCCATTCAGCCACTGGTAAGCAGGGAAGTGGTAGGTCTCCCCTTGTGGGCTCGTCACCCTGACGTAATTGCAGAACCAGCTGTCCTTTGGGAAGATGAAGTGATACTCTTTGTGGAGCCGGATCAGCTGAAGGGGTCCCAGATCTTGCTCACATGGGACCTTGTAGTCATCCACCTGGACAGAGAAGACAGATCTCCGTTTCCAACCCAGATCTCCATTTCCACGGCCATCTGGATACCCCTTGCACCCAGAGCCACCTTCCAACCCACCTTTGGGCTGCCTCTCCTTGTCCTTGCCTCCAAACCCACCTTTTCCACTGGCCCGACCCTCGGGTCCCGGTGTATCTAGCCCTAATTCACTCCAATGAAATAAATGCAGATTCTTCCCGATTTTCCAACCTTGTTGGAAACTATATTGCAGGGGTCTCTAAACATTTTGGTCATCAAATACCTGGCACTGTGTTGAGGGCCCAAAAAAATTTAAATAAACTCGTGTTGGAACTTAGATTAATGAATAAATGGGCTCAAATTCTGCAGGCTTGAGCACACAGCACAGAAATAAAGCACAGACTTAAATGGACCCCAGATCCTCTGCCCCACCATCACAGCTCCAGTTGTGCTTGATCAACTGGCTCATAGGCAATTATTAGAGACTCGCCACTGGCCACATCTGGCCCCAAGTCACGGTTTGGAGACTCCTGCTGTTTGAATAGGAGATTGTAAGTCCCTTGGGACAGAGACCTATTTACTAGGTGGCACATTATAACTGACTGGTACCCACCCGCTACTGGATGCAGACCTGCTTAGTGCCTGCACCATGTGCCTCTTCGGAAATGGCGCTTGCATTCAAATTTCTAAGGACGGCTTCCTTTCCAACCTTCTCCAAGCCTTGGCTTTCCTCTTCATGCTTGTCCTCTGCGTGCAGGTTGCCAGCTCTCACTTCTGGGTTGCAATTTGTGACTATGCGCTCATTGACCAAACGTCTTTCAAGCTATGATCCTATCCACACTTTCATGGGAGGAATCCTCTTTGACTCTAAGGCTGCAATCCAGAGCAAATTCAGCCTGCTCTGACCTAACTGCACTCTCCTAACTATTCTGTATCCAGAGCAGAAAGTTCTGCTGAATCCAGAGAGTCAGGAAGCCTGGGCTGCCCTAACTGCTCCAGAGCATGCTAAGTAATTGACACAAGGGGAAGACTTGCTCCTGAGGAGACACCCCTCAGATCACACTGAACAAGGAACAGCTGTGGTGCCTACAGTGGTGACATGACTCTGCACATCACCTGGTGCGGAAGTCTGTGCGTCATCCCTGGGATGCGCGCCCCCCCCCCCCCTGGACTGCACAGTCACCAAAGTTGGCGCCTGCGCAGTTGTTTCTGAAGCCAACTGGCTTCAGAAAGAGTACTGCGCAGGCACCATCTCTGACACCTGCGCAGTACTTTTCTAAAGCCTTTTGGCTTTGGGGGAGACTGTGCAGGCGTCAGAGTTGGTGCCTGTGCAGTACTCTTTCTGAAGCCATTCGGCTGCCGCTCCGCCTCCTGAGTGAGGCCGAATGGCTGTGCAGAGGCGCGGACTTTCTCTGCTCGAAGGAAGTCTCCTCTGAAGCTGTTCGGCATGCTCAGTGTGTTTCTGCGCAGTGCACCTCAGATGGCCGTTCAGGCCAGCTCCTCAGGCAAGTGTCAGCTTCTGGCTGCTGCTCCGCCTTGGAGCAGGCCTGAATGGGGGTGCTGACGCCCGGGGCCTGCCAAAGGACAGTCAAACTCCTCCGGCACATCACCCCATACAGAGCGCATCCCCAATGCAGCCCACACCAGCCGCACCAGTCTGGTGACGCCACTGGGTGCCTGCCTTCTAAGGAGTCCCTGATGAGATGCCAGTACATTCTCCAGTGAATACAAGGGGCTTCTTGGAGTGTCCTGCTGTATCCTGAGGTTTGTGGGCAGCTGTAGTTGTTCCATATCCTGAGGCTGAGAGGCAGGGGTTGCAGCTAGGATGGCCAAGAACTCCGATTTTTGGTCAGCACTGCCATTCTTACTCAGGCCTTATCATGGACCCCTATGGGTCTACTCATTACTATACCTGCTCCTGAGGTGGTATAACTCTGAGGGCTGGAAGAGGGCATTTCTGCCTTGCAAACAGGCTCTGGATCCAGAGTAACTGCTCTGCCCTAGGCAATGCTCAACATGCCCTCAACTTGCCTCTCCTGAGCTGCTTAGGCTGCCCCAGTTAGGGCAGAGCAGGTCCACCTCTCTTAGGGCACCCTATCTTGCCTTGCTCTGCCCTAAGCCTCCTTCAGAGTAACTGGGCTGGAGCATCTTGCAGTTGCTCCACCCTAGTGATAGATAGGGCAACCTAAGGGCTCTTATGTGGACAGATTAGTTGCTCTGGATTGGGCTGTAAGTCAAGTACACATGCATAGGATTGGGCTCTTGGGCAGCAAGCAGGACTAACTTAGGTTGTAAATCCTACAAATTCTTACCTGGGAGTAACTCCCATTAAACACAGTGGGGACTTTTGCAAATCCTACGCCCCCTTACCTGGGAATAACTCCCATTGAACACAGTGGGACTTAATGTGGGGGCTGCTGCGGAATACCAAAATGCACCCGTTAAAATAAAATTTGTCCAACTGGTGAAAACCAGAGTCAAGTTTAAAACTCTGAAAGGAAGGATTTGGGGCGGAGGGGACTTGTTAAGTCTTGCAATCCCAAAATTTGCCACACTTAATTCTCCAAACCCAACAAAAAACCCAGTTTCTCCTACAAGCTACAACAGGTTTCTAACCCACGGGCAGATCTGTGATTATTGTACACACCGAATTAAGATCCTTGCAGGTTTGCACGATGGCTCTACCTGCCTGGAATGGCACCAAAGGGGTGGGAGCTCCTTCCCTCTTTTGTGACCATATGTCCTCTTTTCTAGGACTTGTCCTCTTTTTTTAGCCTTGTGTCTTGGAAAGAAAATATTCACTGTCCTCCTTTTTCTCATGAGCAAGCCACATGTAGCCTTCTTGGAATTCATAAATTATGTCATAAATGGCACGTAATAGTTTTCAACTTAATAGTAACCCAAAAAGAGGATAAGACTTCCCAAAATGTAGGACACCCAAGAAAAATGTAGAACATGTCACATGACAAAATAAAAGCTAAAACACTCAAATATATATTGCTTTCATTTGCTTAATTTAAACACTACATATTAAATTTAAAACCATTACATATAATTTATTAAATACAATCCTAACCAGGTCTACTCATACTAAGTCCCATTGTCTTCAATGGATCTTACTCCCAGGAAAGTGTCTTTAGGATTGCAGTCATAATTTATTAAATTACAAGAAGGTTACATGCAACCTTCTTACAAGGATTTTACACTATGGCTGCAATGCTAAGCACACTTAAGGAGTAAGATCAATTGAACACTATGGGGCTTACTTCTGAGTAGACAGGGATGGAATTACATATTGCATATAATTTATCAATTGAAAGAAGGCTAGATGCTGCCTGCTCACAAGGAAAAGGAGGGCAATGAAGATTTTTTTCCCAGGTTAAAATACAGGACATGTCCTGGAAAAAGAGGGCTGAGCATTAGTGTCCACTCTACTCCCTGCAAGGCTGATTGCTGCACCCCCTCTAGCTACGCCACTGACTTTAATTAACCGCAGATCTGGAGGGCTCCCCATCCATCCAACCATCTATCAAGTGTAAGGGAGTACTCACTGCTCCAGGCACGAAGTCCCTGCCCAAGTGGTCCAGGCGGTGCTTGGGGGTCTCCCCTTTGGTGCCCACCAGGGTGATGGAGATGTTGCTGTAGGTGCCAGCCAGCAGGAGGTTCCCTGTGGCCACCTGGACTGTGTACCCGGCCATGGAGAGAGCTGGAGGGAGCTGATCTGGCTGGAAGGAGTGCAGCTGATCCTGAGTAGGGTGCGATCAGCAGCCAGCCCAGCTCCTCCTTTCAACCTCACCCTGCCCACAGGATGGTGGTGCAATAGCTGCTCTGCAACCAGGGGCCCCGATCCCTGGCATTTGATTTTGCAAACCACACCATCTGGAGGGGAGAAGGTGTCTCAACTCTTCTTCTTGGGCAATCAGAGGGAGAAACATCCGCAGCAAAACTTTTAAGTAGTCTTCAAGGGAGGGTACCCAATACTGGGTTTTGCAGTAGTCTAGCCAAAATTTGCTGTCAAGGCATGGCCAGTGGCATAGCTGGGGGGGGGAGACACTCAGTTTTGCAGGGATCCTCATTGCAGCATGTGAGCCATTGCAGCTTCATCTGAGCCATACCAGGCAGTGGATACAAATAAAGGTGTATGTACATAGAATCATAGAGTTGCTTGGGTCCTGAGAGGTCATCTAGTCCAACCCTGCCTGTAGCAGGAAATCCTCCTCGAAGCATCTCAGACAGGTGCTTGTCAAGCCTCTCCTTGAAGATCCCTGGTGAAGGAGAGTCCACCACTTTATTCCAGTGCCAAACTACCCTGACCATCAGGAATTTTTTTCTGATATATATTTTTTCCTGATAACGTAAGAAAAGCCACACTCAGGCAACCTGAAAAAAGTCAGAGCCAGTGGCGTACCTAAAGGGTGTGCACAGTGCAATTTTGGCACACACCTCTGTTTTGCACTCATTGCCCAGAATGGCTCCGAAAGAGGTGTTGTTTGCACACTGTGGTGAGACTCCCTGCAAAACATAGTGCTTTGCCCCCTCTAGCTATGCCACTGCATAACATAAAGGTAAAGGTGTTTCTGGCACGCTGCTAGTCATGACCCACTCTAGGCCAGTGGTAGTCATGCATTCTAGCCTAGGGGTCAACATAAAAATCATTTTACACTTAAAGGCATTTTTGTCTTTCAAAAATCTGTCTGGGACCCCGTCAAACTTACTGGGACGTGACATCATTGTGATGCCAGAGCTCCTCCATGTCTACTTGGAAGTAAGTCCCATTGTGTTCAATGAGACTTACTCCCAGGAAAGCCCAGTGTCAGGACCTCAGATCCTGGTCACAACCCTACCAACCTACTTTGAATACCACTGCCTAGGTGCTCATCCCCGTTATATGACCGAAGAGCCAGCGTTGTTTGAAGTGGTCATGTGGCCACATGATTAAACACCAGTGGTGCATGGAATGTTGTTCCCTTCCCATCAAAGTGGTGCCTGTGTATTTACCTGCTTTCAAACTGCTAGGTTGGGCAGGAGCTCACTCCGTTGATGTGTCTCGAACCTGTCAACCTGCCAGTCTTCAAGTTGACAAGCACAGCTTCTTTAACCACTGAGCCATCACAGCCCAAATGAACCACCTGTATGGCATACTGCAAGCTAGATAACCAGAGCCGCCTGGGGTCACCAGGATCCAAATAATGAATGACTGGCCAGATTGACCTTTGTTTGGGACAAGCCATGGTTGGCACATCTGCCAAAGCTGCAGAAACTCATTCCCTGCAAAGGCAAGGCCTGGTCCGGGAGATGCTGCAGTCTGGAGGCTTGTTCTCTGGGCTGGAATCCAGCAGGATCTTGAGACAGGTGTGCACCACCAGGAGAGATGTGGCACCCATTGGAAGCCTTGCGCAGGTATGCCCGACCACTGGCTCCACTCGCAGCTACTGGAAAGGCAAGATGCCCGTATCGGCCTTAGGAAAAATGAAATGTTTCTTTCCCCATTAATGAAAGCAGAAACCATTTTCCTCTGACTTGTGTGTCGTTTGTGATTTAAGAAAAGGATCCTTCCCAACATGCCTCTCAGCATTTCATCCAGCCATTTAAAATGTCCAAATGCACAAGCAGTTGTTGTTGTTGTTGTTGATGATGATGATGGCAAAAACGGTCTGCGTCATCATGCCGAGGCACATCCCTGACTGTTCAAATTCTCCATTACATCAGAGAGATGAGATGAAGGGATGGGAAATTTTGGAACCAAAACTTGGAACGGAGAAGGCATCCTTGGGATAGGGACAGGGTCAGGACACGTGGCCAGTGGTGGTGTAAAGGCAGCGTATTTGGACAGGAATCCAGGAATATACATGGTGATATTGAGAGGTGGCATTTAAGTGCTGCAGAGCTTGGCAGGCCGATAGCTTTCTAGAGTCTCCTTTTATTAAAAGACCTGCTGAATTTAAATTGAATAAAGATCCCTCTGCAGATTAACCGGCAGGTTAACTGCCAGTCGTTTCCAGCTATAGGGTGCGGTGCGCATCCCCGTTTACAAGACTTTAGAGTCAGCGTTGTCCAAAGACACTTCCGTGGTCATAGGGCCGGCATGACTGTACACTGAGGCGCATGGAACGCTGTTACCTTTCCCACCAAGGTGATACCTATTTTACATGCTTGCATTTACATGCTTTTGAACTGCTAGGTTGGCAGGTTGGCTAAGGTCAAGAGCTCACCCTATTCTGTGGGAACCTGGGTCTCGAACCCTGGTTAACAGGCACAGTGTCTTAACCACTTGTGCCATACATTTGAATGTTCTCGAGCTGATTCATGTATGAATTCAAATTAGATCTATCTGTTCCCCAAATCACCCCTGCAGCCAAATCTAGGTTTTTCGGAACATATGGCTTACCATATATATGGCTTACCATATATATGGCTTACCATATATATGGCTTACCATATATATGGCTTACCATATATATGGCTTACCATATATATGGCTTACCATATATATGGCTTACCATATATATGGCTTACCATATATATGGCTTACCATATATATGGCTTACCATAGGTTTTTCGGGACATATGGCCCACCCAAATCCACAGTCAATGGCTTTGTGGTCCTGGGATAAAGACTATGTTTGCTCATCTTTGGTCCTTTGGGATCCAATTTGAATTCACTCATGAATTATCTCAGGAACAATCAAATTTATATTCAGTCTATGCAGGGTTTTCCTCTTTAACCAAACAATTCCTAATAACAGATGCCATTGGATTTCAGCGAAAAAAGGCGGACAGATGTTTTGGATTTGCCATGTTTAATTATTTCAAAACTTTATACCCTGATTTTATATTTACAAAAGAAATAAAAAATCTAAAATGGCTTTCAATGCATATTTGGGGGGGGGGGGGAACTCAAGTTAAAAAGGAAAAAAATCACAATAACGAAACACAGAAAAAGAACAAATCATTGGCTTGAGTATATCTGAGCACTAAGATCTGAATGTTTTATTTGCAGGATCTCTTGCAATCTAATAAAATCAAGTCTGATTCAAAAGCTGAGTCTGTGGATTTGGATTTCAGCGGATCTTGTTTTGCACAACAGACCAAAACATAGCCTTACATAATTTTCTTTTCATTTTGTCAAAGTATTTAAAATCATAATATATTATATGACTAGCAAAAAGTGTACCCGCATTGTGTTAAATGGGGCTTACTCCCAGGACAGTGTCAGTAGGACTGCAGCCTAAGTAGACCTCATAGGATCATGCACATTGAATTCAATCCCAGTGTTTTCTCATCATTTTTACATC
The DNA here is from genome assembly GCA_030015325.1 of Cryptoblepharus egeriae. Taxonomy (NCBI): domain Eukaryota; kingdom Metazoa; phylum Chordata; class Lepidosauria; order Squamata; family Scincidae; genus Cryptoblepharus; species Cryptoblepharus egeriae. Next base: position 106,529,216 of record JAREYC010000004.1, on the reverse strand, counting down.
CGGTTAATATTTTTATATGAATATTTTGGGGGTTGTGGAACCAGTCGTCTGAGTTTCCATCCTTTCCTATGGGAAAATCAGCTTCACGTAAAGAATGTTTCACGTAACAAACATGCCTCCAGAACGAATAAAATTTGTTACGTGAGGCGCCACTGTATATATAAGTCATATAAGTCATCAGCCTTATCGGGATCATCAGGATGCTCGTATAAGTCATCAGCTAGAAATCCTCGTACTTAAACGGCAGGATAATTGTTCTTTATTATGGGGTAAAACACATAAGTAACCTAGGGTGCAATCCTAATCCTAATTACTCAGAAGTAAATTCCATTATATTCAATGGGGCTTACTCTTAGAAAAGTGTGTTTAGGATTGCAGCCCTAAGGCCCAATCCTGATTCTCCATTGCCAGACCTGGGACCTCTTCTGCACCAGAAACTTGAGAAGCCCCACTGAGGGTCTGAAGAAGAATTTTACTCCTCCTAATGCAGAGATATAAGGAGAAAAATATTTCTAAAGGCCATAATTTTGGCCACATCACAAAACATGGGTCCTAAATGGAGATGCTGTTCTCGATCTGAGGAGGGTTGAGGTAGTTGTACGCAAGGGGTAGCGATTTGTTCCTCTCCTCAATCTCTTTGGAGATCTCAGCCAGGCGGTTCTGAAAGATCTTGATGAGTCTCTTTGGTTCCTCCTCGATAAAATGTTCATCTGGAAAATGCCCCAAAGGTCTCTGCAAAGGGTTTGGAAGGAATTAGTGGAGAGCAAGGTCTGAAAGGTCACTTTTGTCTAAGGGTGCAATCCAGAGTAACTACGGGGAGGCCTTGCTCCGGTGTAAGAACAATTTGCTCTGGATCGCAATATGAATTTCCCATAGGTTTTCACTAGGTGGTGCAGGAACTACGGGTACACTGTACATGCTCCCGTAGTTACTCTGGATTGTAGGGTAATTCACATTTGAAAAACATGTGAGAATCAAAACAATAAATACGGGGGTAAAATGTATGGCATTTGAGGGGCAAAATGATGCCCTTTCTCCTGATATTTACTTCTTAAAAATTTGGCGAATTGCTCACAATTGAGTACAAGGTTTAAAAAATTAAGGGTGTAATGTAATCCTAACCATGTCTACTCAAACGTACGGCCCACTGTGTTCAATGGGTCTTACTCCCAGGAAAGTGTCTTTAGGATTGCAGCCATTTCTAAAATGTTGTCAAAGCCCCATTCTCAGAATAGCATTTTAGTAACATTCAGGAGTAATATTCAGTAGTAACAGTTTAGTATAGTAAGTCCTCTACTTACAAACGAGTTCCGTTCTGGGACCTCGTTCATAACTTGAAATGTCCAATACCATTAACCTTCAACGCATGTTTCAATGTTCATAAGTCCAACAATATAGTGTCAATGCATGCAGGGATGTTTGTGTGTATGAATATTCGTAGGTTGAGGTTGTAAGTCGAGGACCTTGAAAGGTCATAAGTCAAAGACTTAGGGTGCAATCCAGAGTAACTACGGGGAGTCCTTGTTCTGGAGTAAGAACAATTTATTCTGGATTGCAGTATGAATTTCCCATAGGTTTTCACTAGGTGGTGCCATAACTGCGTTGATGTACATGTCTCTTACGTGCTCCTGTAGTTACTCTGGATTGTAGGGTTATTGTAGTAACATTTTAGTAGCAAATGCAGCCACAATTCAGGAATTTGGCTGCATAGAGTCATTAAAATGTGATTTCTGTGGCCAGGGTCTTTCCTGACCCCAACCCATATTTGCTTACCCGGTCCCCTGTTTCATTGCTTAGCAGCCATAGAGAACTCAGGGCGATGCAGGTGATGTTGACCTGAGGAATGGTCTCAAGGATGCCCTCCAAAGTTGCAGTGCCCTTCGTTGTGGGTGGGGGTCTTCTCATGGAGGGTGGGCTGTTGGGGATCCAGGAACCAAAGTCGTACTGTAGATGAGGAAAGCACCACGTTAAGCTGAAGTGAATGGCTAAGCAATGTCAGGCACGTGAAATCTGGCTGTCAAAAGGACGGAAGCGAAGGAGGCGATGTGGCGGAGACACCTGACCCATCACGAGCCCAGCCATCACGTTCTCTTGCGCAAGCCACATCCTGCAAGAGTAAGTGTCATCTTACTTAGGATTGCAGAGGACAGCTTCCTCCTGGATGGGGCACCAATGTATACATTGATGAGTTGTTGTCTTCCCTTTCATGATATACAACCACAATTTTAAAAAAATGAAATTGAATAGTAAAACAAATGATTACATATAATTTATTAATTACAAGAAAGCGGCCTCACAAGGAAAAGAAGTACAATGAAGATTTTTTTCCCCAGGACACAAGGCTAAAAAGAGGACATGTCCTGGAAAAAGAGAACATATGGTTAACCTGAGCATTCTTTGTTCTTGTCCATCCAGCATAGGGCCGCCATACGTCCTGAAAAATGTGCCACCATATGCTCCCCAAAACAGGGACAGTCCCCATTTTGGGGGATTGTGTTCACATACTGGCAAGTGTGACAGGATGTCCTGTCCCAGTTTTGTGGAAGAGAACTATGGCAATCCTAACCCAGCACACATATAGTGAGGGTCTTGTTTATAGGGGCAAAGGGTCTTCAGCCACTCCATCTTTGGTAGGACCAGGTTGGGGGTGGTGATCCTACAAATACTCCAGTCTTAAACTGTCTTAAGTCAGCAAAAGAAGGGAAAAAATACTTCTTTCAAATAGTTTTGTCTACCTCAGGCTGCAATCCTAGCCACACTTTTCCTGGGAGTAAGCCCTATTGACTTTAATGGGACCTGCTTCAGAGTAGACCTGCATAGAATTGGGCTCTAAAGTAGCTTCGGCCAGCCCCGTCACCTGTTCTCACCCCCTGCATGCTAAATGAAACACATCCCCTACAATCCAGAGTAACTACAGGAGCTCATAAGAGACATTATGTGCATCCGTAGTTACGGCACCACCTAGAGAAAACCTATGGGAAATTCATATTGGAATCCAGAGTAAATTGTTCTTACACCGGAGCAAGGACTCCCCGTAGTTACTCTGGTTTGCACCCATCAACTCTATACAGCCAAATCCTGAGTCACATTTGACCAGGTGGCTTGGATGGGAGGATCTGTCAAAATTTCATGTCCAAAGAGACAGAATCTGGGGTTGCTGATGGGATGGAGAAAACAGGGCAACAGGTATGTGTATCCAAATGATCTCTCCCTTGCTCACTCTCACCTGGCCAGTGTTGACAGCAGCATGTTGCACCGAGGAGGTGAAAACTGCCATGGTCAGGAATGTTGTCAGCTCTGCCATGGTCTCCAGGGAGGAAGGGGCACCCGAGGTCTTTCTTCTCATGAAGGCTTCCGTGAAGATCTCCAGGATCCAGGCCTGGAGTTCCACATCGTTTTGGACACGGTCATTGCTTCTGTAGTAGAACCTGACGATGCCCGACACGTAGCTGCAAGACAAGAACCCACAGGTTCTGAGCCAGGATGCCCTGCTAGAACTTGCTGGATTGACAGCCCTAAACCTCAGAAAACCACCATCCAGCTTGTTCTTTTGTCCACCCCAATATGCTCCAATCATTTTCTGCTCCCCAACAATGGCAAGCAATCACTGGTCTTTCCAAACCCTCCACCCCCAAATCATTTTTGGGGTCAAACTGTCTTAATCCTCCCTTAATCCACCCAGCCCCATGACCTCAAACCTGGCTATACCTCTCTATGGCAGCCCATAACTTCATAGCATCATCCCTGTAGTAGTAATTGGCGACGGAGCCAACTCCGCGAGCTTTGATGTCATCTGGGAGGCAGAGGGAGGCATACGTCATACTATAGGTTCCTTTCCCCAAGATGGGTACAATTCCATTATAGCCGGCTGAAGTGGCCTGGAATGAAGACCACCTTGAACTCCAACATGGATGGCACGTGCAATGGGGGTGCAGTGAAATGGGAGGTGGGAGGCAGTGCAATGGGAGCTGGGCAATGGACAGGCAAATTCAGTGGGAAAGCTTCTCTTACCTGATCCATCATGCCACCTTTCTTTATAAGCCTGACCCTGGCTAGAGAGTTGATCTGGAGAGTATATCGAAGGTGAGGGATCAGGAGCTGTTGGGCAGGAAAGAAAAGCCACTAGAAGCACAATATTATGGATGTCAACTCAGAAGCAAATTCCATTGTATATTCAGTGCGGCTAACTTCCAGGAAAGTGTGTATAGGATTGCGTCCTGAGTGTTCATTCCGAACCCTATGACCCGATCAGCTGAGACTAAGCTGGACAATCTCATTCCCCATCCTTGTCATCGTCGTACCTTGAAGAGCGGGTGACACATGGGCAGCTGCCGCAGGGTGGCCATGGTAAAGATCTCAGCCAACAGATGCGTCCGGAGAAGGTGGGTGATGTTCTGGTGTATATGGAAGTCGGCATTGCGCACCCACATCTTGGCCAGGGTCCAGTCCCACACGGCGTCACTGGGAAGGAAGATGGGGCTGTCGGAGCCTGGGGTTTGGCTAAGCTGTGGGAGGAAAGAGGAGATGAGTAAGGGATGTGAAAGGAGACGAAGGAATGATTAGGTCTTGCTGGTTGTTTCCCAAAAATTTGGGGAAATCCGTGTCTGAGAGTTGCAAGTTTCAGGTTATTGACCATATCATCGACTCAGAATTAGCGGTTGGTCCGATTTCTTTTTCAGTTACCTGGATGGCTATTGGAAGGAGGTCACCAGAGGGGGTCTGATACAGCAAGCAGAGGGGGGCAGTCAGGTATTGCTTCTGTCCCTGGATTACGTTGGTGGGGATGTGCTGCAGAATCTTGTAATCCACGATGAAGATGTTTCCCTTCTTTAAGAGTCAGAGAAAAAGATGAGGGCAGGCAATGTCATTACAAAGACATGGCAAGCGGGGTTCAATTCATAGTTTTTTTAATGTAACTACATCTTCGACTGCAGCGTGTGGCAAAATGTACTCCCATATTGACTTGAATCTAACGTGCCACCAAATCTAATGCGTAAATAGATTTTAAAAGGAGTGAGATTAAAAAATGTTTACCAGCTAATATAATGCACAGCTGCAAAGCAGATGCAAAATTTAATTCTTACTGCAGTCAACAATGAGTTATATGACAAAGATATCACAATGGATTTATGTTATGATATTGACCTAATTGCACTACTTTATACAACAATAGGTTTATGTTATGCTAGCAAAAAGTGTACCCGTGTTGCGGGAGTAAAATTCCCACATACGCCATCCCCTCACAGCGCATCAGTCCCACTTTGCGCAACTACCCCATACGTAACCACCCCCATACGCATCAGTCTCCCATGCGCATCAGTCCCCCCATGTGCATGAGTCCCTCATACGCAACTTCCCCCAATGTGCAACTTTCCCCATGCACATCAGTCTGCCATGTGCAACTTCCCTCCATGCACATCAACCCCCCATGCGCAACATCCCCCATGCGGAACATCCCCCCATGCGCAACTACCACCCATCCACATCAGTCCCTCATGCGCATCAGTCCACATGTGCATCATTCCCCCGTGTACATCAACCCCCTGCGCAACTTCCCCCATGCACAACTACCACCCATGCGCATCAGTCCCCCATGTGCATCAGTCCCCCATGCGCAACATCCCCCATGCGCAACATCCCCCCATGCGCAACTACCACCCATGCACATCAGTCCCTCATGCACATCAGTCCACATGTGCATCATTCCCCTGTGTACATCATCCCCCATGCACAACATCCCCCATGCACAACTACCACCCATGCACATCAGTCCCCCATGTGCAACATCCTCCATGCGCAACATCCCCCATGTGCATCAGTCCCCCATGCGCAACTTCCCCCCATGCGCAACACCCCCCATGCACATCGGTCCCCCATGCGCAAGTTCCCCATGTGCATCAGTCCCCCATGCACAACTTCCCCCATGTGCAACATCCCCCCATGCGCATCAACCCCGCATGTGGTTTTTGTTTACCCTATATGTAATCTGGGAATATTGATCCATAATGTTGATGCTTTGCATTATGCCAGTAGCATACCTAGAAGGGTGCTAAGCACTAAGTTTTGCAGGTGCATCTGCCTCTCATGTTAGATTTGATTGCCATTTTAGGGCAGAGGGAGGGCATGCACATGGATATCTATACTGAGTGATATATAATAAGCTCCAGCCATTTATGTGTCTATACTGAGAGGATGAGAGATCATAATGACAACAAATGCCCCAGAATCTACTGACCACATGAGGAAAAAATAAGGTATATTCAGTGCTAGAACAAGTGGGGCCAAGAAAGCATTTAATGCAAGGGGAAATTCTTCCACCCAGGAGGAATTCAAAAATACTTGGATGGAAAGACGGGTGGCTGGCTAGGATTCTGAAAGACCAAAGGGGCAGCGGTATCACTAGGGGGTGCAGATTGCACCAGGTGACACGTATGGGAGGCTGACACCACTACTGGTCCAAATTTTTTAAATATGGGTATTTTTGAATCATGCCTTCATGTTATAAATTAATGTGGAATTTAATGCAGAATACAGTGAAACAAACCACATTAAAATATCTCTATTCCATCAAATGTTATAGCCAAAAAATCAGTGGGAAGGGGTAGTAGTGCATCAGCACGCTCCCCATCTGGGGCATTGCCAGTGCATGGGATGAGGTCCATCATGGTGCCTTTCCTACCCCTTCTGCAAGGTCACTCTCTGCCACATGATGCCATGCTTCCCAAAAAGTAGAATGGGGGAGCCCAGCTGGATCAGGCCAAATGTTCTGATCAGTATCTTGCTTCCTACAGACGTTTTTTGGGAAACAGAAGCTGGAAATGGGCTGTGACCTACATCCCTATATTTCTGCTCCTGAGTTGGGACCCAAAGGAAACATACATCCTTCAGAACAAGGAACCATAGACAGATCTCTTGTTCTCCATGAATTGATCCAATCCACTTTTTGAGCTCTCCATGCAAATCACTTCATCTTGTGGCAAGACATGCCACAGATCAATGAGGTGCTCTCTGGCTGCAATGTAATACAGTCAAGAGCAGCGTTTCTCAAAGTGGGGGTTGGGACCCCTTTGGGGGTCGCCTGGAGCTTTCCTGGGGGTCGCCTAAAGAGTCCCGGTGCAGAGGGCCAGGTGGGAAGACCTGGCAGAAACGCTGGAGCTGCTGCGGCTGGAAGGAGCCGCTGAGAAGCAGCTTAGAAGGAGCCTCTGAGCAGCTGTGAGACGATGTGGAGCCTTGGGGGCGGGGAGGATTGCAGCCTTAGAACCCAGTTCTATGCATGTCTACTCAGAAGTCAGTCCCATGATAGTGAATGGGACTTACTCCCAGGAAACAGTGGCTGGCTTTGCTGCCTGAGATCCCAGTCCTATGGAGATCTCCTCTCACCCGGGTACTTACCTTCCCATTTCTCCCTTTCTTCCGTTCTTCTTTCCTTTCTTTCCCAGTCACCCCCTCTTAGCTATGCCACATCTATCTATCTATCTATCTATCTATCTATCTATCTATCTATCTATCTATCTATCTATCTATCTATCTATCTATCTAACGTATTGTTTTTATGATTAATTGCTATGCTTTAATTATGTTCAATTTGTAACAATGAAAATACACCCTGCATATCAGATATTTGCATTACTATTCATAACAGTAGCAAAATTACAGTTATGAAGTAGCAACGAAAATAATTTTATGGTTGGGGGTCCCCACAACATGAGGAACTGTATTAAGGGGTCACGGCATTAGGAAGTTTGAGAACCACTGGTCTAGAGTATCTTAACTTGAGAAGATGTGCAATAATAACTTGGGAGCAGAAATCAGGTTACCTGCAGTTCCTCCTGAAGAGTGGTTGATTCCCCAAGGGATCGGGCCACCATCGCCTGGGTCACAGGGAAGTTAGTTGGGATCTCGGTGCACTTCTGGATCACTATGGGGTTGACTCCATTTAGATACTGGTAGCCAAAGAAAGCATCTTCCATCCAGTGATCAGCAACATATTCTGGGGACAAAGAAAGGCTAGTTCTTTAAAAGGCTCTTCGAGTTTGGGATTCTCTGGTCTGTTTTTTTCTAACAAAGAATAACAGGCAGAAGGAGGAAGGGAAGAGCAAGGATTCCCAGAATATATTCTGGATCCCAGAATATATTCTGGATGTATATCCTGGAAAAAGGTGTTTTCTGAAAAAAAAGAAGCAGCACATTAGAATTGATCTTCTTTGGAGCCTGGGTACGTTGGCACAGTTAATTGGTTTTGGAAACCCCTTAATCATTTAGGGATTCAAATAAGATAATATGGACTTATAGGTTTGACGTGAAATGGGACAGAGATTTGGTGGTCAACTATTTGAGCTAGAAAATCTGGGGTCCTTTGTTAATATTTAACCAACTCCTGTCTCTTCCTTAGATCTTTCCAGAGGTTTCTTAGGGAAACAATTATGGATTATGATTCTTATTTGCAAATAGTTGATGCAAATAAATAATTTATTTGCAAATGATTGTTCTGCAAAACCCTTTGATTTGCAAATAACTGACATTAAAACTTTTAACAACATGTAAACATTTAAAAGAGAAGGCTCCAGCTTCATGAAATCTCATCCTAGCATTGTACATGCTACACCTGTTGAATTTCTACCCATTATTAGGGGATCCAGAAGTGTTGCCAGAAGCAAAGGAGGAAACACAATTCTGGACAACGTGTTTTGTGTTCTTCTTCCACCTTCTTGATTTGTCTCACGCACCCGAAACAGTAGTTTTGTTGAACCAGAACACCTTGCGGATGTCTTCCAGCCTCTTCCAAGACTCTTGGCAGCTCATGAACCCCTTCAACTTCATCTCCAACTTTCTAAGGATAAACCAAAAAACTGGGTGAGACACCAGAGATCATCATCACTGAACTGGCACAAGCGAAGAGTGTGGGGAGGGCAGTTTTGGCATCAATATCTATTTCTTAGCAATGCCGTCTGTCGACAATAACAGGCTCGAGGCAATTTTTGGCAATGCTATTTGTTACTATCCTGCTGTGCTGGTTGAGCTGGATATATTTTCAGTCATGTACACGAGTTTCCCCTAACTCAGCTGTGTTGAAATCACCAAAGGGAAAGATTCTGGAAACTCAGTGCAGATCTGAGCAGATCAAGGCAGCTCCCTACCTTCCAGGGTGACGCAGATCTTGGCAGACAAGTCCTTGGCAGCGTTCATCATTTTAGGGTGTGATATATATATATATAGGATTCCATAAATAGTGTAATGGTGTAATTCCATAAATGGGAATCCCTAAATTTAGCCTTACTCAGTGGAATCATAGAATCATAGAGTTGGAAGGGACCCAGTAGGTCATCTAGTCCAACCCCCTGCCTGCAGCAGGAAATCCCCCTAGAGCATCCCCGACAGGTGCTCGTCGAGCCTCTGCTTGAAGCTCCCCAGTGAGGGAGAGTCCACCCCCTTTCCACCCCCTTCGGAGTTATTCTGGGTAGGGGATGCAAAATGGAGACATATGCCTGACTCCAGGGGGGATGGGGTCGGACCACTTGCATGCTGTGGTGAGGCTCCCTGCAAAACATAGTGCTTTGCACCCCATCTAGCTATGCCACTGTCTTTACCTATGCCATAATAAAAGGTTGGGGGATTGATTTAATAGATCAAGAAGGGGAAGAGTCTGGAAAAAAAATGAAACGGGCAGTGGTTAGAATAGCGAGGAAGAGGGAGGAAGGAAGTGGGTGCAATATTGGGCTTTGCTACAGGCAAAAAAAGTTCTTGGGACTGCACTGTCTTTGCATGCCAAAAGTAAGCAATAAAACTGAACCTACAAACAGGAAGCATTAATTAAAGTTGTTGAGGACCTTCCACTTCTAGCTAACTGGGAAGAGCCATGCATTAAAAACTTTTAAAAAACTAAGGCAGTGCTTAATTAAAAACTCACAATGGTGTGTAGAATAACCTGGGTTGGAGAGACTCTTTTCCAAGATAGCACTTCATTTAGCTGACATGGGGGGAATAATCCTACCCCCCCCCCCAGCTTATGAAAAACCAGCTGATTTGAGCTCTTTGGCACCGGTTCTTATTGCAATAGCAGGACATCACAGGTTCAAAACTCACGTGAGGTTTGAGCGCAGGATGAAGGAGCCCAACTTGGTTAAGGAGAACTTCACGTTGGTGTCTATCTCCTCGATGCTCTCCACCGCCAGGCACCGTGGAATCCCTGGCACAAATTCTGCCCACCTGATTCGAAGAAGAGATTATGGCTGCAATCCTAAAGACACTTTCCTAGGAGTAAGACCCATGGAACAGAATGGGGCTTACTTTTGAGCAGACATGGTTAGAATTGGGCTCTATGTCTTTATAAAACAACCTACCTTCTTACCCTCTAATGGCTGCCCCACTTCCCAGGCAGAGAGTCTCCATTCTGCCCTCATCACTTTTGATCTCTTTGCTGCTGTCTCCTCTTGTTCAACTCCCCACCTTCCTCTTCCCCTGGACCACCCAAAACTGTCCACAACCCACCCCCACTTCCACTTACCAGTACTGGTGGGGCTCTTGAAGGGCCTCCAGACCTTTGTACTAATAGGAGATATGTGCCATATGTGCCATAAGAGTGTGAGATCTGCCACTGTCAGCCCTCTAAAATTAGACTGAGCCCAAAAAGAGACACTTGAAACAGCTTCAGGGGCTGGTTGTGGGGCTCTTTATGGTCCTGGGCTCCCTGATGGTGGGCCTGCCAAGGAGGACTGTCCATGCGCCTTCTCCACTTCCTCCCCCTGCACATCGCTGAAGAAGCTGCTTCACCTTCTGAATGCTCTATAAATATCTTCTGCAATCACCTGCCTTCTACTGATTTACAAGCCGGGAGAACGTCTGTCCTTCTCACTCAAGATACGGTGGAAAAACACAAATGCTGAAACGGGTTATCAGCAATGCAAAATCTCCCTCTGCAGCCACAAGGGTGTGACTCGGCAGGTTGCATTCTGCACATCACCTCTGTTCAGGTGCATGAACATGGGCATTACAGACAAGAAGTTCTGCTTCCCACTCCAGAGGTTTCCTTCTTTACCCCGAGGAAGGATCGGACAAGTCTAGCAAGTATTTATGAAGGCAAAAACAGGGCCAGGGTTTACTTGATATACACAAAGGAAATACTTTCACTAAGAATCTCTGAAAATGCAATCCTTTAGCCTCCTGATTTGGGGGGGTTTTGAAAAATTTTTATACACTCCAGGGTCTGAACGTTGTAAAAAGTGACTGCATGTGGGAAGAATATAAAATAGCATTTGGACAAGCAACTACCCAGCATTTGCTCTGAGTCACCAGTGCACAAGGTCTGCAAATATGCAAAAGGGCTTTTGCATTTGGAGGCTGGAAAGGAAGGGCGTGGAGGGTTTAAATACTGCAGGCAAAATGTCTTACCTGTAACAGTCTTGCCTTGCTTTCAACTCTTCTGCTCGGTGACACAGAAGCAACGGGTTTCCGGAGTCGTCGCAAGCCAGCTTGCCTGGAAGAGAGAGAGACACACACAAAAAAACCAACAACTTTGGGAAAGTTTGCACTAAAAGAACCACTCAGAAGAATATGTCTCTCTCTACCTTTTGCACTTCTTGAAATTTATGATCAGGAAATCAAAAACCATGACATTCCTGGGGTGGAACGAAAATGGATAAACTGGAGGGATCCCAGTATGGGAAATGGAGTGGGAGATGATCTGTTTCCTCACCTGTCCCCTCTCTCAGCTCTAGGCTTGTATACCCCTCGATCCATTGGTAGCAGGGAAACCGGTATACGTCGCCTTTTGGGGTCGTCAGCTGGACGTAGCTGCAGTACCAGTTGTCCTCAGGGAAGAAGAGGTAGGGGTCCTTGTGGAGACGGATGAGGAGAAGCGGCCCCAGCTCTTGGTCACAGGTCACCGCATATTCATCCACCTGTAAAGAGAGAAAGGTTTTGTCAGTGTATCTCACTGTTGGGGCAGAGGCATCATCATCATCAACAACAATAACAACATTTATATACTGCTTTTCAACAAAAAGTCCACAAAGTGGTTTGCGAAAAAAAAATTATAATAATGGCTCAACATCTCTTCGGGGCATTAATGGGGCAGCACATCTCCAGGGCAAGGGGAGGCATGGTTGGCTTTTAATTCAGGCACAGATTCCACTCTATAGGGTGAGTTGTTTGCTTCAGGGCCTTTCATAGGTTCTGGTGGCATCAAAATTTAATCAGAGGATGTGCCTACAGAATGATTGCTTATCTTTTCCAGAAAACAACATGTGTCAAACAATAGGAAGCCAACCCTGCTGAAAATGGGGGAACATCAGTGGTGGAAAGTAAATCTTCCGGCACCAGAGCACCTCTTTTCCTTCCCCCTCCCCAAACCCTTCGGATTCTCACCGCTCCTGGGATGAAGTCCTTCCCCACGTTGTCCAGCGTCTGCTTGGCGCTCTCGCCCTGGGAACCCACCAGGGTGATGGAGACGGTGTCGAAGGTCCCAGCGCCCCAAAATTGCCCGGTGGCCACCTGGACTTTGTAAGAAGCCATCAGAGTGTCCCCGCTCACCAGAGAGCCCTCTTTCTGAATCTGTGGAGGCTGAAGATAAGTTCTGGGCAAAGTCTCCAGCAAGAGGCTTTTTTTTCTTCCCCACTGAGACTCACTTAACTGGATCAGCTTGCTAGAAAAGAGGAGGCAGTAAAAGCCCCTTCGACCGGCCAGCCAGGAATTCACCTCCAAGGCCGTGTGTCATACGCTGCAGGGCCAGAGAAGAGGCCAAAGGCAGAGAGTTAAAGGCTAATTGGTTTTTGCCTAAAGACGATCTTAGGATTTCAAGCCAGGCCCAGCAAAGGCACTTGTGTGCCGGAGACTGAGCTCTGAATGGCACTCCCTCTCTCTTTCCTTGAAGTGGGGCACAACCCGCAGCTGGGAAGTCCTTTTCCCCAAGTTTTGTGGGATTGCAGAGTGGATCTGATCCCCCTGGCAAGCACTGCAAGGTGATCTGCTTCATAAACCAAGCCAACATTTTCATTTTGGGTGGGAAAGATGTCCTCACGTTTCCCCTGCATGAAAGCCTCCTGCTTTGGAAGTTGGGATCATCAGTCCAAAAGACAAATTTTAAAAGGTCCAACACTTACTTTGGGCTCTTCTGGGAGGTGGCTGTATTTTCCTAGGGAAGGAGCCGCTGTTCCCAAAGGCCCAGGGACGCTGGCAGGGATCTTGGAGCACTTTCGGATGATCACACAGTCAGCTTTGTTCAGAAACCAGCTCCCAAATAGAGCCTCTTTATTCCAGCCCTGATCTGTGGAAACAAGCAAATCATTTTCTAGGCATCCGTCCTCGTAGTTCAGTGAGTCTTTCCTATGAGATTCAAGCCTGGCAGGGACAGAAACGGTGTGGGGAGCGTTCTGGATGCGATGTGGTGGCTGCACCAGGTTACGGGCGATTATAGCTCACACTGTGTGGCTGCTCCTTCACCACAACGCTGCTAAGGCGTGACGTTTCCACGATTTGTCAGAAAAAGAATCAAAGATAAGGTTTTGCACACCACTTCAATAAAGCACCATGTTATTTATCCACCAGTGCCTTGTTGTGGTCACCCATAAGGTCAACTATGGACCCGATCCTATCCAACTTTCTAGCAGTGATGCAACTGCAGTTCAGCCCTATGATAAGGACACAAATGTCTCCTTACCTTCAGGAGGCCTCCCCAGAGCAGGATGTGGCTCATGTTCTGCTGGTGCAATAGGATCAGGGCTGAAAAATTGAATAGGATCAGGCCCCGAGGCAGTAGCCTCCAGTGGTAGATGAATGGGGTCACCAGCTCTGTCTGCCACCTCACTTGCACTTCTCCCCTGCCTCTCACTCCCTGGGGTGGAAAAAAGGGTGATCCATATAGATCCCAGAGGTTATAGGACCTTCTCCGTCGCCACAATCTCTCAGTAAAGCTTATTCACTAATAATCCACTCCAGCAAAGATCTCCTCTAACATTAAGTCTTTCCTATTTGCATGTCCTGCAGTTTCCTGAGGAGGATGAAGGATGAGGAAGTCATCACTTTCAACACCCCTTATTAGTTGCCCTAATATCAGTGTGTCCTGGGGGGTCGGGAGTGGAGAAACCTATAATTACTGTGTTCCTTGCATTTTACCTTGTTCCTTTTCTGTTGAAATTATTTATTTATTAGTTAGTTAGTTTATTTATTTATATTAGTTTGTACTCCACCTTTCTTCCCAAAGGTCACCCAAGGTGGCCAATAATCCTAAAAACATATAGTAAAATACCATTTTAAAAAACATTCAAATACAATGAAAACAATAAAATACAATTGAAACAATATAAAATTTCATGCAGTCAGCAAATCTAATGCCAAATAAATGATGGTTTAAAAGGCAGCTGTTATGAGGCCTCAAAGGCTCTTTCGCATAAAAAAAAGTCTTTATAAAAATAAAATTATTTTATTCTTAGAAAATGGGAAGGAAAAGGAAGAAAAGAGGAAATCAGAGGTGCGGCTTCTTCTTGTCCCCCATGTGTGATCTACATTTGTGAACTCCATAGGTTTCATGAAATGAGAGGCAAAAAATGGACACGTCACAAGGGGAGATCTATAGGGGGAAACTGATCTGTTTATAGGATCTGATGATTAAATGCTGAGCACCGAATGCCAAAGGTCGGTGGAGGAAGAATGCTCTGCAGACTTTGCCGGGGCTCCTCCATGCCCTTTTCCAGTTCCAAAAGGCCTTCAGCCTCATCTTCATGTTCCTTAAAAAAAGAAAGAAAAGGAAAGCGGTTATGATGATGAAGGAGAAGAAGGAGCTGGAACAGATGCTTTGCATTCAGAAGGTCCCTGGCAAGTCCCTAGACTAGAGGACCATAAGGTCTCTCATGCTGCTGACTGGTGGTGTAGCTGGAGGGGGGTAGAGTAGTAAAATAGAGCCATGAGGCTCCGTTCCCCCCCCCCCCATTTGTAATGGCTCTGATGGGGTGAGGCTCCCTCCAAGACGGACTCCTCCACCCTGCTCCAGCTACGCCACTGCTTATGGTGACTTTGCAGAAGTCATCCCATGTCCCCCACTTGCTTGTCCCCTTTTAACTGCATCACTAAAAGGGCACCCTTAGGAATTGCCATAATTGGATTTGCACAAATTGCCCAACTGGTGACTTCAACCATCGCCAGCCACCCTTTCCGTGCACAAGTGTGATGCTTGTGCACACTTTGGTGGTGCATTGAAGTGGGCAATGTGGGTGAAACCTGTGGCCACCTTGGGAAGATCTCAGTGGAGAGATCCCCGGGACTAGATCAGGCACTGAACCCCATCCTGGGTTGGAGGGGGGACTCTATTGTTTGGAGGACTGTGCTGATGTGATCCCCCCACTGCTTGTCCGGCCTCCTCCTTACTCACCAGCAGGATGGATGCAGCAGCAGGCACTGGAAGCACAAAGAGCCAGGGATCCCACAGCTGGAAAGGGTGCTCAGCAGTCCCTGCTATGTGCTGCACACGTTGGCTTTCCTTCATGCACACCCTCCACAGTATCTGCTTCCTCTTCCAACTGGGTTCTGGGAGGAGCTGCTCGAGCTCAGGGTGTGTCAGATTTTTTCCTTTCCCTTTTTATTTGTATTGCAGAAGGAAATCAATCCAGGCTGAACATAACATTGAACTTCTAGGAACATGACCT
Source organism: Cryptoblepharus egeriae (assembly GCA_030015325.1). Taxonomy (NCBI): domain Eukaryota; kingdom Metazoa; phylum Chordata; class Lepidosauria; order Squamata; family Scincidae; genus Cryptoblepharus; species Cryptoblepharus egeriae. Next base: position 106,513,581 of record JAREYC010000004.1, on the reverse strand, counting down.
CACACAGAGGACTCCAAAATGAGCAATATTTTGACTCTCACAACCTCTGGTCCACATTAAATGGGGTTGCAGGCTGGCCTGGCATGCAATACAGCCATGGTATGCAGAAAACAATGTGATCCGTTCATGCCACACCTGTGATCACGCTACACCTGTGTCCTGCAGGAAATGGCACAGATGGTGATGCCAGCAAGGCAGTTCTACTCTGTGTGCCAGGATGATTTCTTACTCTGTTTTTAGGCTACTTTTGCACGGATGCTGGCATCGCCTGTATGTGCAACTGCATGGTCAGGAATGTGCTCTTAAGAATATGAGAATAGCCCTGATGGATCAAGGCCCATCTGGACCAGATGCTATCACCTAGGGTTGCCTTATGTCCCCAAAAGCAAAGATAGTCCTGATTTGGGGGGATTGTGTCCATGTTCTGGCAAATGGGACAGAGGGTACTGTCCCAATTTTGTGGAAGAGAATTATGGCAACCCTACTATCACCACATCATATGGCAAGGAGTTCCACAGACCACTCAACACTCAGTTTAAGTGAATTACTTCTGACTGTTCTTACTCTCCCAACTCACTCATCAGGCCTCTGTCAGTCTTGGAAGACTATGGTATCGTGCTCGACGCTGCATATGCTGCATGCGAAACACGAAAGCCTGGGTTGGATTGTTATGGAGGATAAGCTGTTCTCCAAGCAGCAAATCCCCCCTCTCCACACCACTGAATTAGTCCAATGGAAAGGCAGAGCCAAGACGATTGGATCCAGCTGGCATTGCAGAGCTGGGCTAAGGACAGGAGCTCACCCTGTCTTGTGGGGCCGACCCAGGTCTCGAACCCTGGCCTGCTGGTTAACAGGCACAGCGTCTTAACCACTTGCACCACCCACAGCCCTTACTCTCCCAACACCAAATTTAGTAATTGTCCCCTGGTTCTGGTATTGTGGGAGAGGGAAAAGAAAACCCCTATATCCATCTTTTCTACCCTCACGATTCACACCCAACTCACTCCACCTCTCCTCGTGATTGGGATGGCCATGCATGTGGCTATGTACAGTTTACATTTTCTTGCTAATCGGAGGAATGATAAAATGCACTGACACAGATAAAATCGACAAAATATTTAATCTCAGGCATTACGTACAACACAGCAGAATGGGGATGGTTGGGGCCAGGGGAGGGAGAGGTCACCAGTTATGCCAAGAACTTGCAAAGCTACCACAGGAAATAACCACACAGGACTTAGGGAAAGAACCAATAACTTAGGGAAACAGCCACGCAGGATTGTCCCTGCTTCACATGCAGGAAAACTGAGACAAACAGGAAGATCAACCATCTTTTCCAGGCATTCATCTTGTTCTGGAAAAAAGTTAGTCACAGTGGCATAGCTAGAGGGGGTCAAAGCACTAAGTTTTGCAGGGAGCCTCGCTGTGGCACACAAGCGGCCTCTCCCCTTTGGATCCATTCCAAGCAGGGGAAGGAAAATGGAGGGGGGATTCCAAGCAGGGGCTGCATTCACCTCTTTCCATCCCCTCTAGCTATGCCACTGGTCAGTAGAACATTGTTCTTTGAACTCTGACCATGGATGGCGTGCACTAGCTAGAGCCTGTCACAGGTGCTGGGGACAAACAGGTAAACTCTGGACCAATTCCTTATTTAAGACACTTCAAAACAAAATCTGCCTTGTTGACCAATGGATCTAACCAGGATCTAACCAATGGATCTAACCAGGCAGTTTGTGCTCATAACTCTCCTGAAATCAAAGGGACCAAAGTGTTAAGAGAGAATTAAAGGCTACTGGGATGACATGAAGTAAAGGTCCAAAGAGAATCAGAGTGGCTGGGCTGTCTCAGAAGGAAAGAGATGGGATGAGAAGATCCAAGAGTAACCGGTAGAGTCTGGGACATGAAAACCAGGATGCTATATAGTTGTGCTGTTCTCTATGTTGGGTGGATAGAGGTAGGTGTAAGGCAATGTCAGAGGCTCATTCCTTTTCTCAATTTCCTCTGTGATGAGTGCCAGGCGCCCTTGAAAGGCTGTGATGAGTAGTTTTGGCTCCTCTTCAGTGAAGTGTTCTTCAGGGTATTGTCCCAGTGGGATCTGGAAAAAGGTTAAGAATACACTTTCTTTGAGCATGGCTTACCAAAATCCAACTCTGGAACTTGTGGAGTGGTGGATGTGTCTTTGCCCATGCACAGAATGTCTCCCTTAGTGTGGGTATTTATCCACTGCAGAAATCTATGGGCTGATTCCCCATATTCCCCATAGCCTCCCAACCACCACCTTGCAGAATGTCAGCTGCAGAATGTCCCGCTGTGGCTGCAATCCCGTGCACCCTTTCCTGAGAGAAAGCCCCGCCGAAGACTGTGGAACTTACAGCACAATCCAGAGTAACTACAAGACCTCTTACATTGATGTATGAGGCATTTACTCTGGATTGCTCTATGCATTTCCCATAGGTGGCGCCATAACTAGGTCGACATAAAAGGTCCTGTAGTTACCCTGGATTGTGCCTTTAGTTTTGAGTAGAGAAGCGCAGGGTTGGATTCAGTAAATATTCTGATTGTTTTTTTCATAGAATCATAGAGTTGGAAGGGACTAAGTAGGTCATCCAGTCCAACCCCCTGCCTGCAGCAGGAAATCCCCCTAGAGGAAAGGTTAGTTGAGGGTGTCCCACCCCAGGTCTGGATGACCCCCTCTCTCACCATGTCAAGGTCCTCACTGCGCAAGACCCAGAGGACAGAGAGGACTGTGCTGGTGGTGTTCATTTCAGGGATGATGTCCAGGAATTCTTCTAGTGTCACTGGGGCCTTCACCTGGGGTGGAGGTTTCCTCATAGATGATGGCAAATTGGGCATGAAAGCTGCCAGTTCAAACTGCAGGCCAGCAGAAAGAAAGAAAGAAAGAAAGAGAGAGAGAGAGAGAGAGAGAGAGAGAGAGAGAGAGAGAGAGAAATTTCACTGGTTCTTTCTGAATTAAGAATATGTACTTTTTAGTAATAAGACAATTGCATTTTTTCTGAACTTTGCACCATAAATTTTGATAGAATTGAGATATTTCAGTTCATTTTCCCCCCACTAAATTCTGCTGTAAATTAGCCAATCTATGGTATATAACATGATCTTATTCATACAAATTGACTATAGGGATTTTGGTGACAGTGGCATCAACCCCCAATGTGCATCACTCCTGCCCCATGCACATCATTTGCTGCAGGCTGCACACTTCTAGCAATGCTTTTGTCTTCCCCGACCAATATTTGTCAATAGCATCTGGCCTCCCAATCTGGAATTAACTAATGATGACATATCACCAGCTGTTTCTAATGGTACTTCCAATAGATGGACCATACCAAGTGGTACAACAACAACAACAATTTTCCAGCGCTGGTGCAGCTGTGCCAATGGGGCATGCACTGCACCCTGCATTTGAGGAGCAATCATGAAAACCTTCTTAAGTTACGGGAATCTTTGTTAGCTGATTGTATGTTGGGGCTGCATTTGTGATAGTGGCTGCATCACAAATTTAAGGCACATCAGAGCAACATCTGCTTTCACTTACCTGCCCATTGTTTACTGCGGCATGGTGGGCAGAGCAGGTGAAGATCAGCATCGTCAGAAACCTACTGAGCTCTGAAACAGTGTGGAAGGAGGAAGGGATGCCTGCAGGGAGAGAAAGGAAAGGGTCCTTCATAAACCATGTCATCCATTCTGGGAAAATCCAAAAGTTGGCCAAGTTGCAGTCACTTGAGCTGTGGAAAGAGAGGAGCCACTGGAGGAAGTGTCAAAACCTAGTTAGGCATCAACCATTTAATGCACCATCATTCCTTGGTGCTCAGCTCAGCTCATTTTTGGTGCTATTATAAATATCTAATAAAACTAATCAAAATATGGTACTAAATGAAATATTGCTACAAGATAAAGTATCCCTGGGAAGAGGGATCACTAGGGATTTCATCACCCAATGTGAGAGCCATTGCATCACTCCCACAATAGATCTATGCTGGTGATGGACCTGGAGGTGATGTCTTCCTCTGGTACCAGACCATATATCAACATCATATATATTGCCTAAAAGCAATGGCATCACCAGGATTTGTGTAACCCCATTAATGTTATTTATTTATTTCATAACTAGTTTGATTTTTCAACTCAGTAACCAACCAAAACTAGTGGCCAACTTGATGATACAAAACTGAATAAAACTTTTCGTATTAGCTCTGAGATAAATGACAGCTGACTCATACTAACACCTTATTGGTTCCCTGCTGTGTCGTAATAACATCTTATTGGAACAATCAATCTCATTGGTCAGTTTTGAGTAAAAGAAATCTACTTTTTGTTACATACATAATTATTTTTCTGATTATTTGGCCATAACTTTTGATAGGATACAGATACAGTGTCCCTCATTATCCAGTAGGGTTCCATTCCAGAACCTTCTGTGAATAAAAAAAAATCCATGGATTTAAAAACATAGAAAAATGGACCCACTTTTAGGATTCTTGCTCCTCCCTTGGTCCCAATGGAATAAGGCTGTGCCTCAATATTTGCATGGGGTTTGATTCTGGATATTGAAAAAATCCCTTTCTAAATAGGGGAAAAAATTAAGTGCGTTCTTTTATAATTCTTTTAAAACAGCTTTTCTTACAGTTGTAGAGAGGCAGAGAGCAATGAGAAATGCAAAGGACCTCCTGCCTTTCCTTGTCTCAGCTGAAGAATAGAACAATTTCTTGCTTGACCTGCTCTCTACAACAGGAAGAAAAGCAGTTCTTTAACGTGTTATTATTTTCCCCTTCTAAGCACAATCCTTCCCATTTACAGTGGCCATTCCTGTTGAGTCAAATCTGTGGAATGACAACAATGCGGAGATGGAATTTCAGTTATTGGGGCCATTTGTGGAGTACCTGATGACTGCTTGCTCAGGAAACCTTTTGTGAAGATCTCCCCAATCCAGGCCTGCAGTTCAGAATCTTCCTGCACAGCAGCATCATTCTTGTAGTAAATGGCAACCATGCCAGATATGAAGCTTCGGGGACAGAGAAAGAGGTTAGCGGAATAAGGTCTCAGAAGATCACTTTCCTTACTACACCTAATTCACTGTCAAAGCCACAGCCGAAAACACCTTCTCTGGAACCACCTGAGTGGTCAGAGGTGTAGCTACAGGCGTATTGCAGGACCACAATGCATTATCTAAGCAGCCCCTCCTCACCATAAGAGTCATTCTGGGCAGTGCTGGTAAATTCAGGCAGTACTGGAGTACTTCATGCAATACTTTGGGCAGCTATTGGGGTAGACACTTTCTCTCATTCTACCATCTCACTTGGAGGTATTACTTCTCAAGCATTCTATGGTCAAACCCTGACTTCCACAGGGGATATTTGGGGAGACAGAGAACAGGGTGGACAGAGAGGATATGCCCTTTTAATGTAGGGTGATCAACATCCAAAGAACTGTATGACTAGTTCTGCCTCACTGGAGCAGACCAAGAGGTCCACCTTGTCCCACCTCGGTACAGGTGAACTTGTGAAAGGTTCACAAACAAGGTGTGAAGGTGAAAGCCCTTCCCTCCAGATTTAAGGGCCTGCTGCTCCATGGAGGTTCTTTTCATACTTACTGGTAGATCCCTCCTCTTCCATGCACTGGTCTAATTTCTCATCAAACCCACCAAAGCACTGGTGTTAATTACCACATCCTGTAGTTCTGACTTCCACCAAAGAGTGATGTGTATAATCAGTGTGTGGATTTTATTGCCACAGGATGTGGTGATTATAGCAGAGGGCCAGGAACTCTTGCAAAGGAGATTACCATAGTTAAGCAGAACAGCTGTCACAAAAAATGTAGGGATCATTTGCTCAGATCTTTCTCAGAAGGTGTCCGCAAACAGACTCTGTCCATTCCTTTTTGGGAATCCTCCTTGCCCTTTGGCTCAGTATGAGTCCTGCAATGGACAGTCAGTCTCCAGGCCACTCCAATACCAGCACAACCACAAGAGTGATGGCATCTCAGTTTCCATCCCACAACCAGGACTGAAACCAGGCAGTCTTCTGGGAATTGAGTCGTTCCTATTCACCTGACTGCTGCTCTGGGTTATAGCATCCTTAGGCACTGAGAACAATTTACATACTTGAAAGGGATTATTCATCAGCTCTGTCATGCCTTTAGCCAGTGTCCACTGGCAAGTGGACTAGCTATGTTAGTCAACATGTTCTTGCAGTTTCATATCCCCATCTCACCTCTTAATGGCATCCCATAATTTTAAACCATCATCCCTGTAGTAGTAATTGCGGAGTGAGCCGACACCCCGGGCTTCAATGTCATCGGGAAGGCAGAGAACAGAGTAGGTCAAGTTTTCCATGGCTTTCTTCAGAATTTCAGCTAACCCTCGGCGCCCAGTGGCGATGGCCTGTGGGGAGGAAAAATCCAGCTCAGGACACTCCCAGATGTAGTGTGTTAATGGGTTTTCCAAATTGTCTGTTCCTTGACTAATGGAGAATTCAGGGCAAAAGATCTTGAGAAGATTCCTGCTGGATCAGGCCAAAGTCCCATCTAGTCCAGCTTCCAGTATCTCACAGTGGCCCACCAGATGTTTTGTGCCAGCCAAACGACTGATGCTGAACCAAGGAGACCATAGCAAAAGCAGGGGTTCTCTCAGGGTAAGGGACCAGATCTCTTCAACTGCCTTTCCCATCACCATAGGATGCTTCAGGCACCTGCTTGGTGCACAAAAATCTATGAGGGATTTGCAGAAAGTTGGGGCCCAAATGATGTCCATAATTGGGCAGACATAGATATAATTTGATCTTAGGGTACAGCATAGCATCCCTTGAGGAACACTCCATCAGTGGCTCACTTACCCGGTCAAAGGTTCCCCCTTGGTTGACAAGGAAGGTTCTTGCCAGTACATTGATATGGATGGAATACCGGAGGTGAGGAGTCAGAAGCTGGAAAGGGGAACATGAGGTAGGGATGGTGTCAAAGGTTATTGACTGCCACCTTATTGCAAAAAAATAATAATAAACATGGCCTGCTGCCCCTACTCAGCTCCTCTCTTCCGCGCTCACCTTGTACAATGGATGGCACATGGGCAGTTGCCTGAGGGTTGCCACAGAGAAGACCTCAGCCAGGAGGTGACCGCGAAGGAGGTGGGAGACAACTTCATGGATGTGAAATTCAGAGTTGCGCACCCAGGTCTTAGCTAAGGTCCAGATCCACTCTTCATCGGTGGGCAAGAAAATGGGGCTTTGAGGACCAGGCTTCTGACTGAGCTGGACAACAAAATTGTACAAAGCAAAAGAAGTTAGTGTTGCCACCCTTCAGAAATGGCTGGAAGGAATACATTTTGTAGGGAGATGTGACCCTGTACTGTATTGTCTTTCCTGAAACCCATCAAGATGTTTGGATGATGATGCTTCCCAATGATGGAGTTTTCCTCTATGTGCAGTTTTTGCTCACCTGGATGGCCAGAGGAACGATCTCTCCAGAGGGTTTCTGGTGCAGCAAACACAGTGGAGCAGCAATATATTGCTGTTTGCCATTCACTTGGATTGTGGAGATGTCCTCCAGAATCTTATAATCCACCAGATAGATGGTCCCTTTCTAGAAGACAGGAATGGAGAAAAGGTTTAGCAGGAGAACACAAGGCCTTTTATGCCTTGTGTCATTCATTCATTCCCCACCTTTCTCCTACACCAAGGAGACTCAAGGTGGTTTAAGTCTTGTCTGCCTGAGGTCCAACCTCAGTGTTTTGGTGGCCAACTAAAAAGATTATCATCACTTGACAAGAAATAAAGTTTCTTAAGAATGTTTTATTCTAGGTGTTTTAGATTTTAAGCATTTAAAATAATTTAAGATAATGAGATTTTAAGCATTTAAGATAATTAGATTTTAAGCACTATTTTCTATCAGTTCTCTCAGCGACATTGGATTCCTTTGGCCCAGAGATGGGGAACAGTTTTAAATAAAGTGGAGTTGAACAATACTGGGTTTGGGTTCATAAATATTTTTAAACTCTCTAATTTCCAGTTCTGTCGTTAACTTCAGAGAGCATTTCTGAAACCAGCACAGCCACTTTCAAATGCTTTAGATACAGTTTATGAAGAATCAGACCAAGAGTTGTCTTAAGACCGCAATCCTATCCACTCTTTTCTGGAAGTAGGATCCACTGACTATATGGAACTTACTTCTGAGTAGTCAGACACCGGTTTGGATTCTAAATATGTGAGGAAATAACTGGAATGAATGTGGTTAGTTTTTGCACTCAGATGCACTTCCATGCATGGCACCCCCAGGTCAAACACTGGGGCATTTCTATGTTCAATCCCTTTCCAAACCAATTTTGAGGTTCAGGAACAATTTGACTCCTTGTATCTAAGAACAACCCCTTTGGATCCCACTGCTCTCAGTTCCCTGGAAAACAAGTCAATGGCAAAGAATATGAGTGCATTACCTCCAACTCTTCTTTGAGGGTGGTGGATTCCCCTAAAGGTCCCGACACCATTTCTTCGGTTACAGGGAAATTTTCAGGGATCTTGGTACATTTTTGGATCATCACAGGGTTGATTCCATTCAGAAACTGGTAGCCAAAAAAATCATCGTCCTTCCAGTGGCCAAACACATACTCTGAAGGAAAAAAGAGAGGCCAGAAGATCCTCGGGAGAGCTTTTTAAATTACACTGTCTGGTCCCCCCACCCACCCATATGGCAGGGTTAATATTATAGCATTACGAATAAATAAATAATAAATAATAAATAAATAATAAATAAATTAACAGACAAACAAATTCTTTCATTCATACTCTGCCTTTCTCCCTGAAGAGCACCTAAGGTGGCTAACAATCAATAAAACTTAGTTAAATACCATTGAAAACAATAAAATATGATTAAAACAATTTGGGCAGGTCTGCAAGCATGGGCAGGTGCAGTCCTATGCATGTCTATTAAGAAGCGAGCCCTACTGAGTTCAGTGGAACTTATCCCTGCAGAATTGCATAGGATTGCAGCTGATGGTGTCAGGGCCAGATCCAGTGGAATTTCTAAGAATGGGCACATGCTTGTCTTCATTTGGGGGACAGGGTGTCATGAATTCAGGATAAAAGCTGTGGGGGTAGGTGGAATGAGTTTGCGGGGGCTTCTGGGGAGTAGGGGCTCATCTCGGAGAGGGACAACATTCTTGACCACTAACCTGAGACTGGAGTCTTGTAGAACCAGAAGATCTTCTGGATGTCTTCCAGCTTCTCCCAGGAATATGGCTTGTCCAGAAAGCCTTTCATTTTGGCCTCAAAGTTCCTAATGAGAAGTCAGAGAGCAGACATCATAATGGAGAAATAATATCCATTATATCCAAAGATATAATATATTTACTCGAACCTAACGCTTACCTTTTCCAGCCAATTTTAGGCTGCAAACCTAAAGACACTTTCCTGGGAGTAAGACCCATTGAACACAATGGGAATTACTTCTGAGTAGACATGGTTAGGATTGTGCTCTAAGTCTCCTATATAAGGGTGCGGATTAGATTCAATGGTTAATTAGATTAGAATAAATGTGGTATTTTGATTACAATTATAGGGTACACATTGGATTTGGTGGCGCATTAGATTAAAGTAAATGGGGGTATCTTGCTGTTGCCTTATAACTCACCCACCTAAACATGCTCTCAATTACATATCCACAGATTCATAGATATCCTTGCATAACTCTCTCCCCTTTCCCCTGGCTTGTTCTCAACCCAAACCCATCAAGCTGAAATGTATTTAATGTCCGTATTGCTCTGTTTTGCTCCCCCCACCTGGAATGGCTCCAAAGGGATGAGGTTCCCTCCAAGACTGACTCCTCCAACCCCCTATAACTATGCCACTGGATTCTTCTGGCAGGAATGGTTAAGAAGGGGATCACATTGGAAACAGAAGCAGGCCTCTGTTAGTCTTGGAAGACTATTGTATCGTGCTCTGTGCTGCATATGCTGCATGCGAAGCACGAAAGCCTGGGTTGGATTGTTATGGAGGATAGGCTGTTACCCAAGCAGCAAATCCCCCTCTCCACGCAACTAAATTACGCCAATGGAAAGGCAGAGCCAATACAATTGGATCCAGCTGCGTTGCAGAGCTGGGCTAAGGACAGGAGCTCACCCTGTCTTGTGGGGACCCGGGTCTCGAACCCTGGCCTGCTGGTTAACAGGCACAGTGTCTTAGCCACTTGCGCCACCCACAGCCCTGTTTCTGTTTCCAGAAACACTGTTTCTGGAAACAGAAGAGCCATGTAAATCAGAATTGGGAGGGGGTGGGGCAAGTGAACACTTTCCTCCCCAGACAAGAAGCACTTGAAGGATACTTAATACTTACGCCATGGATCCGCGCCCAAAAAAGGCAGTCAATTTGGGGAAAGAGAACTGGAGATTGAATTCTAGGGACATGGCTGTGTCAATATCAGCGCACCATGGAATTCCTGGGATATAGTCCTTCCACCTACTCAGAGAGAAAAAACGGAGCAATTATATTTCCTCCCTATTCTTTGCAGGCTGCTTGTGCTGACTCAGCAGCAGGAATGTGTACTGTCAGAGGCACGTCTACATTGTTGGCAGTTTACATGCAACGTTATGTACTTCTATCATGCAGTTAATATGCAGGATCATGACTAAGTGGGGCAACCAGTGCTATACAGAGTGAAGACATTGGGTTCCATCTCCAGCTTCACCCCTTTTCCTGAGATCTTAGACAACATCTACCAGGCAGGTGATCAGAATCAGACTCCGATTCTATTCTGATTCATTGATTATTTTATTTAATTGATTCATCAATTGTTTCTTATTCAATGCTCTGATTCACTGATCAATGAATCAATGTTCTGACTCAGTAACTCAGTGTTAAGATGTAGTTTTGACAATGTGTAAAAATGTATCTATTTAAAAGTAGGATACAAGGAGGTAAAAATGGGGAAATAGTGGTGAGGAAAAGAGGGGGCTTTTGCATTTCGTCCCCACTATTTGCAGTTTCAATCACAAGTGTAATTCTTTTTCTCGCTAAGTTTTTTATTCCCCACTGAAAGCCAAAGGGGGGATTTTTAAAAACTCCCAATTCTCAGTTTGATTCGCCTTGAACCAGATGCAACTGGTTGATGCAAAGGATGGAAACAAGCCCAGATTGCAGTTCCTCCTGCTGGTTTCCCTCCTCTTTAAGGAGCCTGGTTTGCATTCTTCATTCATTGCAATCGCAAGCAAGGAAAATGTGAGATGAAAATCTTTGCATAATATTCATTTTTTTAAAAAAACAGCCACTTCAAATGGCAATCAGTTCACTACAATGGAAGCAACTTGCAGGCAGCACCTTAGGATGGTGCACAATGTATTGTGGGGCAGAATATCCCTTAGATGCCCATCTAAAAATAGCCCAATTTGCATAAATTTGCATTTCCGGACTCTGGATCCAGATGGGCATCTAAGGGATATTCACAAGGCACCTCCACTAACACTACTGGATACACTGCACAACCCACTTGAGATTTCTCTCACACAAGCAGCTTGAAAGTTACTATAGATGTACAAGGACACCACTGTTCATTCCTAAGAGGTTTCTCAGGAGCATGTCCTGAAGGACTGAACCCTGATAAGGAACAGGGATGGAGGGCAAATAGATGGGAAATCCAGACAGAAGGCCTTGGGAAGTCCTCACTCATCCTGTTCCAGTTAATAGTGGGGCTGCTTGCACAAGATGTTCAGCCACTTGAAAAATGTAGTGCCCCCCCAGCTACGCCAGCCACAGGAGCGGGGCAGAAAATAGACAGTTAGGGTAAGAGCCCTGTCCCCAACACCACATGCAAGCCCCAAAATCTCTCTTTGCTCACCCATATTTGGTCTGCTTCTGCATGAGTTCTTCACAGCGGTGCTTCATCTCAAGAGGGTGAGTGTCATCAGAAGGCTTTTTGGCTATATGGAAAGGGAATAGAAAGAACAGGAAAATGTGAGGATGTTTGGATCCCTAATGAAATCTCTGCCAGTGAACAATATTCAGTGTACAGACGGCTCAATCTGCAAACATGTACCTATCAACAAGCCCTTATTCTAACAGCAAGTGCGCACAACAACACCTTAAAAGAAGGTGCTCATCTATCCATGGGGTGAAGCTGCAGTTCTGTAGGAGAGACCCTATAATCCATGCATGCATGCTCTTCTGAGTTTCCAACCGAAAAAGATTTTTCCGTCCCTTGCCAGGGGATTTGAAGCCTGTAAAAAACCCCATTTTTGGAAACCCAGATGAGCCTCTTACAGTAGAGCAGGAGTGCCAAACTTACCCTAGCAATGTATTTTATAGTAGTGTTCTTTGGGTGTTCACCAACATTAGCTGGTATTGTTTTGTATTTTTTTCAATTGTGGGCCCTTTTGGGACAGGGAGCCATAACAGTAAACTGATTTTTCTCTATAAACTGTTTTGTGAACTTTTAGTTGAATTTTTATATATTTATATATACAAATACTATTGATTAATTGACTGATATTGCAAGCTAAAGAGCATCCATGGTACCTAATGGTACCCACTGTACCTGGTACCTACTGGATCAGAAGAGGCATCATTAAGCAGGAATTGATTTAGCTGCCTTGGGTTTCCTTCTTTAAGAAAGAAAGGTGGGATAAATAATAATAAATAATAATAAATAATGATGTCATTAAGCAGATGATGGCCAGACATGAGCGCTTTGTTCTCACATTAAAAATCGTCAGCTGCAAATGACAGAAAAGAAAACAGGCAAGCAAACTTCAGAGGAGGGAGATTCAATGATGGGAGTTCCTGGCAGATTATTAATAAAGGAAACAACGCCTCATTATTATGATAATGACACATTCAATTCTCATAGCAGCGATACCACAATCCAGAGTTGTTATTAAGTTCAAAAAGTAATTCCATAATTACCTTTACATAGAAGTAAAAGTGCATGAAACATCTTCAGTTGCTAACAGACAAGGTCACGGTTGTTAGATCGAGTTGGGACAACAATGTATCATAAACCTATGCAGAAACACGTTTTTCATGGGTAAAACTACTTTTCCAAGGGCAAATTCAGCATGTGGGCAACTAACCATGATAATAAAAGTTTTTTCTGCATAATTGTACATAGCTTGTAAACATTTACTCAAAAATTCAGTTTGCCCTTTGAAAAGTAGTTTCACCCATGAAAAGATCCCCATTTTGGATGCCAATATCTCCAAAACTAGAAGAGAGAGGCCTTTTCTGATGACTGATTCAGAAAGCCTGAGACCAAATTACTCAATATATCAAAATTTGTCCAGAAAACTTCATTTACTTCTGAGAAATTAGCATCCAAAGATGGGTACACAAGAGAATATTCAATTCGCAAGCATCAAAATTGGGTACGACACCCTTGTTTTGAAGGGCACACCAGCCCTTTGGATTTTATATGGCCATTATATACCGTATGTGGAAGTACCAACCCAATGATTTTCAGTCAAATCAGAGTCAGTCACTATGGGACCTCTGGTTGAGTTCATATGGAATTGCCTTCCAACAAAGCAGGCCTCCATCAGTCTTGAAAGACTATGGTATTGTGCTCGGCGCTGCATACGCTGCCTGCGAAGCACGAAAGCCTGGGTTGGATTGTTATGGAGGATAGGCTGTTACCCAAGCAGCAAATCCTCCCTCTCCACACCACTGAATTAGTCCAATGGAAAGGCAGAGCCAATATGATTGGATCCAGCTGGCATCGCAGAGCTAGGCTAAGGATAGGAGCTCACCCTGTCTTGTGGGGCCGACCCGGGTCTCGAACCCTGGCCTGCTTGTTAACAGGCACAGTGTCTTAACCACTCGCGCCACCCACAGCCACACAAAATGGTAATATAATACAAAATAATAAAAAAAATACAAAACATAAAGAAAAATAAAACAAATTAACCTGCATAGTCTCTCAGGCTGCAATCTGCCTCCTTACACAGGAGTGAGCCCCACTCATTATAATAGGGCTTACTTTAGAGTAGACATGCAAGGCTCGGGGCACAATTTAGAGTAACTATGGGGAGTCCTTGCTTCGACGTAAGAACAATTTACTCTGGATTGCAATATGAATTTCCCATAGGTTTTTACCAAGTGGTGGCGTAACTATGTCGATGCAAATGTCTCCCATAGTGACTTTGGATTGTAGGGTAGGTCTCTCAGGCTCCTTTCCACTGCCCCCTTACCAGTGAGTGAGCCTCACTGACGGTAATAGGCTTACTTCAGAGTAGGCATGCATATGCTGATCTCTCAGGAACGGCTGAGTAGGTGCTGGAAGAGCACCAAAACTGGCTGTATCCCGGCCTGGACTATTTTTTTCCTTGCTTATCAAGACATCATTTATTAGAAATGTTTGCTTAACACTCTCAGTCCAGATTTTGCTGTATATCAGTATTTTAAATTATGAAATTTTTTATCCATATATGTAAGCAACAAACTGAAAGATGCAACCTAGTCTGTCAGCAACTGAAGATATGCCATGGGCATTGCAGAACTATTATATACTTGATAATTCAGTACTGTACAATATATTATTGAGAACAATACGTATTGTTCAACACGCCACTATTACCTTCTTCTCCTTGGGATGTGTTAAGACCACAGACCTTTCGTCTTTTGTGTTTGTCTCATTTCTGGACTGTTCAGCATGACTGTTTGAATACATACTTGTTCTTCCACTGTTACTGGACACCTGATCCAATTCCTTATTCAATATTGTAGCAACCTTTCATTTAATGCCACAATCCATACTTGTGGGATTAAAATCAATCGTGTCATTAAGGCTGCAATCCTAAAAACACTTTCCTGGGAGTAAGACCCACTGGACACAATGGGGCTTCCTTTTGAGTAGACATGGTTAGGATTGTGCTCAAAGTTAATAACTGAGCATCATTTGGTTTTTAATTAGCTACACTCTGGCAATGATGCAAGTCTTCCACCCATCTTTATCTCACAAACAGCCCCATGAACCTGTGAATACTGGTAGGAAGAGCCTCCTCTGTTCTCCTTTAAAGAAAATATCCCCAGAGCTTCATGCGCCTCCAGTTAAGATAGGATAGGATTATATATAGTATAGGATTGCCAAAATCTCAGCATGAATAGGTTGTGTTATTACATTAAACTGCAAAGGTCTGTTTGGTGTGCGAGCCCCCAGACTCAGACCCAACAGTCTCACCTGAGCCTTCTCTGTAGGACACAGTGCAATAACCCTCAATCCACTGGTAGCAGGGAAAGTGATAGACCTCCCCATCCGGAGCTGTCACTTGGACTTTGCTGCAGTACCAGCGGCTTTCTGGGAAAAAGGAGTAGGGATCTTTATGCAGGTGGATCAGCAGGATGGGTCCCAGATCCTGTTCGCAAGGAACTTCATGTTCATCAACCTGTATTGGGGATGTGAGAAGAAAATACCATTCAGAAGGAGTTGAGCAATAATTTGCTTTTATTTTGGTGACATCTTTTTATACTATCAAATATTAATATTTATATACTGCTTTTCAGTTAGATAGTTCACAAGGTAGACTGCAGCAAGGATCAGAGCTGGCTAAGTTGAGGCGGTCAGTTCAGGCAGCTGATTGGGGTACCAACCTCTTCCCACCCATTGCTTTTTCATCTCCCATTCCCTGGATTGAAGAAGGACCAAGCAGAAGGTGTGCACTGAGGAGAGGGCAATGGTGGACTAGAGTGTCCTCTTGAGATCCGAGATGCTCTAGGCCACTTTTCTTCTAGCTTCCTCTTTTGCTCCTACTCCCTTTTCCATTTGGAGCAGAGGCTGGCACATCTCTGGGTCAAATGGGGCAGCATTCGGCATGCAGCCCCAGCCACAAAGGCTAACCATGCAAAGGATTCATGGAAAAGGTGGGTTTTGAGGAGGACTTGAAGGACACAAGGAAGGTGGCATCAAGGATGGATGGGAGACATCAGGCTATCTCTGTTCTGGGAGATGGATCCAGCAGCCCAGAACTGCTACGTTTGCTGGAGACCTTTCCAAACTGAAAAAAGTGGGTTTTTTGTCCTCTTTTTCCTTGTGAACAGGCAGCATGTAGCCTTCTTGTAATTAATAAATTAACTTGACATCCATCAGTCTTGAAAGACTATGGTATCGTGCTCGATGCTGTATGCAAAGCATGAAGGCCTGGGGTAGATTGATATGGAGGATAGGCTGTTACCCAAGCAGCAATTCCCCCCTCTCCAGGACCCAGGTATCGAACCTTGGCCTTCTGGTTAACAGGCTCAGGGCACAATCCAGAGTAACTACGGGGAGTCCTTGCTCCGGTGTAAGAACAATTTGCTCTGGATTTCAATGTGAATTTCCCATAGGTTTTCACTAGGTGGTGCAGGAACTACGGGTACACGTAATGTCTCTTATGTGCTCCCGCAGTTACTCTGGATTGTAGGGTATGTGTCTTAACCACTTGCGCCACCCACAGCCCGGAAAATTAATATACATGTAATAAATGATGTGTTTTAAACTTAATAATAAGTAATATAGTATTTAAATGAACCATATGAAAGCTATATAGTTTTGACTTTTATTTTTGTCATGTCCAACATTTTTCTAGGATATCCTACATTTAGGGAGAGGCATTAGGGGATATTCTACATTTGTGTCTTCTTTTTCGGTTACAACATATGATCACTCTGGTGGCACCTAAAATACTGTATTTCCTATGCTGCTCCACTCTGGCTATGACACCAGTTCAGGGAACCAGGTTTTGAAGATCTTAGCAAAAATTTAAAAATGATGACATGTGAGAACAAAATAAAACTTAAGCCAGAAAAGAAAAATTAGCAGGTGTTTTAAAATTGAAGCTCCCTTTTAAATTCAATCCAAATTCCTCCTCTGATATTCTCTGAGCAGCTCTGCCCATTGGATGGTTGCATTTGCATTCATAAACCTCACACAGATGTTTGCAAGGAGAGATGTTTTCAGGCCGTCATGAGTCAACAGTCAGCAGATGCTCATCACAGCCACTTCACAGCCCCAGACAATAGGATTTTTGTCTACCCATTACATTTCCCTGACTGGAAAACACACGTGTCATTGGAATGTAGGAATATTGCCAACTCTCTAGGATGGGCCTGGAAGCTCCAGAACCCGCCTTGATCTCCAAGTCACATCTGAAATAAATCCCGGACACGTGAACGAGGTCTCCAAAAATTATCAACATTGCATAACGCTGAACTCTTCAGAGGGAGCTGCAGTCAGAGTCAGCAACCATGTTGGAATGGTGAAGTTGCAACACATTGGTAGCTGTGAGAAGTGCGCGCTCAGGTGTTGTGGCTCTTGAATTCCCGTCAAGGAAATGAGTGATGCGAGAATCCCCAAAACAAGCAAACAACATCTCATTAACATCTTTGCTAATTAGGATCCTCTGCTGAACAGGCACGTGTCAAACAGATGCTGTTTTCCCAGAGAGGAGAGGAAGTGATGGGAAAAGAAGGTGATGTAGCTGGAGTGGGGTGGAGAAGCAAGTCTTGGTAGAAACGTGCCACTTGATTGATCCAAAGTGGCCATGGGTTGAGCCAATTTACTTATTAGTAATATTAGTCAATATAAAAATATTAGTCAGTGTTTTTGACTAATATTTTGACAAGTATTTTGACTAATAAAAGTAAGGATTGCCTCCTGACTTTTGCTACAGTCATGTAGGGGACACACCTCCTCCTCTGTGTATGAAAGCACTTAGGAACTGATTTGAAGATCACTTCGACAGGCTGCAATCCTAAAGACACTTTCCTGGGAGTAAGATCCATTGAACACAGTGGGGCTTACTTTTGAGTAGACATGGATAGGATTGCACTGTCCATCTCTGTGACAGAAAGTGTTTATGAACCGATTTGAATTCATTCATTCATAAGTTCAATCTCTAAAACGTTTATTTATGTAAATTTATTCAAATTTGAAATATAAATCATTTCTTTTTTTCTTTTGGCCCCTGTCTCTTAGCAGGCCTCCTTCAGTCTTGAAAGACTATGGCATCGTGCTCGGTGCTGCATACGCTGCAAGCGAAGCACGAAAGCCTGGGTTGGTTATGGAGGATAGGCTGTTACCCAAGCAGCAAATCCCCACTCTCCACACCACTGAATTAGTCCAATGGAAAGGCAGAGCCAATACGATTGGATCCAGCTGGCGTCGCAGAGCTGGGCTAAGGACAGGAGCTCACCCTGTCTTGTGGGGCCGACCCGGGTCTCAAATATAATATATTCATTTTATGTAAATTTATTCAAATTTGAAATTTAAATAAATTCTTTTTCCTTTTGGTCCCTTTCTCTAATATATTCATTTATGTAAATTTATTCAAATCTGAAACGTAAATGGAGGCAAGTTGATGAATGGTGGTGGATGCCTCCGACTGATCTGTTGCCCAAGGAAACCTCCTCAACCTGTTCTGTGATCAAGACACTTCCTGGGATTCTGATCCCCATGAGTTGGACGGAGATTCATACAGAGAGGATGCAGTAGGCCATCCCAGCAACCCAGTAGACCATCCCAGGCCAACCCAGCAACCCACCCTTCATTTCATCTAATGGTTCCAATTACACACTAACCAAAACCATGTGCTGTCCATGTGAGGCTCCGGAGTGGCATGCCAATTTGTGTGATCCAACCATGTCACATTCATTACAAATGCTTCCATATGTACTGATAGGATAGTGACCGTTTACATCTTTTAAAGAAAAACCCAGACAGGCCAATATTTTGTGCATTTCAGCTTTCAGGCAATATTAATGCTGTCCTCAGATAGACCACAGCAGTGGCCCAGCACTGGTAATCAGATGTCCTCTTTTTCCAGGACATGTCTTTTTTAGCCTTGTGGCTGGGAAGAAATTGTGAAGGTCCTTCTTTTACTTGTGAGCAGGCAGCATGGAGCCTTCTTGCAATAAATACAATTAATAAAGTAATAAATTAAGGGCGCAATCCTAAACATGTCTGAAGCAAGTCCCATTGTGTTCTATGGGACTTATACTCAGGAAAGTGTGTATAGGATTGCAGTTTATAGGTCACCGTTTTAAATTTAATAATAAGCAATACAGTGTTGAATCACATTAAATGAATCACATTAAAATCTGTCTACGCAATCAGTATTTCTAGCATTTATTTTGATTGTCATGGTTTACAGTTTTCCTTGTGTGCCCTACATTTTCGGAGGCCTTGTCCTCTTCTGTATTTATGACATCTGGTCACCCTGGTCCAGCAGGACCACATGGCATCCAGTGCTGAAACTGGGCTGGCTGGAAGTCTTCTTGGGGTAAAAGGAACATTTGTTTCCATATCAAGTCCCAGCCTGTCCAATGGGGCAAAATAATTGGCACATCTAAGTAGCCCATTGCAGAGATTTCTACTGAATTTGAGATTTATACTGAATAGAAGTATAAGTATAAGGCACGGCTGGTGGTCCTTATTCAAAAGACATTCCAAACATGCTTTAAAGCACCCATGTGACAGCTAGCGCCAGAACAACAGTAGCATTTCCTTATTTAATTTTATTTAAATTTATCCTTATTTAATGTTAAGAGACAATTAAGATATACTTAAAGATTAAGGCCTCCTTGGGCATCTTTTTTAAGTGATAAGACAGGACAGAAATTAAAAATAAATAAATAAATGCCTCTTTCCTTCAGATCCATTCACTGTTGTAATTTTTTTTAAAAATGTAATCTTTTGACAAGCCACATATCAGTAGGCCAGGGATAGATTTTCAAAACAACGTTTCAACTGGCTGACGACACAGTCCTAGGATTGCAAGAGGGTTGCAAAAGTGTGCAAAAACACTGTCACAAAACACGATGACACTTTTGCAACAGTGAGCCCCAAGAGAACACGTGTTCCACTGACGCTACTATTAATTAGGGCAGGGCCACGAGTTTGGCACAAGGATTGATTAGGTAAAAGCCATATATATCTTCTACTGTGCTACTTTAAAAGCATTTCTGAACCATCATCATTGACAGTAACAAGAAAGACAGTATATAAAATCTAAGCATCCAGATCATCAAGACTCATTGATGCCAGTCCTGGTTTGTTGCAGGCCCGTTCACACAACCACATCCACCACTTCTTAAGCATAGAATCATAGAGTTGGAAGGGACCTAGTAGGTCATCTAGTCCAACCCCCTGCCTGCAGCAGGAAATCCCCCTAGAGCATCCCCGACAGATGCTCATCGAGTCTCTGCTGGAAGATCCCCAGTGAGGGAGAGTCCACCACCTCCCTTGGCAATCTCTTCCACTGCCGAACCACCCGAACTGTCAGGAATTTTTTTCGGATATCCAACCAGAATCTCCTCTCTTGCAGTTTGTCCCCATTGGTTCTAGTTCTGCTTTCAGAAGCAGCTATGAACAAATGAGCCCCTTCCTCCCTATAACAGCCCTTCAGGTATCTGAAGAGGGCAATCATGTCTCCTCTCAGCCTCCTCTTCTCCAGGCTGAACATCCCAAGTTCCCCCAACCTTTCCTCGTAGGGCTTCCCTTCCACCCCATTGATCATTCTTGTCGCTCTCCTCTGGACTTGCTCCAGTTTGGCTGCATCTTTCTTCAAGTGAGGAGCCCAGAACTGAACACAGGACTCAAGGTGAGGTCTCACCAATGCAGAGTAAAGAGGAACTAGAACTTCTCGCGACTTGGAAGCTCCAGTCCTCTTAATGCAACCTAAAATGGCATTTGCCTTCTTTGCAGACACATCACATGCTGACTCATGTTCAGCTTGTGATCCACGGCGACTCCAAGATCCCGCTCACATGTTGTGCTGCCAAGCCAAGTATCCCCCATTTTATACCTGTGTTTTTGGTTTTTATTTCCTAAGTGCAGAATCTTGCACTTCTCCCTGTTGAAATTCATTCTATTTGTTATAGCCCAGGATTCCAGTTTATCCAGATCCTCCTGGAGTTTTCTCCTGTCTTCTAATGTGTTTTCTACTCCTCCCAGCTTGGTGTCATCCACAAATTTGATCAGGCTCCCCCGTACGCCTTCCTCCAAGTCATTGATAAAAATGTTAAAGAGGACTGGGCCTAAGATAGAGCCCTGGGGTACCCCACTTGAAACCGATCTCCAGGTTGATGGAGACCCATTTACTAAAACCCTTTGAGTGCGGCCATCGAGCCAGTTGCAGATCCACCTAACAATTGCCTCGTCCAGCCCATATTTTTCCAACTTCCCAATTAAAATGTCATGTGGGACCTTGTCAAATGGTGAGGACATAGTGAGCATAGTGAGGACTTGTGCCATTTGTGTGAATGAGCCACCCACCCCCAGATGAATCTTCCCCATCTTCTTTAGATCTTCCTCCATTGCATCTCAATGCAAGATAGTTCACAGATACAACTTCCATCACCAAGGAGTAAGAAATTAAAGTGATGCATAAACCAAGCTTCTAGATACCAATGAAGGGCTTAATTCACTTATATTCAGACTCAGATCTGGAAGATCCAGGCTCATAATCCCTACGCAGCCATGAAGCTTTCCTTGGTGACCTTGAACCAGTCACCACTGCTCAACCTTTCCTACCTCACTGCACTGTTGTGAGGACAAAAGGAGGGGAGGAACAATTCATACTGCCCTGTGCTCATGGTTGGAGAGCGATATAAAAATGTGAAAAATAAAAATAATTTTGCGCAGGAGAGAAGTGTGTCTGCAATGAAACGTTTACACATATTAGGCCCAATTTAGGCTCAGCTTAAGGTGTCACCCTGTTCTGATTATTTCTCTTTTTCACATTTTTTTCCATGATAGAACTTAAGAGTATATGTTGCTCCCCATTCATATCCAGCAACTGGCCATCATGATTAGCTTCAGCAAAGTGTCCGGATTCTGAGTTTTAAACAGAAACCTGAGACTCTATAGCAGGTCTCCAAATGTTTTTGGCCAATGGGCTTTCAGGGCCGGGAAAAAAAAATCTTAATTTATTAAAATTATTTTAAAATTATTTGATTTATTTAAATTTTAAATAAATACATTAGAGATGGAACTTTGGTTAATGAATTAATGGGCTCAAATTACTAGGATTTCTGCAAGCACATAATTTCTGCCTTCACTACAGTACATGCCACAAAAGTTGTGAAGTTGCATCTGTTGTGAAGACAGACTCATCGAAATATTGTGGCCTTAGTGGGTGGCGCAAGCAGTTAAGACGCTGTGCCTGTTAACCAGCAGGCCAGGGTTCGAGACCTGGGTTGGCACCACAAGACAGGGTGAGCTCCTGTCCTTAGCCCAGCTCTGCGACGCCAGCTGGATCCAATCGTATTGGCTCTGCCTTTCCATTGCACTAATTCAGTGGCGTGGAGAGGGGGAGTTGCTGCTTGGCTAACAGCCTATCCTCCATAACAATCCAACCCAGGCTTTCGTGCTTCGCATACAGCATATGCAGCGCCAAGCACGATACCATAGTCTTCCAAGACTGATGGAGTGGTCACAATCAAGACCTAATCAAACTAGCCCCCAAACATCAACTTACCCCCAAATCCAGAGTAACTATGGGAGCACATAAGAGACTTTATGTGCACCCATAGTTACTGCACCACCTAGTGAAAGCCTATGGGAAATTCATATTGGAATCCAGAGTAAGTTGTTCTTACACCGGAGCAAGGACTCCCCATAGTTACTCTGGATTTTGCCCATTGAGTGATTTTGTGCATTTCAAACTGGCAAATGAAACAGCCCGCAAGACAGATCTCTGCTTTTCATCTCCAAAACCTGACATTTAACAAACATTTTAGCTAAGAATGTAAAAAGAACAAGTATATTTTTGGTCAAACTTCCCACTTTCAAACTTTTGGACCAATCCCCCAAACTTCACCCCTTGCCCCAAACTTACCGATCGTAAAGGACTGCTGGTCCCAACTTGCTTCAGAAGTTGTTTAGGGCTCTCTCCATTGGTTCCCACCAAGGTGATGGAGATAGAGTCAAAGGTCCCACTGCTGAGCCCCTTGCCAGTGGTCACTTGGACCTTGTAGATCACTGGTTCGCTGGGCTTGCTGGTGCCAGCTTGCTCCACCTCGCCCATGTTGGGGTCTCAGGAGAATGAGGCAGGCAAGGAGGGAAGGGTTAGCAGAAGATCCCAAGAGACTTCCCTGATGTCAGGCACAGGTGAGACAAATCTCTGCTTCAGGAATTTGGCTTGTTTCTCTTGGTATGAGTGACTCCCATGTGCCTTTAAGCAACACCTGTCAAGCCAAGGCTCCACCTATTCTTCCTGCCTCCCAGAGGCAGAAGAGATCTGTCATTTAGACTTACCTGTCCTCATCCTCTCTGAAAAGCAGACAGGATTGCAAGAAGGAAGCAGAGGCATTGCAGGCCATACTTATTCAATCAATCAATCAACCAGCCAACAGTATATACACAGTTGTCCCTCATTCTGTTCAGGAAACTCCTGTGGATTAAGAAAAACCACTATCAAGAAAACAATGGAAAAATAGGTTTAAAGACCCACTTTCAGGTTTCTAATTTCTCTGTTGTGCCTAGTAGAATAAGGTGACTGCTTGCATAACTACCTATCTACAATAACAGGAAAGCAATTTTTTAAAATGTGATTTGTAGTGGCCAATTGCATTGAGCCAAACCCTTGTATAAAAAAAAATCTGTTGGACCTATATACCACTTTTCAACAAAAAGTTCACATCATGGATGGGAACTTCATATAGTGACATTGGCACTTAGTGACTTCATATAGTGACCTTGGCACAGGGACTAGTGATTTTTAATCTTTTTCAGGACATGGCACACCAGTTGTTTTTACCATTGACAAGGCACACCACGCTGTCCAAATCCCCAAGTTTTCCTATTAATAAATATCTCTCCCCAAATTCCTGCGGCACAACTGAGAACCATGGCACGCTGGTTGAAAATCACTTAACTAGGGACATAGGATGACTATGGGATCTAGCCAGGAAGGTAGTTAGGTTAGTCAGTAGCACCAAAAGCATTATCTATCACAGTGGTTCTCGAGCATTTCAGACTGGGACCCTCTTCTGAGAATGACAATCTGTCCAGGACCCCCTGGAAGTGATGCCATCAACCTGAAAGCACCAACAGGAAGGGACACTTTAGGAAGTACTGATCTAATCTTGTTTTATACCACTTTTTCTGTAAGGAACTGAGGGGTGGTGTACAAAGTGATCCATTATCGCCATTGGATACCCCATCTCCAACTGAAGACTTTATAACAAAATCTGTTCTACATGAATTGGTTCCATCCCCTTTAAAGCCCCACAGGCTGGAGAGATCCTTTTGGAGCACCTCATGATCTGTGTTGGTTTTGATCACCCTGAATGATGGGATATCTTTCCCTGGGAAAATGACCCATTTATACTGGCTCTCCAAGCAGTTACCATCCATGAAAGGACTGGCTTCTTACTCCATACCTGCTGGTGTGGGACTTGACCAAATGTATTTTTGGCAACTGAATCAACTGGAAGCTCCATTGAGGCATCAAGAACTCCCACAGCCAGCAGCAGGATGTTGCATGGTGATGAAGAGCCAATTAATCTAATCCCCTTGAGATGATTAAGCAGATTGGGCTCTGCCTGTGATCACTTTCCAGAGAACTTCTGAATGGTTGGCAGGTTTAGGATAGGGATGGAATTACTGAAGGTTATGCAACTGACCAGGAATGTTCTTTGTTCTTTGCAATGGGGGTTTGTTTTTTGGATCTTGGACCTTGAGTTGTTTGATCCTCTAAACTGCTCACCACTGTTTACACGTTGCCCACTCTGGGATGATCTGTCGGGGGCTGGATTTTTCTGCTGTCTCACAATAGGAGGCCAGAGAACATAGTGGCTCAGGCTGTACCACTCTATATTCAAGAGAATATAGAGTAGTCTTGCAAGATCTGCCACTCAGTAGGCACAGTTGCAACAGTTGACAGCAGTTCTTTTAGATACTATCAAGGACAGCAAGTATTTTTCCCCACAATAGGTGCACTGAACCACCTCTGGCTCTAAATCCCTGTATTTACTCAAATCTAATGTGCCATTGAATCTAATGCATGCCCATACCTATAATCAAAATATCACATTTACGCAAATCTAATTAACCATTGAATCTAATGTGCACCCTATTTTGGAGACTAAATTCAGCTGAAAAAGGTGAGCGTTGCGTTAGGGTAAATACAGTATTATTTAATTTCTTTGAGTAAATCCCCAAATTAATTAATAATTAATAAATCCCCATACTAAGTAATTACTAATTAAGTAAGTAATAATTAAGTACCGTAAATCCCCATATTAAATCCCCATATTAATCAATAATTAAACAAGTTGATTATTTAATTTGTCTATGCACAACTACCTAGCATCCAGTCCTCTTAATTCAGTCATCGCTTTCACCTGGAATCCCTTAGTGTAGTGGTTCTCAAAGTGGGATTTGGGATCTCCCAATTTCAGGGAGCACCTGAGACACTCAGGCTGCAATCCATACTTTCCTGTATGTACATCTCAGAAATTTTGACTTGCATAAAGAGCACTGTCTTGAGTAAAGAGCACTTCGGAGGAAGTTTGGGCCAGGCTTCCATGGCAAGGGAACCCACAGGGGGGATGAGGGGACTAGCTTGAGCTATAGTGCGGCCCTGGGCAAAGTTTGAAATAGGCTTCTGTGGCCAGGGAACTCATAGGGGGTCTGGAGGGAGCAGCCTGAGCCAGGTGTGTATGTGGGATCTGTGTGTGGCAGCATGGAAGGTGTGCCTATCAATGTTCTGGTGCTGCTCCCCATCAGCAGCAGGGGAATGTTAAAGCTGCACAAAAAGACAAAGATTCCATTGAGCCAAGGGATCACAGTGACTCCATTAGTGACTGTGAAAGAGCACAATCCTAACCATGTCTACTCAGATGTAAGCCCAGGAAAGTGTCTTTAGGACTGCAGCCAAAGACATCCCCTCTCTGTAACCCTCACACCAGCCCTGAAGGTTTTCAAGGGTACAATACAGTTCAGTACTGTACAGTATTTTCTTTATTGCAGTGTTGTGTGTTACTGTATATTACAGTGTTTTGTACTGTGTTATATTACAGTGTTTTGTAATCATTTTCATAAACAGTTAATATTTTTATATGAATATTTTTTGGGTTGTGGAACCAATTGTCTGCGTTTCCATTATTTCCTATGGGAAAATCTGCTTCACGTAAAGAGCGTTTCATGTAACAAGCATGCCTCCGGAACAAATTAAACTTGTTACATGAGGCGCCACTGTATATATAAAACTGAAAACACATCGACTGTCTCGCTGACTCACTCATTCATCAATGGCCAGCCAAAATTGCTAGGCCTAGAAGCGTGAAATTTGGGGTGGGTGTTCCTTCCGTGACCGAGGGAGTCACTAAGAACCGGTTTTCAGAAATTCCCACCGGAAGGGGGTGAAATGGGGTGCAACACATTTTCCTCCCTATACTTATCATTGAAGAATCCCTGATTTAGGGTTGCTCTGCCCCAACCCCCAGACCTAGAAGCATGAAATTCGGGGAGGGTGTTCCTTCTGTGACATGAACACCCACCAAGAACCAATGTGGAGAAATTTAACACTTAAGGGGCTGAAAGGGGTGCAACATGTTTTTGTCCTATACCTAACATGGAAGACTGACTGATCAACATCCAGCTGATGCACTTGGTGGGAGAGTGCACAGGGGGTGATGGTGCACATGGGGGGATGGTGCACATGGGGGGACTATGTGCATGGAGGACTGTGCACATGAGGGATGGAGCGCATGGGGGGACATTGCACATGTGGGTGTTGCTCATGGGGGGACAGTGCGCATGGGGAATCTTGCTCATGGGGGTGTTGTGCATGGGGTGTTACGCATGGGGACAGTGCACATGGGGGTTTTGTGCTTAGGGGATGATGAGCATTGGGGTGTTGTGCATGGGGGTGTCGCACATGGGGGACGGTGCGCACTGGGGGGATGGCATATGGGGAAAATTTTACTCCCACAACGTGAGTACGTTTTCACTAGTAAGCAAATAAATATAACAGCAAAATGCTTCCATGAAGCAGGTTGACCAGATGTCATAACTACAAAAGAGGACCAGGCTCTCCCAAATGTAGGACACCCAAGAAAAATGTAGGACATGACAAAATGAAAGCTCAAAAACTCATGGAGATTGTTTTTTATGTGGTTAATTTCAACACTATTCTAACAAATTTAGGTTGGCCTAACTCACCTAGTAGATCTTCCTGTGATGGTGTGGGGAGATTGGCATATGTCTGTGCACTGGCCAAACCTTCTCCCCCCACCCCCCATCCCGGAGTGGGGCAGAAGCGCCTTACAGCACTTTTATGACTTTCTGAGGTCAGCACAGGATTTATGCCAGGGTTTAGGCTGGCCTAAATGGAGATTAGGATTGGAGCAGTGATGAGACTCAAAGAAATTAGCAACTGATTCTCTGCCCATCTGGCAGCCACTTTTAAATGGCTATTTTTAAACTTTATATGTACTATCTCTCGTTAACAACTGGTTCTATATGGGATCCAGCGAACCTGCTGGATCCCACCACTGGATTGCAGCCTTTATGACTTATTAAACAGTACATGACTTATAAACACTACGTATTCTATATTAAATTTAAAACTTTTACATATAATGTATAATGTATAATTTATTAATTACAGTAAATTGATGTGTTGCCCACTCACAGGGAAATTTAGGACACTGACATTCTTTTCCAGGATGCAAGGCTAAAAAAGAGGACATGTCCTGGAAAAAGAGGCTATACAGTCACCCTTCCAAGGAGGGGTAATGGATTTTATATCCTGAAAGTGTATTACAGAATATATGCTTAAAAAGAGAGTAACTGCTTAACTATGCTGGTGTTATCTGGATCCCATCCAGATACACTACTGAAGTCACATATGCCACCTCTTCCTCCTTTCTCTGGAGGATTGAAAAACCACCCACATGTCACGTGAAGCATGGCTGAGTCATGACATTTCCTCATGCTCCGCATGTTTCCAATGAGTGCTAGGTAAGCAGGAATTCAGCCCTGCATCCTTACAATCTTACTGGGTTGAAAGGATATGTAGGTATTGCGAGAGGAGCTCTGATGCTGGAGCCTCACTCTGTCCCCAGGCCTTCTTCTATGCCAGGGCCAGCACTCTGCTGCCACCGCAAGGACAAAGCTGGGCAGAGAGCTACAGTTCTCAAAAGTCATGTGCCTCATCCTACCGATAGTAGTGTTGTAGTAGCGCAAACCCCAGGGTTATAGCCATTAATTTTTCATTTTTTTCTGAACCTTTTAGTTGAAAAGTGGTAAATAAATACAGTGGTGTCTCACATAAAGAGCTTAATTCGTTCCGGAGGCCTGCTCTTTAAGTGAAATGCTCTTTACGTGAAGCGGATTTTCCCATAAGAAATAATGGAAACTCAGACGATTGGTTCCATAACCCAGAAAATATTCATATAAAAATACTAACTGGATGTAAACATGATGACAAAACACTGGAATTGAATTCAAAACGTGCATTAAATGTGCAGGATCCTATGAAGTCTACTTAGGCTGCAATCCTAAAGACACATTCCTGGGAGTAAGCCCCATTTAACACAATGGGGCTTACTTCTGGGTAGTCATGGTTAAGAGGCGGCAATCAAAGACACTTTCCTGGGAGTAAGTAAGTGTCCATTATTTCTTACAGGAAAATTTGCTTTGATATTCAAGCGTTTTGGATTACAAATGTGCTTGCGGAACGAATTACGCTCATAAACCAAGGTGCCACTGTATTTATTAACACATAGCCAAAATACATAACAAATTACAGTAAAATGAACAAAGGCGTGAGTGGGCAGTGAATATCTGATGTATCTGAATGATGGTTATTTACTGAAGAAAGTAATAAGGAAATGCCAAAAACAATTTGATCACCATGTCACATGCAAATCAACATTAGGAAAGACAATTTCAGCCTATAGCCCAGCAGAGAGATGTTGAAAGAGTGGAGCATGTGTTGAATGAATGAATTCTGGGTATAATTGAAAGGTGTTGAAAGAGTGGACCATTAGAAAATGCACTGTCAGAGAGCTGTATTTGCCTTCCTTGACCTCTCTACCTCCCATTAATTGTGGCGAGGGGCTGAGGCTGCATGAGTGAATTACCATTCAGCTTTGCCTGTTTCTTGCTGGCCACAAAAAAACAAGGGATGCAATTATAAGAACACTCATTAAAACAGTTCCCGACATACACACCAGTATGTGCTGGGAGTATTTTTATATTGTGTTGGTTCTGACCACCAAATCTTGTTATGTCATCACAAAAAGGGATGATGGCCATGAGCCTGGCTGACTTTAAAAGGGGATTATTAGATATATTCATGGAGGAGAAATCTGTCAATAGTTATTAACCAGTATGGCAAAATAGAACCTCCAGGGGAAGGAGCAATGTATCCCTGAATAGCAGTTACTGGGAAAAGGACCAGTGCAGGAGGGCTGTTACCTTCCTGTGTGGTTTCTGGGCTTTCTGGAATGATCTGCTTGCTCATCGTGGGTGTTGCTCATCACACTCATTTCTGGAGTTGATCGACTTGCTCAAGAGGCTGCTGGATGCAATGCCCCAGACAGGCTCTTTTTAAGGTCTTCTGTCCTTACAGCCATCATGTGGGAGATTGCGCGAACCTTCTCCTCTTGATGTGCGACACAAGCAAGAATGAGTCAGGGTATTGCTGTTGAGAATCCCAAAGCCTCCCAAGAGAGTCAGAGCTGGCGAACTCAACACACCTTCACTCTTAACTCTTGACTCTCAACACATGAACTCCTTTTGCCCTGTGTTACTGTTCCCTTCCCTCTCCTAAGGGAAGCTGTCATTACCTTTCCAGATAAGATCAGAGGTTGCATGTATGGGACAGTGTTGTGCAAGAGATCCACAATTTGATCACTTGCTTTATGTTTTTGATGTGAAGTGCATCTGTGGGGGGTGGATGTTTAATTTTCTAATCACCCACCATTTTCCAGATCAAATGTGGTTGGGCCGTGGGGAAAGATATAGGGATTCATGTTGAAAACAAATATGCAATTTTAATCTATCTATTAAATTAAACATGCTTTTTTAAAAAGTATGTAAATGGGGGTATCTTTTCATCTATGTGTTCTGTCGTAATAAGGTGTTGCATAATTAACTAGGACTTCCAGAAAGGTTTTAACAGAATCTCTTGCCTAATCCATGGATCATAGGGCACATCTAGGGACTAGTAACTGGCTGAAAGACAGGAAGCAGAGTGTTAATAGGGCATTTCCCCACAGGGTAGGGAAGGCAGCAGTGAGGCTTCTCAATGAATTGAATGTGGGCTAGACCCATGTCTTTATGTGATCTGGAGTTAGGGGTGAACAGAGAAGAGGCCAAGTTGGGATAATGAAAATGCAAGTGGATTACAAAGAACATCAAAGAGGTAACAAAGTAGCAAATTAGATTCCCGGATACAATCCAGAGTAACAACAGGACCTTTTACACTGACATAGTTACGGTGCCACCTATGGGAATGCATAGAGCAATCCAGAGTAAGAGCCTCTTATGTCTTCTCATTGTTACTCTGGATTGTAGGGTTAGTATAAAGTGATGCATAATGGTGCAAAAAATGCTGACATTTGTGGCATTGGCTGACAGTGAAGTCCTATGCACATTTATTCAGAAGTACATATCACAGTAGTCATTGGGCCTACTCCCAGTAAGACTGTATAGGATTGCAGCCTAAGAGACCAATCCTATCCAACTTTTCGTGTCATTGGGACTGCACTGCAGCTGCATCGGTACTGAAAATTTGGATATGTTTGAACTCTAAGTCAAGAGACGGACCTCTGGATCCTGACTCAAATGGGAATGGTCCACTTTGTGCTCTGCAGTGAGGCTCCCGACAAACCTCAGCCACTGAAGACATAAATATAAGAAATATATTTATACAATTTATTTATACAATAAATATAAGGAATGGTCTGTCACCACTTGCAAGATGGTTTCTAGCTTAGAATGCTTTAAAAGGGGATTAGGCAAATTAATTCATAAAAATTAGTAGCTATTGAAGACTAACAGTTGAACCTCCGTGATCTGAGACAGCATACCTCTGAATGCCATTCTGAGAAGCAACTATGTCCTCTTTTCCCAGGACATGTCCTGGATTTTAGCCTTGTGTCCTAGAAAAAAATCTTCATTGTCCTCCTTTTCCTTGTCAGCAGGCAGCCTCTAGTCTTCTTGGAATTCAAAAAATTTTATGTAATAAATTATTAACAATAGTTTTAAATTAAATAATAAGTAATATACAGTGCAATCTAAATATGTCTACTCAGAAGTCAGTCCAATTATGGTCAATGGGTCAATAAATGAAAATAAAATTCTCCTTCAGAGCCATTCCCGTTGCAAAGTGCTAAATTTTGCAGGGAGTTTTTTTTACTCCCTATAAAACTGAGGCTACAATCCAGAGTAACTACGAGACCTTTTACACCAACGTAGTTATGGTGCCACCTATGGGAAATGCATAGAGCAATCCAGAGTAAGTGCCTCTTATGTCTTCCTGTAGTTACTCTGGACAACTTTGGAATACATGCTTAGTGCTAGCTATTCCACTGGTCTGAGCAGAGGAGAAGCTGTTGGAAGTATTTGGAGGAAGTAAAAAGGGAAGGTTCCACCGAGATTTGAACTCGGATCGCTGGATTCAGAGTCCAGAGTGCTAACCATTACACCATGGAACCCCTTTCTGTGAAGGGTTAACTGCAATTCATTCCATGGTTGTCATAGAAAAAAGAGATTTAGCTGTGATCCCAACCAGTGATGGTTGGGGATTCTGCTCCTGTTTGACATTTCCTTTTCCTTGCTGGTTTGCAATTTGCAGCAGATCTATGGAGAGAACTGAGGAGGGCTGCAATCCTAAAGACACTTTCCTGGGAGTAAGACCCATTGAAAACAATGGGGCTTTTGAGTAGATATGGTTAGGATTGTGCTCAAAGTTGCATGCAGGTTGTGCAAGCGCTGGTCTTTGGTCAGAGTTCATCAGCCTCAATCCCTCCTTAACACTGGGGATCAGTATTACCCTTTAAGCTTCTCATTCTCCCCCCCCCCAAAAAAAATAATTTCCCCCCCTCTCTGTGCCCAAGCTTCCCCTTGTCCTCTAGAATGTCAGCCCACTAAAAGGCTGAAGATCCACCCGGCAGTAGCCAGAAAAAGGTCTGTTGCTTGCTACCTAAATAAGCATTGAAATCTTTGCTGCAAAAGTGAGGCATTGGAAATATTTTGCAGGGAGGGTATGAAATCTATAGTGTTCCCAACCTAAGAGAAGCCATATTTGTTAAAGATTTAGAAGATCTCAACAGTAATTTGTTATCCTTGTTTGTAAATTTGAAATATTCTCTGATAAAAATGAAATTCATTGATGATTGTAACAATATTGAATGATTGTAGTATCCCAATCACTTCACGACAGCCCTGTAAAGTAGGTCAGGGACTCATCCCCCTATTGCCGATGTGAACATACAAGAAGAGCACAGCTGGATTACACCCAAATTGGCACCTCATTCAGGAGCCTGGGAAATCTCAGGCAGTTTGTGCAAAGCAGGCCATAAGTAAGCTGTAGGCAAAGAATTAAGTGGAGTCTGATGGGGGTTGATGCGCATGAGGGCTGACAGACACGCATGGGGGTTGATGTGCATGGGGGTTGATGTGCATGGGTAGATGATGTGCCTGGGGATGTTGTGCATGGGGGTTTGATGCGCATGGGGGTTGATGTGCATTCGGGATGTTGTGCATTCGGAATGTTGTGCATGGGGGAATGATGCACATGGGAGATGTTGCGAATGGGGGAATGTTGTGCATGGGGTGTTGATGCACATGGGGTTTTGATGCACATGGGGGATGTTGCACATAGGGGATGTTGCGCATGGGGGTTGATGCTCATGAGGGGATGTTGAGCATGGGGGTTTGATGTGCATGGGGAGATGATGCACATGGGGGACTGATTTGCTTGGGGGATTTCCGCCTGGGGGTTGATGAACATGCACTAAAGCATTTTAATTATTGTGGAGGGGCTTGTGGATTGCTCCAGGATGCGTTTAATGTATAGGTTGTTTTTAATAAGTTCTTTTAATGTGTTTTAATGTGTTTTAAATATTTGTATTATACGTGAATTATGTATGCGTTTTTATCATGTTGTTCCCTGCTTTGGGTCCACTGTGGAGACAGGTTATTATTATCCTTAAATAAATAAATAGACCAAACTGTGTATTAATAACGGTTTGGGGTGTTGGCAAGTGGCTGTGATATTATATCTAGATAAAACCTATCCATTTATTATACCTAGATAAAACCTATCCATTCCCAGCTAACCTATCTCAAAAAGGGTTAGATCCTTTAAGGGCATTTATTGGGCAGATGCAGCTTGTTATGCTCTGTGACAAAAAGCTGTATTTGGCAACATTCACAAAAATTAAAGGGACAAGAGCCCTTCTTCTTGAGGGTCAGATCCTGATATTTCTGAAGAAAGTGACCATGCAATGATGCAGCAGAGCTACAACCTTGTGACTGGTTGCAAAGGATCCAGTTTTCCATTGCATGCGTGGAAGGCTGTGGGTGGTGCAAGTGGTTAAGACACTGTGCATGTTAACCAGCAGGCCAGGGTTCAAGACCAGGGTCGGCCCCACATTGAGCTCCTGTCCTTAGCCCAGCTCTGCACGCCATCGTATCGGCTCTGCCTTTCCATTGGAGTAATTCAGTGGCATGAAGAGGGGGGATTTGCTGCTTGGGTAACAGCCTATCCTCCATATCAATATAACCCATGCTTTCGTGCTTGCATGCAGCGTATGCAGCACTGAGCATGATACTGTAGTCTTTCAAGACTGACGGAGGCCTGCATCCTACAATTTGGGTTGCCATATGACCTGAAAAACCTGGACAATCCTGGTTTGGGGGGATAGTTTTATATACTGGCAAGTTAGACAGGGAGTCCTGTCCCGGCTTTGTGGATTGAATTAAGGTGCCGCAACCCTACTTACAATGCAATGCAATCCTGCAAAGCTAGTTGATCCTTTTTTTGTGGGACTTCCAAGTTAAATTGTCCTTTGGTTTCCTGCACATCCAGCTGATGTCCACATGAGGGTGCAGTGACATTGGTTATGGCGGCTCGTGGACACACATATGCACACTCACAAATATTCTGGGGACATTTTGCATCTGAGAATTGTGGGATTCTTTGTACGGGTCCAGGAATTTGTACAAAGGAAGAACTTAAAATTTGACTTTGACCCAGGAAATTTCTTCCTGCTTTATAGTATTCAGAAAACTGTTTGGGGAGCAAGCTTACTGCTATTGTTCTTTCTCTCAATATTTGCAGCATGGATGCTGCCCAGAAAGAAGCTGCCATTTTGTGTGTGGTGCAGTCAGGGACGCTGATGATGGAGTATCTCAGAGCCAGTAGTGAGGCATCCTCGGCGGCAGCCTCTCGCCGTCGATGGGCATTTTTGCACTCATTGGAGCAAAGAGGCTACAAGGAAGAAGAGGAGGAAGAATCAGAAGAGGAGGAAGAAGAAGAGGAGGAGGCCTTCCTCCCTCGCCACACAGCCAGTGCTGGATTCCGGCGTGCCGGCCGTCCACGTTCAGTGGAGAGGCGTTTCTGGGCCCGACCCCGGAGCACTGAGTGGTGGGACCGCACTGTGCTGGAGACATGGGATGACCACCAGTGGCTTCAAAATTTTCGGATGCGCAAGGCGACATTCTTGGAACTGTGCACCAGGCTCTCCCCAGCTCTTCAGCGCCAGAAGACACGGATGAGGATCCCCCTGAGTGTGGAAAAGCGAGTGGCCATTGCCCTTTGGAAGCTGGCCACATCTGTGTGCTACCGTGATGTGGGCAACCAGTTTGGTGTGGGCAGGTCCACCGCCGGCTCGGTGGTTTTGGAAGTTTGCCGAGCCATCCAGCGGGTTCTGATGCGTGTCACGGTTAACATGAACAGCAGCCTGATGGAAATCATTGATGGGTTCAAGGAGATGGGGTTTCCCAATTGCGCCGGTGTGGTGGGCACGACTCACATGCCAATTTTGTGCCCCCCACATCAAGCTGCTGAGTACGTCAACACAAAAGGCTACTACTCCATGGCATTGCAAGCCTTGGTGGACCACCAAGGGAAGTTCACCCATCTGAGCGCAGGCTGGCCAGGGAAGACCCACGAGGCCAAGATATTCAACAAATCCACCTTGTTCACCAAAGGGCAGGAAGGGACTCTCTTTCCCTCCGGCAGCATTGAAATCAATGGGGTATCGGTACCTAGGGTTATTCTTGGTGGTCCGGCATACCCTCTCCTCCCATGGCTGATGGTCCCTTACACAGAGGACCAGGATGCAGCCAAAGAGGCCTTCAATGCCACCTTGAACAGATGCCAGCAGCCCCTGGAGGCGGCCTTCAACCGACTGAAGGGCCGGTGGCGCTGCCTGACGGGCCGCAATGACTGTGCGGTGGAGAACTTGCCCCGTCTCATTTCTGCCTGCTGTGTCTTACACAACATCTGTGAGGAGAAAGGAGAGGCCTATGAAGAAACATGGGAGGCTGAGGCCAAACAGTTGGCCACCACTTTCGAGCAGCCCCTCCAAAGGCCCGACACGCGGATCAAGCCCGCGGTTAAGTCTGAGAGGGTCAGAGATGCCCTCTGTGCCTACATTGCAAGTGTGGCATGAACAGCAAGAGTCAGGACTGTGGTTTATGAGGAGGAAAGACGGCCAAGGCAAAAGTGCTGGCCTGAGGGCGTATTCTGTGGCGTGGAGAGTGTTCTTTCTTTCTCCTCAATTTTCATGTGATAATGTCGTGAACATGATTAAACTGTCATGAAAATGTACTCATGTGCCAAAAGATATGCCATTTCCACCTCAGAAGATCTTTGTGAGGAAAACGTGTGAGGAAACTGAGGTGCTGGTGGTTGTTTAGTCATTAACTGAGGTAATTGTGAGGAAAAATTACCTCATGGCAATTGGCACCTGTGCCAACACCTGTGCCAGCAGATATGCCATTTCCGAGATGGATCACCTCAGATCATCTGTGAGGAAAACATGTGAGGAAACTGAGGTAAAATTACCTCATGGCA
Source organism: Cryptoblepharus egeriae (assembly GCA_030015325.1). Lineage (NCBI taxonomy): Eukaryota > Metazoa > Chordata > Lepidosauria > Squamata > Scincidae > Cryptoblepharus > Cryptoblepharus egeriae. Next base: position 106,477,574 of record JAREYC010000004.1, on the reverse strand, counting down.
ACTCCTTCACCGCCAAGTGATTGGCAAATGGAGCCCTTATGAATATTCACAGAGCTCATGTGCAAAAATGACTAGCCCTGAAGAGACCTGAAAGGACAACTCAAAGCCAACTGCGTGCATTTGGCTCTGACGCCCCTGCTTGAGTGGATTCCACACCATCTTTGGGTTTAAAGTTTGGAAAAGAAGCCTCCTTAGTTGCTTCTCTGCCATTTATGGGACCCTCAGAACACCCAGAGTTGTCTGTCCAGTTGCTGACTGGGGTAGTTGCAGTGATGTGTGGTGTGCGACCAGTGAGGCTGAGCCACCCACCGGAGTCCTTCAAAAAGTGCCTTTGGGAAAATCCAGAGTAACTACAGGGAGTCCTTGCTCCGGTGTAAGAACAACTTACTCTGGATTCCAGTATGAATTTCCCATAGGTTTTCACTAGGTGGTGCAGTATACTCTGGATTTTGGGGTTTGTTGTGCTGTGTGAGGTACCCAAGAACTCACAACCCACACACTTTTGATGTGGGTTGTGAGGGCTTGCGCACCTCACACAGTGGCAGAAGCGCTTTTTGAAGGACTCTTGTGGGGCAGCTCAACCTTACCTGCTACCCCTGCAGGGCACATCTCTGGATAGTATCTACTTGCCTGGCAAATGGCACATAAGGCAGTGCTATTCCTGGATACACCAATGGGTTCCTGGAGATTTAGGGTTCTTTCCCCATCTCAGACCCTTCTGAATTCAAAATTTAATTCTTACTGGAGCTCTTATTACAAAAGTTTGTGTATATGTGGGTGATTTGCCATATTTGTCCATATGAAGATGTGTTGTGATGTTTTCCCTTATGCACACTTGCAAGAGTCATATGAGAGAGAACATAGGCTGCTGAAGTTGATAGTGGGGGTTCTCACCCCCATCCACTATCCCTTCAGTCACTACCCCTTATTGGGGTGATGAATATTAAGTAGGTCATGTTAGAGGATTTGTGTTAATATTGAATCAGAACAGTTCCCAATGCCCTAAATAATTTTAAATCCCATATAGCAGGTTTATCGTATTCAGTGCACAAAACCGATAGAAAATGCCATATTAATTTGACACGCTTCATAAATATCTCACAAGTGTTTCCAAATTTTGATTAGGAGGAAAAGGCCATCAAGCACACTTAATTAGGATTTAAATTTTACAGTCAACAAAATTTAAAGATTTATTTGGAAATGGGGCACATCTTGAAATGGCTGTTTTTTGTGGGTAAAATTTAAAGGTATGAGTAGAATTGGTCCTCAATGGTTGGATAAAATAAAAATAGAGTTTTCTTCCGATTGGGATTAAGCCATCTCTTTTATTCCTGCTTGATGAGAAGAAAAGCAGTTTTTTTCTCCCTGATTGTCTTGTGTCTTGTAGCAAGTATATGTAAATCTTGGGTTTTGCGCCACTGAGTGTGGTCTCAAATGGTTGGCACCATAGAGTGATAGAGATACATGTGCTTTTTCCCCCCAGTAACCTGGGACATATGGTGTGGGCTTCTAATGGCCTATCCCCCAAATCCAGAGTAACTACGGGAGCACGTAAGAGACTTTACATGCATCCGTAGTTACTGCACCACCTAGTGAAAACATATGGGAAATTCATATTGGAATCCAGAGTAAATTGTTCTTACACTGGAGCAAGGACTCCCCGTTGTTACTCTGGATTTTGCCCTATGGCTCCTTGGCATAAGGTCGCACTAACTATACTACCATGTCTCTCTATTTACAGGTGAACAATCAATACCCACCTATGAGACTCTTCTAGGAACTTTCACAGGTCTTGGTTCCCATGTTCATGCAATGCTCTGCAAATTAGTGACGATTTCTATAAAATTTCTATAATTAATATAGAAATTAAGCCAAAATGTGAGTTTGTCTTGCTTCGAAAGTGTTATTGGTTATGAATTGTGTCTGTGATTCTGTCCCAGTAGAAGTGGTAGGATGGGAATGAGTGGCACCAGGACTTTATAGGATGTTGTGCTCATTTGGGAACAGCCAAAATATTCTCTATATCTCCCCTGAGAAAGTTACATTTTGCCCCTGAAAAACTTTTCTGGATCTGCTAGAAAAGAATATTTCTAAAAGTTTTCCATTGGATATGAATTTTATTGTATTGCTCAAATAGATTTCATTGAAATTAACACTATTTAAAAGGCAAAAGGTGAAAATCTCAAAACAAGCTAAACAAAAATATTAGAAATCATAAATTTTAGACAAAATAAAAATCAAAACTATTGTACAAAACAGAACCTGAAAAACAATAACAAAAATGAATTCTCCATCAGTAATATTAAATAGAAGGGGTGCAAAGCATTAAGTTTTGCAGGAGCCTCATCATGGTATGCAAGAGGCCTCTCCCACCTCCTTTTTTGATGGCTCTGAAAGATTCCCTGCAAAAAGTAGTGCTGTGCACACCCTCTAGCTATGCCACTGATGGAATTAATTTGATTCCTTTTCAGTTGTGCTTTGATTTCAAGAACACACAAATCCTTACTGGGCTGCATTTTCAGGCACACACAGAGAGAAATTAAATTACACAGTTCAGTAAATCTTCAGACATCCAAGAACCAGTAAGCTTAATCATATATAGGATGTATATACAGGTGGATAGAAATCCAATTTCTCATAGGTACACAAGAACTGCTGCAATCATGTTTTCAGCCTCCCTGTGAATGCACAGCATGTGCTGTAATGGGTGTGATCATAGGGGAAAAAGAACATGATATATAGAAAATTGGACAAAAAATAAAATTAAAAAGACACCTTTCCATACTGTCAGGAAAATGAAATGAAGAAAGCTTGGGATGCCCTCCTCTTCTTCATTGTTTGGCCTGCAAGCTCTTCTGCAGGGTTTTGAAGAACTGTGGCCACTGTCCTCCCTGCCCTGCAGCTGCAGGGAATGTAGCCCCACTTATGAATAGCCCTTTACTTACCTGTGAAGCGCTCCCAGGAGCCCCAGGTTCCAATAACAAACCTAACCTTAAAGCAAAACAGCGCAATGGAGGCCATAAGGAGCCCATTGGGTGTCAGTGTTACCAAAAGAGGAGGTACAGGGCAGGGCAGGGCAAGTTCTTAAACTGCCTATCTTTCTCCAAGGAAAGACTGCTATGTGCAGTCTTAGAACATCAGATGCTGCAAAGACACCTCCCTGAGATCTCAGCACAGCTGTACAGGGCTTTATTTTATATATATATACAATATGGGGAAGAGTGCTTGTGCTCACAGCTTTAGGGCCAAGGTCGCCAGAAAGCTGGGGGTGGTGGGAGCCTCTTGGCCGAAGCTGGGCTCTCACGGTTGTGTCTTTGTTGATTCCCATGTTGTTGTCCTGTGCTGGAGCAAGGGAGGTCTGGGCTCCGCAAAGGTTCGTTCAGCGTCTTCAGAGGGGAGCAGAAGCTCTCAGGGGTCCTCGGAGGTGATTCCCCCATTGAGGAGCCCGGAGAGAAGATCCCACAACTCCAGTCTTGACCACGAGGTTCAGGCTTGGAGGCCAGATAGAGGTGCAAAGTATCCAAAAGGTGACTCTGAACTGCAGGATGAGCTTGCTGGATGAAGGCAGCCAAACCCAAGAAGCACTCCCGGAAACCCATCAAGTAGCAGGTCTGCAGGGTCCTGTCTTTAGTGGGATCAGCTCCTGCCAAAGTAAAATTGGAGAGCCAAGGAGAAGGCTGGTCATTCAAACATTTCAGAAACGAAAATGCACAGTCACAGAAGCAGCAGAAATCTGAAGTTTTATTCCAAAGAGACTGATCTTCCACCCACTGAAAACCAGAACATCACTTGTACTTTAACTCTCTCCCATCTTTACCTTGTTGCAAGGATCCACCCCGGCTCCAGGCCCTGCCAGCCCAGGACTTTTAGGCATGCAAACACCTTCCCCCTCACCCCACCATGTCGGTCAATTGTACCCTGGGGTTTGGCAGAGTTCATCTCCCGCAGGTATCCTACAGCCATTTCCAGGATCTCCGCCTTCTCCACTTTAGGATTCTTCAGAGTCTGTAAATAAAGAGGTCCAAGACGGTGGCTGAAGGGGAAACCTTGCCAGGAAGGGTATTGGTTGTTCTTGAAATGGTGCTGCCAACTTCAGAAGCAGGCTACTTCTGAACATCAGATACTGGAAAGGGTTTGAGTGTCCCATAGGTGGGCTTTCTAAAAGCACTGAACATAGGCATGGTGGCAGAGGTTGGACACGTCAGAGGCTCCACTTGGCTAGTCTGAATTTTGAACCATGTGAGTGCACTCCATACACCATCAGGAATTGGGGAGCTCCATAGGGACCTGCTCCGTGGGGAACTGATTAGGTTTGGTGTAACCCCCACATACTACAGCAGGGGGTCTCCAAACCCTAGCCCAGAGGATCCAGATGCAACCCCATAAGAGCTCCATAGGGACGTGCTCCATGGCGATCCGATTAGGTTTGGTGTAACCCCCACATGCTACAGCAGGGGTCTCCAAACCCTAGCCTGGGGAGGGGGGGCCCAAATGCAGCCTACACTAAGCATCTTATTTATTTATTTAGACGGTTATATCTCATCTTTCCTCTGTAAACAACAGGTGCCCATGGCAAGCCTCTGACCCTGTTGACCAAACATAACTGGAGCTGTGATGGTGAGATGAGGAAATGGGGATCCAGAAATAATGTACCGGTATGTTTCTGTGCTGTGTGTTGATGCTTGCTGAAATCCTTGAAATTTTGAGCCAGTTTATTCCTTAATCTAGGTTCCACCTCAAATATATATATTTATTAAAATTTTATATTTAAATTTTTTCCAGGCTTTGACACTATACCAGATATCTGGTGTGACCCTTTGGCTGAAAGGTTTGGAGACCCCTGTACTACAGTATGGCAGTTCTTTTTACATGTAAGCCTGAGTGTCTCTACTGCTTCACCATCACAGGTAGTATGAGAACTCCACCATCACAGGTAGCTCCACCATCAAAGAGCTCCACCATCACAATCTGAGCCAGGTAGTGTGGATCTTGCTCCACTTCTGCATTGAGCCCAACATCTACTGCTTCCAAACACAGATATCTGGTTAGTCAATGAAGGATGCTTAGTAGTAGTAGGTCACTGGAAAAGGGTGCAATAGCATGGAGAAGATTGGAAGAACCATACAGAATACCTGATTGAGTGGTGCAGGGCCACCTATTTCTCTGCCATTTTAAGGACACCACCTGGGCTTGCTCCTTGCCTTAGCCAAAGTCCCTTTTAGAGCAGAGTCATGTAGAGCAATAGCTCCACCTGCTGGCAGTTAAAGAAATAAACACACAATCCACTCTGAGGTACTTTAAGAGGGTTCAATTAATTCTAGGGCCTCTTAGAAAATCTAAAGACGACAACATTAATCTGGATTATGGCTCTGATCCCAAAATGATAGCTTACTTATGGAGGTCCTACGTGGGACTTGTTGGGAAAGAGGAAGGGGATGAGGGAATAGTATAGGGGGCCCCACTCACTGACCTGGCACTGAGTTCTCTGCAGCAGGAGGAGACGCATTTCCTCCAGGCTCCTGTTGATGCGGTCACGCCTGCGCTTCTCCACCAGGGGCTTCAGCATCTGAATAGAAAAACAATTGGGGGGTTGACCCCTGGATGGGGTGGGCAGCTACTCTGGTGCTCATACAAACACCCATAAAAATACACTACCTGCCAGAGCAAGAATCAGCCCTTTCCCCATGGACAGCCCTGAATTTGAGACCCCAAACACATAAGATGCTACTTAACAAGGCGCACTTTGGCCAAAATGGACATTTGTCCACAAAGTCAACAAAACAACATTCAGATTAAACTTTGTGTGATCATTGGAAGGGTTGCTCCTCCTGCAGATGTGCACCTTTGTCATCAGCCACCTGCACCTCCTTCTGCTCTCCTGAGAAACAAAACCTGGAACTCAGGCCAAAAGCTGCAATCAATAGTAAGAAACCTAAAGACTTATCTACCTATATTCCTTTGATAATTGTACTTTTTGTGCATTTTAATTGTAAACCCTTTTGAGAGCCAATCATCTTAAAACCCTTGTTTAAATAAATACATCTGCTTTGCATTTTGTCTGCATCTGGAAAGGACGTCTTATAAAAAATTTGTCACAGTATGTGACAAATCTCTAGTATGTCATAAAGAGATTGCAGTACGTTAATTTTTTTCTTCCTTGTGGCAGTTATTCATTAATCCATTTGAGATCTCTTAATGTCAGACCTCACTGATATTTGCCTGGCTTGATCTGAGCCAGGAGAAAGCCCCAGAACCTGTTTTTCAAAGCCAAGCCTGAACCTCTAATGTTGTAATACGGAAGTGTAAACATAGACTGGACCCTTCCCATACCAAAATCTCCTTATCAGTTTCCCTCAATCACATGCCCTCCATTCACAGATTTCACATGCAAACTTCATCTCCTCTTTTCCCCCATTCCCCTGCTCTCCCACCCAGCCGCCACCCCAAGAAAACCCGCCAGTCTTGGGGTTTGATCAGCTCCTCCTGGAGAACCTTCCCTTTCCCTGTGCAAAATCCTCAAGGCTTCTTGCTACCTTTAGAAGTTTTTGCAAGATTGTGAGTGAAATTAGTTTTTCCCTATTTAAAAGAAAACAGAATGACATTGTTATTATTTTCCAGGCTCTTGCTAAAATTCTGCAAACTTAAAAATTTTGCTTCAACAGAACAACCAAATGGATAACCTCAGCGCTCCCCCCACATCCCATTTTGCTTCTGATTACATTGGGTCAACATCTCCAGCACACCTACATTGTCTGGTCAACAAATTGTGCAATCCTAAACACACTTTCCTTTCCATGTGTCCGTACATAAGACTGTACTGTGACTAACATTCTCAAAAAACATTACAGGCTTCCACATATAGTACGTAAATCGAAGGCTCGTACTCTGTGGTTTAGAAAATGTATACAGTATATGCAATGATGACCGGGGCTACAGAAGATGCCATGCTGTTGAAATGCAGGTTTAAAATCCACTTAAAATATAGGAGTTTTCATGCAAACCAATCCAGATGATAGCTGAACAATGTTGTCCCCTCATCATTTGAATCTGAAATGTGTTGTGTTCTTATGTCTAAGCAATGCGCCATTGTGCAAGAGCAGCACAAGAATGTGGACAAGAGGTGGTCCCAGCCAGCAGCACCAAAGACCATGGAGAGGATGCCAGGTTAGTCATCACTCTCATCAGAGCCACTCTTGTTTTGCACTTCCTAACTGAAGATGGACCCTACAATCCAGAGTAACTACTGGAAGACATAAGAGGCACTTACTCTGGATTGCTCTATGCATTTCCCATTGGCTTCCCATAGGTGGCTTCGTAACTACGTCGGTGTAAAAGTTCCCGTAGTTACTCTGCATTGTAGCCATAGTCTGCAATCTTAACAATATCTACTCTGAAGTAAGCCCCATTGTGCTCTTACTCCCAGGAAAGTGTGTTTAGGATTGCAGCCAACGACACACTCTCACTACTCCAGTTTCTATATCTGCTGGATTCCTGCCTCTTTGCATTTACTGTATGCAACCTGTCCCATACATGGCCTTTCTTTTCACTAGACTAAAGCAAGAAAGTCCATTATGTCCTATGACCGCTACCACTAGTACCAAAGGAGCTTCCACTTGATATGGCAAGTGGAAGAATCTTAACTCCATGTGCATTTGCAAGGAGGTCTACTGGGTGCATCCCCGTCACTTCCAAAAACCTGATAGAGAGGGATGAACCCTGAAGAACCACAAACAGGTCGTCGCTTGTGCTAACAAAATGCTAACAGTCAATCAAACAATCAATATTTATATACTGCTTTTCAACAAAAGTTTACAAAGCGGTTTACAGAGGCTAACACATGCTTTAAAAATGTTAACATATGAGGGCCAAAGCTGGGGACTTTTGGAGAACAGATTCTCTCCTTCCCAAGAAGCAGTGCTGATCCTTCCTCACCAGACTCCAATACCTTCCTTTTCCTCCCACTGCTGAGAAAGTTAAGGATCCTTTTATTCCAGCTGGTCATGCACCCCTTTTTTGTTCCCCAGGACCTTCTCCCCTCCTGGAGCCCAGATACCTTTCTCACCCCTCCTGGCTCAGAGCTGTCTGTGGTCACCATCGCAGACAGCGTCTCCCTGGCTGTCTTGTGACCAGCTGCCTGCTTTTTCCTCTGGAGGACGGCCAAGAGATCCAGCCCCCTGGACCTCCTCTGGTTGCCTTTCATGTCTTTCCAGCCACATCCCCCCACACTGTGGGCCTTGCTCAACCCCTACTAGAGGTGTGAAAAGTAAACCCACCCAGCACAGCGGACTGGTCCAGGAGTTGTAAGATGCTCTCATCTGCAGCACATACATGTGTACAAACATTAACACAACCAGCACAAACTGCATTGTCACAGGTTGATTTGTGATGCCAAAGTCAACCTTCTCACATAGCCCCAAGAGTTTATTGCTGCATTGATTTTGACTTATGGAACTCACAGTGTACATTACATGGACTATAAAACCATATTCTGTATTGGGTATCCTTTTTAGGTAGCCCCCTTGGGTATCATTTTTAGGTAGAAAGGCGGGGTATAAATCAAATAAATAAAAATAAATTTTGTTGATTTGCGTTCTTGATTATTTTAAAAAGAATTTCATGCAGGTAAACCTGTATATTTTGGTTGGAGTTTATGTATTAAATCTGCTGTGTTGATGGAAATACTTAAACTTAACACAAAGCTGAGATTTAAAGATACCTACTCTTCATTCTGTCAGCGCATCAACCAGTGGCATAGCTAGAGGGGGTGCAAAGTGTTAAGTTTTTCAGGGAGCCTTACTGTGGCATGCAGGTGGTCCCTCCCTAAGGAGCCAATCTCAGAGTGACCATATGTCCTCTTTTTCAGCCTTGTATCCTGGGTAAAAATCTTTATTCTCCTCCTTTTCCTTGTGAGCAGGCAGCATGTAGCCTTTATAAACTATACATAATAAATTATGGCTGCAATCCTATGCATGTCTACCCCACTGAGTTCAATGGGGCTTATTCTCAGGAAAGTGTTCTTAGGATTGCAGCCTACATGTCATAAATTTAATAAGTCATATATTATTTAAATTAGCCATTTGAAAGCAATACATATGATTTCTCTTTTATATATGAGTGCTTATAGCTTTTATTTCATCGTGTACTAAATTTTTCTGGGATATCCTGCATTTTAGGGCTGCTTGTCCTCTTTTTCATTATGACATCTGGTCACCCTAAGTGTGGGAGCCCAAGAAGAAACACAGATGTACCCCTGGCAGGAGAGAAAGTGATCCAAGAAGAAAGGGAGGAAGAGGAGCAATTCTGTGCATTGAAAAGGAATGGCCACCGCACAACAGCCCAGTGAGGTAGGCTTGATTCCCATTTAATGTGTGGGGAAAAGAGAAAAGGGGTGGTGGGACATGCTGAAGCATCCCCAACCTCTGTACTAGCCTGTTTGAGTTTGTGCACTGAGATCAGCTGGTGGGGGGTGGTCTTTGGCCAGCTGGCAGCAAATAGAAAGGGGCCAGTGGCATAGCTGGGGGGGGGGCAAAGCACTAAGTTTTTGCAGGGATGTGCAAGAGTCCCCTTGGAAAAACTTAGTGCTTTGCCCACCAATAGCTGGACCACTGCCTGGTAGTCCTTGCAGGCAGTATAAGCCTGAACAAGGTTGAGCCCTCCTATGGCTTCCTATGCCCAGGTGGGCTTTCATCCAAGGGTTTATAGCCCCCATCACAGCCAAAGAGGGTGAGGCAGGAGAGAATTCACACCTCAGCTAAGGGTCCCATTTGGGTCCCTACTTTATGGGTGTGGGAAGTCCTGGCAGTGCACATCTGGTGCCAGCCAGGAAAAATGGGACTGTGGGGGGTGGGTTTATGTTGTGGGGGTGGGTCATGGGAAGCTGCTGTGGTAGAACCTTTGCGCTTGATCTTGCTGGCCTTTAGGATCCAAATGAATTTGATTTTTGCACTATCCTCTGCACTACTGAAGGTAGTGGTGGAATAGCTAGGAGAGGGCAGAGGAGTCAGTTTTGTATGAATTCTCACCCTTTATAGGTGAGAATCCTATAAGAGCCAATCCAGGAAGGGTGAGTCAAAAGGGTGAAGCTCCCTCCAAGATTGACTCTTCACCCCTCTCTAGCTATCCTACTGGAGGCAAAATTGGGGTCTTAGGGTGCTTATTGGACACTGTGACCATATGTCATAGACCATATGTCCACAAAAGAGGATTAAGCAGCCCCATCCCAAAATGTAGGATATCCCAGAAAAATGCAGGACATAAGAAAATAAAAGACAAAAACTTTAGTTTTTTGTATGGATCCTGCTTGTCTTGATCTAGGTTTATTTTTCTAGATTTTCTAAATTTCCTTGATTTTGAATTTTTTCCCTACAGATAAATTGGGGGCAATGTGATAGGGGGACAATAAAAAAAGGCAGGTGCATGGGACAGGGATTGAATCTGGGCCTCCCCACATTTCTCCTGTGAGGAAGGACTTAAGGTGGCTAACAACAATATTAATACACTAAAAGTTTAAAATACTTCACAATTAATTAATATTTAAGAATATTTAAAATTATGCTTCACCCCAAATTACAATAAAGACAAATTATATATTATTTATATATAAAATAAATCATAATATAAAATAATATGAAAGCTCTCTCTCTCTCTCTCTCTCTCTCTCTCTCTCTCTCTAGCTTTCATATGATTTAATTTAATTATTTAACTATCTAAGTTAAGTAGGACGATAAATAAAATAAATTTGGGGCGCAATCCTAACCAATTTAGGCTAACCTAACACACCTGGCATATCTTCCCATGATGGTGTATGGAAATTGGCTATGCCTGTGCTCTGGCCTAACTGCCCCTCTTTTGTGACACTCCCAGGTCAGCAATGGACTTTTGCTGGCTCTTATACTGGCCTAATTTGAAGTTAGGATTGCAGCCTTAATTAATTAATTATATCCCTTACTAGTCAAATGTACCTGCATTGCTGTACCAAAATTTCAAGAATATTTGTGCACCTGGGAACATCCTTAACCCCCACATGCCACACACCCTTTCCAACACCCTCATGCCACACCCCCATACAACACCCCCTGTGCTACAGACACCCCCATTCAACACCCCTTTGTGTGCAACACACCCTATGCAACACACCCCACGTGCAACACCCCCATGTTTAACACCCCTGTGTGCAACACATACCCCAGTGCAGCAATCCCCCATGCAGCAACACCCCTGTTAGTGACCCACCAAGCAGCAACCTCCCCTGATCAGCAACCTCCCAGTACAGCACAACCCTGTGCACCATCCCTCCCTGTGCACCATCCCCCCCCCCCCACCATGGCCAGGGTTTGGGGCTGGGTTTTATTAGACTCCAATGTTAAGTATAGGATATTTTGCACTCCTTTTCACACTCCAAAGGGTTAAATTTCTTAGTGGGTGCTCACATCAGTAAGGAATACACTCCCCAAATTTAATGCTTCTAGGTCCAGGGGTTGGTACTAGGCATTGATTAGTCATTGATTCTGATCAATGTCCACTCATTGATTCAAAATACCTTGTGCCCCTTTTCACCCTTTTCAGTTGGAGTTTCTGAAAACTGGTTCTTAGTGGGTGCCTCTGTCACAGCTCACCAAATTTCACACTTCTAGGTCTTGTGGTTTTGGCTGGGTGTTGATGAGTCAGTCAGTGAGACACGCTTCAGTTTTATATACAGTATAAAAGAAGATCATTAGATGTAAATTTGTTTCATCTAATTTGTTAATTTCCTGCTCATAAGGAAAAGGACAATTAGGATTTTTTTCCAGGATACATGGCTTAAAAAAAAGGACATCCTGGAAAAAGAGGATAGCTAGTCACCTTGTCCAGGGAGGAGGGATGGAGGCTACTATAACGCAGAACATCAGGAAGGAAAAAGTCTGCATGATGGCTTAGTGGTAGAATTTGCTCCTCCTGTATGGGAGGCCTGGATTCGATTCCCATCCCATGTACCTGCCTTTTTTAATTGTCCCCGAATTTATCCTTAGGGGGAAAAGTCAAGATCAAGGAAATTTAGAAAAATCTAGAAAAAGAAATCTAGATTGAGACAAGCAGGATCCTTTGTTAACAGTATCAAGGCACAATTCTAATCTATTTATTCCAGCACAATGGCCGGTACATGTGGCTTAGCCCCCCAGAAGTGTCACAGAAGTGCCTATGGTATGGCCCTTTGTGACACCCCCACACCAGTACTGAACTTAGGCCAGGACTTAGGCCAGCCTAACTTGGGGGTTAGGCTTGTGGCCCCAATTCGCTATATCAGGATTGCAGTCTAAGTGTGCACAGAATTCCAGTCTGACCATACCATCTTATTCCTATTTATTCAGAAGTAAGACTCATTGTGTTACAAGTGTGTATGGGATTGCAAGCCTAAGGGCCCAATCCTGTTAGGAGAAAGCCCCATTGATTATAATCCTATGGATGCCTACTCAGCCCAATCCTATGCATGTCTACTCAAAAGTAAGCCCTATGATAGTCAATGGAACTTACTCGCAGAAAGTATGTACAGGATTGCAGCCAGACTGCACCATGCTAAGTCTCGTCATGTTACTCCCAGGAAAATGTGAATAGGATTTTAAGCCTAAGAACTCAATCCTATCCACACTTAGTTGGGAGTAAGCCCATTGACTATCATGGGACTTACTTCTGAGTAGACATGCATGGGACTGCAGATTCATCCCAAACCCATGAGTGTCTACTCATAAGTATGCCCTATTCTAGTCAATGGGACTTACTTGCAGCTTCAAGAAGGCATGGAAGGGAGGCATCTCTGTAGCCCTGGCTGGGTGTGGATGTGATTGATGGGGGTCATCTACACGTGGCTCCCCTACAGGGGTCCCAGCAGGGCAGGTGGGGGGTGTGAAGGCGTGTGGACAGATGTGCTGCCCATCCTGGGGATAAGATCAAAGGGAGACCAGACCTTGCAAGCCATTCACACCTAGGCGTGTGCAGGACTTTCCCAGGCTGGGTAGGGGGAGCAGAACCCCCCATGGGCAACAGCTGTGCTCAATGGTGTAGTCAGAGGTGGGGCAAAGCACTAGATTTTGCAGGGAGCTCTCGCTTTCTGAGCCATTCTGGGTAACCATATGTCATAACCACAAAAGAGGATAAAATATAGGATACCCATAAAAACATAGAGCAAAAAACTCCAGTCTTCCTTTTCCACATAAGTGGGAAACACGTAGCTTTCTTGTAATTAATTAACTGCATGTGTCACATTATATGTTAAATTTTTTTTAAATAATAAACATTAAAAAAGCAGGCCTCCGTCAGTCTTGGAAGACTATGGTATGGTGCTCGGCACCGCATACGCTGCATGCAAAGCACGAAAGCCTGGGTTGGATTGTTATGGAGGATAGGCTGTTACCCAAGCAGCAAATGCCCCCTCTCCACGCCACTGAATTAGTCCAATGGAAAGGCAGAGCCAATACGATTGGATCCAGCTGGCGTCACAGAGCTGGGCTAAGGAACTCACCCTGTCTTGGGGGGCCGACCCGGGAATCGAACCCTGGCCTGCTAGTTAACAAGCACAAGCACATGAAAGCAATATATATTGAGCTTTTATTTTGTCATGTCCTACATTTTTCTTTTATCCTACATTTTGGGGAGGTCTTGTCCTCTTTTTTGTTATGGCAAATGATCATCCTGTATATCTTGCTTTCATTGGTTAATTTAAACACTGTGGTTGCAATCCGAAAGACACTTTCCTGAGAGTAAGAACCAGGATTTACTTTTGGGTTTACTTTTGTGTAGACATGGTTAGGATTGTAACTTATTATTAAATTCAAAACTATTACATGTAATTTATTGGTTACTAGAAGGCTAAGGAAAAAGGAGGACAATGAAATTTTGTTTTTCTAGGACGCAAAGCCAAAAAAGAGGACATGTCCTGGAAAAAGAGGACATATCGTCACCCTTGGGGGCCACTTCCACACCACAGGGAAGCTCCCTGCAAACCATAATGCCTTGCACCTGTAGCTATGCCACTGTGCGTCTGCAAGCACTGTACACTGTCTTGAGGCTGAGTAGGATCCCAGGCTGTGTTGGGATTGTGTCTAAGATCTTGGCCTGTGGATGAGATCATAATCATCATTACAGTCAGTAGTGTAACTAGTGGGGGATGGGGCTAATTCCCTGGATGTGAACCTGAGTTGTTAACATTATAAGCATAAGAGGAGGAAGAGGAATCTTGCTGTAAACAGTTGCAAGAAAAATGAGACTTGTTGCATTGGCCGGGAATCGAACCCGGGCCTCCCGCGTGGCAGGCGAGAATTCTACCACTGAACCACCAATGCACTGCACAGCATCTGGATTTGCCCCATGAGATGTGACATAGATGGACAGACTGGCATGAGTGCCATGCATGAGGGTTCATTGCATCTCTAGCCTGCAAAGGGGAGTTTCTGCTGTGCTGCCTCCACAGTGTTGGACTGCAATCCTATATGCTGTAGTTTACCTGGAAGTAAGCCCCATGCACAGCATGACCATATTTCATAACCAAAAGAAGGACATGATGTACCCCCAGACTGTAGGGCACCCAAGAAAAATGGAGGACTTGACAACATAAAAGCTAAAAACTCTCGTATTGATTGCTTTCAAGGGTTTTGTTTGTTTGTTTAAAAGATTTATATCCTGCCTTTCCTCTGTAAATTTAATCATTGCTAGCAGAATTTATTGCTTATTTACTGTATTCACTCAAATTAATGCTCACCATTTTCAGCTGAATTCAGTCTCTACATTCTGTGTGCACATTAGATTCGATGGTTAATTAGATTTGCATAAATACAGTATTTGATTATAGCTTTAGGGTGCATGTTAGATTTGATGGTGCTTTAGATTCAAGTAAATTTGCTATTATTTATTTATCTATTTACTATTTACTAATTTATAAATTATTATTATTATTATTATTATTATTATTATTATTATTATTATTATTATTATTATTATTATTATTATTATTATTATTACCCATAAATACACAGTGAACAATTTCGTGCTAGTTTCATTCACATCACCAGTTGGACCCTTCCCAAGAGTCTAGGACTGTGTGATGGAGCGGTGTTTCATTCATGCTGATCCCAGAAGAGCGGCTTTCTGCAGTTGGCAGAGTGATATTTTGTCACTGCCAATAGTTTTCAGGTGCCTGCCAAGGTCTTTGGGCACTGCACCCAGTGTGCCAATTACCACTGGAACCACCTGCACCAGCTTACACCAGATCCGCTGTCATTCGATTCTTAGGTCTTGGTAGCGGGAGATCTTTTCCAGTTGTTTCTCCTCAATTCTGCTGTCACCTGGTATGGCGATGTCAACAAGCCACCCCTGACTGCTTTCTATGACGGTGATATCTGGAGTCTTGTGTTCCAAGACCTTCTCCGTCTGTATCCTGAAGTCCCACAGAAGCTTGACCTGCTCATTTGCAGCCACTTTTTCAGGCTTGTGGTCCCACCAGTTTTTTGCCACTGGCAGGTGATCCTTTTGGCATAGATTCCAGTGGATCATCTGGGCAACAGATTGTGCCTCAGTTTGTAGTCAGTCTGCGCAATCTTCTTGCAGCCACTTAGAATGTGGTTGACGGTTTCATCCACTTCTTTGCAGAGCCGGCATTTGGGGTCATCGGCTGATTTTTCAATTCTGACCTTGATGGCATTTGTCCTGATTGCCTGTTCTGGGGCAGCAAATCTCAGGCCTTCCATCTCCTTCTTCAGGGTTCCACTCGTGAGCCACAACCAGGTCTTATCCTGATCCACTTTTCCTTCGATCTTGGCAAAGAATTGACCATGCAATACTTTATACTGCCAACTGGCAGTCCAAGCCTGAATTGCACTTTTGCGGTATTCATAGTTGGTCTGCTGCACTTTCAGCCACTTTCTCTTGCTGAATCAGTCAGAGCAGATTCCTGGCTCTCTCGCACATCATCTGCAGGGCATGTTTTTCTTCTTCTACCGACTGCTTCACTTGCAAAAGTCCTCTGCCCCCTGATCTTCTAGGCAGGTACAGCCTGTCAACATTATTATTATTATTATTATTATTATTATTATTATTATTATTATTATTATTATTATTAATCCCCCAAAGGGACACTACCTTGCAGTGGTGGTGGGGCTTGTGTGCTTCATTGAGGCAGGGGTACATCAGAAGAGTCTGGAAAATTCTAAAATCAAAACTCAATACTGGCAATACCATCCCAGCCATCACTACATGGGCCGTAGCAGTGGTTGGATAGACTGCTGGCATAGTTAAATGGACTCAAACTGACTTGGAGAACTTGGACAGGAAAACAAAAAAAATAATTACCATCAACCATGCGCTACACCCACAAAATGAAGTAGACAGATTATATTTACCACGTAAGGAAAGAGGACGGGGCATGATTCAAGTCCAACAGTCAGTGGAAGAGGAAAAACGATCCCTGGCAGAGTATTTAAGGGGAAGTCAAGAACACCTAAAAGAGGCTCACAAAGAAGGCATCCTAAAGTGTGATGACAAAGTGCAGATGGTTAAGAACAGAAGAGACAAGTGGCAAAATAAGGCAGTATCTGAACAACATTCAAGAGAATACTAATACTGATAACAAAGCAACACGGCACTGGCTGACGAAAGGAAGAAACAGAAGGCCTGATCCTAGTAGCCAAGAACAAGCACTGCGAACAAATGCAATCAAGGTCAAAATAGAGAAGAGCCAGAAAGACAGCAAGTGCTGGCTGTGTAAGGAGGCCGAAGAAGCAGCGGAACATCTGATCATCTGTGGCTGCAGAAAGATCGCCCAGACGGACTATCTGGAAAGACACAACCAAGAGGCCACCATGATACATTCGAATCTGGGCAGTGATGGGCTTCAAAGAAATTAAGAACCGGTTCTCTGTCCATCTGGCAGCCACTTTTAAATGGCTATTTTTAAACTTTATATGTACTATCTCTTGTTAAGAACCGGTTCTATAGAGTAGGTGCGAACCTGCTGGTGCCCACCACTGAATCTGGGCCAAAAGTACAACCTGGTCACAGCCAAGAACTGGTTGGATCACAAACCAGAAAAGATAGTCCAGAATTAACAGGCCAAAATCCTGTGGGACTTCAGTGTTCAAACCGACCCCCACTTGGAACTTAATACACCAGACATCACCACGGTTGAATACCCAGAGATCGTGGGCTTCAAGAGAAAGAACATGAAGCGAACCCGTGGTATAAGGACCTACAGATAGAAATTCAGAGAATCTGGGAAAAGAAGGTCACTGTGATTCCGATGATAATAGGTGCTCTTGGAGCGATCCCATTAAGTCTCCAGGAACATCTAAACTTAATGGGCCTCCAGAAGATCACAACTGCCCTGTTACAAAAACTGCACTCCTGGGAACTTCACACATCTTGAGATGATACATTTGGGATTCCTAGTTCCTTGGATAGGAACCGACTCACAGTAGAGCCAATTCCAGTCAAACACCTGGCGACTCTGAAATAGTCCATAATAATAATAATAATAATAATAATAATAATAATAATAATAATAATAATAATAATAATATTTTGTTGATTATTAAATTTAAATTTATTACATATATTTTATGAATTAAAAGCAGGCTATATGCTACAAGCAGGAAGATTTTTTAACCCAGACCCAAGGCTAAAAAAGAGGGCTTGTCCTGGAAAAACCAGATGTATGTTCAAAATTGTCCTATTGTTGCACAATAGGACTTGCTTCTAAGTAGACATGCATAGGATTGGACTAATAGGAGGAGAGGGATTTGCAATGTGGGGTTGAGCTGAGGACAGATGCTGCTGCCAGGCCAGCAGGCAGGGTGTGAAGGCTCGTGTGGGCCAGAAGTGCCACAGCCTACCTACCTCCCACCATTTGGATCAAGGCACAGCAGGAGTTGGCACCTGGGCGTGTGGAGGACTTTCCCAGGCTGGGAAGGAGAGGAGATACTCTTGGGGGTGGGGTGGGGGAGGCCTGGGCACGTGCAGCCAAGGCTGGCCATCTGCTGTAGCAAGCTCTTGGGGGATCTCAATAGAAAGAGGTGGTTCTTGTGTATACAGAGTGCCACGTTTGGAAATGTAAATTAAAAAATAGCAGAAAAAAATGGAAAGCAGCTGCATTGGTGGTTCAGTGGTAGAATTCTCACCTGCCACACGGGATGCCCGGGTTCGATTCCCAGCCAATGCAACCTTCACTTTTTGGGGGGGGGGATGGGGACAATACTCTTTAGCAAGGGGTGGTATGTCTGATTTTGCACCACTGTATTTGTCCTTAGGATTGTCCTTAGGATTTGTCCTTAGGATTTCCCCAGTTACTTGTGCTGCCTGAGAAAGGCCAGTGGTGTGGCAAGGAGGGGACAAAGGACTATGTTTTCCAGGGAGCTTCACCGGGGTGTGAAAGCAAACTGAATTCCTCCTCCTGAAAACACTGCAGCAGGGAGTTCCAAAGTTCTTTAATCCCTTCAAGGGTGCTGTTAATAGAATGGGAGGCTGATGCTCCCCTGAGCCCGCCAGGCCCCCAGAAGGGCTTACTCCCCCCCCCCCGCAAACTCAGACCCCCTTTTCCCCCACAAGTGCATTTTGAAGACCCCCTCCTCCCAATGATTATTGCATGATTGAGAGTGCGTGGAGAATTGGGGCAGCTCTATAATGGGGAGGAGAGGTGAGGCCATGGGAGGCTCAATCACACCAGAGGTATTTGCTGCATATGGCAATCATCCCCATTTCGTATTCATCAATATATTTTGTATCAATAATAATCAGATTTTCACAAAGGCTAACGGGATCCGTCCCTGCTGCAAGGGCTGCAGGGATTGAACTTCAACACAGGGAAGGTGATCAAAGATGTCTAGGGATGGGAGGGGTTACAAATTTCTGTGCCACAAAGTCAG
This sequence comes from Cryptoblepharus egeriae, assembly GCA_030015325.1. Lineage (NCBI taxonomy): Eukaryota > Metazoa > Chordata > Lepidosauria > Squamata > Scincidae > Cryptoblepharus > Cryptoblepharus egeriae. Next base: position 106,458,690 of record JAREYC010000004.1, on the reverse strand, counting down.
GCTTGATTGTGGGGACAAGAGGAGAAACACAGATCAATCCTATTGCCTCCCCCCCCACCCCCGGCAACAAGTGTTGGTCTCTACAGTGGCATAGCTAGAGGGGGAGCAAAGCACTATGTTTTTCAGGGAGTATCACCACAATGTGCAAGGGTCCCCTCTTCCGTTTTGCACCCACTACCTGGAATAGGTAGGAAGGGGAGCACTTCCATGCTGCGGTGAGACTCCCTGGAAAACTAGTGCTTTGCCCCCTGTAGCTATGCCACTGGGCCCACAAGCCCTTAGAATCTCAGGAGTCTCTATGGATGCCCCAGTGAGACAGAGATCTGGCAGGATTAGAGGGGCAGTGGTGCATGGCTGATGAAAATGAGGTGGCAGCCTGGATGCCCCCATGCATGGGCTCCCCCCTTGTTTTGAAGGCATAGACAAAGCGGGATGCTGGCAGTGAAGCCTGCCTTGTGCTCAAGGGCCATCAAGAGAGGGAGATGCCCTGTGAAATGTCGCTGTCCAGGGGTCTGTGTGGGGGATGAGTGGGGTTGGGAATACAAGATCCTCTGCGGCTCACCACCCTTGGCTGGGCACCATATTGAAGGCCTTTGTTGCTGGGCGGAAGCATGGATAGGTGGGGGTTCGGTTGTGGGGGCCATCAAGGCTCCTTCTCACTGTGACCCACCATCTGCCCCCTGGAAGCTCATGGGCAGGGCATGAAGGCAACAGGTCCTCCTTGCCACTTGCCCTTCTCCCCTGGGGCAACCAATATGCACATGCTTCTGAACATGGAAGTGTCATTTAATTAATGCTCTCTGAGCTGTTTTAATGGGAGATGTCCCACCACCTAAAGAAGCAGGCTGGAAAATGTGCACATGCTGTGCCTGGACATGTTTCTTGTAAACAGTGATATCTATCTATCTATCTATCTATCTATCTATCTATCTATCTATCTATCTATCTATCTATCTATCTATCTATCTATCTATCTATCTATCTATCTATCTGTCTGTCTGTCTGTCTGTCTGATATCCCACCTTTCTCTGCAAAAGCAGACTCAAGGTGGCTAACAACACATCTATATGGGGTGTAAAGCCACACTTTGACCTTGACTCTTGTGTTCTTTTTTTAGGTTATGCCAAATGAAGAATAGAGTTTTCCTGGGTATATACAGAGTGCCTTTCTGATAACACAGAGTAGCTTAACATTCAGCTCCTGACTGGGATTTCCAGGATGATGTAGGCCCAAGCCCTAACACAGACAGCTTTCTGTTGAGAAATCAGGTCAGTCTTCTAATACCAGTTATATATAATACATGCTAATGCAATGAATTATTAAATTTAAAACTACTGCATTTACTAGAATCTAAAGCGCCATCGAATATAATGTGCATCCACAAATATTTTTTCCAGGATACAAAGCTGAAAAAGAGGACATATCCTGGAAAAAGGGGACATATCCTGGAAAAAGAGGACATCAGGTCACCCTGATCAAAGGGAATTAAGTTATGTAGAGTTGGAAATTTTGGACAGGAAAAACTAGGCACAAAAGTGTAGTTCTGAAGGAGATGCTGCCCTTGTATTGCTTCACAAGGCAAAGAATTCCTTTAGTAGAGAAAACTCCATGATGTCAGGCGTCTAAGCTCCAAAGTGGTATAGTCCAACCCTGGTCAATTACTTGTGTTACAGTCCTGGCTCAGAGTGAAGCAGAAAAGGGCTGAGCTTAGATCTGATCCCCAGGTTGCTGTGATAGCTGAGTGGTTAAGGCGTTGGACTCGAAATCCAATAGGGTTTCCCTGCGCAGGTTCGAATCCTGCTCCCTCTGGGAGATATAGGGTGCAATCCTATGCAGGTCTACTAAATCCAGTGGAACTTACTACCAGGAAAGTGTGGTTAGGATTTCAGTCACAGCTTTTCTTATACGAAAAATGATCACTTTCAAAAGCCCGGCACTTCCCTTAGTATTGAAGTGGAAATAGTATTGGTCAACAACATGGTGTATGAACTTGATTTAATTTGGGGGAAGTGGGTTTCCCACCAGAAACAATGGGTTTAAGGTGATTTTTATCCTGCAATCTTCCAAAAATAAAATCACATTTATCAAAAAAAAAAGCAAAACCAAACAGAACCTGCCCTTCCACTACACTTCATTTAATGGAAACATAGCCATACCTTCAGAGGTATGCACATGTTTTAACTGTTTTAATGAATTTGATTTTATTGTTGATGTTTTTATGGATTGTTTTGTAAGCCGCCATGAGTCGCTCTGGGAGAAAAGCGGGATATAAAAAAGTTGTTGTTGTTGTTGTTGTTGTTGTTGTTGTTGTTGTTGTTGTTGTTGTTGTTGTTGTTGTTGTTATCCATAAATACACAGCAAACAATTTCATGCTGGTTTCATTCATCACCAGTCGGACCCTTCCCAAGAGTCTAGGACTGTGTGATGTAGTGGCGTATCATTCGTTCTGATCCCAGAAGAGCAGCTCTCTGCAGTTGGCAGAGTGATATGTCAATAGTGATATGCCAGTGTTGGCAGAGTCAATGCCAATAGTTTTCAGGTGCCTGCCAAGGTCTTTGGGCACTGCACCCAGTGTGCCAATTACCACTGGAACCACCTGCACTGGCTTACACCAGATATGCTGTAATTCGATTCTTAGGTCTTGGTAGCGGGAGATCTTTTCCAGTTGTTTCTCCTCAATTCTGCTGTCACCTGGTATGGTGATGTCAACAAGCCACACCATCATCATCATCATCATCATCATCATCATCATCATCATCATCATCATCATCATTATTATTATTATTATTATTATTATTATTATTATTATTATTATTTCACAGTCGCCAGGTGGTCTTAATATGTATGAAGTTCCCAGGAGTGCTGCTTTTTGTAACTGGGCAGTTGTGATCTTCTGGAGGCCCAAAAGTTTAGATGTTCCTGGAGATTTAATGTTGTTGTTGTTTTATTGCTATTACTTTATTATTATTATTATTATTATTATTATTATTATTATTATTATTATTATTATTATTATTATTATTATTCACATCTGCACCACACAACGCGATAGAACCACGCATTCAATTTGCCATGGAAAGGTCAAATTCTGTGCTACAGTTAATATAGGGTGAGGGTTAATCCTATGATAAGGAAAGGAATGGAAGATAAAAATGCCTGCATGGGAATGGCCTGGTTTGTATTGAGCACATGGATGCATCTGAGGAATTCTGACAACTTTTCAGGTTGTGTTGAAAAATGCAACTTCACTGAGGGATGGAATTATATTGACTTACAATATTTTATATACAGTGGTGCCTCGCTTAACAAACGCCTTGCTTAACAAGCATTTCACACAACAAGCAAAAATATCCAAGAAATCTTGCTTCACATAACAAGTTCTGCTTCACTTAACAAGCAAGCGCGCTATGGGCACGCGTGCTATGCAGCCCTGATGCTCCACACGGAGATTCTTTGAAAGGGCTGCCAGCCAGCACTGCTGCCTCTAACTGCCCCCAACCACTCTGAACCTCCAGCAGCAGCCCAGGTAAGCCTCCCGGGAAAGTGTCTTGATTGCAGCCTCCTAACCATGTCTACCCAGAAGTAAGCCCCATTGTGTTAAATGGGGCTTACTCCCAGGAAAGTGTCTTTAGTATTGCAGCCTAAGTAGGCCTCTTAGGATCATGCACATTGAATTCAATTCCAGTGTTTTGTCATCATTTTTACATCCAGTTAATATTTTTATATGAATTTTTTGGGGGTTGTGGAACCAATTGTCTGAGTTTCCATTATTTCCTATGGGAAAATCTGCTTCATTTAAAGAGTGTTTCACTTAAAGAGCATGCCTCCGGAACGAATTAAGCTCTGTATGTGAGGCACCACTGTATACAGAAACCTAAAGAAGCTGAATTGATCGACGTTTTCTGATCTGCTTCCTGAGCCTGCAAGTGTTGCATGGCTTCCCTTCAGTGTCTTAACTGCGCCCCAGAGAGAGCTGCATCTGTTGAATGGCTGCCTGCAAACCATCCCTTTGAAGGGCAAAATGTTCTCTGCCTGCCTCTGGGGCCAGGGGTGGCTTTGAAATTCGCAAAGGAAAGACAAAGGAGCTCCTGCCTGGTTCCCACCCACCCTCCAGGTACCCCAGGCTCGTGGACAGCAGAAGGTGCAGAGGGAGGGAGGGAGCCCTGAATTTGTCAACACACTCCAAGGTGATAAAAGTCAGGATCAAAGGCTTGTTTTGCAATTCCCTCCTAAAGAGGATGGAGGAGGAAAGGGGACATTTTTCCCAAGGGAAAAAACACACCTCCCTATAAGCAGCTGGGGTTACTCGCCTGGGGTTGGGGGGAGAGGAGGCCAACTGCTCTCGTGGCTCAATTTGCAGCATCCCTCCTTCGATATCTCAGATCCTCCTGTTATGCTTTACAGATTTGACTTTCTAAGTTGTGAGGTGCTGAAGAGCTTCCTTCTGAGACCACGGCCCACCATCAAGCGTGTCCTGGGGCGACCATCTCACATGTGCGTAGCTGCAGCTATCAACTGAGAGCCATCTGATACAGCAGTGATTTTCAACCAGTGTGCCGTGGCACACTGGTGTGGCACGGATAATCCTCAGGGAAAGGTCACTGATTGATAGGAAAATTGGGGGATTTGTACAGTCTGGTGTGCCTGGTCAATGGTAAAAAGAACTGATGGTGTTCCTTGACAATTTCGGTGCCTCGTTAGTGAAAAAGGTTGAAAATAATTGTGATACAGAGTTTGCAGTGGAGTTCTGTGTTCAAATTCTCAATAATTTTCCTGGCAAAGTATGATGGAATTTAGTCCTCTCTATCTTTCCCAATCCTGGGCCCCCAACCCAAATCACAGGCTTGTTAGGAGGACGCAATCCTAACTATGTCTACTTTAAAGTAAACCCCACTGTGTTCAATAGGTCCTACTCCCAGGAAAGTGTTTTGAGGATTGCAGCCAAAATGGAATTGGGTAAGCTATGTTGTCATCTTCACCTGTTTGAAAGGAAGTTAGGCTAAAATGAAATGAAATTTTTAAAAAATCTGTAGATACAGGTATCCCCCACTTTATGATCATCCACTCTTTCAACACCTTTCGATTATACCAGGAACTCATTCATTCAATGCATGTACCACTCTTTCAACCTTCCCCTGCTGCTATAAAGGCCAACATTGCCCATCCCCATAGTGTAACTGTGGGCTCAGGTGGAGCAACTGGTTAAGACACTGTCTGTGAAATCCTAAGCAGTTCTACTCAACAACTTGGCATCCACCAGTCTTGAAAGACTATGGTATCGTGCTTGACACTGCATGTGAAGCATGAAGGCCTGGGTAGACTGATATGGAGGATAGGCTGTTACCCAAGCAGCAAATCCCCCCTCTCCACACCACGGAAGTAGTCCAATGGAATGGCAGAGCCGATACAATTGGTTCCAGCTGCGTCACAGATCTGGGCTAAGGACAGGAGCTCACCCTGTCCTGTGGGAACCCGGGTCTCGAACCCTAGCCTTCCGGTTAATAGGCACAGCGTCTTAACCACTTGCGCCACCCACAGTCCAGTTCTACTCAGAAGTAAGCCTTATTGTGTTCAATAGTACTTACCCCCAGGAAAATGTGGTTAGGATTACAGCCTGTGCCTGTTAATCAGCAGGCCATGATTCGAGACCCGGGGCCTACAAGATGGGGTGAGCTCCCATTCTTAGCCCAGCTCCTGGCAACCAAGCAATTCGAAAACATGAAAATGCAAGTAGGTAAGTAAGTGCACCTCCAGCAAATGCAAATATATAAATAAGTGCGCCTTCAGCAGTCATGCCAGCCCCATGTCACAGAAGTGTCTTTGGACAATGCTGGCTTTAGGGCTTATTAAGGGGGATGAACACCACACCCTACAGTCGGTCATGACCAGCATTTATAAACTTAAAAAGATTGAGTTCCGCTTTCCAATGGTTTTCACTTTTGGATGGTGCTCTGGTCCTTAACCTGTCCGATAAGTGGGGGATGCCTATGTCTGGTTTTGAAGGCAAAGCCTCTCTGCTTGTGGTAGAGCCACTTTCACATCTTATTTTTTAAAATGGTATTTTATTTAAAATAAAAACACAAATGGCCAGAAGCAAGCCAAACAGAAATCAATTTATTTTGTTTCCCAGAACTTTGACATAGCTAGAAGGGGTGCAAAGCAGGGAACTTCCCTGTGGCTTGCAAGCCCACTCCCCGCTTGTCCCCCTCTTGGGACAAGGCTGGATGATCAGGGAGGGAGGATTAAACCCCCTCACTGAGCAGAAAGAAGGGGGCTGCTTTGAAAACAGGATTAGGACACTTGCAGGGGCAAATCCCTTTAGCTAGATTGTTCCTTTAGTGGCTTCCTCGGATGTTGCACTTTTGGGGGGAGATTATCCGATTAGTGCTAAATTAAATAGTTCATTCCTCTGCCTTCTTTATCTTCAACATATTCAACAGAAGGAAGCCAACAACAGTCCAAATTTACTTCTGGGGCCAGTGGAGGTTGCAGGGATGGAAGAGAGGCTTAAACCTATGGTGACAGCCCTGTTGCATGCTTTCACAGGTGGATCTAAAAGATGGGAATGTAGGATTTCAACAAATTGTGACCCCTACTCAGTAGTATGCAGGGTTGCCAGCGTTAATGCTGGTTCTTCTCCTGTGTTAATAATACACACTGAACAGGTGAAGCTTTTTCTGGTGTAGAAATAAATGCTGCAGTCCTAAAGACACTTACCTGGGAGTAAGACCTCATTGAACACAATGGGGCTCACTTTTGAGTCAACATAGAATCATAGAGTTGGAAGGGACTTAGTAGGGACCTAGTAGGTCATGTCCCTAGAAGGGACATGGTCAGGATTGTGCACAAAGTGGCAGAAAGATTCACTAGCTGAATTGCTACTGTACTGCATTACTCTTATTTATTTACTGTATTTACTCAAATATAATGGTCACATTTTTCAGCCGAATTCAGTCTCCAAAATTAGGGTGCGCATTAGATTCAATGGTTAATTAGATTTGAGTAAATAGTGTTTTGATTATAGGTATGGGGTGCACATTAGATTTGATGGTGCATTAGATTTGAATAAATACAGCATTCATTCATTCATTCATTCATTTATTTGGTTTGTACTCCACCTTTTCCCCTGAAGGGCACCCAAGGCAGCATAGTGCACAATTCAGAGTAACAATGGGAGCTCTTAAGAGACATTTACATTGACGTAGTTACAGTGCCACCAAGTGGAAACCTATGAGAAATTCATAGAGCAATCCAGAGTAAATTTTTCTTATGTCAACGTAAGAGCTCCCATAGTAACTCTGGATTGTGCAGTAACAATTAATGAAACACATAGTAAAAGAAAATTCAAAATGATAAAATACATTTAAAACAAAATACAATTACAGGAGCACAGTTAGGAAAAAGGGAGCAAGCAGACATTCAAGTCTGTAACAACCAGGTGTATGCTGTGGTATCACAGGGATGTGTGTGTGGGCCCCATCTGTTTTTACAGTTCCAGGACTTACCCAACCTTAAAAAGTGAAAGGTAACCAAAATAAGGTTTGCCTGCAAGAATGTGCTGAGTTTTTTTCTTTTACTACTGGTTGCCATCACTAGTTTTGGCATCTATCTGAAGTTAGGAAGAAGGACTCCATCTTCATAGATAGTGGCGTAGCTAGAGTGGGGTGGAGCAGTCAGTCTTGGAGGGAACCTCACCACTGCAAACTTTGAGGCAAAATTGGGGTTGGTGGAGAACTGTAAAGTTACGGTAGTTGTTTAACTCTCAGAGGACCAAGGAATGGGGCTCCAACAGGTCACTGCTGCTCAGAAGGGTACCAGCACTGAATCTGGCCCTGCTGAATAAAGCCAAAGATGCCCATCAAATCCAGCATCTAGAGTTGATTGACTGCAGAATGGAAGCAGTCACCTAGGGGTGCTAGTTCTTGTGGGTGGCACTTACCACACCACCTTTCTTCCCGCTGGCTGCCTCATGTGCCCATAGGAGGTGATGTTTGCTTTGAGCTGGCCCTGATGATCAGGTAACAGGTGCGTCTCATAGCCTACCCCTTTGGGCATCCTGCTTTTCACTAATGGACCACTCAGGTGCTCAGATGCTAACAGGATACAACAGGATACAAAGCATCCTGCCTCCCTGCCCCCTGCAGCAACCAGAAGGGATGCTAGTCTGCTTCCAGAGAACACTGAGACTTCGTATAGCCATTGACAGGTCTGTCCTCTAGCATCACAAAATTATCTAACTGCCTCTAATACCATCTGCTCTGCTGGGCATCACCACCACTTGTAGCAAAGGTTGAAACTCTACTCTGTTTGGTAATATGTGGCTCCAAATTACCATGTTTACTCAAATCTAATGCGCCATTGAGGCTGCAATCCTTATTCCCAGTTAGGCGAGCATAAGTCCTGGCATAAGTCCTGTGCTGACCTGGAGGTGTCACAAAAGTGCCAAAAGACACTTGTGCACCACTCTTGGGGGAGGTTTAGGCCAGTGCACAGACATGTGCCATACTCTCCACGCCACCATGGGAAGTTATGCCAGGTAAGTTATGCTGGCCTAAAGTGGTTAGGACTGTGCGCTAAAATCTAATGCACACCCTAATTTTAAAAGGCTTGAGATGAAAAAGGTTTACTGGTGATGGTAAACTTAGCTGCTAAATAGGTTCAAAAATTTAATTTTACTGCATACAACAGTGAATTATATGACAATAATATTATGACAATGGGTTTATGTTATGATTTTTACTACTTTATATAACAATGGGTTTATGTTCCATTTTTATTACAATACAGTAAACTGTTAAACAAAATACTGACCTATACCTATAATCAAAATACTATACATGTGTTCCTCGTTATCCACTAGAGTTCTGTTCCTGAACCTCCTGTGGATAAAAAAAAAAATCAATGTATGAAGAAAATAATAGGTTTATTAAATAAACCCATTAATTAAATTATAGGTTTATTAAATAAACCCATTAATATATAATTAAAATAATGTTTATTAAATAAACCCATTAATAGATTTATTAAATAGGTTTAAAGACCCACTTCCAGGTTTCTTGTTCCTCTATTGCACCTAACTGAGTAAGGTACTTCTTCAGTATCTGAAGTAGTTTGATTCTGGGACTGAAAAATGGCATGATTGCATGACTGCCTCTTTATAACAGTAGAAAAGCAGTTTTTTTTAAACTGTGATTTGCAGTAGCCATTCTTTTTTAGTCAAATCTATGTATTAAAAAAATCAGCGTAGAACAAGGTTGGGCCTGTATTTACTCAAATCTAATGCTGCATCGAATCTACTGTGCATCCTGATTTTGGAGACTAAATTTGGCTGACAAAGGCACATGCTAGATTTGAGTAAATATGGTATTTGGTATATATTTATCCCACACAGTAGTGCAACTAAAGGGGGGAAGCACTAGGTTTTGCAGGGAGCCTCAGACCAGCAAGTGGCCCCTTCTTTCTGAACCACTCCAGGTGGGGGCAACAAATGGTGGCAAATAGGAGCATGATCAGCCATGCTCCAGGAAAGTGGCCCATGCAACTAGGAGGGAGTGCAATATGCTCCCCTCCGACCTGCCACCAACTATAATGCCTGCACCCCTACCCAGAATGGCTCCAAAGGGTGGGTGCTTGCATGCTGCAGTGCAAAGCGCTGCAAAACTTAGTGCTTTCTACCCATCTAGTTACACCTCTCATCACAGGGTCTATGAAGTTTCACCATAGTCATGGGGTCCATCTAGTCTAGCATCCTGCTTCCTGAAGTCCAGAAGCTGACATGTGAGCAACAGCCCTCCCTGACTGTGTCCCCCACCCCAGAACCCAGCATTGAACAACAGATGTGCCATTCCCAACCGGGATGGACCAACAAGCGCTGATATTTAGGGCCTTGCGATGCAAGCCATCATTTGTGCTCATTGCTCTGCATTACCTCTTTGATCCCCCTTCCCAGTTATTATAATATTAGCTCCACTGTAAAAGCCATATATTTTTCCACCTATGCTCTTTCCTCCCTCTTTGTTTCATGTTGTTCCTCTGGTCTGTTCCTGAACCACTGTGCTTGGTCCCTGCACATGTCATAGATTTTTTTCTGTTATCACATGTGATAGAGCGTGCTCCTGACAATGGAAGTTTCGTTCCTGGTTACCATGGGCTGGGTGATGGGTGACACCCAGAAGGTCCACCTTGATGGGTCATAGGCAAGACCCTGAAGGTCCACCTGTTCCTAGTGGGTGCTTCTAGGTGGCTCAGGATGGTCCTCTTTTCCTCTTTGCTCTCCTGCAACTTAGAATCAATTGTGTGTTCGTCTTAAACATGGGGGTTCTATGTTGCCATGTCACCTTGATAGACCCACCCTCAACAACTCACCATTTTCTTAAATCCCTCTAAGTTGGAGCTCATCACCCCACACTGTGACGCTGAATACTATAGGTGAAGGATGCTCTGTGAGAAATGGGACCTCCTGAGGTCTCTGTTGCTGCTGCCCATCTGTTTCACTGGGTGACTCTGAATTCCAGATGATGTGGGAGGGTGAAAAATCTCTCTCTTTTCCCACACTAGCCATAATTTTGTAAAATGCCATCATGTTCACCCCCCTCCATCCCCTGCCTACAAATTCACAAGTTGAGCTGGCGCCTTAAATCCTTTTTCCCTGGTGGGAAAGTTCTCATCTTCTTTTTAAATTTTAGGGTGTTTTGAACTTCTGGTCCTTCCTCTTGATTCGGTTGGGGTGTGTCGGGCAATTCTGACACCTCTGCTTTTATGACACTGAGAATCACCACCGGCCATAGATTCCCACAAGCTGGTCACCATCCTGCTGTCTTAGGGCTATAATAAAAAGTTGTAAAATGCACGAGGTTCCTTGGTGAGGCCTTTGTATTCCCCTTGGATGCTGGAGTAATTGCTTTTGGGGAGTGGGCATGGCATGTGATGATTCTCATCTTGCCAAAATTCATTCAAATGCATCTTGACCCAAATTTCAAATACATTGTGACTTATGATTAGAGTAATTATGACATACTGTTAATGGTTCATGGAGTTTGGCAGTTTAGGAATGGAATGCAGGTTCCTGATGTAACAAGTCAACAATCTAAGAATCAGCATCAGCCATAGGATAAATGTGGGGAACAATAGGCCAAGGTTACAACCTCATGGATTTGGGTGGTTCAGTAAGAAGGATGTTTCCTTTATTCCAAGGTATGGATGCTGTTTTATTCCAAGTGCAATCCTATGCATGTCCACTCAGAAGTGATCCTCATTGAATTCTACAAAACTTACTCCAAGGTAAATGTGTATAGGATTGCATACTTAGGCCAGCACAAGTCCTTTGCTGGCTTGGAGGTGTCACAAAAATGCCGCAAGGGCAGGTTATGCCAGTGCAAAGACATGTGCCAGGATCCCCACACCACAGTGGGAGAAGTGAGATGGCCTAAATTGGTTAGGATTGTGCCCTCAGAAGGATTTTTTTTAGGGGGAGGGAATGCTCCTCGGTGTAAAGCTATTTTATCATGATGATATTAACATTCCCTACAATCCTGAGTAACTACAGGAGCACATAAGAGACATTATGTGCACCCATAGTTACTGCACCACCTAGTGAAAACCTGTGGGAAATTCATATTGCAATCTAGAGTAAATTGTTCTTACACCGGAGCAAGGATTCCCCGTAGTTACTCTGGATTGCGCCCATTGTCTTTAAATTGTTTTGACAGAGCTTAACAATTTTTTTTAATCCTTCAAAATTTATTTTCTCCCCAAAGCATAATCTGAGAGCATTCAGAACGAAAATCCCAACACGGGCAATTCTGAATTCTGAGCTCAAGATTGCATTCACACCTTTCCAGTGCCTTCCTTTGTACTTTGAAGGATCCAATCTCTCCTTCACATGACCAAAAGGTCCAGCCATACCATCTTGGGAACCCATATGCTTCCTCTCAATCCATATGATGAAGGCAGTGGTTCCCGTCACTCCCCAACAACTAGTATACAATGACTTGGAAGTTCCATGTGGCCATCCGAGCTAGTCATTTGGAGAGACAAGTCCTAGTTAATCCTCTTGGATTAAAATGGGGGATACTTGGCTTGGCAGCACAACATGTGAGCGGGATCTTGGAGTCGCCGTGGATCACAAGCTGAACATGAGTCAGCATGTGCTGTGTCTCCAAAGAAGGCAAATGCCATTTTAGGTTGCATTAAGAGGACTGGAGCTTCCAAGTCACGAGAAGTTCTAGTTCCTCTTTATTCTGCATTAGTGAGACCTCACCTTGAGTACTGTGTTCAGTTCTGGGCACCTCACTTTAAGAAAGATGCAGCCAAACTGGAGCAAGTCCAGAGGAGAGCGACAAGAATGATCAGTGGGATGGAAGGGAAGCCCTACGAGGAAAGGTTGGGGGAACTTGGGATGTTCAGCCTGGAGAAGAGGAGGCTGAGGGGAGACATGATTGCCCTCTTCAGATACCTGAAGGGCTGTCATAGGGAGGAAGGGGCTCATTTGTTCATAGCTGCTTCTGAAAGCAGAACTAGAACCAATGGGTACAAACTGCAAGAAAGGAGATTCCGGCTGGAAATCCGGAAAAAATTCCTGCTGGTGAGGGCGGTTCGGCAGTGGAACAGATTGCCAAGGGAGGTGGTGGACTCTCCCTCACTGGGGATCTTCAAGAAGAGGCTCGATGAGCACCTGTTGGGGATGCTCTAGGGGGAATTCCTGCTGCAGGCAGGGGGTTGGACTAGATGACCTACTAGGTCCCTTCCAACTCTAGGATTCTATGATTCTATGATTCTCTTCAAAACCATATTACAAGTTGTATTACAAGTTGTCACTGTGGCACAGTATCGGGTATATGGAAGGTTTCTTGAGTTTTTCAAAGAGAAATCCATCAGGTGAAGTTTTCCTTGCCCAGTTTTCCTTGCCCAAGCTACACTTGCTGAATTTACTGACATGTGGCCATTGCTGAATGGCCTGACATGGCCATTAAATATACAAAAGTCTTTGTGCACAATCTTATCAAGCTCAGAAACAAGCTCCTTTGTGTTCAGTCACAGTGGGACTTATTCCCAGGAAAGTGTGCTTAGGATTGCAGCCTATATAGTTAAAAAATAAGAAGGAAGTGGCAATTGTGAATTAAAGAAGCTGATCAAGCATCCTGATATCATTAGTGGTGCCTATGAATAGTCACCATCACTTGAGCTGGGAGGCAGCTGAGGTCCTGACCTGGTAGTAATCCCCCCAATTGAATAATGCTAAGGGAGGGAGCTGTAAAATATGCAAAAGCGTGGGTGCTTTGATGGGGCATTATTACCCAAATGGGTATAAGGGAAGCCTCAGAAGTTAGACACTACAGTATATCTGCATAATCCTTTGGGTAACTGAGGCCTGAACATTAGTAAGTGAAAGAGGTTTCCCTTGGAGGTTAGCTAAATGAAAGGCAGGGGAGCTGGCATGGCTTTGATGATCTATTTAAAACTCCCACACATTGTTTGGGCACCTATTAAAATTATCCTAGCAGGCATAAACTGAGATCCCGGGAAAAAAATATCATTTGCCTCCAGAAAATAGGATAGATTTCTCCCCCTTACCCTTCTTTTGATCATTCTTTGCTAATTTTAGATCTCAGTTAGGTTTGTCATATGATCAAGCAATTCCCAAGAAGTCACCAGCAGAAATATTTTTTAAATAAAATCAGGGCGGTAGCCAGGATCGTAGAACGGAGGGAGGGGGGGTGAGAATTGTTTTTTGGGGGGAGGAGATTGTGCCAAGTATCTATACGGGTGTATATCTATACAACAATAATTTGCATAGAATAAATGCGTACCTGTTTACATAGAAATAACATGCAACTTAACTTTTCATTTTGCACACCAACAACATGTACATAAGCCAAGAATCCCATGTGGTCCCCTATATCCCTCTCCTCCTCCACTCACCAGCACAGATGTCCTGCATTCAGTGAACTCTAAAAGCCCAGAATGATGCCATGTGGTCCCTCAACAGGTAAGGATTTCCCTGTCCTTCCAAGCAAGCATTAAATTTGAAAATATATCTGAAAGTGGAAACCTATTCAGGGTTTCTCCAAAGAGAAACATTTCTCCCCACCCCTACCCTGACATCAATAGCTTTATAATAATTTATTTACATTATCCAGAATATAATATTTTCTAACTGATGCCAGAGATAAGAAGCAGGCTCTCGGACACTGCAGTGGGCTGGGTATGATCTTCCTTGTCCCTCCTTGGAAAGACAGAGCAGCCAGCAGGCTTAGTTCTCCCTCTTGTAATGCAAAAGGGGATTGTTGATGGCCATCCTTGGCAATTCTTTACTTGACTAGCTTGGACCACACTACCTGTAGGAAGGGTGAACACTCAGGGAACAAAAACCAAAATTGAGGACATCCATTTTTCAGAGGCTAAAAAAACAGGACAGGTCTGTGAAAAATGCTAGGAGGGGCAGGCTGCTGGCTCAGAGGGGGCCAACACACATACTGCCCCCCCTCCCCGCAGCTACCGCCCTAGATAAAACTTTTCCTGGTTTGGAGAGCAGCCATTCACCTGCAAATACCTGCACAGGAGAGGAACTGTGGCCAAATATTGGCAACTCTTTGATGTTGTCATTATTACCATCCCATTCTATTGAGAAGGTTAGTATGCAGTGGTGGCATAGCTAGAGGGGGAAAGTACAAGGTTTGCAGGGAGTCTCACTTTAGTGTACAAGCAACCTCTTCCCTTTGGAGCCATTCTGGGTAGTGGTGAAAAATGGAGGGGTTAAAGGCCCTCATTTAGATCAGTCTAGAACACTGGGCCCGTGTCCAGATGTGACTTGTGGTGAGCCTCTAACTTTCCCAGGGCCAACCTCTGCTCCCTTAAGAGCCTCTAACCCAGTTTACCAAACATGGCTGGAGCTGTGATGGTGGGGTCAGGGAAATGGGGGTCCATTTAAGTATGTGTTTTATTTCTGTGCTGTGCGTTGATTCTTGCAGAAATCTTGGAAATTTGAGCCCATTCATTAATCTAAGGTGGCACAAGTGGTTAAGACACTGTGCCTGTTAACTGTGAGCCGGGTTCGAGACCTGGCTCAGTCTCCACAAGACAGGGTGAGCTCCTGTCCTTAGCCCAGCTCTGCGATGCCAGCTGGAACCAATCGTAGGGGCTCTGCCTTTCCATTGGACTAATTCAGTGGCGTGGAGAGGGGGGATTTGCTGCTTGGGAAACAGCCTATCCTCCATATCAATCTAACCCAGGCCTTCGTGGTTCGCATGCAGCGTATGCAGCACCGAGCACGATACCATCGTCTTTCAAGACTGATGGATGCCTGCTTAAGGCTGCAGTCCTAACCACACTTTCTTGGGAGTAAGTACTACTGAACACAATGGGACTTACTTTTGAGTAGATATGTTTAGAATTGCACTGTAAGTTCCATCAGCTAATTTAAATTTTATATTTAATTTTATATTTTTAAATTTTTGTATATTAAAAATTTTATATTTTTCTGGCCTTTGACACCGTGCCACGTATTTGATGTGACACGGTGCCAGGTATTTGATTTGAAAAGTTTAGAGAACTCTGATCTAGATCTTGGTGCATATGTGTTTGTGCCACATTAATACCTGTCCTGTCCATCTCATGGATGGACTCATGCTAGTCTGGCTCATGCTAATCTTGGCGGTGTGGTCTTCAGGATGGAACTAAAAATCCCTAAATGTATAAAAATTCTGATTCCTTCTGTCCCCATCATGTATTTTATGTTATGGATCTAGCTAAAATGGACAGAATGTTATGGATCTAAAATTACGGTATGCTATGGATCCATAAAATGTTAGGGATCTAGCTAAGGTGGACAAGGAAGGCAGCCTGTAGAGGAAACTGCCACCTTCCCTTTTGCTGGGGGTCTCAGCTACAAGTGTGTAGGACACACTCCGTCCCCTAAGATGGTGAAGGAGATCAAAGGGAGGGGGAAGGAGGTGTGACATTTTCTTTGTAGAGGTTGAATGGGGGTAGGGTTGAAAGAAGGAATGGGAGGGGAAAGGGGTATAAAACGTCCCTGTCTCCTTTGAAGGAAAGGAAGGAGAGAAATTGTGTCTGCAGAGGAGAGCTTGCCGGTCACCAGCCACCTGTCCATCCATCCGTCCATCCTCTTGGGTCCACCAGTTATGAAGATGACAAGTCAAAAATGGGAAAACAAAGATGACAAAAAGGTAACAGTTGCAACAGGGCAGCCTGGGTAGTGGTGGCCCTCCAGGCTCTCAGCTCCACCTGTGGAGAGGCCTATTGGTCTTCCAGACTTGGAGTTTAGAGCAGAATCAGTCCTGGCAGGTGTGGAGTGGTTTTCTTCTCCCTCTGGGATTCTTCTCCTGCCATCCACACCTCCTGCCTGTTCTTTCCTGCCTTCCAACTCTCTTTTTCTGCAGCTGCTGAAGCCCTTGATGGAGAAGCGGAGAAGGGACCGAATGAATCAAAGCCTGGACCGACTCCGGGTCTTGCTGTTGGAAGCCACCCAGGATGAGGTAAGAGAGCCACCCCACCTGATCTCATTTCCACAGCCCAAAATTCTCCTTCCCCCAAAATCAAATCATACAAAGAATATTTTATTTTTATTCCTCCTCCCCACCCCTTTCCTTCCCCTCTTCTTTTGTCTTCTTTTTGTCTCCGCAGAGACTTAAAAACCCCAAAGTTGAAAAGGCTGAGATTTTACAAAAAACTGTTCAGTTTTTGAAGACACAGCCTCTCGCAGGTATCACATTTTGGCCTTTCTTTCTTTCTTTCTTTCTTTCTTTCTTTCTTTCTTTCTTTCTTTCTTCAGGGGAGACATGAAAAGTTTAACTGGGTAGTACCAGTTGTTTCTGGATTACATAAGGACATAAGATCCCTTCTTGATCACGCCAAAAGCCCATCTGCTCCAGCTCCCTGTATCTCATGGTGACCCACCAGAGGAGCACACTCATTCCCTTGCACCTCGCTGTCTCTAAAAGGCTACCTTTAAGGGAGGGAGGCTAATTCTAAAATCTGTAAGTTGTGTATACCCATATTGGCTTATAACATGTGATGGACATTTCCTCCTGAAATCTGCTGAATGTCCTTTTAAAGGTGTTAGGCCATATGGCACCCCAGATCCTGTGGCAAGATGTTCCACAGACTAATTATGTGCTGGGTAAAGACATATTTTATTTTCCACTCAGTTACAGTGGTTGTCCCCTGGTTCTGGTACAAGTGGCTAAACTTTCCACACGATCCATCCCCTGTAATTTTTTACATCTCATTCATGTCTCCCCTAAGTGTCCTCCTATGTGGATTTGTCCCTGGTTCTCAAACTCTCTGTGTTTAAGTAGTATATAAGAATATCTTGTGTGTTTGCCTTAGAATCACTGCAGAGAACATTGGGGGGTGTTTCATAGCATAGACAGGTCATCTGATGCAGAGCCACTTGTTGCAAGGAAAAGTTTGGCATCCACTGCCTGCCTCCAGGCTTGGAATGGGGTTACTTGCCCAGGAGTAACCCCTGGAATGGGCTTATTTGTATGCCATGATAAGGCGCCCTTCAAAACTTAGTACTTTGCACCCCCTCTAGCTATACTACTGTAATATAATGACCAGTGAGTAACTGCTTTGAGTACAAAAAGGTGATACCTCCATGGAGCACATGAATATTATGTGCACAATAATGGAAACTACTCTGCCATGCTGATCCAATTTGACTGTGTCTTCCTCAAGTACAACCAGAGAGTATTGAAACCAAAAGGAAGAGGGTAGATCCTGAACCCAGGCTTTGATTGTGCAAAAGAGGCTTATACACACACCGAGTACACTATTCAATCCCATTCACTATTTCTTTTATTTCCAGGAAGGATCCTCCTTTCCAACAAGGTAGTTTTCATGCAGGCTTTTTACAATTAAATCCCATGTGCATGGATTCCTCCAAAGCAGTGATTTTCAACCTTTCCCATCTCACGGCACACTTAACAAGGCACTGAAATTGTCAGGATGCACCATCTGGCACACCAGACTGTTCAAATCCTCCAATTTTCCTATAAATGCACACCTGAGGACTGTCTGCAACACTGGTGTGCCACGGCACACTGGTTGAAAATCACTGCTCCAAAGAGGTGCCAATCCTCAGCTGTGCCTTTCTGTCTGGAAAAAATTATTCTCTGTAGAGGTGCAGTAATAGGTGAGAAAAGGAAAGGAGCCCTGTTAGGAAATCATCAAGCCAAGGCATTAGACATGTCACCAGTGGCATAGCTAGACGGGGTGCCAAGTGAATGCAAAACTTGCATTGCTGCATGCAAGTGGAGCCATTCTGGGCTGCTTGGTTACTACAGTGTGGAACCATGAAAAATGTAGCACTTTGCACCCCCTCTAGCTATGCCACTGCATGTACCCCCTATGCATTCTGATGCATTTCCACAAACTAAGGCTTAGCTCTGTCTTCTTTGCTCACTTTCTCTCCCTTTGCCACCCTATTCCTTCCAAATCAACCCCTTCCACTCCCACTAGCTGCTTTATCTTTCTTCAAATACTAATACAAATATTTCTCATTACAATAAGTGCCTTTCAAACTGATTACATTTGTGTTTTTTTGGGGGGGTGTATTTTTTTAGTTTTAACTTGTGCCCGTGTTTTCAAGAACCCTGGAATCAGCCAAAAAAATGGATGAGATTAAATCAGAGAGGCTTAAAAGTACAAGGACTTTTGAGTTGGCGTCACAAAAACTTGAACAGATTTTATCTGTCGGCTTCTTTGGGGGCCATATAAAGTACAGGAATATCCTAATTCATAGCACAATTCTATGCATGTCAACTCAGAATTACGTCCCATTGTGTTCAGGGCTTTCTCTCTGGAAAGTGTGTCTAGGATTGTGTCTCCCTGCAAAGTATGTCTATATACCCTCCCATGCTGGGTGTGTATAGAGCACCTACAAGTTTTTTTTTGTTTTAGTGGTGCTTTGCATCCCCTCTAATTACACCACTGATGTTGGGCCTTTCCTTTTTATCCTTAAAATTAAAACATCCTCCCACAAGATGAGAGGAAACAAAATTTCAAAGGATAAACTAATGTTTGCTTATAGGTAGCATGAATAAACACAGATTTATGGATTCATTGTCTCATATCACAAAGCCTGCATTCTGTTTGTGCACCAGAGTCACAAAGGGGCTACAAGTGCAATAAAAAGCCACCAAATGGAGAGGGACTCCTTGCTTGTGGACACCACCTGGTCTACGATCCTGGCCCATAAAACCATTAGAGACTCTTTGTGAGGAAGTGCAAGAGACTTTCCTGAACTTAATTGGGAGTGAAGATGGGAATCTTGGAGGAGGGTGGTCTCTGATCCTTCAAAAGTCAGAGCCCCCCACTTCCCTGAGATTCTGAAAGCCAGGCCTAGATTCCCTGGGCATAGGGTTGCCATAATTCTCTTCCACAAAATCTGGACAGGACCCTCTGTCCCATTTGCCAGTATGTGAACACAATCTCCAGAAATCATAACTGTCCCTGTTTTATTTTTTTTTTGGGGGGGAGGGGGGAATATGGCAATCCTACCTGGGCAGGGAAGCAATGGCAACTTTGTGGTCTAGTCATTAGGAATCAGGAATCAGATCAGAAAAAAGGAATCGGAAGGCACAGAGTGGCTAACTTTGGTCTTTTTCTCCAGCAGGGCTCCTGGGCCTTTGACAGCAGCGTGACGAAGCAGAAATTGGGCAGGAGATTATCCTTTTTCTTCTGATGTAGAGATGCAGGGACGGCCCCATCCAAATTTCTGCTTCTTGCGCAGCTGTGAGAGGCACACATGCCCTGCCAGCCAAGAAAGAGAGTTGGCAACTCTGTTAGGAGGAAGAGGTAAAAAGGGTGAACAGGTCATGCCAGGTATGTGTGGATCAAGTCGGATGTGGCCTGGGGTGGTCCTACCCATCCATGCTTTCCCCTTACTAACTCTAAACAGCTGTCTCTCCTTTTTTTGTTATGATCACTGAATACACCACAGAGACTAAGCACAAAGAGGATGCCCTTTGGCAGAGGTACCACAGCGGCTACAGGGAGTGCCTCACCCAAGCGACCCACTTCCTCCGAGCCAGCCCGGGCATTTGCACGGGCAAAAAGGCCTATCTGATGGAACATATATGTCATTGCATGGAGAAGATCACAGCCAGTCCCCGGGTAGAACTGCATCGTTCCCCTCCTCCTCCAGCAATGGAGCTACAGCAGCCATACAGCCCAGATGTGTTCGCTGGGTGCAGCCCACCTATAGGCAGTGCTGCTTATGTCCTGCACCCACCGCCTACCACCACCGCTTACACTGCCAGCCAAGGACTGCAAGCCCGGGTAAGTGGCCCAGTCCAGCAAGATGGTTGCGGCAGATCACAACAGAGCAAACTCTCGGAAACACGGAATTCCATGGCAGTGCAGACTCCCCAGGCACTGAATGTATGGAGACCCTGGCCTTGAAGACCCCCTCCCTCAAATCCTTTGTAAATGTATATTAAAGTCTCTATATATTGCATAGTCTAGTTTATCAGCATAAAACATAGGTTTTGTGTTGCCAGAGATACACATTCTCTTCTGGGGAGCCTTTTGTCCCCTGATCTGATTGGCAAAAGTTTAATATTTTATTAAAAAAATAATTTTTACAGTTAGGCCCAGTCAAATGAATGGTATTATATTGGAATTGGGTCTTGATATTCTTGGGGGTGAGAGGAGGCCTGTGTGCTGCATCCTGTGTCAATGTCAATCTCGTTTTCTTCCATGTTTGGCGCACACTGTTTGGGTTGATGTTCCTTCCCCTCTTTCTGGTGAAGCCTAAGGCAACTCCCACCCCCAAATAATTAAGATTCTCTATCAAACTCTTAAGCAGAAGAAGCCCCTTCCCACAATGGGGGTAGATGGGATTGGGCAAAATGGGTGAGAAAGCGGGGTTTCATTATGATTTTTTTTTGGGTTACCTGAATTAATGTAAATTTTGTAGAGTGGGGGATGTTTTTTAAAATAAACCTAAATTGCTGCTGGATACTGGCATGGTATGCTTTAAAATAAATACTCAGTTTTTAAAAAATGTGGTGAAATTGTAGCATTATTTTATGCATTGGTGTCATATGACTGTCAAACTTCTTGACATTGTGGATTGATGATCCATCGCACAAATGATCCATCACAGATACAACACCACAAGCAAGTCTTCTTAACCTCTCACGGTGACACTACCCTGAACCACCAGTCATCAAATACACAAAAGTTGAGCCTTGTGGATGTGGGTACCACTAGTTCGAAGTGGACCATGGGATGGGGGTGCCCAGTACCAGTGGTGAAATTGCCTATGCATATTCTTGTTCCAAGAATAATGCTACTGTTGATGTGTGTGTTTGTGTGTGGATAGGTAGTAGATTCCATTAGTTTTTGCACTCCCTCTTGTCACAACCTCACCACTCACTGCTACTGGTGTATTGAGACCAGTCGCACCTGTGCACCACCATCACCCACTTCAGCCCATGAGATGCTGTCCTTTAGGAAGCAATGCTGGTTACAAATCAAATCTGAATGAATGAATGAATGAATGAATGAATGAATGAGATGTTTCGTGGAACCCCATAACTCAAAGTGGTGCAAATGCTACTCCTCGGTGCTCCTTGACGTAATATTCATCACATTATGTCTGAATATCCATCAAGAGTTTACACTGGCTCAGTGACTGATTTTTTAACCACTCTTTCCTTGAATGGCTGGGCAGACTGGACGTTCACATCTGATTTACTATAACTCCATGTATTTGCCATACGGTAAACAAACGTACGTAATAAACGTATATGCCAATAAGGGTTTCACAAATCACAATCACAACGTACTTAGTTTATTTTAGGTCCAAGAGTCGTTCTGCAAGCTTGAGACCCTGAGATCAGGCAATGTGCTGGGCAGTGGCATAGCTAGATGAGATACAAAGCACTAAGGCTGCAATCCTAATTGCACTTTCCTGGGAGTAAGTACTGTTGAACATATTCGGACTTACTTTTGAGTAGGCATGCTTAGGATTGCACTTTAAGTTTTGCAGGGAGCCTTGATTGCTCACTTGTTGTCAAGCAGGTTTCTTTGGGAAAATTAGTGCAAAGTAAAATTTTGGGGGAATCATATTTTGGGTCTCATAGTACTTTATATACAAAGAATAGAAAGACTCAGACAAGTGGGCATTGGTGGTTCAGTGGTAGAATTCTCGCCTGCCACGCGGGAGGCCCGGGTTCGATTCCCGGCCAATGCATCCCTGATTTTTGCCCCCAGCCTTGTCTACTCAAAAGTAAGCCTATTGTGTTCAATGGATCTTACTCCCAGGAAATTATCTTTAGGATTGCACCCTTATTAAATTTAAAACTATTACATTTTCAGCACAATCCTAACCATATCTACTCGGAAGTAAAGCCCCATTGTGTTCAGTGGGATCTTCCACCCAGGAAAGTGTGTTTAGGATTGCAGCAAGATATACTTATCAATATATAAAATAATTTATGAGTTCCAAGAATCATAGGGTTTTTTTTCCAGGACACAAGACTAAAATCCAGGACATGTCCGGAGGGGGGGAACAGGGCATATACAGTGCAATCCTAAGCATGTCTACTCAGAAGTAAGTCCCATTGTGTTCAATAGTACTAATTCTCAGGATTTAGGATTACAGCCAAAAGCATTTTATTTGCACGCACACACATATACAGGCTGCAATCATAAAGACACTTTCTTGGGTGTAAGACCCATAGAACATAATGGGGCTTACTTTTGAGTAGACATGGTTAGGTTTGGGCTCATACATATATACACATATGCATATGCATATGCATGTACATATACATACACACACACACACATACATATACATATACACACACACATATGTGTGTGTGTGTGTATACACACACATATATGTATGTATATACTGTGTAAGATATTTATATAATATATATTATAATTTTTATTATATATACATATATACGTGTATTTATATATGTTTTACACTTACACTTACCTAAATATGCCTTTAAAAGCATTTTATTTGGTCCATTTTTCTTGGGTGTCCCATGTTTTGGGGGTCCTTGACCTCTTGTGCGGTTATGACATCTGCTCACCCTGCCTCTGATCTTAGTAAGCAGTAAAATATTATTAATTATTATTAATAACAATAATATCCTTTGCAGGGGACAGTATAAGGACAGCTGGAGGAACCATGGAAGAAGCTGGAGCCCTGTAAGGTAAGCACAAAATCTGTTCCCCCCTGGAAAAGGGTTCCTGCAGGCACCGCTGGGATTCGAACCCAGGATCTCCTGTTTACTAGACAGGCGCTTTAACCAACTAAGCCACGGCGCCGCCCGGCGACTGCTTCTTCCACGCCTTCATCTCAGCAGATATAGCCAGCAGCGGATGGAGGAAGGCTGGTGGCGTAGCTAATGGGGGGGGCGCGGCAGTCGGCCTTGGAGGGAGGCAGGGACAGCTAATCAGAGTCATGCAAGGGAAGGGAACCAAGGTAGCCCTCCTCCAGCTACGCCATTGCCCTCTATCCAAGTGGGGGGTCTGGAAGAAAGGGGGGGAGGGACTGAGA
This sequence comes from Cryptoblepharus egeriae, assembly GCA_030015325.1. NCBI lineage: Eukaryota > Metazoa > Chordata > Lepidosauria > Squamata > Scincidae > Cryptoblepharus > Cryptoblepharus egeriae. The sequence goes on along the minus strand of JAREYC010000004.1, from coordinate 106,435,142 downwards.
TCCTGGCTGGGTTTCCCAGGAATGGGTTCTCCAAGCTTTGCATTAGTGCAGCAAAGTGTGGCCAGGAGTTCCGCAGGCAGGGCTGGAAAGAGTCCAAGCCTATGCGTGTCTACTCAGGAGTAAGTCCCATCATAGGCAATGG